>OX459031.1:14029576-16429576 GCA_949775025.1 Tricholauxania praeusta | reverse complement strand
TGTTCATAAAACGAATTCCCGGAAATAATTTTATAAAAAAAATTTTGTTTCTTAATCGACTTAGAAATGTTTAAAAAGTCGAAAAAACAAAAATTTTTTTGAATATTTTTCTTTGAAAATTTTCCGGGACTTAGAAAAATTTTTCAAAATTTGAGTAAAAAATTTTATAAGTTTTTTTAACCTTCTAAGCAATTGAAGTCGCTCGAAACATAAAATTTTTTTATGAACAAAAAACGAGTTCGAAACTGATCCGATTTATGAACAAAAAACGAGTTCGAAACGAATTCGTTTTATGAACAAAAAACGAATTCGTTTCGAATTCGTATTTGAAGTCCGTTACGAATTCGAAACGAATTCGTTTTACTTACAAAAAACAAACTTCGAAACGAACTCGTTTTTTGTTCATAAACCGCATCAGTTTCGAACTCGTTTTTTGTTCATAAAAAAATTTTTTCTAAGTCCCGGAAAAATTTTCAAAGAAAAATTTTGAAAAAAAATTTTGTTTCTTAATCGACTTAGAAATGTTTAAAAATTCGAATAAACAAAAATTTTTTTGAATATTTTTCTTTGAAAATTTTCCGGGACTTAGAAAAATTTTACAAAATTTGAGTAAAAAATTTTATAAGTTTTTTTTAACCTTCTAAGCAATTTGAAGTCGCTCGAAACATAAAATTTTTTTATGAACAAAAAACGAGTTCGAAACTGATCCGATTTATGAACAAAAAACGAGTTCGAAACGAATTCGTTTTATGAACAAAAAACGAGTTCGTTTCGAATTCGTATTTGAAGTCCGTTACGAATTCGAAACGAATTCGCTTTACTTACAAAAAACAAAATTCGAAACGAATTCATTTTATGAACAAAAAACGAATTCGTTTCGAATTCGTTTTCTGAACAAAAAAACGAATTCGAAACGAATTCGTATTTGCAGTTCGTTACGAATTCGAAACGAATTCGTTTTTCTTACAAAAAACGGAATGCTCACAAACGAGTTCGTTTCGAATTCGAAACGAATTCGCTTCCGTTTTTGTGCACATTGGGCAGTCACAACACTATTTCGTCACATTGTACATACATATGCGTATTCCCTAAACGTAATTTGCATGCAAGAAAACAGATACCATACCCACTTGTTGAAGATAGGGTTGGCAAAAGCTTATTGCCAGATGTAAATATTTGCTTCCTGATTCGAAAAACTTTACGAAAAAATTTCAATTTTCGATTTTCATAAGAATTTATCCTAAATCCTACCAAAATCAAGCTTAACCTACCAACCTACCAAGAGGAAAAAAACCTACCCGATTTGGTAGGAAACTACCAAAAACGGCAACGCTGCGTATAATGAAAGAAGATAGATAAAATTCAAAACTAAACATATGTATATAAGATACCGAAAATTCCATTGCATACTTTTCCTTGTCAAATGAAATGAATGAAAGAGGTTCAAGTCAAGAATAAACAGTACAAATATAAGAAAGAACAAACATTTTGAAAAATGAGCTTCCAATTTATTTAAGATGTTAACGTTTTTTAGGATAAACTAGTTTTTCTTAAGACAAACTAGTTCAGTTGAATGCCTGAAAGTATGCAATTTAATATTAATACAGAAGCATTGAGGCTGAAGGCCGCCGCATAGCCGGTATTGGATATATTGGAGGATTTAAATCCTGAGCCGCGATCGAATTTCACCGACTTACCCTCACTTACCACTTGCCAACAATACAATGAAATTATTAAGTTTTTTATCTTGCTTTGCTACTGCTTCAGCTTTCACTAGCCACAGTGCTTTTGCATTAAGATTTCATTGCATATCTTTAGGCTCAACGGTAACCATTTTGGCCTAAGACTAGTAACCAGACAAACTAACAAAGGATAAACTAGATTTTCCTAAGCCAAACTAGAATGCCTAAAAATATGCAATTTTATTTGAATACAAAAACACTGGATAGCGAAGCCGTTGTTGGAGGATGCCAAGTATTCAATAAAATTGATAAGTTTTACTTTGTCTTACTTCGCTACTACCTTAGTTTTCACTAGCCACAATTCTTTTGCATTTAGATTTCATTTCATATCTTTAGGCTTAACGGTAACCAGTTTGACCTAAAACTAGTTTGGCCGTTAACATATACAAAATTTGACGCACGATCAGCTATACCATATGTTGCTCAGCCGATATGTAGGAGCAGAGAAGGAATAAAAACCGAGTGGATGTTGAAAAAAATTCAAATTAAAAATATATAGTGTTTGAAGAAGTAAAAAAATAACGTCAAAGAAAAGGATTTTGTGGAGCTAGAGCCCACGAGTAAGCCAAAGTCTAAAGAGGGTTGCTGGGCGAAGTGAGCAGGGGGCGACACCCCATAGTATATAATATATACCATTATATATGGATAATATCTTTTTAGCACTATAGCTTTTATTCTTTAATATATAATGCTCTTTTCACACGCTGGCCATTTCGAAGCATACAAAGTATCCTTCGATTTCTAGCAGAAAATTCCACTTTAGTAGGACCTTAAAGCACCTCGCCTAATTTGGTCTGTCCAACAATGGGGACCTTTGCAGAAGGTACAGAGATCCAGATATTTAAGAAACTATTTTCCATTTTCTCTGAAATGCCCTTCGTTAGCGCAACAACGCTATAAGACTTTCGGCAGAGATACTTCTTCGACTCGATGAACGAGTATTTAAAGACTTAAAGACAATATTGAAATTTATAAAAATTTCGAAATTGTTCAATTAAATTGAATGAATATACATAAATCGGGTATAAAATGGGGTCATTAATAGCCCAAGTTATAATGACACGTCATCTACTGAAAATAACCTAACCTAAGGCCTATAAATAAAATTGTTTACAAGTCCAAAACGTTTAGAGATAATCGCATAAGGTCTTCAGTGAAGTTATAAGCCTTGGTGGTATCATTGATCCGTGCATAGAAGTCAAGGACTTTCAAACTGACCGTCAACCTTTATAAATAATTAAGTGATCACAAATAGATAGATTGAAAGCTGTTAACCTCTTGTCCCGATATGTCTCAAAAGGCTCAACAAAATTGCTGGAGGCTGCAAGAGATTATCTCCAACCGTTTTGAAATTGTAAATAATTGTGGCTCAAAGGTCTGATGAAATTGGGTTTAACTTTTAAGCCTTACAAAAATATAATGGTATGAAACAAATGAATTAAAAAAAGCAATGAAATGACGTACTTTTTCACAATTAAATCAGATATACTTCTAATTCTATACAGTTGATATTACCATCATCATTATTTATACCTATCGATATGCAAAAGCTTTGTTCAAATTGAAGTTTTAGTGAAACTGGTGGTCAGCGAGACTAAAACCATATATACCATATACCATACATTGTAATTAACCAGCACCATCTATGGATTGTCTGGTATAAAATATTGTCAATGATAGGTACTACTTGGAGTAAACATCAACTCTACAAACGATATCTCGATGGAGTTCCAAAAAAATTCTGACTTTAGGCAATTTTTGTAGTTTTTGACTGTCGAATTTATTGGGCTTGAAGTATTGATCATCTCTTTTGGACGACCTGCCTAACCTTATGTTTTCTCAAATTTTCAAAGACCCATATTTTGTTAACCAGTGTTGCCATTCTAAAAATATTTTGTTTCGGTGTCGAAAACATATACATGTACAACATATTCGAATATATCTGAAATTGGAAACATGAACCCCATTTCCGCTGTCCAGCCGGATATGTTATACAGCGATTTAAAGGACTTACAAAGCGAACAAAGTGATACTTGATAAAAGTCACTTTATTATACAAGCGCCTACTAAAAGTTTCAACGATTTTATTCGAATGGGCGTGACACCTCCCACAAAATCAATTAAGTATTAAATGTTGTTTGAAGCAACTCGTTGGATTGCAATTTTACAAATTTTGTAAGTATTCATTGAATGATTAATTATTTGCTTGAAATGTCGCCTAAATTATAAATTTTTTTGTGAAATATATTATTTTTTTTTTGTCTTAACACAAAGAGCTCTCTTGACATTTTTTCATCCACCCAAATACTTCCTACCTGACAATGGCTTCCTTATAAATTTTTTTTTTTTTTTTTTCTCTAAAATTGCAAACCTTTCGAAAAATCGCTTCTGTCTTGAGCGCTAAGTCAACTTATTTTCCCCTTGTCGAACAGTAAGAACAACAACAACACTACAAACAGCATCAAACTTAACTAACTAACAACAACAACAACAACAGCAAGAACATTAACAAATGTAATCATAATAAAATCGCAGTTAGAGTTGCTGTCATTCTGGTTTATAAGAGAGCCCGTCTAACCAGAAATTGCTTGCACCTTTCTAAAGAACTTAAGCAAAAAAGGTGGAAATACAAAATGAATATAAAAAAATTTTAAAAAACTAACGCAGACGCAACCAGTGCTCAAGGAATGGACATAAATACGCTGTTGAGTCTACTACTTACTTGAAAGCGCTGTAGAAACCAAACGCAACGGCATGAATGAGTCTAACGCATGGGTAGCAAGAGTATAGAGCAAGGTAAACAGGTGTCTAGGGTTAACATGCTGCATGGATTCTAATACGCAGGCTAACTGCTTCTAGTAGATCTAGTAGATAGCTGGAAAAAACATTATTGTGCCAAAACGGCTGTTATTTTTGGAGTTGAAGAAAAATCCCACAAAATCAGTTGTACCTCCCTTTCTATCAGTTCTGACAATTTTTCCATTTTAGCAGGTTTTACATTTTGTGATGACAACTATCCGCTGAGCAGAGCATGGTACAAAATGTGACCAAATATTCTGCATCTTTCGAAATTGAGGAAACAATACGGTTTTGCATGAGTGAGGATGCGTGGTTTCATATTATGACAAAATGGTTGGAGGACGGCTACACTTATTAAGCTCAGCTGGCTTGCGGATGGTATAGTTCGAGCTATCTATCTGAAGACTCAAATGGCACTCTTTTCACCAGACTTAATATTTTGGGCCGAAAAAACAATGCACCCAAATAATCACTAGCCACAAAGAATTTTGAAAACTGAAGTTCACCCACTGGTTGAAATTTAATTACTATACTGACAATACATAACAGTTCATATTACCTGATTAAACGTCATTACTCCCACAAATAAAAATTATGCTATGATATTACCCAATCCCTAATTCTATCTATTCTTTAGGGTTTAATCTAACTCCATACAAAACTTCATCAAAATCGGTCTATTAATTTATTTGTGAAAACATATTTTGTTATTTTAAGGGCGTGGCAACGCCCACTTAAAAATAATACATTTTTTGAGGTTCCATCCATCTCCACACCAAGTTTCATCAAAATCGCTTTATTGGTATAGCGATTAATACATATTTTCTTGTTAGGGGAGTGACACCGCCCAATAAAAAACCGTATTGTTCCTCAGGTTTCAATTTATTTCCATACCAAATTTCATCAAAAGTGTTCCATAAATAAAGCAGTAAAACCAAATTTTTCTGTTAGAGGCGTGGCACTGCCCATTTGTTTATATTAAGGGCGTGGTAACGCCCACTTAAAATTAGTACATTTTTTGAGGTTCAATCCATCTCCATACCAAGTTTCATCAAAATTACTTCATTGGTATAGCCATAAAAACATATTTTCTGGTTGGGGGAGTGACACCGCCCAGTAAAAAAAGAGTATCTTTCCTCAATTTATTTTCTAACCACATTTCATCAAAATTGATCCATTAGTATAGCAGTAAAAACGCATTATCTCTTAGGGGCGTGACACTCCCCACTAAAAACCAATTATCTTTATTGAAGACTCAATCCCTAACCGTACCATATTTCATTAAAAGCGATGTAGCGTCTCAGCCATAACAGCGTTTTTTTTCACATAAGTAGTGTGCCACGCCCTCTTAAGGAACACAGAGTTTTTAATACTCTCACTTCGGGCTTAAGCGATCTCTAAACTAAATTTCATAAGATCGACTCATGAGTTTAGCCGTGGAAATCTATTTTCCTGTGAGAGGAAACTTTATTCTGCGCTGCTCCTCTTCGCAACCTTTTCAACAAAAAAGTTGAATCATTAAAAACTAAATGCTATCGATTTTGGGTATTTAAGGAAAACTATCTAAAGTTATTCCTCGCTTTTACAGATGAATTTTTTAAGTGACTCTTCGTTTTAAAATTTAAAATGTTTGCGCCTACCCGAAGTAACTACCCAAGAAAGCTTGATAAATCGCACAAAGTTTTCATATTTCTAAGTGATTTTCCCCAGCGATATTTTCTAATGCTCTTAGACCATTTTTTAACAAAATTTGTTTAAAATTTTATAATCTCTTTCAGACAACTTTTAATTTTTATTTAAATCTGGTAACCTCATACAGAACGAATACAGCACGGATTTCTGTTAGATCACAAATCGAAGAGCAAAAGAATAGTTGGAATATGCCAGAAAGCAATTATAATAATACACAAACCGGCAGTGCCAACAACAACAACAACAACAAAACGGTTTTCAAAAAATAACAGTTAGATAAGCAAAAGTTGTTTACAACAAACTATAAATTAAAAGAATCTTGAACTTCCAAAGAGTACCAGCAGAGAAGCAGAAAAATGTAGATGAAGCAAAACAAAAGAAAATCACTAAATGAAAAAGAAAGAAATGCAACATCATCACAGACGTCATCACGCACTTTACAGTTTTCAGTTTTTTTTTTGTTGTTTTTTCATGCGCCGCAACAACAACAAAAGCCAAGGTAAAAGAACCGGCAACATAAAACACAGAAATTTTTCGGCGTATTCTTTAATTTCTTTAGACTTCAAGGCGACTACGCTGCGGTCTTTTAACAACAATTGAGCAGGAGAGCTGAAATGTAAGCGGAGATCCAAACTTTTAAAGCTCAAATCATAAATTATGCATTTGTTGCGCATGCGCAACCCGTTGACTATGCCACAGTCAGTTTGACGCTGTGCTGCGTATGCGTAAGAAAACATCAACGATCATCAACGTCAACACAACAACATCACAGCAAGAAACATCAACACCAATGCGATGACTGATGCTGTTATGTTGGTACGAACATCAAGCATTAAATCAGAATTCACCATTGCCGTTGTGATTCAGTTTTATAATTTTATGTATTGGACAAAAAAGCAAATGCGGATGGATAATTAGTGCCAAGAATTTTTGGGTTTCAATAAGGAAATGTTTGTAATAAGTTGGAGTTTCTGCAAAAAAAAAACTGCATTTTACTCAGTAATAAATTAAAAAATGTGTAACATAAATGTTATATATAAAATAATTTTTTGATTAAAAAATTCTTTTGGTCACATATGATATGAGAAAATTCTTCCTTTTTTTTTTTGACTTAAGAATGGCCAGAAATATTTTCTTTTAACAGAGAAATGATAAACTTCTGCGTTCAAAAATGAAGCGCGAATAGTTTATTTTTATCTCTGAGCGTTCTTACACTCAAAAAAAAAAAGTGTTTGCCGCAAATGATATAGATGGAACTACTTCAAGTGTTTGCGTGAAATAATAAAATGTTTGTCACAAAAACTTTTGATTTTACTTACAAAATAATAAAATTTTTTTTTTGTCACAATAACTTTTGATTTTATTTACAAATTGATAGTTGAAAATTATTATACAAAACTACTCTTAAAAACTTAACATAACATAGAACACAGCCTGGCAACATCGTCATCGTTCTTTGCTCCCATACACTTATAAACATTTGATATCGTATATGTACAATACAAGTAACAAAAAAGTTATTTCGAATCAAAGCACTACAAAATATGAACATGAAAAGTTTATAAGTGATAAATCGTTTGTTGAAATGAATAAGTGTTTGGGACAAAAGACTAGTGTTTGTCGAAACACTTCCATAAATTGAATTGTTTGACTGAAATATTTTGACTATTTGTCTTAAATAATTATATCATTTAGAAGCAACATTTTATGAAATGTTTTGTTAGAAGTAATTGAATCACTTGCCACAACTTAACATTTACTTGTGTCAAATACATTGGTTTTTCTTATATTGTCTACAAATACTTATAGTTTAAGACAAAAGTTAAGTGTTTGCTTGAAATAATAAGTGCTTATATTAAGCATTCGGTAATTTGCTACAAACGCTTTCTAAACAATCCTTTTTTTGAGTGTACTCAGTAGGTAAATTAAAAGAATAAATAAGTGAGTGTTTTATGTTCGATCAAAACTTAAGTATTTTACATTACATCAAGTAGAGTTGAGCTTGACAATCTTATA
Source organism: Tricholauxania praeusta (assembly GCA_949775025.1). NCBI lineage: Eukaryota > Metazoa > Arthropoda > Insecta > Diptera > Lauxaniidae > Tricholauxania > Tricholauxania praeusta. Next base: position 16,421,327 of record OX459031.1, on the reverse strand, counting down.
TATAGCTTGTAAATCAATATTTGACTAAATCAAGAGTATTTGCTACTACGATAATAATTATCATTAAAAGTCGTGGGCAATCTATGATTTTTAAAAAATTAAAAGAACTGGTATTTCCAAGACCTGTGTAAGTGATACATATCTTAATCCATAATAAAGCGTTAAAGTTTTTTGTTTGTCTAAGATCGACTATTTCATGTAACATAGTATACAATATTTTTTTTAAAAAATTTATTCTAAATAAATTACTCCCTGAGTAAAAGACGAACCCTTCTATTCCAAAAATCGTAAATTTCTTCCTTATTTCATACTTCTCGTACCAATTTAATCCATTACTTACATTATTTGGTATGACCAATTCAGGGGATAGGTTGAAAATGGATTTCGGATATTACTCAGGGTGGCTCCGGACCCTGAAAAGGACCGTTTTTAACCCATTTTCGGACAACATTTTTTTTTCTTTAGGGTGGCGCCAGACCCTGGAAACGACCGTGTTCGACCATTTCGGTCCTTTTCAAATTCCGGAGCCACTCTTTGTGATTTTCAAAAGTCATTTTCGACCTTTCACAATCGATTGGAGCAAAAAAAAATTTTTAGGGTGGATCTAAATAAAAATTTTTTTTGTTCCAATCGATAGGGAAATGTCGAAAAAAGCCATGTACGATTGCTTATTGCGCTTTCTCACAACGTTCATAATCATTTATGATGCATTGAAAAGCTGTTGGCTTGCATTCTATCTTTTAGGAATGCTACTCGTTGTTGAAAAAAAACAGATACTCACATACGATTGCGGTGCAATAAAGAATGAGTTTTAATATTGCATTCATGAGATTGGGCGAATGAAAAAAATTTTAAGAAAATTCATACATGAATAAAATCATGAATGAGACATTTTAAGTGCTCAAACATGAATATTTCCGAACTCTGAAATATTCTAAAAATATGAATAAAAATGATAGAAGTAAGGAGAGCAAATGAATAATAAAATATATGAGCAGTTGAGCAAATGAGTATGAGTAGTTTCAGTAGGAAAGCAAATCAATATGAGTGACACTAGTAAGAAATTAAATCAAAACGATTAGGAATTGAAAAAATCTGGCATAAAATCAGTGTTTCTGAATTTTTTTTTTTTTTGAAAAATGAGGTACTATTTCTTTTTTTTTTAATTTTAAGTGGAAAAATATTGTGACAATATAGCTGCAAAAACATAATTTTATAGGTACGAGTTTTTGGAAGAATTATAGTGAAAAGTCAAAAATAAATTTTGAATATGACGTGAGGTGTCCGTGAGGAATAGTAAGACTAATTTCGTGTCTATTTTCTGAAAAAAAAAATTTATTATGCCACTCGGCGTGTATAGATCTAGTCCTTATCGATACGAGAACGATAGAATAATTCAAAATATATAGAATCGTGCTCATAGTGGTGCCACACTTATCGTTGCGTACTCGTTCTCGTACGAGAAATTTTTGATCTCTATCGTTATCATCTCGTTATCGCCGATATTTCTCGGTTTTTCTCGCTTACATTTATATATTTAAAAACTAGCTGGAGCAGTAGCTTTGCCCGCGCACTGCTAGTTGATCCACCTCACCTACATCAGTGATGGCATTTGGGATTTGTGGAAATCTACTGAATGGAGAGTTGAAATGTACTTTTTAGATGCCGAATGTACTTTTGGCGACATGAACATATAAAGTTACTTAAATAACAAAATTTTAAATTTTCTACAAAAAAAAATCAGCATAGCTTACTGCAGGCATAATTCGCGATAAGTTTACTAAAAAAAAATAATTTTTCAGATATTGTCGAAATGTACTGAATATGTACTGGAAATGCGCCGAAACTTGTCGAATGTATTTTTCACGACGCAAATGTGCCGAAAAAAGTACAATTGGACCGAAAAATCCATCACTGGGATACGTTGAAAACTTTTTTTTTTTTTTCAAGAAATCACCTCATCATAAGCCTTCAGAGTGGTCAGGTTCTAATGGTTTTATCGGAATACATTCAAAAATTTCAATCAGTACTTTTACCACTTGATAATATTGTCTCCATACTAGCACTTCTTTAAGAGACTTGCATACCTTACCAGTACTACTCACACTCATTTCTTACCCAGTGTGCCAAACGAATTCGTTTGGAATTCGAAACGAACTCGTTTCTTCGTACTATTTGTCCGAAACTGATTCCGTTACGAATTCGTTTCGAACCTGTTTTCATATGAAATTCCTCTCGAAAAAACGGAAGGACCGTCCGCATTAACGAATTCGTTTCGTTTTTCCAAAAAAAAATTTGATCTGTTTTATGAACAAAAAACGAATTCGAAACGGATTCGTATTTGAAGTCCATTACGTATTCGAAAAAAATTCGTTTTACTTACAAAAAACGGAATGCGCACAAACGAATCGCATCCGTTTTGTGCACATTGGGTATTTATAGGCAGTGATGCTCACTACCACAAGCAACGATAATAATGTGTTAATGATTTTGTATACGTGCATGTTTTTTTACGGTCTTTAAAACATTTAAAGGCTCTTTAAGGGCCTTCTCATTCTCATTTTTACGCTCTCTGAGTGCCGTTCTCTGGCAGTACCGCTTATAGGTATACACTCACATTAGAATACAATAATGTATGTATCTATTAAGGAAAATTTTTTTTGTCTCTAGTTGAAGTTTTTCTTTTGGCTATAGGCAATTTCTTAGTAACAAAGAATAAATGTATAAGGTGTGTTTTCTTCAGGGTGTCAAACTTTCTAAGAAGAATGAAACATTGAAATTTTCAGCAAATCTGGCAAATATGATGTCATTCATATTCATACATAAATATTGAAAATTTACTAAATTCACGAAAATTTCAACTTTGAGTTTACTCAAAATTCACATGAGATTTTTACAATTCTAAAGTCAATTTTCCAACAAGATCGCCACTTTTGACAACACTGGAATATTTCTTATGGCACTGTGTGTAGTTTTTGAGAGAATTTGTCCGCCAAAGGGTAGTGACTCGCCAATGTGATTCACGTATATATTATAAGGAAGAGTTTCAAGCGATTGTTGTCGATGACAAATCAAAAATATTAATAGTAATTAATTTTCTGCATATTAAAATAGTCAATTTCAAAAGAAAATCTACTTAAAACAAAAGAAATATATAAATCAGCAAAATCGGAAAACTCACAGTCAAACTTCTTTTGCCTTGGTAAATTATATCCCATATGTATTGCTCTTGATATATGTAAGGCATAGATTCATGGTAAATATGATAAATTTACTGCCTTCAGAGAGAGAGGTCATAAAAATGTTTGTTGCCACGTTATTTTAGTAGTTTTTTTTTTATTGCTGCTGCATGGTTATGTTGCTGCTCTTCTATGCTGGTCATCGTGCAAATGTATGTGTGCTACCATCGAAGGCGGACTGAAGACAGCCGTCGAGTGACCCAATGTGCCACCTAAGAAATAAATTCCATTTGCTGTCAGTAACGAAAGGAAAAAGGATTTTTATGCGTTGTTTTATTATTTATCTATTTTATGTTTCTTTTTCTCGCCATATTTTTATTGGTAGCATAGAAATTTTTGCAGGAAAATGTATTTATCTTATTCTTGTGTGCACTTTACAGTTACTACATTGGAATGTTGTTTTCCCAGCGATATGGTATCTTAGAGGTGAATACTACTCAGAGATGTATAGTGCAATTTTATGCTTAATATTTGATGTGCTTATAATCCTGGATACTTTAACTCAGATCCAAATCGGAATAAGAGTTGTTTTGCTTTAGAATGTCTTCTTTTCTAATAAGCATGAAACGTCTAAGATTTTATCAAATCTTGGTACGTTGGCTTAGTTTATATTCAGCAAAGTTTGTAATATCATTATGAAAAGGTTCACATGGACCAAACGTTTGAAAATTCGACCTTCAAATCGACTAAAATTCAAGCCATTTGAATGAAAATATCATTCCCTAAAAAACACCCTTTATCAAGTAATCAAAGTAACCTTAAGAATCCAATTAAGATATAGTTTGGCTATCAAATTTTCGATTTTCGAAATATCGTTTTATTCGATTTCTAAAAAACTTAAATGTATCGATCATTTTATATCGCACACTTAAAGTTGTTTCATACACGCATACAAACACATACTTCAGACAAATCCTTCGCCACAAACTCATGTGCTCTTTGTAAGTTTTCTTTTGCTACATCGGTTGCTTCCTTAGAGTTTTTCAACCAGATTAATGTTTTCCGGGCGTTTTTATTTATTTTGCTCTCCCAATGCGCCGAGGTTGGTTGGTTAGTAGGTCGACAACGCATCCTTGAATCTTTACAATGAAGTGGCATCAGCAGAGCACTTCACAGCTTTTATTTATTGTGTTATAAGAATTAAAGTTGTGAAGAAAAACTATTTATATTTCTGTTAAAATAATGTAGTGGCACCTAAAGAAGAAGAAGAAGAAGTTCAGCAACGGTGCACGGTGGTGCTATAGCAAACAATTTTATACGCACACTTTCCACTTGCAAACAAATATGACGTAAACTTTTCTTTAATGAAAATTTATTGTGCAAATTTGCTTAAACTAACTATACAAAGTTTTTGCTTAATGGTGCCAGAACAAAAATTTATATGGATTTATTTGAATGGCACTCAAGTCAAATTAGTTTATAGCTGAAATCATAGCTGAGAGTGTCAGGGTTATTTTGAATAGAAAACAAATAAATATTTTGCTAATTGGAGCATTTAGTGAAATGTTTCCATAAATCAGTATATGTTTTTGATTTAAGTGTTTTGTATATTTTTAAGTGCAGCGATTTATTACACAGTAAAATATTTTATTAATTTTTTCTAAGCGAATAAGATTAAATGGTGATTTAGTGCCCTAAGTGTTTATACATTTTTTACTGCCATTTTCAATGCACGGAAAGTGGTATGGCAGCTATAAAAAATTTATTTTGGGCATTAATTGACAAAACAAAAGCTCCTTGTCCCTGACGCCTAACTGATGATTTACCAAATATTCTTTCGGTATAAGTCGGTCAATTGTTGCGTTACAGATTTTCAAAGCTTATGAGTAATAAAAGAATAAATTTTTAAAAAGTTTTCTATCTCTGAAAATATCAACAACACACAAAAAAATTTATCGAAACATAGAATATTTGGAATTGGTTGATCCTTTGGTAAAAAATTTTTATATCGTAGGGAAGCCGATATTTTGCTCAAAGCAGGGGCGTCGCAACGAAATTTTTAATGGGGGGGTGCAAACTCAAATAAAAAAAAATTGATAAATTTTTCTAAAAAAAAAAGGATTTATCCTATACTTTAGGACGGGACATAAAGAAAATTTAGTATGAAGATTTTTTTTTATTCGTTGCAATTTCCATTAATTAGAGATAAAGTAAGTTTTGTTCAAATGTTTCCAAAAGTGACTTTTCGATTTCTACGCGAGAGGAATTCTTTCATATCCCTTCGCAAATCTAAGGATCCAGTTTTTTCCTTATAAACGTGAAGGAGCGTTGTATGTGTAAAACGGTTTTGGGTCATTTGTAAACGAATATAAGCCTTTCACCGTCGCAAAGCGCTAAGAGACCTTTCACAAGAAACTGTTAAAACTGGCACTGTCATTATTAAATTGACCAGTCGATAAATTTGATCTAGAAAGTGTTTCGTTGTGTGAGATGATTTCCGAAGTTGGTCAGCGATTACAGGACAGCCTTGTTGGTTTGTTGCCAGGCATGTTTTTCAATATTTGAAGTTGAGGACGGAGGTTGGTCAGTTCAAAATCATATGAGAAAATGTCCAGTTTTGACTCAAAAATTTCTTCAGATGGTACATTTTCTTCGTATGCATCAAGTAGTATATTTTCTAACGACTCTAAAGCATCAAGGTCTGAAAAAAATTACAAATAAATAAAATCACTGCAACAGTATTTCGCTAATCTTTTGCGTTATCGTGAATATTTTTTGGAATTTTTCATCTATGAGTTTGAAATTCACTCTTTGATTTTCCCAACCCGATTTTGACAACCCGTAAAAGTTCCATTCGAGAATACTCGAGAGAATACTAAAAATATTTACAATACTTTGGCTGTGTTTCGTTAATGATCAATCAATATTTTCAGGTTTTGACGTGAATAACTTCTGTTGCTCTTACCATTACTATTATGATTCAAAATGATTGATATTCATATATAATTTATTATACGAATCATTTTTATTACTGTGCAATTTTTAATCAAATCAAAAAATATACCAAAGAAACATTGAGCAGATCGTAATATGAAGAGTAGTACCTTTTGATCAAATCTTCTTTCCAATTCGTTTGAGAAAAGATCCAACACTTCAAAGTAGTCTTTCCGAAATCGATCTCTTGATGATAATCTTACGTTAGGAGTGGAAAAATCAGGTTGTTCTAAGCGTCGAGGGATTTTTCTGGTTCTGGGCTCAGAAGAATATTCAAGTTCAAACTTATCAGCTTTATTCGTCGCCTCTTTAACAATTCGTTCAAATTCTGTATCTAAACGGAGTCTTTGAATTGCTTGGACTAAAAGTCTCGCTGCCTGCTTCGCACCTATGGCTGTTAATCTTGGATTTTGAACAACTCGAGCAAGTTGTTCGCAAGGACCGAAAATTTCAATACTCAGATGTGATGTGATGTGACTATAACTAACACTCACAATCTAATGGAAAGTTTTCTTGGAGCTCAATTCCTACACTCTTTCTGAAATGTTCATTTTGTCACATTTCGATGGACTCAAGATGTGAAGTCTTTAGTTTTTGTGGCGTAATAATTGATTGACTTATGCTGAAATAATATGTTATAAGTCAGAAGCTAGTAAAATACTGCCTTAACAAAGAATCAGTAAAATCGGAAACCTCCTGTTTCAATAGCTTTTGTTTTTCACAAAGAAAGCCATACATATCCGTCATCAGCGTCATAATATGTGTCATGTATATTGATGTAATAAAGGGGCGTAGCACTCCCCTCGCAAGCAAAACTACTATCAAAGTTATCTAAAATGAATTCAAATATCAAATTTAAAAAAAACTGTCAAAAATTGCACATTTAATTTTGCAAGCAGTGTAAAAATCTTTAAAGCAGCTTTAAGTTAAATACACAAAAACAATGCATGAAAAAAGAACAAATGAAAAAACCAAATCGAGCACAATAATGACAAATAAATTGTCGTCGGCAACAACCGCCACCAGCATCACTAAAGCCGCAACTAAGCCTATTTTCCACACTGGCAGTTTATATGCGAGCTAATTTCATGAAAATAAAATTTGCTCTAAATACGATAAATTTTATTTTGTATTACGTTTTGTGGTGGTATGTGTTAGTTGGTATTTGTATTTGTGGCTCTTTATTTGTGTTATACATGCAAAGCCTTTTCTACATATTTCGCAACATTTCATTAAATTCATTGAGACTCTTCTACTTTGGTAGAGATGATTTTCGATGTGATTTTTTTTGTTTGCGACTTTTTATTTGTTAGTGGCGGTATCACAGCATTTCATTGATGTTGTTTAAATCAAATGAAAAAAAAAATTGAACAATAAAATTAGCTACTAAATGAATTAAACTGAAATTGAAAAGATTTGCAAATAACACGCGTAGGCCGCATGTGATGTTGCGGCCATATCAGTGGTAACCGTTGATGCGCTTGCGATGAATTATCACAAACAACAGCTGATGATTTTTCCAAATTGCAATCAATTTCAATGCTACAGCAATTGTGTGAATTTTATATTAAAACTATTGTGAGAATATAAATGCGTATGTCAAGGGAGCAATGATATTGCGATTAGTTACTTGTGATATTTTAATATCTTTCAAGCAATGTTATTAATGGCATTATCACTGCAATGCATTGATTTCTTTACAGCAGCTTGGTTGTTTCGAATTTTGAGACGTGCTATGAATTTAAAAGAAATTTACACTTTTTGTGAATCTTACTGCTAAGCCACATATGACACTTTTTTTCATTGCAATGTTTATACTCTTCATTCGTTTTTCCAATGGAAATAAAACAAATGATAAAAAGCGAAATTAGTCATGTCTCACGCATATTGAACGTATATGTTTCTTTATGCCGCATATCGTGTTGCACTTTTGTTGTCTGCTCTTCGTATTTCTTTTAAGACTCGTTTGTTCTAAATTTGACGCGCCAAGTGATGAATAAGTGGGAAAATTTCAAGTTGCATATATCACTTTCATTTGAATATTGGCCAAAAATGAGAAAGTCTCAATGATGTCAATGCTTTTATGTTAAATTTTCAAATAAATTCAGCTCGCTTTTTTCTATTAAGATATATTGAAAAATAGTGGTTTTGCGAAGTTTTCGCTTTGGGAATGTGTTTTTGCTAATTATATTAACAATTAACCAAGCACTTTATATATCATGGGTTGCTGGCGTCACATATAAATTATAGTTATTTGAAAACACAAACTTTGTAACAAACTTATAGTTAGAGAGCCGGTAAGCAATTTAAGTACATATACATATGTATTTCGCAACGTTTTATTGATATGCCATGTAGTTAACATTCATGCAAATTAGAAAAATGTTGAGTAAAATGAAAATAGTGTGGCTTTTATTCAATTGAATTTTGAAATTGCAAAAAAAAAAAATCTTTCAAATTATTTTATTGCGTCTGCCTCTGTTATGTTCATAGTCACGGTCATTTTTTAAATGAATTTTGAAATTTAATAAGTTATTTTATTGCGTCTGCCTCTGATATATTGTGTTACGGTCATAATAAACACAACGAAAATATAAGAGGCAGACGTCTACGCTCTTTTTTAAATAATAGCAATTCATAAAATGTCGGGTGTTCGATTCTCAGTACAACTTAACCAAAACTGGTCTGATGAGGCTATGTATATGCATATAAATATGTATATACGTGGTAATAGCCGAAACATATGTCACCAATTACCAGGTTAAATTGATCCACTTGTTATCTTTGTCATGTTGGTTGTATAAATAACTAAAAAGTTCAATACAAAAATTATTAAGTAAGGAAAAAGATTTCATTAAATAATCTTATCGCTGTTTTGCAGGATTTCGTTTTATTGCTCTTAGATGCTGAAAATATAAGAGGCAGACGTGTAGGTCTCTGTTTTATGAACATTTATGGGGTTCTTTATGTCAAAATAGTTGATTTTTTATAACTTCGTCAATTTATTTTAGAGAAACCAAAATTTTCCAAAATAGTGTAATAATAAAGTTGAAAAGCTTATAATTTTTTCCTCAAAAGCCATTTTGAAACAAAGCAAAATCTTAATTTTTCTCTTCTCGTCAATTTAAATTTTTCAGCTATCCTGTCGTAATTGAACTTATGCACATAAAATCTTCAACAATATGTACTTAAAATGCTCAAAAACATCTGCCTTAGAAAAATCAGAGCTTAAACCTTATGTCATCGAAAAATCAGCGCGTCTGCCTCTGATATATTGTGTTACAGTCATAGGCGCGGCAATTTTTTTATGAATTTTGAAACTGTAAATTAAAAATCTCTATTAAATTATTTTATTGTGTCTGCCTCTAATATATAGTGTAACTGTCGTAATATAGATTGCAAAAATATAAGAGGCAGACGTCTGTACTCTTATCTTAAATAATCGCAATTCTTAAAATGTAAAAAAAAGTCTCTATTAAATAATCTCATCGCATGTTTTTCAAAATTTTATTGTATTGCTCTAGATGCTGAAAATATAAGAGGCAGACGAGTAGATCTCTGCTTTATCAACATTTATGTGGTTCTATATGTCAAAATCGTTGATTTTTTTTTTTTTAACTTTGTCAATTAATTGCAGAGACACCAAATTTTTCCAAAATTATTTAATAAAATAGCTGAAAAACTTATAATTTTTTCCTCAAAAGCCATTTTTAAATATAGCGAAATCTTAATTGTTCTCTTCTCATCAATTTAAATTTATCAGTTGTCCTGCCGTACTAGAACTTATGTAAATCTGTGTTATAAGTCTCAATTTTCGATATTTCAGAGAAAAGAAAAACGAACTAATTTTAAAAAAGCTCAATCAGTGCGTTGTGAAAAAAAGTTTCAAAAAAAATTAGAATTGCAAAATTGTGCCCAATTTGTTCCTAAATGACCGAAATAATAGATATGTAAATTTTTCATAGCAAAATCTGCATAGTATTATTTTTATACACATAAACATATGTATGCTCAACAATATACACTTAAAGTGCTCAAAAACATCTGCTTACGAAAAATCAGCGCTGAAATCGTCTGTCATTGAAAAATCAGCGCTAGAATCATCTGCCTTCTTTATATTTATATTTTTCATAAGTAAAATAATCAGTCAGCTATGAGGCAGACGCATTAAAAAATTAAGTACACAATTTTTTTACTTTCTTTTTTACTTACAGTTTTTAAATGCAGCAATAACTACATAAGTAACAGAGGTGGTTTTTTTTTTTGTCGATTGTGACATAGTTTTTATAATTATCACAATCTGCCTTACGATAAATCTCATAAATTTGTACATATCTATCAAAAAAATCATAAGTAAACTTTTTATTTTTAGCAACAGCAACAAAAACGTCTGCCTCTTGCATTTTTCTGTTTTTATGCTCAGAAACATTTATTAAAATAAGAGGCAGACGTTATGAAATTGTCTATGTTACTTTTTTAACAGTTTAAAAGAGCTCGCAACTTATAACACAGAGACAACGCAACGCCAGACCTTGTTCATATTATTTATATTCCTTAGAATTTCAAGATTTTTAGCCTCTGCCATGAAATTTTCGGCCACCGGCTATTAAGTATATCTAGTAAAGCAAAAATGTCTTTGCTTAGAATCGGTGTAAGTGATATAGGAAAAAAAAAGGGAAAATCAAGACTTCATATTCAAAAATGAAAACAAAAATATGAAGAAATTTCGTATATGAAATTAGAGGTTAGGGCTATTGTTGGCATTTTCTAGGGTTTTTCTGAAAATAGAAAAATTTCAGCTTACACTAACCAATTTTTTATAATGAACAATTTTGAGGATTTTACAGTGATACTTATACGTCTGCGTAAAGTTAAATCATCAGCATAAGTTCTACTTTAAAATTGTGTAACTTTGCTGTTGAAGAGATTTTAATAGCAAACACTACAGTTAACTCTTTACGAATATTCAAAAGAATCAGAACCATTTAACAATTCGCTTTAATTGGTATGACAGTTCTAAGTGTTAAGTGTGTTGATTCGGAAAAAGAAGCTCTAATTCATTTTAATTAACACTCTTAACCTAAATTAAAAATTCATATTTAAATGTAATATATACCATATAGAAATACAGTTACAATAATATTCGAAACTTCCACTGATGTAACAAAATTATAATCTCATTCTGCTATTGCTTTTGATTAACCTAATAATAAATTTAAGGTCAATAGATTTTCTTCAATCTGTCATTGTTTGAGTGCAGCGTTCCAATGATTTTTCAAATTGGAAGCGCTGCAATTAAGAGGAAATTCATGCAATCGAAACTGTTGCTGAAGCTGTGCACCACTTAAATGATGATCGTGCAGCAACTGAACAAAAAAAAAACCAGTTAAAAATCAGTTAACGCATTTTAACAGAATGATGCAACCTAAATAGTTACAACAACAAGAGCAACATTAAAACAATAACAACAACAAGAAAAGCTAAATGATAGAGAAACGAACGAACGCTTGAATTGAAGTTACAAGAAACCAATGATGACAGTTGTAGTTGGCAACACTTCTTCAAGTCAATGGCAATTACAATGAAAACAAAACAAAAATAACAAGCAGTTACCGAGCAGCTGCCCTTTGGTGTAATTATTGTTTAATTTCATGTTACTTTTGTTGATTAGTTATTTTATGAAACAATAGATATTAACCCATTGTATAGCTTTAAAGCAATAACTTTTATTTCATATGATTTTAACATAAAACTTCCTCAGTGACATATAATGGGTTAACATCACAACGATATCAACATCATCATCATAACTATGCTGGGGGTCAGAATGCTTTAGATTTTTGTAGCTATCGTTAAAATCAAATGGAGTCTCTATCGCTCACTTTTTCTCCCTCTCCCCCTTTCTTACTATCTTTCAGAAATTTAGTTACGTTTAATCAAGCGCATCCATCTAAATTTGGTTAAATGCTTGAAAGCCTCAATTGACAGCGTTTGAAATACGAGTTCATGTAGAAATGATTTAGAATTTGATGTTGCGCTGCTACAGAGTTTCAATCAGCAATTTTGTTGTCACTATCATTCATGTAATTTTGTTGCTGTTATTATTTTGTATTACAGTTGCATTCGCTGTCAATATCTGCTGGTTGTGCATTAATCATTTATTATCTACATAGCTACATTGTTGTCATTCTTCTGCTTTGACGACGACGACAACGACGACGTATCAATCGTTTTGACATAATCAATATAATCATCATAAATACTCATATTTTCATAATCATTCAGCGTTGATAATTCGATATATCATAATGACTATAATCAAAATTAGAGGAAAAAAAAAATTTGCTTAAATTGATTTATTTTGGTCAAAAGTCAACGACCGAAATTGGGTTACATTTCTGACCATAAGCTGAATATTTATGTATTATGGCAAAGCAAAAATGTTGCCATTGTGGTAGTTAGTTATGATTTTGGTAAAGGATTAACTTAAGTGGGATTTTGAATTTTTTAAGTATTTTATTTGAAATTTTTTTAAGAAATTTTTGCTATTTTTAGTAGTTATGACATAATATAGCAATGATGAAAAACTCGCTTATTTGCATAAATAATTAATTTTAGGCTACAAAACAATTCTAATTAATAAAGACGACACTTAGGGCTTCTCAGACAATAATCCAGCGATCGCGAGATAAAATATCATGAGGTGATAATTAACGCTTATATTCATGATTAAGTCTGGCCAAGCCTATTGACTAGTTTAAGTTCATTTTTATACCCTACACCGAGGGTATATTCACTTTGTCCCTCCGTTTGTAACACATCGAAGGGGCGTGGCAAGTATGGAAAATTATATATATTCTTGATCAGAGTCACCACCTGAGTCGATTTAGCGATGTCCGTCTGTCTGTCTGTCCGTCTGTCTGTATGTCAGTCTGTTGAAATCAGGTTTACGGGAAAACCAAAAAAGTTAATTGAATGAAACTTTCACACACAGGTCACATCTTCTTGAAGGCACCTTGCTATTGAAAATCGGCGAAAACGGTTGATGGACACGCCTACCACCCATGCTCTTTTTATATTTACCCAGACCAATTTTGAAAAAAGTTGCAGCACATGTGAACCAAATTAGGATCAGGCTGGGTTTCAAATTTCCAAAGGGTCGAACAGGGGCGTGGCACAGCCCTAAATTTTAGCATTTATACTACCATATCTTGTAAGCCGTTCAAGATATTGCTATAAAATTTAGCAAACGGATACATATCAAATACATCTTGCATTGAGATAAAAGTGGGCGGAATCGAAAAAGTGGGCGTGGCGCTTTTCAACTGTTCAAAATTTTGATTTCGTATGTCTCAAAAAAGGCACAAACGATTTCCATAAAAATTTTGGAGATGATGCCGCTGAAAGCAGCCATCAATACAAGCTCAGACACTGTAAAGACTCGTTGAAGGGAGTGGCACCGCCTACAATATTTATAAACGTTATATTAAGAGAACTAACAACGTAATCGTTATGCAATTTAATGAGGTAGATAAACTTTCTTTAAGGTTTCTTATTACAAAAATTTGGTCTAATAGTAACTGTGGGCGTGGCACCTCCAATATAAGCCAAAAACGTTATAAATAATGTGCTATGAGAGTAATCTTCATAAAATTTGGTGTATTTGTTGCTATCAATTGCTATAAGCTTTAAAAATAAATGAATTTTAACATAATTTCATCAGTGGGCGTGGCATCTTCTATGTTAACATAAATTTGTAAGCGCTGTTTTAAGTGAATTATTGCAGCAATTGCTATGAAATTCAATGTAAGTTGTTTAGTTGCTATAGAGTAGATCTGAATCAAAAGGTGCTGAAATAGCACCAGTAGGCGTGGCATCTCCCATACAAATAAAATACGGTAAGTGGCATATTTATCGAAACATCGATTTTTTTTTATTATAATATTCTTTAGCATTATAGTCCAAAAGTAGACGAAAAAATCTGACTAGTCCTGATATTCCAGTATTTTTTATCAGAAGACCAGAACAATAGAAAAATGAAAAACCTTCGCAAAAAGGCCAAAATTCTAGCTTAACCCTAGTGGGACCGATGGTGGTACAGGTGTACCTTTGATATTTGAAATCAAATATTTCAGAATTCTTTTAAGTTGTAGGTCTGGTTCTTTCTGACAACTTTGGCCCATCATTTCTACGCATTATTAAGCTATTTGTATTATTTTACCTTTTTAATGCTCCGGTTAGGAGCAAATTTTGCATACCTACCTCGTGGAAGCAGGTCGGTGGTACATTTGTACCACCATTTATTTTCATATAAACTGTTCAAAAAATGCAAGAACTTGCAATTGTTCTTGCTCCTAACCGGAGCAGTAAAAAGGTAAAATAACACAAATAGCATAATAATGCGTAGAAATGATGTGCCGAAGTTGTCAGAAAGACCCAGACCTCTAACTTAAAAGAATTCTGAGATATTTTAATTACAAATATCAAAGGGTACACCTGCACCACCATCCGTCCCACTAGGGTTAAATGAACTAAATTCAGGTAATACATTTTTTAAAGATCGTTTTTCGAAGTAATTTCTTGCGCTAAATCGGAATTTGGCCTTAAAATTCACACATCACCCCAGAATTTTAAAATATTTGAGGTTAAGTACCTTAAAATTTAGGTTCTTTTCTACTTTTGAGGCCTTTTTTCGAGGCACGTTAAAATCGAAAAAATAGAGCACTTTTGATTCTCATGAAGGTCCGTGTGTTTTTTTGCTCATAAATTTTATTCCTTCACAGAATGGATATCTGAATTTACTCGAAAAATAAATATTGTGTTCTTGCAAAAAATTTCACGTTAAAAAATTTTAAACTTTTTTCTGTTATAGATAATATAAAGTCCCAAAACTAAATCTTTCTCACATCGAATTAACACACTACTTTGCAAAAATTTTTCCACTAAATTTTTTTTGTTATTTAGTAGTAAAAAATCGACGTATTCGCATTCATTATCGGATCCCGACAAATCCCAGCAAAAGCATAATTGTTTTTTTTTTTTTTCAGTCATTCCGGGATTTAGATTTTAAGGCAATTTAATGCAACGAGAAACCTTAATTAATGACACAGTAGTGGCTGTTTTAAAAGCCTCACATAATACATTGTACACCAATCATCTTATCGGCCAACAACCCACCCAGAACTTTGCAAATGACAAACATTTTTCATATGCGAAATATAATAAAAATAAAAAAACTTTAAATGTTAATTGAAATCTAAACAAAGACATAAACAAATTAATAGATAACAAATGTCAACTGGGTGAAAATGTCAGCAACAACATTTGCACAATAGTGCATGACCTCTGCTGCTGCTGCTCTGCTGCTGCATTACACTGTACACCGTGATATTAATTGCGGCATGCGGTAGTCGGTAGTCGGACGCAATAAAACGCCACTAACCGCTTGTAAATTAAAATTAAATGGAAAATTCTAAAATTTTGATATTGCAACATGCAGCCGTGTGTTTGTTTTACCAAATAAATTTCAATGCTTTTAGCCAAAATGCGGAATTGTGCAATTTTTGTTGTTGACGTTTTGCTTGAAGGACGTTTAACGACGCGCCACAAATTTTTACCACATAAGTAGTCATATACTGAACGAACATATTAATCTTGGAGTGCAAAAAAAAAAAATATTAAAAAAAAAGATAACATTTTTGGGTTAGAAATCATTAACAAATAAAAAAGTTGTTATTGAACATTCTAAAAGTTCATAAAAAAAAATAAAACTGTAAAATATTGACGCAAATTTTCAAAATGTTGCATGTTGTCAACACACACCAATCAGGTTTTTTTCTGAATCCCCTTTATACTGCATATAATTATGTGGAGTTTCTTACTGTTGGCACCATTGGCGAGTCGCATAATTAGGTTTCATTAGATTGCAGCAATAGTTGAACTTATAAATAAACACTGTTAAAATGCCAAATAAAAATATTGACTGTATCAAATATTTGTTAAATTAATGAATTTTAGTTTTGTCCGCTTGGCTATCGTCTGTCTAAAGTTGTCAAAGTTTTGTGTGAAATGTCAAACGATTTGATGTTGCTGTCTGTAGGAAATTATGTACAATTAGGGAAATATTATATTATAATAGTTGTGTTGTGTTGCAAGCAGAGTTCATCACAGAAACAAACGCAGCATGCAATGTCGTACTTTAAACATTTCTCGTCCGGGACGAAAAATGATCTGCTGCTACTTTTCTTGAAAGAAATTAAAAATTTTTATTAAAAAAAAAATTTATAAAATTGCGTATGTTTCATCAAATATCTAGAAATATATTATCTTATTTTATAAAAATTTTGCATTTAATATTATTTGCAAATCTCAATGAAACCATTTTTCCACCGTCAAGTCTATGCGCTCGAGTCGTCGGCCCATTTTATTAATACAAGGAATTGCAGCCTAACGAAATTATGTGAGGACTTAGCGATGCTGGAAATTAAGATTGACAGGCTATGCGGGTAGATGTTTTGAAAATAAATGAAAAGTAGGTTTAAAGGTTTCAAATTGAGAATTTCGCCTAACAAAAAATTAACATTCGTCTCCACGGGAATTTTGATTTTCTTTTATTATCTAGGAGGTCATTCATAAAAGACGTCCGAAAAACTTCAAGAATTTTGAACACTTTCCTCTGGTTGTCCACTTCTGTCCAATTATGCTATCTCCTCAAGCCAAAAGGAAATCTTCTAAGGATTAGACTTTACTGGCTTTTTTTAATATTTTAAAGGTTTCTTATGAACAAGAAACAACATAAAACAGAACCTCATTGTTCCGTTCCATTGAGTCCGTTTTTATTATTCCTGGCCTCTCCTTTGCTGAGGTAGTTTTTTATGAATGAAGATTTTTTGATTAAAAAGTTCACTATTTTCATGCAAAAATATTTTGGTAATTTTACAGCCAAATAATTTCTAAATTTTAGGGCATTTTGTGTTCCGTACCCTCTAAATTGGACTATACTGTTCCAGGAATCTAACTTAAGAGGGATTACGTAACTCACATTCCATCTAAGGATGGCTGGAAGGGAGGAAATCCGGGAAGAAGGAAGCATATTAATCTCTACATCGATGGCTCCAAGCTAAATATTCAAGTGGATTATGACATATATAAGTCAACTGAAGATAAGAATTGCTGCGAGGTTACCAGACCATTGTAGCGTTTTTCAGGCAGAGGTTATAGCAATATAAGAAGTAGCATCCTATAAACTTTTATTCAGATAGTCGGGCTGCTATCAAAACCCTAGAATCAGTCTTTGTTAACTCACTGGTGGCCCAACAATTCCGCTCGTTTCTTAATGAGATGGCTCAGCATTTTAACATTCATCTCATCTGGGTGAATGGGCACAGGAACATTGATGGCAATTGCAAAGCTGATGAACTTGCTAGGCAGGGGACTACTGCAAAAATTCCTCCGGACAAGGAACGTTGCTACCTGCAAGTTACTGCTTAAAGAAAACATGATAAAAAAGGCTAACAAAAGATGAACCCAAGGGCTAACTTGCAATATAACAAGGCCGGAATAGAACGCTAAGCGATCTCTGGAAATGATATTCCGCACTAGACATAGTGTCTTCTCAGTTGTTGCAGTCATAACTGGCCACTGGCTTGTCAATTACCTTGTGGTATCACAATGGACCAACATTTGCGTCAGTTCGCAACTGACTGTCATTCCTACCTAACCTAACTTAGGCCATTTTACACTTGATGTTTGAGCTGTAGGCAAAATTGCTCGAACAGCAACTCAGATAGATTTGCCTGCAACAAAATAGAAAAATTACAGAAAAACTAACTTGAATTTTTGTTTAAAAAAGACAAATGAATAGAATATTAAAAATAAAAAATTGCCCAAGAAAAATTGCATGTAAGGAATTTCAGATTATGGGCAATTTATATTTCTAAGACCTGACATTTTTTACATTTTTGTGTGACTTTTTCACTATATTTTTTTCTTAAATATAAATTAAACATTAATTAAAATAGACTAAGAATTCCAAATATATTAATAATCGATAAAAGTTGGCGCATTATTTATCTGTAAAAATTAAATTAAAGTTTCATTGAAAGCTGTACTTGCAAAAATACTTTGGAGCTTCTGCATATACCCGAATATGCATGATTTTCATAGGTCGATCTCTCGTGTTAGTACTTTAGGATTTATTTATATGAAAAATGAAAAACTTCGCAAAGTTAGCCATATTATGGACAATTTTTTTTGAAGAAAATCGCTAAGTCTGTTAGCCATTTCATTGAAAATTTTTGGTAATTTTTTTCTTGTTTCTTTTTTTGGAAAATATTCATTTCACTTTTATTGTCAACATTTTCCCATTTGGCCTATTTCCCCTTTCCTCGGAAATTATCAGCATTTCATACGTTGTTTCAATTTCTCTACAATACCACACTGCTGCAACCGTTGAAAATCATAAACTTCAGTATCCTTGATGCCTTTTATGTTAACGTGCATAATTTAGGAAAACTAAACCTTCGTTACCAATAAAATTAAGAACGCGTTCACACATTAAATCCCATAAATGCTGATACATTGCTTTTATTGCTCACACATACATACATATAAGTCAATACACACGTATAATGAAATAGTTTATGATATCTTGCTTTATAGAAATTTTGTATATCAATTCGTATGTTGTATGATGGTATTATATTGTCATTATTTGTACATGTGAACATCATCATAATTTGTACGTGACTAAATTAATTGTTATCAACAATTAACAACGTGCCAGTCTGTACGTTTGTCTGTCACAAAGTCAGCAAATGAAAGTGAAATTAAACTTTTTAGAGCCATTTTCAATAAAGTAATAAACTCATTAAATGACTTTCTTCTCACGCGTATTAAGCTTAACATTTAAAACTATTCCTATAAAAATAATTGCCAAATATACTGAAGAGGAATTTTGAAATGTTAATCATTTTTTGGATTTTAAATTCCCTTTTTGTCAATCGAATTAATTCATCGAAACAGTTCATACATATATGTATGTTACTTCATTTGGCATTCTTCTGAGAAGATCGTCAGTAAAAAAAAAATCTGTAAGCAAAAAAAATATTGAGTAAATTTCTCTACATCAGCATAACTTTATCAAACTTTTTCAGCCCTGGAGTTTAAATGAACGTAAACATCAGAATAAAGTAAACCCAAAAAAACGTGAACGGAAGCTTTATTTGACTGTTATCCTATCACTTCTAAGTCAAAGTGGTGCTCCCTAGCTGCAAGTGTTGCAAGTGTTATCGATACATAAAAGTAATCGGATGATTTTCCCGGCCTCACATTATTTCAAAGTATGAGAAAAATGATAAGATTTTTACATTAGTTTCCAAGCTGCTATGGATTATGGGAATCGCGCTAGTACTCTTATTTACTACCACGAAATTTCCTTATGACAAATATGAATATAAAAGACATTATTTCATTTTATGATAGTCAAAATGTGTCATAAAATCTTAAATCATTTTCACTGCTATATTGTGACCTGTCTAAAAGAAACTTAAACAAGTAAAGGTGTTATCTTCGGCCAGGCCGAAACTCAAATACCCTACACTGCACTGAAAGTGTCTTTTAAATAAATGTTGAAAGACGTTGAAGAGCTTGAATAAGTCGAAAAAAATGTGAAATGTAAAAAAGGTTAAAAATTGTTGAAACAGTTGTAAAAGACTGAAAAAGTCGATAAAATATGGAAATCATTGAAGAAAGTTGAAAGAAATTCAGAATGTCGAAAAAATATGAAAATTGCTTAAAAATGTCGAAATAATACGAAAATGTCCAAAAATTATGAAAGAGGTTAAGAAAATATGAAAGAATTCAAAATCGCTGAAAAAGTCTCCAAAATAAAGAAAATAATGAAGAAAAATGAAAGATATATTGGGATATATTGGAAAAAGTTAAAAAGTTGATTACGTCAAAAGAATAAGGAAAATATTGAAACAAATCGATTAAAAATTGATAAATTGAAATGTGCCACGCCCACTTCTCCAATTCTGCCTACTTTTGAGTTACTATATTATATTCGTCATTGACATCCACATACCAAACCTAAGCCCAATAGGTTGTATAGTTTGCGATACATGCCGTAATTTCTCTTAAATTTGGGGCGGTAACACACCCACTGGTCTAATATTGTCCGATTTTTATCAAGAAATAGCTTTCTATAAGCAACACTCTCTCACCAAATTTTAGTATGGTTGCTCACATATTTTGATAGATATGCCACTTAAGGTATTTTACTTGTATGGGGAGTGCCACGCCCACTGGTGCTATTTCGCCAACTTTTTGATTCAGATATACCTTATGGCAAGTAAGTCACCTAAGTTAAATTTCATACCAATTGTTCAATTAATACAGCGATTAAAATTGTATGGTAATATAGGAGGTGCCACGCCCACTACTACAATCCCATAAATTTTCATTTAATTTCAAAACCCATAGCAGCTGACACCTCCAAGCCAAATCTTATGAAGATTACTCTCATAGCACACTATCTATAGCATTAAACGTTTTTTGCTTGTATGAAAGGTGCCACGCCCAAATGCTCCATTGCGCCAAATTTTCGCAAAAACATATCTTCTAGCAAGTATATCTGCCTTATTGAATTTCATAATGATTACGTTGTTAATTCTCTAAATATAACATTTATAAATATTGTGGGCTGTGCCACGCCCTTAAACGAGTTTTTCCAGTAAAGTGGCTGAGCTTGTACTGATGACTGCTTTCAGCGGCATCCTCAATAAAATTTTTATGAAAATCGTTGTCAGTTTTGAGATATATGGAATCAAAATATTTAACTGTTGAAAAGTTTCACGCCCACTTTTACGATTACGCCCACTTTTGTCAAAATTCAAGATATATTTGAATTTTATATGTATCTGTTTACCAAATTTCATCGCAATCGAACAGTTTACAAGATATGTATGTTAATATAAAGGATAAAATTTAGAGCTGTGACACGCCCCTGTAGGAAGCTTTGACAACTTGAAACCTAACCTAATCTTGTTCACATATGCGTCAAATCACCAAGTTTCATCTAAATCGCTGAAACTTTTTCAAAATGGATCTGGGTAGTTATACATAGAGTATGGGCGGTAGGCGTGTCCGTTTACCGATTTCACTCATTTTCAATGACAAGATGCCTGCAAGAAGGTGTGACCTGAGTTTGCAAATTTCATTCAATTAGCTCTCTTGTTTTTCTCGTAAACCTGACTTCAACAGGCTGATCAATATATGCATATACTTTTTCATACCTGCCACGCCTCCTTCTATGTGTTACAAATGGATAGGCAAAGTGAATATATCCTCGGTGTAGGGTATAAAAAATAAAACCATTAAATTTTCAAAGCGACAGCTAATAAAGACAGCATACCATCTGCTGCATAGTAAAGGCGCACGTAGAAATTGTGGGAATTTCAAATCAAAAACTATTCATTCTTGGCAACAGTTTTTCACATCAAAACTTTATGATCTAAATTTAGATCTTTGTAAATACAGAGATAACAAAAAATACCAAAATTATATTGAAAAAAAAAAAACACACAAAATCAGCAGAACTTTCACGAAAGGCTTGTTGGCAGTGGCATCGCAGTGCAATGCGCGTGCGCAACAACGCAAGAATACAAAATACAAATTAATTCAAGGCAAAGCTTTTTCTTTTGAAAGTAAAACTTTTTATTTTATTTGCCATTTTTTTTTTAATGTTTTGTAAATAAAACTCTTTCTCATTTGTTCATTCATTCATTCACTGTATTAAATGTTGCTTCTGCATTTTTTGTCGTATGCAAATGAGAAAAAGCCACTCGCCAAAGTTTAATGTCTTTTGTGACGCAGCGTAATGTTGTCACGTAATCTGTGCCGTGCACGCATGAGCAACATGTTGCATTTCAAACAATTATGTGTCAGGTTTGTTGTTCTTTTAATTTTTTGCTTTCTGTTGCACACAAGTTGTGCCTAAGTGTAAAAGAGTAAGCTATTTTGTTTAAAGGAAAAATAAAAGAACATTAAGGTAAACTCTTTGCTGTCTGCAACAAAATCTATAAACATCAAAGGGTCTACTGATCTATGTATATTACATATCACTTATCACTTACTTTAAGCAAAAAGATTAAGTAAACAATTGTATTGCAGTCGCAAATATACCAACCGTTGTGTTATGTTGTTGCCAACATCATCATCAATACGATATAGCAACAACTAATTTTCCATTAACTTCCTTCACGCCCACAACTTAAGTCAGCCACCAGAGCAGCATCTTCTTCAGCTGCCTCAAAAAAAAAAAAAACTCTTTCGTAATTTAAAATCAACAACAATTGAAAAATTCACCGAAATTATTGCAGACAAATTACCTTCGCGTGTATATGCCAGCGATGGCAACAGACGTCTCCATACAACAACAGCGATATATTATAATTTACCACAATATACCATGAAGTTGATGATACACCATGAGATGATGTTGATATACCACCACCACCACATTGTACACAGTCAGCCGCCACTAATGCGCCATTTGACTTTAACTCCACGCCATGTGACACCGCAATGTCTGCATCGTTAATTTAAAGTCAAATTAAAAGTTGATATTTAAGGCTTTACCCATCATCTACGTACGTTCATTTGTTCGTCGTCATTGTTGCCAGTGGTAGTCTTTGGTAAAAGTGTCAAAGATCGTGTTGAATGAAGCCACAACTAAACAATGTGTCGAAGTCTGCGGGCACAGCAGCAACAGCAACAACAACAAAAAGATCATATACCACGTCGTACGTCATAAAAGTTTAAATGAAATGAACGAACGTTGCAACGTGTGATGTGACCGTAATGTGCTATGATATGCTCCTTTTGCTGGTCAGTTTTTGTGGGTATATTTATTAAAGATCATTCTATATAAATGAATCTGTGGTATGGTACTATAACTTGGGCACCAGCGGTCTTATTTTAATTAATGCTCAACGGAAGAGTATTATAATTAGTAAGAAAAAAACATTTAGTTGTTGTAAAGTTGAAGCAAAGGTCAAGCAAATTTGAGTTCAAGTTCAGGGAAAAATGTGTGGAGATTTATGTCACGTTTCCGCTTCCTAGAAAGAGTGCGTTATAGAAAAGCAAATGTAGAGGCGCAGTATGTAAATTTAATAATGTTTCATTATGCTAACGCAAAACGTTTGCAGAGTTCGAAAAAATTTTAAAATGGCGTAAAATATTATTTATCAATAACTCAAATATGTAAAAAAGTCGAAAAAGTTGAGAAAATAAAAACCGTCAAACAAGTTTGGAAAAATCGAAAATATTGGAAAAGGATGAACATTTTGAAAAAGCTTGAAAGAAATCACATAAGGCTGATTGTAAAAAGTCATCATAGGTTGGAAAACTTGAATAGGTTGAAATAGGTTAAAAATAATTGAAAATGCACTAATGAAAAGCAGCTGTTTTTTTTTTCTTAAATTTGAGGCTTTATTCTGGTAAAAAAGATACAAATTTATTCTTAAAAGTTTAGTTCATTGCCTGCCAAACTTTTTATGATCTATCGGCAGTATATGCTCGTTTTTTTAATCAAGTCACGAATCAGCACAATTTTTGGCCTCTTCGTAAGAACGGAAGCGCTGCTCAGCAAGACCATGCTACATCGAGTCGAAAGTGGCGATGTCTAGACTATACTTTAAGTAGGAAAAGACATTCCATTTCAGTGTATACAGGTTGGTTTCAACGGACTGAGCATTTTGCTAGTGCTTGACATATGCGGATATATTAAAGATTGCTTACCCCATTGTTTAAAAGTAGCAAGCAAAACCAAGTAAGGGTCTTCCTATCTTCACATCAAAAGCCTTAATAAAATACAATATTTTTGCCATAGACATTATTACTTGAACAGTCTCTGAGGTAGACTTTTCTGTTTTGCAATTTTTATATAACTGGAGACTTTAACTTAAAATCCTGTTTTCCATATTTTCTTGAGAAGAAATTTGATAGCTGTGGCAAAAAAACGAGAAATTACAGATCAGTTGGCGCAATTTATGAGCAATGGCGTACCTTGAATAATTTTAAAGTCCGAAACGAAAACAAAATCTGCCGCCCCCTATTTTTGTTTTTTTTTTTGAAAGTGATTCATATCTTCGGCCATCCAAAGCTTTACAACAGCAGTGATGGCCCCTTCTCCTCTCCCCTCCTCAATATGAGTCTCTAAATATCATAAAAGGCGCATTATAAAGACCTTAAGTGGTCTATTATGTATGTACATAAGTACTTAATAAAACTCTTATGAAAACATGAGACGGCATGTCTTTCAAGTGACTCTTACGTCTATAGTCATGCCACCTCATTTGTCGTGCGTCTCCTTATACTGTGCATAATAAAATGCTTATAAAGACTTGAGACCGCATGTATCGTGCCTTAATGCGAGTACTTTAGACATAAAAGTCACTTTCAAGACATGCCGTCTCATATTTTTATAAGCTTTTATTATGTACAGTAGAAAGAGACAGATATGCTACATTGTTGTTCATTTTTTGTCTTTTTTAAGGCGCATTATCAAAACAAATGGAAGAAAAAGATATGATTCGCCTTTGACATAACATATAATATAATAACTGATAGCCTTGTGGGTAACGTACAGAATTATGGATCGTTGAGACATGGATTCGAGACCTCCGTACGAATCTTAAGTAAAATAAAATTTGATAATAAAATAAAATAAAATATAATGAAGTCTTTAATATATCTTTAAAGTCTCTAAGCAACTCTTTTTTAAGTGTTTGGAAGGTGTCTTTTATACACTTCAGTAAGATACTTTAACGAGTATCGTGAAAAATAACAAAAAGGAGAACATGTTTTAGTTTTAATACTTCATACTTATAAATGTAATATGATGTCTTTATAGTTGTCTTTAAAGATCTGTAAAAGAAGCTTTAAAATCTTAATTTCTTACTAGGGTTTCTTATGAGATCATGTTCAAACAAATAATGCTCAATCAATCTTTAATGATCAGTTGTAAAAAAGCAAGTATGAACTAAGAACACCCTGTGAAGTAAGTATTCAACGATGCTTAGCTACTAAGCTTGGCATCAACGTCTTGCAACAATGTTTACGACAACACTCACACATAATGTAAGACACAAATATTAAGCAACAATGTATTGCAACAATACTCAAAAGCCTACCGCTTAAAAAGAAATAACCAAAAACAACACTTAAGTATCACAAATAATTACTCATAATATCTACTAGCTACCTGTTTAAGAAAATATTTGAAACATAATAATGCTAAATAAAAATATTTAGCTAAATGATTGGCAGCAGCACTTAGCAATTGTTTCAAAACAAAACATTGCCAACAATTCGGAACAATGTTGAAGAGAACTTTTAAGAAATTATTTTTAGTAACAAGATCGGTAAAAAGTGCTTGGAAATATTCTTCAGAACTGATGGCTGTTTAGCATAATTGCACTTATTTCAGTAAATTTGTAACTAGCAACGATCTCAGTTTCAACTTTTATAATGTATTGCATTTTAGCGGGGGGCTGAAAATAATACAGAATAAATAACAAACAACATCTTTCGTTAAGTCCCTTAAAATCTATCCAATGTTAAATAATTTCCGCAACACCTAAAAGCAAGAGCAAATTGGCATTAACTCAGCAAATCTAAGAGCAGCAGCTAAATATTGGAAATATTTTTATAGGCGCACATGTTGAAGCCTAAACATATGAAGGTTGTAAAAATTTATTTTGTTTGATAACTCTTTTAGTTTTGTCAATGATTTCAGCTTTATCATTAAACAAAGTTAATGAACCTAAACTGACAGAAAATCTCATATGACTTTTCTAGAGAATAAATTATTTTATAACATAACCAATTAAATAATAATTATTTCTTTATATGTGTTGTTTAATTTCTAGTACAATTCAGGCTTTCACACAAAATTCTATATACAAAAACTCAAAACATAAATTAGACTCAAACTTCACGCCAACCAAAACCAAGTTTCCGTAAACATCATACCAAGTTTAAGCTTAGAATTCCACTCAAAACAAAGAAAAAGCCGGTCTTCTTGCCATAAACTTCAACAAACCAAATTCGCTTACACTCCAACAGCGTGCGCATGCGTGTAGGCGCTCTCTTAAATTTCATTCACAACACACACATAGCAGATCAGTCCAAGCTGTTGGTTGCTTCTGTACGCTCTTTCACTCTCTGACTCTTTATATTCGCACAATTTTTTACCAACAAACGTGATTGCTATGCTTTAAGCCAACTCAAAGTTGGTTTGATCTTAAGACCAAGTTTGTTGCCATCTGTGATGGCTCTCTTTCGTTTTGCAGACTTCTTATGCTTGAAAAGTCATGTTTGATTGCACTTTCTTGATCTTGGTCTAAGGTAACAACAACAACAACAGCAACAACAACAGCAAATGTCTTTTAAGCTTGGCCAGGTTTTGTGGGTTACACAGAAAAATTTTGCGTGATTAAAAGACTTTAATGTAATAAACTACAGACGAAACAGTTCGAGTTAAGCTCTACTACCGACTGGAAGTGTTTTTTCCTGATTTTTGAAATAAATAATAATTAACGACATAGCAGTTCGGGTTGCTTCAAAAAGGATATTTTTCGACAACAGCAAAAAAATATATTTTAATAAAAGTTAAAAATAAAAATTTATAATAAATTCACATTACATTTGAATCAAAGCGAAGGATATATAAAGTGTTCAATCCACAGAAAGTGCCATTTCAATGAAAGCAAAATATCGTGTGTGAACCACCACAGTGCACAGAGCATGTTTGCAATAAAATTTTTTCAAAAAATATATAAAATTAAGTCTGAATATTTTTCCAACGAATAAATTTAGCAGAAAAAAAAATAGTTGAAGGATATTTTTTTATTTTGCTTTAAAGAACAAAACAACGAAAAATTGCATATTATTTGAACACTGTAAGAAGTTTTGCATTGTGAGCATTTACAAAATCCCTTCGAGAGCAGCAGCATACAATAGCAGCAACAACAGGTATGTGTGTCAAAGGATTATATGAACATGAACATGAACATGAACATGAAAAAACAAAAACTGAAAACCTATGTGTTTGAAAACGGAAACCTAAAAAATAAATAAATTTTTACACGTTGTTGACAAGGATTAAAAAGGACGTGTTGGCATATTTTATTTTATATGCTTTTGTGGAAAACAGCTTAACCTGAGACTTTTGTTTGTGTTTGTTGAACAAAGAATTTTTTTTTTTTCATATTTTTTTATTTTTTTAGAGATTTTTTTTATCTGAGGTTTTATAAAAATAAAAATTGTGAGTTGACTTAATTTTTTTTTACCTAAAAAAAATGCTGCTATCTGACTAACTTCTATTTCAAAAAAAAAATTTCGAAGTCACAACAATTTATTGTGATAAAATTACAAAATATTTCTGTTAAGAAAAAATTTTTCTCAGCTCATGACAAAATGTATTCTGTTGCTTCATTTATTCCCAAAAACTTTGTTCTGTTGACAGAAATATTTCAGAAAAAATAATTCAAAATTAATTCTTTGTGAGAAAAACTTTTAAAATTTGAAAAAACGCTATCAAAATAATAGCACTGGTTTCAAAATTTTTTAAAAAAAATAATTCTCTGTAGGATTTAACAATCGACAGTTTTTGGCATACTAAGGTATATCATCTTTTCGGTTAACTTTTCCAGACTGTTTTCATTGATAGCTATATATTTCAAAATAAATGAGCGCAAGTAATGATAATTTTGTTAAAAATTTTTTGATAATACATCAAAGTTAAAGGCTGTTCGAAAAAAAAAATATATATGCTTAGAATTCCATTTTCTTAACATATATAATCAATTCATAAAGAAGACATGAAAGCTTATCTAAGCCATTTACAAGGAATTTCTTCCAGAAAAAAGATAATCCACCCCGTTTTCTAGAACAATATTTTGTTGCACCTATTTATTAGAAGAAGTTCACAAATTCTCTAACATGCATTTCGAGCATCTCCAAGGGCACCCTCTTACTCCCAAATCATATTTAGAACTTTCATTTGATGACTGATGCGTATTTTCGTCATGAGAACAAAATAAATCTTTTGTATATGAATCCAAATCACATAGCATTAGAATTGATTTTTGGTATTAGATAGTTCTCTCATATAAAGAAATAACGAGTTGTTTTCCTTGAAAATTAATCTAAAATGCAAAAATTCAATCAATATTCAACGTAGGAAAATTCTCTTAAGACACAGTGGAATAATTTTGAGGAAGCTGCACATTTTCATAAATTTTGGTATTGCCTTATTATTAACGTGTTAAAAGCCCTTATCGATATCGTATGCTCTAAAAACTTATTCAAGCTTAAAGACCACGAAAAGCCGACATAACATGTTTCATTTTTTTTTTTTTTTAAATAATGTTCTTTTTTTATATAACAAATGGCATATTAATAGCGATTTTTTTTATATACATATAAAATAAAACCGTAGGCCAAAAACAGATTATTCGAAAAAAGAACTTCTTCAAAAACTGACAAAAATTTTTTCAATATTTTTATATATTGAAAATAACTACATAAATTTAAAATGTTTGTGCATTATATTTCAATAAATTTTTCTCTCATGCAAAAGCTTTTAGAAAAGTACAGTCGTATGCTTTGAATTTTGGCAATATCAGCAAAGCCGTATCCAACGAGTACTTATTGATTGCAAATTCGCCTTATCAATCAAAAAGCAACAAATAAAACTGAAAACTAAAGAAAACTTAAGCCACCCATTGTTTTTTTATAAAGAAAATAAATATCATATTTTGAACTATAGTGCCTTCTGTTAGCCGAATATCACTTTTAATACTTAGTAAATGTACTGAAATATGATACGTATATCATTAGTATCGAAAACATAATTTGATCTATTAATTCGTAAAACTATCATTTGGATCGCTACCTGTTCTTTTTGCTGCGAAGCCGAAAAAACTCCGTACTAAGATTTTTCTATCAAAAATGTGGCACTTTTTCAATAACCCATATGCTTGAGAGCCAAAATTTTTGTTTGGTATAACTGTAGGTCGTAACCAGAACATTAAATTGCATATAATTTTGATTGCTTTCAGCGCCAGGCACCAAACAAATTTGCCAAACATTTTTTATTTTACATTACTGGGTGTGAATTTTAAAAGTTTATGTTACACTATGTGTTTTGGAGCACCTCTGTTTAAATCCAAAGTTCAGGAATTTCGATTGATATAAGGAAATTTAAATGAAAGTTCAAAAAAAAATCCAATTAGCAGCTAGAAGGATTTCTGGGTCATGCTCAGAACATAATTTAGACAATTTCTAAAATAATTTCTATAAATATGTAGGCGTTATTAAAAGTTTTTCTGCAAAACTGCATCTTTCTTTTGAAATCAGAGTAATTTTCCAATTTAGTTATAAAAAAATTTTAATTTGTATAAACAGCCCAAAACTTACTTGAATTTTAGTTTTGCAATCAACCACATACCACTTTCAAATTTCCCACCAATATTTTTTTTTCTTGTAATTTTTTCTCTGTTTTAAATATTTTGAAAATAAAATGTGAAACTGATCTCGAACATAATTCATAATTTTCATAAATTCCTCGATAATATGTCAAAAATCATAGAGAGAAAATTTCTTAACTTTTTTTGAATTAGCGGAACATTTTACTTAATAAATGATAGCTTATTTCTGCTGCTGTTATGTGATCGTCCTTCAAACACTACCGCAATTAAGTTTATATTTGCTTGGTCAAAAAGCGCACTCGTGTACCCAGATTTTTTATCATGTGAAAAATGATAAAGGTGCAACGGGATTATTTTTTAGCAGATGTTTTTTTATTTAACAATTAATATTAATAAAAATAAAAATAAAAATAAACATCAAACATCATTCATTTTTTTTTTTTTTTTTGTTAAATAATAGAAAGCATTACCAGTTCTAAAATTTTATTTTAATTCCATAATATTGCGATAGGAATCTTTATAGCCCAAAAAATGATTTCTTCGTAGCGCAAACACCATAATTTAACCAATCAAAAGCACAAAATAAAACCACTTCAAAGCAATTAGGCAATTCCCACTTCCTTCAATGAATTCTTATCATGTAGACGACCAATCAAGTGTAAAGAAGAAGAAGAAAACAAAAAAGAAAAAAGACCAAATGTACGATTCATTTGAAAATCAAAATAACATCACTGTAAATAAGAGCCTTTGGAGTCAAAAGCCTACAGTGGCGTAGACGCATGCTCAAACATAACTGCTTCCTAGTTCAACGTTATTATTTTTTACTAGGAATATTTGAGTAGATAATATCATATATAGCATTTAAGCTTACCGTTTAGCTCACGTACAATAGCGGCACTCATCATAATTTCTTGAAAAAGGATTGAAAAAATAATACTACACTTATCCTGACTTATAATACGCTTACACCCTTCTGCAATACACCACTGCCACAACTTGGCAGCAAAAATTACAGCTTCCAATTGCGCTTGTCTACGCTACAACTCTTGAAATCGCAAATCGGGCCAGAGTGTGACTAGAATTTTAAACTTCCGTTCTGCGTTTGTGTGAAAAAAATACCAGATGAAAAAGATCAACAACTGGCAGTGAAAGCAGCAGCAGCAACAACAACAACAGCTACATTAACGAGAACAGTAGATGCAAGCGAACCCATAATAAAATAATGTTACACCAATCTTCATGTCAATTACGCGCGCAGCACAACAGACGACCCAATGCCTGCCTGCTTTTAAAAATCATGTTGCATGTTGATTGCTGCATATTGCATGGCACTACTGCATGCTGTAAGCTGCCGCACATCACCGCTGCCAGAGGAAATCAGTGAAAAATAAAAATAACAATTGTACTTACTGTAGAAAAAATACAGGAATAGAAAAATAAAGAAAACACTACACATCTAACATACATGTGATATGAGGTGGCAACCCTATAATTTAACAACAAGAGCTATCGTGTGTAGTGATTCCTTTTCCTGTTCTATGCTGCAACTGCTGCTATCTTGCGAACATGTTTTTTTTAGCGTTATTTTTTTTATATTTATTACTAACTACATATTCGAGTCACTTAACCAGTGTTGCCAACAGCTGCTTAGGAAAAGTTGCGATTTTTTGTTGCAAAAAACGCTACAGATAATGGATTTCAACAAAATCGGTCTAAAGCTCTGAAGGGGCGTGGCACCATCCATTTAAAAACGAATATTTTTCCTCGAGGTTCAATATATCGCCGTATAAAATTTTATTAAATTAAGTCCGTTAGCTAAGCATTGAAAATATATATTCCTATAAGGGGCGTGGTACCGCCAACTGAAACTTAAATATATTTACTCATGAATCAATATATCTCCTTACCGAATTGCAGCAAAATCGATGCAACGGCTCTGCCGCGGAATAATTTTTGTCTTATAATGGGCGGTGCCACGCCTACTTAAAGAACACAAAAGTTTTAGTAGCTTCCCTCAGGATTCAATCTTATTCTAAACCGAATTTCATTAAAATCGATTCGTTTGCTGTGAAAATCTATTTTTTATTATAGGCGTGGCACCGCCCACTATTGGAAAAACGCTATATTCTGCACTGCTCATTTTCACAACATTTCCAACAAAATTGAATAGAATGCTCAATTTTTTAATTTTTGTTGTGTAATTTTTGTTTGGTCATCAGTTTTGTTTGTGGAGGTAACTACGTTATAGTCCGCCAGCAAGTGCTATTGAAATGTACAGGCATTGCCACGCCTTCTTGTAAGAGCTCGTTCAGTTTTCGTCTAGAAATCTTTTTGGAAAGAATATCAGATTTTGCTAGTTATTCCCTTGAAACTACATTGAAATTTAATTTTCTTTAATATCCCCTTTGGATACAATTTTTAAACAATAAGTTTCTCAATAAAAAGCAGCATTATGTTCTATAGTTTTGCTGAAATTAAATATTTAAGATTCCTGGGAATCTTTTCTTAGAAAATATGCTACAGTTTTTATTTTTTTTTAAAAGAACTTTGAGCACTTTTTTAATAAATTTTGCACAAAATTAAAACTTGAGATAATTTTTAAGCATTTTTACCCTAAACTTCTCCGATCGAAAAAAAAAACTTCAGCAAAAATGGTTTGTAAGAGTCCCTCTAACATTTTAGACCCTTCCAGGTTGGCTTTTTTTTTTTTTTTTCTCCATTCAATTTAACAAAGCCTATTATTCACTGGATACTACAAGAACTTTAAGTTTTCCAAGATTTTGCCGCAGAAGTCTTCGAACATTTTCTATTTTCCATTAAAATCTCTCTCAATTTTATTGAAAATTTCTGTGCATTACATGCAGTTGCTACTAGAAATAACGACTATTTCCAATGTAAATGCCATACTCATTGTCAGTTGTAGACTCTATCGTTTTCTGTTAAAATTACGCTTAACGTCTTCATGTTGTCCTGTTACTGACGGAACAGCAAGCAATGCAACACACCCAAGCTTTCGATTTAAATACCGCCACCGCCTCTACATATCGACTACATTTTTATTTAACCAATGAACTTGTTATGGTCATGTCAGTGTCAAATCGGACAGAACAACCAAACCTACGACCGTCTTATATTGCTGTCCAGATTGTCGTTCCCATATTTACTGCTGCCGTTTTGTACGATTGCTGCTACTTGCGTCCATAGCCAAGTGTGCAACATTTTAAACTTCTTAGTTTTGGTTTAGAGCTTCCAATGTGGCAATCGGTATAGTTGAATGCCTTTCTGCTTTCTGCGTACAATACAGTAAGTGCATTTTACTAGAAATATATTACGACGACCAAATGAAGTTGAAACATTTTTGCAATTCCTGTTCTTTTTGCAAGCATTCGCAATTGACGGCATTGCTTTTTTTCTTTTTCTTTTCAGTTTTTTTTTTTTTTTATTTTTTTTTTTTTTTTTTTTTTGAATTTTCTTCCTATTACATCTTACACTTGTTCTTTCAATTTTCCATGTTTTTCTTCTCTTATTTAGTCACTTTGTCTTTTATCTTATTCTGCAATTAGCTGTCAACTCCAATGTTGTTTGTGTTGCCGTTGTCGCCAGCATTGTCGGTTTTTTGTTTTTAATTAAAGACTGCAGTTTTAGTGCCATACCTATTATATGCATTTTTAGCAAAAAATTCTGGGTAAAAGTCTAGCCCATTTGTTCAACCTATCTTTGGTCTTCTGCCGGTGATATTTTGTGTAAAATATGCGCAAGCAATTGAGCATAAGCATGCGAAAAGTTAAGTTGCAAGTCAATTGAGATTATAATTTGTCATTTCAGAAATTAAACACTAATAGTATTTATTTTTTCAAATGATTTTTAATTAGAACTGAAACCATGACCTCTTTTGCAGCATTCACTGAAAAAATTTCATCATAAGAATTGGTACAGCATTAATATAATCAAAAAATTAACATGTTGCTTTATGAATTTACCACACCTTTTAATACGATAAACTTCTAAATAAATAAATTGTTAACACCAGACATTTTTTACGTATTTACTCGTATTGACATAACGTCATATTAAGAGGCTAGAACTGTTAATGAAAATTGAAAAAAAAAAATAATATCTATTGTAAATATATTGTCTTGGTCATGCTGGCAAAACTAGTCTTATACCACTTTGTATACCAGTAGAAAAAAAGCTGGAGAGTGCAAGCACTTCTGTTAAGAAAATATTGAAAAAGTCAGAAAAATGTTAGTTAAGTTGCAACGCATTGCCAAATTATGATTGAGTTCGAAAATCTTAAAAAAAATCGAAAAATGCTGAAGAAATCGTTATATTTTAATAAGTCGTATAATATTGAAATTGAAGAAGAGAGTGGAAAAACGCAGAAGAACTCTAAGGATGCTAAAAGAAGCAGTCGAATATTTAAGAAGTCGTGAAATGAATGTTGAGATGTAAAATCAAAAAATCAAAATGTATTTTTAAAAACTTATGAAGAAGTCAAATAATTTTGAAAAGTTCAAAACATAATACAAAAATCAAATGATATTATAGTCGAAAAACATTGAAAAAGTCGAAAAAATGTTGAAAAAGTTGAATAATTTTGATGTCAAAATATACTGGGTAAGGCGAAAAATGACTTAGAGGTTGACAAAACTTTTAAGAAAAATTAAAAAAAAAAATTAAGGTAACCAAATAACGTTGGAAAATCTTAAAAATTATCGAAAATCAAAAATGTTGAGAAGGTCGAAAAATGCTTAAAGATTTAAAGAATGTAGACAAATTATACAAATATTATGATATTGATAATGTTGAAAACTACAACAATAGTGCAAATATGTAGAAAGAGGCAAATGAGAAGAGAGAAAAAACAACAACAGCAACACAGAATTCAAGAAGCAGCATAAGCATCAGCAACGAAAAAATCAAACGACAAGTTTTCTGTGAGGTTTTGATAAAACTTAATCCTAAAAAAAAGATATTGAATTTTTAAGAAATAAAAAAAAATAAGTATGCTATAATCTACTTTAGCAAAAATATATTGTTTTAAAAAATTAATTATTAAAGTCGGTTGAGTATATTTTAAGCCAAAGCGTTACAAAGCATTATGTAACCAATTTTATGTTAACCTTGATTTGAAAAAAATATTGCCAATTTTTTAAGAAATTAAAAATGTTTTAAAAGTAATTTTAATGCATGCTTAGAAAGATACCAATCTTACTAACGATTTACTTGAGCGAAATTCATGTCGATCTATTCCCATGAATAATAAAAATTTTTGAATTTTTTAAAATTTGTCATTATTTCTTCCAAATCAAGGTGTATACTTCTTTTTATGAGTAACTGTAGATAACTGACATTTTTAATGAAACATTGGATATGTGTTTAAATATTAATATATGACAATTCAAATACTTAAACTGAAACTCTTAAAACTTACACAAATTAACAATCAATGGTGAAACGTATAATCAAAATTTCCACGAAACATAATTTCAAAATGTTAAAGAAAAATAATAATCACTCAATATTGCTAATCTCGATACTAATAACTGCGTTTCCTACAGGGATATATCTATAGGTCACTGCTATTGACTTTGCATTTAACATATGAATAATTGCATTTGACATATTTTTGTAGCAACACCCACATACGTTACTTCTAATTGCTGTAATGATATTGCATAAGTATTGTCATACCTTAGTGCAGTTATGTTTCTAATTAAAAAATTATTACCATGACTTAAATAATAGGTAGCACCGCTGAACAAATTTGAGGAAAAAGTTGTCGCTGTCCTACCAATAAATATTTTTAACCATTAATTATTTTTTATCCCCACTCAATGATACATTCAAAAAGTAACAATTAGTTGAGGGAAAAAAAATGTTATATTACATTGAAATCAGTAATACGTCATTGGCAGAGAAAACTTCATTCACATTGTGGTATTCTCCAAAAATGCCAATAAAAAAATACTATTTTAACATCTTTTGACCAGCAGTTTCTCTTACAATCATTCATGGGTATTGGTCTCTCTCTCTCGGAACATTTACCTGCGAATTTATTAAAGAACACTGCTACTCTTGGAATTTATTATTTTTTTATTTATTTTTTAAAACAAACATAACTTAGAAAACTAGGAAATTTCATTCTAATCATATTTGCGAGAAGATTAACTTTTTACCTTAAAAAATTAAATAATTTCACCCCAACCAAATTTGCAAAAGTTCATTCACCTCAACGACACAAGCAAAATTACTGAGCGTATAACTGCTAATTGAGCGACTAAAAGCAGATTCGATCCAGGCACAGTTAAAAACAAAGATATATAGCAATAATTATATGTAGTGTAGTGTAAATTATAGCTGTGAGAGAGAATTACTGTTGAGATCGCTGCTGAAATTTGCTTACAATTATGATTAATTGTGAAAAATTTTCAACAGTTTTTACCTATAAAATTTTTCATTTTACTTTTATTTTGAATGTGATTTTTGAAAACAACGTTTTATTTAATATAAAACATGATGGTGAGGTTTGATTTGAAGTGACCAAATTGCACTTTCTTTATACGTATAGTACTCAAAACCTCAAGTACAATTCCTTGAAATTGATTTTTTTTGTCTCAATCTCAAAATGCCCACAACCTTCAAAATTTGGGATTTCTTATACAATGAAAAAGCTTTTTTATTAGATTTACTGTCATGTAAAATATAAATGGGCAAAATAGGAAAAAGGAGCCAATTTTAGCTCTTAGGAACAAACACGTCATTTTTCTGAAGAAAAATAACCAAAACAAAAACACAAGCACCACTGATTGCTAAGCACATTTTCATTGTTGGGTTTCTTTTAATACGTGCTATAAACAAAATTTTCATTATTGTTATTGTTGCATCATTCAAAAAAAAAAAATAAAAAAACCAAACGAGCTAAAAGGAAACAACAATGCGTACATTGTTTTTCCCGCTTTTGTTGTAAGTAGCTCATGCTTCCAAAATGTTGCCCACCTATGATGTTAGGCAAGGTCTTTATTTACATTTTTGATAAGATGAGATAATTCTTAAAAGATCAATTTGTGCTTTATTTCAATTTAAAATTATGACATAAAAAACATTTCCAAAATATCTAAATTTTTGAAGCTGATACTACTTATAGTACCCCACTTTATAATTTTACCATAAACGTGCTAAATGCTGACACATATTTTATACAAAAATTCAAACATACGTTAATATTTCCTACCACCCTGCTAACTTTTGCTTAAAATATTTTGAAAACCAACACCTAAAAACAAGTAATATAGTTTCGTTTTTTTTTATTTTTATTTGAATTCCATTATAAAATTAAATTGCTATATCCCATTAAAACAGCAGCATGAATAATTTATACAAAATTTCATTATTTCGGTAAAACTTTGATATCCAGTTGTCAGCAACACCAAACGGCAAACAGCAAACTGCTAACAAATCAACTAACCGACCAACTTTCATTCTTGCTAAGGAAGTGTAAACAAATTTTAAAATTCAACAGCTTCTTTTTCGATTCGACTTCTCAAATTTAAATAATTAAGATGCGGCAGATATGGGTCAGAATACAACAACAAGAACAACAAAATATGTAATACTACTACATTTCACGTTGTTGTTGTTTTTGCTATTAGATAGAATAAAATAAGCACGAGGGAATAAAATTAATTAAGTGAAACAAAAAAAAAATAGCTTTAATTTGATAAAATTAAGAGTTAAAAAGAAACTGAACTACAATCGAACTGAAACGTTTAGAGCTGTAAGGAAAAATGTTGCCAAGTTGCTGAAATATTCAGCAATTTTTTGGATTTTTTTTTTCGAAAAAAAAAATAAATTGCAACAAAATTAAAATTTTAATTTAATACCAGTGACTGAAGGAGAGTGAAAGAAAAAAGTATCACCTATCAAAAATATCATTATTATCTTCGGTAGCAACATCATTATCAATACAATTATCAACATTATTATTGGCAACATCAACACCATCATCAACATATTTTCCAGCAACTTCATTATCTACTCAATAAGCTGTTACACTACACTAAAATAAGTGGAAAAAAATTGCACTGGGATATACAAAAATTGGTCAAGAATTTGCACAAGTGTCCTTCCTTCTGTTTCTTCTTCATTTGCTTCCTTTGCTTATTCTCTTATTCTTTTTCTTGTTAACTTGTCTCCTAATCACATTGGCATTGTAAATAATTGGATTCACACTCGGTTGCATAGCAAATTTAATTGTAGCCATATGGGAAATCAGCAACAAAATTAGTGCACAATAATTAAAAGGATTCTGCTGAAAGCTAAAGAGAATATTGTCAGCAAATAAAACAAAGTAAATATTGAAAGAAAGTATAGCACAACTGTGTTATTTTCCATCCATCAATACCATTGGGTATTAAAATTAAGAATAATTAAAAAAAAGAAAGAAGAATAACCCAAAAAGCTAGCTCATTAGAGACTTTTGCCTTGCAAAAAGTGGAACGAAAACGTTTATTGTTGGAAAACCATTAGAAAATTCAAGTTTTTATACTTGCGGAAGGTTGAAATTTTTACCTATTTTTCGACAAAACTACGAGTACTATGCTGTTGACTCCAGAAATGAATTTTTTTAACCGAAGCTTAAAATAAAAAAAATAGGCTGTCATAAAAAACAGGGCAATAAGGAACTAAAACGTTCATGGGCTTTTATTGCAGGAATCGGTCAATGGGTCATTTAGGAAGAAAATAACTGCGGAGTGCTATTAAATTAGAGGGTAGAAATCGAGATATGGGTGAAAATGGACCCTTTGTAGTTTTTTCAATATGCCTCGCAAACAAAGCAAAATTTCGACATACTTCATATAAAACTTTTTGTAGAGAATAGAAATGAAAACAATATCTGTATAAAAGGGATAAAAATCGAAAAAAAAGCAATGTTCGAGCGGCCAAATTTCGGTCAGTTCTTAACAAAAAAAAATCTTCGACCAAGCACTTTAAAGAAAATTTTGTCTATTTTTTTCTATGGGGCAATGCTCTAATTTAAAAGAAGTCATAGACAAAAAAGCAAAAAAAAGTGAAAAAAAAAACTAAATTTTGGGTTTTTTTCTTTTTTTGTTTCAACAAAAATTTTGCAACATTTTTTAAATAAGCCACTTCGATGGAAAATTTAATGACCCATTGAACGATTTCTGCAATAAAAATCCATGAACGTCTTAGTTCCTTTACTTATTTATGACATAATCAATAGCCTTAAAGTTACTTAAAACAGTGTGAATTTGCTGATGTTGGCTCAATGACAATCGAACAAAAAATTTTAAATTTGTCTGAAATATCTTGTATAGAATGCGATTTTTGTTACTTATAATTTTTCTTATAAAATAAAAATCTGAGTTAAGAAAGTTCAATTGACTGTGGCAAAATTATGGGAAAAACATTACAAGATAATTAAGACTGAAAAATGCCTAAGACTTCGCAAAACTGTCACAAAAATGCTGGAAAATACGTACGACAAGAACAAGAGTGAGGCCTCAGAAAGTAACGCATTAAATAACTAGTTAAGGTAATATCTTCGATCAGGCCAAAACTCACATGCCCTACACTGCATTGAAAGTAACTTTAAAATAAATGTTAAAATGTCGTTGAAGAGGTTGAATA
This sequence comes from Tricholauxania praeusta, assembly GCA_949775025.1. Taxonomy (NCBI): domain Eukaryota; kingdom Metazoa; phylum Arthropoda; class Insecta; order Diptera; family Lauxaniidae; genus Tricholauxania; species Tricholauxania praeusta. The sequence continues at coordinate 16,382,005 of OX459031.1, read as the reverse complement.
AGTCAAAAAAAAAATGTTAAAAAGGTTGAAAAATGTTGAAACAGTTGAAAAAGACTGAAAAAGTTGAAAAAATATGTAAACCATTGAAGAAACTAAAAAAGTGGAAAAAATATAGAAAATTTCAACTAAGTAAAAAAATATAGAAAATGTTAAAAAAAAAAGTTACAAGAGCTTGAAGAAATCAAAAAAAGCTGAAAAATGTTGAAAAAGTTGAAAAATGTTGAAAAAGTTGAAAAATGTTGGAAAAGTTGAAAAATGTTGGAAAAGTTGAAAAATGTTGAAAAATGTTGGAAAAGTTGAAAAATGTTGGGAACGTTGAAAAATATTGGAAATGTTGATAAATGTTGAAAAAGTTGAAAAATGTTGAAAAAGTTGAAAAATGTTGAAAAAGTTGAAAAATGTTGAAAAAGTTGAAAAATGTTGAAAAAGTTGAAAAATGTTGAAAAAGTTGAAAAATGTTGAATAAGTTGAAAAATGTTGAAAAAGTTGAAAAATGTTGAAAAGTTGAAAAATGTTGGAAAAGTTGAATAATGTTGAAAAAGTTGAAAAATGTTGAAAAAGTTGAAAAATGTTGAAAAAGTTGAAAAATGTTGGATAAGTTGAAAAATGTTGGATAAGTTGAAAAATGTTGAAAAGTTGAAAAATGTTGAAAAAGTTGAAAACTGTAGAAAAAGTTCAAAAATGTTGAAAACTGTTGAAAAAGTTCAAAAAGGTTGAAAGAGTCGATTAGCTATAGCAAAGGTTGAAAAATGTTGAAAGCGGTTGAAAACTCAAAAAAAGTTGAACGAAGATGAAAAATGTTGAAATAATTCCAAATCGCCGAAAAAGTCGAAAAAATAATTGAAAAAGTTGAAAGTGGTTGAAAAAGTTAAGAGGTTGAAAACGTCAAAAGAATATAAAAAATGTTGAAAAAAGTCGAATAGAAATGAAAAAGTCGATATATGCCACGTCCATCCACCTCTCCAACTACGCCTACTTTTGGTTCGATAAACTATATTCGTGATCAACATCCGCATATGTACCAAATCTTAGCACCACAGTTTGCGATATGCATATATACATACATGTGCCGTAATTAGTCCAAATTTGGTATGATTGATCAAATATAAGATATTTAACTTGCATGAGAGGTGCCACGCCCACTAATGTTATTTTTTCCGATTTTGATATGCCTTTTAGCAAGTAAGCCAGCTACATTAAATTTCATACCAATTACTGCAATAGTTCACTTTAAATAGCACAAACATCTTTATATTAAAATGGGATTCACCACGCCCACTGCTGCAATTCGGTCGAATTCAATTCAAAGCTTGTAGAAACCGACAACTTAACACCAATTTCGAAACAAAAATAACTAATAAATAGAAAGTTGATAAGATAATGGAAGTTTTTCTTCTTGATTTTTGAAATATAGTTATATGCTATATATGGTTGCACAGACCCCTTAATAACGTTTTTGGCACATAAAATGATATTTTTAAGGTGTTTTGGAAATTTCATATATGCCACTTGTTATACAATGTTTTGTTTCGTGTCTCATGTCTCGTTCAAAGTATATTTGATATTTTCTTTTTTGTTACACTAAGTTATTCAACTTAGTATATGGAAAAATATTGAATATAGCAGATGATAATTAATTATGACATCGCAAATGAAAAAGAAATTTTTTCCAAAATTATTGAAAAAAAAAATGTCGAAACCAAATTAGTTTTCCGTGTTTCTCTTAATGAGCTTATAGCTTGTAAAACCTTTTTTGTAGTCTCTAAAATGTACTGCATCCTGTTATCTATAAGAATTTCTTTGAACAAAGTTAAAAAAAGAAATGCTGTAGACATTGCAAAAATAGAAGTATTCTTCAACTAAAGCGATTGCTACTCATGTGTGAACATTCTTTTAACGCTTATGTCAACATACATTTATTAGCCATATTTACTGGCATTAAGTTTAGAAAGTAGTTTAGACTAAACAGCGAGTGAGTTGGAGTTGAAGCCTGGGAAAAATCAATAGAATATTCTACAACAATAAGTCTGCAGCAAAAACTAATGTCAGCTTACAATGGAGAAATGTCTTTTTTAACAAACACACAAAACATAACGTAATCACCCTGTAGAGAAAATAGGTGATGACTTGTAATTTACATTTTGATAATTAATACCAATAACCAATATGCCAGTGGGATATTTATGATATTTATTTTGCGCGCTTCATAGAGAAAGCATACTATCAATTAACATTAAAAAAGTATTAATATTTCCTTTATCAACTTAAGTTACTACCGGGAAGCTTTATTTTCTTTACTGATGTTCTTATATTTCAAGATGAGACAAGAAGACGAGACATAACTCTGCGTCTGTTCATTTGTGTGTGCAACTGTGAATTTTAAATGCATTTTTTCCTTACTTTAATGTATTCAATTTAAACGTTGACCTAATAATGAACATAAAAAAGGCTTTTGTTAGTAGCAGCATCAGTACCATCTGTAAAAAAAAGCAGAAGAAGTAGAAGTTACATGCAAACTTGTTTTTTTTTTTTTTTCACTGAAATAAAAGTAGCAGCCATAGTAGTCATAGTAAAGTGAAAAAGTAGTAGTAGTAGCAAATTGTTTTCCTATGGTAAAAGTATGTCAAAACTTAGTGAATTTTTTGTGATTTTTTTCTCTTCATTAAACAATCTATTAAGAGAAATAAAAATAACGTGGTTGTCAATTTAAGCCTCACAGGAAATTTGCATGCGCAATTGTTGATCAAGTGAGTTGTGTGACGATCATGATGACTGTGTAGCTGGAAGCATATTTAAATTCAAATACTTCCCTCACATTGCCAAGAGGTTACATTTGATTAAAACGGACGATTTCATGTAAATTTTCTTGAAATTGCATTAATTCAGCTGAATGTTTATGAAAAAGTATGTAATATTAAATAACAATCGTTGAAAAAGTTCCTTTATATATAATTACTTTTTATCATATACATAACTAAATATATATTCATTCATCAGTGACTTGATAACAGCGGTCAAATGAAAGGGTTGACATTCATGTAAATTCCTTTTATAGGTGGCACAGAAGAAAAAAGGCGAGCTAATCTCTGTTGAAAAACCAGTATGTTAGAAAATCATTAATGGAGTAACTTGACTGAAGTATGACAGCTCAGGAGGACGATAATGTTTGAGACTCTTCCGAGTCTCTTAACATTTTCCGACTTATTCAATATCGTTCGACATCTTAGACTTTTAAATCCCCTACACTCTGCAAAGGTTCACTTTATCATACCGTTTGTAATGTATAAAAGAGGGCGTGGCAGATATAAATGAGCATATGTAGTCTTCATCAGTGTCACCGCTTGCGTTGATTAAGCCCAAAATTACTTTACAGAAGTAATTCCCCGAATTTTCAAAAAATGATATTATACTTTTTTCTTGGGAAAAGTTGATGAATTGGCTGGCATCTAATCTCTAAGTCTCTCTTCTGGTCTTTTTTATGCCTCCTCTTGTTTGCTCTCTTACTTTTCTTTTCTCTCTGCTTCCTTTTTCTCATATCGGTTATTTATCGTTTGAATCGATACAAAAAAAATTAGGCACGTTATTAAATTATTTGTAACGGTTTGTGAGAGTAACAAATCACCGTTTTCCGGCAAGCTCAGCCGAGCTTTGAGTCGCCAGCGAGTCTCGGACCATTCCGGTACAAATTAACTTTTGTTTTTGTCAGCAATATTAAAATATCGGCTGGATTGTTTTTTTTTTTGCACAAACTTGACCTTTTTTTAAATAAAATTAAATAAAAATTTAATGAAATTCTTGGATTCCTACCAGTCTTCCGGCTTTGACATAAAATTGTCTGCCAGTCAATCCCGGTCACTTGGTAACCCTGAAGAACACTTAGCAATCCGTCTGTCTTTCGGTCCGTGAAAATCACTATTACGGGAAAACTAAGCAGGATACTTGAATTAAAACACAGCTAATCTTGGGATTGAAAATGGATAAAATTGGTTCATGGACACGCCTACCGCCTACGCAAATAAAACATTTAAAACGCTATATTGAGAGAGTTATTTGATGTAGTGTAGCCAAAATTTTCCACAAATACTAAAAATAACAAGCCTCTAAAAAAATTTTGACAATCTAAACGATAGGGCGTGGCATCTTCCATACGCGCAAGAATATAAAAGTACTACAATAAGCGAATTATCTAAGGTAATGGAGCTAAATTTAGCACAAATAAAAATAATTATTCGTAAAAGTTCTGCACAAGAAGTTGGCACACTTTTATAAGTGGGCGTGGCACTCCTTAAACATTATACTCAGATATTTATATTAAGTAAGAAATCCAAATTTCATACAAATACAAATAATAATCAGAAAAAAAGTTGACGAATTTTGAAAAGAGGGCGTGGTACCTCCCATACAAGCATAAGCTTCAAAGCGCTCTTCAAACTATTTTAATAAATGTTGCCATATTCAATGCAGCCACGTTTAATCGAACCAGCCAGAATATATTATGTTCGAAAAAAAACTCTCTTAATAAAAATTTAAGACTTCTGCGCACTTTTCCTGTTAACGCAATACAGGGTATTTCAATTTCGGTGAGGCCAAAGATAACACCTTTACTTGTTTTTACTAAATTTTCGTAAGCAGCTACCACACAATTTACGGCAACAAATACTATTTTATGTTGAACTTTTTTTAGAAAAAAAGGAATAATAAACCAGTAGGTTTTTTCACATAAGAAAATAGTATTAAGAATCGGATATTAATATAATTTTCAAAATAAAATTCTTAGTACAAACAAGGAATCCTCAAAAACATTATGAAAACTCATCCACCGAGTTTTGTTGCACATTGTACTCTTGCTAATTAAAACAAACATTGCCGCATATTGCAAAACCATTTTTATTTTTATCATTCCAAATTAACTCTACTTTTAAGAAAACACAGCCATACAACTTGTTATTATTAAGCTTTTAAGATAATTAACCATAAGCATTCAACACCGTGGTATTGTTGTGCAGCATCTCATTTTTTTAATCTGCACAAAATTTTTCCGCCAAACCAAATTGCAATCGGACGGAGCAGCGTTGTTACTGTTGTTACCTTCTGCTGCTGCCAACAAATTGCAGTGTTTCAATTAATTTATCAAGAAATGGTACTTCGCACACACACACACACAAAGCAACACGATGCTCTAGGGTATGCACCGCATACTCTGCTTCTATTTTACAATTAACACTACATTCACTCACTACCCGTTCGTTCATTGTTCCAGCAGTCAGTCATTCAGTTATTCTGCCAGTCAGTTAGTCTGTCATTAAGCCGCATAAATTTAAGCCCCCATCCATTGGGCTGCAACTATGAAAAAGTGGCCAAGTGTTGCATGTGCAGTTAAGAAAAATATTGGGCAACTTTTTTTTTTTTTTTGTATTATTGCGCTAAATATGAAGATGCAGTGATGTTGTATACCGTACACTGCAAAAAAAAAATTACTTTAATTACATATTTGTCGTTGAGACATTTGTGTTGTCTAGAATGCCAAGTCATTGTGAAAATGCGGTCAAAAGAATGGCATTGAGATTGAGGACAAAAGCAAACATTTTTGTGAAAGTAAAGGTTGCCAGAGAGAATGTCAGCAGTTTTTCGTCATCGTCAACGGTAAGAAAATAATAAATCATCTTTTCCTGCAATTCATTTACTGTGAATGAGTCGATATATTTTAAAATTTCGCTTTGCTAATTTAAGATAACCTTGTTTCTTAAGCGCCATTTATGGAAGGTTTGAAAAGTATTTTTTTGTAAATATTTTTCAGACAGTCATTTGAATGCTTCTGTCTTCCTACACTCTAATGAGAAATTAAAAGAAGTATAAGTCTTCCGATAACGGATTTAAAGTAATTAATTATTTTCAAATCTATGTGATTGTACAACTAAATCGTAAGCATTTTCAAACAAATGTTGTCTTTGATTAAAAATTAAAACGCAAGTTGATTGTAAAATACGATTTAAATGTACATGCGACAAAAAAATTTCATGCGATTAAAATCTTACATGAGATGCATTAGACCATTAAAGTTGAGCCGACTGAGAAATCGCTTGTAACTTAAAAATTGCATGCGACTAATGAGATTGAAAAGTTGCATGCAACAAAAACGCAGACCCCTATGTGCTAAAAATGCTTGTACAACCACAAAACAATTTTCGATTAAGGTTTATAAAAAAAAGTCTCTTGCGACTGAAAAGCTGTTTATTAATGCAAAATTAGATGTTACACAAAAGTTGCATGAGAGTAAAAAGTTATTAAAAAGTCGTTTGAGGCAAAAAGATCACAATCCACTAGGAAGTTGCATGCGACATAAAAGGTACACTCAACTAAGCATTTCAAATCAAATGTTATTTTTGATTAAATATTACTCGCAAGCTGTAAAATACGACTTAAAATGTACATGCGACACTAAAATTTCATGCGATTAAAATCTTACACGAGATGCATTAGACCATGAAAGTTAAACCGAGCAAAATATCGCTTGTAACTTAAAAATCACATGCGACTAAAGAGATTGAAAAGTTGCATTCAACACAAACGCAGACCCCTTTGAGAAGAGAAGGTAAAACTATGTGCTAAAAATGCTTGTGCAACCATAAAAAAAATTTGCGATTAAGGTGAATACAAAAATAATCTTTTGCGACTAAAAAGTTGTTTGATAATGAAAAATTTGATGTTACAAAAAAATTGCATGAGAATAAAAAGTTGTTAAAAAGTCGCTTGAGGTAAAAAGATCACAATCCACTAAGAAGTTGCATGCGACATAAAAGTTAAACTCAACTAAGCATATCAAAACAAATTTTATCTTTGACTAAGTTAATTGTAAAATACGACTTAAAATGTGCATGCGACAAAAAATTTTATGCGATTAAAATATTACATGAGATGCATTAAACCACAAAAGTTAAGCCGACTGAAAAATCGCTTGTAACTTAAAAACTGCATGCGACTAAAGAGATTCAAAAGTTGCATGCAACACAAATGCAGACCCGTTGAAGAGAGAAGGCAAAACAATGTGCTGGAAGTGCTTGTGTAGTTACAAAAAGATTTGTGATTAAGGTTAATACAAAAAAAAGTATCCCTTGCGACTGAAAAGTTGTTTTCTAATGAAAAATAAGATGTTACACAAAAATTGCATGTGATTAAAAAATTATTAATAGGTCGCTTGAAGCAAAAACATCACAATCCACTAAGAAGTTGCATGCGACATAAAAGTTACACTCAACTAAAAGTTGAGAGCAACTTGAAAGACTTGGATTAAAAATTTGATTCACTGAAATTTCCAATTTGCGATTAAAAACTGCATCTATAAATTATAATAATATTAAAGTTTAGCTACTACAGCTATTACCCTTTGTAGCTAAGCATTTAATTACTAATTTTAGAGTGCCTTCGATAGCTTTTTATAGTTTATGTTCCATTTTTTAATACTAAAAATTCTATTTCATTGGGTCAAAAACTAAATAGGTTAACTCTTCAAATATTTTTCAAAACCTACAGAGGAGCTTTGCAATTTAAAGGAATGGTAAACCCACTGACATTTGTATTCAATTTGTACTTGATGATCAAAACCTGAGAAATTTCAAACATTTCGTAACAAAAAATAAAACTTTATGAGTCTTGTGCTAAAATTTTAATACTCGTAGATCTCTTTTTTTATTTTCATTAACTTTTTTTAATAGCTTTAAAATAAATCTTAAGCAATTTTTAGCGGCAGAAAGTCGTTAATAGTATCTAAAGATTTTGCCGTTTCAATTATATTTTGTCTTTACAAGTTATAAAGTCATTTATTTTTTTGAAAAGCTTAATGGCGTCATAAAAAAACATTTAAGACATACTAATTTGGCAATTACAACGAAGAGAGTACGCCTAAGTTGCTCATACGCAGATGAAGGATAACCAATGATTTTGCACCACACCATTGCATGAAATCTTCGATATGCAAGAGTTTTTAACCAAAAATTCAACGAATGTTATGGACAAAGCACCGTAGTCAACTGATATAAGCTCGTTGAACTTTATCATGTGCCCAAAGCTAAGATTATCACTTTGAGGAAGTCACTGAAGGCTACTCCTACAAAAAAAAGCATCAAGCACTGGCGTAGTTTTATTGTAAGCGGTGGGTCCTATATGCAACTCGCTTTTTGAAAATAGTTTCCATACTGTGAGGAAATAATTATTTTTAATGCAACTTGTTTCGAAAATTAAATTAAGATAAAATGAGAGGTCCTTTGGTGAAAACATTATCATATTTTTTAATATATTCATCGCTTAATTTTTATCCCTCTTTCTACAGCCGCCCATATAACTCATGCAAGAAGAGTGGCTCAGTTAGATATTTTTGATTCGAATAGATTATTAATTGAATTATCTTTATTATGTTTAACTGTTCCAATATATTTGTTTAATATTGAATATTATTCTTTATGTGTAATCTATCTTATGCGATTATATGCAGGCAGCATCACCAAATCTAACAATCGCGTACAAACTGATTACAACTTATTAAATAATCTCCATTATTAGGAAAAATAATTAAGCCACAAGTTGTAATCCCTCAGCCTAAAGGGTTTCAGCGGGTTTTTCTAATGCAAAGATATGGAATACCATTGTTTTTATCACGCTCAAACTACAAAATGCTGTACACATAGCTACAAGTGCTAGTTGTTGTTTGTGTTGATATAACAACGAGCTACGAAAGTTAAGATTTTTCCAGCAACAACAACAACAAAAATCTTTTCTTTACTTACTGCAAGGTAAACAGTGCTGCCAAACTTCTGTGATTTTATCTGTTGGCGAAAACGGGGGAAAAAATTGGATTTTGGTATTGCTGTTACGATTAGGATGGGCTACTGTGGATTATATGAGATAAAATGGTTTTATTTTTGCGGGTACCGAAAAAGCAATTTTTTAGTATTTTTTTTTTTTAATATTTTACGCTCAAAAATATTATTTTAAATTTTTATTATTTTTCGATCAGATATAATCGTTATTTTTGATTTTTTTAATCACAAAAAGAAATTTCCATCAAATTTGGTTTAATTTAAGTGATTTTTTTTTTTTTTTGTGATAAAGTGATCAAAAATAACGATTATTTTTGATGGAAATTAATAAAAATTAAAAATAACAGTCGTTTTTGAGCGCAAAATATTTTAAATTCTAAAATCAATTTTGGTCGCATTTGAATGAAATTTTTTTTTTTTTTTTTTGATAAAAAAAATAACCATTTTGTCAGATTTTCAGAATACTTTTTCAATAAAAAAAATTTTTATATAGTTCTTAATTTTTTTATTTAAACTTCAATATTAATTCTTTTTAAAGAATCCAAATGATATTTTTGATTTTCATTCATTTTTTTTTTTTTTTTTTTTTTTTTTTTTTCTGATAAAAAATTGTCATTACTTTTTCACGCAATTTCCAAATATTTTTACTAAGAGAGCTTAAAAGAGTGTTTGCTAGTTTAACTCCAGTGACATTGGAATTAGGTTACCTTTCGTCATCATATTTGTTGTATGGGATCATATTAGGATCTGTTTCGAAATCTGATTTCCTTATTATTTTGGAAACATCCGAGTAATGGTATAGACTGAAGAACGCCAAAAACTTTTTTAAAATTATTTTCACTCAAAACGGAAGAAAGGCTCGTCGTTTATCTTTAAGAAATGGCAAAAAAAAACATACTCGTACTTAAAAAATTGGTCCAATCCTGTAAAAAACTAATTCGGTTCGATCCACTGTGCTCGAGAAAAGCAAGGGAGAGTACGCAGCCAGTGAAGGCATAAGCTAATTTGCCTAAAGGTGGTAATACCACGCTGTTGATTATACTCTGGTGTTTGCACCGATGCGGTGGTGTTGACTGCTGCTGTTTACTTTTACTAAACTCAACAAGACACCAATGCAATGAGCTTGTGATAATGATGATAAAAAAGCAACCTGCAGTTGATGATAACGTTAATGAGCATCAAAAGCATCAGTATTAGTAGCAGTAGCAGTAGCGCCATCTGTTGGAGTATTGAAGCTAATTTTTAAGCGCATAACTATGAAACTTTATGAATAATTCACATGAAATTCTGTTTATTTTTTGAATCCCCATTTATATAAAATTTGTTTTTTTTTCTACTTCTCCGATGCAAGTGATGATAATGGCAATTGCTGCTGATGAGAAAATGCAGCAAAGTTTCGAAATGTATGATGAACGAAACTTTGCTGGTTGTTTGCGCTTGCACTCGCTATAGATGAGAATTGAAAATTTTTAATTTTCATAACAAATTTTGAAATATTGACTTAATCATAATGTTAACATTAAGTTTAATTAAATTAATGCTAATGCAATATAAGCAAAAACCAAAGTGACAAGTAGTATGAGTAGTTGCGTGCAAAGTTGGGCCTACTTATAGTTGACGACTTGAGACTTATTGCCACTGGGTGTGGTATAACAGTTGATGTTTTAAAATGTTAATTTTTCACAATAATCATGTTAAAAGTTGAATTTTGAATTTTAGCATGCAAGGTTTTTGGAATTATTATATTCATTTATATTTGTTTTTTTTTTTCTAAAAAATTCCGCATTCGATGGGGAAAGGTCTAGTAAGAATTTTAAGCATTGGTTAAGACGATTTTGCAACGGTGGTTGCCAGAAGTTAAAAAATTAACTGTAAACATTCCCAAAGTTGGGCTGGATACATGTCGGTGTTGTTTGGCAACATTTTTTGAACGAAAATCATTGAAGCAACTGATGTAACAAGACCTCACCAAAACTGAGCCAAATTTTCAATCCTTTTTCAACTGCTCCAAATTTCTCAAAAATCAAAAAATTTTACAAATTCAGGCCATTTGCTCATTCAATGGTAGAATTTTTTAATTTTTTTCATAAAATTTTAGCATTATTTTTTCAATTTTTTTGTTACAAATTTCTTTAAATGTTATTTAAAATAATAAGTTCCTTTCTTTAAAAACGATAAATTCAATTAATTTGAATCAAATTCACTAGAATTTCAATTGAGGACTTATATTTGTTACTCAGAGTTATGCGAAATGCAGGATGATAAGCAACGAAAGGCTAAACTCTTCAAGAACTTTATAAAATGCTGTTGCATTTCTTGTGAAATAATTTACAAAAAGAATTATGGGAATAATTCCGACCATTCAACGCCGATCGACCTCATGCTCGGATGACTATCTTAATATAAGATGCTGAAGTCAAAAATATTAAGCTATGCGCGAAGGAGTAAAATTCTTAGTATCCAGAATTATCAACGAGATCAACGGCCTTACAATTTGACATTTTCAAATGGTTTATATTGTGAATTTTTGTGAAAAATCAAGCTCGTCTGGAAGCCAAATTCAGCAATCAAAATAAACTTTTTTCTTTCATCATAATAAGAGCTTCCTACTTTGTTTTCTAAATAAAATACATAAAAATCAATGTATTGATACAAATCTTTATTTGGAATGATAGTTCGGACCCTACAACTCAATGTTTAAAAATTATTTTGTTCAAATGTTGCCAACAACTATTTCTCAAATGGTATATTCTGTGAGTCCAATATTCGACAACTTTTTCGAGCATATCGGCCGGTATTCTTTGAATAACATGAGTTATTTTGGTTTCCAAAACGTCAATAGTTTCGGGCTTCTTGACATAAACAAGTGATTTAATATATCCCCAAAGAAGTTAATCCAATGGCATCAAATTACATGAACTTCGTGGCCAATTAACAGGACCATTTCTTGAGATGATGTTTTCATCAAACGTTTCCCTCGATAAAGCGATAAGCTGTATGGCATGTTGTGCCATTCTGTTAAAACCAAAACTCGGCTACTTCAATATCCTGAATTTTTGGCAACAAAATCCATAAGAGATGCCCAAAGCCTGAGATCGGCGACGAATCGATTGTTCATGGTTTTCACGAACACACTCTGCTACTGCAGAAATATTCTCAAAATTACGGAGTGTATGCACTTTGGTTGAATGATAAATGTGATAGTGTAATGAATAGTGTAAAATTGGTTCGAAATTTGTTGATGGTGTTACGAATAGTGCGCTCAGTTGGATGCTCATAACGACCAAAATTATGTTGAAGAACTATAAAACATTCTCTTACTGATGACTGATTTTGGTAGTAAGTTTCCACAATGAATAAACGTTGTTTAGGAGTAAGTCTATTCATGATTGAGTCGTATTGAATACTGAACACAAGCGTCATATGAACAAGCAATTTGATACATGACAGCTGTCAAAATAACCCAGTTGGAAAAGAGACCTCGTATTGTATTACCCTTTAGGTGATGAAAAATATTACCATCCTTGAAAACATTTCAATAAGTAGCATAGGAAATCTAGGGCTCTAAAGATAGCAGACTTCGTGAAAAACACTCTTTCTGGCAGCGTTATCTCATTTTTTGGCCATTCCGAACTCTCTTCTTTCTGAAATTTTAAGTCAGCTCTCTATACAAATTCATCAAAGGCTCCCTCATCCTTAAGAAAAATGCAAAATATGCCGCTGGTTTGAATAATGCCATAAAGAGAGCTCAAAAAGAATCTTTATTTTAGAGCAAAACTGCCCCAAAATGTGATCAACGTGTCCGAAAATTATACATAAAATTTTCGAAACTTTCTCTGGAAACTTTCTTAAAAAACTAAACTTTATTTTACATGAATTTCCAGAAGGGTTGATAGAAAAAAATTTCGGTACATTTATAAGGCAGTGACAGCATTTTCGTACTTTCCACGCTTTGAAAATTGCAAAAATTCAATGATTGATATTTAGTACATTCCTCGATCAGAGGTCTTTCTAAGCAAAACAAGACAGGAAACTCGGGATCTGACAAGAGGCGAATAGTGGGTGAACTTTTGCAAGAAGATGTGGCATCTTCCATAATTTTTGGTGTAACAATCAGTGAGGTAAAGGATTAGTTTCACGTCGTCAGTAAACCAACAGATCTGGTCAATTCTTCTTAAAATTTCTACGATGTTTGGTAATAAATACATAGCTCAATTTTTTTTCAAATTTTTCGTTGAACGCAACATAATATCTTTGACTTATGCACTTTTGATCAAATACCGAAAATATAGTGAAATGAAAATATTTACGATATTTGAAAATGAAAATATTTGAACGCAGTGATGTTTTGTCTAATTATCAATATTTTTAATGCCGATATTTAAAAGTATTCATTACACTATCTTAGCACAAAAATTGATTACTTAAAAACTAGCTACTGATTGATATAATTCAAATTTCACTCACTCCTTCCTTTACCAAAAACTGTTGGTTAGTCATAACACCAATATGTAAATCAACTTTTCTTTCTCCCAATAAATTTTGCGCAAATATAACAAGTAAATAATGAAAGAAAAAACACAAAAACAAAAAGTGGATCAGAATCATCCATTCGCACGGTAGCATGGTCGTTGAAATTAATGTACGATCATTTTATCTCGACTGTCATCTATGAGCGCAGTGGTGAAAGATACTTTGTAGATAAAACTGTCACAGTGGCTGTACAATGCTGAATGTTGTTTTTGTTGTTGTAATGTTATAGCAGCTTGTAGTAGTTGTTGCTGCTGATTTTACACGTTGATAAATATGTATTGTCAATTCTGCTTCTTTTTCTATAACAATCTACCAAGTAATGTGTTGATTGCTTTCAAAGTAACTGAAACTCTTCGGGTTTGTTGTTGTTGTTTTGTATGTCTATCTATCAGACTGTGTGGCTCATTTTTGTTATTGTTTTTGTATATAATTTTTTTTTTCTTAAGTTTTTGTTTTATGTTATAATTATAGTTTTTTTTTTTTTCTTGCATTATTATGTTATGATTTTTTCACAAATTTACTGTCATATTGTTAACAGTTTTAACAGTAATTTTTTTTAATTTTTTTTTTTACGAAATCTGTTAGTGATTTTCTAGCTTTATATTATCTAAAAGAATCTTCTACATTCTCAAGAATTATGGATTTTTAATTGTTATAATTAATTCACTGTTTCTGGAGCAGTAAACTTGTCTCGGCAGCCTAGTTAACATTTTGAGTAGTTTTGTTTTATAACATAGGAAGTCATTAGCAGCATCTTCTTCTTCATTAGCAACATGTTACATTTAACAGTTTTGTTTTATGTTTTTTTTTGTTTGTGGCTTCTGCAATGTCGTAATGAACACATCATTAGCAATCAGGTCAGCGATTATGTATTTGATAATTGGGTTTATGTGTGTTGCTGCAAAAATAATTAAATATGGAGACTCTATATTGTAGAGATGTTTTTTTATTTAATTCTTACTCATTTACTTAGAACTTTATCAAAAACTGTGCGACAATATAAAAGAAAGTGCAAAGTTTTAAGTAAATTTTCTGCTGCTGCTGAATGTGGCCAACTTTTTTTCAGCACTTCCAAAGATATTTTGAAAAATTGATTTTCGCGATCATACAGAAAAACCAAATGTTTTAGGTTCATCGCAAAAATTTTCGTAAAACGTTTTATTTTAAATAGAAATATAGTAAAAACAATAATTTAAGCAGAAAATTATTATAAAAATAGGTTGCTAAAATAAATAAATTTTTTTCCAAATCCAACACCAAAAAGCAAAACTTTTACTTCTGACCAAGATCAATAAATCAAAAGATTTATTGTGAAAAATTTTGCTCAAAGATGAACTTGATACCTCACTGTATCAACGAAATTTCTCGCTAAATTCACCACGTAATTTCAGTTTCTTTTGACTTTCTCGAATATTAAAACTTGAAATAAAAAAAAAAAATATTGAGTGCAAAGATTTCGAGCAGAATAAAATATTCAAATTGAATGAATAAAATCTGTGCATAGTTACTTTTCTTGCTTTAAAATTAATATGTTCTTAAGTACTCATACCTTTATAGCAAATGCAAGAAATTAAAAAATCCGTGAAATATTTTTGTGCGGAGATTTAACTCACAAACAAAAAACTAAAATTTCTTTCATCTCTATGGCTTCGCAGAAAATATATTTATTTTTTTTTTTTTTGTTTCAGGCACAACTTTCAAAAAAACCCAATAAAAACTGTGTAATGTAGCGAACTCAGTGAGAAAATTTGGTTTTTAAAAGACATTCAAAATTGGCATAATTTGGGCAAATCGTATCACTTAGTGGTCTATGCCACAAAACAATTAATGTGTTGTTTTTCGACATTGTATTTTTCGGTTCGAGGCACAATTTCTGAAAAAAAAACATCGAAACATTCTTTCCATCTTTTCAAACAACCGCCAGTGGGAATTTTCAACATTAATAAATAATTTAATCAGATTTTATTCAATTGGACCAAAAATTGCCATTAAGTTTTATTCTTGAACTTTATTTATTACTCTTATAGGTCCTTAAGAAACTAAAATGCCATATTTGGGTAATGAGCTCTAATTCAGATAGATTTTAATCCATCATTCTGAAATACTAATATATTAGAGTAAATAAAGGCAGCTATGACTTATCGAAATCGAATACAATAAATCTGGATTTCGAGTTAAGAAATATTTTATGTTGGCTACAGTTTTAATTAAGGACAGTAAATAAGAGTTAATTTCAATAATTGAGGTAAGAAAATCCCCATTAGGGAATAGACAACACCTGAGTTTAAGCATACTGATGAGAAGCGTGGACATGAATTTAAGTCTTAATTTTTATTTTAAAAATCAAAAAAAAATTTCAATTTTGTATTTTTTTTTTAGCAAAAATAATCATAATTTTGGAATTTTATATTTTTTGATCAAAAATAATCGTTATTTTGGATTTCTATTTTTTTTTTTTTTTTTTTTTAAAGAATTATCTTTATTTTGGTTATCTGTTTTTTTTAGTATAAATATATCTGCTGTTTTCTATTTCTACCAACGTTTTGAGCCCATTCATTTTTTGTTTTTTTTTTTTTTATCGATCCACGAGTCTTATAATTAGATTTGGTTTGGTACCTGGCATTGCTCTTCGGCTTGTGCGACTTTCCGTGCTTTTTTGACACTTATCATTGTTCTTCAAAACAACTCGATATTTTTTATCTACTTCGATACTTTTCGGTATACATATTTCAATTTGTGATAGTTTTCAACTAATAACAATTTTTCCGAAGTTTTTGAAAAGTTCTAAAACGAATCGATTATTTTCGATAATTTTCTATCAATTTTGAACTTGTTTGAAAAGTTTCGGACTATTTTCTATTTCATTAGACTGTACGTTTTTTCAAAGTATATTTGCTTACTTTTGCTAAGAAAAATCTGAAAAAATTTATATTTTTATCCAGTAAAGCATGCCACGACCACCATGTTTTAGTATATATGTATATTATTGCTCAAGGACTAGCAAAATCTTAAAATACAAAAAAAAATGATATATGCTGGAAATCGAAAATTTCTGATATCGAAAAGGTAAAGACGGTTAGAACGTCGAAAGATTTTTATAAGATAATAACTTTTTGAAAATTATTGCGAAAAACTGTAAATGCCAAAAACTATAGAAAAACATCATAAAAATAAATAAATTTATCAAAAAATGTATGGTAAAATGATTTTCAGAAAACATCAAAAAACTTGAAAAATATCAGTTGTACTCTATAACTATCGAAAAACATTGAACAAGTCAAAACCTGTCAAGAAAGTCGATAACTATCGAACAAATATGAAACAAGCGGAAAAATCGAACCTTATCAAAAATCGAACATTAGAAAAATCGATAACAGTCAAAACCTGTCAAGAAAGTCGATAACTATCGAACAAATATGAAACAAGCGGAAAAATCGAACCTTATCAAAAACCGAACACTAGAAAAATCGATAACAGTCAAAACCTTTCGAAAAACATCGAAAAAACTCTAACGTTCATGAACTATCATAATAAATCAAAGACAGTGAAAAAAGCCATTTCAATCACACAGATATTCAAACTCTCCTTAAATTTGAGCACATTTTTTTTGAAACCACATATTTTTTTTTGTAATAAACTGACAGCTTAATTAAGACTTCGCTGGTTTATAATCAACACTTAGCTAATGAAATTATTTGATTTTATTTTTACATTAAAAATTTCCAACATATTAATCATTTTATGTTCTCTCTCTCTCTAATTTCAGGTAAATTATGTCAACAACTATAATTTTTAAATGTTTAATTAAATCAACTGCAAAAGGTACTATCAATATAATTTAAAAATCAAAAAAGCACAATACTTCAAAAAAACATTTCATAAAAAAAAAATTTTTTTCTAACAAATACTCATATCATATGCAACAAAAAAACAAACACTTATTACATTTGATTCTATGAAATATTTAAATATTCAACAACATTGTTTATCACACAAAAAAAATAAAAACAAATCACAAAAATGACAATAAAGTCGTCATAAAAAGTGAACATTACAAAAAAAAATTAGCAATTAAAAATCTCAAATTACAAAAAAAAGTCAATAATTTTTTTTTTTTGTTTTTTAATGAAATAAAATATATCAATTGCACATAAATTAGGCACAATACAAAAAATCAATTGAATGCTCAAATGAAATGGAAAACCTAATGTGTGCAAAATAATGAAATGAATCTAACAAATGATTTTATTTTTAACTTTAACACAATTTGTTGTCAATTTCACTAAATATTGTGTATTGTTGTAGGTGCGTTCATCTATTTGTTTATTTTAGAAATTCACTTTCACGCCATACACAAAAAAAAACTGATTTTTTTCGACGAATATCATATGAACTGTAATTTGATTTAATATGAAGTAAATTAAAAAAAAAATCCATTTTTATTATTATTACACATTTGGTGGCAATTTCGTAATAAAATTATTCGTTGTCAGCTGTATCAATCAGTTTGAAAGAGTAGTGTTTTTTTGTAATATTCACTAATTCATACAAGGTACTTCATCAAACATATTAGTAACGCTGAAATGATCATTGTAAAAAATTTTACTAAAAATTTTATTTTTTCATTTTATATTTGTAATTTTGATTGAAATAGAAATTGATAACTGGTTAGTTATACCGGTGATGGCACTTTCAGCACAATTATATCATTTTCGTTATATTCGTGCTTTGGAAAGTGAGCAATTTCTACAGATGTATTTTAAATATATTGATTGCAATAAGGAAATGATTTTTACCATATTCGCAGCGTTTTCAGTATATTTTAAATATACTATACTCATGTGATGAGAATATTTTAGTTTAATATTTTTTATAAGATTATGGAACAGACAACAAGCAATTTTTAGAGGTTGTGACTATAAATCGATTTTCTGATAATGTCTATGAAATCCTTTATTTTTGCACAACAATAATTAAAAACCTGTTAATATGGCAGAATTGACTATATAAATTGGCAGAATGTAATTGTCAGCCAAAAAATATTTCAATAAAAGCCACTATGATTGATGGCGCGGCATAGATTATAATTGAACATAATAAGACTGAAAATAAAATTATCTCATAATTTTTTAATCAATTTAAGTCGACTGGAGACGATAGTTTGTTCTTTGTTTGCATTCTTGGACCTGATTATAGCTTAATATATTTATTTCTTGAGCTTCCTGTTCAGTACATTTTAGCGCAAAAAAACACAAAACAAAATACAATTGCAATATGAATAAAAAAAAAAAACAAAAATTAGCAACTAGCTGCTTACACGAGTATCAATCGCTGCCACACGATATCATCAGTAAACTTTGTTATCCGACGTTTAATAATTTCCAAGCTTTTTATGTTTACTTTTTTGCATTAACCAGTTAAGAATCATAGCAAAATATAAACACTGTGTAAAGATATACTGTCCAAAACTATGCCGACTCGATTTTAAAAATTTTGTGAATTCATCAGATTTAATCATCTAATTTTTTTTAATTATCAAAGGGACTCAAACTGATTGTAAAATTTTCTACCACTTACGAAATCAGTGAGCTAAAATAACCGAAAAATAACTTTTTAGCTGCATAACTAGACGAAGCAACGCAGAGTGATCCTAAATCGAGTTTTTTTATTCAAAAAGGAACATGAACGGAAATGAACAATGAATGAAAAATAAACAAATCTTCGTTGCTGCACTTTAAAAAAAAAAAGCTTTTTAGTTTAACCCTCAAATGCATGACGTGCCAAAAAGTTCTTTTGACTTAAAATAATAAAAAACGATGTTTTTTTCAAAATTCGGACTCTGACGATTTGTTGGAATTTCGTTTCAATTTAATTTAATAAAAACTCTTTATGTCCGACAAGATTTTCTCTCTCAAGTACTTTTGGTATCAAAAAAAAAATCAATTTGGGAGCATTGTGCAACGTTGTAACAGCAAATGCCTGGCAGAATTCTTCTTTCTAGCTGGGGCCTTACACTGTTAAGCAATGCGCTTCGAAAGCCAATACATTTTATGATACAATTTATTCAATTGCGCATCGCAGAGCTTTCGCATCGCATTACAGAGTAGAGCCCCTGTATTGTTGTCTTACGGTTTCCAGCTTTAATATACAGCCTGATAGTCGACCAAAGTCAAAGTTCAAT
The DNA here is from genome assembly GCA_949775025.1 of Tricholauxania praeusta. NCBI lineage: Eukaryota > Metazoa > Arthropoda > Insecta > Diptera > Lauxaniidae > Tricholauxania > Tricholauxania praeusta. The sequence goes on along the minus strand of OX459031.1, from coordinate 16,362,478 downwards.
ACCTTCAATCAGAAAGGAATTATTTTGCTGCTTTTTAAGACTTAAGCCTAAACCAAAATTGACGAGACGAGACATAACGAGTAAGTTCGAGTGCATGTAAACCAATGTTGATAGCCAAAATGAACCTACGTAATTGATCGAAAGTGAACGAAACATTTTGACGAGACGTGTTATTCCGTAAGAACCGAACTTCAAAACGTTGCTACTCGACATAACAGTTTTAGCCTTAACCAAAATAGACATGACGAGACGGTTACAATTGAACGAATGTTTGCACTCGTTTCGTCTGTTTTGACATTTAACCCAAAATGTGACGCTAGCCAATGAACCGAAAAAGCTGTTATGACGAGTTGCAACGTTTTGAAGTTCGGTTCTTACGGCACTCTTACGTCTCGTCAAAATGTTTCGTTCACTTTCGATCAATTACGTAGGTTCATTTTGGCTATCAACATTGGTTTACATACACTCGAACTTACTCGTTATGTCTCGTCTCATTTATTCTGGTTTAGGCTTTTTTTGGTTCGTTGGCTAGCAATTGCTACAGTCTCGTCAAGTCTATTTTGGTTAAGGCTTTAGGTTTATATAAAAAGATAGTGATCGATTTCTTAAATTTTCGGCGCTACTGATATAGAATAGAAGTAGAAGAAATATAATTTGAGTAATGGCAAAAACCAAATACTTACCCTGCTCGATAGCTGTAAAACAGAACATGACTTCATTGGAAATTTTTCTCCCCAACGGATATAGCTACGAAGAAGAATGGCATTTTTATGTAAAATGTCTTTACTTCAAACTCATGCTTTACGAGAAAAATGCAAATGACAGATTTTTGTGACATTTTTGTCCCATGAAAACTTACACGTCACAGGCTTACACTTTTGAGGCATTATTCTAGATCTCAATATAAAGCAGAAACTCGAAATTTTTTAGAAATCTGGATAACTTTTTTGTCTAATTTTCCAGAGAACATATCAAAATAACAGGCATACTTTTTTCTATTATCAAAACCTATTTGTTAATAAGCTTTTTGCTTGATTTAAAGCATCTAGCTAAATAGCTAAGAAGACTTATGGCTGTAGTAGCTAAACTCTATTATTATTATTATAATAATTTTCAAAAAGCAACATCATATTTCGAGATATGTAGCTACTTCCACATGAATTATTTTTTATATTCCCGTGAAGCTTTTGAGGCATAATGGATACTAAAAATTCATAATAATAACAATAATTAGTAAATCATTGCTATTTATGCTGACGAAAATATAATCTTTACATTAAAAAAACAAAGCTGAGCCAACTTCACACCAACAATATTTGTGGAAAATGTGTTACAGTAATAAAAACCACCAACATATTGGTTGAATCTTTATATCAGCAATAATGTCTTTGCTGCTCCAATTATTGTCACTAATTACAAAATACTACCATAACTCGCATGTTAGTTTTAGTAAGTTTTCAGCGTCAAATATTAAGTAGGAAGGGTGTTTAAATGTGTAATAAAAAGATTTCATAGCTTGATAAGCTTACTCTAACTTCCTCAAAGGTTTAACAATACATTCCCTATATTAAGTAATCCCACTTAAAAATATTAAAAAAGGCAAAATCAATGTCACGCACACAAAAATGTCATGTCATTGCCGCCAATCAATCTGAAGGTCACAAATTTAAGTTGAACCTGCTAACAAAACCCTCAATAAACTTGTAATTGTTAGGTGATGCTACTTGAAGTGAAAAATTCAATTGCAACACTAAGTTGCAACTACTAACCTAACAAACAATTTTTTTTATCATTTTCGTAAGTAGGCAACAATTAATTGAATTTATGAACTTAAGAAATCGCTATAAATCGAAATTAAACGGTCATTAACTGCTATGTAATACATATTTAATGCCACTTTACTTTATGAGCATTTTTTTGCTTACTAAGCATGTGCGCCTACCAATGATAAAGTCTTACTTACACTAAATCTTACAATGACAGCGAATCCAATAGCATTTGATGCCAATACCGACCTTCATCTTTACATTTAATGTAGCGTAGCGTAGTAATAAAATGTCAAAAATTGTTGTTGTTTTTTTTTCATTTCTTATGACAGTTATTTTGTTGTTGTTGCTGCTGCTGTTGTATTAATATTAAATCCTCTTAAAGCTGGCATTACATGATTTTGTACTACTTAATAACATTTAAGTTAACAAATTGTAAGCTTGCTTGAAAATAGAAAAAAAAACTGTGTAAGAAAACAAGTTCTTTAAAAAAAAAAAATCTGTCTTCAAATGTTTATAATTTGTCGTAATGACGTTACAGCAACATTATCTTATAAAATCATTACGTTTTAATTGATGCTACGCTTCGATGATTTACGGGCTCATGACTGATGGGGCGAACCGCATGCGGATTAATGACCTGAATAATTAAACAAATTTAAAGAAAAAGATAAGCACCAGCATTTAATAGTAGAAAAAGAATAATCTGCGTAATTTCAAAATTAACACATTGTGCACCGCTGAAATAATTTAATACAATTATAAATTATCAAGAGAAACTATATTTCTCGAAAAAAAAAAAATAAAAAAAATTTAACTGAGCTTAGACCTTCCGCTGTGTGGTTACCCGGTAGTCGATTGGTTACAAGCTGACAGACCACATAATGTCTCTTGTGTCTCTTGTGTCTCTCGTGTATATTAATCCGACCCCAATAGAAAGAGGGGAGCAAACAGAGATATGAATGACGAGTATCGTGCAATTTTATAAATTGTTTGAAAATTGAATTCGGAAATATAAACATTGTTCGTTCTCTTTTCTAACGAATACCAAATGATTGTGTTCTAGTTTGGGAGGTGGTGACCGAAATGTTTATATGATTCTATCGTGCAGGATGAAAACTATGAAGCTCTAAATAGTTCAAAAAATGTTTGCCATTGCATTACTAATTAAAAGCTTTTTAAAACAGTAAAAAAAAGTTGCGCTAAAAAATTGCATTTCGTCTGCCTATTATTTTCAAAATAATACTAAACCCAAAAACAAACAAACGCAAGATGCAGACGTTTTTGTTGTTACGTTTCAGAGAAACTAAATTTTTTTTTTTTTTTTTTTTTTTGATACTTTTTGAACTTCTTGATATATAAAAATTTATCTAAGTGATAATATCGTCAGGCAGATTGTAATAATTATTAATATTATGTCATAAAAATCAAGAAAAACAACATCTGCCACTTTGTTACTGCTGCTTTTAGAAATAACTATGTGTATTATAAGCATGTAAATACAAAATTGACAAAAAAATAATTTTTTCGCGTCTGCCTCTTGGCTTACAATTTTTTTGGAAAGGGCAGACGATCCCAGCGCATATTTTTAGATGGCAGACGCTTTAGTGGCTTAACGTACATATTATAAGGGATATATTTATATGAAACTCAAAGTCGTGCAAATTCAGATATGTAGAATTTTTCTCTTCGGTCATAAAAATTATTCCTCATTATTTGTCTGAATGTGTATAATATGGAGTATTTCACGCCAAATAGCACACCTTAAAATTTTTTTGAAAAGTTTCTTCTTTTAGCGCTGATTTAGACCAAATTACATAATTTTTTTCAAACTTTTTGTTTTTCGTAAGGGGACGTCCATAAATTACGTGAGGTGTATTATTTGAAAATTCGGACTCCCCCTCCCCTTGGTGAGATTTGGCAAGTTCTGGCGGGACCCCTCCTCTCTCTTCCCTGAGAGTTTCCTTATAATTTTTAGATGTGATCAGCTATAATAATGTATATTTTCAGCATTAAAAAGTCGACTTGAGATTTTCGTTGACCACCGCTCTCACTTGGTGAGATTTTACTGGACCCTCTCCCACCCTAGTTTTACTCAAGTATTTTATGGACGGCCCCTTAATTGCAATGAATTATATATATAATTTCCTGCACGGTAGGAAAACTGAAAAATTTTTATTACCGATATTCCTGAGAAAAAAAATATCGATATATATCTAAGTATATTTTGAAGGGAAAAGGTTAAGCTTTTCAACCATATAATTAAATATATACGAAAAAAATTTGCCACCCTAAAATAAATATACGAAGTTGAACAAAATTGACGATTTCGATAAATACAATCCCATAAATTTTTGAAAAAGCAGACACCAACACGTTTGCCTCTATCATTTTCAGCTATTACGAGCAATACTGAAATTCTAAATTATTAAATTATTTGATAGAGTTTAATTTTTATTTATATAAATAACTGCTGCTTTTTCAAATGCATCAGTGTGGACGTCTGCCTATTAAATTTTCATTATCTATACTATATTCATAGCATATATTAGAGGCAGACGCGATTAAACATTTTAATAGAGAAATTTATTTTTGCAATTACAAAATAATTTTTTTTTAATTAGTAATTTTAAGAAGTCATGAAACCATTTGCCCAAATATGCACAGTAAAATAATTGGCAGAAATATATTAACATACTCTGTCAGATTACAATGCTATACTGTTGAGAAAAATAAGTTTAATATATTAAGTTATATTAAATGTAGTTAAACATCTATAGAAAAATCAATTAGTGTAACCTATTATATGCTCAAAATTATACTCGTTAGAAATGGGTTAAGGTTACAAAATACTAAGTATAAAATATTTATAAGCTTTTAATAATTTGCTACGTTGTTGTCGTCTCTTTTGTTTTTTGTTGAAAAAAAAAAAAAATATTAAATGAAATCTCAAAGTCATAAATAACAAAATATTAAACATCACTAAGCTGCACGATGGGTATCTTTTTAACCATTTTCACGGTATAATTTATCATTAAAAAGTTAAGAAGAAAAAAACTTTGTTTTTTTCTTTCTTTCTCTAATGAAATCCATTATACTATGTATTTTATTTTCACCTTTCTATACAGGTTTACATACGCTGTAACCCACTCTCACTTTTGCCTTTAGAACTTTTATTTCATTTTTTTTTATCATTAAAAATTTTTTCTGAATTTTTATATTTTTCTTCTTGAAACTTACCAAATACAAAATGTGATGTTTTTTTTTTTTTTTTCATAACTCCCATTCATTTTGCTCATAAAAAAATGCCATAAATCACAATTTTTCGCCTTTTGCTAATGGATTATAAAATAAAGTAATAAAAATATAACGTTACATTTTATTGACGTGTGTTCTTTCCTTATGGCGCTATAAGGAAGTTTTGCTGCGTTACACCTTAGCAGCAGCAAAGTGCAGAATTTCGTTCAATTTATTTATATACTTTTAATGATACTTTATCGGTTTTTTCTTTAAAAAAAAAAACCGTTCTTGTTAACTTTTTTTCCTAATTTCATATTTTTCTGAATTATTTAATCCAATAAAAAGTGACGCTCAAAACCATAAGTGGAAAAGTTTTTCAAAAAAGCCTCAGTAATTGAATTGTCCAAAATCAAATGAAATTATTTGACAGTTGTCAACTATTATGATATATTACATCCACTGTATCAGATCTGGCTACATTTTCAGATCACGCGATTTCGGGAAACAATGTGTATGGTTGACATTTTTTCACAGAAATCAATTGAATTTTTTATGGTATTTTTACCAACCTTTTAAGGATTACTATTTTTATTGAATAATCTAACAAGTAATAAAAAAGAAAAAAATCTTCAACAATAAGTCTAGACTTTAGCTTTATTTCTTTTTGAAAAGGTTCAAAATTATTTTAGGTGTTTTTTCAAGCTTTTTGTTTCATTGTTTCTTTCTGATGCATCGAAGTTTTCTTCTTATAACTTACTACGCTTGTTAAAGGGATTTTTTATATTTGAAATGAAAGCGAGTTTAAAGCGAGTCCTTTTTTTTAAGCATTCTAACTATGGCCTGTCATTTCACATGAATCTTATTAGTAATTGTGTGTTTAGTCTTTCGACACTTCTCCATTCATATTTGGAAAAACGTTGTAATTGTTTTTGACCCATCTTAGGTCAATTTTCACCAAAATTTTAATCATTGGCATTAGCGTTTCGTAGCAGTTTTGCTTTAAAGTTTTTTTTTTTTAATTTTGCTGAAACCAAAGAAAAAAAATTTTTTTTTCATATTTTTCCTTCCATGCAACGAAATGAATCAAATGTCGCTTTTTTGGGTGGCCATACAAGCTATCTGTCATCTGGTCCTACTATATTGATCTTTGTCTCATCACTAAAAGGAATATGACTTTGAGTCCAAGAGATGTGCCTTTGAAAAAATTCTACTCGGCGTGTTTGTTGCAGCGCTCGTATCAAAGGTTCCTTACGCGCTAAGCGACCATGAAAATCAGCCTCGGCCAATCGAGGTTCAAAAGTTGCTAACTTGCCAAATGGCCATGAAATTTAGCCTCGCCCAATCGAAGCGCAACTGTTCTTTTTGATATTGGGTTATTACTGGCTGAAGTCTTACGATGATTATCACTAGCACTTCATCTCGTATCTTCTCTCGACAACCGAATAATCATTCTATCAGTGTGATCAATAGTTTTTCTGACCTTTTTGCTTTTTCGAACGTTTTCTGTCTCAAGTTTTTGGCAAAAATGTTTAAGAGCATATCGAGCTCAAAAATTCAAAAAATAGTGTATCAAAAAATATTAAAAAAGCAAAAAACAAAACTCTCATGAGATATTTTTATATGTGTGCAAAGGTTGTTATTTGATAGAAATGTCAAATGTCATGTAATAAAAAGCTCATCAACAGTGCCATTTTTTGATGAGCTTTTTATTTCAGTGCCATTTGTTTATGAGCTTTTTATTTCATGATATTCAAAAATATCTCATGCAACATCTAGACATTTCAGAAATATCTCATGCCATGTTCAAAAATATCTCATGCGATATTTGTTTTTCGCATTTTTAACATATTTGCTAAGACTTTCAGGGTCTAAGTTTATTTGTCAGAGGAATTAAAAAAAAGTAAAAATCCAGGACTAAAAAATTTTGCTAATAATGAAATATAGCATCTTTTGAAAATTATATAAGTGTACCTTTAAGCTATACTTGGAAATCCTGTGAAATATGTATTCTTATTATATAGCCTTTAGGCCTACACTTCTTATTTTTTAATGTTATTCGCAAAAGTCTATGTTGCGGTTTGGGAAAAATTTAATCCAGTTGATGTGAAGCATTCTTCTAGAAAAATTTAATTTAATGTAGCGGGCATTTCACGCGAAGCGGGTTCATGTTCCCAATTTCAGATATATTTGAATATGTTGTACCTGTATATTAGAAATATATTTCTTTAACGTTTTTTACAATATTCGCCTAACAAAAATATTTTTTTAAGTGCATTAAAAAAAAGCTTATATTATGCTTATACTTCGTGCCAAGTTTGATATTGCAATGCCGAAACCCGGTTCGGGTCAGTTGATATATAAGTATGATAAAAAAAGATAATGAAAAATATTTCTCATTTTTTTCAGTGTATTTTTTTTATTTTTAAAATCCAATTATGTGGTTAAAAAGCCCAATAAATGAAGTATAAAATCCAGTACTTAATTTTTTACCATAATTTTTTTAAGCTGAATAATGGCATTTGAAGTAGTACATACCTTACAATTTCTCAAATTTTCAAAGGCCAATATTTTGGAAACCAGTGTTGCCATTCTAAAAATATTTTGTTTCTGTGTCGAGGACATATACAGGTACATAGCTCGCACGACATTTCTGCTACCCTTACATTAATTTGGAACTAATTCTTCTGAAAATCATTCTGTGTTGTTGTACTTTGTAAGTACCTATATTTTGAATTTCTCTTGCTATCATGAATTGATGAAATACAATGTATTTCGAGGATTATTAGCGTTTATTTACACTAAAAATATTGTTTCTAATTTTCATTACAAATTTATAATTTAGCTTGGTCTAAACTAAACTAAACTATTGCATGCATATTTTCGTGAGATGTGAAAAGAAAAATATAGAAAATATTGTCATGGAAAACTAATTGAAATCAGAAATGAGTATTTGATATTTAACTTCTTGCTGTCCTTGGGAAAAAAAAAAACCTCATAACAAATTTTTACCAAAAAACTATGACAAGTAAGAACATGAGTTGCTCAATTCGTAAAGACTCTTTAAAAAAAAGCTCATTATCGGATTAAGCGCAAAAAGACTGCATATAAAGAAACGCATATTTTCTGACAAGACAAGACAAAAATTTTAAAATTATTGAACTTGGCACACGCTAAGAACTGCTTGCAAGCATTTTTATACTTATTTTCTGTTAAGTAGTTTCTCTCACAAAAACACATCATGACTATTTATCATACCCCAAAGGCATTAAAGATCAAAAAAGTAAAAATAAAAATTGAAAAAAAAACTTAAATTTTGGCGAAACCAAACAACATAAAGAATGTCGGTACAATATAATGAAAACAAATAAAAGTAGGTGCACAGACATAAATTTTTTCTTCAAAATAATAAGTGAACCTTCTTAAAAATTGTGCTGTCGCAATGTCTCGTACGGTCGTTTTTTTTTTTGGCAGAAAATGAAAGTTCAAATAAAGATGAATCGCAATTTTGGTCTCATATCTCTTCTGTTTCTGTATATAATTTCTTATATGGTTTTTATTTCTATTTCTTTCAGGCGCATGGTCTCGAGGGTATCTCCTTCAGTAAAAGCATTTTTTATAAGCAGATTACAAACATTATTTTCCCATTTTAATTTTAAAGTGTTTGTTTTTTTTTTTTTTTTTTGGGCTGCCTTGAATGTTTTTTTTTTTCTGGTTTTAATTCTTTCTTTTGCTTTATGTCATTATTAAATATTTATTTCTTATTGAGAATCATGTCATTGCTTCATTCAATTTCTTGTAATACTACATTATTTAGTTGATTAAAATTTCTTTTATTTGAGGCTGGCATAATTTTCTATGGTTTCTTTAGCAAAATTAATGGTTCAAAATAGCACTGTCATTGCGTTTATAGTTGGGTTGGTTTTATTTGATTTTGCGCAACCCACTGACACTGTGACCGAGTTGGTTTTTTTTTTTTTTTTTTGCTTACTTTTTTTTTTTTTTAATTTTATTTTTACTCTTTTAAGTTCTCTAAGTATGACGGCTTCAGGTACTCTTAGAAATTTACTTTCTCATAGGCAAACATAATTAATTTTAAATTAATTTTCTTTATAAAAATTGAAAGTCAGCTTAGATAAAAGATATTTATTAAATGAAATTCACTTTTAATCTGATAAGTTATAATTTTTTTTATATTTAATTAAAGTGTTATTTAAATAGTCTTAACCACAACGGAAAGATTCACCCTTTTGAAGTGAAAGCTAAGCTTTCTCACTGTTGGTATACGAATTATTGGTAATTGTCATGAAAACAAAAGTGGCTAGCGAAATGTTGATAAGGCTTTCTTTCATCTTGAGTGCCAGCATAGAGTGATTTGATTGAACTTTACGTATTGAATCTGGTAATAAGTTTTTCCTATCAAAAATAGACAGCTGATAATTGACAAGGTGTTGACACTTTTAATTATGTAGCCAATATACAACAGCAGAATGCATTTTGTAGTTCAAATCTTTCAAAGCTAAATTGTTTTCGAAATCAATTAATGTCCAAGGTCAATACTTATTCCAGGAGGTGCAATAACTTCTAAATTATAAAAGCTTTGTACATAAAATATGATCCAAAGCTTAACCCTCTCCTTCAGAAATGAGACAAAATTTACTTTTCAGTAAAAAATTTAGTTCTCGGTACCGGAAAATTTCCATGAAATGAAAAAAGAAGATAAAAGAATAAAACAACAGAAATAGAAAAAAAAATTCTGTTGCATACTTTTTGTTGCTAAAGAAAGGTAAAATTCTATTGATAGCTTTTGGTTGTTAAATCAAGGTAGTATTAAGTTCTTAAATATCAGAATAAAATAGTAAATATTCTCAGGAGCGCACGCCAGAGCCTACCAGCAAAGTGAAGTGTCCGTAGGCGGTGCATGCAAAAGGCCACATCCCCTAGTACCCCAACGACAAATATGTTATAAACAACATCGATGAAGAGTTATACTCATTGTAGGCAGTAACACTCACAACTCCAGCCACAACTATAAATTCTTTTTACAAAGGGATGGCCGTTTTGTAGGCAGCTTTCCTACATCTCTATATACAATATGTAACAAACGAAAAGCAGATTGTCTTAAAACATTGCTTACTAAATGCCTGTATAGCTTAGCGAGTTGCTTACATCTTCACATACAAAGCATGCAGCCAACAGGCAAGAACCCTTACATCTCCATATACAAAGCAAGCAGACTGCCTACAGCTCCATATACAAAGTAGGCAGCCAACAGGCAAGACCCCTTACAGTTCCATATACAAAGTAGGCAACCAGCAAGCAAATAAACAAAATATCAAAGTAACAATTTCATTTATGAAATCTACAACACAAAGGGTATAGCTTTTCATACTTGAAAAATCAGAGTAACTACTTCATTGACTTGCCGCTGGGACACAAATAAATAAATGAGACAAATTTCAAAAAATTAATAATGAAAGAAAACTTATTTGATTTGTAGTAATAACAATCATAGTATGTCTCAAATTTTTACTGAGGCGTGGCCCTTTCTCACAAGCAAAATATTCAAAGCCGCTTGCTTCATTTGCATTAATGCAACTGAACAACACACAAGTCCTAGAAACGATTTAGACAAGTTTCAAAGAAATTATAAGCAAATTTAAACAAGTGGGTGTGGCACCTCCCAAACGAGTCAAAGCCTTTAAAAGCTATACTAGTCGAGCAGTTTAATGCAACCAAATTTTAGAAGAAACAAAGAATGGTTTGTTTAAGTACCAAACAAATAGTAGACAAGTAGGTGTGGCACTTCCCTTACAAGCAAAATAAAATTTACGCAAGGTACTACAGCATTCTTTCACATTAATACTACCATAAGTTCATACAAGAATCAGGCAAAAATTGAGCGAATTTCGGAAAGATGAAGTGGCACTTCCAATTTGAGCAAAAGCTTGAAAATACTTTTTTTGAGATTTATTTAAGGTAATGAAAGGATTTTTCATAAAATTACTCCTACTTGTAATCTTTCATGCAAGTACTATACGAAAAACTGAATGAATTTTTACAAGTGGGCGTGGCACCTCCCACACAAACAATATATTTATATATTTCGTTATACTGAAAAATATTTAGTAAACCAATTTTGAGAACCAATAGACAAAACGAGTGTCAGTTTAGATTAATGGGCGTGGAATCCTCAATATATACGCGAACTTTAAAATGATATACAGGAAAAGCTATGAAAATTCAATTTGAAGTTTTTTACGATTGAAATAAAGTAAAAAAATGTTTTTTTCAAAATAAAAATATATTTTAAGTTGTTAAAAATAAACGAAAAAGGTTTTTTGTGCTGTGTACTTTCAACTTAAAAATTTTCAACGATAATTCATAGTACAATCATTTGGTAGTTTTACCTGGAAAGTTTACCAGGAGTTTTGAAAATCATACGTTTGTTCGAGCCGCATACTCTGCCTCATCGTGTTGTGGAAATGAGTGTTTTCGCCAAAACGCGTGTGGAAGTACACTTTGCGGCGCTCGTACGCCAACATAAATGATTTTACGAAAAAATTTTCTTAACATAAATTGTAGGCAATTTTTTCTAGTTTCATTTTGTCGAAAAATGTTTTATCGTAAAATGAGTTTGAAAGGAGATATTGTCCAAAAAAAACTGCTTTTATGTGCCATTTTTCCAATATGGCGGCGCGAGCGGCAAAAATACGTGGTGGCAAAGTTGAAACTCGGAAAGAGCACATCAAAATCTGTATACTTAGTTACCCATTTTCAAAACTCCCGAAAAACTCCCCTTTCCATCAACAAAATATTTCAAATTTTCAGTGCCATTTTTTCCCTGAATGTAGGGCATTTAGTTTTCGGTGAGACCCTTACCATTTTTTGGGCATTTTATTCAATTTTATTTGCATCAAATTACTTTTAGGGCTATTTTTTGTACTCCATTTAATTGATAATTTTACCTAAGTCCTCCTACTTATCCAAAATAATAACAAGATTATAGCTGATTTTGTAATGTACATAGTGTCCCATGTTTTTGTTATTAAAATTTCAATTAAATAATCCGGTAAAAGCGTAAAGATTTCTACGAATAATCCAACAGAACTAGTTCACTGAGTGTAAGTCAACTACTAAACATATTTATGACACAATGAACTCGCATGTGATAATTAATAAAATCAATAAAATACTGACATAGATACAAAGTTGTGATAACCACATAAATTAACATTTTCAATAGAATATTAACAAATTTAATAGAAAAACGTAAGAGTTCTAAGTCATATAATTTAAAAAAAAAAACTTTCTTGGACAACACACATATACTTGGTTATGAACTAATTCTTTCTTTATTCGAACGATATAAGTTCATATACTTAATCCAATATGACATCTCTTCTATTCACACTGGCTAAGAACTCGCTACACACCACATCCAAACAAAATAATACTACGATCAAACTCTGGTGAAACCCAAAAATCAAAATTGTTGAATTTCTAATGCCATACACGTAACGTTGCTATTTGCTTTTTTGCCAATTTCTTTGGCGACGCATATTAACTGATTGAGATTTTTGTGGGGTAAATGACCATAAAGACGACGACGACGACAGCGACGGCGTTAGTGACAACTTCTTTTGGTAATTAAATTTAATTGTGACACTTTTGTGCTTCCTCAAAATCAAACTGACTGACTACAGCAGCTATCGGCTGAGATGTTGAACACAATGCAAACACTTTTACTTCCGATTGTATCTAAAGGTTGGAATTAAGGTGGCGGGCCAAATTTTTTTTGTTGATGAACACTTAATAACCGAGACGCGTAACAAATTTTGAAAACACAATGGTGCCACAATCAGACAGCATGCCATCTAAGCTGCCCTGCACCAAATAACCAAATACCAGACCACAAAACTGTAAGTAGTAGCAGAAAAAAAGGGGCACAGCAAAAGTTGAAAACATAAAGAAAATAGCGAAAGAAAAAACACTTTAGCAGATAAAATCACTCATAAAAATTTACTGTATTTGACCAAAAATGAAACCATCAGCAGCAGCAGCAGCAGATTTTGTTTCAAACGAATGAAAAATTGAAATTCACTAAACGCATTCACGTCTACAAAAGCTGTGGCCCAGAGCGTAGATGTGGCCAAGAATTGAAATGTAGTAACGAAACTGAAAATGATAACCATTTTGCTATTCGCACATTGGAATAGCAAATTCAGCGCTTATGAATGCAGTTGTCATAAAAACGTAAAAACGGGTAAGGGATTGACGGTGAAGTTTGTCCGTTTTGTCGTGGGATCACAGTCTGGTAAATTGCTGAAAAAGCAAAAATTATGCTGCATTATTACAATTATTATATAGGCGAAGTCGATAAATACTTTTTTGAATTTAATATAAAATTTAAAATTTCTAAGGTTTTGCTTAAACTCAAAGAAACTAAGTGAAACATATAGTAAATATATGAGCAAATATTGAAGACTCCATATGATCTATACATCATAAAACTTTGAGTAATAAGGTACAAAATAAACTCGTATGTTTTTTCGATGAAAACAGCAAATATCGCATGAAATAACTTGCTATTTTGTCTCCCATGTACATTCGTTAATTGGGGACTTTATAGCAGCAAACATTTACTGCAGAATTCAGTGAAGCAAATTCTTCAGAACAAAAGTTTTGCAGTGATATTTTAAGATTTTAAACCTTTATAATCGTTAACGTTTTCACAATTTATTTGGGAAGATATATCAGCATTTGGTAATAATTAAATGATATATTTACTATAGGTGAAATAATGTTTGATATTAGTTAGCATGCTACTTTTGCTGGAAGTTATAAGCACCGTCCTCAATCAGCTCAATCAAAATGGGATGAAAATCATTGCTCATGCGGATGATGTGTTCATGTTAGTATCAGTGCCATTCCCCGACGTGATTAGCAATATTTTGGATGGAGTTCTGATTAAGCTCTATTCGTGGTCCACAAGGTGTAGTCTGGACGTAAATTCAACAAAAAACCGACCTGATTTTGTTCACTAAGGAACCCAAAACACCGAAATTCAACTTTCCCGGGATTTTAGGATACTTCTTTCACTTTCGAAAAGAAAACTTAATACCTAGGGGTTATTCTAGTTCCAAAACATAATTACTGTCAAACGAGCTGGTTAATTTTTCAACCGATTGCACCTGTAATACACTTCAGTTTGGGAAAAACTTCGAGACGAAATTTATGGACAAGGTTCAATGTGAGAAGGTCACTATCAATCTTAATTTTGAAACCACTATATACACAGATGAGTTTGAGATGGACTGTGTGGTAAGTGCGGGGGTCTATTTAAAATACCCAAAAATGTTTTAATCCTTTCGCTTACCTAGCTCAGCTTAAGTTTTCCAAGCAGAAGTTTTTGCTATCCTAAAAGCCTGCAGCTTCATCGATAATTTTAATATGGAAAGCTAGCAAATTTCTCCAAAAGTCGGACCTCCATCAGCGCTCTGAACTCGTATACGATAAAATCTAATTTGCAGAGTAATATCGTAAAGAGAAAGACAAAGAAAAAGGTCGTCTCGCTTTTTTTTCTGAAGAAGCAAAAAACTGGAGGTCGCCAAAACCCTGAAAGACATCCAGAGCAATTTGGCTGTCCTGTAACAATTCAAAAATCACTGGCCGACTGTCCAAGAGCCACACCGCGAGAATCACCGCGGTATTTCATTGAACCCTTTCTGCGGTAGTTGCCCGAAAATAAATGATACAGAATCTGTTGAACCTTGCCAGAACCAGGTTTAGATATCTGGGACAAGCTCTGGCCAAAAATGAAATCAGATCGCTGCTTAGAACAGGACTAACTGGATAAAGCTTTTGTTGTTGTCTTGACCAAAATTATTACCCGGTAAACCATTTCTTCTAGAAATACGGTAACATTTCATATAGTCAGAATTTAAAATACTTTTAATAAGGGATGGCATATTCCTTAACCCATTAAAGACTGGTACCAGAAGGGTCCGTACAATTTGGCGTGGGAGGTCAGGGGATCAATAGAAGTTGCTGATGAAAAAATTACATTTTTCACTATCGGCACACTGGAGATATGGCATGGGCAAATTTTTACCCAATAGCCCTCTATGAGACAAAAAAAAAAAAATTTACCGTCCAACTTTTCATTCAAACAAATCTGTTTTATTATAGCATCCCACATAGTATCTTCGAATTTATTTCGAGCTTTTGTCTTTAAGTTTTCAAATTTGCCTTGATCGATTTTCCACCAAAATTTTGGAAATTTTATATTACTTAAATTCTGCCTCACAGAAATACAGGTTAATCAAAGAAGTTCGGAAAAACAAAAATACTAATTTCAGACCAATCCTTCCTCTACCCAAAAAAGCTTTAAAAACCACAACACCTCTTACCTGTCGCTTGGGAGGCTTTTTTAAAATGCACTCTTTTTTTGGGTATTTAAATACCCGATAGTCTGGAATGGGTTAAGACAAGCATACTTTTCTTTATATACAAATATTTAAAGCAATATTTCACGCATTTCATTCCACTGTGCACAAGCAAGAAATGTTAGAATATAAATTAAAAGATGGATTTTTATGTTGGTCAAAATAGAAGCAGCGAGCGGCATTAGTAGCAGACATACATACAAACAGAAAAAAGAGAAAACTGAACCAAATAAAGTCAAATCGCAAATAAAAATGACAGCGCACAAACAGCAGAAATAAAAATGAAACATAAAAATTCTTGCAAAGCAAGTTTCATTTTTGTTGGCTTAAATCTGTGAGATTAAATATCTTATTGACGCGCAGCTAGCAGGACAGTTCCAAAAAAAAACACGAGAAAGATATAGACAAACCGAAGGCGACAAACAAGGATAGACTACTACCAACTAGTGAGTGTGATAAGCAGACAGCCGGCCAGTCAGACAGTCTCTGGCCTAAAGCAGCAGGCAGAGACATACAGACGGGGAGTGCAAGACAACCTTAATGTGGGTCACCAGGTAGACCTGGTCAGTTTAGAATTTGAGTCGCATGATGATGGCGAATTGTTTTTTTTTTCTGCTTCTTCTTCTACAACTTCTACTTTTGCTTTATTGCCAAAAGCGGGGCACAACGTTTTGCCTTAATTTGAAAGCGCTTTATGAGCCATGTTCTGGATTGTTTTTGTTGTTGTTGTTGTTATTGTTTTGATTTCTGATAATCGCATTAAAGTGGCACAAATGAAAATAACGCAAAGAAAGAAAAAAAAAATGCAAATAAAAGCGAAAAAAAAACATCAAGCCAATGAAGAAGAACGAAATCAAATTTGGAATTGATAAATAAAAGCAAATAAAATTAAAGACACCGACTTTTGAACAACAGCAGCGGCGGATCATAAAAGTGAAGAGATGAAATCAAATTAACACACCGCGTTTACCGTAATTTTGCTGAGCTTGAGGGATTTCGGATAGTTTGCCAAAAATTAATATACGATAAAACGCTGCAGCTTACTGTTATCGCTGAGATTAAAGTTATGCCCATAGTTGAGTGTCTGTTGTTAAGCGCGCGCTACATCAATGAAACATCAGCGTATTCTAAATATTTGGGAATGCAAGGCATTAGCAATTCTCTTCTTTAGAAGACAAAATGGTTTTTTCAACAGTCTTGCCAACACTTTTATGCAAAAAAGTTATTTGAAAATAATTTGCATTTTTTTTTTTTTCTCTGTCACCTTTAAACGTTTAGGTTAACGAGAAAGTCATTGTGTAGTTTGTAAAAGTTTTTGATTTGGCAGTTAAGTCGTGTTGGTGCTTGTTGCTTTTTCTACAATGCTTTGTGACCGTCAATGTAAACAATTTAAAATGTCACGTTTTATAACCTAATGACAGCTTCTTTTTAGCGCAAACTTTGGCGCCATGTTTTGTTTATTGATTTTGATCATGCTGCTATGAGTGAGAATAGAAATTAGGCATTTAGAAAATTTTTATTTAAAATATACAAAAAAGTATTTGATTAACAGCCAGTCACATATTTGTTTTAAAATTCGTGAATAACACTATGAGTCATAAATTTACATTTACAATATCTTGCACAGCAACTATTGAACTGTTCAAAGTACTACTCATTCAAAATATTTACATAAAATTGTTTATCTGCAAATAGTTTGTAACGCTTTGGCACAAAATCTACTGAACCGATTTTAATAATTTTTTTTTTAAAACAACATATTTGTGCTAAAGAAGGATATTGTATATTTATTTTTTTAATTCTCAAAAATAAATATCATTTTCTTTGGGATCAAGTTTTTGCAAAACCTCATACAAAAACTGTCGTTTGATTTTTTGTTGCTGATGCATGCGATTATGCTGCTTCTTGAGTTTTGTGTTGTTTTTTTCTCTCATTTGTGCCGTTTTGATTTTGGAGCTTAAACAGCAAATACTATTTCAAATATTTTTTTTTTTACTTTTGAAAAGAGAATATAGAATGTGAAGTTATGAGATTAATTTCATTATGTAAAAACGGGGCGTGGGCGTGTACCACGAGTATAAGACAAAGCAACTGAGCTCGTTTGATGAAGATTTATACAAGCCCTCTTATATAAAGTGGTATAAGTTCTTCTCCGTTGAGAAGAAAAAATCAAATAAATCTTAAAGAGTTGGTTTAAAGTTACTTGTTTTTTTCTTTTCAACAAAGAATGGAGTAGACCATTATTTTTTTTTATCAAGGTTGTAATCAAAGGGTTTAAGACATTTAATATATGTAACTCTTGAAGCCATGTTTCGTTATTTTGCGTTTCATGAAGGCAACGCTTACTTTAACGGCGATAAAAAAAACCAATAGATAAATTATGTTGTTCTATTTTATTTAAATATTGTTCTTTTAAAAACTTTGAGAATTACCTTTTATTTATTATGATTCTTTATTTGTTTTTCCAATTCTGCATAGCAAAATTAATATTCTTTCTCTTTCTTTCCTTATAGTTATAATGTACTGAATTGTACACAATTTACTGCACGCTTGCACATTTTTGGTAAGTTTCCTCATTCAATAAGTTTTGGCCATTTTAAAGTAAATTGAAATTGTTGGCAAATGCAATAAATTCACTTGCAATACGTGCATTTGCATAAGTAGAAAGAATTTGGCGTATAAGAGTCTCCACTACTTGAAGAAAAAGCGAAATTGTTTTGAACAATTGCCAAATTGTTGCATGCTCTGAGAATTTGCAATACAAGTCATATTTTTTTTATTTCGTAAAGTTAGCAATATCTCTAGATTACATGAAGTAAATGCTGGTTATGGAATTTTTTTTTTTTTTTGAATATATCAACGAAGCGCCACCAAAGCTATATAGCTTACATCGCAATCATAGCTAAAATTGGCAAAGGTTTTCTGTTATTTCCAACTTTAAACAATTTTTGTTTATTAGAAAATATTGCCCAAAGTTTAATATCATTTACACAAAACTTTCTTGAGTTACTTTGTGGTAATATATTTTTCCGTTTTAGATATTAAATATTTTCCTTTTCGGAAAAAAAAACTGAAATAAACTTATATATTGAAATTAAAAATATTTAACTAATTTAAAAAATATTAATTATCATTCCCATTGAAATCATGAAACATATTCAGTAATGTCAGACTATGTTTTCATTATAATTTTACGAAATTTTAACATAAACATTTCTTAATTTTAGACAAAATTTTATGCTAAAATTTCTGACATACAACCATGAATACAAATAAAATCAGAACCCACATACAGCGGAAAAGTAGAGCACACACACTTACTTAACCATAGAAAATACACAAAATTGCAACTGCAAATATAAATAAAATGTTTGAAATATTTTGTATTCAATTTGAAATTTCAACAGTTGCAATGGTAACAATATTTCCAAGCTTATGTTTATATATGATTGTTAGTGATATAAATTTGCTGTTACTCGCGGATCATGAGTAATCGATACTTTTGAAAAGTCATTGTTTCTCTAAGGCTTCCGTGAAACTTAAAAATGTGGAAAATTAAATATTTAACTCTTAAAAGTAAGAATTTTTTTATTTTGAAACAAAATGGCAAGTGTTACATGTATGTAACACACGTTATTTTCGGTCATATTGAACGATTTTGACAGATGAGGCTCCATTTTTATGGGAAATTAAATATCTAATGCCTTAAGTAAGAGTTTTCTTATTTTGATACAAAGTGGTAAGTGTTACATGTTTGTAACATGCATTATTTTCGAACATATTGAACGATTTTGACAAATGAGGTTCCATTTTTCTTGCAGAAAAACCATACTTAATACTGAATTTATTTAAGACTTTACGAATAGCGGGTGCTATGAATGAAAAACAATATATTTTTATTTGATATAATGTTACACAACTGCAATGCTAACAACTATACCTTGTTTTTTAAAGAATACTTGTCCTTTCGATTTTTTGATGATTTGTTGATTTTTTTATCCTTTTTAGGTCCTTTTTGTTTTACCTGGAAAAAAATAACATCAATGCCAGAAACTGAAACCGTTCACAATTAAAAGTATAAGTTATAAGAAGCGATAATTTATTTCATCTAATTGATGTTTATGTATGAAAATGTTTCAAGTACGCTAAGAAATTCCACTGGGGATTCATTTTTTTAATTACGTTGACTTTTTGTGATTTTTTAAAGAATAAAACGAATCACACTTTCATACGTGGATGTCAAAAAATAAAAAAAAAAAACAGTTTAGAACAGTTCTTTTACTTTAAAAATAATTGAATATTTGTTGTGGAAATCAGTGCTTGTCACAAAATACATTGAAAGTATTTTTAAAATATCAATAAATGCAGGAATTCGCGTTTAATGTGATGTTCTCCGAAAAAGGCAAAGAATAAAAATTGATTTGATCACGATTGGTTGAATTTTATTTGTTATCATTTTTTTCTGAGAATGATATAGTATTCTTTAATTCCAAATTTTTACTAAATACTATTATTCGTGTTACACATAAAAAAAAAATTAGCTATCTCTCTCAAAATCTGAATATGACAAAATTTTATTGAGTTTTCTTGCTTTAAGCGAATTTGATGGCTTGTTACTCATATGTAACAGTTAACTTTCTCTCCAATTACTCAACCGATTTTTAAAAACTGGGCACTTTATCTACAACAAATTGATCTTGCTTTAATAGAAAATCTAAAATAGAATAATTCGTCTTGAATTCATTGAAAATGTGTGTTACAAAAATGTTAAATATTAATTTTTTCACTTCCGAGACTGGCCGTGTGAATCCCGGTCACTTGGCGAACCTTAGCCTAACCCCAACCCTGAGAATATTCAGCGAATTGCTTATGGTTTGAAAATCTACATTGAAAGCAATAAGAATTGATGTTACAAACATGCAACACACAACTTTTCTCTCTCTCTACTCAAAAATAATTTAAAAGCAGTTTCAGTTATTGTTGCATATGAGTCATGTACAGTCTATGCTCTTTCTTCTTGATTGATGTAATTATTATGTTAAAAAAATTATCATTAATCTAAAAATATGAACATTAAGCAATTTTAACTCTTGTTACAAAGATGTAACATGCACTTTCAGCACTCTAACATCTCAAGTTTTTTATTGAGTTAGAATATTTTTATTTTATTCTTAACAAATCAACAAAGACCAATAGACAAATTAATAAAAATAGTGTTACAGTTGTGTAACAACACAATTTTTCTTTTCATTTTAGCAAGTTATATACCAAAGCATTACCTGCATTAAATTTATTGCTGAAAGTTTTGTTGACAAAGCACTTCAAATGAGTGTTACAAAAGTGTAACACGCAATTTCTCTTTTTCTATAGGCGCGATTTTAAAATTTTTTAGCTTCAGATCATACTAAATAGCTATTCCATTTCTACGGCTTACGTATTTTGCTCGCAAAACTACATCACTATGTACACAAATACAACAATATAACCAAAAATATTAAAAGTAGCTTATGCAATCTAACAATACAGCATATTGCATTTACTATAACATACTATTGCACAAATGGCAACACTGTTCTCAACTAAATGCCAAGGATATGTTTAGCGTAATAATAGAGCGCTATATAAATAATTGCAACAACAATAGCAACAAAAATAACAATAACAGCAGCAGCAACAAAAAGTCAAATAAATGCAACAAAATACACAAAAATCCAAACCAACAAGAAATACCAAAAAATGCAAACTACCGTGAACAGCAGAAGCAGCAGCAGCAGCAGCACATGTGAACGAAACAATTTCCCGTGCGATATTTGGCTTTTTTTTTTTTTTTTTTTGCGCGCTGCACACTAAAGTCATTACTACATAAAATCGTTCTCCTTACTCATCCATGCTACTGCTGCGTCTTCTCTTCGAAGACCACAACAACCGTAACCCAGTCACCGCGAAAATGCACGCGAAGTTTAACGACGATGTCGTTAGTGGGGATATTTGCGAAATTACAATTTTTGAATGTTTCAAAAAAACACACACAAAAAAAATGTCGCTGTTTTATTTTTACGTTCGCTTGGCGCTCCATACGGATTGCATTCAAACTTAACGTCACTAATAAATATCAAAAAAAAAATAAAAGGGGGCGTGATTTTTACCGTACTGATGTAGAAGGTATTTTAATGTTGTTCACAGTAAAAATCGTTGATTTTAAATTAAAAATTAAGTTATTTAAGTTGTAGTTCTTAAATGAAATTTACGGACAACACTTTGTCCAAGCTTTAGGTTAAAGAGTTATGTTCGATTTTTGGCCTAGCACATTTGACATGATTTATGCAAATGTTGCACATCTCAGCCCTATTTTCTTCCACATTATCCCCACTTCTTGCCATGCTTATCATGTTTTCCATACTAAGTTAAGGTATCTTAATTCCATATATATTATGCTTCCAAATAAGAACCTCAGCATAAAACTTACTTCAGCCTTAAAATTTTTAATATTACGCACAATATTAAAATACCTTAATCAACCATGGTCAAAAGTTTATTATTAAATAACTGCCGTACATTATTTTAAACAGACAGGATATCTAAATTATCCAGTTTAAAAACTTTTACAATGAAAGCATGCACGCATACATAAGTAAAAAGCGTTTACACACAAAGGCAACACATTTAGCAAACCTAAATGGGCTTGCAAACTAAAGATCGTACATGTGTATGTATCGACGTTCTTGTACAACAATCAACCAGTTAGTTGGCAGACCTAAACATTTTTACCCTTTTGAATACTTCAAACATTATTTTAGCAAATTGCCGAAATTTCCATTGAATAAAACATTCCTTTTGATAAATTTTCCACAACAGCCAACAACAGAACTTTTTAACAGCCCAACATCCTTTTTGTCGAATTTCCGAATGCTTTTTCTTCAACTTCCCATCAGCACATTTTACTAAGCGAAAATAAAAGATAATAAAACTTGAAAGAAATCATATTATTGCAAATTTCCTTAAAGTCCTTGCGTTTTAAAAGGACCAAACGGAAAAATAGAATTAAATGGATTCGCTTGCTACGCATTCAAAATAAAGCAGCGCAACGCAACGTAACGTAACATAACTCTATACAATTTATTTCAATACAATTTAAATGGATAAGAAAAGTAGATACAGGGACCAAACGGATGCAGACAAAAACCCAACTAACTGGAAATTATAAGGCAACAACAAAATAAATTGATGATAATAAAATATTTCTAATATATATATAAATATGATAAACTGATTGAGACCTTGTGGGAGGCTGCAACAGCAGTAGCGGCGTAAACTTTTTAAGCAACAAATTATCAATTTCCATGTTTATATTATTCTCTTTATTCCTTTTCTTTACAAGTATGTGCTTCAGATGGGATGAGTGAACAGAAAAATTAACCCACCAATTGTATGTAGGGCAGAATAAAAAATTATAGCTAAATTGCAAGAGTTGCAAAACTGACCAAGGAACGTTAGCAATTTCTTATTTGATAAAGGATGTGTAGGATAGATCTTTCGAAAAACTTCCCATGCTGGTTTGTGTTGCAAAATATTGTCGAACCGAGCTTTTTAACATTTATCCTTAATGGGTTCCTCAATATAACATTTTTTGTTTGTATGGAAAGTGCCACGCCCATTTTTCAAAACTGACCCATGTTCTGTTCTGTACTTGCTGGATGCTTTAAATATCCCATACAGCATTTGATAAGAGTTACTTAAATGCTCTTTGGTGTTTAAAACGTTTGCTTTTTATGAAACGTGCCAAGCCACACCCACTTTTTTGTTTAATGCTTTTATTAGTACTTGTGTGAACTTTGTTACAATTCATAAATAATTTTGAAATGTGATGCTAATAAAGAAAACACATGCTTTTTATACCTGACACGCCCTCAACTATACGCAGCAAACTGAGGAACGAAATCAATCTATCCTGTATGTATGAGGTATATAAGTAATAAAAATGAAAAGCGTTGAAAAGAAGGATTTCTCGGTCTGCCCAGAATCAAATAATTTTTTCTTCAAATTTTCATTTTTTTTTTCCCCCCCCCCCCCCTTTTGGGTAAAAGTGTAGCATTTTTTTTTTTTTTTTTTTTTTTTTTTGAACACCAATTTTATATATAATCACTATTAAGTCTTTTCAAAAAATAAATAATAATTAATAAAAGTGACTTTTTCATTTATTAATGAACTCTGTTTTTTTCTCTTTAAAACAAAAATCATCCAACACCGACTTTTATTGAAATTTTTCAAATTTCTACAGTTCTACAATTCCGGGTCAAAACGGGCTATTTTTCAGCCCTGGAAATATATATGCCAAATTGATCTACATTATCTTTTACGAAATGTTTTGAAGGTTGCTGTTATGCATTTAAAATTTCATTTGGGAATCGCATAGAACATAGTCTTTCACAAAATCTATAGAACATTGTAAGTTTTAACCGATACTCTAAATTCCATCGCCTAAGTGGATATGGTATATAGTTTCGGATTAAATATATTCACGTTATATTGGTTTAAATTTCTGTAACTCTATTTGGTCTGAATTTATTTAAATAAAAAGTTTTGTGACATAGCAAGACTGAGCAAAATCTTATAAGAATACGTGTATTATTTTCAAATGCAACAAAAAATTTAAAAAAAAACGTTTTTACTCAAGAAATGATTTCTTGAATCAAAAAATATATACTCTACAAAGTTGTGGAAAATTAAAAAAATTATAGATTTTTCTTCAATAAGAAAAAGGTTAATTCCAAATCAGCACAAGCTACTGAAGCGTGAAATCAGCCTTGAAATTTAACTAAGATATCCACAACCTAACACGCATTAAAGGGTTAACCTACAGAGAAAGCGCAAGTATATGAAAAAAACCATGGTGTCGAAGATATTTTGATAAATATGTTAAGCAAAACATCATTGCACTGAAAATTCGCTTTAAACCAAAAATTTATAGGAAAGAGCAAAAACGCGTCCGAAAAGCAAGCAATATGGCACAAAATCACAACATGGCCGGATTAAATTACAATTCTGCAACGAATGGTTTAAGCCATAGCTGGGAAAAATAGCAAAAATGAGCCAATTTTAGCTCTTGACAACACATACGTCGTTTTTTTAAGACAAATAAATAAAACAACAAACACATGCCCTCACCACTGCTAATCACATTTTTATCGTATTGAAGTGGTGTTTTTTGTTGTTTTTATTGCTTTTCTTGCAAGTAGCTCCTGCTTCCAAAATGTTGCCCATCTATGGCTTAAACGCTAAAAGTATGACGATGATAGCAATAACCATCAACATAAAAAAAGACAACGATACTCGATAGTGCATTAGGTAACTCTAAGTGGGTGTTACAAATCAATGGCACTCAAAATTTTCGGAACAGAAGGACACGAAACATAAAATCGACAATAGCAACCGTATTAAAAGCAAATTAAAACAAACAAAGTATTCCGATGATCGTCAATCATTTGCTTGAACGTTTTATCTCACAAAATTGAAACATTTTCAACAATGGCATAATTCGATTATGCGTAAATGTGTTGAAAAGTGTTGCCAGGTAATAATAAAATTTGAAATTCTTAAATCTTCTCACTTAAACCGAATTCACTTTAATATTTTTAACAAATAAATTGTTAAAAACAATCATTTTCTCTCATTACTTATGCTAATACCAATAAATCTCTTTCCATTTGCAAAAATGGCAACACTGCCAAAAAATAAAAAATCTACAAAAAAAAATCGGTCAACTCTTAGCGCTATTCGAGCGTTAAGCACTGCCTATCTGTTTGTCTCTTTGTCCGGCTGCCTGTTTATTCGGCCATGTCCATTTATTTGTATTTGTTGTACTGTTTTTATTTCGGTTGAAAGGACATCAGAATTATTATGAATAACGAATGAGTTGAAATCAACATCGAACGGAAAACATAGAAAATGGAGCAGAAGGGTGCAAGAGAATCAACAGTAGAAAAAAAAAACATAAACCAAAACGAATGGATTCGCAACACAATCAACAAAAGCTGTCAATTGTCAACACTCTTATTGATGTTGTAGCCGATTTTTTTTTTTCGCCCTCACTCATTGTTGTTGTAATTTTAATGGAGCACTCTCCATTGTAGTCCGATTTTTTTTCTGGTCCTTAGTTTTTATGTCAAATGCTTAAATGTTTGACAATTCAAATGTCAAACTATTATGTATATTGAGTGGGCTCTACATTGATTTTTGACCATAAAAAAAACACACAGTGATTCAATGTCCAATATGACGAGCATACATTTTTAATATTTTGTATAACCAATATGATATTATTGGGTCAAAACTGTAAGTTGCTTTAGCAACATTGAATATTTTGTCAAATAGTGGAATTAATCTTAATATTTTTTATTTAGAAGTTTTATTTTTATTTAATTATTTATAGACCTTATCGTTATAAATGTTTATTTCATCGCCTTGCTTCTTGGAGCAAAAAATTAAAGTTAATCCTAGTCCACGTCACGTGATTCAATATGTTACAACAGGGTGTTTAATTCTAGGAGGCTTATATCTTTAGCTGCGTAAGATAAATTTATAGGTCTTAAAGTGCAATTATATGTATCAAAGAATTCCTTTATTTACTTATTTCAGAAGACAGTATCAAAAATAAAACAACTGTTTTATAAAAAAAAATTAATACATGCTTCTCTTCATTCTAGTCCCTATGGGAAGCAAATTTTGTCTGAAATGTGCTTACCAGATAGAAAGTGTACTGGAAACTTTCATGCTCTTTTCAATAAACCCGCGTTAGGTTTGTGAAAGATTTTTCTTTGACGAGATGTAGACATTGTCTAGAAAATTATTTTCCATGATAAAAGAGTTTAGCTACTACAGCTATTAGCTTTCTTAGCTATTTAACTTGAAGCTTTCAATCAAGTGAAAAATTATTAAAAAAAAATTTCTGATAACTTTTTTTTTGGAAAGGTTTGAAAGATGCGCAGTGCCAAACGTTATTATGTTTGTAATAGTAGGTGGTGCCACGCCTCTAGCAAGACAGTACGTTTCCATGGCTAAAGTAAAGAATTTATTTTGATGCAATTTGGTATGAAGATAGATTGAGTCCTGCAAAAAGATATTTATTTTTAATAGGGGGTGTCATGCCCCTAACTAAAAGATATGCTTTCACAGCCTAACTAGTTAACAGATTTTGGTGAAATTTCAAATGGAGGTAGAATGAGTCCTGCAAATAGATGTTTGTTTTTATGTGAGTCGTGCCATGCCCTTAAAAAAAATTGTTGTGTTGTTTTAACAACTAAAATAATAAACCGATTTTTATGAAAATTGGCAAAGTTAACTATAAATTTAGCTACAGTTAATGTTTTAATGTTCACAATTGTTAATAAGAGTTTTTAAGCGATTGAAAGGAGCTTTAGCCATATAAATCTAACTTACCGGTTCATAAAATAATTGATAGGGATAACGAGTACTTCTCCGATTGGTATTCAAATTTATATTCTTAAGAAGCTCTGGAATAAAGGAATCCCCAGTAAATATTAATATTATGAGATCTCCATGGGCCAGAATTTTACTTTAATGAATCATTAACTCTGTTTAAAAAGTATCACCCTAATATTATATCAATGTATGTATATTTTCCTTGTTTCTCACATTACATTAAAAAAATATGACAGTTTTATAATGGAAAATTAACGAAATGTTAACAAACACGGAATATCGAAGAACTCGAAAAATTTTAAAAATTTTAAAAATTTTAAAAATTTTGAAAAAGCTTAAGAACGTTAAAAATGCCTAAGAGGTCAAAATTTTGTAAAAAAAAATACAGAAAATATTGAAAAGTCGAAAAATTTTGATAGTCAGAAGTTATTCAAATAAAATTGTTGAAAAATGTTGAAAGGTCGATATATTGTATTTTTAAAAGCCATAAAATGTTGACAGAAGAAAGAAATGATATAATGGTGGAAAAGTTTTCATTTATATGTTGAACTTATCAAAAATTTTGAAAAAGTCGAGAAATTTTATAAAATTTTACAAGTGTCAAAATCCCCAAAAAAAAGTTGGAAAAATTGACAAATGATCAAAAAGTCAATAAATGTTGAAAAGGTCAATAAATGTGGAGTGAGTACAGCTGTTGACAACTAATTGGAAACGAAATCATACGATGTGTTATTGGTAGTTTTTCTCATATATTTTTCTATGTGCACCAGAAAATTTATACATAATAAAAATGCGGGACGTATAAACTCAATAATAATTTTATAATTGAATTTAAATTCATAGCATAAAAAAGTCTTATGAGAGATTTTCTGCTCAAACCTCAAATTTGACCGAGTCAACTAATAGGAAACAAAAAAATAATTTGCAGAAAATAAAAGAAAAACTTGATAAAAGATTCCAGAAACGATATTGTTATTGCTTGTAGGAACACTTTTTAACCAAATTTGCTTATAAGCATATCCTTAATCATGGCGAGTGGCCAAAAGTTGTACACCGGACATGCGTAAGTCAATTGTTGAGCTTCGAAAGACGGCCATGAGTTATCAGGCGATGGTAAGACTGCTAAATTGCTCCAGAAAGATGGTATTCAGTGCACTTGATCATTTCGGTAAGTATGACACAGCAAAAAATGTTCCTAGCAAAAAAGGACCTAGTAAGACTTCTGGGTACAAAGATCGCCAGGTTGTGCGAAAGGCGTGAAATAATTGATCAATAAGATGCACAAATATCGAAACAAACTGTCGCTTGTCGATTGGTTTAGGCTGGACTTACTCCTTAGTAGATTCGCTTTCATACTTGCCAGCAGAGAATGTTGACGCATCCAGCAATATTTGAAAATTTTTTAGAAAAATGTATTTTTTGTCCTCATCTCATGATCTACAAAATCACTGTGCGGTGATTTATTTTCTAACATTTTGTATCTATTAAATGCTCAAGGTCAAATTGTATATCCCCACAATTTTGTATTCATTATTGCTGTTTATTGTTGACATTGTTGTTGCTGTTGTTATTATTATCATTGGGGTCAACTGCAGCAGCAGCAGTAGCAGCTTCTATTTGGGCGGAAGAGCTGAACTATTCAAAAAATAGTTTACCAACTGACCATAAAGCATTCATTTTGCTTCAATATAGGGTTTTTGGATGTTTTTATAAATATTTACCAGCGGAAATGCCGCCATTTTAGTTATGCTTTGTGTTTTTGTAGTGCTTTTTAGTTTGTAAGTATGTTAGTCCCAAACCATTTTGTTGTTGTTGTTGTTTTTTAACACATTTACAATCACTGTATTAATCAAATTTGACACGTGACAAAATTTACGCATCAGATTTTGTTGTATCAATTGATTTTTTTTCGTGCATTTTCAGCTGAGTGGATTTGTGGGATATTTTTTACTTTTTTTTAAATCGTTAGTTGTCATTTGTAGGCTTTAAAGCCGTGTTTTCAGTATTAAGTGGCACGAAAAAGAAAAAAAAATTTACTTAAAATTGAGTGAAGCTTTTTAACGCATTAAAACTCAATTTGTCTTGGAACAAAAAAAAAACAGAAAAAGTTTTAATATTGAAAAAAAAAATAAACAAAATGAAATAAAAAGTTCTTTAACTAAAAACGACAAACGACTTCTCAATAACTTACTTCAACAATTCCATTGAAATCTTATGTTAGATAAGAAAATTCATTTGAAAGCTGATCAATTGGTTGCAATGAGCTATGTTATCAGTAAAAGTGCAGTGCACAAGTACCAACAATCACAAGCACTAAAAGATTCGTATGGAGCAACATCGAGTGAAATGTTTTAAAGTTACCTACCTCTCTTTCAGTTTAAAAGAATTCTCAAGAATCTTTAGAAAACTTCTATTTTATAGAGAAAAACACTAAGTTAATTACAGTGTTAAAGCATAAAAGTTGTGTGGCGATTGCAACAACTGAAAGGTAACAATAACAGCAACAACTTTGAAGCAGCATCTGCAACATCGGTAGTGGCGATAGCAATTGCAAAAGCAATTGAACGACATTAACAACGCACGGTACATTTGAACGCGCACTGAAATGTAGTGATACCATTCTTGGAAATGCTGATAGATATACATAAATATACTTACAATTAGTTAGAATCAATGCTGCAAAAGAAAAAAAACATTTTCTTCAGAGTTTAACTAATATTTAGAACTTGAGATATTATTGAAACGTTTGTGCCTATGACCACACCTGTGGAGATTTCTTTGATTTCACGTTAAATGAGAATTTATACATCATTTTAGATCGAGACAAGAAATCTCTATATAGACTGGAATATAGCAAGCAGATCTGAGAGAAGACAGCACCTCTAAATTTTTTTAGAAAATGCAAAAATCGAAGTTTAGGCTCCAGTAAAGTTGATAAAGAAAAATATTATTTTCAAAAAAAAGTTATTAAAACTAAAAAAGAGCCTACGTTAACTTTATCCAAAGCAGTCCACCGCCAGAACAGGCGTTTGTAAACACAGACCTATTTGATTGAAAGATTTCATTTGAGAGGTTTAAGAACAAAAAGATTCCGGCACATACACATAAAAGACCATTATGAACTCAAGGGTGTTTGATCAAGCACAAAAGATGTTGAACATTCCGGAATATATTAAATCAAACTCTAAGTGATATCCAAAAGTCATTTTCGAATTTTCATAATCGATTTGAGCAAAAAAAAAATATTAGGGTGGATCAAAATTTAATTTTTTTTGTTCCAATCGATAGGGAAATGTCGAAAATAGCCATTTCGAGCTTTATCTATCGATTGGAACAAAAAAAAATTTATTTTGATCCACCCTAAAATTTTTTTTTTTGCTCTTATCGATTATCAAAGGTCGAAAATGATTTTTGGATGCCACTTAGAGTGGCTCCGGAACTTGAAAAGGACCAAAATGATCGAATACGGTCCTTTCCAGGGTCCGGAGCTACCCTTAATGATGTCCAAAATCCATTTTCGACCTTTCCCTATTAATTACAGAAAAAAAATGTTTCGAAAATTTGTCAAAAACGGACGTTCCAGGGTTCGGAGACACCCTAAATGATGTTCAAAATCCATTTCTGACTTTCCCCATCGATACTTTTGTATACTTGGTATCATAATTTAACGCATACGTTGAGATATGCATACCTATACCAATCAATATTACAGAGACAGTCACTGACAAAAGTTTTAGCAGGAGTTCTTCGAACAATCTTTTTTGGGACAACGAAACTTTTATGTCGATTGCTAAGATTTTACTTCTATAGAGTGTATGGGAAGAGCTTTGAACTCCAAAAACCATCAACTGCTATTTTTATAATGCATTTAAAGCAAATGTTGTTAAGGTGTTCTTGAAGTTTTCTTCAATAATGACGCAAGCAAAGGAGAACCGTAACAACCATAACAATAAGATTTTAACTCTTGGTAGTAAAAATCTATTGCAAACGCATAAGCAGCATTAAAATTGCTGCTAACGACAAGAGTTCAATGAAATCGTTTATGATGTATAAAAAAAATAAGTATGAAAATAGAAAGCAAATTAAATTAACACACTGTGAAATGAGAAAAATAAAGGACAAGCGTGACGCAAATCGAGTCCCAATAGGAAAAAAACTATGTCATGGTATCATGACGTAAATCGGCAGACAAACATCTATGAGAGGACATTTTCTTTTTCCTTTGAAGTGTAGGCATAAATGTTTAAGAAATACTCATTTCTTTACAATTAAATGGTAATTCAACAACAAATTTTATCAAAAACTTAGGCTTTTTTTTCACAGTGTATGAAAAATGGCGTAATATTATAAACAATTAATGAATATTTTTAGGGTAAATTTTTCTGTTTGGTTTTTGAGATATTTTCTGTAGTGAGAAGTATAAATCAGTTTGCAAAAACAGTTCATGAAGTTTTTTAAAAGATTTTGCAAAAATGTATTGCGTTTGATGTCTTTACTTTTATTCCTACTTGGCAAAGAGCACATACATAAACCTGCGAGTATGTGAAAATTTTCTAAGTACAAACGGACGCATGTCCTGCTTAAGAGGATTGCAGCAAAGTTTTTGTTTGCAATTTTTATTGCTTCATTTAATCTTTTTACGTTGTGGTATTTGTATTTTATTGACACCTATACACACATGCATTCTTATGTGGTATGTGTGGCATTTTTTATGTTTCGAAGACCATATTATTTGAGGACCTGATCGTAGCTTCACTTAGGAAAAACACACCTTCGATATTGATTGCATTGCTGTGGTTACTGCTGATACCATTAGAAACAATAGCTTATTTCATTTAAGAGAAAATTTAAACTTTAAGTGACAAATGTGCTGCATAAAAATCCAATTAGGCAAATATGTTAGCAATGCCGAAAGGTTACGTATAAATTAAATCTTTCAGAGTGAAACTGTCTACAAATTATTAGGCCAGATAAAAATTATTAAAAAAAATCTGCACCAACGTGGTGTTAAATTTTTTTATATAATATATACATATATAAATGCAATACTGTCTTAATTAATGGAATATTTAGACATTTTCGAAAGAAAAATCATATGACAACACAGCTTTGATTACCGGCTTAATGTAAATTCTGTGGATTTTTTAAAAAAATTAACATCACTAGTTTTTATTAACTCGTCCGCTATTAGACCATAGCTCGAGAGTTATTTAACTATTTTGAATTCGAATCTTTAGCAGAATTGTAGCCAAAGTAAAATCGCACAATTGTTTTTGAACATTTTAACCCAAAAAAACAATTTCAGTCAACTTAAATGGCTCAAAATCAGTTTTCGGAATTAAAAATTGATATTTATTTAAGATTTTTAGCCTATTACTTATGATAGCATCACTTGCATTGATTTTAAATAGCCATTTGGTGAAGTCATTCACATTTTTCGATTAAATCCTTTAATAATTAATAGCTATGGTTATTCAAATGATGGTATAAAATAGGAATCAAAAGGTACACAAATTCTCTCAAATTGATTTTTTCTAATTCTCAATTCTTTCTTAAAAACCCTTTGATCCTTCGTTGTTTCGCAAGTTTTGACTCACAGAAAAAATCAAAAAATCTGCTATAAGACACTAATCAAAAGTAATAAAAAGTAAAATTAAACTGTTTACTTGCAAATGGTTTGTAACGCTTTGGAGCAAAATATACTAAACCGATTTTAAAAACTTATTTTTTAAAATAACATATTTGTGCTAACAAAGATTATTCCATACTTATTTCGTTTATTTTTTTGTATTAAATATCCTCATTTCAACCGTTTATATTTGGCTTAGAAGTTCAAAGAACAAACCCTCTTTCAATTGGTCAGATTTTGTTGCTTTTGAAGTGAGAATATGGAATGAGATGTTAAGAGAGTAATTTCATCATGAAAAAAAAAACGGGGCGTGCGCGTGCGTAGCCATGGGTAATACTTGTTTTCAAAAATTCTTTTAATCCAATAATTTGCTATGCATATATGCTTAACCATTAAAAAACCTTAGAGCATCAGGTATCTATATTTTAATTTTAACTGGGAAATGACTTTCGTCCAAAAATAATCAATGTGATCCCACTGTGCGCCCTATTGATTTTCTAAAGGTAACACTTTTGGGGATAATTCTTTGACATGTAGTGTCTCAGCTTCGAAAGTTGAGACGGAAAGAATCGTGGGAATGAGGGTAAGCTATAGAGCATAGAAAATAATTTATAATTATTCTGGCAGAACGATAAGAATGAGAATGATCAAGTTTTATGTCTTTGAACATCATTGCAGTGCAATTATTGATATTTTTCCGACATGGTGTAATTTCATACCACAGCTAGAAAGTTCAATGTGGTGCTAATTTGGTAAGAGCTCGAACAGACCTACATACATTTAAGTAGAAAAGAAAGTAATAATTAGGAAGAAAGGAAAATTACCATTGCGACACAAAGCCGGCAGCTTTACGTCCCTATGCTTAGACTAATTAGAAATAATTAAAAACTATAGAAATGAGTCTATGTGTTTTGGTGATACTTTTCGGATATGAGTGTGTTTCCTGATATCATATTATTTTATATAATAAAGAAATCTCAAATAAATAAGGTCATCGAAACTAGTATAAGCTGCTGGTTTGCCCAAAAGAAATGATTTGTTTCGTTTTATGCATTTTGCGCTGTAATTTTTTTGTGTTTTTTTTTCGCACTAACAGTCCTGAACAGAAGGCTCAGTAAAAACTAATTTAAGAAATCTTTAAATTTTTGAAAACTCGTTAAATTAAAAACAAAAATCAATTAGGTAAAGTTCGAACTACAGAAATGTATACCACAACCCATTTTGTGTGTATTAATGAACTCTGTAAACTACAAAATTCTTTGTATACGTTGTATTTTTCGAAATTGTTTTGCATTTACTTTTTTCTTTTAAATTAAAATGTGAAAAGTTCATTACATTTACACATTGAATAGTCGGTTCACTCGGTCTTTTGGTGGTTTATTCTGTAAATACTACACGATAGATTTTATTTAACTTTACTTAAGTAATTATCGCTGTTGCACTCAATATGTCTGAGTTCTTTGCATTGACACGCCAACTACCCAGGCACCAACAGCCACCAACCAACCAGCCAGCCAGTCATCCATTCAAGCAAACAACCCAGCATGCAACCACATCAAACAACTGACTGATACTTGATGCACTGAGCGAATTAAAAGTAGGACAAACACATATATTCTATAAATAAAACTTTACTCGTAACGGCGGCCTTTGCTGAAGGGAATTACAGACTTCCCTTAATTTGTGGCAGATATTCCTTTGAACCAATTACGCCTGATATTGAGAGTGAAACGATATTTTCTGCCATGTAATACCGTCGTCGCATGCAATGAGTAAATAAATATTTACTTAGTCTTTTGAAGGGTAAAAATCAGTGAGAAAAACAAGTAATACCATAAAATTCTGTGAAATGTTAGCACAAATACAAGATTTGAGTTCTCAAGATAAAACTTAATTTTATTTTTATTTTCGTTTTCCTTTTACTTGTTTTTCTTCTACTTTTATTTCAATTTGCTATTTCAAGTCTTTGTTCAAGCGAGAATTTAACTTTCGCAACGGAGTGATGCAATGCATTCTCGAATACCCACTTGGAAACCAAAGCAGTGATGACTACGAATAAGTTATTTAGAAGACAAACAAATTAATGAAATATTGTACGAGTATAGCGTTTTCGATGTTTCTCTTAGTTATCGATACTATCTGAATTTTATCGATGTTTCTGATGATTTCGATTTTTATCGACTTCTAAGATGTCTTCCGATTTCCTTAATTTTGATCGATTGATTGAATTTTTTTTTCAAAATAATATCGAAATCTTTCGATTATTTATCGACTTTTTCAATAGTTTTTGACTTATATGGTCTACTTCAAAAATTTTTAACTTTTAGTTTTATTTTCCAAATATTCAATACTCATCGGCCATTTTAATGTTGTTCGATACCATTCGATGTTTTCTAAATTTATCATTGTTATTTAATACCACTCGATATTTTTAGATTCTTATCGATATTTCTGATATATATTCAATACTTTTCGACTTATATCGATTTTTTCGATGTATTTGTCCACAAATCTTTTATTTGAATAAATTTTAACCTTGTCTGTGCTTTTTCGATACTCTTCGATTTTAAAGTTTTTTGATAATAATCGATTTATACTGACTATACCGTGATTTTCAATATTATTCGATATTTTGTAACCGGTTTGATGACAGTATTAAAAAGTACTGCAAAAAAAATATTAACTCTAAAAGAAAAAAAAATTATCAAAAACTAAGGCAATAAATTTTTAGGCCCCATGGAGAGTTTTGGCACCTGCACCCGAAAAAAAGCACTGGAAATCTTAGTTATATATTGAAGTTTTTTATTAAAGGAGTTTTTTTCTTTCTCTTATCTTTTAAGATTTTTTGTTCACAAGCAGCTCTCCTTAGCCTTTCATATATCAGTGTCATCAATCATTCCTAATGGCATACTAACATATATGCCATACACATACATACATATGTGGGTGTAACCAAGTGTAATTATATTGCAAACATAACACGTGAGTTCATTTTATTAAAGCAATTATTTAATAAAGGTTGACACAACAGTTGTACGAAGTGATATCACATGAATTTCAACTTAGAGTTGGCAATATTGAAGTAGAAAAAAAACTGATTTAATTTCTTAACATGGAATTTAAAGTTCTTCATTAGCAATCCAAATAATTGAATTAGCTATATTCTTCGAGCTTACAACAAGTGAACCAAAAGAAATGTTTCATCGTTATTGACACAAAACTTCTACCAAAACATTTTCATTTATTTATATGAATGAAATTATAATATATGAGTTTCTTTAACCTCTCTTATGCAAATCGATGGGAAATTATTCATATCCATAGAAAATCTATACATCAACTGAATATCATGGCATCACTGAATGGCATGATACCGAAATGAGATGTCTTAAAAATTATTTTGAACATAACGTACAAGTTTTTAAAACACCCAGTGCTTTAGAGTAAATGTTTATATTAATTAAGCACTATATATTTGCGAATAAACGAAGCAGTCCTAGAATTCACATAGTTTTTAAGGCTCTGAAAATATGCTGTTTTTTCTAAAATATTTTTTAAAAATATTCAAAGTCTATAAAGACGTCATTTCCAGACCACAACAATAGTTTTTTGACTAAAGAAAAATGTCGATTTATGAAAGTCTGGCGAAAGTTAAATCGTTTTAAAAATATATTATAAGCCACTGGCTTTTATACAAAATCAAACTTCGAGAAATTTTGAATCAATTTTAGTTCAAATAATCAACTAAACAAAAATGTTCTGTTAAACGGTATTATAATGTTTAAGGGATTTCTTAAAAAAATATAATCCAAAATCTGTTATTTCTTTTACAAATGATTTTTTGGGCAATTTTTAATATATTTTTGGGTCTCTTAAGCTTTGAGCAGTTTCTTACTTCAGAACCTTTTTTTTAGATTTTACTTACAATAATACAATAATCAATACTATAGTTGTTCGCAAAAGAATACAGAGATACACTAAAGTAAAATAAAAATCCTCTAATGAATTGGAGCATTTAGGGTGGATCAAAATAATTTTTTTTTTGTTCCACTCGATAGATAAATCTTGAAAATGGCTATTTTCAACATTTCCCTAACAATTGAAACAAAAAAAAATTTATTTTGATCCACCCTACATTTTTTTTTTTTTTGACTTTTGCCTATTAATTACAAAAAAAAATTTCCGAAAATGGGTCATACACGGTGCCACCCTAAAAATGTTAAGGAAATAGATCAAAAACGGTCTTTTCTACGGTCAGTACCCACCCTAAGTGATGTCCGAAATCCATTTCGACCTTTCCCCATCGATTAGAAAGAAAAAAAAAAAACAGTTTTTCTGTACTACAAATCGACATAAGTTGCCATTCACTGCTTCATAAATCTGAATCCATGTGAGTGTGATTCACATTCACGAGCGCAGAGCTACTACTACTACAGCTTTCAAAACCCTCAATGAGCTACTCAATGACGTTCTCTGTTATATGCACATATGTATATATACATACATATAGATGGAGCTAAAGAAGTATACCCAATTCTGTTTTTACACGGTCTTTTTTTACACGGTTTTGATTTAACACGGTCTAGATTCTTCGATTTAGCACGACTAAAAAAAAGCTATTTGATTGAAAATTTAGAGAAAAATATTTTTATCAACCGTAATCTTTTAGAAATTTAGTTAGGGATTTGGGTTAGAAGGTTAATAGGGTTGAAGGATATGGAACTAGTCCCCTTTTTTCATTGTATGTACATACATATTTCATGTGTTTTTTACACGGTTTTTTTTACACGACTTTTCTGGAACGTATCTACCGTGCAAAAACAGAATAAGGTGTATATATTTCAGTTGTGTGGTCTAAAGCACACTCGTTTTTTTTTTCTTAGTTAATTTTTTAGATTTAAAATGATATCAAAAGTCACAGACACCCTAATATACAGATGTATGTAGAGCTACAACATTTTAGAACTTAATTAGAAAGCAAGCAAAAACTTTTCTTTTTTTTCTGGAGATATTTCGCTCAATTTAACACGCAATACAAATCTAATACACTCATGGGTCAACTGTGTACGACTAAAAGATTTATCTGCAACATTTGTTCTGATTCGCGAACATCGCGCATCCATGCACTTAATTTCATTACAACCAAGACACAAGCATACATCTCTGTAAATTCATATGATTTTTTTTTTTTATTTTCTTGTTTTAAATAACAGGCGGGAAAATATTTTACCACACGCAATTTCAATTCAAAATGCATGAAATTGAAAACAAGCAACATTGTAGCAAACAACAACATCCGGAAAAAAAAAAACAACACATGCACCGGTCAAGGTAAATAAAACTCACCGTAGGCTATGAGCACCAACTAACCAACAGTAACAGGAACAAAAAAAGTGAATGTAGGTTACCTGGCGCACACCCGAAACATCACATGGAAACGGACAATGAATTTGGACATTTGATATGCGCTTCGAGCAGTAGATGTGAGCAGCGCTAAGGATAATAAATTGGATAACGAAATATGCTGCAGCTTTTAGTGCACTAGAAAAAGTCTAGAGAGCACGAACAGTTGCTGTGTCTAGCGTAATTAAATGGGACAATTTTTAATGGAATTAAAGGGGGAAAAAACTACATAAAGTGCATATTTGAAACAGTAGCGTGAAATGAAAGCTTGGCCAATGCCTTT
Organism: Tricholauxania praeusta; assembly: GCA_949775025.1. NCBI lineage: Eukaryota > Metazoa > Arthropoda > Insecta > Diptera > Lauxaniidae > Tricholauxania > Tricholauxania praeusta. Next base: position 16,324,273 of record OX459031.1, on the reverse strand, counting down.
ATATACTTACTAATTTCTGTAGCAGTTTGCTTAGAATCTACTTAAATCCTTAAACATTTAGCAAAAACAGCATTTTAAATGTAGAATCAACAAAATTATTTGATTTTGTTAGTCAAAGCCCAATGCATAATAGAGGCGATAACGCTTTAACTGTGTCAACGTGCCATTTAAGAAAACGAAATCTAACACCAGCAGCGAAAACAACTACAAAACCAATTTCTACAAGACGACAACTATAAATTTATGCTAAATAGACTCTAAAAGGCTTTTGCAACCAACTCTTTGCCAGCTGTTGCTGCAACAGCGAGAGGAAAGTGTATTACGTAGAGCTGTTGTCATTGCTTAAATTTGTAGTTAAATAAATGAACAACTTTCTTAAGAAAAATAAACGCTAAATAGTTAGTTATTTTTTTGTAGAAATTTATCTAAATATATTTTTATTTATTTTATTTAAATATTCCAAAATGAAAAAAATTTAAATATGAATAATACGCATGTTAAATTACAAGTTGATAAATACTTAAACACTGCAGATATTGAGGTCAAAGTGTCACAGCATCATTTATTTATGTTGCATATACAATATTTATGTTGCATAAAATTATCATCATTACAATCATCGTCATCACCGTCGTTTTATATATTTTTGCACTCAAATTTTCACAGCTTTCCACAGCGCTTTTAAGTGTGTCGTCACACATGAGTTATGAGCCTTAGCAAGGAAATTTCAAAAGCAAATTTCGAAGAGGCTTCTTCTTTTAGGCTTTTTTTATGGCTTAAGTATATTCTGATCTCAGCTAACTTTAAATTTTATTCTTCAAACATTTTGCCAAAGTTTCTTTCGTCCTCGACAGAGATGTTAAGGATTCTTTTAACTACTTTTATCGATATTTTCTACATCAAGGTATTTGAATGCTCATGAGGTTAAAGTGTTATATTGGAATTTTTTCAACTTTCTATGTCTATTGTTAAGAACTTATGACTTTAGATTCTGAGTAGAAATTTTTGTCAAAAAAAAAAACCTTTAAAATATGGCATTTGATATTGATATTAATATTTAATATATGTTTGAGATTTGCTAATTTTCAAGATAAAGACTAACTATGCTTAAAAAATTTAATCTAGTAATGCACTAAAATGAAAGGAATATTTTCGTCCCAGTTATTTGACTGAAGGGGGAAATGGAAAAAGTGACAATGTAACACTTTTTGTGGCAAATGATAGAGATCAAAGAGCCTAAATAGAATATATAAGGTTGCCTTGTCAAATCCTATCCCAAACATGGGTTGCCACTCATTTAAGAAAAGTTGACCCAAAAACAGGTGTCAACTAATGTTTAGGACATGATTCGACAAGGCAACCCTATATATTCTATTTAGGCTCTTCGATCTCTACCATTTAGCACAAATTTGAAGCTGTTATCTTCATTAATGAAAATTGACCAAAAAATCGGTGAAAACCCATGTTTGGAACAAGATTCAACAATGCAATTCTATGTACTATATTTAGGCCTCTTCGATTCTATCATTTGGCACACATTTCGAGCTGTTATGTACTACATTTTTTATTAGAAAAACAAAATTGGCTAAGATTCGGGCATTTTCGGCCATCGGGACAGACTTTGGCAAAGCAATCCTAGATATTCTATTTAGGCTCATCGAGCTCTATCATTTGGCATACATCTCATCCTGTAATTCTTATACACTCGACTTTTCTACAGCCAGCTCTTCGGCTATAAATAGTTTCGAGCGATTTAAATGCTGTATGCGATTAAAAAGTGACCAATAAGTTGCATAAATCCAAAAATCATCTGCGACTAACATCGTTTCCAACTAAAACTCAGATATACCAAAAACTTCTATGCAATTGTACTAAACTAAATTAATTGATAAATATTTGATATATATTTCTTGCGGCAGAAAACTTGCGTAAGACAAAGAAATGATTTTTGCATTAAAAAAAAGTTATTTAACTAAAATAATATGCGGCATACGACTAAAAAGTTATACTAAAAAATTTGATAATTTAACAAAAATATGACATATAATCAAAAAGTACTTAAGTCAAAAATTTACATGAGACTTAAAAATCCTTTGATACTAAAAAGTTGCATTCAACTAAAAAATCGTCTGCTGCTAAAGAGTCTTCTGTGTCTAATGAGTCTCATAAGGATGAAAAGTGAACAATAGCTGCTTGTGTCTAATGTTCCATACTGGAAAAACAGTCATATAATACTTAAATTCTGCTCAGGACTTACACATCACATGCAACCAATAAGTTGTTTGCAACTAAAATATCTGCTGTCAGCAAAAAATTCAATAAAACACTCAAAAAAAATTACCCATTTTAGAGCTAAAACGGCGCACATATGATTATAATTTTCATACAACTTTAGAATCAGTTACGACTTAGAAATCGGATGTTTAAAATATCACATAAGATTTAAAAGTTGCATGACACTAACACTTTAACTGCAACTAAAAATCTCTTTAAGGCCTTAAGTCGTATGGAAATAAAAGGTCGTATACAATTTTAAGTTGCATAAAAGTCGTAAATGAAATGTCGTTATGAACTAAAAATTTATATAAGACTTTAAATTCGCTTGAAACTAAAAAAATCGCTTTCAACGGAAAAGACGTATACTAAAAAATATATTAAAAAATGATTCAAATCATTTTATTCAACGCCCGTTTTCGATTCAATTTCAGTTTTATTAAAAAAGTTCTCTTGAATTTGATCTTAAGCAGACTGTAATAAAAACAAGCGCAATTGACTATCACATACATATAAATTAAGAACATTTTCATTCAGAAAAATTAATCTGTTTACCTTTATTGTTCATAAGAAAATATATGTATGGTATGTCATCGCTTCCAAACCTAAAAATCATGATACTTATCATGTTGCCCTATTCTTGTCCCTATTCCTTTCAAAAGGTTCAATCCGTTTCCATACCGAATTTCATCAAAATCGATCAATTAGTATGGCAGCGAAAACATATTTTCTGAATAGGGGCGTGGCACCTCCAATTAAAAAAACGTATACATACACTCAGAGTTCATCATCTTATACCAAACTTCATCTAAATTGGTCATTTAGTTTAGCAGTAAAAACGTATTTTCCTGTTAGGGGCGGAGCCACGCCTACAAAAAGAACAAACATTGTTTGATGCCCTATTTTACGTTTGAGGCTACGTCCATACCAAATTTTATCAAAATCGGTTCATTTTAGCTGTGGAGACATATTTTTTTGCAAGAGGCGTGTTGCCGCCTACTATTGGCAAAATATGACGTTTAGTACAACCTATCTAACCAAACCAAAAATCAGGCGATAATGTAGTGTTATGGCAGTTAAAAAAGGATAGAACTGTTTTTTCTTTCGCCTATTTATATATATTTAGATTATATATAGAAATATAAATCAGGATTAACTTAAACGAAAGCTCCAAATATAAACGACCAAAGACGTGACTGAAAATGGAGGAGGGGACAAAAGGCGGAAGGGTGTCTTCGCCCTGGACACAAAGGCTTGGGAGGAGTGGGTTGTCAAAATTTCAATTTTTTGTGGGTATGTGGCCGAAAGTACTTGTTTTAGTTCCGAACGACAATTGATCAATTAGCTTAAAACTTAATGCACATATGAATTAATATATTATGATCCACAGCTGAAGTAAAAAGATAAAAACCTTACAGCATAATATGTTTAAAGTTGCAATATTTAAATTCATCTACTCATATCTTCAATTGTATAGTATGCAACTTAAGTCCTTGACATCGATATGTTTTCATTAACTCAAAATTTCTTCTCTATTTATTTTAAAAGCCTTTACACTGGCTATACGCTTTCCCAAAAGTATTTTCCTAACTAGAAGCTGTTTATCGCCATGCAGACAACGGCAACGACAACTTTCTGAGGCGTTGACACAAAACTCTAGAGAGGATGTTGAAGATGCACTTGAGTCATCTCATGCTTGCGGTCTTTACTTGAGTGGAACGGCGTGACAAGCAATACAAAACTGAGCTGGACAAAGTTTAGTTACACCAAGTTAGAAGCTGAATCTTTAAGATATGTTCACAATTTATTTTGAATTCCTTTGTGTAGACTGTGTGATGGTGGTGTTTTGTTTACTTACATGCAAGTGATATAATTTAAAAGGACTAAAGTCTTTCAACTGTGTTTAAAAACAAAATAATTATTTTAAGATAAAGACATTTCAAAACATTTTATTTCTGCCATTTTTACCTTACAACATCCGTTGCTGGCGACACAAGCAGATAATTTCTTTCTTTTTTTCAACCCACTGAATTTTTACACTTGACCGGGTATAAAATATCTAAATATTGAACTTGAATTAAAAAGCAAAAACTTTTGTTTTTCTTCATTGCAAATTTGATCAAACAAAATATAAAAATATCTTTTTTTTTTTTTTTGATTTCTTAAATAAACAACTGCAAAAATACAAAATGGCACAAAACAAATTTAAGAAAATCGACAGATGTTACGAAATTTCAACGATTTTTCTTTTCTTCTATTTAATTTTCAGCTGCCACGTGCTGTGTACCTAATATTTATTTTTGTCTTCAGGTGCTTTTGCTTCCTTAAAAAGCGTCATTTTGATAGGCATTTAGCTACCGTTCGTCGAACTTTGACAACACAAAGTATTAAATAGCAATATGGGTATAAATTGCTGAGATAAGGATATGTGGTGAATGAAAAGGATTGCGCCATTTTATCAAGTTTAAAGCTTAATAAAAGCTCGGGTGCACAAATCGCATTTGGTTGTAGGGGTATTGTGTAAACCCATTTTTAATACACAAATAACATTTATAGCACGCCCTACTAAGTTGGGAGTTTTCTTTAATACGAGTTAGGTTGTATGTTTCTCAATAGATTAAGACTTAAAAGCTTAAAAGTTTTGATCGATGATTTATTTTTTTAGGTCAATGTAAATAAAAACTCTCCTTCAGAATTTGAGAGTTGAGGTTACTCTGCGAAATAAAAAATATTTTTTTGTATAAGTAACATGGTTAACATTAAGTAAAAACGTCACTTTACCATGATGTCAAAAGAACTGTCATACACGAATGCATTAAATTTATGAACTTAGCGGCTATATAAATTTATATATATTCAATTAAAACGCCCAAGCATATGTCTCTATTACCATTTTGTTATTTGATGAATTTGAATTAAATTTATTTTGAAAATTTAACTATTTACTTTTTTTTTAATTAATCTAAATTGTTAATTTTAATTTTTTTTACATTCTCTTATTTACAGATTTTTGCGTATGTTGAAAATAATTTTTTTTGTAAGTATATGCCAGTTAAACTTTCTTTGAAAAAGACATAATTTTTCATAATTTTTTTCATAATGAAATTACTCTCTCGACATCACACTCTATCTTCTCTCTTCAAAAGTAACAAAAAAAAAGATGGTAAACAGTACAAGTGAAAAATGAAAAAAACAACAATAAAATATAGATTTCAAGAAGAAGCATAAGCAACAAAAAATCATACGACAATTTTTGTGTGAAGTTTTCGAAAACATTATCCTTAAAGCATGATATTTAACTTTAAAATATGAAAAATAAGTATGCAGTTATCTTTTTTAGCACAAATTTGTTGTTTCTAAAAAGAAATTACTGAAATCGGTTCAGAGTATTTTGCGGTAAAGCGTTACAAACCATTTCCATATAAGCAATTTTATATGAATAGTAAAGATATATATATATAGAGTATCATATAAAACCCAAAAAAAAAATATTATAATTCACCATACTTCACTGCACCTCACCAAGACGTAGAGCTGTGTCCACGATTGTGCAGATAGTTTGGTGTTTTGCCTATAATTTTGATCAGATCGTCTGATATTGATGATTGAAATACCATTTTAATGCTAATTTCAATACCTAACTTTTTTCTGAAAAAAAATATTGATTCTGCTTAAAACATGAGTTGAATGCTATGAAAATCTTGCTGGTTAGTCTACGCGGCAGTTTTCCTAAGCAAATAGTGCTGAAATCATCACCATCCGGTGAGGACCACTTTTTTGGCGACAATTTCGTTTTGGTGGCGATGTAACTGATAATATTGGGGGGCGGCTTTCTTTGGGACATTATTTTTTGTGTCGGCGGCTTTCTTCGGTGTTTGGCGCGCTTTCTCTCTTTTAATGCAGCAATGATTTTCAGCAAGGTTGAAATGTTGCTCTGCATAGCTTTTCGACCTCTTTTTGATGACTTTTTTGGTGTGGCCGCTTGCAATGGACTGATATCAGACAGCTCTAAGGCTAAGCTGTAACAACTACGGCAGTATTTAACCATATCGTACTTTTGATTCGTTAACGAATTCGAAGATTTATATTTTTTTATATTAAAGTTTAATCTAATGGCTTTTCTTTAAAAATTTTCTTTCTCGTGCCACGCCCGCTTTTTAGGATCAAGTGGGAGTTTAAAAAAACAATTGTTTTGAATATTTTTTTGAAAATTAAATGTGGACAAAACCTACACAGAATAGATTCAAAAGGACTAATGTTATTCACCATATATCCAAATTTTTTAGGTGATGCGTATACGCATTGGCAATTTTTATTTTTGAAGATGTCAAATTTATTTTTTGAGTTGGCCAAGCGCTAAAAAATTCAAAATCTCGATGAAATAACATTTTTCGATTAGGTCAAGTGCTGAATAAATTCAAAAAAAAATTATGGCTGAAAATTTTTTCCGATCGACCTCAAACTTTTTTAAAAAAAATAAAAAATAAAATAAAACCGTCAAAAAAAATGAACGACACGACTGCTGCACAATCTCACATTACATACCATAGTATATCTAAACACAATTAAAGTGATTCAAAAGTGACATGTTATATTTTTGAGTATCGAAATGATATTACCGTACAGACTGACTTTATCAAAAAAGGTGATCAAGTTGTAATCTATGTTAAATTTGAGTAGAGATTTCTTTAGTTTTTACCAAGTGCTGCCTTTAATGAGCTTAGCTCTTTTACAGATAAAGTCAGCACTATATGCTAAAAGTTCGTACTATCATAAAAACATCTTTACTTCCACAGAGTTTTCGGATATACCGACCATTTCTATACAAACCTTTCTTAGAAAAAAAATGCTTGAAAGTAATTAAACTTGACATTGAACACATTTAAAATTTTTCTTATACCTTGTTACCCATCACATACGATAATGTCTTCACTAATCACATGAAAGCACACTCTAAAGTGTCAACGCTCATATACAAAGCAGCAGCACAAATCGTACACAACCGACATATGGGATACAAAAGCAAATGTCACTACAAATGATGGCAGGACACACAATATTGAAGGAGCCATTAACACAAACCAGCAATAAATACAAAATAGCGATTAAAATGCAAATAAGAACACCAGTGGTGCACAATGGGCAAAAGTAACAGGAGGGGCGCCAAGACATAGTTCTTTGAATTGTTGCTTACGTATTTGCTGCCACTTTACTAATTTATATAAAATGACAGATCCAATATATATGCTCAAGGTTAGAAATTCATTATAATATAAACATTTATAAAGCGTTCACTTATTGTACCGATAAATTATCCATGTTTGTGATTATTGACGCCTCCCTTAACATTTCCGCCCAGTGTACGGCTTCAATAGTTACACTCAATCTAACTTACTTAAATCTGTCACATATACTCAAAATGTTGAAGATGTTAGGCTAAGTATTCTAATGGTGATGAAGTGAAAAGTCAATTTGAAGAAAGGGCCACAATTAAAATGTGAAAACGGAAAAGGGTTTATTGCTGCTGCTATTGTTATATTGGGTTATATCGTATGACGTAAAACTAAATTCGCATTTGAAATAACTGTTAAGTCGACAACAGACGACAGTTCGGAAATGAAGGTGATATAAAAGAAAAAACAGATTAAATCCCTAAAATATACTTATGTTGCTGGCAAAAAAAAAATTGCAAGAAAGAAAAACATTTTGTGGTCTTAAGCTGATAAACGAAGAAGAAAGAAAAAACAAAAAGACAAAAAAAAAATCCTAAATCAAAATTGACACTTAAAAGGGTTCCAAACGTAATGTTGGACAAAAAGAAGGTGAAAGAGAAAAAAATGTTGTCAAGAAATACAAATTGACTCAGCTGTTCGTCAGAAATTAAAAGGTCATCAGAAAAGTACAGTAAAAGCTTAATATTAAGTTAACATGGAAAAATTAATGTGAGATGGCTACAAAATTTTGAAATTTACTTTTGCCCTCAAAGAGAGAGTAACAAGGCGTAACGTCTCAGAGAATAGAAGTCTGACAAAAATACTAAGCTTTTGAAACATTTTCAAACCTAACGTTTTGGGATACTTTCCAACGCCCACGAAATAAATCAGTTTTGCACACATATTGATCAAAACTTTAATTTCGATATAATTTTTTGAAGTATACACTTCTATATGCGCGCTTGACATTAGGGTAAGCTGGTGAATGCGTTACGGAAATGAGCGAATGAAATATGTTACGGGAATGAGTGAACGAAATATGTAACGGAAATGAGCGAATTTGAACATGAGGTGTGGCATACTTTTAGGTTTTATAAAAATGAGTGTTTACGCATGCATTTAATTTGACTCAATGCTGCTTCACTCAGGATGGCTCCAGACCCTGGAAAGGACCGTTTCGAACCCATTTTCGGAAAACATTTTTTTTTCTTGTAGTTAATGGGGAAAGGTCGAAACTGGATCTTGGACATCATTTAGGGCGGCTCCGGACCCTGGAAAGACCGTTTTTAACATATTCTCGAGAATTTTTATTTTTTTTTCTGTAATTAATGGGAAAAGGTCGAAAATGAATTTTGGACATCATTTAAGGCTGCTCCAGACCCTGGAAGGACCGCTTTTGATCCATTTTCGCAAATTTCATTTTCTCGAAATTTTATTTTTTCGAAAATGGATTTTGGACATCATTTTAGGTGTCTCCGAACCCTGCAAAGGACCGTTTTCGACCATTTTGGTACTGTCAAAATCCAGAGCCACTCTAAGTGATATGCAAAAGTCATTTTCGACCATTCATAATCGATTGGAGGAAAAAAAAAATTTTAGGGTGGATCAAAATAAAAAAAATTCTTGTTCTTATCGATATATACAGCTCGAAAATGACTATTTTTGACATTTTCCTATCGATTGGAACAAAAAAGTTTTTATTTTGATTCACCCTAAATTTTTTTTTTGCTCCAATCGATTATGATAGGTCGAAAATGACTTTTGGATATCGTCATTTTAAAGCCTAAAAAGTCACTGACGATTGCGCTTAACAAGGTATGAAACTATGTAGCATGACAAGCTTTAAGCCTTTTAGGCTTAAAACATTTTGGGTTAAATTCTTAGTGAAAAAGCACAGACTCACAAGGCAAAAGTTCAGTGAGTGGATAGAAACTACTTCTTTGTTTCTAACTATGACTATGATTTTGTTATATGAATTAAAAAAATTTATATCAATTAATTGGTTAATAAACTTAGTACTATTGTTATATTTCATATTACCAAAACTATTCCTCTAAGTTTTACTGACATAATAAATGCTAGCAATGTTTCCCCAACATATTTTTCCTCCTCCATCTCAAGTCCTTAAAATCTAAATGTGTCATTTTCGTTTAAATCACAATAAAACTTAATCTCACCTGCAGTCACTCATATTTCGATTCACGCGCGCAAAATGTCAATTGCGTGAGAGTGCTGCTGAATACAAAAATGTCAGTTGATGACAACACGTGGGAAATATTTCGAATAAATTCACCTGCAATTAAAATGAGGGCAATTTAAACAGAAAACACATAAAATATAACGTTAAGAAACGCAAGCAAAAGTTTGGCGAAATGAAAAGGGGAAAAACTTTCGTCTTAAGGGTAACACTGCCGCGTGCACTCACAATTTGTTTGCGGGAAAACTTAAATTGAATTTGTCATTAAAAATGCACAAGCAAGTGACACAACAACAAAGACGCTGCCAAAGAAATCGAAAGGATAGCAATGTGAAAATTAAAATGTTTGCAAAAGTCGGGGTAAAAATAAGGACAAATTTTATGTCAGTTGCATGACGCACAGCGTGTTGCATGCAACCAAGAAATTGCAAAAGTTAAACAAAATGTGCATTAAAAACAGAACGCAAAAGTTTGTCAATTTTTGTTAATTAAATGTGACACTGACACACACATGAAAATGCCAACACTAATGGCAGATGGCGCTTTATATTCGTGAATGTGTAGCTTTCACTAATTGTTATATTTAACCTGCATAAATTGTCAGCTATTTGTCAAAGTTTTAATAATGAATGTTTTTTTTATAAAATGTAAAAAAAATCCTTTATTCATAAAAAACACAGCTTTCTGATTTCTTATATATCAGCTTTTTGGATTTGGCAAATAACTTCACATACAAAAATCCCCGATTTAATCCTTGCAACTTGAGATACGTAAAATAACTTCTCTTTCTTTTCTTCTCTTCTCAATAATCTCACTCATCATCTTGTGCATAAAAAGTACAATGAAAACTTTGACAGCAAAATGTGTCAAACGTGTTTGGACTTGTTTATTTTTTGTTTTCAGACAATAGTGGAAATCAGCAACGGAAAAAGTATTTCGTAGCTAAAATCTCTGAAAAAAAATCACAGCTTTTATTGTTTTTCATAGTTTTGGGCAAAAACTTTACAAAAGATTTTAGATTCTCTGTAGCATCAAATGTCTTTGAAAGCGTTAAACGAAATGAAAAAAAAAAAAGTTTTGCACAAATGAAAACTAATCCGAAAATGTGTGCAAAACAAATGAGAAGCGAAGGTAAGTAGGCAACTGAGCGCAAAATTGCGTCTTATTAAATGCTTTCGCTAACAAACGGTAACATTATTTTTATGAAAACGGTAGCATGCATGTCAAATGTTGCGTATAAAATTCTTTGAATGGTTGTGATGTCGTTGTCAGTAATATTTGTGGGATTACAGTGGGCTAGTAGCTGAACATAACTAATAGAAATATATAAAATAAAGATTTCTGAATTTATTCTAGAGGGATTTATTTCCAAACGATTCCTCTTTTTTTGAAGATTTCTATTTAAGAAACAGACACTGATTGAACCCTAATTAATATTTGAACACTTTTTTGATAATCCATATAGTAAAATGATATAACTGTTGTTCACGAATTACACAAAAAATACTGCAGTATCAATAGTAATCAAATTAATTTAGTTTTAATCCTTAGATGCTTGGTCTCAATCTCCAATAAAATTAATCACAATATTTCTATTAAAGTTTTAAGATTGCTGAAAAAAATTATTTGCGCAAATAGTCGCAAGCATGCAAACACAATAAACCGATTTATGGTGAGTTAATTTGTGTGTGCGTTTTGTTTTTTTCATCGTGTAGTATGCAAAGTATAGTCATTAGATAGAGCCGTGCGTGCTGAAATTGTAGCCGTTTTGAGAGCGTGAGGATATATCGATTTTCAAAATTAAACTCAATAAAATATAATAAATTTCAATGTGAATGGAGGAATTGCCAATGAGAGAGCACATTTTTTTTTATCTGACCAACATGGTTTTTTCTTAGAATTCGGGTTAGATTTGGAAAAAAATCAGTGAGAAAGAAATACAGAAAAAAACGGTACTACACCAAAATAAAAATGATTGTAATACAATGGAATATTTATTGATGAGAAACCCTGGAATAAAATATATTGTTAATATAGTAAGTCACGCGCACGAAAACGCGGGCATCAGTTAGTAAAACTATGAAGTCATATTTTTTCTAAGATGAAATTAAAAGGAAAGAGGTGAAGTCATCGAATTTTATATTTTATCAAGGGAATATTTAAAAACTTGGTACGTGGGCATAAAAGTACACAAGCACTGTTTGGATAAAAGAAGCTTCAAATGACTGAGTTTGAGAAATCATTGCATCTCTTGGGCTCAGGTGAAAATCTTTAATTAGCAAATCGATTCAAATTTTTGCTTGAAAGTGTGGTGCCATTCCAATTTGCTCAATAACTTCAACTTTTCCAAGTCACTTTCTTGTATTCCTAAGTATTCCCATTGGTAGAATTTGATGATGATTTATGTCTCCACGTTGCCTTTCGAAATACTTGGTGATATCGGAGTTGTCATAACCACTGACCTAGATCCGTCAACTCGTTGTTCATTACTTGTCCGAATGCGGGGTCGTACATGTGACAAACTGAATGACATTATGTTGAATAACACTTAGTATAGCATCTTAAAGTTATTGTTTGAATGGGCAGTAACACACTCCCTCTTCCAAGTCCAGAAAATTTTGGTTTTCGATACTTCTTTACATCATTTTTAGTACTTGTGTGAAGTTTGCTTGCTTTTAATTGCATCAGGCACCTATCATTACGTTTGTATCGACAAGGTTACACGCCTCTTTTAAAAATCAATATATGATGACTATATAGTAAGTCATTCACTCTTTTTAACTCATAAGACTTATGAAAAATTTCGTAATGGGATTGAATTTGTGAACCATTTTCAATTTTCCAATGCATAAATGTAGATATATCTTATATATTAAGTTTCATAAGCCTAAACCGATTTATTTTCTCATAACTCTGATTTCTACAGACTGACGTATGGGGACGTTTATTATGAATACTTGCAAGTTATCCTCCTAAGCGAAGAACAGAGTGACTACGTTTTGTGCGTAGGGTATAAAAAAACTCTAGTCCTTCAAAATCGTTTTGATGATTTGTTCTACCCAAAGAAGGCTTGAAATAACTCACAGAAAAAAAAAGAAATGAAAAATCACGATAAAAAAGTGTGCTATACCGATTACCGTGTTAAGCAACGAAAATAAAGAATAATTATTTCCGCCACATTTTGTTCTATCAGATTCAAAAATATTATATTCAATATGTAGAAATTGGTTGATTTTCCTGATATTTTGAACCATTTTGCTGTTAAGTTTCGACAAAATATTTCAGAATTATGTTCAAGAATGGTCTAAATGATGACTTATACTTAAGAAACTCAATATTCAGTGTTCTTTGCTAAATTAAATCTCTTAGAAAAAAAAAAAAAATTTTTTTGAAAGACTTAAGCAACAAACTTTTTTTTTTTTTTATTTTCTTTTTTTTTTTGCAGTTCACGGGAAAATAGACTCTTCTTTTTTAAGCATGCTTTTGAAAATTTCTTCGACATTTTTTGCGACATGTCTTTTAATGAAGTTATAAAACTAAAAAAAAAAATCCTTGTCATACAAAATTCTCTCAATATTTTGTATTCCATTCCACAATACACAATCAGACTGAATTTCGTCCTTAATAATCTGCACTCATCATAAAGATGCCAAACGCGGTAGATTTGTTTTGGTATACTTCGTATCATGAGAATAAATGTGAGTTGTATGTGAACTTTGACAGAGCATTTACAAAAAAAAACGAAAAAAATTATAATAATTTTTATATAAAAAACAAAAGCCAAGATGAAGCAAATAACTGACAGACGCGTGGGTAAACATACTCACACATGCATGAATATGTAGATGAATAGATAGATAGACAAGCAAACAAACAAATGCAGGAACAGACAAACGAACAAATACCGAAAGACGACAACAGTCGGTAGCAACACAGCAATGGAGACGTGATTGGAATATAACGGTAAAATTTAAGTGGCCTACTACGATTGTGGCAGGCGAATTTTAGAAACGGAAGGAAAGGAAAAAAATAAAATAGACAAATAAATATGTACACGGTAGGAAATTTTGCAGAAGAGACGCACATAGAGATGTGGTGTTGTAAGTCAGAAATACAGATCAAAAATTATTCTGATGTTATGGGAGGAACGCGGCTCTCTATTATACCATAAGTAAAAGCATCCAGGACTTTATTTTGGTAACCCTATTTTAATAGCTTTTCAAATATGGAATCCTTAAACCATTCTATAGACCCGAGCCTTTTCAGTAGTATATTCGGTAAATCCGGCACTGTATAAGTTCTTTCAAAGTACAAATAAATATAATTCCATCTAACAATTTATGCTTGATAATTCTCTCTGTGTATATAAAACATAAATAAAAATGAAGAAAGTTCCAAAAAAAAGAAAGTCTCTAGCAAAGTAGCACCAAAATAAAATACTGAAATCTGAAATAAAAGCAAAGGGACCAGAGGCAACTTCTTTATTTAGCGCTTAAAAAGTGTTAAAGCAAAAAAAAAAAGAAACGAAAACCCAAATCCAAAAGAAAATATCAAAATAAGTGCGGGCAAAAAAAATCGAAGAACGGATGAAATCTGCCGGAATTGCTTAAAAAGAACTTTCCATTCTACCACAAACGAACTCGAAATGCTGAAGAATTCAGTGGGGAATACCAAATAGTAGCATTTCGCACACAGTAGTGCAACTCACAATGTAGGTGGGTAGGTGGTGAGCATGTGGAAAATTACATCTTATGAGTATCTTGTGGGTTACCATAGGGATTTTGTTGTAGCAATGAATGAAGCGAGTTTCCAAAGGTATGCGGCAGCGGGCAGTAAGACCAAATGTAAGACCTAGAAATGAACTGAAAAAGTTTCTGTTTCTGCGATTGTTTTTTTTGGTATTTTTTTCTTATTTTTCTCATAAGATGCGCTCTGTGCTGTGCTCCACTGACACAAAACGGAACTGTTCGAAACTGTTTCGGGGTGTAAATGTCTAACACTCCTGATGGGTTTCCTTCCGCAAAACATGGTGAACTCAAAACGTAACCTTTATTTTGATAATATCAGTTTGTACACACACACATGTGTGTATGTATGTGTATTTTTATTGTTTGAAAGTTGGCATTTAAATGTATGTGTGTGCTCGCTTAGCTGCAAGAACTTTTGTGCATGTAGCGAATAAATTTTTGGGAATTTGTAAGTTAAATCTGCTCAATACATGATTTTTCTACCAAGACTCTCGCAAAAAAACGACTGAAAACAAAAGAAAGGCAAATTTATAAAACAAACGACCTTAGTGAAAACGTGTACATAGTAAAGTCTCAAGGAGCGCTATGACTTCGTAAGTGAAAAACTAAAGCCTGCTAGTGAAATTTTCATATGCGCTGCATACTATAAGCCTGGCAATATGATATCAGAAATCCGCTACTGTTAGCTAAATAAAAATAAAATTCGCTGAAGCAAAAATCCTGCATGAAGATGAAATGATATTTATTTTTCGTAGAGTCCTTATCGATACACGAAATCGACACAAGAGCTAAAGAATGAGAACTATTGCATACTTATCGGCATTTAAACGTATATTGTGCGCTTGTTTGTAAATGTGTGAAAGTGTTTGTGTGTGTGTGTTTTTGCTTTCTTTTTGTTTCTTCTGCTTCTTACATGGCCTTTGTATCCTTAAAATCATTGAGCCAATACGTGATGCTTTCAAGAGAACGCAAAAAAAAAAAAGTTTCTCACAAAGCGTGAAGAAAATGAACGTGTTATGGATACGCTTTGTGCATGCAAAAGGAGAGCTATAATAAATAACGATATGCACTATAGTGTGAGATATCGCACTTTCGATTTAACGTATTGTTTCACGTAACACTTTGTTTTTGTTTTTTGCTGCTGTGCTGTTTGTTTTGTTTCCGTTGGCTTTCATGTTTTTGACATTTAAGGGATTTTCATACAATTAACAATAAATCATCATTTTCGTGTTCTTAATTACTCATGATACCTTCTTAAATTATGAGTTTTTCATTGATGATTTTGTTGTTGTGTTTATGTTGTTGTTATAGCTGCTATTCGTACAGATAAATGGTGAATTTTGCATAATTTTAAAGTAGTTTTTTAAAGGATACTGCTAGTAATTTTATATTAATATCCATATCAAAGTCGATTAACGCGTGCTTGAGCAATTGGAAAATATTCAAACAGACAGAGATAATGACGCAGTGATAAATGCTAAAGTGATATATACATATATCATGCTCGTACAAGCCGAATATTATAGAAAATAAGAAAAAGATTTGGATTCGGTGAAAAAAAAAATTTTTTTTTTCTCAACTTTATTTCTTTTTATTGAATCTTCTCTTAAGAGACTAACAATAAGTTTTAAAATCTTAAAAAAAAATAAAATTATTATTGTAAATAATGAATATTTAATCTCCAATACAAATTATCACGATAACAGTTCTATAATTGCTAAAAACTTTGCTTGCGCAAATCGATACAAGCATGCAAACATAACAAACCACTTAATGACAAATCATTGTATTTGTGTGTGTGTGTGCATTTAGTTTTTGTTTATTACCATGGCGTAATTATACAATGTTATGGTATTAGTGAGAGCCATGCCTGCTGAAATTGAAGCCATTTTAAAAGCGTGGAAGTAAATCAACTTTCAATATGAAACTCAATAAAATATGAGAATGAAGTAATAACCAATGTGATAGAAAAGTTTTTAATGACTCCACCTTCATGCTTTTATATGTTTGAGTATTCGATTTTGTTTTAAAAAAATCATAAGGAAAAACATAGAAGACGGTGTTGTACAAAAATAGTATCGAAAACTGAAAAATAGCTTGTAAGAACAAAATTTCTAAACAAGATCGATAAGCTTGCTTGAGCTATTGGAAAATATTCAAACAGACAGAGATAATGATGCAGTGATAAATGCTAAAGCGATATGGATATCATGCTTGTACAAGCCGCACATTATAGGAAATAAAGAAAATATTTTGGTTCGGTGAAAAAAAAAAATTTTTTTATTTTCGACTTTATTTCTTTTTATTGAATCTTCTCTTAAGAGACTAACAATAAGTTTTAAAATCTTAAAAAGAATAAGATTATTATTGTTAATAATGAATATATAATAAATCTCCAATACAAATTATCACGACAACAGTTCTATAATTGCTAAAAACGTTGCTTGCGCAAATCGATACAAGCATGCAAACATAACAAACAATTTAATGACAAATCATTGTATTTGTGTGTGTGCGTTTTGCGAGCGTCGATTAGCATTGAAAACTCAAAAAACTCTAAATTGTATCAAAAGGAAGGGGCATGTCGTCCATACGTGATATGTGATGAAGTCTACCATCCGCTCAATTGCCGCGGAATTGTTAAAGTTTGTGAACAAATTAACATATGTAGATACTGACCGATTTCGTATAAAAAAAATAAAGTTCGAAAAAATGCAATCACTGTAGTTTTCTTTTAAAAAAAAACTTTTTTAATGTGATGATTTTTTCAAAATTTTACTCACATTTTAAAGGTGTTAAATTCTCAGGCATATAAACACAATTACTCACCAACAATATGCATTACACACAAGTTACCACCCCGCATTTACGAAAAAGATACAAAATCTTGCAAATCAGTTTCAATTCAGTGATTTACCTGAAAGAGAGAGAAAAATCAGATTTTAATGAAACAACAAAGAAAATTTCATTTCATCTATTGTCATACAACAAAAAATAAGAAAAAAAAAAACCCAAGGAAAATGTCTCTTTTACTTTCCTCTAAATTATTCTCAGCTTTCAGTAATCATAGCATTCTACAGACAAAGCCAAACACAGCACAACAACGATAATAACATTCACTACAAGGACATGCTCACAAAGGGTATCCTGTATTCACAATGGAAAAATTTGCGTTTACCTAAAAAACGAAACGCGAGAAAATGCATATTTGAATAAATTTACACAAAGAACCTGAGACGAAAAAAAAACTAGAGGAAATTGAAAGAAAAAATCAGACTTACTCACTAACGCTTAATACCCTCATGTTTTAAAGACCTCCATTTTTTTGATGAGAAACAGCTGGCTGACATTGTTTGAAACACTTTAAGCAAAATACCAAAAATATCTTATTTTGTAGCAACAACTAACAAACGATTTGTGTAGCAAATCAAATGAAAAATTTAGGTAAAATGTTTAGTGTACACTTACGTACTGTATCGTACACACACATAGTCACACATATACATAACTCAAATTAATTCAAACGAATTCAGTCAGCATCAGCTCAATGTGCTTATTTCATTACCATTTTATGTGCATGAATTTTCAAACATTGAAATCCTTTGGGTACAAGTTTTGGGTATTAAATGTAAAATTTTGTTTTGCCAAAAGTTGTTAAAGAATAAGGAATTATTTTGCATAGTATTGAGGTGAGGTCATTTTTGCATTCTCTGTTGTTAGAAAGAAAAAAAAAAAGGATTTTTTCTGTCATGACGTTGAAATATATTTGAAATGTTTGTGTGTGTTTTGCAATTCTTAGTATAAAAAATTCTTAGCTTATATATTTTTCTAATATTTGTATAAAAAGAGTTGTTGATCTTATAGAAATATTTCCATTTTTAACTACTTAGCAGCTAAAAATAAAAGTTTAATAAATACTTCAATAGGTAATTTTAATAAGATTGCGAAAATTTTTGCGAAATTAGTTTTTTCGTAATCTTAAAGTTCTGCAAGCTCATAAGCATATAAGTGTTGTTAATAAGTCATTTTGGTGGAAATATTCTATTTTTAATGTCAATTTTTGATCATAAAAATATTCATCAATTGAAAATTTGATTCGATATATGGTGTAGTGAAAGGCTAAAAATTGGTAACTAACTAAAGGAGCTCCCAGAATCATGCAAGGATAATTCTACGAAGTAAATTTTATGTTAAAATGCAGCACTTTGCTTGTAGTCTAACTCAAGTCTAAGTCAAGTATAAGTCAAGTCTAAGTCAAGTATAAGTCAAGTCTGAGTCAAGTCTAAGTCAAGTCTAAGTCAAGTCTAAGTCAAGTCTAAGTCAAGTCTAATTCAATTTTAAGTTAAGTCTAACTCAAGTCTAAGTCAGGTATAAGCCAATACAAAGTCATGTCTAAGTCAATTCTAAGCCAAGTCAAAGTCAAGTCAAAGTCAAGTCAAAGTCAAGTCAAAGTCAAGTCAAAGTCAAGTTAAACTCAAGTCAAAGTCAAGTCAAAGTCAAGTCAAAGTCAAGTCAAAGTCAAGTCAAAGTCAAGTCAAAGTCAAGTCAAAGTCAGGTCAAAGTCAAGTCAAAGTCAAGTCAAAGTCAAGTCAAAGTCAAAGTCAAAGTCAAAGTCAAGTCAAGTCAAAGTCAAGTCAAAGTCAAGTCTGAGTCAAGTCTAAGTCAAGTCTAAGTCAAGTCTAAGTCAAGTCTAAGTCAAGTCTAAGTCAAGTCCAAGTCAAGTCCAAGTCAAGTCTAAATCAAGTTTTAGCTAAGTCTAAGTCAAGACTAAGTCAAGTCTAAGTCAAGTTTAAGTCAAGTCTAAATCAAGTCTAAGCCAAGTCTAAGCCAAGTCTAAGTCAAGTCTAAGTCAAGTCTAAGTCAAGTCTTAGTCAAGTCTAAGTCAAGTCTAAGTCAAGTCTTTATTTAACTCAAGCCTCGGAATAAGCCTTAATCTAACTATGAGTATAAGTCAAGTCAAGACAAGTAAAGTGACGTCAAATCAATCCTAATCACGACAAGTCTAAGGCAAACCTTAGCCAGTCTAGTGTTGAGTCTAATTCAAGCCTTAATCAAAGCTATGTCAAGTTTTAGTCAAATCCAAGTCAGGTCTAAGTCAACTCTGAGCCAAATCTACGTTATGTCTAATTCAAGCAAAGGTAAAATCTAATCAATCTCTGATAAATTTTCTACTTCATGCTCTGCATCTCAATTTTTTACTTCTTGAAACTTCATAAATTATGGCTCAGTCTTCATACTTATTATTTAATTTTCCAGATTTTATGATTTGCTCTATGACAACCTTGACTGTTAAGTTTCTGAATGCTGTATTTACAAATGTCATATGATTTTTGATGCCCACCTCCGTGTGGGTAAGATTTTTTATAAAAGACAGTAGTCTGATGACCCTCTAAATTGTAAAAAATTTTATTTAAGAACTTAAATATGCAAGCGACACTCACAACATTTACTCGTTTATTATAATGAAAAAAAAATAAACAAATTATTTTTTTATTATAATTTTTCACCTGAAGTGCTGAAACATTTTTCAAGCTTTCTATTTAATTGTCAACTAATTATGTTGCACGAGAATTTTCATGCTGCATACTGCATGCATTTTGCACTTTTCACATCCTTTCTAACTAATGTTAATACCCGCCGCGCTTCCACCAACCAACCATTCAACTTGCTCTTTCCAGCTGTGTGCTGATGCGTATCGCTGCTGCGGGTTCGTGATTATGCTAATAATTGCCCTGGCATATCGTTTTCAAAACCATCACCCAAGTGCCACTTTACAGTGCCACTAAGAGAAGCAAAAGATGTTAAAACACCAGCAGCAGCTCAAGAGCTCAACTATGCGCTATTTTACCGGCAGCAGGAAAATTGGAAAGGGTAATAAAGGCAGGTACACTGATAATAACTTTTGGGTTTCCATTACACTGACAGTGGCTGTGCTAATTACGCGTGCAGAAAATGAAGAAATTACACCAAGTATTTAGTGCATTTAATAATGCATCCACAATCTGTTGGCAATTAGTAAAATTTCACCGAAATTATTAATTATGCCCATAAATTCTTCATTAATCATAGTGCACTTATAAAATTTTAAGTTATTTTTTAAGTTATTTTTATTCCCCCCATTTTTTGGTGATTTTTTAAAATTTGTTTTAAGTTTTCTTAAAAATATTTGCCAATTTTGCATACATTAAATATATCCTTACATTCTAATACATAAAACAACTTCAGCGCAATATAACACAAAAAAAATACACACAGCTGTTGCTGGACATTCCTGAAATGTCCCATATTTTTCTTCAACATGGCACATTAATTAATTTTTGCATTTTTTCTATCTCTCTCTCTCTCTCTCTTTATTTTTCTTGCAGACCATAAGATTGCGCAACACCGAGGAGAAGAAGAAAAAACAATTGGCTTATCCCTTGTGTTGCAACCAAGGCAACTGAAACCAATTTTTAGTAGATATAAAGATAGGAAAATTTTTCTTGAAATATAAGAAGAGAAAAAAAACAACAAACACTAGCAACAAATTAAAAACCAACAAAGTAACAACCCAAGCAGCGCAACAGTGGCAATAAAAGTAACAAATATGCGACTTTATGTCTATATTTTAGCTTTGGTGCTACATCAAAGTCTACTTATATGTAGCGCCCACCCGCCCACATACTCTGGTGAACCACCCAATGTTAACGATAGCGGAGGTACTGGCGGTGGTGTTGATTATGGTGGCAGCACGCAAAAACAACCAAACTTGACAACATACATAACAGCATCGTCCAGCATAAAATCAAGCACTTCATCTTCCTCGTCCTCGACAACGCATCCTGCTACAACAACAACAACAGCATCATCAAAGTTGCCGACAGTGAACTCATCCTCGCAAAAGCCAGCATCCGCAACACCAACTGTACGCATGCAGCCTGCTTTTGCCTATGAAGCAACCTTACCAGCATACAAAGAGTACGCAACGGCAGGAGACAACAACAACAATAACGTTGCTGAACTTGATGGCGAATCATCAAAGAAAATTATTGGCTCCAGGTGAGTAGCAGTTAGAGACATTTTATATTTGATTTCTTTAATACCAAAATAAAAAAAAGGTCGATTACTTGTGGGGAAGTTTCCTTTGCGAATAGTTTGTGCGCTCTAATCATTTGTATAGGTAATAATCACACAAGAAAATATATATTGAAAGTCTCGAAATAATCAAATCTCTGAAAATATCATGTTGGACATTTTTAAATGTTCTTTCCCATAAAAATAAATGAGCAACACAACAGTTTTCCTTACTGGTGAGTTCTTCAAGTGAAAGCACTTCGTTGAAGAGTAAGCAAGTGCCATCTGACTGATCTGAAATTTTATAATATGGGCAGTTTTGATAGTTTGTGACAGATTTATACAGAAAGGCATTTAAGAAAAAAAAATTCACATTATAATTTTCCCCATAAAGCCAAACTTCCCGACATTCTTCCTGGCTAAGATTTTGCTCTAAGTAGGTCACATAATAGAGTTATTACTGCAAAAACTTTTGAAAAGAAGTTAGTAAAATCAAATATAAAAAATATCAATAAATTTGCACTGTGCAAATAGTTAAATAAGAATATCATTTAGTTCAGCGAACGATTTTATTTCAAAAAAAATAAAACAGTAAAAGTGCTAATTTTCATCTCGCCACATATCATACCCTACACCGCATTAACAGTCAAAGTCCGCTTAAGCTTTAAATTTGTATTAAAATTTGAATTTTGCAACATTAACTTAAATAGCTCTCGTTTTGAAGCTTATGCTTGTATGGGTGGTGCCACGCCCACTTTTTATCTGTTGCTAAACTGAACTATTATTTACATTTGAGTGTAACTGTGTAACACAAAATTTTTTTGATTTTTATACAGAGCTTATCCGAACTGTTTTTAGTGCATATCAGTATATAATTTCAATGTACTGTTCTAAAAATCTTCTTCAGCATAACCCTCAAAAGACTTTACACATGTGGAAGGTGCCACGCCTCCAATTAAATATACATATTTCCACTTTTCGCTGATGCTTAGTCCAAGCTTTTCAATTATTTGTGTAAGATTTAGTATTTTTTTTTTAAGTTTTTATTTCTTTGGGGAGTACAGCGCCCACTGTAAAAAAATTTCTTAGTTCATGTTTAAAGGTTTTCATCATTCCAAATTTTTTGTAAAATTTGATTAGATAATCTTAAATTAATTTTTTCAGTATGGCGTTTTAAAGTTTTTGCTTTTATTGGGGGTGCCACGCCCTCTTGTCGAAATATGGAAATTTGTTTTTTAAACTTATCTAAGATATTCCCAGTATTTGTGAGAATTTGATTACTCTCTTAAGATAGCATTTTAAATTTTGTATTTATGTGGGCGTTAGGCGTGTCCATCATCCGATTTCGCCCATTTGCAATATTATAATGATTCCCACAGACAGAAAAACTTACATCCAGATAGATGGACATGACTAAATTGATTTAAGTTGTATTGCTGATCAAGAACATATATATATTTCTGCAACAGCCACGCCCTCTTCCATAAGTTACAAACAGAATGAAAAAGTTTAGGGTAAAAAATAATTGATGTCATTAGTAGTCTATTTCTTAAATCGCATAAAAACTTGAATTTTTTGCTTTAAATTATTTTACGCAATAATTAATTAGGTTAGTTTTTCTCATAAATTATTTTTACCTTAGCTGCACCTTGTCAAAACCAAAATCATTAATTCGAAAATAGTCAAATTTTCCTCAAGGCAAACCGAATAATCACAAACAACTGCAGCTTCACTAGTAGCTCTGTTGGCAATGGCATATTAAAACAAACCTTTTAACTTCATGTTCATCTTCCCGCTGTTATATCATTCTAATTGATATAAATTCCAAGGCTTGATTTAAATTAGATATCATTACATAGACTTCAGCTACTTTAGGCAAATACAAAGAGAAAGTATGGTATCCTTAGGAATCGAAAATCACGTTAAGTGCCGTGAAATTTCAATTGCCACTGTCATGGCGATAAGCAATAAATAATTATAGCAATGACCTAAAATGGGGTTTTAAAATCTATTGAAAGGTTGTACGGATAAAAAGATTGAATGTAAAAGGTCATTGTGTTGACAATTTTAGATAATCAATTTAAATTGATTTGTTCAAATTTATATCACAGCAACAAAAGTTGGATGATAGTTAAGAGTGTAAATAATTTATGTTTGAATGAATAGATTTTTTTCGCAGATTTGAAAAACACACACATTATTTAAAGCAAATTTCAATTGTTTTAAGACTTAAAACTGTTACTTCTGAATATTGTATGCAATATACTAAATTCTTAAATAAATAACATTCGTAATCTCTTTACGCAACTAAATGCATGCAACATTTCCCCCTAAAATTGTTAAGTACTTGATTTATATTCAAAGCTTTACCAAATGAAACCACAAGTACTTCTTGTACCATCTACCTCAAGTACTGGTACTTTGCACCAAGCTATAAATCTTTCCACCAATAACTTTAGTGCTCTCAAGTCCAACATAAGCAGCAGTAGGTAGTAACTCAATATGCATGATGCACAAAATCGTCGACATTACCAAAAACAAACCAAAGCGACTGACTCACTTGCAGTCACTTCGCCGCCTGCTGTACACTAAAGCTCACCCAACTTTGTACAATGCTGTTGGCGACGACCGTTCGTCAAACTGCTAAGCCAACAATTTAGCAAGTGGTCTACAACCAATGCCATCAACGCGTGCATCCTTTTTGTGGCAGCTGCAACCGAAATGTTGAATGTGATTACCTGAAAAAAGCCAAAAATAAATTTAACGCAAAATACCTGGTCGACAGCAGTTGTGGGCTAATGATGATGATGATGATGTTGCTCTGTCGGTGATAGAGTTGGTGTTAGAAATTGTAGTTGATTGTTGGATACCGCTTTATGTCTCTTGCACCGCTTTCTTTATTGGTTGATTGTCATTAGTGTAGCAACTACAAAACCAAAGCTGTTGGTTGGTCAGTCATGAATATGCAAAATGACATCATTGTGATGGTTACACTTCTCGCAGTTAGATGAGCGTTCCTTTTGTATGCATGTCATTCTTTCTATCTGCCAGTCTGTGAATTTATGCCCAAATTCGTTGCATGTAATTGTTATCTAAGCTGAGTGTTGCACTTTATAACTTCGGCTGTTTACTTAAGTTGTTATGCCAGACATAAGTTGGTCTAGTTATTCTTCCGGTGTAGACTTATTGCTGAAACAGCAGATTCGGATCTTATTCTGAAGAATTTAAGCAATTTTTGACAGAGTAAGCGTATAATGCTTTTAAGAGAAATCTCTCTATTTCAATATTTCTAGCAATTTTGTTCTTTTGAATTTTTATGAAATTTTTTCAAGAAAAAGTCACATGGGATTCTTATTCGAAAATTGCATTTAAATTTTTTTTTTATAAAAAATTTTAGTTGCATGCTACTTTCAAGCTTTCTGCAACTTAATAGTGTTTCGAAACTTTTTTTTCATTAGCGACCTCTAAGCATTTTGAAACTTTTATCCAACATTTTATGGGCATTTATTTTTAGTTTCATGCAACTTTTTAGTCAAATGTGACGTTAGTCGCATGTACTATATTTTCTTACGCAACTTTTAAGTTTCAAACAGCTTTTTAGTTACATGCGACTTTTGCTTAATGCATGCACTTAATCGTATGTGACATATTTATTACTAGCAACTTCTGATTATTGTATGACTTTTCTTGTCTTATACGAGTTTTTATTCGAAGTATAGACATATAATTATTTTGATAATCACTTGCAAATATTTGTGACATGCGATTTTTTAGTTTGATATAAGCTTAGACACATATTACTCTTATATCACATACGATATTTAAGTGTCATGGAACTTTGTTAAGCATTCCAACTCTTTATTCGTATACAACTTTGTAGTCTAATGAGATATCTCTTTCTTATGGAACTGCTAAGTCATATCTGACATTTTAGTCAAGAACTTATGCAGTTTTTTTGTTTAATGCAATTTCTTTGTGTAACACGATTTCGAGTGAAATTATGCAACTTTTTAATCTCATGCAACATTTTAAGCGTATGTAATTCGATTATTTTCTGCCTGCGATTTTTTAGCCTAACGCAAGTTTTTTAATACGAGTTTGCGATTATTTAGTCATATGACACTACATTTATTTAATTTATTTATTCACAAATGTTTTCAGAATTGCATTAGCAACTTCTAATTATTGTATGACTTTTCGTGTCTTATGCGAGTTTTTATTCGAATGTGACTTTAAGTATAGTTCTATGATTATTCTTAGTCGCTTGCAAGTATTTGTATCATGCGATTTTATAGTTTAGTATAAATTAAGTCACAATTAAACTTTAATCACATAAGATATTTTAGTCTCATTGAACTTTGTTAAGTTCTCCAACTTTTTATTCGTAAACAACTTTTTAGTCTAATGAAATATCTCTTTCTTATGGAACTGCTAAGTTACATCTGACTTTTTAGTGAAGAACTTATGCAGTTTTTTGGTGTGATGCAATCTTTGTGAAAAACGATTTCGAATGAAAACATGCAACTTTTTAATCACATGCAACATTTTAAGCATATGAAGTTCGATTATTTTTTGCAAGCGATTTTTTAGTCTAACGTAAGTTTTTTAATACGTGTTTGCGATTATTTAGTCATATGACACTTCATTTATTTAATTTATTTATTCTTAAATGACATTTTAATCAAAGCCACATGCGAGTTTAAAGTTTTATGCAACTTTTAAGTCAAATTTGAATTTTTTAACATGCGGCTTTTTGGTTCTCTGCAAGTGTAGTGATAAACTGTATTCATAATTGTAAAACGCAGTTCTTAAGACTTTTTTCAGATTTCTCAATGCAAAAACGATACAAAAATTAATCCCTACTATTTTTCATATGATATAAGACCCAAGTATCAAATATTTTTTTGAAAATTTTTCAATATTTTTGACATTTTTTTTCGCGATTTTAAATAATTTATTCCACACCCGAAAAAGTTATAGTCAAGTGATATTTTAGAGCATCAACATTTTCCTAAGACTCCACATATAATGAGTATAGTTAAACTAAAAAAATTATGGAAAACTTTTTATTAAACTGTAAGTTGTTTCATCAGTTAAGCATATTCATTTCATAATTTCCATTTAATTTAGAGATAAATTTGAAAAATAATTGATACTAAGCTACTTCATTTTTATTAACTTATACCACGCAGCTTGAACTTTAAACTAACCATTTTCTTGTGAGTATTTTTAACTGTCATAGCACATGACATTTGATAGATTGGTTTGCCAAAATAAATTCCTTTTTTGTAACCAAATTCATATCCAACTTGTTAGCAGTTGACGTAACCTGCCATCATACGAACGCAGTCACAATCCCAATTCAACTGTAGAAAAATTCCCAGCTCAATAATAAACGACCAATTCATTTGTCCTAAGCTAATCTACATATAATGGCCCCGACAACAAATCACTGTCAGCTTGGACTTTGTGCTCACACACACACACACACACAGTGGCAACATAAAAAAGTACTAGGTATCTGCACATTTGAATTACAAATCCCACAAAAAAAAAAGCAAAAAATGGTCAGTTAGTACCGGGAAAAAATGAAATTCTTTTTGTGTGCATTCTCATTTCACATTCGCATTGAAGAAGATTTGCATACGTGCGTCATCTTGCCGTCGTTTAAGCTCAAATAAATCTGGATATTCAACGCTTTTAGGCTATCTACAGTGCCATAAACGTAGGATATAGTAGTTTGCAAAAACGAAAAAAAAAGGAGCCAACCAAAATGCCCAAAACAAAAGTCCAATTGAAATCAAAACTACTTTGCACTCTTAGCCAGCACTAACCGAAGGTTGGCAGTTTTTTCTTGAAATTTTTCATAATTTTTTTTGCTTTCTAGGGAAATTTCCTTTTCCATTTACGTCGTACAACATTCGCATACATACACACACTAGTAAACCGTTATACATTGATTCATGTATTTGATTGTACTCATACGCCCACAAACAAACGCAATGCCTTTAAGTCATTGCACGTCATCTCATCAAGTAAAGCGAACGGTTCGTGGTTCCAACCACTATCGTCTTTGATATGCCATGTCGATTTCAACGCTGATTGTTCTTTCCTTTGTGCTGGTTGGTTAGCTCGCATGTACCCAAAAAAAGAAACTACCGCAATGCTAAGCGGGTTATTTGTGGTCACAATGCATCGGACATTTGGTGCTGATGTTGTTGACGTGCAATGCTTGGTGACTTTAGTGAAAATCTTTGTAACAAGTAATTGCTTTGTTTGTCGAATGTTTATTAGCTGAAATTTCTAGAAATTCCGTTCATTTCAATTGCGCCCATAAGTGCAATATAATGTCACAACGGATTTTATGCTAAGACCATGTAGCTTGCCAATCTAATGTCAAGAATCCTTTGAAGTCTTAGGGGCGCATTGCAGTGCCCGAAAATGAAGCATAATTTTTAAATTAAACCAAAGCCAAGGATGCACAACTGAAAGCTCGTTCAGCTTTTACAATAATAACAAAGTATATACAGTTCTTCCTGAGCTCTAAAATCATATCGGCTCGCAAGCACCGCATGCTTTTTGTTTGTGTAATTTTGTTTCCAAGCCAGTTGCTCCTACAGCTCTCGTTTTTTGTTTTTTAATTTCTTTTGTTTGTATGCTCCCGAAGCAGATTTTTGTGTCCACCTCTAATCTAAGCCACCAAGAGCTTTTTATGAATCTGAACTGCTTTTTTAACGTTGGCCACCACAGTAGCGATGAAGCTTTTTTTGAAGTACGGAGTACTTACCGAGCAATTGTTGCATAGCACGATTACTTCTTGCTCAGCTTCAGAACTCCTGCTCAAGTTGCGTTTGAATAAATTGTTAGTGTAGATACTGACAACACAGTGCTCTTGCATGTTTTCGGATCTCAGAGACAGTTCCTTCTTCTCTTATGGCTCAAGGTTCGCAAAACGATTTGGGGTCATTGAATCCAGACGCTCGCGAACATGTACTCCCGTAGTATTTTCGATGAGAGTTTATCGGTTCTTTCATTAAATTCTCTCTTTTGTATAAAATTAGACACACAGCAAAGCCCTTTATAAGACTTGTAATTTCAATAGCATACGTTTTTTAGTTTTCCATATATTTTTATCGCATGCGAGTTTTTGGTCTAAAGCAACTACTTTGCATTATCCGAATTTCCAGTCAGTATCTAATTAGTTGTACAAGAATTTTATATCTGATTCAACTTTCTTGTTATATGCGCATTTTGGTTCTTATATGACTTTTTAGACCTTTGCAACTTTTAAGTAGCATGCGAGTTTTTAGCGGCTCAAACATTTTCTCTCTCTCCCTATTTCTCTCCCTTACACTCTCTCACAGCATCTCTCTCTGTCTGTCACTGTCAGTCTCTCTCTCTATTTGATATTTGGTTTTCTGCCACAGTTTTTTATAAATATATTCAGTTTCTGACCGAACATTTCAACACTTTTAAGCTGTGTCTTTAAGGAAAAGAGCTAAAATAAGCGTAATAAATTATTTTAATTCAATTCTTGCAGGTTTTTGGGCTTGTGGAAATGCTATGTTGCACAGTGGGTTTGTCTGGAGTCATAAATATCAATAATAGCGCTTAACTCTTGAAATACGGTATAGATGTTTTCTAGATTAAAGAAAATAAAAATTGGGAATGTGAAGAAGACGGTTCAGGGACATTCCTACCTCCTATAAAAAGGTGGGATCTGACGCATTTTCTTCAAAATGGGTATCGATTTCAATTTTATATTTTTTATCTCAATTGGGAGTTAAAGCGGAAAGTACCTCTAACCGATTCTGCTCCCTTTCAGTGAACTCCCTTTGGATTTTAAGCACCTCCGCTCACGTTATAAATTTTTGCAATTGATAAAATTATTGTAGAGCATTGCAAAATGTGAGGAAATAAAAACATTTCTTTCTTTAAATATTAAAGTAGAAAAAATTCCTAAAAAAAATTGTCAAAAACTGCAGCTAGAGCTTTTAGCATATCAATTATTCAGCGTATTTACATCTAATCAACGTTTCTAAGAATAAAACCACCATTCGAAATAATAATTGGCTTCCTCTATTGTTATATTCATATCGAAAACTAACATACTTACACAATATTTCATGTATGTAGTTGTGCAGATGCCTTTAATAGGGGCAATGATATGGCGCATTTTGCAGTGATTTTTCTAGCACTTTTTCAATTTTTTTTTTTTTGATATTCCTTTGATATGCATTACAAGGAGCTTTGTCGTTATTTTTTTTTTTTTCTTTTTTTGTGGTAAATATCCTGTGACTTTACGGAGTTCCTGCTGAATCTTTTACAACAGATTTCATAACTAATGATAGAATTTTCCGGCATTAACGTAACTAAAAACCCGAACAGATTTTTGCAGTGTCTGCAACATGCTGTATGTATAGTAAATGCTACAGCGTTTTGTAAATGGATTTCTTTTTTAGTTTTTGTATTGCTATGAATCGTAGTGGGGTACGTCGAAAATTAAAAGTTTTCGTTAGCTGAAAATCAGAAAATTTGACACTACTCCTTATGAACAACTTTCCAAAAACTCCATTACCCAAAACGAAGTATCGAAAAACTATTGAAAGCGAAATGACATATTTCTTTGAAAAATAGAAAAAAGATAACTATTTCCCTTATACGTAATGTTTTCGGACACAATTTGTCAGTATCATATTGATGGTACTGCTATAAGAGGTCCGGAACTTTGAAAGCAGACCTAGTTGGTTATTGGAAATTTTGAATAAAATTGACGATCGAGAATTTTGGTTTTTATTACTTTGAACAGAGCTAAAATGAGACGGAGTTTCTAAGAAGAATTTACCTTTTTAAGAAAAATCGAACAATATTCGCTGACTTTGACTTGAGATATCATTTGAAGATTTTTTCATTTTAATTTATTGAAGATTCTTCATTGAACTTATGTAGAAAAGTACCTATTTATATTGTTGAAAAAATTAGTTTTATTTACATCCGTAACTTAGTTACGATTTCAAATTCCCACTCACAGTGTGTTTGAGACACCCTACGCCAAAGCCAAAAAAGGCGATGAGTTGTAATAGAATCCATTAGTTAGATCCCAGCATAAATGTTTGTGAGCGAAAAAAAAAATTCTTACATTCAAGCTGAAATTTCGCACATTTTTATATAAATTGCTGGCGATGCATCAGCTGCGATGCAAGGACATGGCTTCCCGAAAAATTTTTATCATTTTTTTTTTTTTATTTTGTGCAACTCATTTTTTAACAAATTACCCTTTTTGCTTTCTTCTTATTTTAGCGTCGTCACTTCCGTCTCTGTCATATTGAATGGCAACGAACCACAATTTACCGATGCACTCGGTCACAAGGTACCAAAACCACAACCCTCACTGCAAGTTGCCAGCCCAATAAATCTGCTCAATCCAGATCGCTATGAGTTCTACACATTCGACGACAATGGCGAACTAGTCAAACGTCTTATGACCATGCAAGAAATACAAAGCATTGTCGCCAATGGTGATGGTGAGGGACCATCCATAATTCACACAGCACCAGTCAATGAACGTGATCCAGAAAAGAATGTACAAGACATTGTCAACAGTGTACAGAATGTGCTCAATAAAGAAGTCGAGTCTACAAAAAATGTCAGCGTTGAAACTCCGATGCCCATACTCGATACACCAGATGTTTCCTCCTCATGGTCAATGATTTTACCAGCCATTTTTGGTAATACAGGTGGTAGTATCTTCCCACAACAGAAACCACAACAAATTGTTATGACACCAGATTCAGAACTGGTTGAAATTTCAACGAAACCGCCATCAGCGACGAGAGCAACCAAAAAACCAAAGCCTTCCAAGCGCAAACCAGGACAAAAACGAAAGCCAACGACATCAACCACTACGGCGTTGCCTACACCACAAGTTGTGCAAGAGGAATTGGAACCAAATGAGTCGGTTTATACTGGACTGCAGCAATATCAAAGTCTTGCCGCCTCGAATTTGCAAAATTTCGATGCCTTCTCTGCAATGAATATGCAACCCGTATACCATAAGTTACCAACGGAAACTGAAACGGAGACAACAACACGTCGTGTATTTGTCAATAATCAGGAGATGATTCAAACTACGAGCGCAATGCGACCAGCAGCGACTACAGAGAAAACTTTCACAACAGAATTGAGTGAGAACCACGGAAAGAAACCCGCTGGCGTCAATACGAAACATAACCTGCCACATCGTAATAAGCCACTAAATAATGGAACTCAAGGACACAACTCAAGGCGTCCAGTTGTAGTGGGAAATAATAAGCATAAGCATAAGAAGAAGACTACTACCACTACTACAACAACAACTACTACACCAGAACCTATTACTACACCAGAAACTACTACTGCACCAGAAACTACTACTACACCAGAAACTACTACTTCATCAGAAATCACTAGTACTGAATCAATGGTTGTCACTACTTCACTACCAAAAAAGAAGAAGAAGAAGCCCTCACGTACACCTGGACATAAGCCTAATACCGCAGGTGTTGGTGGAAGACCACATCAAGGTCTTGATAAACATGGGCCAAGCCCAAGGCCGAAACCACAACATAAGCCACTGCATCAAGATGAACAGCAGCAACAACACAATAAGCACCGTCCAGCTTATGATACCGAGGTAGCATCTTCAGTGCAACAGGAAGCTACACAGCAGTATACACATGTGAATCATCATAAGCAACGTCCACGACCAGCAGCAACTACAACAATAAGAACAACAACAATTGCTGCGGGACTTCCAGCAGGCTCGATAATTGTTAACAAATCTCCAACATATTCACCAGACCACATCAGCACCACTTTGAATGCTGCATTATACTCATCAGCACTTTCACCTGCTTATCCAGTTCCTTCCTATGACTCCAGTTTTCAACAATCGCAACCGACATCTAATTATGTCTCGGAAGACGTGAATGCTCCCAGTCTTGAGAAAAAGCCACTGCTTTCTTTGACACAAATAAAACAACAGCAGCACACAAAACCAGTACTACAGCAACCTGCGAAACCTGCGCTACCAGTTGTGTATCATGAGCAGCCATCAAAGCATTCAACATATCCAGAACAACCACAAACACAGCATACTCAGCAGGAAGTACAGCGACCACAACAACAACCAAATTCTTATCTCCAACAATCGCAGTCGACATCGAATTATGTCTCGGAAGACTTAGATGCTATTAATCTTAAAAAGAAGCCACTGCCTACTTTGTCACAAATAAAACACCAGCAAGCAAAACCAGTGCTGCAGCAACCTTTGAAACCTGCACATGAGGAGACACATTCACGACCAGTGGATCAGTTACCAAAACAGCCAACATATCCAGAAATAGCAGTAATGCAGCATACTCAACAGGAAGTACAGAAGCCACAACAACCAATTTATACAACGCAAGAAGAATCACAAGAATCAGTGCTACAAGCGCCAAATCAAGTTCCTGAGCAGCCAAAGCCACCAGCGCAGCCTTTGCAATCAACATATCAAACGACATCTCCTATATATCAAACCGAACATGATATGCAACAACCAGCGCAAATAGCGATGTTGGCTCAACAAATCTTCCAGACAAAAGAAGAAATACAACATCCAGTTTATGAGGATCAAAATACAAAACTTTCTTTCGATCAAATAATGCAAAGCCTTCAGCAGAGTGACAACAAAGATTCAGATAAGCCTGGTCTAGAAGTAGTTGAACAGAAGGAACCCAGTAAAAAACCCACTATACAACCAACTAAATACGATAGCGCCGAAACTATGGATAAACTGGAAGAAATTGTCAATAAGAAGAAGAAACCAGTGCTAGTAAATACCATGTCACCACTCTTTGCAGTAGCAACAACAATGGTACCATTAACGGCACACTATGGTGGCAGCACTTTGAGTACTATGTTGTCCGAGGAAACTTCTGAAGCTATGACCAGCCGTCCATTTACCCAAGCATGGTCTACAGACTCTGCTAGCACTGAAGATACCACAACAACATCCAGTGAAGAATTAAACACGCCCGTTGTTATAATTACAGCACGTCCGCAATATTTAGTGACCACCAAGCGAACAGAATATACTCAAACAACAATGCCTGAGAAAATGCTGTTGCCGCACGAATTGGAAACTACCGGTGTACCACCTTATGGTCAGTTAATGGAAACTACAGCAAAGGAAGAAGAAGAAACAGATGCTTACACAGAAAAAGTAGCTGTCTACAACCCTGTTACGTTGAAAGAACCTGAAACTGCACCTGCTGTAACAAATTTCCAACCATTATATGCAGACATACAAGAACCAGTCATAACTGAAATCACTACTGAACAACCAACTCCAATAAACAATTACAATGAGGATGAAACAAGCATCACAGAGCTATCCACAGACATCGAGTATTCGACTGCTACCTCAGAGAACACAAATAATTTGAAGAAAATCGGCATGCCTAGACTACCAGTAACGATTCCACAAAAAGTAGATACACTCATTGCAGTAGAAGATGAACCTACTGAGAAGGCACCAATGGTGGCAAATTTAAAGCCGCACCTGAACTTGGAGATTCTGAAACCAACTGAACAAATTGCAATGTCGGAATTCCAAACACAAGCAGCCACTGTTGCATCCACACTGGTTGATGGCTCAAGTACCTTAGCTGCTGATAGCTTTATGAGCTCCAACGAGACAAAGGATGAATTGGCCTTTTTAATGACTGATGTCTTAAAGCAAATAACGAACGACGAACAGAGCTACAAGTTGCAGCCAGCGCAAGAAAATACAAATCGTCTAACAAGCTTTGCTCAACTCAATTCTTCATTCCTGCTGAAACCATTGCAACTTTCTGCTGCACATAAGCAGCAGCTTGCAGTGCCTTCTTATAGCGAAACTACGTCTAAAATTGCTATGGACAGCACTACCAAGCCTTCGACAACGGTTGCTTCCGTGCAGTTTACAGAGGCAGCAGATAAAACGGAAACAATTTATCAACCCGTCACAGTTATTAAAGTACCACAATCAACAACAACGAAGCCGGTGTATGTCGCTAATGTGCAGCATAGGCCAGTTGTATTTGATGAGCCAACAGTAGCAAACATTGACCAAGACAAGCCAGATCCCGTCTATTCAGCCATAGCAGTAACCAAATCACCAGCGCTAGAAATTATTGATAAGGATAAACCTGATCCTATTTATAAACCGCTGCCTGTCATAAAAATACCAGGGTTGGCTTATAAGCCACAACCGGTCATGGCCGATGCTACAACCATCATACCAAGCAAAGAAGAGATAATCAAAAAGGAGGAAGCATACTTGAGCTTGGTAAAACAACAGTTAATTGATAAAACAACAGGTGTTCCAGTATATCCTGAGGAGTTGGTGGAAGCAACCACCTTCAAGGTACCGCTACTATCACTTTCGCAAATTTACGCGCAACAACAACAGGAAGAAGATGATAAGGATGTTCTCTATGAGGTTGAGCGTGAAAAGTTAACGCCCACACAAGCAATACAAGAAGCAGTGAACAAAATACCTGAGGAAGCAGCTGCCGCTACTATTCCGATGAAGGATGAAGATGATGAGCTTACTGCCACTATGACAAACAATGACGAAGAAATTGATGAGAAAGAAGCTACTGAAGAAGTAAGCGAAGGTGAAAGTTCTGAGAAATCAAGCTTGGAAAAGGAATCCACTCAAGCTGCACTAGTCTATGCTAATGACGTAGCTGAAACAGATTCTGTTGAGAAAGCCGATCAAGCAGCAACCACACCAGTATCTACACTGACAAAGGTAACTTATGCTGAGATGATTAATGCCCAAGAACAAAGTACGGAAAAGGAATCCAATGAGCAACTGTATGCCACAATAATAAATCAAAGTGATGAAGAGTCAACAGACAAGGACTCGACTGAGAAGGGCTACGTCACAATGATCAACGAAAGCGAAACGCAGAAACCTGAGTTATCCGACACAAATTACACGGACAAAATACAAACCACTGAGGAAGTTTATGCAGCACTCTCAGCATTGAGTAACGTTAATGATGAATCAAGTGAAAAACAGCCGAGTGTTGAATATGACAGCATTACTAATGCAGCGCAACCACAGCCAGAGTATGCAGCAGACCCCAGTACCCAGCAAGAACATGTTCAATACATAGCTGCAGAAACCAATACCGAAATTGACAGGCTGCAGGTAACTGAGGCTTATACGTCAGGTCCCACACAAGCGGAATATGGAAGTTTGCCAGAGTCTACAGAAATTCCCGGCGTAACGGCAATAGTGTACACAGACTCTGATATGGCAGAAAGCTCTGAGCGAAACACTGAAGATTCCGAAGCTGCCACCGAAAAATATGCACAAAGCACGGAGTTAAGCAATGAAACTTCAGATGAACTATCAGCCACAATATCAGCAGAGGTGGCAGAAGAATCAGCAGAACCTGAGGATCCTTATATTAAATTGGGAGAAATCCACAACAAACATACGGCAGCAACGGAAACAAAACTAGAACACACTGAAGAGGAAAAGCCAGCATACAACTTGCCAGAGCTACTCAAACCAATCGTAGCTCAAGTCAAACAGCCCGACAGTTGGCAAAATAGTGATGATGCCAATGACAGTGGACAACAAGCTATGATGCCTGTTATGAATTATGGTCAAACACCCGACCAAGAAGACGAAGAAGATGAAGATGATCAAGGCACATATCAAGCGCCAGCATTAGTTACATCAAGCAGCTCTACTACGACTACAACAACGACAATTACACCAAGGCCAACAACCAAAAAAGTCACAACACCACGACCTACAACAGTATCGACCACAAAACGTTTGAATACGCTGAAGCCCGTCTCATATTATAAACAGCCTGCCTTCAATGCTTACAATCAAGCTGAACAACCACCAAAGGCTACAATATACACAGCAGCTTCCAGTTTGCCTGGGCCAATGCCACCACAACAACGTCCTATGCAGCGACCAGCAGCACTCAGCAACCTCATGCACACTTCTACGCAGGCAACACGTCCACCCGTAAAGCTGGAGCCCAGCCCAACAGACTCAAAAGGCTTAGAGGCGTCTATTGCCAATTTAGATGAAGATGTGCTACAATTTGCCAGACTTTGCAATGAATTAGCCTTCAGTTATTGGAAATCAATCACTTCGGAGAAAATCAGCTCAGCTCGCAGTTTGGTTATATCACCTTTTGCACTGACATCGATGCTTTCCATGGTCTTCCTGGGTGCGCGCGGAGGCACTTCGGGGGAAATGAATGAAGTGCTCAAACTTGACGATATGGTCACATTTAATCCTCATTTGGTCTTTAAGAATATCACCGAATCTGTTGAGAAGACTACCGATAGCGATGTAGCGACGACGGCTTTTGTGCGTGAAATATTCAGTGATCGCGCTAATGGCAAAATATTGCAGTTCTTTAAGGAGAAGACACAACAACTCTATGCGGGACACGTTGAAGAAGTCAACTTCCATGTTGTCAACGATATCATACGCCGTCGCACCAATTTGCTTGTAAAACGTCATACTATGGGCAAAGTTCTGGAATATTTGCGAACCAACAGCGTGTGGGTAAATGGACCGCTTGCTACTATCTCAGCAAATCTCTTCCAAACAGACTGCTCACGTGGATCGACACATGATCGTGATGGTGAAATATTCTTCCAAGTGCATCCATCGGTACGACAGCGCCGTTTGATACCCATACCAGCAGTGCTATATAAAAGTGGTTTCACCGCTGGCTATGAGCCAAAACTGGATGCCACTGTGGTAGCCTTTGGACGCATTGAAGACACCGTCAGCACAATCTATGTAATGCCCGGACATCAGAGTTCCGTTTCGCCTACAGATAATTTGGATCGTCTTGAGAGGGAATTGATGGAGTTGGCTTTCAGCGAAAATGCTTGGAGTAACTTATTGACATCGCTAATGGATCGTCCAGATATGGAAGTACAGGTGCCAAGATTCTCACATCGTTCGTTTGTCAATGCTTCATTGGGTCTACAGAAGATGGGCCTCAAAGGGCTCTTCAAATCTGAATTGGCCGATTTGCGTGGACTAACTGGTTCTTCAAATCGTGACATTTATCTCTCCGATATGATACAGATAAATACATTTAGCACTTGTGGTGAAGACAAAATTTCTGATCATCATCATGTGGAGATGTATCCAGCACCACCACTGCGCAAGCGTAATAAGGATGTTGATGCTAATGACGATGATGAGTTTGATTCATCGGAGGCTATTATTGATTTTGGTTCGCTGGTGCAAGAATCTGCATTAGGACGTGGTTTCTATGATGATTTATTGGATCCCAAATTCCTAGAATTACCACTGCCATTACGTCCAAGGCAGGCGCGTGTGCCGGACTCACCAAGGTTGCGCTTCGATAAACCGTTTTTGTACTTTGTGCGTCACAACCCAACAGGCATGATATTATTTATGGGACGATTTAATCCACGTCTACTGCCATGAGCTATACAGTTCACCATAGTTGATCTAAATTCACAATAGATGTTTTAAATTCACAGTAACTCTTTTTTTGTGAGTTCACAATCAAATTTCAAATATCTGAGTTCTCAAACGATTTCGCATTAGTTTTTATGTTGGCATAAAGTTCACAATAAGTACATTTTGTGAATTCACTACAAACATTGTGACACCTAAGCTATCAACTAAGAGAAAGCGATTATTTCGACTTTTTTCTTATTTTTAAGAGAAAATAGTAACCTTTTTAATAAAACTTTCAAAAAAAAATGTTCAGCTTTTCAACGAAACACTGTTTGAAAATCATGTTCATGCAACATTTTTAGTGAATTTTTAATTAGTACTTAAGGTAACACTACTTATATGTTTAATTCCTACATATCTTTATGATGACTTTTTGCTGTGCCTTAATCACGTATCACTAAAATGCTCCAGAACACAATTTTGTTAATTTTTAAATTGATTCAAGATTGATGCGCAGCAAGCGGCATAACTTTTACTTAATATACTCGTACATACGTCATTTTAAACCGCTTATTATTTTCATTTATAATAAACATAATTATATGCTCTTAATTTAAACTGATTTATTTTATTCGAACACATATTGTGAAGGTTTTATTTGTAATTTATTTTGTGTTAAATCCTTAAAGCAAAAAAAAAAAGTGAATGTATAAATTTAAGTTATTAACTCAAGAGCAATCGCAACATTTATATAGTAAATAAATGAATATTTTGTTACTACTTAAGATAAACAAAAAAAAAATATGGATTTATTTTTTAAGTAATAAATAATAAATATTTAAAAAACAACAAATTTCAAATGGATTTCAATTAAAAACCAACAAAGCCAAGAAGGTTATGAAGCAAGAATAGCTAATCTGGTAGAATTTTTTAAGCAAAATAAAAAAAAAAAAAAAAAAAAAAAAAAAACTTTATGAAAACGTAGATCTCATATCGATTCATCGGTCTATGAGATATAGTTTCTCATGTTTAGTCATTTGTTGCCTCATGTAAAGGACTCGTTATAGAAATCTTAGCCCATTAGTGATAGATAGAAAGATAGATAGATTTGACTAAGAAAACTGGCAAATTGCAGGCGTCGAACAAAAAGGAAAAAGTAAATGAAGAAACGGAGATTCATTATCAATTATTTTTTAATAGAACATGCCGCAGAGTTCTTCGCAATTTCTACTGCCACAGCACAAATATTTAAAAGCAAGTGTGCGTGCCTGAGTGCGACAAGACGATCCAGAGTAAGGACTTTATGTTCTCGCAATTCTCGCAGCATCTATATGTAGAAGTAAAGTTCACAACATATCTAAATTAAGTATATCCATTGTCTTAAGTCGTACCATCTATAGAGGTCCATTATAGTGGCGCGGACTCAGTCTCAACAGTAAAAAACGGTTGACTTTTTCAAAGCTGATGCACTCCTTTGATGGTGACGAGTTCCTCAAGTTGCTACTTTCCGACGAGAAAATTTTTTGCATTCAACAACACTTTAGTAAACAAAACGATCGGGTTTTCTTAGAAGGACGTTTTAGCAATCATTTTGATGAATTGCTCATCATTTGCCGTCAGGGAGCCATGTAAATTATGGTTTGGGCTACAATGATCGAAAATGTTCGAACATTGCTCGTGTTTCTGTAAATGGGACAAGAATACGGTAAGTCAACTGAAGGTGTTGAAGGATGGCCTACTGCTCTGGGCATAAAAAAACTTTGCTAACAAGACATTCCAACAGGTCTTGGCACCATTCCATCGAGCAAACGGAACTCAAAATTGGTTGGTCAAAAAACTTTTCAACATTTATTCCTTGAAAGTGTTGGGCATCATACTCGCCCGATTTGAATTCTATCGATTATTGTCTATAGAGCATTTAGCAGGCCAGTGCTTGTACTAAAACCCTCACCTGAATAAACCCTAGAAAGAAATTCCTACAAATGTCGTTCGAGCAGCGTACAATTTGTTTCGGAAGAAACTTGGTCTGGTCGTGAAAGGCAAGTGTTGGGATATATTAAGCTTATCCCAGACTAAAACTTCGTTTATATAGAAGGTCGTTAAAGCCGCTAAAGGATAACAGTTAAAAAAATAATGCCTAGCTGGTAGTCAAGCACAGCATTAAGTGTGGCTTAAACGTCGCTACCCCACCAAGAAGAGTTTGCGTTTGATATTTATCCAGCCACTATGTGCCCTACACATACGATAGCTCAGATCTCACTGACTGACTTGCCAAAAATGCAGATTAAATTTTAAAAATTTTGCTTTTTAAAAATCTTTGATTGGTACCCCAAGTCTACCTGTTTACTAAATTTCAGCTGACTTATATATTTATTTATATATTTATATTTATATCCGATTTTTTGCTCAAGATTTTTTTACTTTTGTTACGGTGTTTTCTTCATCACTTAAGCAATCGCTAAAGATTTTGTGAAAACAATTTTATGCAAATGTTAAAAATAAATTCAAAAACCAAGAGAAAGTATTTTTGCATTTAAAATTTGATATATTTTCATTTTTAATTAGGTGTTCCACATTTTCTTGCATTGCAATGACCACATGTAGCTACTTACATGATCCACATGACAGCCTTTGTTGAAGTTTTACAACAAAGACGATATCACCATCACCAACCAAAAACAAAAAACATCCGCAACAAATAAAATTTTCACTTTAAAATTACAACTCAGCATAAATTTGCGGTTTTTGTCAGATGCACGACAAAAATTATGTAAAACAAGATTATGTTACACTACAGTGACAGCATGCATATAAGCATATTAGGGTGGATATTAAAGAGTTTTCTTAAGCAGTGATAATTTTATACTTTTTATTTCAAAATAATCCAAGCAAAGTAGTCAAATTTACTTAACATTAAAAAAATAAAATATAAGAATGTAGCTGCAATTTATTTTTCACATCCACTCTAAAATACAAAAAAAAACGCACACACACACATGAATATAGTATATACACACACACGCAAAAAGCATAGTTTGAAATACAGATTTTAATTAATATTTAACAAGGACATAAGCGTTCGTTCATTATAAAATCTCAACGGTGATGTTCATTTTCTCGACATTTTTCTACGTTCATGAGTATATGCTGCTTGAATACAAGTATGTGCATGTTTTTAGTGGTGGTAGTGGTGGCGATGTTGTTTTTTTTTATTTACACAAACATGTGCTAAACACAAAGACGACTATGCTGCTGTTGCGGTTGGATTTTGTTTGCATGCATGTTTCGAGTAGCATACTTCTAGGCGCACAATAACAGTAAAATTCAAAACAATTATACCAACAGTGTCAGCACAACAGCAGTCGAAAGAGTGCAGAGAATCAGAATCACACAAAAGTGTCGCCAACCATTGTTACACAGTATAAATTTCTATTACTGGAATAAAGTGACCAGATGGTTAGAGAAAAGTTGCTAACAATATGATTAAGAAAATGTTAAAATAAAAACTTGAAGAAAGAAAATTAATTAATAAAAAATAAAGTGCAATAAATTTACTATAGAGAGGGAATCTAAAATATTCAACAAAAATCATGTTTAATCTGCCAGACTGAAAATTACAAGAACTAAAAGTTTCGTGATTACCATGTTGCTTTTAACAGCATTACAGCAGTTAATAAAACAGTAAGACTGATGGGTATGTTTTGATAATTTTCACAGTACTTAACTTTTGATAAAGTGGTGTAAAAAGTTTTTAGCTTCATGTTTAAAATGTTTATATTAAACAAAAGATGATAAAAAAAACTTTCTTTTATACAAAATATTCTGCTCTGTTTACACACATTTTTTTAGATACAGTACACCACCATATAATTAGAAACAGCAGTAAATGACATAGGCAATTAAGAATACAACTTGATGAAATGGTATGAAACACTGTAGATCATATAACAAGATAATAAGTTCCTGTGTACGCTGAATTTATAACTGAGAACAAAGTTACACTATGTGTATGACTTTTGAGGCCCTTATCCATAATTTTCAAAACTCTATATACAACACTGTTTTTCATTATAATGGCACTTAAGATCTCAAAAATTGCTTATTCTAATATTTCAGTGGTCTTCTATTATCATATCCTGTACTATTTATTTATTGAGAAGTAGTGCTATTTGAACGGCCTTTACGTTCTTCATTTTTAACGCCAGTACGACCACGTTTAAAATAAGCTACCCATCTTTTTACTGTTGTGTATAAAGGATCATACTCCCCCAGTATATTTATCATGTCTTCATGAATTTTCTTCCCGGATAAACTCTTTTTATACAAGCATTTAATTGCTGCACGATTTTCCAACTTTTTCAGTTTTAAAAGAACACAAAAAAGTCTACTTTAAACAGTTGTAGAATATAAAAATTGAATCAACATGAATCTTCACCTATAATTTTCTGCCTATTTAAAAATAAAAAACAATAACAAAGAGCGCTAGCTCGTTATGCTAGTTCTTGGCTATAAATCAGTTTTTAAAATCAAAAATTTTGCTGAAAAATACCAATGTAGCAAATCTTATTTTTCTGCTATTTATTAGCTATTTTTTGGTATATTTAGGCCAATTGAACTCCAAAAAAAAGCTGCAGCGCTCTCGCTGTTAAATTCAAATTTTTTGGTTAAATTTTAGCTATTGATGCTTCGATGCAATTCACTTATCGTACTCTGAAGACGTCATTACATGAGTGTTGTGCAAGAATTATTCGAATAAGAAAAAGCAGTTTATAAGTTATATGACAGTGCATTCCTGATCAATAATGTGAGTCAGGTTTTTTTTGGCATCATTGCTTACTAAAATATATTTAACATTTTCTGCAAGTCAAAAAGAAAATGCTATTTAGATCAAAACTCGCTGTCCAATGCCAATTTTCATTTTCTTATCAATATTGCCAAAATTATAGATGAAGTAATTTATTTGGAAATATTCTCTGAGCGAACAAACAAAATGCAGTTATCCTGCAATACTTTTTTTGTGATAACTCGTTGCTGGACTTCGCAACTTGATTAACTACATCTGGCAGCTCTAGTGCTAATATGCGTATGTGTCCCTAACAAGTGTTTTTCAGTTATTTTATTAGTATTTTATTCATATAGGTAGGTATTCAAATGTGATGTTACTACTCAACAGGAAAATGTTGGTAGTTTTTCGGTACAAGTCAAAGCTACAGTAGAACATTCCATTTTCATTGAAGTGAGTGAAGTTCAAAAGATCTGTTTCAATTTTTAAGCGGTTCACATCCTGATTTCAACGCAAAATCACAACTTTTGAGAAAACTTTTAAAAGGTTTTTTTGAAAAAGTTTTTTAAATACTAATCAAATATTGTATAGTAATATGGCAATAGCAAAAGCCACTTTTGTGGTAAAATGGGCTTTTGAATAGAGTAAGAAAATTTTTATTTTTTTCAAAATTTTTTAAAAAAAATCCCGATTAGTGCTAACCGTTTTCGTGATAAAAGACCGACAACGACAAAAAAGTCTAAAGCACTGGTCTATAAAACTAAGAGTCTGGATGAAATATTAAATGATGTTTCAAAAATAACTTTTTTGAAAAAAAAAAAAAAAAAAAAAAAAATTTTTTTTTTTTTAAATATTTTTTTTTTTTTTCAAATTAATCAACACTGAGCTATGTTTTGCACACAAAGACATAAATTTGTGATTTTCAATTGAATTTTGCGTTAAAATTTATGCAGAAGTGTTTCACAAATGGAGCGATCTACTATCATAATGCATCATGGTGCTATCTCTTTTCCAGTTGGGTATATCATATGGGTTAGTGTGTGCGCATTACTAAAGTGAGTGTTAAGCATTTCATGAGCTGCTGCTGTATTTTTATTTTTATTTGTTGTGCTTTTGTTTTTGATTTCTGAAATGCTTTAAATTTTCATAAATTCAAAAGAGGTATTTTATTGCTTTCATATGTGTGAGCACGTTACTGTCTCGCCATATGCTTTGACAAATGTAAATGACAAATATTTTTTCGTTGCTATTTTTGTTTTTTAGAATAATTTAGGAAAAGAACACGTATTTTTATTTATGAATAATAAAAACATAAAAATTGATTTGAAAAAAATTTTTATTAAAAGCAGTGAGCAAAATACAAAATCATAAATAGTTCAGTCATTAAACTGAAAGTGATGAAGTGAACAATTTAAATGAATCATGTGATAAAATGACTGCAATTGGTTCATAACAAATAAGAATTAAAAAATTTCTTACTATGCAATTTAAATAAATCAAACACAGACATCCTTTACATTAACATTTTTCATTCACCTAGACGTCCTAAGCAAATTGCATTGAAAAAACGTTTACCAGCTTAGCAGCAAAAAAAGGATACTCTTAACAATTCATCTT
This sequence comes from Tricholauxania praeusta, assembly GCA_949775025.1. Taxonomy (NCBI): domain Eukaryota; kingdom Metazoa; phylum Arthropoda; class Insecta; order Diptera; family Lauxaniidae; genus Tricholauxania; species Tricholauxania praeusta. The sequence continues at coordinate 16,279,893 of OX459031.1, read as the reverse complement.
CATCTTCATCAAAATTTGTCAACATTCAGCAAAATATTTTTAGTGCCATATTATTTTTTTTTTTTTCCTTAACCTCAAACTCTAATGAAAACATTTGCAATATGATAAAACTCATCAAAATGGCTATCAAAAAAACAACAAAAAAAAAAGTTTAATTCAAATAAAAACAAACAACACTGAAAACCTTTTAGAATAACTTGTACAACAAAAACAATGACAATAAGTAGTAGAATAATTTTAACTTCAGAGCAAAAACAAAAAGAGAAAAAACCAACAATCAGTCGGCAACACTGTGCACATGTGTGTGTTTGTGTCTGTAAGCAAAAAACTTGGTCCTTAATTTGCTAATGTCAGTCAACGTCTTGATTTTAAGCACTTGAATGTTGATGGACAGTCGAAAGTGTTAAGGTTCTGTAAATAGCGCAAACAGCAGAAAGTTGGTGATAAAGCAAAGTTATCCTTTATTTTTTGTTGCTCCGTTTGTTGATTTAGTGAAAGAATTTGAGATCTTTTTGTTTTAGTTTTTTTGTTGATTTAAAGCAGTACTTCATTATCTTTTGTCTAAGCAGAAACACCTGGTTGTTTTATTGCCTGCGTTGCAACGAATGAGAAACGGAAATTTGTGTCTGCGGGTTATTCAAATTTTCTTTTAATTTTTTTTATAAAAATTCTGTGAAATGAAGAGCTCAACTTTAATCCTATTAAGACAAGATCAATAACCATTAATATATGCCGGAATAGAACTAAGTTATAGTGCAATATATTTGAGCAACTTCTTGATAGACGTTAGTACTTCGATACCATAAAAAATATGGGTATATATTCTGGTAGCAGGATCACATTCGCCTGCATTAATTGGGCATTTTTTTTAATGGCTTACAAGAACTCAAAGTACTTGCCAACTGCTGTTAGATTTAGATTTCTGAAATCATTAATTTTGCCTATTATACATATCTGCTGAATGTTGCGTATACGATATGTGATACCTGTAAATACTCGTAGTAACGAAAAGTTACTAATTCAAGCACCGTGAAAAATCACTCAATCTCAAATCTAAGAGACATTGAAAACAAAGCAACATTTTTTCAGGCTGAAGGTTTCAACAACTGCTACAGCAAACGAGAAATAACAGATAGATGACAAATGTCACAATCTGTGTGATTAAAACCGCACTTTGTGCAGCTGGGGCTCATGACTCACAACAACTCAAGTGTAAGCGGTTGTTTCCAAATAATGTATGGAATGGAATTCTCACATGATGAGAATTAACCAAAAATGGTCTGATGTTGATATTTACATATCAGGGCATTTTATTTTATTTTAATTTACTTTATTTGAAACTTTTTAACAAATCGAATATTTCGAATATTTAGAGTTCATCCAATTCCTTTGAAGGTTTTTCACATAAAAGTACAACATCATTTTGCTTAAAATGGGAATATATAGATTATACAGATTTATTCAAAAAAAGACATTGAAAAAATTGCTCAATAAATTCAGAGTACGCACACTGAGTATTTAATGCCTATTTTTGACAAAAAATTGACTTTGAAAGCATATAAATTTGACAATATTTGAGTTTACGTGGAGACATTTTTGATCATTTCAGGGTGCTCGATTTCACGTATTCTTACCCTATAATTATTTTATATCAAAATTAAAGATCAAAATCCTCGATGCGGTTAGTTTATATAGCAAAAAATGGATTAAAAATTAGAGGTACATATTTTATAGCTAAGCATTAAAAAACACACTAGAAGGCTTTTCTGAATGAAAATTATATTAAAAAAAAATGTTATATTGTAGTAGCAATTATTTTTCATCAAAAAATTACGATTATTTTTCAACTCGAATAATAAAATTCAAAAATAACAATGCCTTAGCTTTAAAAGAAAAAGAAATCGATAATATATGAGATAACTCACCATGTCGTATGAGCAACATTAAATAGCTCCTCCGCAATATGGTAATTTGTGTTCATAAAAGAACATAATAATCATAATAATAATACAACACATCGAAAGTTTTTCAATTACTGTGATTTAGGTCACCGAAATCATTATTTTCTTTTCCTCAGACAACCTACCATTTTCGCAGCAATAAATTACGGCGCAACAATTTATTACGGCAATACACCCCCTTACGAAAAGCACTGCAATTGAAACACGTGCGCAGATACGCATTAATAAGTTAGACAGAAGAAGAAAAAATAAAACGGAAAAAGAAAAAAGAAAACAGGAAAAAGAAAACAAAAACAAAAGCCTCATCAACTCAAGCGAAAATTGTTAGTGGAAAAAAATTAATAGCAAAGAAATGCAAAACAAAACATAACAAGGCCATAGACATTGCCATAAGTAAATAAATAAATAACTAAAAAGGAAGCTTCTTACATACGGCAAGACAATCCTTTTTCTTGGCCTCAACCCGTTCATTAAAGTGATTGCAATAACAATGGCCGCGGCATGGTTATGTTGAACAAAACAAAAAAAAAAAAGGATACCACATAAAATTCAGTTAATGATTATTTTTCTTAAGTAGCCAATTCATTTGTCTGTTGTTTATTTATAGGCGTTATGGGTTCAGAAAAAAAAATCCTTAAATTAAAGACTCTTCAATTTTGTTACATTTTTTTGTCATTGTTTGAATCGTTGTTGTGATTTTGCAGAAAAATTTAACTTGCTTTTGTACATATGTTTAACACCTTTATGAATTTAAGTAAAGCACTTTCTGTTTGTCTCTGCAGCAATTCGCTGGCACAGCTGCGCTTAGTCCACACCTTACATTATTCATTACCTGAACTGAAAATAGGGATTCAACTTGTCGCATTTAAAACATCATTAAGGATACGCTAAGCGTTTTTACTCATTACCCACTCGCAAATGTGTGACCTACTTATTTTTACACCATGACAACATGCGTTTCTCATTAATATATCCAGGCATCCTAATTAGAGTTTTAGATAAATTAACTTGAAATCATTTTTCACTTTGCATGTTTGTTTTTTCTACGTACATACATAAGCATGTACATATATACGAGTTTTGAAAAAAAAACGTATGTAAGGGTGTCCATTTCAATAAAAAAAATTTATAAATTTACGTATTTGAAAATGTAAGGCGGCGCTATGCTGTTTTGAAGTTAGCAGGCTGCCTTAAGCACGAATAGTTTTCTAGCAATTTTTATATTTTATATCTATTCGGCACACTTTAATATCTTCAATTTGGGTAGCAAGGGACACCCTATTGCAAAGTTGCTACAGTGGACCCCAAACAACAATATCAGAAATTACGGCACATCACTTTTTTTTTGGTTTTTTTTTTTTTGTCATAGTGACACAGTACGTGATAAAAGGCACGCATATAGATGATTAAAGAGACATACATATGTAGGTTAAAGTGTTGTTTCGTTAAGAAAAAATTATCCCATTATGATGTCACCGCCATTTGACTTTAAATTGAATATTAAAGTCAGATATTATTGCATTTGTTTCCGATGTTTCAAAACCAATGAGATATCTGTGTTTTTTCTAAGAATTTATGTTTCTCATAACATGTGTGGCAGCAAATCGAAAAATATCTTTTTAGGTCGCCAAAATGAAAGTGTCGATGATTTTCATATGTTTCTTTTTAATTCAATTCCTTACCAATAGAAATAAATTCTTAAAATAATGTGCAATTTACAAAGATTTCAAAGTTTTTTTTGTATTAAACGATGATAAAATCATTGATTTTTCATATAACAATACTTCAAGCAATTTAAAGATCTATTGCAATGAATTTTCAGACAACATGTCGTATGAGCAATCTTTTTTTCTTATGGAAAAAAGTCATTAATTTTCTATTTCATGAGAAGTAATTTTTAAATGGCTGTAACTCATGTAAAAATTATAATAAATAAATGATTTAGGCACAGTCTTAAAGAAAAAATCTTTAATTTTATTTAAAGTTTAAAAAATATTATGATAAAGTGGCTGAGCAATGAATCTAAAAATGAATATCACTGACTATTCTATTTTGATAACATTTTCCTCAAGTGATTTCTTAAGCGTTTGGTTTTTGAAAACTAAAAAAGAACAAAAAATTTAAAAAAATTAATAAACTTATGCCATTTATTTTTTTAAGATTATTTTTGGTATATATTGCTCACAGCCACGCCGAAAGTAGTCCATCCGTAAGCTCCAATTTTGGCATTCTTCTTCCATCATTTTGGCAGCTGTAATGTTGTCTTCCAAAGCTGAAATTGTGGATGCCTTGTCCTTGTACACGAAAAACTTCACGTAATCCCACAAAAAAGAGTCTAGTGGGGTCAAATCACATGATCTTGGCGGTCAATGGACTGCTGCAAGACGTGAGATTAATTGCTCACCAAACTCAATAGGTCCATGGTAAAGCGTGCCGTGCGGCATGCGGCACCGTCTTCTTGAAACCACTTGTCAACCAAGTCCAATACTTCTATTTTGGGCAAAGAAAAAGTCGGTAATCATCGAACGGTACTTTGCTGCATTGACTGTAACGTTGTGATTTTCATTATTTTTGAAAAAGTATGGTCCATTAATGCCGCCGGCCTACAAACCGCACCAAGGGTGCATTAGCAGCTCTTCAACTGCCTTTAGCTGCTCTTCAGACCAAATTCGGTAATTTTGTTTATTGACGTACGCATTGAGCCAAAAATGAGCTTCGTCGTTGAAGAAAATTTTTCGATGAAAACACAAGCAAATTCATGAATAACAAAATTCAATGATTTGCAAGAACTATAAAATGGCAAATCTTATTGAGCATTTTTGACGTTAACATATATTTTGAATCACACGTAAAGTGTCGAAAAACTTACACTAATAAACCAAATAGCAAAAAAATCAGCCGTTTTATATGACTAAAAATATTTCGAATTTTGTTCTTTGATTTGCTATGAAATAATTTACAAGTAAAAAGAATAATACACTCAGCTCATTGGTTCTTGGTTGTTGTTGCACGAAATATTTCAGTAGACCAGACTGTGGACTTAATTTTCAAGGTAAAATAATAATGGCATCATATTTTCTTTGTGAAACCACTTTTCCTTGACATGCCGATTCAATAATTTTTCTGCATGCTATTTATTAGAAGAAATATGGCCCTGACAATTACAAAAAAATCAAAAAGACAAAAGCACACCGCCCCCTATATGTGTTTCTCTCAATTCTTGTTCCTTAATTACTCACTTTGGTATTAATTAAAATAAATTTATACCTGGAAAAGTACAAGACCCAGGTTAAAATTTTGTATAGCAAACTTGTAAGCAGTATTATAGCGCATTAAAATCTATATAAAAAAATTCAATTTTAGTACGATATTCTTAGAATAAAATGCAATTTTAAAAAAAATAGAAAAATATTTTTTTTTGACTTTAACAAGCGATAATTTTGAGCTAAAAACAAGACAAAGAATAATGGTACTGTTGTGAGTTAATTTCTTAATAAAATTCTCTTTTTATATTTCTCTAGTTTTATTAAGTACTGTTGGAAAGTTATGTGATAATCCTTGTTTGAAAGTACTACTCCAAATGTATTTCTTAAAAACACCCTGAATCTTATAGTGTGTTGAAGATGTACCCCCGTTCAATACAATTTTTTACTCACGATGAACCAAGCAATCTAATATTTTCAGTTAGTGCTACCAAACTGCACCATTCTGTATAATAAACTAAACATATATATTTAAATAACTAATACTACTTTCTTTCTTTATACCCGCTAGTTCTTGTGTTGCAAAAATCCTTTGAGATTAATTGAAAACAAAGATTTGTATGTGTGCATTATGTCCAGCTGCATTTCTAATCACCCGCAGTCAAAAAAGTTGTAGGTGGCTAATGATAATTTTGTGTACCCCATGGGGTATGAAACACATAGGCAATGGTTTGAATAAATTTTTACAATTTACAATACTCTATACGCTAAATCAGGTGAGTGGGGTCAATTCCGTAAACCATCCAGCTCACCATTCAATTATACGCTTGAGGATTAAATGCACCTGCTGTGTTTAACTGCTGCTGCTGCTGCTGCTAAATTTGCTGAATGCTTCTTGTAATGTGCGAATGCAAAATATTGCTGTTGTTGTAGTTCCATTGCAAAGTCGACGTTGATTGCAAATGCTATGCAATTCGCTAGTGACTTTTAGTTGCTAATGGATAACATCAAATGCTGCTCAATTTTACTTTTACGACACTGCTACTACAACTGCGCGCTGTTGTAATAAATTCACACATACTAACTCATACAGCTAGCTATTCGTGTAAGCTGGACTGACACAAAAAAAGAAACTCACGCTTTTTCGATTTTCCCGTTCCAGGGGACAAATGGTTAGAGCATTGATATTTAGAGGTCGTGTAAAATCTTGATATAGTTGATCTACGGAGATAAAGACATATGAAGTTGCTAAAGAAAATTCTGTTAAGGGGGTTCCATCGGGTATAAAGAAGAAAATAAATTTGTTCGACTTTTCGCAAGTTCTTATTTCCATTACTCGGGCAACAATTAATATTCTTTAAGTTCAAAATAGTGTAGACATCTAGGGGCCCTCAGAATATGAGCTCATACGCGTTCAAAAACATCGTCTCATCGATTAATATATAACTCTTCCCCGTTAAAAATGTCTACTGGGTATAATTGCATAAAGCCGTATTTGTGTACAGTTGTATGTGTAAGTGCTGTCCACCTTGCACGCATTTCGTAGCCAAAGAACATTACAACAACAGCGATAATGAAAAAATGTCGAAACTTTGTTATCTCTACCTTTGCATGCACATCAGGAAAAAGTGAGAATATCACAATATGTGTGAGTTTGCTACGCACATACACGAGCACATATCTGTGTATGTGTATTTCTACTGTGATTTTATTTTAAATTAAATTGAGGTTTTTCCATGTCGTTGTGCTCTGATGCATGCGTGTGTGCTGAGTGTTTGTATGGAAGGGTTTTTGACAAAAGGATTTTTTTCTTGTTTTTACGTTACTTGTGTATTTGATGCAACAAAAATTTGTTCGTTTGTTTTTTTTTTTTTTCTAATTAACATTTAACAATATTTCCAGTTGCTCAGCTTCGCCTCTATGAACATGCTACAATTTTAGATGTTATGTAAAAGTGCTGACTTTGTATTTTTGATTTTAATTGAAAATGAAACCCTAGTTGTGCTTGAGGATTTTTTTATACATATGTTCTTGTTTTGCAAATTGGGGGGAGATTCTTCATAACACATCGTTTTACTTAACGAAGATATCAATTTCAGGTATGGGATTCGTTAAAGTCTTTTAATTTAAAGAAAGCTACAAATTTATTTTAGACATAGCAATCCAAATCCTATATACATATATTTTCGACGTTTCTCCATCAATTGAGGGAAGAACATACTTCCATAGATGCACTAAAAACATAATGTTTGAAGTTCAGGAGCACCTGTGGTTATACTCAAAACTCAGTTCGTCATCATCTTCATGAATTGTACTCAATTTGAGAGAAAGACCGCGTTAAAAATAGTGGAAAATGTTTTCAAGATTAAATTTTTATGATTCTTTTAATTCGTTTTCGAGATTTATTGAATTTCTCAATACAAATTCTTTCCAAATAAGTTACAAATCAATGATACTCTTCAAAACTTTTTGTTACTCTTCGATACTTTTCGGCTAATTCAAGACATTTTGATACTTTTCTGTGAATTTCGTTCATATAGAATTGAGGCGCCTAGTTGCAAGACCGGCCAAGTCCCTTTTCCATACTTTTGGACAAACAACGAAAAACGAATCGAACGAAAAATTAAAAAGTATTTCCCACATAATAGCTTATACGATTTCGTACTCAAAGCACGTCAGATCAGACTTTTCAAGTTTCATTTGCGTATGTTTTTGAGAAAACAATTTTGGACTTGGCCGGTTTTGATTCCAAGTCGTTGGACTGGTTTTGAAAGCAAGTTCATGGACTTGGCCGGTTTTGAAATCTATGAATCAAAAATAAATTAAAAAGTGTAATAATAAAAAAATAAAAATAAAACCATAGTAGAGAGATAAAGCATGGTCTAGATTTTGATATATGAGAATATCTCAAAATTTGATTTTTTTGAACTTGGCCGGTTTTTCAACTGGGCGCCTCAATTGTTTGATACTATCGAAACCTTTATAATTAGTTTGAAATATTTGGTACAATTCTACTTTTACGATAGTTTGAATCGATGTTTTGAAAATTTCAGATACTACAAGTAATCAAGTGATTTTAAAATTTACATCAAACTATATACCATTTTAAAGGGAATAAAGTAAGCTTTATTATCATGCTAAAAAAGTTTTAGGTCATTAACACATTTTTTGAAAAAAAAAAAAATTTTTTCAAAAAAAAAATGGGCAAACTTTCAGAAAATTCGTAATATCTCCAAAATTTTAGGTCAAATTTCAAAACTTTTCTAACCATTATTGTAGGCCGTTAAGTTATCCTTCTTATGATATCCATATTTCCTATTTTCCATTCAGTGGTTCCCAACTTATAACCATTTTTATAAAAGCTATATCCGGAACTTCCGATGTCTATATCTCCGATACTATATCCGACGACTTTTTTTGATATTTTTTAGTTTTTAATCACCTTTAACAAAAAAAAAATAGTAAAATTGGACAATGTCAGCTAAAGGAAACCTGTTCCGAAGGGTATATTGGGAAAATATGGTGAATGTGGTTACAAATATTCGTCAAAGTATTAATAAAAAATACATTCCATAAATCGCTTCATCGAATATACTATAACTACGTTATCGTTCGATATTGCAATGAGAATGACAATGTTTACATTAGTCACAAGATACAATCCCTCTTCCGACAACCAGCACATGCTTCTTCCATGTTCTATTTAAAATATTTTACGTACGATATTTTAGAAGTATTTTATATTCCAAATTATACATATTTTAAAATGTTTTCGAATTTCATTTTTCGTTACATATTTTATACGATTCCTTAGTCTTTAAGCCAAAGTTTCTGATGGCATAACACAGCATAAAATTTCAGCTGCTTTTGAGGTTCCAGTTGTTGTCGTCGTCGTCAGCGTTGCATTTGTTGCAATTCAAATGAAAGCAACAGCATTAAAGAACATGCTCAAGTTTTCCGCATACATTTGCATTTATGTCTGTTGAAACATCCGAATTTATGTCGTCTAACTATGACTGTCTGTCTGTGCACATCAGTATGATAATGTGGCTTTATCTTCTTGCATTTACGCACAAATTCTAACCATAAATGCACATATTTTGCTCAAACATATGTAGCTAAAAGAGACATATGCAATTTATGTTAAAATAAGTTTTTAACCCAGTAGAAAAATAAAATTCAAGAGAAATACACTTAGATTTATTGCTATCGATATTGGATAGGAAGAAGACAACCTTAAAATTCGTTCTTATATCAAAATATCTATGATCAAAGTTGAAGGCTCTTTATGTTGATGTATCGGTAGTGAATTTTTGCAGACCTTTTTTTATTTATTTTCTGTTATAAAGTTTTCATTCCTTAGCATAGCCAATAATTTAAATTTGATTAAGTTACCAACTGGGTCATTCCTGAAGTCACATCTTTTGTGCTTACTCTTATTTGACCTATGGACATTATTGTTTTTATGTCATTTTGCCGGCTAACATTTTGTAATTTTTGAAATATTGCTAAAGTTTTATTCTTCCGCATCTGCTGTGGTTGCTGAAAATGCACATAACTTTCCTTGAGTTGCTGTTGTTTTGTAGAAAAAAAAAAAGTTTTTTTTTTAATTTTTTTTTTTAATTTTGTTGAATGTTACTTGACATTTGACTTGACATGTGGTTAATAAACATTTTTTTATAACCCCAGTTATTTTTGTAACTTACAAACTTTTTATGTTAAATATTGAAAAACATCGTCGCATGGAATCTTAAATCATCGAATAAAAGTTTTTGTATAAATTTAACAATATGTATATATCAGAAAAATTATATGGTACACAAAATTTTATCGTCGAAGTACGGTCCATGGATTTTGAAAGACGAGACCAGGCAAGACTTTTGATTTTCATTAAATTCTCGTATTTCTTCGTAAAGTATGCGCTAAAGATGACAAAATTGAATAGACTCTTTTAATATATATGTACATATGTATGATATATAAATATTATACTATTCACTCAAAAAACGCAAGCTTTATTATACACCTCAATAGCAAAACGTTAAAGAGGTCTTTACAGGATACATTATACCTTTATTCCAAAAAATGGAAGAAAATTAAACGAGCAATATTAATGCTCACGCCCAACTTTGAACGCTCATACTATACAGTTTTTTTGCTTAGTAGTTAAGTAATTTGGGACATTTTAATGGTGAAAGCATACTAATATACCTCTTGGCTTATCAGGATAAATGAATGAGCCCCGATTCCATACCAGCAGTTAAGTTTTTGTCCGTTTTCATGATTGAAAAATCAAAAATTGGTGCATACATCCAGTGAAAATCTTCTTCTACGACATCAGTGAACTTTCAAAAGAAATCAAAATCGATTGAAAATGGTTGAAATCGGTTCGCGGGCACGCCTACTGGCTATTCTTAATGTAAATTTGCCCAAGCCCATTTTGAAAAAAGTTGCAGCGATTTTGATGAAACTTGGTGATTTGGTGTACATGTAAACCAAATTAGGATAAGGCTAAGTTTCAAGTTTCCAAAGGTTCGTAAAGGGGCGTGGCACAGCCCTAAATTCTTAAAATACTATATCTTCTAAACCGTTCATATCAAACCGAAACATATCAAGTATAACTTGAATTGTGATAAAAGTGGGCGGAATCATAAAAGTGGACGTGGCATTTTTCAACTGTTTGATTCCGTAAATCTCAAAATTGGCAGCAACAATTTTCATAAAAATTTTGGAGATGCTGAAAGCAGTCATCAATAAAAGCTCAGCCACTTTGCTGAAAAAACTCGTTGAAGGGCGTAGCACCGCCCACAATATTTATAAACGTTATATTAATAGAACTAACAATGTAATCGCTATGAAATTTAATGAGGTAGATATACTTGCTATAAGGTCTCTTATTACAAAAATATGGTCCAATAGTAGTAGTGGGCGTGGCAACTCCCATATAAGCAAAAAACGTTTATTGTTATAGATAGTGTGCTATAAAGTAATCTTCATGAAATTTGGTGCATGAGTGTCAGTTACTATAAGCTTTAAAAATAAATAAATTTCGACGCGATCGGATGAGTGGGCGTGGCACTTTCCATATTAACATAAATTTGTAAGCGCTGTTTTAAGTAAACTATTGCAGCAATTACTATGAAATTTCATGTAAGTGATTCAGTTGCTATAGAGTATATCTGAATCAAAACTGGCTGAAATAGCACCAGTGGGCGTGGCACCTCCCATACAAATCAAATACGCTAAGTGGCATATTTATCGAAATATGTGAGCAATTATATTAAAATTTGGTGTAAGAGGTTTGTTTATTGAAAGCTATTTCTGGATCAAAACCGAACTGGATTGTACTAGTGGGTGTGTCACCGCTCTAAATTTTAAGGCTAACTACGGCATATTTCGCAAACTATACAAGCTATTGTGCTAAAATTTCGAATATAATTTATTGAACCAAAAGTAGGCGGAATTGAAGAAGTGGGCGTGGCATATTTCAAATATTTCATTTTTACTAGACTTTTTTCAACATTTTCCATATTCTTTCGACTTTTTCAACCTTTTAACTTTTTCCAATATATCCTATATGTATTTGTTCGACTTTTTCAACCTCTTTCAACTCTCTTCATCAGTTCCTTTATTTTTCGACTTTTTCATCAATTTTGAATTGTCTCAACATTTTTCAACCTCTCTCAACTTTTTTCAATATTTTGCATATATTTTCGACATTTTCAATATATTTCAACCTCTGTCAACCTTTTTTACATTTTACATTTTTTTGTCGGCTCTCGTTTATGGTATTAAAATGGTATATTTAGTGCTGCTTAAGGTTCTTAGCATGCATACTTGTCCTTCACTCTAAACTAATGGAGCCAAAAGTCTTAAAATAAAACATTTCAAAAAGTCATTGGTTTGATAATAATGAATATTAATTTTAATCGAATCAGCTTTCATATTTTAATGTAGAATTGATGAGCATCTGAATTATATTTTATCTTTAATTTCGAACATTTTACAATTCAGCACTAAGTTTTTTTCTTGTCTATGAACATCATCATAATACATTAAGGGAATTCACTTGTCACATTTATTATAAAGTGCGTGCATTATGCTGTTGCATTGCAATAAAAAATCAAAATGAAAATGCATTATTCACGTTCTAATCACTCAACAGAGTATAATTTTTCAAACCACGTTCTCAAAGCTGCAATACTTTTCAAATGAAAAATGGTGTGGGGTAAGAAAAAACATAAAAGAATTCTATCGTACAATAGGAAACATAAGAAAAGTTGTGCTCAGCTGTGTAGTGTAGTTCTGCGTCAATCGCATTGTGTTGAATACGATTTAGCTATTGCTTGAATTTATAAATATACATATAAAAGGAGTACACAGAATTCATTGTGAATAGAAATTTCAGTCTTTTAAAAGTTTAAGAAAGTCTTTAAAATGTTTGTATTGAAAAGTAGACAACTCAGCTCAACACTGATTAACAGCAAATGCATCATGGCAAACGAAACTGCAAATTTCAAAATACATTGCAATTTTCTCTACTTTTGAATGGCTTTCTTTCTACCCTTTAGTTAAGTACAGTGTGCTACACCTTTTAATTTCAACCCACTAGTTAAGTTTTGTTTTGATTTCTCATACCCGCCGTCGTAACGCCAATCCTCTTTTGCACATCTACCACTGCGTGAAGTTCGAACTTGCATAGTTTTTCACACGCAAATCATCATCATCAGCTTTTCATTTTCTTAAGTTTTAGTCTTAAGCTCTCATGGGGGCAATATTTTCATTCAAACAGAACGAAAAAACACTGCAGCACCAGCAGCGAATGAAGCAGCATGTAAAACACACCATTAGGGCAATCGCATATACATATATACATACATATAAACAGATGCTCGCATACGCATACACACAAATTAGTGGAAAAAGAGTTAAGTACAGTGGCGTGGAAATATTTAATAGGAAAAAATCTTATCTATATAAATAAAATGATAGCTTTTTTCGATGTTCGCACATCACGCGAAAACTGCTTGATCAATTTCAATCAAGTTTATTTAGAGTTATTCCTTAGACGCTTGATCTCAATCTCCAATTAAAATTGTCACGATATTCCTGTTAAATATCAAAATATCTAAGTTTTAAAATTGCTAAAAAAATTAATTTCACACATTTCAAACAAGCATGTTAACATAAAAAATCGTTGAATGGGAATCGAATATAAAAGTTAGTGTGTATGCTTTGTTGTTTGTCATTCTGACATTGAGTCGATATTGAAATCTATTTCTTTTTTATCATGGAAGTGACAAAGTTAATTTTAAATTCTCATCCTTTGGCATTGAAATTTTGAAAGATTTTAATTCACAAATGAATAGTTCCTATGCAGCTCTGACAACATAATAGTTTTATTTGCATTTAATACAAAGAATAAATCAATATTTTGCGCAAATATTGAGTTCTTGCTATAAAAAAAAAATACTCAAAAACTATGATTTTTATTTGCTCGTCACTGTGCGATAGCTAAGAAAACTTAAAAATAATAAAATCTACAACCGTTGGATTGCAAGCACCGTGGAAGACCCAACCAACCAAAGTAGAAAACTTGGTGCTAGAAAACTCACACATTGCCATAGTCGTTTCCAGAATGAAAACTTTTCAAATCACTGTTGTAAAATTTCAACTTAAACAGCTGCAGCTGCTGTTTCTGCTGGATATGCGTACGCGCAACAACAATATGAATGAAAAACATAAACATCAGTCCTTTGCTGGCTGTTGATGCTTTTGCTGATTGAAAAATGCGGCCCCAAAGGCGAATTTTCTTTTGTTTGCGCACTTAAATTGAATGAGATTTCCGTTGATTGAGATTGGCACGCTACGCTTAAAACGAAATACAGTCACATATGGTAACGTACATAAAAAAACATATGAACATATGAATGTACCCAGTGGGCAATTGAGTAAAAAATATTCATGAGAATTTGCTACATGCGTAAGCGATTACATGTCAGTTTTTTGTAGTTTTCAGAGTATAAACACTTCTTCAATCCATTTTTAATGCATAGAAGAGGGCGTGGCAGGTATAGAAAAATATATATGAGCCCTTTATTTTGAGAGTAGGGCAAGTCCCTCTTCGTTGAGAAGAAAAATTAGCTACCCAGCGGCAAATTGATGAAATACTCTGATTTTTCATGAATGAAAAGCTATACCCTTTGTGTTGTACGTTTCACAAATGAAATTGTTACTGTGATATTTTGTTTATTTGCTTCCTGGCTGCCTGCTTTGTATATGGAGCTGTTGGCATTCATCTTACTGGCCACCTGCATTGTATATGAAGCTGTAGGCAGTCTGTCTGTTTGCTGTCTGATTTGTATATGGAGATGTAAGGGGTCTTGCCTGTTGGCTGCATACTTTGTAAGTGAAGATGTGGCAATTCGGTAAGCTATACATACAGGCACTTAGTAAGCGATATTTCAAGGCAGTCTGCCTTTCCCTTGCTACACATTGCATATAGAGATGTAGGCAAGCTGCCTACAAAGCGGCCATTCCTTTGTAAAAAAAATTTACAATTGTGGCTGGAGCTGTGAGCATTACTGCCTACAATGAGTATAACTATTCATCGATGTTGTGTATAACATATTTGCCGCTGGGTAACTTGAAATCGACTGGATTTGTCTGTATCTCTGTCTGTGGAAATCACGATTAGGCGATACCTAAGCCAAGTTATGGATTAAACTTCGGTACATGCCTTCAACCAATGTTCTTTGGACTAAAAATGCACAAAACGAACAAAACGGTTAACGAACACGCCCACATTCCATAGAAATAAAATATTTGAGAAACTATATAGTGAAAGTTATTTGCTGTAGTCTGGCAAAGTTTTTCACATATAATAAAAATAACTTGCACATCCTCTGAACGTGAATTTGGCGAATATCTATAGGAGAGCGTGGCAACGCTCATACAAGCAAAATGCTGTACTGAGAAAACTGCTGAAGGTAATGGAACCAAATTTCCCAAAAATAATAGGAATGAATCGTATAAGCTTTGGGCAAGACATAGGCAAATTTCTGCAAGTAGGCGTGGCATCCTTCATAGAAACGAGAACTTTAAAAAACTTTTCTGAGAGAATTGCCTCAAGTAATGAAACCAAATATCTAATAAAAAATGTAACAAATGGTTCGGTTTCGTATTAGATAAAAAGTTAGCGACTTTCAAAATGAGGGCGTGGCACCTCCCATACAAGTATATGCATCAAAAAGCTACATAAACAGCTATTTAAGTAAATTCTGCCAAATTCAGTGTGGGTACATTTAGTCAAACCAACAAAGATTTTCACAAATAATAAAAATAACTTGGACATGCTCTGAACGTGAAGTTGGCGAATATCTACAAGAGGGCGTGAAAACGCCCATACAAGCAAAATGCTATACTGAAAAAACTGCTAAAGGTAATGAAACCATAATTCAAAAAATCCAATTTTCCAAAAAATAATGGGAATGAATCATATAAGCTCTGGGCAAGAAAGTGGCGAATTTCTGCAAGTAGGCGTGGTATCCTTCATAGAAACGAAAACTTTAAAAAACTTAATTTTGAGAGAATTGTTTCATGTAATGAAACCAAATATCAAATCAAAAATACAACAAATGGTTCGGTTTAGTATAAGATAAAAAGTTGGCGACTTTCAAAATAAGGGCGTGGCATCTCCCATATAAGCATAAGCACCAAAGGGCTTTACAGAGAGCAATTTAAGTAAATGCTGCCAAATTCAGTGTGGTTACGTTTAGTCAAACCAAAGATAACACCCGTTTTTATTTCCATTTGAAAGCTTTCTCTTAGAATTGAGTACGAAAGCCTTACTTTGAACGGCCTATTTAAATGAGTTATTTCATATTAAAAAAAAATAAGCTAGGTAGTAGTTAAGTAAGGCATTTTAATAAGGATTCTTACTCCTGTTTTTGCCTACTAGGTATATAGACAAACGTACACAATAAAGTCCTTTGTGCGTAGCAAATACAGCGCGATGTTGTGCTTTCAACTTTTCGTTCGTAAGATGAATTTGAAAAATCGGTTTGAGCGCTGCAAGGATTGGTTAACATGTACTATTGCATTGCATGGCTTGCATTTCTGTTAGCATCTTGTTGATTTATATTTTCGCTTTTGTTGCCAAGCTAAAAAGTACCTTCTAGTCAAAACGAACTAAGGCATGATTTAAAGGTATTTTCACAGGACATTGGAATTTTCACAAGATATTCACAGAAGTGAAATATCACGCATGTAAACATTTTGGTCCAAATAGAAATAAAAACTTCATCAAGAATAAAGTGAAAACTTCATGTGTAGGCTCAATTATGCAAAGAATAAGTGCAGAAAAAAAAATTTAGTAACACATTTCAAAAAGAAATATAGATTAAATGGTTGTCAAATTTATACAAAAGAAAAAACAATCGAGAAGTGTTGCGGAAGCGTGCGACAGATTTCAGGCGTTTTTGCTTAAACTTGTATTGTTGAACCTAGGTTTTAATAGATTTTTTTTTGTTTTTATTTCTTATTGGCAAAAATTCATAAAAATTAAAAAAATCCCCATGATATGGCACGTTTTTCGTAAGAAAAGTTGATGCGCAATTCGTTTGATATTCGCTAAAGCTTTTTTTACTCGAAAATCTACCCAGAGGCAGGTGCTGCTTCTCAAACTCTGAACGAATATATTTGGCTTTAATTTTCGGAATGGAATCCTTTTGGCTCACAATTATAAAATAACAAAAGAATTATTATTACGAAACATATGTTTTTTTTTTATTTTTCTTTTCCTGCTTTATTTTTGATTGACTTTTAAACACTCACAGCTACGATTTTATTGAAAATGAAATTGTTGATTACTCTGTTTTTCTTCATTTTCTGCTATTTTTCAATCAATCAATAGTGTGTTTCAATGACTATTTACACATTCAGCCAATAGGCCAAATTGAACTACACACATAAACATCAATGTGTGCATGTTAGTATGGTACATACTTATTTACATACTTACAAACACAAACACATTGTGCACTCTCTTATACATACTTACTACATGCATCATTGTATTTCTTTTTTTTTTATGCTGAGTGTAAAAATCGTTTCTATTTCATTTCATTTTGTTTTGTTTTTCTTTTTCAAAAATTTTCATTTAAAATATTTTTTTTTCTCTCTCCTTCTTATTGCATTGCATGAATAAGCAAATAAAATTTAAATGCAAAAAAATTCAAAACAAGAAAAAAGAATGTGTTGAGAGCTTAACTTATACGGGCAAAAGTAAAACTACAAAATAAAAAACGGTAGGAATTGGAAAATAGAATGAAAAAAAAATTGAAAAAGAATAGGATAAATAATGCAATGCAAATTTAAATAAACGAAAATTTTTGCGCAGATTGTTGAGTTGAGCCAATCAGTGCAACAAAAATGGAATGCAAAGTGTTTTTGCAAATATCCTCGTAAATTTGCAATCCGTTTAATTTGCAATATATTTCCACAAAAGTAATTTTCAGTGGAATTTTAAAAGAATTTTTTTTTTATTTTCATATACAAATATTATTATTCTATTTTACTTTCTGAGCATGAAAATAATTGAAAAATATTTGTACAAACTTTAAAAATTTTAGGAATTTGCAGTACACTAATTAACTTTAGATATTTACTGCTATTTTATGTGGAAATGTTGTATGAAAAGAACAATCTAATTACCACAAAACCAAACATTTCTCTTAAGCTTTCTCATATAATTTCAAGCATACTTTCCTATATAAAATCTAAAACAATTTCATAAGTAAACACAAAAGTATTATAGTAGTATGAAAACTTGTTAAAAAACTCGAACAAAAAATTTTTGTGATATTTTAATTGTTGTTTTGAAAGGATGTTGTTTTATTTCATTAGAAAAAAATAAAAAGATGTGCAATATTTTGTTATTTTCTAAGTATGTTATGAATAATGTATGTATGTGTAAGTGCATATACTCAACACATACAATAAACATTGCAGGAACGTATGCTGATAACAAACTTTCGGGGAACGCAGATTTTTCAGAACAATTTATTTCGCGAATTTCAAACTTCAATGTATGTTACTATGATAGCATTTGATTTCGGAGATGGAGACTCTAACCCCCATAGAAATCCGAAATATGCTTATTGTTTGATTATTTTTCAGTGTAATTTATCCCAAAAATATATTGATAAATATAGTATAATTTTTTTAAAATAAATGCTTCACCAGATAGACCTATCTCGAGCCCATCTTTGGGGAAAAAAATGCTGTACCATACGATGAGGAAAGTTGAAAACTAAAATTTTAACATAGCCAGAGGCGTATCCAGATCACTGAAACTCCTGTTTTTAGACCACTTTTCAAAAAGTAACTCTTTCTAAAATGATAGTGAAGGTTTGAGAAGTGCATTTGAACATTACAAGTGACATCTTCGGACGCTGGAAAGGCCTGCATCTGATCAAATTTCGCAGTTAATTTTGCTTACAATATTCGATGACAAATGTACTTTGAATAACAACTGGGCTACTTCTGAGCAAAAAAAAGGCCATAACCAAGAATTAAGGGGTATTAATATAAAAAGAATTATAAATTTCATTATAAATGGAAAACAGACGGTTTTTTGAATAAAGCTTAAAATTGAGACAGGAAAATTAAAGTGTAGTGTCTTTAGATTAGAATTTCTTAATCTTATGTTTAGATGGGCACCTTCGGCTGCACAGTTGGAAAAGTTTGTCAAGAATATGCAATAGCAAATGTGTCCGAAAACATTAAGTACAATGAAAATAACTAATCTTCATTACAAAAAATGCCAAGTGGAAAATGTGCCCAACGAAATTTAATACTAGAAAAATATCATAAAAAATTATTTTTTTTCAAATTCGTGTCAACACCAAGTTTGCGTTTAACTTGCTTTTTAAATGTAATATAGTTCAGCAAAGGCCCTATATAACTTTCAATTTAGAAAGGAAACCAACTAAGTACATTTTTCTTACTACGTCAGTTCACAGACACATCAAAAAGGTGTATGTACTTAGGGGCCGTTCATAAATTACGTAAGACAATTTCATGACTTTTTGAGTAAGATTTAGTAAGATTCTCTGCCCATAAGTGCAACTGCCCATAAGAGCAACTGCTCATAAGTGCAACTGCCCATAAGTGCAACTGCCTATAAGTGCAACTGAATACATAAGAAAATTTCCGTGCATCTTCCGTTTATAAGCACAATTTTTAATGATTTTAACACCGTAGCCTAAAACAAAATAAATATAAATAAAAATTCTGTACAATAAAAACCCGAAATAACTGCAAATAATTCACTCTATAAATATTTGAGTCATTTTTCACTACAATCACTTTTATTGTAAGATTTTGTATTCCACTGATTTAGTCACGTCATAGCGTGATTGACAAATTATTGCACAAAACAAAATTAACAAGAAACACTTTTGAAACAACATCATTTATTATTAATATTAGTAGAAGACATGCAAGCTCAATACAACAAAAAAAAAACAGTACTACAAAAACGAGATAGAATATTTGCTGCAAAAAATTTGGTTAAACACCAAAAATAAACATTGAAGACCACATAAAAGTAGGTCAGCATTAATGCCAAAGTTGCCTTCAAGCTAAAAATAATAATAAAATTTCTAATTTTATTAAATTTTCATTTTCAAATACCAAAAATAATGCAAGCAAAAATGGAAAACAAACACAAATATAATATAATTTTCACT
This sequence comes from Tricholauxania praeusta, assembly GCA_949775025.1. Classification (NCBI taxonomy): domain Eukaryota; kingdom Metazoa; phylum Arthropoda; class Insecta; order Diptera; family Lauxaniidae; genus Tricholauxania; species Tricholauxania praeusta. The sequence goes on along the minus strand of OX459031.1, from coordinate 16,259,976 downwards.
AAATCCTCACTGGTTTCTCATACACACGATATTCGAGTGGTGAAATATTTGCAAAAGCATTTTATATCCATTAAAAATGTGGTCTACATTCAAACCGCTCTCTAACGCCTATAATATTTGTATTTGGGGTGTATGAAGCTGCTACTGGTGCTGCTGTTCCCTATTTTCAAATGTAGCCACAAAATATTATTATTTGCTTAGATAACAGCAGTCACAACAACAATTAAAAATATTTAATCGTATTGAAATATTAGTAATTAAATTGAAAATTATTTCACATTTTTAGTAATAATCTTTTAGTTCATTTTGAAGCGCTACTTATTATTAGGGAGTACTGAAGGATATATCGATATTAGGAATTTTTAAATTCTTTTGGCCTTTTTTTCAAAGCAGTTTTGAAAGCTTTGCTTTGAAATTATTTTACTTTGAGTTTTTGCAAGTCAGTGCTTGATTTGACTGCCTTCTTAAAGTATTGAAATTTTTTGATTTTCAAAATATCGTCACTTCAGTAACCCCAAATAATGGAGCATTTTAGTATTCATGACGTTCAGTCTCCAGAGTATGGTAATATCAAATGGCATTAGACTGTACAAAAAATTTTTATTGTATATATATTTTGAGATTTTGGAATATGCAGTGATATATTTTTAAATTAAAAGAATGGCCACTTTTTTAAATGTCATACATAGTCTTCCCAATTAGCACACGTTGCAAGTTTTTGGCTAATACAGTGCTGCAGCTTTTTTTTGTAGTTCAATTTTGCCTAAATATTTCAAAAAATAGCTAATAAATTGCAGAAAAATAAGTTTCACTAAGTTGGTATTTTTCAGCAAAATTTTTTATTTTAAAAGCTAATTTATAGCCAAGAACTAGCATAACGTGCTGGCGCTCTCAGCGCTCTCAGCGCTCTCTCGAGAAGTGCGCATCAGTATAGAGAAAATAAATGTGTGTGGATTTTTTTTAGCAATAATTTGAAGTATGTATGCAAAATAAATGTTATTAAATATAGTCATTGCTTTTACTGTAAATTAACTTTAAATGCGCTTTAATCAGAGCCATGAATCTATGCCTGCTCTGTGATTTCTTTTAGCTATAAAAACCAAATCGAAACAATAAATATAGTTACTTTTGTTTAGCTGTAATCTTTTCGTTAAAGTATAGTTCATAGCTTAAGAAAATAATAACGAATTTGTGCTAGTTTTTAACATCTATTTTGGCTATATAAACGCTTCTTAGGCAGGTACAGAAAATATTTTTAATATTAAGCCAGACACAAAATGTAAAAACTTTAGAAAAAGCTATTAATGACTTGTCAATTGCATCAAAAGTATTTTTACAGCTTACTCCTAGCAATTATTGCACCGTAGCATTTTAATGCTGCTTGGGTTGTGACGTTATCAGTTTTTCTAACATTTCTAACATGATTTCAAAACTTTTTTTGTAGATCTCATAAGTCAAATAATATCCAAAAAAAAATTAGCAAAATCGTAGACTTCCACTCCTTTTGGTTTGACAAAGAATTCCCCATACAAAAACAACGGTATTAAGCTTTTTATCGTTAAGCTCGACCGGTTCCTATTTATTTTCTTTATTATTATTATTCGCCCTCGTCCATTGTTGTCATGGTTGCACATTTCCTTTGTTTCTGTACATGAAAGAGGTCCTTTGCAATTTGCTGGTCATTTGCATTGTTTTCTTTTCTCTTTTATCCTCTTCTTTTTTCTTGTCACCCACTATGTACTTTTACTATGAGCTTAAAGATTTATACCGTTCACAAAGCAGCTTCAGAAAGTGGACAACGATAAATTTTCATCTTTTGTAATTAATTTAAGATTTGTTCGCTCCTTTTATTCTCAAGTTTTTCTAAGACTTTCATAGTGTTGGCTATAACGGAAGCTTTTATTGTTATTTCAGTTGTTACAAGAAGTTAATACAACTGGTTACCATGGAGGTGTGAAATCTTGTACAGTGAAATCTTGTGTAATTCATTGTTTATGTTTTTAATCAAATGCTTCAAAAATCTAACAAATTTAATTTATATTCAGCGCTTTGAAATATTATACGTTGTAGCATTTAAAAAATGTTTAAAAATAAATAAAAAATGGCCCCTTTTTGAAATAAATTACTTAACTTATGTTAAAACCTACCGGCTACTCTATGTAAATTACATTATTTACACAATGCAAGCTGTGATTTTCGCACGCTCCAAAGACAACGCCATAAATTTCAAAGCTTCCATAGGCGCGCATACCGTAAATTCAAATCATTTGTGTGACTTAACGTGGTGCGACGACTTAACGAACTACGTAAACTACTGCGTACGTTAATAAGTGACAAATGCGAGTTTGTCAATGTCTTTGTTAGTGACTAAAACAGCAGTAGGAAAATCAAAAGCAAAAATAACAACAGCAGCAGTAGAGACATAAAGCACAAAATCACTAACAGCTGGAATAACAACAAACGGAAAGACAACACAAAATGACCATTTTGCAGGCTTTAACTAACATTCGTTCGTTCGTCGTTGATGACCATGTGTCTATGTGTCTGTGACTCCTCTGTTGCCATTGTGGTCATGGTCATCATTAACAACTAGCAGGCAACATGAAAAACACTAGCAACAACAACAACAACAATAAAAATAGCAACACCGATTAGATCGCTTAAAGGAAAAGTTATTTGCTCTCGATTTCATTGATGGTTGTGTTTTATATACAAACAAACAACACTTGGTCATGTGTGGAGTTGTAATTCACACGAACACACTTAAGCAGACAAACATGCATACAGATAAAGGCCGATACGGACATTTATGCGCTGCAAGAAACTGCTATCATTAGTAGGGGAAAACCTGACATCAATTCTTGGAACATATTAAATATGCAGGCATATAAGGATGATTTAATTTATATTAATTAATTTTCATAAAAATGTGCAGTAAAAAGAAGATTTTAAATGTTTGACTTTTGACATATTAAATACTTTTGTGATTAAATATTTGTCAGCTGTTTTTAAAATTTGATTTTTCAATAGAATTGAAAAGCAACGTTTCACTCTCCGGTTTGGTAGCTCTTAAGTGAAACAAGTATTAATAGAAAATTTATTATGGATAAATAAAAATTTCCCATCAATGTATATTATATGTATTTCCCCTGGTTTCTATCCCACTGCTCATATCCAGAGTCCGTTGGAAATGTTTTTCACTGTTTCATTTATAAAATTTGTATCTCTTCTTGTACTGGTTATTATCATATAATGTCAGCAATATTTTTGTGTTTCGCTGTAAAGTTTTTTGAAAATCTTTGCTCGGTGTCTTTTGGGTGTATTTTAGGGCTTTCACTTCAAATAAGTGTATTTCAGGCAGAGAATGGAATACAGGAAAAATCTTTACTTAAGAAAAAAAAACAAGCTGATTTTTTTCCCAGTGTACAAATACATTCCTTCGCAGTCATTTCAAGTATACATACATATAACTCTAATTGTTCATGATTTCAACCGTGTTGCCATTTACAGTATTTGTTCTTCTACACTCCTTTGAATGACAGCCAGTCTAGAGTGTCTGCTGGATCACAATGCATAATTAATTGCAAACTTCTGCTAAGGACAACAAATGTTCACAGCATGTTTTTAGAAGACAATGTCTTATGCGAAGGCTTTCTAACCAAACTATTGTGTTGATTTTTGTTTTCTCTCTATCTCTCTCTTTTGTTTCATCAATACTTTTTACTTTCATCACTTGAGGTAATTGCTATTCTGACTAGGTCATTAATAGCATGATTTTTTTTCCTGATTTCATTAATTTGTTTCAGTTAGTTAGGTTTTTACTTATCTCTCATTTGCATGCAATTGAACAAGCTACAAAAGCATAAGTTGTGGGCAAAGTGGCTTATGTATGCATATTCCTCTTTACAAAACTAAAGCTAAGAATAGCATTAACGTCTTTAAAAATATATTATTTTTCAAAAATGTTACAGTCGAAAAGGTAGCCTCACAAAAAATGCGAATTTTTATAGTATGTCTGTATGTCCTTTTAGTTAGTTTAGGATAGTTTGAACACAATGCCTGAACAGAGGTGCACAGTGGTAACAAATTAAAATTCTCAACTCACAATGAAATACAACTTACTGAAATCTAACACTCCAAACATCTTTTGGCCGCTGAACATATGTAAATCTAGCGACAGTTTTTATTGAAAACCTTCTTTCTAACACTACCGCAAAATTTCGTATTTTTACCTTTACTTAACTGACCTTGCCTTACCTTACGTTACCTTACCTTACCTTACCTTACCTTACCTTACCTTACCTTACCTTACCTTATCGTACCTTAGCTTACATTACTTTTCCTTACCTTACCTTACCTAACCTTACCTTACCTTACCTTACCTTACCTTACCTTACCTTACCTTACCTTACCTTACCTTACCTTACATTACGTTACGTTACGTTACGTTACGTTACGTTACGTTACGTTACGTTACGTTACGTTACGTTACGTTACGTTACGTTACGTTACGTTACGTTACGTTACGTTACGTTACGGTACGGTACGGTCACGTTGCGTTACGTTACATTACGTCACGTTACTTTAGTGTACTTTAGTGTACTTTAGTTAGCAAATAATTCTAGACAAACTATTCAATAGCTAATAAAGGCTATGGCAATTTCTTACATTACTTATCCTTACCATACCTTACCTTACATTACGTTACGTTACGTTACGTTACGTTACTTTACGTTACGTTACGTTACGTTACGTTACGATACGGTACGGTACGGTCACGTTACGTTACGTTATGTTACGTTACGTTACGGTACGGTACGGTTACGTTACGTTACGTTACGTTACGTTACGTTACGTTACGTTACGTTACGTTACGTTACGTTATGTTACGTTACATTACGTAACGTTACTTAAGTCTACTTTAGTTAACAAATAATTCTAGACAAATTATTCAATAGCTAATAAAGGCTATGGCAAGTGTGCGTAAAAATGTAGATCGCTTTAAGGCTTTTATTGCCTGAATTTTTTTTTTTCTAACCTTTAAAATATCCATAATCTCAATTTTTTTTCACTCAAATATTAATCCGGCAATCTTTTGTTTACCTATCAAAAACAAAATGCTACGTATTTTAGTGACTTATTTAAAAAAAATTTAAAATGTAAAGACTTCAGTAAAAACGGCATAAACTTTACTGATGTCAACGCGAAAATGGAGGAAGTGCAAAAGTCGCTGTTATGCTCTTTATTTTACAAAAGCCAACTCCCACGAAAATGTCACAACTTACAAACTATCAAGCTTGTTGTCACTACAACTGGCTCTTGGCCTCTAACTCGCGCTCGCTCTCTCTCTCTCTCTCTCTCTCTCTATCACTTGCTTTTGCACTGTCTATTTTGTCTTTTTGGTCTTGGCTGACAAACCACATTCTACTTGCACAACTACATCGAAATAACAATGACGTTGCTATCAACCACCACCAACAAGAAACGACGACGTTATGGAAAACAAAAAAATGCTGTCCCCTTAGCGTGAATTGTGAAATTTTATTTGGTGCACTTCCTGCTTGGTTTGCGTCCGTTCTTGCACCATGACGCGGCGACATTGCCATGTTCTTCATTTTCACCAGCGCACAAAATGAGGATAAAATTGTGAAATGTTGAGAACCTGGGAATGTTGGCCTTGTTTCTTCTCCTTCATATCCCGCCCTCCAACTTTTAGATTGAAATTAATTTATTACCCAAGCGCATCGGTGCTGCATATCAAATGACAAAGACTTAATTTAACGGAATTTGCAGCGAATGCAAAAGTTGTTTAGAATTAAAACTTGGTCAAAAGGAGAAACGAAAAATTAAATAGCAATGGCTCTGCGAGAGAAAATGTGGAAATTGTGAAAAGTAAAAATGGCGGGGAGGGAGGAAAAGTGAGATGGGAAACGGAAAAAAATATTACACATAAATGTAATTTCGCAAAGTAAAACTTTTAATTAAAACCTCATTAATTTATGTGAGCAAATTATTGTCTACCTTTATTCTGCTTGTTGCTGTATTGAGTTAGGCAAGGTGGAGCTGAGTAGAAGAAAGTGGATTTGATTTAGCTGTTAAGTGGAAAAGTTAGAAAAAATGTGATGTTTTTTAAGAATAACTACACTGAGGAAATTGTATGCGATTGAGATTATAATATAATAAATTTCAGCTAACAAATATTTGTTTGTTTTAAGGATATTTTATTTGAAGCAATTCGAAAGAATCTTGGTTGAAATATAATATGAAATTATATAAATGCTCAATGGCATTTTAAGAAGTTTTGACTTAAATTATATTTTGATAAGTAATTTTTCTTAATGCAGAAGGAAAAGTTAATTGAAATACAACTGCTAATTTGAAATTTTGATTGTGTACTTTACTTATTATAAGTTTTTTTAGTCAGGGAGTAATACAAATATTATGTTTCGTATATGAATAAAAAAAGAAATATATTTAAGAAAAATTTCAAATGACAATAAAAAGGTTAACGTTATATAGAACGTTAGGATCAGTAGCGCAGAGTCGGTTGGTTTTACGAAAAAACAATTTTGACTGTTCCATGACCACCTGCCTAACAAAGAGCAAAGTTAATTCAGTAATTGAAATTCTGGAGCTTACATTCTAAACTATTTTCGATTTCGTTTTATCTATCGCTAGAGTTAAATAGAGTCCTTAGTGTTCATTTAATGTAGCAACTTTGTTATTGATTCGTGAATTCGTTGAAAACTTTTCGTTACAATGTTGGAATAAGATTTAAGAGCTTAAGGGAGTTTTTCGAAAATAAAAGACACTTTCTTAAACATTTTTTTTGGAACTCCATCTTTCAGACCAAATTTTTTTTTTATGTTTTAAAGTATAAATATTCAAGATTTATCCCTAACATTTTAGTCAAAAAATATTCGACGATAAGTTGGACAAGTGCAATGCCGTGAAATTTGCGGTGAGTAAGATATCTGGAAACTGGTTCATCTGAAAATTTTTTCATTTATAACCTGAAACGATTTTTGTGCACAAAAAAATTAAAATTTTCTTTCTACGCCCGCCATTTTGTCAAAAATTTGTTAAAAATAGAAAAAAAAATCATTTTTTTTTTTACTAACCAGTCGTCAGATATCTTGCTCACAGCAAATTTTGAGGTTTTGACGGCATTACACTGTTCCAACTTATCCACGAATATTTTTGGACCAAAATTTCAGAGATAATTTTTGAATAGTTATATGTTAATGATATAAAAAAAAATTGGTCTGAAACAAAATACCTCTTCAAAAAAAAAGTTTTAAAAAAGTGTCTTTTTATTTTTAGAAAAACTCCCGGAAGTCCTTAAATCTGCATTCATTTGCCTACGCTTTACAACAAGCATGTGTTTCATTAATGATCCACTAAGTATTTTATAAATATTTATAGCAAAACAGCTTTGGAAACAAAAATTTTTATTATAAAAGTATTTAATTAAACAAAACATAAAAGTGCAATAATTTTTAGGTAAGGGTGTTACTAAAGTTCTAACATGGCGAATATTCATGCACGCAAAAACCAAACACTTCTTTGATCCTTAATCAAAGCACCAAAACGTCAACCTACAGCAGTGGAAATCAAGTTTATTCGCGTACGCAGAAAAATCGGAAAACAAAATAAAATTATAAACAAAAACTCATAAGAATGAGAAATAATGAAGAGAAAATTGTCAACGTCAGCGTAAAAAGAAAGTTATATGATGCTGTCATTTAATTGCTGCTTTCTTTACATATGAACATAGCAGAAAGTAGATGCTAGAGTGGATTTAAACATCAAAAGATTACAATATTTAATATTTTTTTCTTAAAAATCATATCTTATTCAATGCAGAAAAGCTCTAATGACAGCATACTGTTGCTTGACAAAGTTTGCTTAGAACTTATCACTACTACATATAGTGTAACGTAAAGATCAAATTCTAGTATTATCAATACATTGGGTCACCTTAGCTCATATGAATTCTTCATGTTTTATATGACTTGCAAGTCAAACATAATTTTGCCCTTTGGTTTTTGCTATTCAACTCATGTTTCTTATACGCGTACTTGTGCTTTTTTGAGTTTAACAAAATTTACAGTCTGTTGATTTTGAGTTATAATGTGATTAACAATATTTTGTGTGCACAAAAAACTTGAGGCGCGCTTTGTTCATTTTTTGAAATTCTTTTAATTTTTTTTTACAGTTTTCTGCATATAATGCAGAGCGGAAGCTTAAAAGCAAAGCGTAATTTCTTTTAACATATTTAAAAGGAAGGTTTTTGGTAGAATTTCATAATTTATATTCGATGCACCATTTTACTTTATATCATTTTCTCTTTCCGTTTTTAAAGTATTTAAAGAGAGTTATGCTACTTAGTACCTTAAATTAAGGGGTGAACTTTAAATTTGGGGTGAAAGTTATTGATCATACACAGCTGTTGATCATGCTTGCTGTTATTGAAATGTCGCATTAATTACAAAAACTAAATTTCAGCATAATTGATATATGTACATTAGGGTGATTCAAATTTTTTTTTGTGTGTTTTTTTTAAGGTGCTGTTGCTTAAAAAGTAAGTTTATGATATGAAGAAAAAGTTCACGAAAATTCAGCTCTGTAACTCAATTTTATAAGGTGGCGCCGGAGCCTGATAGTTTTACATGTAAATTGAATGGAAAAATTATTTTTTACAAAAAGGTATCTAAATAAATAAGTGATTAGTATTGTTGAGCCTAAAAAGGGTCGTTTTTCGACGTAATTTCTTACGCTGAATCCGAATCTGGCCTCAGAATTGACCCATCATGTCGGAATCCTGAAATATTTGAGGTTAATTACCTGAAACATTATGTTTTTTGTCTACTTTCGAAGCCATGTATAGGATTCAAAGAAAGTTGATCAGCTTATTTTTAACAAAAGCATCATTTAGTACCATCTTTGCTCTTTAAAATGAGCTTTCAAGTGGTGATCTGTGATGTTTCCTTGCAAAGTTATAGCCATTTGAAAGTGACATGAATTGGATCCCCTACAAAGGGTTGCAACCCAACAATATTAACCAACGGGTTTCAAATTCATGTCACCTTGAAATGGCTGCAACTTTGCAAGGAAGCATCACAGATCACCACTTGATAGCTCATTTTAAAGGGCAAGGATGGTACTAAATGATGCTTTTGTTAAAAATAAGCTGATCAACTTTCTTTGAATCCTATACATGGCCTCGAAAGTAGACAAAAAACATCATGTTTCAGGTAATTAACCTCAAATATTTCAGGATTCCGACATGATGGGTCAGTTCTGAGGCCAGATTCGGATTCAGCGTAAAAAATTACGTCGAAAAACGACCCTTTTCAGCTCAACAACACTAATCACCTATTCATTTAGATACCTTTTTTGTAAAAAATATTTTTTCCATACAATTTACATGTAAAACTAACAGGCTCCGGCGCCACCTTATAAAATTAAGTTACAGAGCTGAAATTTCGTGAACTTTTTCTTCATATCTAAACTTACTTTTTAAGCAACAGCACCTTAAAAAAAACTAAAAAAAAAAATTTGAATCACCCTAATGTACATATGTATATTGAAAACTTATTAAATACTTTCCTTTATTTAAATATTCCTCATGTTATTTTTTCAACAACGTAAATTAACACGCTCAAGTCCACGTTTGTAAATTTTCTTTGGCAGCTGATGATTTTGCTGTTTGAGCTGTTATTAAAAAATAAACATAATTGAATTTACTCTTTACATATCCTTTTAAAAATCGATAATTCGAAAGACATAATAAATAGCAAATGGAGAAACGATAATGCGGCGCTGTCAGAGCATAATAACTTTGACAGGTATTTAATGACATTGACAACAATGCGTAAGCTATAAATATTAACTCATGTTGACATCATGCAAACGCAGTAAGAACAGTGAAAATACATCAACACACTCGTGCGAACAATACACCTACATGAAAACATGTATATATGTATTAACATGTATGTATGTATTTATATGTACATGCATTATATGAATTTTGACTTATATGTCGGTTTAACAAATTTTGTCATCACTTACGGTGGAAAATTTGCCATATAGGTCATAATATACAGAGAAAAGTATCGTCGTATGAATTTCTGGCATCGAATTCAAACATCGTTTGAATTTCTGGTATCGATTTCAAATATTTTTCTTTATTGAGTATTGAATCAACGGTTATTAATCTTAAAAAAAAAAACACATTAAGCCAAAGTTTCTCTTCAAATGTTGTTAAAAACTTTTGCTTATGATTTCAAAAATAATTATCACTGCATAAACGTTACTAAATACTCCAAAGGTTGCTAACAAAGCCGCAAAATTTTAATTTTTGGCAATTTGGTCAAAAAAAATGAAGAACATTTTTTTTTTTTTAATTGTAATACAATGTAAATTTAACTTAAGAAAATAAATGAGAAAAAAAATAAAATTTGATTTCAATTTTCGAAAATCGATTGTTCTTGAAGTACTCTAGAACATGCCACATCAAAAAGTTAGAAAGAGTCATGTCCCCGTAAGGGATAAACTGACTAAGCTTAACCAAATTTTAACTATTGGTCTAGCAAAAAAAGTTATATCTTTTTAGTTGAGAAGCTAGTTAGAAGATGTAGCTAGTAGCTAAAACTAGCTAAGGCAATACATTTTAAAGCATTATGCTTTTATAATAAATAAATCTAGTAAAACGAATGCAGTTAAGTCAACAACGAATAATGCCCTATAGTACGAATAATCCCCTATAGTAGTGCAGTTAGCAAATCTAATATAAAACTGAGATATTGGTTCAACTAAGCTGATATAGTATGTATGATGTTCGGTGAAGAATCATGCTCTTTCAATGAAGCCTCATACAAATCTACAAAAAGCATATAAGATTTAGAGAGTATCGAAATATTTGGTACATGTCAGCAAAGTATCGAAAATTTTACAGTCAAAAGTATCGAAAAAATCAGTAAACTCGATAGCTGGCCAATATCTCGAAAACTGAGTGATATAGTTATAAATGTTTTGGGAAAAATTTATAAGGATCCTTAGGGCTTATATAACACTGATATTTCATTTGACCTTGAAACCAATTTTCAAAGTCGATTCGAAGTGAGCGGTGATACATAACCTTATATTTTTATACCGGATTTGTATTCTTTGGAAAAAATATTAATGTCTTATGTGAAAAACTTGCCTCTTAGATTTTTAGTTTTTGCGTTAGTAATAGAATCCATTATGGTCAAAACTTTTATTATTTTTCTTTTAAACTATCAGTTATCAATAAAAATCACACTGAGTAAAAAGTTCTTTAAATTGTTTAAAATATTAAAAACAATATTTTATTTTGTGATTGCGTTTGGTTTTTAAAAATTAAAAAAAGAACAGAAAATTTGCAGGCCCATTCGTAAGCTTCAATTTTGGCATACTTTTTCCAGCATTTCGGCCGGTATCTCACCACTGGCAGCTGTAATGTTGTCTTTAAGGGCTGCAATTGTAGCTGGCTTATCCTTGTACACGAGAGATTTCACGAATCTCCACAAAAAATAGTCTAGTGGGGTCAAATCTTATGATCTTGGCGGCAAAACGTGAGATTAATTGCTCACTAAACTCTCCTCTCAATAGGTTCATAGTATCGCGTGCCGTGTGGCATACGGTACAGTCTTGTTGAAACTATCTGTCAACCAAATCCAATCCTTCCATTTTGGGTAAAAAAAATCGGTAATCATAGCAAGGTACCTTGCTCCAATGACTGTAACGTTGCAATTTTCATTATTTTTGAAAAATTACGGTCCGAAGATGCCACCGGCTTACAAACCGTACCAAACAGTGCATTTTTCAGGGTGCATTGGCAGCTCTTGAACTGCCCCTGGCTGCTCTTCAGACCAAATTCGGCAATTCTGTTTTTTGACGTACCCATTTAGCCAAAAATGAGCTTCATCGCTGAATTTTTTGATAAAAGCACATTTCTCACAGCGCACGAATTTTGATAGTAAAATTCAATAATTTTCAAGCGCTGTTCGTTAATTAGTCCATTTATTGTTAAATGGCAAATTTTATTAATTATTTTTAGCTTTAACACATATTATAAATCACGCGTAAAATTTCAAAAAACTTACACTGAAAAAACAAATAGCAAAAAAAATCACCCGTTGTTAAGACACATTTTTCGATTGAGTTTTAAGTCCTTTTCAATGGGAAGTGTTACACTTTTTTAATAAGAAATAAACATATAATGCAAAGGAATATAGTAAATAATACTTAGCACCTTCTTGATACACAGATGATATGAGAAATATTAAAACTTGACAGAAAACAGATCTAAAGTTATCAATTTCCATACCTTTTCGATGGAATGCAATAGTTTTGTGTTTTAATTTTTTAAGACATTTTATAAACATTATGTCTACATTCGTGGCAAATTGAGTAAAATTTAACATGGTCGCTTCATCCACACATGTCACCAACTATCAAATAAAATATTTTATATGAACATAGTAAAAATACAACTGACTGAATTGAGTATCGTTCCACGTTACCTTCACTATCAACCACCAAACCCACAATTGTTGTCATCTCGTTGCGTTTACCAACAGTGCCGGAAAAACTGAAAAATAATGATAATTTCAGATATCGTTGATGTTATGTTGCTGACGATGTTGATGTTAAGTTGACAAGGTCACAATTGTCACAAATTTATTCATATCATAACATTCCCATCACGCACACATGTAGTTGCAGCATATGATGACGCGTTGGTGTGAGCGAAAATATCTAGAGCCCACTAGTGGAAACTCTCTGTTGATAAACACTGGCACCCTGTGACGTACGTGATGCGTTGACTTTAGGGCGTATAAAGGTTAAGTGAAATAAATTGAGGGTGAAATTATTTTGGAAGCGTGAAACAAAAAAAAAACACAAACAAATCGCTTGTCATAATCTCATGCGGTTGAATGGTCCAAAAATTAGGAGGTTGTGTAGCTGCGCTCAAAAGGACATTAAGTTGCCGCAAATAATTTTTTAAAAAAAAAATATAATACTTAAGTTTTGTGTCGAATATTTAGTGGATGAAGATGAAAATTCTACAGCATGGTTGATATTTTACAAAAGAATATACCTTCAACTGCATCGGACAAATCATGAAAAGGATAGAAAATACTTCAGCTACGACAGTTTTTTATTAAATAATACCAATAAATTTGGAAGCATAACGAGGTAAGTCGCTGACATCAGTACGACAACGAGTAGAAACTCTCATGGGATAAAGTCTGATATAAAGCTGCGTTGGTTGGGAGATAAGCAAAAATTTCTCAATTAGAAAATTAGGGTTATATTTCTTAAATAGTATCTTGAAAAACAATGGAAGTTTAAAAAAATAATATTTAAAAAAAAAGCATCTAATTGTTAACCACAATTTGGTCTTAGTCAGTAGTAGCAATTCAACCAATTCCAAGTCAATTAACGCTAATGTTGTTAAATAACTTTTGGCCAAAAACCATAATTTTGCGCTGTGCTCATATGTGTGCGTACACTAATGGATGCTGTCAAAATAAGAGCAATTACATACACACATACACACACACACACGTAATGCTGCGTTCAATTTATTCACACAACACCGCTATTCCATCGCACATTTACTAATTTTCGCAATTAATTTACAAAATAATGAAAATGTATTAACTGCCATAATAATTTTGCATTAAACAATGGATTGGCCGAAAAATGTATGCACAACTACATACTAACAACAACAACAAAAACAACAAGAAAAACTATAAAATTAACAAATAAAGCAGCGCAACAAAAAACAAAAGTTTCAAGTTGTTGTTCGAAGTACCAGAAGAGAGATAGTACCAGCAGCAATATTTGTTCCATTGCCAGAATAGTGAAGGCTATGGAAGAAGAGGTAACTTTTTACAGTTGCGCCAAAAATGAATAAAGAGATTTCCACTGTGGCATAACATAAACATTAAACACATAATTCAGGGTGTACGGGCAGCGGGATGGCAGTTTTGGTGGCGCGATTAAAAGTAGCTGACAGAGAATAGAGAGACATGCAAAGAGTAACATTTGCATAAATCATGGTAGCTGGGTATATGGCGCTACGGTAAATCTAACCAACCAACCGACTGACTGACCGGCGAACCAACTGTTCGACAATTTTCATGGTTTCATGCATTTTTCATAAATAATGAAAATGAAAATGAGAATGGAATTGGAAATGATAAATGCGAATAAGAGGGAAATGAATGCAAACAAAGAATGGAAAATGCGAGTGCAAAACAAAAGCAAAGCAATAAAATCACAGTAATATCGCATTATAGCAACAGCTATTGCTACAAAACTGAGAGAAACAAGAATTACCGGCAATTATTATTGCTGTTGTGATTGTCTTAATAAATTGTTGTGATATTTTTGTTTCTTGCTAACAATAAGTAATGGAGTGATGCTAATTTTCAATTTCAATAAAACTACACTGAGAGGAATCGAAGTGATTTTTTTCTAATCAGGCGATTTGTTGATTAATGATCTGTTGATTTCGTGTTTTTTGAAGAAAAATTGTAAAATCAAATCGTTAATTTTTAAAGTAACTGGTTATCTTTGTATATTAAAAACGTATGTGACTTGAACTTTAATGAAAACAATTTATTTTTTTCCTTTTATAATGAAGTTGTAGAAAATATCATCGTATGTAGTAAGCCACTGTGGTGCAGTAACTAAGCCACGTTCAAACCTTATCAGATCGATCTCCAGAATTGATCATAAATTTTTATATTTTTTTCATTTTGTTTTTAACAGGATAACAGTTTGAATAAGCTCAACTACTTTTTTTATTATTTTCTATCAAACGCCGGGTTAAATTGACAAGATAGCTCCAGCAGCTTTCATTTTCTGGTTGATATATCTTCATTGTAATACGTTTTTAGTCTAAGTACATTATAGCTCTTCATTTCACCCATTGGGAATGAGGTTCGGAAATGAAAAAAAACGGCTAATGACGTGGGGAGCCAAATGCCCCAAAAACTTAAGTTACGTTTTGTCAAATATGTTTATTAAAGATTTTTCATATTTATTTTCACGTTTTAAATCATGTATTGAACTAATTTAAGTAAACAACCATCAACAAAATATATAAACAGAATAATTTTATACAAAAAGTTCTTAACGTACTCGTTAAATCCAATTGAAAGTAACATTTTGGCAAAGATTCATACTACCCAATACAAATATTTCCAATAAAGTTTTAAGCTTTATACATATGAAGCATACAAAGTAATAATTCCATAAGAAAACTAATAAATAAGGATACGTATTAAAGTTAATTGAACCCTTTGAAATATACGCAATTGGACCGATTGCTGTCAGCGTGAGTATATTTTGTTGTCTTGTCCTTGTTCGAGGGGCACTCATTATATATCCTACTGTATTCTGATTGCCTTAATTTGTAATTCCTCAAACGTTTCTTCAGACCGTCTACCTATTCTTTTGCAAAGTTTCCTAGTAACGCGGTCATTGAAGTGGGGTGTAACACACCCCAGCTGGCAATGATCCTTATGGGAACCTCAACCTCTGCTTTACAGTGACATAAATCTTATGAATGATGAAACACAGTTTTGCCATGAAACAGAATATTAATATCAAAGTGGAGATTAGCTCATTAAGTTTTACCTGTCATTTTTTTTCTGAGTTTAGCTCCAACATATCCACAGAACAACTTTAAAGTTCAGGGTATACAAATTCGAGGATACTTAACTTAGCGAACGTTTTATCGAGGAAATATAACAAATTCAGCGATACTACGACTCAAAACACAGTTGAAACTGAAGTGCAAAATATCAATTTTTCATAGTCTGGTAGCGTTACAAAATACCCCGCAACCCGGTAGATCGTTATAAAATGAAAAGCTGCAAAACGCGCAAAATGTAAAGCGTTAACACAAAATATATAACACATTTAGTGTAGAATTAAAAATTTCCTCCAAAAACGGCAACAGAGATGTCTATAGCAACCTAGCAACCAACGACGCAGAAAAATCAGATACCATTGAAAGTCTTATGAAATTGCACGCAACAAAAACTCTGGCAATCAAAAGAAAATCAAACTATCTATTACAGAAGAGAAGCTAAATTATTCATCGTCGACTTGTTAGTATTTATCATACGGCGTTTACTCAGAGAGTGTGGCATAAGTTTCAGGATTCCTTACACTTAACCATTACCAACTATATTGCCGAAATTGTATCCGGGATGCATTTTAAAATATTATTAATACCAATTAAATTGAACTTGCAGTATTTAGCAAAGACCGATATTCCTGTAAATTTACAAATGGAATAGTGATTTAACTTCATCATCAAGATAATTGCAAAATTCAGAGAGTCTGGATCAAATAGTGATCTTAGACACTCTGGCCGTCTTTCATAAGTCGTTCAACACAAAACACCGAAAAAGTTCAGAGAGTGTTGCTGAAAGTTCAGAAACATTTGATTGAGATCGCAATCAAAAATTCCAAATTTCGAGAAGTTTTTTATAGCGTATTCTGAACAGAGGTTTCATCTTCACGCTTACAAGGCTTAACTGTCACAGGAACTAATGCTTACTTACCTTAAGCATCTGTGAAAGTTCTTTGAATGGATTTTGGAACAACAACAAGAGAGTGCTCATTTTTCAAACAAAATCATCTTCGTCGATATGGCTCATTTTTATCTGGATGACTACGTTAATCGTCAATATTGTTGCATTTTAGTATTCAGAAAATTCACGAATAATTGTTGAGAAAGAAATTCATTCACTGTTTTTTGCATCATTGAACCATTCGTCATCCAAAATGTGGCTGGTCAGGCAATTACAATTAATGGTCACGACAAGATTATCCAGTTTTGTGGTAGATTGGAAGATATGGATCTGAACGACATATGTTTGCAAAAAGACGGTGCCATATGTCACACAGTCCGAGAGCCAATTTAATTAGTGCTTGAGTCATTTCGTGGTCATGTCCTTTCCCGTTTGAATGATCAGAATTGCCCTTACATAACATGCGATTCAACGCCGCTGTACTCTTTCCTTTGGATTTCTTTAAAGTCTAAGGCTCACGCGTCAACAAGGCGGAAATTTAGCGCTATATCAAAGAAATTCAGCCACATTTATACAAGACGGTCATGGAAAATATGTACGTAATTCGATATGATGTTCCATACATAATGGCTTACTGTATACTTTATGAATCAATAAAAATTTGCAATATTTTATCACAAACATTTGTTTTCCAGCAAAATTGCTTCTGGTGTGAATTTTGGGATATCCTTTAAAATATAATAACATAATATTTGCACAAGAAACTAAATTCATCAAATATCAAATGACATTTTAATTCAATATTTGTTTATCATAAGCAATTTATTTGAGCTACATCGTTGCATAAATTTGTTCATTTAAAATTCATTAAAAAAATGTCATTCAATGGTTTTTATCCGTTCATAAAATCGGAAAAAAAACACAATAATTGATTGATGTGCAATATAATAATATAGATATTTATAAACTATGCTTTTGTAATCAATAAAAAGTCACTACATTGATTAACATAGTCTTTTTAGTTTCACAAATTTATTGGCAACATTAATTTGGGTTTTTGAAATTTCTAATTAAAAACTGCAGCCTTAATAATATTACAATAAAATACCGAAATTAATCAAGTCAATTAAGGTCCCTATTTTTAATTTGTCATAACATTTTTTTCAACACTCCCTTACTCCGTGTTTGCTAAGTATCTTATTGTTGCAAAATTAAAACTCCACAGAATTTACGATTTCGTCCGGCACTTGAAATATCCTGGACATTAACCTCACTTATACTAATTAATTGAGAGTTATCACTACGAATATCTATGTAGAGCTACTTACCCCTACCACCATAATTCAACCTAATCTAATCAAAATGTTTTTTTGCGCTCAAATGCCCCCATATCGATTTTTATTTGTTTGCATTAATATTTAAGAGTACTCAGCTTTATTCGCCAGTTATCTCTGTTTTTTTATATTCCCTTGTTTATATTTACTAAATATATATGTATAACCTGTTAAATGCAAATATTAACATATACATTTTTAAAACTTTTTCTATCTATAAACGAGATCACATGCAACACATTGCCACACTCTATGTATCTTAAATATTTATAGAACTTTTTATAAAACATTTTGCTTGCATTGGCCGGAAGCGAAATACACTTCCGGTTGCATGAGCAAATGTAAATTTTTTATCAAGCATTTCTGTTCTAGCAGAGAAAATATTTTTAATAAAATAAAAAGGTAATGCAATCAAAATGAAGCTATAAATCAATTGTGCTTCAAGCTAATTTTTAGAGTTTTTAAAATAATTAAATAAAAAAGAACAATTTCATGATTTGAAATAGATTTTGTTAGTTTATGCATTATGTGAGGAAATTTATTTAATTTAAATTTAATAAAAAAAAATATATTATGAATAAAAGTAATAAAACTTTTGGCAAAATATCATAGCTGTGAATGAATGCATTCATTTTCAATTTTAACTCATGAGAAATTCCGCATTCAGAGTGCAGCTATTTAAAAATTAAGTCACCTGTAGACTTCAATGCCATTAGGTCGCAGCCTTTTCTATCACAAAAGAATGCAGTTATTTTGGTGACGTCACATTTTTAATTGTAATCATGATTGGAAGAATTTTGATTGCATTGAAGTTACCTCAAATCAGTTTTAATTCTATGCAATCACTTGAAGTCGCTGCAATCACTTGAAGTCGCTGCAATCACTTGAAGTCGCTGCAATCATTTGAAGTCACTGATGATGTGGGCAATTTATTCATTAAGTTTATCAATCATATACATAAGTATATACATACATACATATATACACACATTCACATATGTACACACATTCACTTTTATATATATGTTTAGAAGATATTTGTGTAGATTTTCGAGTTAATTCAGAGCAGAGGACTTCAAGTGTCTTCAGTGACTTCTAATGATTGCAGCGACTTCAAGTGATTGCAGCGACTTCAGGTGATTGCAAAGAACTAAAATTGATTTAAAGTGAACTTTCTTCTAAAAGCAAAATTTTGTTTTACACTTTTTCATAAGTAATTTTCCAAAATTGAATTAACAATTTTTTGCTCCACCATTTTGCTTTGTTTACAATTTGTAGCAAAAAGCCACAGGCACGTATATTTAAAATATTTGTTTCGGAATTTTGCTTTGAAAATAAATGGCAATACATAAAAATTTTAAGAAAATTATTTGATTAAAATTCCATTGCTACGTTAACCACATAACGTTAATTAAGTTTTTGTTATCTAAAGACTTCAAAATGCAAATTTCATTTCAAGAAATCATTTAATTGCATAAAATGTAAGAATATCCTTAACAAGTAAGTAGCTCGATATCAATGAAATGCTGTTCACTTGGTTATTATTATTTGTTGTTGCTGTTGTTGTCATTTACGACAACGAAAATTGAAATTCAATTCATAATCAGGTTTTGTGTTCACTTAAAACTGGGTCAATTAAAGGATATGTTTGTATGATACATTTTGGTCAATATTACGTTATAAGCATATGAAATATTAAACCAATGGAAAATACAGAGACACACTTGAATGTGTGGGTGTAAACTAGAGTTGGATGTAAGAAGCAAACCCAGTTGGGAACTGGAAGACCTGGTCTTAAAAGCAACTAATCATATGCTTAAAACATTTTTTGAAATTTTAGAACGTAAGGAAAGGAGTTTAGCAGTGGTTCAAAATTTATTTTCATGCTATTTCAATATGCTTACCTATAAGCTTACGTCGTAAGACAGATGGTAAGCATATTGGTGGAGTGTTTTCTTATTCCCTAACGTTTTAAGAAAAATTGGTATCATGTGACTATTTTGTACCATTCTTAAGTTTTAATTCATTTGAAATAACATGTTTTTAATGACAGATGTTGTTCAGAGGCTAAGAGTTTAGTTTTCATATCAAAAAAGCTCTTAAATTGTAAACCATAACAGACAGCTCAAAATAGGTTGAAACTCAAATAAGTATTTTAAACGAAAAATTTACTATATGTAGACTTTCCAAAAACTTAGCAAATTCTATATTTTTCTAAAATCAAAAATTAAATCTTTATAAATAAAATGATAGCTTTTTTTGATGTTCGCATATCACGCAAAAACTGCTTGATCAATTTCAATCAAATTTATTTAGAATTATTCCTTAGACGCTTGGTCTCAATATCCAATTAAAATTGTCACGATATTCCTGTTAAATATTTAAACATTTAAGTTTCAAGATTGCATGTAAACATAACAAATCTTTTCCCAGCTAGCATTTTGTGAAAATTTCAATCAAAATTGAGTCATATTCTACTCTGCAGTATGATTGGAAACAGTCAGATATGCACTCATTTTTCGATCAAATATGACTCTGTTGTCGGGAGAAAATGGTACCCTAGATATAACTCCACATGAAGAGTCTTTTGTGACCATTATTTTCAAACAGTTTTCACTCATATTTGATTTCATTTTTGACTGTTATATGATTGGTTTTTCTAGTAATTTTTCACTCATATTTATAGTCGTTTTTGATTAATATATAACAGCTTTATCTAGCCATTTCGCACTTTATTTTTTAGTAGTTTTGACTGTTTATTTCAAACATTTTTGGTTTTTTGTTTTCTATTATCAAATTTACCATAAGTTTTTCACATTCACGTTCATCACGTGTCTTTGCTGTTCTTTTCATCATCAAGAATAGTTTTACTCAGCACACAGATTTCAAAGTTTTTAAAAGTTTAGAATTCAAATACAAAGTTAAAGAAACAAACAAAATAAAATTTTGTATAGATGGTATTTAAAATGAAGAAAAAAAAAAAGATTTCAAATTTCTTTTGTGTTTTCTTTTTCGAAAAAAGTCAGCAATTCTAAATAGTTTTAAGTAAAAATATATAAAATTTTTTTTAAAATACTTAGTCAGAACTGCAAGCCCAAACTATGCACGATAGTAAAGGGAAAATGCAGTCATTCTTGTTTGTTTAAATAATCATTACATCTAGCACACTTGCTGGTCCAACTGGGAAAAACCGAAGTACTTGTAATCAAGTTAATTATTTCGGCTTTTACAATACATATACAATAACATGCCACATTTATACATAAATTAATAAATCACTACAACTATGACATAAGGATATTTGAACTATGGCAGGATATGTGGAAGAAATACCAATACAATGCTAAGAACTTTCACTGTGAAGTGAAGGAGTTCACATATGTTATGCTTAAGATTTAATAATTACAATATAAATAATACTGATATTCATATATTTATTTAAAGGTAGGTATGTATGTATGCAGATATTACAGGCATGTTTGTAAAACATACATTAAAATATCGCATAGTTCCTTAAGTAGAAGATAAGTGCAAAGCAAAATTTTTTACAAACTGATAAAACAAATTAAATACACAACATCGCCTGAGAAAATTGCCACAATTTAAGGCGAATTTTTCGTTTCGGATTTTGAATTATATATTCTATGCAAATAGTGTCGTTGGTAGTTTTTTCATTAAATTAAAGTCGATATTGTAAATTGTCTTTTCTTAACTTATTTTTATTTTTTTTATTATAAGGTGATAACATTGTGGTCAATTTTTCCTCTCTGTTTATGCCCGATGACAAACCTATTATTTTAGAAAAAAACATATCTCTATTCGCCAGCAGGTGGCATCTTGTATTATAGATCGTATGCGGCTATAAATGTTT
The DNA here is from genome assembly GCA_949775025.1 of Tricholauxania praeusta. NCBI lineage: Eukaryota > Metazoa > Arthropoda > Insecta > Diptera > Lauxaniidae > Tricholauxania > Tricholauxania praeusta. The sequence goes on along the minus strand of OX459031.1, from coordinate 16,238,179 downwards.
TTATTCCATATGTTGGTAATATGGTATTTAACTTTGTGACCTTAAGTCGAAAAATATTGTCCTTCACTTACTTCAAAAATAACCTTTATCGAGGTAAGAATTCAAATGAATTAATAAAAGCTAATCCTAAATCCTAACCAACTTGTATCATTTCTTTCTTTCATATAAAATCCCAAACTTCGAATGAGTTTGAGATTTTATTCCAGATTTTTATTTCACCAACTTTGGATTTTAGAAACCAGGAATTCCTAATTTGTCATCTTCAGCAAACCCTACAAATTTACACTCTCCTTTAACTGAAATTTTTTTTTTTTTTTATCAAGTTATTTAAGATTAAAAAGTCTCAGGAGACAGGGTCCTATGAAACTAAAAAGTCGTTAGTGTTTTTAAAATTTATCTGCGATTAAAAAGTTTTCTGCGACTAAAAAGTCAAGGTAGAATCAGATATTAACAATGATCGTGAGGAATTAGAAAGCCACCTACAACCAAAAAGCAGTATAAAACTAAAAAAAGTATTAAGCGGCAAAAAATTCATTCACGATTTTTTAATAGTACTTGAGTGCAACATCATTTTCCACACAAAATTCATTTGAGAAATTTATTTTCCTTTTACATTCTTAAGGCTTTTTGAAATAAACGTTTAAAAATTATTAAATTGCTAAACATTGTGGATCATCTTCTGTTTACATGAAATTCAAATATATCAATTTTAATAAATCAAAATTGCATTCGTGCTTGCTGCATATTCCAGGAAATATATTTACAATTACATATATTTGTTTTGCTACAAGCAGTTTTCTTTACATTAATTTAATTATAATTTGATGTTAAAGTTCAATTTTGCAACCACAAATTGTAGCAAAGCTGCATTGATGATGATGATTATGCTACCGCCATTAATGCTGCTGCTATGTTGCTTCATCAGAATATAATATTGAGATATTGTCTGTACGTATAAGGATATTGGGTACAAGAATAACAACAATGATGTGAAATCATCACATTAACATACAGCAGTCACTCCAATGAGATGCAAATTGAGTCGACTTTGAGCTGCTGCTGCCACTGCATTTAGCTGTGAGTTTCATTATTAACACACAAAAACGGTTAAATGGTCTGTGGAGTTTTCGCAAAGTGAGAGAGAGTGAAAGAAAGATTTTAAAGGACTTACTTCTATAGAAGGACAATGCATAAAGTCAGTTGTAATATATTACAACAGCAAAAGCAATAAACGGAACTTAATCGTGAATATTGGGTGCTTAAGAAAAAATCGAATTTTATAGATTGAAATCAGTTGCTATCGAACGATTATAATTGCCTCAGAATAATATTGATTGATATCACTCGGAATTATATCCATTGGTTAAGTCAACAGCTTGACGTGCATTAAAAAAAATTCTAAAGAAAAAAACTTCCCTATAAAAACTTACGCATTTTTGCAATATTTCTAAAAATTTATCAGCAAATTTACTTCTATTCCCCTTTTATAAGATATCAAACAATAAAACTTTTTAAAAACAATTTTCGTACCACCCTTAACTTCATTAAATAGCGTCAATTGCAAGAATTAAATATATGCAAGCCAAATATTTGTTGTTTTGTTATTGCTGATCCTGCAGGTTCTTGTTGTTTTTCTTTACATAAGACTCTCAGATTTAATGCAAAATGCACACAAATATAAATAAAGACAAACACACAGGCAGACAGCATTAAGTAGCAAAAGAGTAAAAGAATCGCAAAAAGAGTAACGCTGAGCATGAAATACCTACGTCTCATTTTTGCTGTTTCTGTGGGTAAAACACTTGCAGCTCATTGAGCTTTTAGCTTCCAAATTTGTATCTACCGCGCAAATTGTTGGCATATTAACGTCGTTCATTGTTGTTGTTGCTGCTACGCGCTTGTCTTTTGCTTTTGTTTTTATTGCGCTATGTTGGACCACATGGCAATGGATGGTGTCAAGCATAATAATTCATTGTCAGCAGCTCCTGCTGCATTGTCCTTTACTGCGTTATGTTGCATGCACAATTTTTAATCTTTATCCTGTCGTTCGTTTTTTGGTACGCCATGCTGGACAAAATTAAATTTATTTTACGCGTTTTCATGAAACGAAAGCGTGTGCGTGTCCTTACGCATATACGCGGCGCGCAGCACACACTTAATTTAAATGTATGTGTCACCAAGATGCGTAGTATGTGTTGGCATTGTGTTTGTTGGTTGTTGTTTTTGTAGCGTGCTTTTGGCCGTTCCGTTAAATGTTTCCATTTAATTTTCTGCTGTCATGACAGCACGGGTTTTTTGTCGTGAAATTTTCATTATTGCTGTGTAGTTTAAGATTTTTATTTCAAATTGTTTTTGCTTTTACATTTATTAAACTCTGTAGGTATGCATGTGTTTGTCCATGGGAAAAAGGACCTTATTTTCATTGAGAAAATTGCTGAAGGAAGTCAAATATGTATCAAGAAATGATATTTATAATAATTTAAGTAACTCAATGAAGTTTTAAATTTGACGGTCTGTTCTTTCGTTATATTATCGAAAAATCAAAAACATAAGGTAAATACTCTATTTTTCAATATATTATTGATATAGTTATAAAGTTATGAGAACTTAAAAACTTACGAATTCGTAACGCATTGAGTTAGAAAAATCAAGTCAATAGTGCAGCAACTACTATGATTTGGCTTTACATGACGTATGATGAACATTTAATTGAATGTATTCATATTAATTGTTTGTTAATCATACGACATGTTGTACATTTTATTATAATTTAGCAAAGCTAAATAAAAACTATAGGTAATGTGAAACAGGCTTGTACAAAATTTCCTAAAAATATGTAACAAAATTGTTAAAAAAATTATATGTGATATAGAGCGATAATTCACAAAGAAAATGTATCATATTTATGAAAATCAAATTCATTTCTTGGACCATTTGTCAGTTTGTTTTTTTTTTCTTGCAATTTCACATAATTTAGAATATATTTCTTACACTACAATTTACATGCCTCTAATATTTTTGGCAAATTTTCTTTTATATATAATGCCCAAAATTTAATTTGAAATAATTTATGCCATCTATATATTTGAGAAAAATTTCTTTTTATTTTTTATACTGTTTTTAGTTAATCTGTGGACGATGGTTAGTTTTTGAATTATATTTAATAACATAGCATTATAAGAATTTGCTTTAATTTTTACAGTATTTCAAGCGCATTACTAAAAATTTCATGTATTTATTCTCATTTAAACTATGCACACTTCTATCCTTCGCAGACTTCACTTTTTCGCAAATACATTGTCTGCTTTAAGAAATAGGAACATATAATTGGAAGATGTCACAGCTGGTGGCCACTGAAGCGTAACATGTTGTGACATTATTATGGCACCAGCTGCCTGCTGCCCAAGAAACTTCTCAGTCTGATATGACAATAAGTTTTGCTGCTAAGAAACTTATTCTGTTACAGAATAATGGAGAAGGAAAAAACTTACATAGCAGCTATACGTAGAAAAAAATATATTTCTTTGAAAAAAATCAACAACTGAAAATGTATTCAATAGAGCGATGATACAAATAGATTTTATCTTGTTAAATTTTTTTTTCTTTTTTCTTTTGACATCGGTTCTCCAGCACTTAAGTAACTTGATTTTATAGTAGCATCTGAAAATCATCCAGGCAATGTTGATACTTAGAAAAAATTATGCTTTAATTGTATGCTTTTTATAGCTCAGAAATAAATAACATATTAGAATTAAGTTCTTTTTGAAACTATAACGAGTGAAATCGCTTGGTTGAGTGACTCTCAAAGTTTCAAAGTAGGATTTCACCTTTAAATAGCAAAAAATATTTAAGATTTTCTTGATTTTTTGAAATCATACTTCACAAAAATTCATGAGAGTTGAAAGAGAATTGGTCAGTTAAAGGCTGAAAGCAGTTGAAAATAATTGTCACAAAACGGAAAAATTAGTGCTGGCGTAGTTTGATGTCATTTCGTCGCAAAAGGTTTATTCAAAAAGAAAGAAAAGTTGTAAAATGCTTGTTGAACTTAACATCTTAATGATTAGAAATTAAATAAATAATAATAAACATAAATTTTTTAAATGACTGCCCTCATAACCTTCTGGGCAAATTTTAAAAATTTTTGATCATTTTCTTTAGTCAAAGAAAGATTTGTAAAAATCAAGTTCTAAGCACAACTAATTGTGTTTTGTAGAAAATGTTATATTTTTACTTCACGAGGTAAAGAAAAAATGTAGCCAACAACAGCAAAAAAAAACTTAGAGCGGAAATTGCAAAAAAAATCTTTTTGAAACCAGAAATGAACAAACTTTTTAAAATGTAAAGAGAAAGCAATAGATTGCAACCACGACAAACAAAAGTGAAAATATCTCGAAAACTAATACACGCAGCAGCATTTTAGCCTTCTTGCAAAATCATTTTCATAATTAAGACGTTAAAACCATAAGCAAATTATAAAATTGTTTCCGGTAAAGATTTTCTATTGCTAGTGGTGCTGTTGTTGTCGGTTCCGTAATGACTTTTTATTATTTTTTTTTTTTTTTTTAAACATAGGCTATGCAGGATATGCAAGTCGGAAGCAAGTGACAACAAAACATTAAATCTGCATCTCAAAACCAACCAATCCTGTGCAACGTTGGAAATCTGAACGGCGAGGTGTTAAGAACATTTTCTATGTGCTTTTGATGTTTTAAAGGATGATGACGGTTTACTTGCTGTGTTGAGTGCCAGCAATTGAGTTGAGTTCAAAATGATGATGATGGTGGTAGACTGGTGTCAAGTTTAATGACATTTTAATTTTCTGATGATAAAACTATTTATATGAAAAAAAAATATTAATTTTAACGGCAAACTTTTTGTTGTACACTGAAAAAAATTCAAGTAAGTACTAACCAAGTGCTTAAGCATTAGAGGTCTGCATGAGTACACTCCAAATGACCGTCAAATTACTCGCCACGTTGCATCGAACATTGGAAAGACCACAAACCTCGGACTCTTAGTATTTTTTAAGGAACTAAATCTTAAATACTTCTCAGTTTTCCTAGGAAAAAAATTGCATTCTTATAATTACTTTTTCACTTTTATTACTTAAAACATTTACTTTTAGCTTTTAAACACATATTTTTACTTAAATTATTCTCATATTCATACAATACAATTGAATTTTTACATAACATTAATGGATGAATAATCGAAATTAATGCAAAATTAAGTGTGTGCTTAATTTGGTAGAGTCGACATAACCTCAAATAAGATGAAATTGATTGTAAATCCGCGAATTTGTCGGTAGCCCTAAAAGCACATGACCACAAAATTTTACAACAACAACAACAACAACATCAGCAATAATATAAACAAAATTTATATTAAACAAACAAAAAAAAAAAGCACGCATTCCGATTACAGCACAAAAATAATTGCAACCCAATTAAGCGGTTTTCGTAAATATGCCAAATTTATGTACACATAAAAACATACATATATATAAGCATGCATGTGTGTTTATATGTATGTGTTATGAAATTATTGTGTGTGTGTGTGTATGTAATACATATATTTATTTTACAACTTAAGCATTAACGCTTTATATCTACACTAGATGCCTTTATTTAAATGTATTTTATTCATTATGCAAGTACCCAGTAGGAAGTACAGGCTTAAGTATTACTTGAATGAAAAATAAAGCATGTCACTTTTATTGACATTTTGTAATTATCGAAAATACCACCGCATCGAATAGCAGCTAACTGTGCCTTTTTCAAAGGTTTTTCATTATTTAAATTTATAACTTTAGAGTGTTTTAAGTATATCCTTTTAAATTCCTTCTCCGGCTGGATTCGACGAACTTTAATTGCATTTTTAGCAGGAACCATTTTAGCGCTTATCTGAACCATTCTTAGCATTTAAATGAAAATTTATAGCATTATCTTTATGATCCTCGCTATTTAGCTCATTGAATTTTTGATTTATATGGGAGGTAACACATACCTCCATATAAAAAGTTTTCGTTGTAAGAACCTCTTCCGTATCCCTTCCTAAATATAGTATTTTCATACCATCATATATTCCCTAGTGGGTTCATTTTATGTGCTTATGTGTTTCTGCATACAATTTTTGGTTTTAATAAAATTATTTGGGTTATCGGCGCGGAAACACAATTCGGTCAAATACAGCTGCGATTTTAACTTCACTTTGTGTTTTGCTCTACCAACTCAACCCATTCTGGCCGCATTGTTTTATGGAGGCCTGAATTTTACAGTTAGCAATGGCTACAACAACAGCAACAACAACAGCAGCAACAACAAAAATAAGAGAAATATGTACGCCATATCGTTTATGAAAACCGCATATTCCGTTTCCGTTTATGTGTATTAGGGTGGATCCAATAAAAGAAAATTAATAACTGATATTTCATGTAGCTCAAAATCGAAGCAATAGTTTTCAGGCATAAAACAAAATGCTCAAAACTTTAGTTCCTAAACTGTGAACATTTTCGGCTGCAGTTTAGCTCTTTGGAACTACTTTCTTCACTCCCTGCAGTTGTTAATCAACTTTTTTTTCAACTCTTTTCAGCTTAGCCCATGCTTGAAATTTAAGCATTAAAATCTCCCCTGCGCCAAATTCTATTTATTGAAAACCATAACGCTATAAAATCAGAAAAAACCAAGTATATTTTAAGAAATCATCTCTATATAGCCACCCTAAAATAAAAACACTTGCATGTTGCATTTAACGTTCGCTCATTTAAGTTCACATCCAAATTCACATTCAACCACATAAATCAAAGTCAAACTGACCACTATGTCACGTTGTGTTCGCTGTTTTATACCCGTCGAGTCTCCGCTCCCATCATTCATCCCTTGTGTTTTTGTCTCGCTGCTGCTACATTTTGTGCTGCCAAGTAGTAACCCAAATTTTATGCGACCGCAAAGTATAAAAAGCGGTTGCTATCTTGTTCGATGACGCTACTACTGTGCGCAATGTCGTCCTTTTCGACGTCACTTTTATTGTTGTTAGAACTGGTAACGTGCGCCATCGGCCAACATTTATGTTTGTCGTTAAATTCTGTGTGCTATATACGCATGTACACACACACACACACTAATGCATGCTGACGCACGCGACGGGTCGTAAAATTCATGAGCGTATGTGTGTGCATTTTTGGTTTACGCATTTGTACGTTAATGGTTTCGTTCGTGTTTATGCACTTGCGTGTATCGTCGTGTGTCTGTGTAAGTTTTAATATCCCAACAAGAAAATGAATCAGCATATAAATAATTTTTGTTCGCATACCCATGGGAATAAAGATTGCTCCATCTGACTGCGCTATTTGATGTAAGATGAAGGCTTGTTTGACTCAAAGTTCCTAATCGAATTTACTTAAGCATTTCATATTTTACTATCAAATCAAATTTGATGTAATAAAATTTTATGTATTGAAACTTCATAAAAAATTAAATGAAATTTGGTGCTCCATGAAAATCTTGTGCTCCATTGTAGCACCAATTTTTATCACTCCTGCATTTTCGCGTTGGGATAGTCCCCAAAGTCATAGCTACTATATTTTGATGTGTGTATTTGCATGTTAACTTTCTGCTGATTAAATTGTTGTTTCACTCTAGTGTCTCATTTAAATGCATTTGCATCGTGTGAGATTTTTCAATTGCATCAGAAACACATGACGTATGAGTAACATGCAATTTTATCGCTGCAGCTACATAACGCGTTATTAAAGTTGTTGTGACTTATTTTTTAATCATTTTTTGTTAGTATTTTTTTTCAAATGTAGGAAGTGCCTAGGCAAATACTCGTGATATCATAAGTGATGCTTGTCTTTGTGAACACAATAGTAACTTTTTCAGTTACTTATTCATGATTTGAAACGAACATTTTAGTGCATTTAGATCACCTTCAGTACATTTTCAATATAAGTAACTTTGTGATTTAATTTAATTTGAAAGCGAAAAAGTTTGCCTACGCTAGCGAAAGATTCGGCTTTTGGGAATCTTTTCCTGAACGCTCTGATAATAAAAAAAAAAACCAATAACGAAATCTTAGCTGATATTTTCTTGATTTTCATGATATTCACCAGTTTTCATGGAAAAAAATCGAAAAAAAATTGTTTGCAGGTCTAAAACTAGTGAAAAATAATTGGTGTTTCTTATGCGCAGTTTTGAAGTATTTTTAACTTAAAACCCAAAACAAAAATAAAATCAGATTTCACCAAAATTGGTCAAATGGCTTAGCTGTGAAAACAAAGACGTAGCAGCACCTCTTAGTAAATATAAATCTTTTTCCAGGGCTCAATCGATCTCTATACCTAATTAAATCAAAATCTCGATTAGTTTTGTAAATAAAACGTATTTTCCTGTTAGGGGCGTAGTACTCCCCATATAAAAATTTTCAAGAATACTTTCCTTAGAAATCAATCATTGTCCATACCAAATTACATTAAAATCGGTATGGCGACTCATCCGCGAAAAGGGTTTTTTTTTTCATTAGGGGCGGCGTCACAACCAGAAAAGAAGGCTTTTGATACCTTTCTTTAGGGTTAAATTTATGCCCATAAAAAATTTTATCAAAATCGAACTATTACTTCAGCTGTGAAGTCATGTTTTCCTTTAAGAGACGTGTCTTTTCGTCTACTATTGGAAAAAAAACTACATTGGGCACTCAACCTCTTTATGACCCTTCCAACAAAGAAAAATCATGTGACTATGTTCTGCTGTGGTAGTCAAAAATGGATGGAAATGTTTTTCCATCACCTTTTTATAAATAGACAAGCTATACCCGAGGCTTTGCCCACTCACTCTCCGTTGTACAAGCCCCTCCCCACCAAATTTTTCGCAGTCTCTACTGCAGACCATGTACCGATTTTCACAGCTTGGTATAATTATTAAAAATAGCAATTGAAGTGTTTTTGTTGTATGGGAGATGCCACGCCTCTTTGTCAAATCCGGTTCACATTTTGCAAATAGCTTGGCACAAACAATGTACATTCACGTATCAAATTTCAAAACTTCAGCAGCCATAAATATAGCAATTAATTGGTTTTAATTTTATAAGAGGTGCCACGCCCCGTTTTCTGATATCGTCTGCATTTCGTGAAGAACTAATTATAGGCAATATACATCATAGAACCATATTCCCAATCCACAACCCTAAATTAAAAAATCGTTGCAACAACAAAGTTAAATTAAGTAATAACTTTTTAAGTGCATGATGCTATCTCACACTAAGTTTCAATTTCAGCTAATGCTCCCAAAAATATGCAACTAAAATGTTAAATTTTCAAATGGTAACAGTAACAGCGGCAACAAAATGCTTTGGTCATAAATTGAATTTCACCTAAATCTGTTTACATAGCTGTTGCTGCTGTTGTTGTTACTATTTAAATAAATAAAAACAATTCTCATGTTATTGCTTCACGTTCTCTTTCTCTCTCTCTCTCAGTGTATATTTGTATGTAAGGGTCCTTCGTCCATTGCTTTGCTTGCTGTCTGCCTGAAGCTGCGCTTGCCAATTAAGGATTGCGCATTCATTGTTGCAATGCCGTGCGCATTCACGTTCATGAAATCCATTAAAATGGAAATCTACACACACAAAAAAAAAAGGCACTGAATGCATCAGCGTAAGGATATGCTGCAGGATGTGCTAAACAGCAGTAAGAGGAGGACGAGGACTGAGTAATAACAAAATTTGTTTTTTTTTTTTTTTTTTTTTTTTGTCCAAACAACGACTGCGAAACGCTTTACGCAAATTTGAATATCCGTTAGAAAAATAACACAAGTCAACGAGCCATGACGATGATGAAGTGGATAGTGCGGTGGTGAGGTGAGATGGAAAAGCGACTGAACGAATTTGATGTTAGCTATTGGACGGACGTTAGTAGCGGAAATTTTCCTATTTAAATATTTTTTCTATGATACATTGGGGCAAATAGATTGAATTTAAAGTAAATTTTTAAAAAAAAATTTTAGTTTTAGAGCACCATAGATTTCTGATAGGAAAATGACTGGAGACAGTTACTTGTCTGACTCCAAATCGACCCAACAATATTTTGTCATTGTCATTGTTATTGTCATTGTCATTGTCATCGTCATTGTCAGTGTCAATGTCGTTATCATTACATTAGGTCAATTGTTTCTAATCCGAACTTTTCAGTCGACCATTTGCAATTTGTTTTGTAAATTTGTATTTATCACATCTCTCTGTATTAAATACGATTCTACTTAAAATCATAATGACCCTATAGTTCCCTATGATCTTTTGTAAAAGTGGCGTTCAAATTTACTTTAAGATTCACCGATCTGGATTTCATAAGTTATCCAACGGGCTATCGATGGTATTATCACAAATTTTGGTGTTATGTTTTACATTGCTGTGCTTCGAAATTCGTATACTAGTGGATAATTTCAGCTATATCTTGTTGTCAAAGATTCTGAGTGTTGGAACATATCGGTAAAATTTTAAGTGGAGCCCGTTTCTTTAAGGCTGATTTGTTTTTTTGTAGCCACAATTCGAAATCATTGAGCAGTACCAACTCCTTAACCGACCCTTAACAACGTCCATTTATGTTGAACTAGGTACTTCTTGAATATCAGTAACTCACATATTCCACGATACTGAATATATTGCAGTATCCAACAAAAAATATTTCATACAGATTAACGTTTAAAAGTGAAACACATTCAAGCTTATATGTATAAGGTACCTTTTTCATTGAAAGAAGCAATATTAATTTTTGAAGCATTTTTGCGTTTTTTGCGCTACTGTGCAACATAAGAGATAGAAAAAATAAACAAACTCGACTCAGTTTCAGGATCATCATCAAATGCGAGAACAACAACAGCAGTAATGGCATCAGCATAACAACAGCAGCATTTGGCAATGCAAATTGTTATTTTTGCTGAAATTTTTTTTTAACGCTCGCTCTGTATATTTAACCCTTAAAAATTACAATAAAACATTAAAAAGGAAGTTGTTCTGCGTAAAACTTTTAAATCGTTATCTTAAATGAAATCAAAACACCGCTGGATTTTCATAAGAGTACAAAAATATTTTCTTGAAGGTTTTAATTTTTACGAGATTTGAACAAATTTATTTTTGAACTATCATCAATCCACTCAATAGTGCAGCAGTGGTGCTATTAATAAATAGCATACAAGTTTGTGACCTATAATTATTGATAGAGTAAAGCGCCGAATGCACTTCAGAAGGAAAATTTACCTATTGTACAAAAAGCTGGTCCAAATGTGAAATGTCGTTTTCGGCCCCTAGAGGCACAGTGGCTTTTTAGTACATTTTCGACAATGTATAAGACGTTTCGCACACTCTGGCTATGCGCAAGCCATTGCGCCCAATATAAAGGCACTCTTTGATTTCTAGTACTAAATTTGACATGATTTGGGTTCATTGAACAAGAATTGATTACAATTCCAAAAGGGTTGGAGATAATTGTTTTTAGAAATGCTGTTGGTCTTAATGAATTCCATGATGTCCAAGATGTTCGAAGTGACCGCTACTCTATAGAAGTTTTCTTTCAATTTAAAGCTTAGTTTCAAGTTCTTTGAACTTTATGCATAGATCAGAAGTGATTATCTCTAAATGTCTTAAAATAGTGAGCAAATTTTTCCTCAATGTGCATAAATCGAATCAAACTTTGTACTAAGATCAAGAGGTGTCTTTTTATTGGTCACCATAGCTCAATTATGGCAAGTTCTGGAAATATTTGTACATGAGCCGTTTGTTTTAAAAGTGGGGCAAGTCCCTCTTCGTTGAGAAGGAAATATTAAGTAACTCAAAAGAAGCTGTATAAAGTTTATTTAATTTTTTTCTCCTCAACGAAGAGGGACTTGCCCCACTTTCAAAATATACGGCTCACATTCTGTTGAATAAGTATCAAAATGGCCTATTTAAATAAATAATTTATGTGTGAGAAAATGGTAGTCATAAGCTATCGAATACTAAAATTAAAATTTTGGGCAACTTTTTTATCAATAAAATAAGTGAGTTTAGCTATCACAGCTAAAAGTCTTCTTAGCTATTTAGCTTGAAGCTTTAAATCAATTAAAAAGCTTGTTAAAAATAAATTTTAGAAATGCAAAATTATGTTTGTTAGCTTATTATTTTTTGTGATTTTTTCCTCACTTTTTTCAATAATTGCCGAGTTTATCACGTTTTTAGATACAAAAATTCTTAAACAAACTTTTATCTACACAAATTACTAATATATTTTGAAAAACGCTAATCAATATGAGTGTAATTAAAAAAAAATTAAATTTTATACCAAAATCAAAGAAATTTTTTCTTTACTAAAATTATGAAAGAGAATCATGAACAAATTAAAATTTAATTACACAAAACCTAATAAAAAAGTATCATAAAATCCGGGTATATTCATAAAAAAAACCAAACTTTTGCAATATGCAGTTTACAAATACCTTTTCATATAAAATTCATAAAAATTGATGCGGGAAAAAAGATAAGCATACAAAATGCTATAAATTCACCTCAAAAACAGAAACATAAAAACCTGGCGCCAAAAACTTCAATAATAATAATTTATGCATAAGAATATAAAACTATAAAAAAAAAGATTCAATAAAAAACGACACAAAAAACTGAAAGTGAATTTTTAAATAATAAAAATTTATGTAAAAAAAATCAAACCATTTATAGAGGTGTTACAGTGAAAGAAAATGTTGATGACATAAAAATAAATAAATTTCTATAAATAAATAGATAAAGAACATAGCAGCACAAATCATAAAAACAATTTTTGTGTATAAAAATATTTAAGTAAAAATTAAAAAAGTTACAAATTTTGTTTTAAAAATTGTTCAAACACTTATACTCTTCACGTGGCAAGCGCTTTATCATACACTTTTATCAGCTTACTTTCTCCCGGTGCATGTACGCTGCTTGTCACAGGATGTCATCCTACAAAATGACACTCATATAATATTTCGTCATTTCCGTTTGTCCTTTCCAACGATTTGTGCTCGCGCTGCGGTTTATTTTAAACTGACAGACCACAATCTGTTTGACGTACGAGCTATTGTGGAACACTGGAGTTGTCGTAGCATTTGTTGCTACTTGTGTTTTTTACCCAAATTTGTGTGCAAGGTTGGAGATTAGACTGATGCAAAAAAGGTGCTGCAAAAGTGTATGAGTTTCTTTGAATTTAAAGCTAGAAAAACTAGCCCGAAATGATTTTGAGGAATCAGCAGGTTTACATAAGTCTTGAGCATAGATGGGCAAGCTCCAACAAGAGCACAATTAAGAGTAAGGAGAGAGCATTTGTGTATACGTATACAAATGTGAGCGCACAACAACGAATCAGTTCTACTTCAGCAGAAGTAGAAATACTTGTGGTTGTTGTAGCACTACATGGAAACAAAATTTGCGTGCATGTTGGTGCCCATCATTGGCCTTGAGCAGTGGTGGGCATGGAAATCTAACAAAAGGACTAAACAACGACATCAAGTAAGAACAAACAAAATTTTGAAGCTTTTTTGCTGTCATTTCCAAATTCGCCAACAGCACAAAAAAAACCAAATTGCACTATAAGCAAAAGCAATTACTACATTCGTCACGACACAATGCGGCGCCGTCGCTTATGCCTTTGTGTTTTGATTTTGTTTTCATTTGAATTCAAGTCAACGCTGCACATCGATAGCGTTTAAGTTCTGCGAATTTTTTTACGCTTGCTTGTGCGTCGAGTAACGGTGCGGGCAATGAGGGCGGATAGGGACATTACGTGCCCACCACTGGTCTTGCGTTGCTTTTGAGCGTTGCTGATTTTGAATTTACCTTAACACTTAAAATGTAACGCTTTTATATATAGCAAAGAATCTGGAGACTCTTGAGAAAATATTTGACAATATCTAATCTAAAAATCTTGACGTGATATGACAAAATAGGTTCCATGTTTGGATTAAATGTAAAACATTTCGTAAATAAAAATATTATCAAAACAAAATCTTAGAAATTCACGCAACAACTTGTCGTAAATAGCATTTTTTAACCTTTATAGATTTTCTTATAATTGGATCCTGGGTCAGGTTTCACACAAATTTTCCGAACCCTTACTGCATTAAGTTCTTAGTTTCTATATAGTACCTTTATTTTTTCTTGCAATACTCTAACAGAAATATTCCAAATGATGCTGCTTACTCACTACAGGGTGTATTTAAGCTCAAAGAACTGCAAACCAAACAGTTACTTTGCGAATGCTGAACTTTATGAAAGTATTTTACGTAATCTTCGTAGCCACAGACGCAGTCATTGTTGCTGTAGTCGTCGACATTGTATTTCTCTCTGCAGCGTGTAATCCAGTTGTAAAATATTGTTGGGCATGCGACGCAATTTACTGTTTTCCGCATACAGAGAAGTATCAGTGAAAACAACAACAACACTCATTGCAAAGAACAATACCATAAAAAGAAAAATTTCGAATAATCAGAGCATCAACTATAAAAATACCTACTCGTTAGCTTAAATATTTTTTTGTATATTCGGCAGTTTTGTAATACGTTGTAGCTGGATTCGATCTCCATCGTAATGACAGAGTATTTGTAATAAATTTTTTTTTTTAATCTTAATAAAAGAGCATTTAATTTAAAAAGAATTGAAAACTACTAACGAAATTCCAATTATAGTTGCAGTCGAATCCTTGGAAATGGACTTTGTGTGTTTGAAACGTTTACGTGTATAACAAATGCTCGAAGGACGACATTTGTTGGTACCTAAAGCTTCTATTAGGAATTAAGTAACAACTTTCTATGGAATAGGGTATAGAAAACTCTCGAGATAAGTTATACCTGCCATATGAGACGACTGATATCCAGTGCGCGTGAATTCAACATGTTGAGGTGGCCTAGACAGACATCCAATTGCCATGTAAAGGGCAGTCTTAGAGATGCTTTTATGTTGCTTTTATGTGTTATACCTTGGTAATATTTTTGAGAGAGGCAGTTTATCTCTGCATAGTAATGTGCAACCAGATGTATGTTTAAGCTCTAGACCAGTGGTGGGCACGTAGTGTTCCTATCCGTCCTCGAAGCGAAAAAAAATTCGTAGAATATCAACGCTATCAAGGCCCAGCGTTGACTTGAGTTCAAATGAAAACAAAAACAACCTACAAAGGTATAAGCGACGGCGCCGCATTGTGTCTTGACGGACGAATGTAGCAATAGTTTTTGTTTGTAGTGCAATTTGTTTTTTTTTTTGTGATCTTGGCGAATTTGGAAATGACAGCAAAAAACTTTTCGTTTGTTGTTGCTTGATGTTGTTATTTCGCCCTTTTGTTAGATTTCTATGCCCACCACTGCTCTAGACGGAAGTAATAAAAATGGTAAGCCTCATTTTCTAGTGGTTCTACTTACTATCAGGGACTATGTAGGATCCAAGCTTTGTATAGGAGATTTTCTCATCTATCATAGACAGTGCATCCTGGAGGATTGTGGCATGGTACTGTCTCGGACGGAGCCAGAATATTTTTTTTCAGTGGTAATCAAGTCTCGGCCGATATCTCGCATTGGTAGCGTCCAAGGTCTGGTTCCTCTAAATTTGTTTGTGAATAATATTTTGTAATAATTTTGGCGTCCTTGTTTGGGGTTCGAAGAAAACGAGATAACACTAACTTCCGACCTTGAACAGCACTTAAATGAACAGTATCATGGCTATAGAATAGAATATCTGGTTCCGAAGACATTGGTCAATCACCGATAGAACACTCTGGCCACTCATTCCTTGGAGCTAGGGCTACTATTTCTAGCGAAGCGCTATTTATCACTAACATCCAGAAATTGAGCTCTATAGATGCATCTTTTAGAACAAAAAAGTTAGTTAAACGAGAAAGGATCGCTGTATTCACCAATATTATATATTCAAAATAGCGTGATTTTTAGCAATTCACTTTTTTTTGTTGCTTTAATCCTAAGTGCAGCTTTAACACCTCCATCACTCCATCAACTTTTATTAATTTCATTGTGTTCATCAACAACATTGAAAGCGATTACTCTCAAATGTATAACATGAGCAAAAACAGCAGAGCTGTTGATGATGATGATGATGATGATGATGACAACAACAAATACAATAGCACTTAAAAATCAGTTAAAATCTTTAGAATTTATCTACTCCCGGATGCGCCACAACAACGTGAACCGCATGGAAATACTCGCTATATTTGCATGCACTAAAACAAAAAGAACAATTAGGGCTGGATAATATCGATAGAGAAAAAATACTTGTATTGGACTTATAATATTTAAAATATCAAAAAAATTAAACAAACGATATTCGACACTCATACCAAATGATATATGCGTATGTTTTGTTAAGTCTCGACTAATTTGACAAAAACTTTGTACGAAAATGTTGTCATATAGCGAAAGAACTTCTGCTTAGAAAATAATTTCTGATTACTTAATAACCAAGAGTCCCTGGATTGGCAAACTTTCTTAAAGAAGATTGATTTTAGAATATTTTCCTTAAGTTATGTTAAAAAAGTTTCCAATGAGTAGGAAGGTGCCCATGTTTTATATACCAAAACTAGCGTCATCTACTTGAAGTTCAGATTCTTTCCGGACAATCCTCGTTTATTCAAATATCTTTGAAGTTCGGTTTTCCATCTAAACTGTAATATATCAAGTATCGAAATTGGTATCGCTAAATTCTATATTGTCTCTAGAAAAAGCACTCATTTAACTAAAAGCATAAGCAGCAGCATTGGCGGCATCGACTGACTGTTCAATTAAATGTTGGTGTTAAAAGCAAAGCAAGCGAAAGAGAAAGTTGTGATTGTGTGAAAGAGATTGAACAGAGAAAGAAAGTAGGTGCACACATAGAGCGATGGTGCTGCCCCTGATGGCATAAGAAAGAAAAGTGAAATAAAAGAACAAAAAAAAGAAAAGAGGAAATAAAATCACATCCTTTGCACTTTTCCGCTGCATGCACACTAAATTGAACTTTTGCCAAAAACTAACGATGAACTATAGCTACAACAACAGAAGCAACAATACAGATAGTAGCAGTGGTAGCAAGAACAACAACAACACGTATGATATTCATTAAAGAGATAGCAACAACTTCACCATGCATGTACATATTTCAATGGGACACAATTTTAAGCGGGCAACAACAAACATTAAAATCAACATTTTATATTGTCATCACCTTAACAAAAACAATAACAGTAAAATCTGTACCTGGCAACATCGCCAGCAGCTGCTGCACATATGTTGCCCATACAGAGAATCACATCCTTACTTACAATATACCATGGTCGCTGTTGACGTCAGGCATGTGAAAACCACTTCCATTTCCGAATTGTTCGCGTTGTTTGCATTAAAATGACACGATGCACAGTGCAGTGTCTGCAACATCAAGAGAACATAACTTTTTCACGCTGTGCAACAGTACATACTTAGAATAAATGCTTAGCAACATTTCTGGTAATAATCTTTATAACAATGCTTAGCATTAATGCTTTGCAACAAAGTGGTCGGTCGAGCTTAGCAGGAGTTTTGAGAGATTGTACTTAACAAAACAGCTTGGCAACAAACTTAAGCAACATAGTTTGAATTGAATTTTAATGAACTTTGAGTAAAAATATTTCTTAGCAACTTAGAAAAATGCTTAGCAACATTTCTGGTAATAATCTTTGTAACAATGCTTAGCATTAATGCTTTGCAACAAAGTGATATTTGTCGGTTGAGCTTAGCAGGAGTTTTGAGAGGCTGTATTTAGTAAAACAGTTTAGCAACAAACTTAAGCAACATTGTTTGAAATAAGTTTTTAAAGAACTTTGAGTAACAACAATGCTTAGCAACTTAGAAAAAATTTTTAGCAACATTTCTGTCAATAATCTTTATAACAATGCTTAGCAGCAATTCTTTGCCATAAAGTGATATTTTTCAGTCGAGCTTAGCAGGAGTTTTGAGAGGATGTACTCAGTAAAGCAGTTTAGCAACAAACTTAAGCAACATTGTTTGAAATGAATTTTTAAAAAACCTTGAGTAACAATAATGCTTAGCAACTTTCCTTGTTACAAATGTCTAGCAACTTTTTTCTGCAGAAGCATTTAAAATATTGAGCAACAATGTTTTGCTACAAGGTATAGCATTACTAGATCATGTGGGCTAGAAATTTGAAAAGAACTCGGCCAGGATTAGGAAAATTAAATGTTTCCTTCAGATCAAACCATCAACCTTGTTAGTTGTTCTAGGGATTTTGAGTTGCGATGTTTTGAAACAATACTACACAATTTTAAAGAACCATTTACAATAGTCAACCATTTAAAAAATTTCTATCCATCCATCATATAATCAGCCTTTTCGTCAATTTATTGCACTGTGCAATGTTACAAAATCAATAAACATACATAAATGGTGAAAGAAATCACAAGTCAACAGAATAAAAAATAAAAATCTGTTAAAATTTCAGAACGAAAAATTATGCGCTACAAAAAATCAATAAATCAGCATGCTCATTCACTTGCACGCACCATACACAATGCACTGTTGAGGGAGGCAGTACAACGATAGAGCAAAGTACCAAAGGAAGAAGGCAACTGCAACTACAGGACCAACATAAAATACTTTATGGGAACTATTTCCGGCGCTACTTCTTCTTTTTATCTACTAGTGTTTCCTATTTTTTTCTTTTTTTTTCTTTCTCCTCATATTGCATGTGGAAGTCAGCATTTTGTATATTTACACAGTCACTCTCAAACTATGCACCATTAAGTGCGAGTCCTTGGAAGGCAGTGACGAAGGTCCTTTATGTGATTTTACTTTTTCAATCGGAATTTTTAACGAAACTTACTTAACAAGTTTAACAATTCTTCAGCTGCATGGTACTTTCTTGCACTGCTCATTCCTAGAGAATATTTCGTTCTTGCATACGTTGATGCAGTCTACTGCTTCTTGCTCTTCATCTACTGTGCTGCTAACTCTTGAGTGCTTTATTGTTATGTTTTAAAATTCAATGAATTCTAAAATTTCATTCATGTTTGCTCTTAATGTTGTAGTTTTTCTTTGCAACGTCTCGTTCTCGCTGTTATACTTCTTGAATTTCGTTTCGTTTTTTACTGCGTGTTAGAATTGTAGCCTTTGGCAATTTTGAACGTATTTTTAAATCTGCCTTGCTTTATTGCTGATGATTTACATTTACTCTTGTATCTTAGGCTGTAAGCAGAGTATACTTGAGACTCTGCTAGCAAAAAAATCAGCTAATGATAATTGTCACATATTAACCTATAAACACATTATATAGCACCCAAAGCAATGAGCATACTGGCGGAACTATTATTGCATTTCACACTTTTAGCTGCACCCTTAAATAGTGGTTGGATTTTTCTTTCGACACACTTTGAAATTCCTACCATCAAATATGTCCAAGCCTAATATAGTCGATGGGCAATTTACCTTTTACAATTTGTTTCCCATCCTTCCATCCCAGCGGCAAATTAATGAAGTACTCTGATTTTTCATGTATGAAAAGCTATACCATTTGTTTTGTACGTTTCACAAATGAAATTGTTACTGTGATATTTTGCTTATTCGCTTGCTGGCTGCCTGTTTTGTATATGGAGCAGTAGGCAGTTTGCTTGCTGGCTGCCTGCTTTGTATATGGAGACGTAAGGGGTCTTGCCTGTTGGCTGCATACTTTGTATGTGGAGATGTAGGCAACTCGGTAAACTTTACAGGCACTTAGAAAGCGTTATTTTAAGGCAGTCTGCTTTTCCTGTGCTACACATTGTATATAGAGATGTAGGCAAGCTGCCTACAAAGCAGTCATGCCTTTGTAAAAAGAAATTTACAGTTATGGCTGGAGTTGTGAGCATTACTGCCTACAACGAGTATAACTATTCATCAATGTTGTGTATAACATATTTGCCGCTGGGATCCAATGATAGCATATTGAAGTTATGGCGTTTGTTCTCTCGAAGAAAATCAAATAGTCCTAGCTGACCAAGTTATGTTAAGTACTTTGTGGTAGAAATTAAACCATTTTGTAATAGTCTATCTAAGCGAGCATACGCGTCGACTTCAGTCGCAACCTAATGATGCTGACGTGCAATTACTTCTTTTATTTGGTTTCTCTGGGGGCATTACATTATTTTTACTTTTGTATGCAATTGCATTTTATTTCCATTACATAACAGACAAGGTCGAGCTATTGAGACGTCATTAGTTGGAAAATAAAGTGAATATTTATTTGAATAATTTATGTCAAATCTAGTAGTAGTATTGGATCGAAAATTTCTGAATTTCTCTTAACCCATTAACGCCCAGTGATGCGTTAGCGCAACACGTCGGCAAAAAATTCGCTAAAAATATTAAAAAAACCAAATTTATTTATTTTTTGATTAAAATATATTAAAGAGAGTTAAAACTAACAAAAAATAGCTTTGAAACAATTTTTTTTTTAAGTTCCTGTATTTAATTCTGTGTGTATGTTATACATCTATATTTCAAAATTGGTCCATAAAATTGATTTTTTATTGAAAAAATCGGCAAAATTAGAAGAAAAAAAATTACGGAGGAAAACTTGCAGGGTTTTAGTTTGAACTCTTGCTGAATCGAATTTGTCAAAAAAAACTTTCATTTGTTGGGTTTTATTCGTCTTATTATATACTTGACTTCTTTTTAAAACACATTTTATCTAGTTAGCAGTATGTTCAAGAGGTATAACAGCTTAAAGAGCACGAAAAATTATTTTGTCCGATACCTCAAAAACTATACCGCATTTGAGCGAGACATCAATCAGCTTTCAGTTCTGCTATAACTTTGACTGATCATGTTTCTTATTTCAAACTTCTTTTCGAGTTATTGATCGAACACACTTCTTCGATCTCATAATGCTACCATATCTCGCTATCTAACTGGCTAAGTAAGACTACAACCCAAGAAGCATTCAAATTCTACGGTGCAATAATTGCTAGGAATATGTTTTTTTTTGAAGTTTTATTTAAAAGAAAATTGGTATTCTTTAAAAACGCTTCTACAGCTTGTGTCTTGTGTCTCTTAATATGAGCATTGCTGTAAAATATTTTCTTTTCCTGCTTTGGAAGTTCTTATATAGCCAAAATAGATGTTGAGTACTATCAAAACTTCGTAGTTATGAAGCAACTATATTTATTGTTTTGATTTGGCATTTATAACTTAAAGAAATCACAGAGCATATCATAGATTCATGGCTCTTATTGAACCGAATTTAAAGTTAATTAACAGTAAAAGCGATGGGTATATTTTATAGCTTTTATTTTGCATGCATACATCAAATTATTGCTAAAAAAAAATTCACACACATTTATTTTCTGTATACTGATGCGCACTGCTCGAGAGAATGCTGTGAGCGACACATCGTTATGCTAGTTCTTGGCTATAAATAAGCTTTTAAAATCAAAAATTTTGCTGGAAAATATCAATGTAGTAAAACTTATTTTTCTGCAATTTATTAGCTATTTTTTGAAATATTTAGGCCAATTGAACTCCAAATAAAAGCTACAGTGCTCTCGCTGTTAAATTCATATTTAGCTATTAATGCTTCCATGCAATTCAATTATCGATAAGAGTTTTAGAAGAAACTAGTCGAAACATTTTTATTCCCACAGTTTGTAGTTCTGAAAAAATTAAAAAATTCTCATATTTTTCAAGAAAATAAAAGAGAAGTTAATTCGTTCAAATAAATGCCAATAAATATCACAAACGTTAATACTTGTTATATGTATTTATATAATTAATAAACACATTCATAATAATACCAATACAATTTTTTAAATCGCCTTTATTGCTTAGAATGGCAAAAATAGCGCTTTAATTATGCTTCTAAATCATTTTAATGACTAAATTATTGCACCTTTTGTAAAAAGAGACAATTTGTGGCATAGCAATGGGGCTATTTTTTTACATTTCTTCTTATGTAAAGATATGTTAAATGCTAAATTCTGATTCCCAAAAGCGCTTTATAAGCTATATGACAGTGCATTCTTGATCAATTCCTAGTAGCAAGAAAAGCAATCCAGCAATAATTTTTGCTTGAAATGCGCTGTATTAGCCAAAAACTTGCAACGTGTGCTAGACTTGGGAAGTCTTTGAAACCATAATCATGCGCGTGATGTTATAGAATTCATTGGAAAACTACGTGGGCTTTTGAGGTACAAAATTAAAAATTGTCTTTAAGGAGTCATCTCTACTCCACCCTGAAAGCTACATATACCATTTATTTACATTTTTATTGACTTTTAAATGAGGTACTTATCTTCTTGAGCGATATCTGCAGATTTTGTGATATTATACCACGCTTTTATCAATTTTTACTTTAATTTAAAAACATACAAATAAATGGAATGCAAACTTAAAATAGAAAGTCACAAGTGAACAACAATAGCGGATTTTCTATTCTATTTAACTAATACGAAGAAACAACTGAAACGAAGCATAAACTGAAACTGAAACGGAAGCGAAACCGAATAATCTTACGCTGTTTCAATCTCGACGCCAACAACGACGAAGATAGATAATGGTAATGGTATTATGGTACTGGAACTGAAAGTGATTTTCACACAAAAGTTATCACTACTTCGATAAAAATAAAAAGCAAAAAAGTAAAAGCTTAAGGGCATCCAGTGATAATCCAAATTCGAAAGCATTGAACGAGAGAAGCAGCGTTTAAAGGGATAACAGAGCAACTGAAGTATAGAAAACACAAAAACAAAAGTTAACAGTAACGGATGAATAAAAACAAATAAGTAAAATAAAATGAGCAAAAATAACAATGAACATCAGCAAGAAATCAAAAGATAGAAAGAAAAAAAACAGTGCAAAATGATATGAGATAGAGAGCGAAAAATGTAATTAGCAGATAAGCAACTTATCTGTCATTTTCGTTTCAATTTTTTTTTGTTCATTTCTATTGAACTTTTTCTCTTGTTCAATCATTGTAGAAAAATTGGAACAATGCACGGAAATGAAAGATTTAAACGAAAGCGCTGCACAAATACAATGAAACAATAAAGCGCACTGATGAGCGCGCAAATCTTATACATCGAAAGCTTCACGAATAATATTGAATACATTTTTTTTGTGATTCCCCTTTGTATGATAAAACAAAATAATTATTTAGTTAAAGAAACATTTTTATTTAATAAAAGAATATTAAACAAAACAATACGAAGAAAACGATTGTCTCTTGTCTCAAGAACATTTGATGTGAGTTAATTAAGTCTTTTTGTTGATGCAACGATTTAAATATATCTCTTCGGTCCAATAACCCATTGTTGATGCAGCAATAGTTAAATAAAACTTGGAATTTTTAAATTACACTTTACTAATAATATATTATATCTTCGTTTTGATACATGACCACTTAGAGGTATTTTTTTCAAAATAAAAAAAATTTAAAAATTCAATTTCATCCGTTCATTATACCCGTACATCAGAATTATTTTTTATATTTATTTTTTAAAGATAATTTCTTTCAAGTGTTGGTCGTAACTGCGGTTAACATTGTCTATTCGAAAGATCCAATTTTCAATAACATGTACCAGCATTTCGTGTGATATTTGGTGAATGACACATGTAGTGTTAGATTTCAATTTCTTAATCGTAACTAACTTTACGTAGCCCCATCGAAAATAGTGTGGAGGTGTGATATCACATGAACTTCATAGGCAGCCAATTGATTTCATAATTGGAAAAAATCATGTGATTTTTGAGTGAATTTAAAATTTGATGATGATGTTAAATGTTTCATAATGATATGTCAAATAATACCGATCAAAAATACCATGACACTTTGACACGGCTTACGCATGTTCTGTCAAAAAATTTCTACTGAAAAAAGCTCATACATATATGCCAACATACAATGCCCTTGACGATCGTTCCCCAATCACATATTTCAGAACTTGTGTCGCTAATATAATGAAGTCCTCTTTCGATAGTAGCAAAGTGATGAATTTGAATAAAATCTCCAAGTAACATGCAGCAAATTGTGTCAAAAAAACTTGAGCTAAAGTTCCAGTATTTAATTCAAAAGCAAGAAATGTATAGACTTTCTAACTATCAGTATCCTCGATTATCCCACGCTGCTTCCACTGAGACCAAAGTAACTTTATTATTGCACAAAGTTTCAAAAATACTCGCATATAAATTAAAATAAAAAGAACACAATTGCAATCGTTACTCATGTTTTAAGTAAAAAAGATAAAGAAAAAATAAATGAATTTACTAAATTTCTCCCCAAATCCATTCCATTCAAATTTATTCTTACAATATTTTAATCGCCTCCTTTCTACAATATTTCACTTCCTATCACAGAGAATTTGTCTGTCCAAACTAGAATTAAACAAGAACTTATGTAAAAAATCATGTTCGTGTTAGATTCCAATTTACACTAAAAATGTTGAGCATTAGTTGCTAAAACTGTGAAATTCATAAAATATGAAAATCGAAAAATGGCACAAAAAAATCATCATGTTGCAATTGGATAAAAAGGGCAGAAGGGCGATGATTATGGAAAGTTAAAGCAAAGCAGTTGCTGCTGCATTGCAGCAAACTTATAAACGTATGGATGTTAACATAATAATAGGGTAATAGGACTTGAATTCGTTAGCTGGAAGTATGTGTTCTCCATGCAGATCATGGTAAGTTTGGAAATCAATAGAAAAGCGGGAGGATAGTAAATTTCTAAAATAGCCGGGGACTGGACGATTTTTGTGAAATGGACTTGAAAATTTTGTTGAACGAGCACAAAAAAAAAACATAAAAAGGTCAGTTTTTCCCACACCAAAGTTAAAGTTTTTCTCATTTTGTGAATTAATAATATTTCTGACCAAAAAAAAAAAGGTCATCAACCTTACTCAACAAAAATTTCACTTTTTACCACTCAAAGGTAAAATTTTATTTCTATTTTAGAAGACCGGGAATTGCTTCTTTTCAACTTGGCAGCCCTGACAGTTGTACTGTCTGCCTAGTTTCTATATGGATATGTAGCTAGTCTGTCTACTGGTTGCGAGATTTGTATATGATGATGTAGGCAGTTTGCCCACTGGCTGTCAGCTTTGTATTTGGAAATGTAAAAAGTTTGCATGCTTTGTCAATGGCGATGTAGGCAGTGTGTCTGTTTTTGTTAGGAGATTTAGTTTGACTGCCTACTATATGCCTGCTTTGTATATCGAGATGTAAGTAGACTGGTTGTAGGCTTTTTATTTAGAGATGTAAAAAACACGCCAAACTGCACAGTCACACAGTCAGTTTAAGGGATGTTGTAGGCAAAGCATTTTTCGTTTTGCATACATGAAGTGCGTAAATATAGGCGGACTGCCTAGAAACCGGCCATTCCTTTGTAAAAATATGAAAGAGTCAGAGTTACCAGAATTCCCGACCTCATCGACAAAACCATTTTATTTTTATTTTATAAATTTATAATTTTTTTTTTAGTCAGCAATTTAACTCCCAAAATGCTAAGAACATAAACTTGCTTGTTGCAAATGTTTTCATCTATAAAACAAAACATTTTTATTCATTTCACAAAAACCATAAAATTCCGGGCTACTGCAGAAATTTTTCAACTCCTGCCAGACCCCCGGCTTTGACATGAAATTCCCGGTCACTTAATAACCCCGGAAAGAGTAGTTAGTAATACTGTCCATAAAAGTTGCTACTCTTCAGCGGTGTTGTTTATAACATATTCGTCGCTAAAATATACCTGCCACCCTAATTCTGCATGTGCGTATGTTTGCTTCAGCACTGCACACATGCATACAACATATGCTGTGTTCTAAGGTCAGTTTCAATTTGCATAAATCATGTCTTGGTCTTAAGCACAAAATAAAAAAAAATCAAAAAAAAAAAAGGAATCGGACACGGCCATCGTTTTCCGGGGGGATTCAATGTATTCGGGAAAGGAGAAAATCATAGCATGAGCACATCTGCTATTTTTTGCAACGACTAAGCAAATGTTGCAACTTCAGAGTGCTTCATACAAAGGAGTGAGAATGCAACAAAGGAAGAGGGTTTCGGTCAAAACGTTCGTTCGGTGCTTCGTTATTGCAAAATATTTTTATTATTATTTTTAAAAAAGACTGAATGAAAATTTTGTAAGCGAAGGCAAGTAAGCAAAAAAAAATTTTTTACAAAATTTGCACATAATAAATGTTGGCATCAGCAACAACAACGACAAAATTTAGGAAATTTGCATTTAAAGTTACTTTTAATAGAGAGAGAGAAAAAGCAACAAATAAAAGACAAAAGTAAAAAGGAAAATTATTGGAAAAATCACATGAGAATAAACGAGGCGAACATGAAAATTAATGTTCATACTAATTTTGTATGCATGTCAGTAATGAATTAAAGCTTTTAAATTTTGGTCATTTGGTTGTTTTTAAAATAATATTTTAAGTAAAATCATTTCTAATTTAGTTTGTTTTATATGTAGTTCTTAAAAAAATTCCATATTGCGACCAAACCATCTAACATCTGTTACGTATGATATAATTTTCAGACACAACAATATTCGATTGATTTTTGTCTTTTTTCATTCTTAACTCCTCGATTTGTGTTTTGTGGATTGCAACTTTTCAATTAAACTTTTTTCGCGAAATGCTAAGGGTAGCTTTTTCGTTCTTTTGTAGTTTTATTTTTAGCGAAAATTCGATTTTGAAATTTTTCTCAATTTTGTTTTTTTATTTGTGACTGCATTGTGTTTCCATACGGGTCGCATTAATATTGTGGTGAGTTGTTGCGGTGCCAGTGTACGGTTTCGCCAAAAATGTCAGCACGCGTCTCGTGTGACTGTGACAACTTTTTGATTTTGCTGGTGTCGCTGTTACATATATTTTTTTTTTTCAATTTTAATGTTTTATTCTGTGAGTGCTGCGCAATTTTTAATTAAAAAACCGCTGCTCCTCATGCTGCATCTGATGACTTTGGACTTTGTGGTGGCTGTACAAAAATAAAAAATCGAAAATCAAATATAAAAAATGCATTCGTCGAAAACAATGGGAACGCTGTTGCGCGTTGATTTGGTCAACGGCGTGCGCACTCGTGCATAGATAGCAGAAAAAGAGATAGAGTTTGATTTTGATTAAGCGCATTGAATTCTTAGAATTCTTGTTTTGTCTTAAATTGAGTTAGAAAAAGCATGAAAGTATTTATTTCCCAGCGGAAAATAAGCTGAGTACTTTGAAAAATCATCAATGAAAATTAGCTTGTTATATGTGCGCTATTATTTGCTAATTCTTATAAGTATTCAATTCTGTCCAGTAGCGTAATTTTACCAAAAGCTTGGGAAGGCAAGAGTTTAAATAACATTTCGAATCGTTGATATTTTGAATTGAATTGATGTAATTAATAATAATATCAGATCCTTAGCGGTGCAATGCCCATCCAGCCCTACCCAATTGACGCCTCTGATTCTCTACCATATATTATGTAGCCGCGATAGCCAAGAAACTGGGTCGTGTATTCAGACCATTGTAGAAACGTTACAGGTTGAAACCTCTGTCCAATCAAATTATATAATTATAATTGTTAGTCAATTTATATTAAAAAATTAAGTAAATGTTTTACCAGCCGATATAAAATAAATAAATAATTTATCCACAATAGTTAAAATTGAATAAGAATTCGGTTCGGTTTTTCTTTTTTTGTTTGTTAAAAAAATTTCATTGGCATTTATTTAGTACAGAATATTTTCTTTGCTAACCTTGTATATGGAGATGTAGGCAACTTGGCAAACAATATAATATTTTTTAAGCGATGATATAGGCAGCGTCTCTTTCTCTTCGGAGATGTAGAAGGCAATACTACCTACAAAGCATTAAGGTAGGGCTAGAGGGTGCTATAGCGCCACACCTCGAGCTCAAGGGCACCCAACATACATTGAAAGTTTTGTGGACTTGGGCGTGTTTAGTGTGAAACGAAACTTAACACCGTCAATATACTTCACTTTGTAGAGTCATACAATTTGTCGTTCCGAAATTCATATCTTCAAAACTCATCTACATATAATCGTTAATTAACTAAGTTAACATTTTGTCAAACGGATTAACTTTAAAAAATATTAACGGACTCGTTAACTTCCGTTAAATTTCCCCAAGTCCGTTAACCGTTAATCCAAAACCTACTATTTACCAAAAAGTTACCGCACGCACCGCGACAACAAGTACGTTCCGGTTGATATGGCTGGAAACTTACAAGAGCGGCCGAGTGAATGCAGTAAAAAATGCATGGTAAAAGGTAAAAGAGGCGTTACGACAAGAAGCTCTCGAAAGTTCGAAGAACAGAGATAGTTTAAGTGGTGGAGGTAGCAACGCGAGTACCAACGACGATGATGAGGAAGACTTTTCAATTGTATCAATCAGTCTAAAGGAAAACCTAAGAGCCATAAGTCTTTAAATAGTAAAGCTCAAAATCTTGTCAAATGTGGCTAGACTGGAAATCAAAAGACTTGGTCAACCATGCGGCATTCCTCGAAGAACAGATATTCATAAATCTGTATATTAAATATTTTATTGCTATACCCTCCATCGCTGCAGTTGAAAATCTTTTTTCCACGGGCAAATATATTTTAACGCCGAAACGAGCCTCGCTTTTAGACGAGAACTTGAACATATTAATGTTCATGAAGAGAAATATTCATATTATGCCAGATGACTAAATTACACACTCTAATTATACACGTCTTTTTTTTTTTTTTTTTTTGTTCCTACCCTGTTAACTTCCAGAACCGAAACCAACAGTTTTTATAAGAAGATCACGAACGCAACCATATAACAAAATGCAATTTTTATGACGTGTTAACGGATTAACGTTAACTTGCGTTAAATCTTCCGAAACGTTTAACGAAGTTAACTTTTTTAGTAACGGATTAGAAAGTAACGAAGTTAACTATTTGATTAACGGTGCCCAGCTATGGTTAAGACCAAGCAGTTAAATATAAATATAGAAGCAACCAAGGTGTAAATCAGTGTAATCAATCCTAATGTTTTTATAACTTCCGTTTTTTCATTTTATTTTGAAAATTAGCTGTTCAACATTGATTTTTTCTATAATCTATTTACAATTATGTAATTAAATATTATTTTGTGCCACCTTTTAGTTTTTTTGCTTCTAATAATAAATTTTTTTGAAGTTTCGCAATAAATTTTTATGTTCGAAAAATAGTATTTCATAAAACTTTGAGTTCTAGAATAATTATTTCAACCGATCTCATATGAGCACCTAGCTGTTTTAATAAAAACAAATTACTAATCATTCGTACAGCGACTGAGCTATGTACAATTCTGATTTGGCATTACACAGAATGTAGATTATTCCAACCCATTCTTTGTTGTTTTTCAATTTGAGACAAATAAAAAAATTATATTAATAATACATATTTATTTTTTCTGTATTAAATTCGGTTGCATTTTTAACAGAACGTTTGACATAAGGGGCCGTCCATTAATTACGTGAGTTGTTTTTTTGAAAATTTTGACCCCCCCCCCCTCCCTTTGGTGAGTTCTGATGAACCCCCCCTTTCTCCCTTCCGTGAGCCTAATCTTATAATTTTTAAATGTAATCTATATTAATAAATATATAATAATGTATAGTTTGTGCATTAAAAAAAATTATTGAGATTTTTACAGACCCCCTCCCCCTTGGTGAGATTTTTCTGGATCCCCTCCTCCCCACCTATTTTAACTCACATAATTTATGGACGTCCCCTAACACGCTTTTGATTACACAGCCTTTGCATTTTGTCTAAATATTCGGAACAGGTTTACTTTAGCTGGCATTCTCTAATTTTTCTGTTTTTTTTGCAAGAAAAGGGGGACAAAAATCAATAAAAAAAAAATTTAAAAAAAAGTGTTGCTCGGATCTAGTTTCCGAGATATATACATCGGCAGTTGCGCGCTAAGCTTTTGTGAATATGATTATAAGTTGGGAACCGTTGAATGAAAAATGGAAAATATGAGTGTAATGAGAAATGTAATTTAATGGCCTACAATAATGGTAAGCAAAATTTTGGAATTTGACCTATAATTTTGGAGATATTACGATTTTTCTGAAATTTTGACAAATTTTTGTTTTTCGGAAAAACCCAATTTTTTCCTAAAAATGTGTCAATGACTGTAATTATTTTAGCATGTTTAGAAAGTTTAATTTATTCCCTTTAAAATGATATGTAGTCTATTCTAAATTTTTGCATATTTACTGCCATATTTATCAGTAAGCCAAAAAAATTATTCAGTGAATTCTCATGAAAAGTATGTTTATGGACAACCATTGACCTTTCGCTTAATATGTTTTAATACATCCGTTACACCCTATGACAGAAGCAAAATCTATTACATTTTATTGCAAGCATTGGTAACCCTAACAGCTGATGATTCAAATCAACTTTTGATTGCTTTTATTTGACATTTCGTTACAAATTTTTCTTATTTTCTAGTTATTTGGGGATTGCACTGCACGTAAACAAAATGTTTTGATAAGAATTTAGACACAAAAAAACCAAGCTGAAATACAACGAAACGCATGAGAAAGAATGTGATGTATGTTGCTAAAAATAATTGAAGTGAATAAATTGCGAATAATCAGAAAAAACTGCTAATTGTTAGCAGTGCAGTATATTGATAGAAAAAAAAAATGTTACGTCTGCTGCTAACGAACTGTGGAAAAAGTGGTTTGCTAAGGTAACGCTGTGATTTCATGGTCAAGTTCAAAGATCGCATTTATTACGTCACCATAACTTTATTTATAATTTTTTTTTCTTTCTCGCTACTATAGTCATCAGCTGCTACAACAACTGCCCAAATGTCATGCCCCCACACAAAGTAATGCACAACTCGGTACAGTGCGTGCATTCGCCTCAAAATTACGAAATGCACATAAATTGATGCGTTCGGTAGAAGCACGTGGTGGTAGTAGCGCTGCCAAGGGAGCTCTTCGTACGCGCCAATTGCTGCTTGGCGGTTGTGGAGTTTCATTGGGTTTGTGTGCACGTAGTTTTCTTTTCAATCGGGAAGTGCATTGTGAGGAAGGAGGAAACCGTTTAGCCGGTGTTTTACAGAAGACACTGCAGCAGGAAGATGGAAAACTCGATTGGAAACTTTTTTGGTCGTATTTGAAACCACACCTATGGGAATTACTGGGTGCAATCGCCGTAAGTACTAGATTTTCCTTGTCTTATACTTCTTAATAAGTAGTAGTTTTATCTCTTGGTTTATATTAATTAGTAAGATAATTTCTGATTGCTTAAAAGTCTCAAGGCCAATCGTTTTCTTATCTTTTCCAATTGCCACACAATTAAGCAAAAAATTGTATTTTTTAGCACATTTACCTAACTGCTAAGTTTTACGAATAAGATGTGTTTGCAAGTATTCAGCAAATCCGACGTCGTTAGAAAATTGAGGTACTGCTTAGCTAAGAAATTGGTTGGCGATTTCAAACGCATGGCATGCGACTATTTTCGAGATTAACTGACAATACAAATGAAGGCTTCTTTTTTGCTCAATGCTAAATCCCATTGCATATTTAACTTAACATTATATAATTGACCCTAAGAAGATGAGGCTGGAGGAAAAATAATTTTTTAAATTTATTCATATGTATTTTTTTTTTATATTGGCTAATTTGAAACCCTTACTTGTGCCTTTAGAGCCAAATATATCAAAAACTAGCAATATATTATTATTTTTAAATACTTTTTAACTTTCGTTTTATGTTTATACCAGTTTTGTTTTTTTTTTTCATTTCTAGGCTGCCCTTGTTGTGGCTTTCATCAATATTCGCATACCCAATTTACTTGGTGATTTAGTTAACACATTAGCAAAATATGCCAATACCTTTGTAAAGGATCCCCATTCCAATACATTCCTCAGTGATGTGCGTAAACCAGCAAGCAATTTGCTGAGTCTGTACTTCCTCCAATCAGGCTTCACATTTATATATATCTACCTCTTGAGTCGCATTGGCGAGCAAATGGCTGCACGTATACGTCAGGATCTTTTTAAGCAGATTATTATCCAAGATATTGAATTTTTCGATAAAAATCGCACCGGTGAACTTGTCAATCGTCTTACAGCCGATGTGCAGGATTTTAAAACATCCTTCAAACAATTTGTCTCACAAGGTTTGCGAAGTGCTGCACAACTGATTGGTGGTGGCATTTCATTATTTTTGATATCACCTCACATGGCTGCCATAGCTTTAGCCTCTGTGCCTGCTGTCGTAACATTTATGACATATTTGGGAAAAACTTTACGTAATTTAAGTAAAAAATCGCAAGCGCAGGTAAGTCAAATCTAGCAATTGTGTATTTCAGTCTTATTTGACTCGTTACTCTTTTCTTTTGATCGCTAGTCCGAACGCGGTACTGCCGTTTGTGAGGAAGCACTTTCCAACATACGTACGGTGCGTTCTAGTGCATGTGAATTTCTTGAGGTGGAACTTTTTGAAGCTGAAACAAATGAGGCTGCCAAATTGGCGGAAGATCTTGGTTATGGTATTGCCATTTTTCAGGGTCTGACCAATTTCTTTTTGAATGGTTTAGTTTTAACAACGTTATTTATGGGTGGTCATCTAATGTCCACGGAGAGCTTATCACCGGGTCAGTTGATGGCGTTTCTGGTTGCTTCACAGGGTGTTCAACGTTCGCTGTCGCAGGGTTCTGTGCTGCTGGGCACTATGATACGTGGTATGACAGCTGGTTCGAGAGTATTTGAGGTGAGTGATAGGACAGTATTCATAAGTTGAGTTCAGATAAATGTGTAGCAATTTAATCTTAAAAACGTTAGATTTGAAAAACTATTTTACACATGTACTTTTATATCTCTTTAACAGTATCTCCAATTACCACCAAAAATAGAGCTGCTGCGTGGCTATGAAATACCTAAGGAACGCCTATGTGGTGAAATACGTTTCGAAAACGTATCATTTGCATATCCAACTAGACCAGATTATGTAAGTGAATTTTGTCAAGAAACAACGAAATAAATTCTCACTCATATCATTTTTATAGATTGTGCTTAAAGACTTCAGCCTGATTCTACGTCCAGGTGAAACAGTTGCTCTAGTCGGGGCCAGTGGTTCTGGTAAATCAACAATAGCTGCCTTAGTTGAACGTTTCTATGAACCCACATCTGGTAACATTAAATTAGATGGTTACAAACTCAGCGATATTTCACCGTATTGGCTGCGCGCTAATGTGCTTGGTTTCATTGAACAACAGCCAATACTTTTTGCTACAACTATACTCGAGAATATACGATATGGTCGTCCAAATGCTGTTGAAGAAGATGTTTATGCTGCTGCACGATTATCGCAATCACATGATTTTGTCACAGCACTGCCAGCTGGTTATGAGACAAATGTTGGTGAACGTGGTGCACAATTGAGTGGTGGTCAACGTCAACGTATTGCAATTGCACGAGCATTGCTTAAAAACCCCAAAATATTAATTTTAGATGAGGCCACAAGTGCACTAGATGCAACTAGTGAAGCTGAAGTGCAAAAGGCGTTAGATACAGCTGTGCTGAATCGCACAACGCTTGTGATTGCACATCGTCTCTCAACGATACGAAATGCTGATTTAATTGTAGTGCTCGATCAGGGAAAAATCGTAGAATCTGGCAAACATGATGAGTTAATGTCTAAAGGTGGCCTATATTATGAACTAGTGCGACAACAAGAAAAGCGCAGCGGGCAGGAGCAATTAGAACACCAAAGTGATTCAAATGTTGAACCACAAACACAAAATAGTCATAAGTTAAGCGACGCTAATGATAGTAGTGAAAATAATTCTCGTGCATATGCAACGCATGGATAGGTGAAATTTAAGTTATGTATTAAAATAGACAATATTTGACTGTTTTGAAAACCAGAAAACTTAACGTTGAAAAAATAAGTAGTCAGTTTATTCATTTCGTGAGTTGTTAAGAATTAAAGAACTAATGTTTAAATGATAGATTTTGTTGAATTTTGCAAAGCTGTTTATATTCTTTTATAAATTTTAATTATCTTTTGAAGTAAAAATAAATGAAAGTTTATTTAAGGAAATTTTGGCAAAGGATTGTTTAACAAGTTAAACATCATCAACTTTGAAAATACATGTGAAAAAAGATATTCAAAAATAAATGGCTTAAGCAAGTAAAAAATTGATATGTATGTTGTTTGCTTCAAAAGGAAAAAAAAAATTTCAAAACAAAGGAAATTTCATTCAATTTTGAGCTAATCAGTCAACCGTTGATAACAGTTTAGCAGTATTTTATCCTTAAATCCTTAAAAAAGAACTTTGCTGAATAAATTTAGTCCGTATAATGTGTTGGCACATCCTAGTTTCATTTCAATAGAGAGCATACACTTTCCTATTCAAAATATTTCAATTCATAACCTTAAACTTTGAGCCATCTCTTGTGTCATACTGCATGTAGGCTCAAAATTCCACAATCAACAGTAGTTAGTTTTGTCCTCTTACCTTAAAATTGTAGACGATGTAATCCGAAGGCTCTAGGTTTCACAGCTTCGTCATTGCAAGGCTTGAAAATTGACGAAAGCGCCATTTTAAATGTTTTTTTTTTTCACTTTGCACACACATTTGTACACTTTTATGGAGCCCCAAGCAATATTTTCTTTTGACCATTGACTTTTCGCACTTCACACTATTTTCACTTTTTCATTTTTATGAAATTTTTATGCATATAAAAATAATTTTTATAGCAATTTTTTTAACTTCCCCCATCTCACACACTCACATTCAAGCGGTGCTCCCCATTACAAGCCATCGCCACTTCTAGCACTTGCGATTTCTTTTTCATTTAATTTTTCTTTTTTTACACATTTCCATTTAGGTTTTTCACTTATTTCACAAAACACACACTCGTTTTATAAAAAAAATACTAATAACTTTTAGCAGCACTTCAATTATTTTTGTTTTATAAATTTAAAGTGAATTTTGAAAGATCGACGGTTGTTTGTACGATTAAAAGCCGAACATTCATGTAACCGGAAGTGGCGTGTATGTAGTAGTCAATGTTGCCAGATCATTTTTAGAAAAAACTGCAAATTCTGAAAAATAAACTGTTAAAAACTGCTACCTCCGAAATAAACCAGATTTTTTTGGAAAATATAAAATTTTAATGGCTATTAAAAGTTGATGACCTTTTTTTTAAGTCATAATTTCATAAAAAAAAACTGCGATTTGCAAAATAAAACTGACAGCATATCTAAAAAACTTGATTTTGCAGTTAAAACTGCTAAAATGGCAACGCTGGTAGTTGTAGAAATAAAACACTGGGCACAGTTTGACAGTTAACCGTTGTGTGAGCTGCTGGTAAAAAAAATAAATATTTAACAGAAAATAACAGAAATTTCTTAAGTTCTGAAGAATTGAACAATTGATTCTTAAATAACCCAGGTCTTCATATTTTAAGTCTCAATGCGTACATTCGATTACAAAACTTAGTCGATTTTCAAAAAAGCGTTAAAAAACGTTGGCCAATGAACGCGGTCACGCGGCGACGGGAGGCATTTAAAGTTCATCGTAGCAGAATTCATACATAATGGAATTTAAAGGAAATGCTTTGCCACCTGAA
Source organism: Tricholauxania praeusta (assembly GCA_949775025.1). Lineage (NCBI taxonomy): Eukaryota > Metazoa > Arthropoda > Insecta > Diptera > Lauxaniidae > Tricholauxania > Tricholauxania praeusta. The sequence continues at coordinate 16,202,565 of OX459031.1, read as the reverse complement.
AAACGTATGATTGCGAATTTTACTTTAAAAACTGCTACTAACGATAAAATGATTGCCCAACTAATTATTTTTGAAATAATCGGTAACTTATTCTGTGATGCATACAAAAGCAATAATTGCAATTTTGGGTATGCATTACATTTATTTTAATCATGAAAAATATTACGTTACAACAACTATTTAATTGAGAACCCAATCAAGTTATCAGCATTCAGTTGCAAGATGACTTAGTTTTAAATTACAATTCTTGGCCGTTCCTAAAAGCTGTGTATGCAACTGTGCCAGTCATTGCAGTTGCCTGGTAAGGACAAATGCCAAAAACTAATTAGGTTTTTCGTAAAAACATGTTCATTTTGGGTGAATAACGAACAGGCCGTATAATATTCAATGCCTTCGTCAATTTTATTTTTATATAAATAAAGTTATGAAGCTTGGAAAGAGAAATCGTTTCCATGACCAAAAGTTCTTCGTATCATAAGATTTGATCTGGAATTTCATGCAAAGGCCTTTCTTCACATAAAGCCCAAGTGGTCCATATCTCTTAATCATAAAGTTCATTGAAGAGTCTAGAATTTTCAGCCAATTCCAGCGAACTTTTGTAAATTTGGTCTACCATTTTACATCCGCCTCATTGAATTTGGTAATTAGACTCAGCAACCTTCAAAAAAAGAATTTTCAGTTAAACTTGAATATTGAACCTTTTTGCATGCCTTCTGGTCCATTATGAACTCCTGACTGTTTAAAGAGAGTGAAAGTTTCAATTCTTCAGTTTTTGTTGAAATCGAAAAATAAAATTGTACTCTATAGCATAGAAAATAAGAAATCAAAGGTTTTGATTTGATGCATAAAAGTCCTTGAATTTTTTCAATTAACAAATAAATGACAATGGAAGTTGTTTTACAATTTTATTTTTTAAAAATAAAAGAATTTATAATAAAACTAATTTTTAATTAGGTACCACTAGATAAGGGGCTGTACATTAATATATTATAGAAAGAATTGAAGCTTTCTGTTTACAAGTCAAAGTGTATTTATAATATAACGAGTAAATATAAATAACTTGAGCTAAAACATAGTTTTTCTTTTAAAAGTTCTGTAAATTTAAGAATAATAAACCAATTTTAATGATATTTAGTATTTAGACTAACATTAATGATAAAGATTTCAGTTTTATCGAAACGTTTTATAAATAATTACTCATATACATACAAGTATTTGGGACATTCTTTATCAAAACAAAATGAGTGGGAATCTGAAAATTTCCTAAAACTCAAAATTTCGGTATTTTTAATTTTCTGATTTTAAGTAACTTAGTTTTTAGATTTGAACAAAAAAGTCTACCAAAATTCAGCTGATATCTCAAGCACCATTTTCTGAATTTTAAAAAAATTTTCAACAGAAATAAGCAGAAAAAATTAATATTAAAAACACCGAAAGCTAAGTTAACGTCAATTTTCAAATTGAACTCAAAATATCATTCACCCTATAAGAGAAAAATATTTCAAGAACTTTTTTTCGAAAGACCAACTTAATTTCTTACATTTTGTGCCCTGCCAATTTTTTTCGTAGAGTTTATATTTACAAAGATTAAAAAATAATTATTTTTTTGTTTTGAAATATTTTTGATTGTATCTATAAATCTCGAAGTTGCAAAAAAAAATCAAATTTTTATCTATACAAAGTAAATAATATTTTACGTCTTGTGTAATTAATGTACAGACCCTAATGACAAAATAAGTTAGTTTTATAACTATCAGTTCTAAGTATGTATTCAATTGAAAGTAAAATAATTAAGATTCTTACAAAGTTTTCATCAAGTACAACAAAATTGATGTAAACTAAAGATAATTAAAATAAACTGTATGAACAAAATAACTTAAAGACATTTTCATATTTATATTGCCACATTCGCCGCCTACTCGTGAGGTTGTTGTTGATCATGGCCTTATATTTTTAGTTACGGTGCAAGTCTCGTATATGATTTCTGATCCATTTCCAAAATTAGTTCTAAATCCAAATAAAAAATTTAAATCCATTTTGAAAAGCACTTTCAGCACGTACAAAAAATATTTATAATGTATACTAAATGAAGATACTTTGTAATATAGTAATCATATACTACAATAAACGAATTCAGTAAAAATAAAAAAATACCTAATTTATTTTTGCACCTCCAGCCTACTCTTCACCTGGTAATCGTTCAGTATCATATGGTGCTGTAAATTCGCAGTGTACATCTCGCATGTGACGTCTAAATAAATCAAATGTTCGATAATATGTGCCACATCTAAAACATGGATAAGGTTTTTTATAATGTATAGGCTGGTGGAACATTAAGCCATATTTAGTTCTGAATCGGCCAGTACAATGTTGACATGTGTAGATGCGTTTATGCTCCGATAAAATATGTTCCTCAATTTCATCTTTATTATCAAAAAGTTTCTGGCAAATTTTGCAACGATTGATATTTTCATATTTAGGGTCATGCGATTTATCATAATGATAATTTAGTTTCTTTTGTGAAGCGTGTCTGACGCCACAAATACCGCAAAAATATTTTAAGTCATCACCGTGTGTTGGCATATGAAATTTAATGTAATTAAGCGATTTATATTGTTTATTGCACACTATACATATGAATAACTTCTTTTCATATTTAAGAACATCAAAGGAGTCTGTAATTCGTTCAGCTCTTATTTGGTGATGATATTCATGATAGTGCTCCAGACGTGTAGACCAGTCCTGAAACCGACAACTGCATTTTGTATATTCACATTTGTATGGACGTACAAAAATTTTGTGTATCTCACGCATATGACGGTCCAGATATGGGAATTGTAAATAGCTTTTTGGGCATATCTCACATTTATAGCCGTTTCCCTTTTTGCCCTCATGTGTTAATCGTTTATGTGCTAAGCAATTATATTTGTTATCATAATACAAATTACATTTTTCGCACGTATATTCAGTCAAATCTTCTGTAGAATCATCAGTTAAGTTATCAAACTCTGTGACAAATGTGATTTCAAAGTCTGTAACTGAATCGGATATTTCCTAAAAACAATAAAAAACAAAAAAAATTAAAAGTTTAGTTATGTATGTATGTTGTTTTAACAGCTATGTATGTATGTATGTATTTAGTTTAGGAAAATGAGTAAAAAATTCATTATAATAAGGAAAAAATATGCGAATGGTCTAAATAAAAGGCTCTGAAAATTAACCGTGAAAATAATCATTATACCAAATAAATGGGTAAATTGTTATAATTTTGAACAAAAGTTGAAAACTTCGCTAGTTTTTTTTTGACTTTTATGGTAAAAAAAAAATAAGTTCAAAATTAAGGTTTTTTGAACTAAAATTGTGGCAAAAAAAACCAATTTTGTTTTAGCTAAAATCAGAACAAATTGCAATTTTTGTTCAAACCTAAAATCTTTTATATCTTAAAGGATAATTTTTTTCTTTTTTTTTTCATAATTTTTTCTGTACTAATAAGTGAATAAATTATATTGAATTTCTACTAAAAAAAAACTTGTAATTAATTGAAATAACCACAAATAAAGCATTAAGAAATTATATATTAAGTACTTCAGCTAAGCATCTATTTAATAAGGCATTACCCTTTTTTTAAGATATTTTTCTTAAAAACTCTGCTTTCTAATTATGTTATTTCTATTATCAGCTTTCAATGCAGCCCTTTTTCTACGATTTGCCGCAACATAATCTTTATGTCGTTTCCTGATTACAGGTCTTTCTAAAGGTGTCATATCATTTATAAGTCTGATTTTTTGTCCTCTTTTCGCTTTTACTATTTTAATTTTTCATTTTGTTCTACTGATTTTTGAGGAGGATAATTTTTAACACTTTCTCTCTTTTTAGTAGTTTATTACACTTTACAACGATTCTATAACGAAAAACCACAGAGAAAAAAATGCATTAGTTGAATGAGGAAGTGTGCAGAACAAAGAAAAAGAAAATTAAAATATTAAATTGCATACGTAAGTATATGGCAATATTTTTAGCAGTATTTAATTGCCTTAATGATGTTCGCAAGTCCCAGCGTTCTAGACTGATCCAGTATCCTCAAATTTTTGAACAGTGTTAAAAATTGTTCGCTCTGTATGACGGTTATGACAATCATTATCTCCTCTTAAAGCGCAAACCGAGGCTGCGATAGATTATATACTTTAATTGAGTTTATTATGAATAAAACATTTCCATTAAATAACCAAATTACATACAAAACTTACTTTAAATAATGTTTTCTTTTAAAATTTAAAAAACATTGAAGACGTTTGCTTATATGTTCTTAAATTTTAATATTTACTCTTTAGATAAACAATATAAAAAATAATAAATATAAGCTGTTTATTTTGAAAGTGGAATAAGTCCGTTTTCGTTGAGAAGAAAAATCAGCTTACTTGAAATCAACTGTGTGAAATGTATTTAATATTTTCTTCTCAACGAGGAGACTTATTCCACTTTCAATATAAACGGATAATATATGTATCTACTTACGATTTTAAATCTATTGCTGCTTTCTTCTTCAGATGCAAAATTGCCATTTTTATTTTCATCATTAAAATCTACAGTAGGTTTTTCAGTTTTTATATCGACTTCATCGTTCAATTTCTGAATAAAAGAAAAATTAAGTTAACATAATAGATAGAAACATTTTTTAAGCAATATTTCGATACTATTTATTCCTTATTCTTGGTATCAACACAGACTTTCACTTAAAATAGTTTAAATGAAAACGATTGTTGATCACTTACTTTCCCAACCGCTTCATTGCTGTTGCTATCATCAATGATACTTGGCACTTCAGTTTTCATAACCATTTCATTTTTTTTATGGGAAACCTGTATCGTGCACTTTGATTCGTTTAAATTTGAAGATTCCTTAAATAGAGATAAGTTAAATTTTAAACCCTGAAAAATAATTACGTCGAAATTAACAAATATATTTTGAGTTTTCACCAAAATTATTGCAAGCAACATTGAAAAATGTTCTCTAACAATTTAGAAATCTGTATGGTAATAAAATCCAATGACTATAAAAAAGCTAAATTATTTTAACCAGTTATTTTCACATACTTTGTTGAAGATAATTTTTGGGAACTTACATTTTTATTGCTACCTGTTTCAGATGTATTGTTACATTTGCTGTCGCCTTCATTCAAATCGTCATCAGATACTTCGGTTTTTATAACCAGTTCTTCGTTATCATCAGTTACTGGCACCAAGTGCTCCAAATTTGATTCGTTAGTTTTTGAATCCACGGATGTCTTAAAAGAGAAACAAATTAAAATATGTATGGATTTAATTCCATCACATGATATAAATTTTTTTGAAGAAAAAAAAAGGTTCAAATTCCTCTACTCTAAGTGGAAGTACTGTCTGAGATATACCTATGCCATTTAATTATAGAGTAATTTCGTATAAGCTTAATGATTCCACGTTATTTTAATCGGTGGCTTAATATCATTGTTTTTAAGAGTATTTGTCAATTTAACTGGATGTATCATGGGAACACTACTAAACACTTACCAACTTAGCAAAATGTGGTCCGCAGTCAAAAAATTATCAATGGGAAGGAAATTATCAAATTTTCAAGTTTGAATTCAAATTTCAAGTGACAAAGTTTTATATAGAAGATTTTAAAAAATTAAAATGTAACTAGATCAAAGATCTGTCAAAAATTTTAATTTCTTATATTTTATCTTACAAAAGCAATGCTTACAAGTTTACAAATATTTTCTGTTTTAATGGCTTCTGGTTCACCGAGCACTGCTTCATTTGCATTTGTTTCCTCCTCTTCAGAAATTATCACTTTTTTAAATGTTGTCGCTGATTTACAAACAATTTTTCTTTTTAATCCAAATTTCTTAAGCGCATTTGGTGATTTGATATTTTCACAATTTCCAAGAAATGCAGCCAACGTTTTTTCGGCACGCCATACTATTGCCTGAAAGCTGCCCAAATCCTTGAAAATATCATAGCATTGATGGCATACAAGTTTTGGATATTCATGCGACTCTTCTCGTACGTTTATTGAAGTGAAGTTGTAAATCCATTCAGCCAAATTTTCAGTCCTTACATCGTGGGACTTTCCGCTATCATATACTTGCGTCAGCTTAGTTAGGCATGTTCTACAATGGTCTTGTAGATTCTCACGTGTTAGGGCGCTCATATTTTATGTAAAGTCTTCCACTTTCATTTATTTAAATTGAAAATTAAAGATTAATCTTGGATAATCTTCGTTGAAATTATAATATATTATTTTACAAAATTTCAGGACGGAACGATTGATTTTATTTAATAAACGTCAGTAGAGATGTGTGGGATATTTCAATATATATATCGATATTTTTGAGCGTTTTCTTCATTTTTGACCAACTAAGATTCATAACTGAACTGAAACGGGAACGTAAAAGTCTTGATTTATTTTATTTATTTTTTTTTAGCAATTTTGTCGTTTTCATATATTTGTGTCAGTTTAAACAATTGGCCTACGCAACTTCTGAATGCAACCAATAATTAGCAGGGTTCATAGTCTCCAATTTTTCGTCAAACATTTCATCAAATAATTAGTCTGCTCGACATCTCTTTTTTAAGATAAATGAATCGCTTGTGGATGCTATTATTGATGGTATGATATTTTCAATTATTAGTAGGCCAATTGTTTGCTTGTAAGGTGTTCTAATTAAAAAGTTGGTAAGCCAATTGTTACCTTTTAACATAGCTTTCATTTAAACGTAAATGCTAGCCCTAAGTGATATGTTTAAGTTAAAAATTGATTAAAAATAATAATATGTTCAAATCTCTACTGGCATTTATTTCATGTTCGTCTTAAAATTTGTAAATTTTAGTTTGTTAGCTTAAATTTAAAGTCTAAAATCCTTTAAAATGTTAGCGCATTAAGCCCAATTTCCATGTGATCTTATCTTATCTTATTTTATCAAATATCAGGGAGGACATCACATGCTATTAAGATAGCAAATGTACGCTATTCACTCTCGCATTCTCCAAGCGCATTAGGTTCTGTTCGCATGCTTTTTCTTTCTTACAAAAATTTGATTTGATATCCCTGATATGGGATGAAATAAGATAAAATAAGCTCACATGGAAATTGGGCTTTAAATACGTGATAATTTTACAACATCATATTTTGTTATTTATTATTATTATTTATTAGAAGAGTGTAAAATACCAAACTAAAATAAGCATTGCATACAGACTACCAGGGTCTACGACGCTCTTTTTTTTTAGAGAGTATGTATTTACAAAGATATATTTATATGTATATGAATGTGCATGTTAATTGTATTTGTTATAAATCGATAAAATGAAAGTGTGATAACTGTTGTATAATAAATAGAAAAGTTAAAAATATATTATTAAATTTGGTTATGGACTCCGGTTGTTATTTAAACTGACACAAATATATGAAAACGACAAAATTGCTATGAAAATTATATAAAATAAATCAAGACTTCTACGTTCTCATTTCAGTTCAGTTGGGAATTTTTTGTTGGTCAAAAATGAAGAAAACGCTCAAAAATATCGATATATATATTGACATATCCCACACATCTCTACTGACGTTTATTAAATAAAATAAAACGTACCATCCTGAAATCTTGTAAAATAATAGATTATAATTTCAACGAAGATTACCCAAGATTAGTCTTTAATTTTCAATTTAAATAAACGAAAGTGGAAGACTACATAAAATATGAGCGCCCTAACACGTGAGAATCTACAAAACCATTGTAGAACATGCCTAACTAAACTGACGCAAGTATATGAAAACGGAAAGCGCCAACCGTGGCACCATGTAGAGACAAAAAATTTGGTTGAATGGATTTACAACTTAACTTCAATAAACGTACGAGAAGAGTCGCATGAATATCCAAAACTTGTATGTCATCGATGCTATAATATTCTCAAGGATCTGAGCAGTTTTCACCAATTAGTGTGGCGCACAGAAAAAACCTTGGCTGAATTTCTTGGAAATTGTGAAAATATCAAATCACCAAATGCGCTTAAGAAATATGGATTAAAAAGAAAAATTGTTCGTAAACCAGCGACAACATTTAAAAGAGTGTTAATTTCTGATGAAGAAACAAATGCAAATGAAGCAGTGCACGGTGAACCAGAAGCCATTAAAACAGAAAATATTTGTAAACTTGTAAGCATTTGACTCCGAAACTCTTACTTGCACTTGATTAATTTGTTTCTCTTTTAAGACATCCGTGGATTCAAAAACTAACGAATCAAATTTGGAGCACTTGATGCCAGTAACTGATGATAACGAAGAACTGGTTATGAAATTCGAAGTATCTGATGACGATTTGAATGAAGGCGACAGCAAATGTAACAATACATCTGAAACAGGTAGCAATAAAAATGTAAGTTCCCAAAAATTATCTTCAACAAAGTATGTGAAAATATCTGCAGGATTATTTTTTATAAAATGTCAGTTAAAATAATTTAGCTTTTTTATAGTCATTGGATTTTATTACCATACAGATTTCTAAATTGTCAGAGAACATTTTTCAATGTTGCTTGCAATAATTTTGGTGAAAACTCAAAATATATTTGTTAATTTCGACGTAATTATTTTTCAGGGCTTAAAATTTAACTTATCTCTATTTAAGGAATCTTCAAATTTAAACGAATCAAAGTGCACGATACAGGTTTCCAATAAAAACAATGAAATGGTTATAAAATCTAAAGTGCCAAGTGTCATTGATGATAGCAACAGCAATGAAGCGGTTGGAAAAGTAAGTGATCAACAATCGTTTTCATTTAAACTATTGTAAGTGAAAGTCTGTGTTGATACCAAGAATAAGGAATAAATATTATCGAAATATTGCTTAAAAAAAGTTTCTATCTATTATGTTAGCTTAATTTTTCTTTTTTTCAGAAATTGAACGATGAAGTCGATATAAAAACTGAAAAACCTACTGTAGATTTTAATGATGAAAATAAAAATGGCAATGTTGCATCTGAAGAAGAAAGCAGCAATAGATTTAAAATTGTAAGTACATATATTATCCGTTTATATTGAAAGTGGAATAAGTCTTCTCGTTGAAAAGAAAATATTAAAAACATTTTACACAGTTGATTTCAAGTAAGCTGATTTTTCTTCTCAACGAAAACGGACTTATTCCACTTTCAAAATAAACAGCTTATATTTTTAATTTTTTATATTATTGTTTATCTAAAGAGTAAATATTAAAATGTAAGAACGTCAAACGTCTTCATTAATTAAAGTGTTATTTTTCCATAATTGTATGTTTTGTATGTAGTTTCATTATATACTGGAAATATTTTGTTCATAATAAGCACAATTAAAGTATATAATCTATCGCAGCAACGGTTCGCGCTTTAAGAGGAGATAATGATTGTCATAGCCGTCATACAGAGCGAACAATTTTTAACACAGTTCAAAAATCTGAGGAACTGGATCTGTCTAGAACGCTGGGATTTGCGAACATTATTAAGAAATGGCAATTAAATACTGCCAAAAATATTACCAAATACTTACGTATGCAATTTAATATTTTATTTTTCTTTTTCCTTTTTGTTCTGCGCACTTCCTCATTCAACTAATGCATTTTTTTCTGTGGTCTTTCGTTATAGAATCGTTGTATAATTGCAAAGTGTAATAAACTACTAACAAGAGAGAAAGTGTTAAAAATTATCCTCAAAAATCAGTAGAACAAAATGAAAAATTAAAATAGTTAAAGCGAAAAGAGGACAATAAATCAGACTTATTAATGATATTAGTGATGTGACATGTAAGCAGGAAACGACATAGAGAATATGTTGCAGCAAATCGCAGAAAAAAAGCTGCTTTGAAAGCTGATAATAGAAATAACATAATTAAAGAGCATTTTTTAAGAAAAGTATCTTAAAAAAAAGGGTAATGCCTTATTCAATAGACGCTAAGCTGAAGTAATATTTAATTTCTTAATGCTTTATTTGTGGTTTCAATTAATTTAATTTTTTTTTTTTTTATAGTAGTACAATAAAACTTATTAGTACAGAAAAATTATAAAAAAATTAGTGAATGGCCCTAACCCAGAGTTCGTAAATACTCCTCATTGAGTAGTAAAATTTCACTCCTCATCCTCAATACAATTCAATTCAAGAGTATTCAATTTTGAATTTATCAATTATTGTTAATGTAATTGAAAGTGTACGTATTTTCAATTACTTGTAATTGTAATTGAAATATTTTCGACGGAAATTACTCTAATCCAAAATATGTAATTAAAAAGCAAAGTAATTTCGAAATTTGTAATGGATTACTTTTACTTGTAATTTCCAATTTTTTAAGTAATCAATTACAAGATGTAAATATGAATTACATTCATATTAATACATTATAAGATGAGCCCACAAACCAAATCTTCTTTTCGATAGCTTGAGGAATCTCAGGTCGATGTCATTGACTCAATGAGTCAGTCACGCGAAAGTTCTTGTTTTTTACATTCCCATATAAATCATATGCAATAACATGAATATTTTTTATGAATTTTATAAAATTTTATCGCTTCAAAAAAAAGTTGTTTCAAATTTTAATAAATGTAATTGCAGAAAAATGAGTAATCAATTACATTTTCGTTTCAAATTACTTGGCAAAAGTAATAAATTACAATTCTCTCATGGATTACATTTTCATGGATTACTAGTCCAATTACAAAAGTAATTAGAATTGCATGTAATTGTAATCTTAAATTACATGTAATTGAAATTAATGTAATTGAAAAAATTTCAATTACAATTACTTTTAATTTCTTTTTTCAATTACAAGTGAATGACTACTTGTAATTGTAATTGAAATAAATGTAATCCAAAAATACCCAAGTCTGTTTCAAAGTTAATTTTCAGAGCCATTTATTTAGACCATTTGCAAATGTTTTCCTTATTATAAAGAATTTTGAACTAATTTTCCAGTTAAAACAATATACATAAATAAACTTTTAATTTTTGTTTTTTTTTTTTTTGTTTTTAGGCAGATTCAGTTACAGACTTTGACATCACATTTGTCACAGAGTTTGAAAACTTAACTGATGATTCTACAGAAGATTTGACTGAATATACGTGCCAAAAATGTAATTTGCATTATGATAACAAATATAAGTGCTTAGCACATAAACGATTAACACATGAGGGCAAAAAAAGAAACGGCTATAAATGTGAGATATGCCCAAAACGCTATTTACAATTCCGAAATTTAAAGCATCATATGCGTGAGATACACAAAATTTTCTTACGTCCATACAAATGTGAATATACAAAATGCAGTTGTCGGTTTCAGAACTGGTCTACACGTGTGAAGCACTATCATGAATATCATCACCAAATAAAAGCTGAACGAATTACAGACTCCTTTAAAGTTCTTAAATATGAAAAGAAGTTATTCATATGTATAGTGTGCAATAAACAATATAAATCGCTTAATTACATTAAATTTCATATGCCAACACACGGTGATGACTTAAAATATTTTTGCGGCATTTGTGGCGTCAGACACACTTCACAAAAGAAACTTAATCATCATTATGATAAATCGCATGACCCTGAATATAAAAATACTTATATATGCAAAATTTGCCAGAAACTTTTTAATAATAAAGATGGAATTGAGGAACATATTTTATCAAACCATAAACGCATCTACCCATGTCAACACTGTACTGGCCGCCGATTCAGAACATTTGATTTGTTTAGACGTCACATGCGAGATGTACACTGTGAAGAGTATTACCAGTTGAAGAGTATGCAGAACGTCGAGATATATCAACGTCGAGATTTATTATAGATACAAAAATGTTTCAAAACAAAAAAATAATTATTTTTTAATCTTTGTAAATATAAACTCTACAAAAAAAAAATTAGTAGGGCACAAAATTAAGTTGGTCTTTCGAAAAAAAGTTCTTGAAATATTTTTCTCTTATAGGGTGAATGATATTTTGAGTTTAATTTGAAAATAAACGTAAAAGCTTTCGGTGTTTTTAATATTAATTTTTTCTGCTTATTTCTGCTGGTTGATTTTGGTAGACGCTTTTGTGCAAATCTAAAAACTAAGTTACTTAAAATCAGAAAATTAAAAATACCGAAATTTTGAGTTTTGGGAAATTTTCAAGGTCCGACTCATTTTTTTTTGAGAATGTCCCATATACTTGTATGTGGATGAGTAAGTATTGTTACGAAATTTCTGTCTCTTTGACGATAATTTCGATCTCTCACACTTTTCTGAGTTCGATCACTGGATTGTGTAACAATTAAAAACACACAAACTTATTTAGTTATAAAATGGTTTATTTTATTAACGTTCAAATTCTAATATTAATTTAACACTGTATAGAAAACTGTTTTACTTTACTACGGATCACACTGTATTCACTTTATTGCTTTTAATTCGAGTGTTCCACTTCACTGTTGAAATACTACTGTGTCCGAAAACTCAAATGACACCCTTTTATACTACAGGCATCACTTTCTCGAATAATCTACTAGCTGCCAGATGGCGTATATTCTACAATTATCTACAACCTACCAGTGCTACTTTGTAGCGTGCATTCTACCACTATCCACAATTCACCAACATGGCGCACTGACGTTGAGCTCACAATTATCCAGAATGTTAGATGCTAAATGGCGTTGTACGTTGTACGACGGCGATAGTTTCTCTCGGTTGTCGATTTTTTTCTTATTGTGTACTGCAGCGTCTGTTCGGTTTATTATTTTTAGTACAAAAACTACACTTTGCGCTAGATTGTTCTAATATCGTTTAGTTTCTTTTGTTGGTATTTATTTCAAGAGTTTTCTAGCATAAACCAATTTCGCTACAGTATTTATAAAAATTTTCGATAAAACTTGCTAAAATGCTATTAAATAAAAGTCTAAATACTAAATATCATTAAAATTGGTTTAATATTCTTAGATTTACAGAACTTTTAAAAAGAAAAACTATGTTTCAGCTCACGTTATTTATATTTACTCGATACAATTTTTTAATTAGCCCTATGGAAATTTAGTTTTTGTTTTTTTTAAATCTATGACTTCACGTTGCGAGACCTCGTCGTCTAGCGATTCTTTGTATCGTTATCATTGTGAATAAGTATATACATATATTAAATGTTAAAGTGATTTCTGTCTTAATAAAGTTTTTGAGCTCAAAGCTCATTGTTTTTTTACTCATTCCAAAAATTTGACTGACCACTATATCGGTTGAAAACAAATTCCCATTCACACAAAAACGAAATTCAGTGTGTGTAAGTGGCGTAACACTTCGCTGTTCAGCCCTGGTCATGTTTTGCCTTCAATAACGAGTAACGAGACAACCTTTGTTATTACTCGCCAACTATATTGTGAACTGTCTTGCTGATATTCGCCTTAGTTTGTTTTCTTGTCGAATGCATATTTTCCCAATAATCATTTCGTACTTTTTCAGTCTGCTTCGTGGTCATTGTCATCGTCGTGTTTTTCGTGTTGTGTGTTAAAAATTTTCTTTTATTCAATGAAATGGATAAATTTCATAATTTATAAAAATTTCAGCAGTAAAATATAGTTTATCAATAATAAAATTGAATAATACTTGCAGCGCATCAATGGGCATCAAATAAAAGTAAAACAAAATTCGAAAAGGTGTTTCATATGAGTGCGTGTGTGCGTGCATCTGGTGTGATCGCGTATCAATTTTCAATTGATAAATTACTCGAAACTATTTGCAGTTATTTATTTGGTATTTTGTTGATAAAACAAATATAAAAGAGTGTGAAACAGTTCTAATCTGTGAAAATATTTGCATGCAGTAAAGAAAAAATTTCACTAGTCAGCTGCAATTATCCTCACCATACAACATTCAATGGATATTTTAGTTTTGATATTAGAAATCGAGAATACGAGTATCATCTCTGATTTTGTATCAGATGCCGTTTCGGAAATGTTATGTTGAAAATATTTTGCAAAAAATTGTAAATTTTGTTTAAAAATATTTTTATTTTTTTACATCTCATTTTTTCCATTGTGAACTTGTTACACTCGCTCGCTCGCTCTGGCTGTTCAATTCGCCTTAGTTTTTTTCTTTTGACAGCGACAATTGTTAGTATTAGTGTTTTTGACATTTTCTTTTAATTCCAATAGTAAATTAGTGTAGCCAACAGTGTCGAGTGCAGTTTAATTTTACAAATGTAAATTTGTTGTTTTTTAAAGAATATAATTAAAAAAAACTACGAAATTATGTGTGAAAGCTTTTAAGAAAAATTTCTGTTTAGAACTTGGGATTTTCTTTAATGATTTATGTTTTGTTTCTCTTACTTTTCGAAGTGTTTCCGTGATTTTCATCGCTTCGTTGTCGTCGTCGCTATCATCGTCATCAACGTCTGCATCCTCCTGTCTGTCTCTGAGCAGGGGAGCAGCCACAACACGGTCGCGGTAAATCAAAAGTGGCAACACCCTGTGTAAAAACAACAAAATTTTAAAATATAAAACAAAAAGAAAGTAAAAGGCAAAACACCACTAGAAGAAAATTAAGAATTCCATAATTTTTCTTTTGCATTTTATTTACGATTCCTTCTTTGCACCCGTCCTATCACGCTTTCCCAATTCAGTTGACACTGCAATAACAACACAAAACACAACATACAAAAAAATGGGCAACTGTCTACGCACTGAAAAGCCCGACATTGACAAAACCCACGTCGAACGCAGCCAATTGGATGATCCTGCTGGCGTTGGTGTCCCCGGTGTGCAACAGCTATCGTTGCCCATTGGGCAACCACAAGAGCAGATACGCCCGGTGCCACAAATTCCAGAAAATGAAACTTCCAATGCAAATGCAAAAATTTTTGTTGCTCTCTACGATTATGATGCACGTACAGATGAAGACTTAAGCTTCCGCAAAGGAGAACATTTGGAAATCTTAAATGACACACAGGTGAGTCACATTGCATTGTTCACTTTAAGCTTAAGAAGCGTTAAAATAGTGATTAATTATAAAAACTCATTGTTCATTACTAAAGCTAAACAAGAGTATCTAGCGATGCCTTAAGGCTCGTCCAAAGTTGGATATTGAATAAGATGCGCGACAAATATGCAACATAGGTATAAACTATGAAGATGGAGTATGTTTACATATAATCGACAAATTTTGATTGGGAACACCCCATCTCCCCCTTAACCGGAAAAAAAAGGAAATTCAGCCCATTTGAACAAAATAAAAATGTCGCTTGCTTGCAAATTAGGTTTGTTAGAGATCTTTCGTTATTGTACATTTTCGATTTTAATATGAATTGCCTCTGGCGTTAGCGGTTTTGATCTAGGAAGCTGAAATTTTGGGAGAATTTTCTTCAAACCCTATTCTATAATATGGGCATATAGGACCACAAAATAAAAAAAACCCCTTCGGTTGTATTTTGTCAGCATTTTCAGCAACACGAAAAATTTGGGCGTGGTTTTGCAACAGTGGGTTACATCTCCCATACAACTAAAATACCTAAAACGCTATATCTTGGCATCCAAGGCAGACTTTTTCTACGTTTGAGTAAGTCGGTGTTTACGTTAAATTTCAACGAAATCGGATATAAACTCTTACCGCGCCGTTTACAGGTTTGAGCTAGGAAGCTCAAATATTGGGACGGTTTTAAACGGCCCTGATGTAAGTTGTATTTATGTTCTAAGAAACAATTCGGTAATATATGTTTCGGATTTATATTGAGTTAAAATTTTACAATTTAATTTTTGAAAGCACATAACGATTATTCATGGTCCCCTACTTTTAAAGTGATTCCCCTTGCGCTAATCAAAAAAGATCTAGACTAAGAAGATTAAAATAATTACAATTGTATCTAAAAGACATTGTACATTATACGGCATTATATAAATTTAATTTTTAGCGCCTCAAGTCTGAACTTTATTCTAGTGAAACTCATATCTTATCTAATCAAAATGTAAAAATGTGAATGAATAAAAGCATGGGTTTTCTGAAAATTATGAAAAATAAAAAAATGAAATAAAATGTAACACTCATGCTGAACATACATTTTGAATGCAATTCTTATTAATATTTGTTAAAAACTTTAATTAAATAATTTAGCAATAATGGACAGCAATGAGGCGTAAGCGTTAGCCCGTGCACGTTTTTGATATAAAATGAAAATACATGAAATACACAACACAAAATCGCCAGCAACAGTCGTAACTTTTACATTGGTTAAAGAAAAATTATCTATGTGAAACTAAGTGCCGCTGTCGTCGATATGCTTTATAGTTAATCAAAACGCAATGCGATGACGGGGCGACAGCGACAGCAACAGCAAAGCTGCTTCCATAGTTCGTTCGTCGATCCTCATTATATCGTGTTGTAGCTGCTTAAGCGCCTCACCATCAAATCTGGCGCAATTATCGCGTAATCATTTTTCTATTCATTGAATATCGACGAACTCGTGTAGAGCGCATCGCTGTGAGGTTGCTTATCTGTTTTGTTTTGATTGGGGTTTTTTTGTATCTTATTTTATACAATATCTTTCACCTTATACATATAAACATTTTGGTATTTAGTTGCTTTTCAATAGTTATATTAAATTTTTTTTTTATATTATATGCCCTCGAAATTGTATTAATAAATCTTAACTATTGCAATTAACTATAAAATAACTAGTGGAAATTTTCTTAATTTTTTTTTCAAATGTTTTTAATTGATTAAATTATTATGAAAAATTGCCATTTGACATGCAAACCACCTTAAATATACATATAACTAGTTAATTTTGCTAAAGCCCTATGTTGTTTGGTTCAATCGACATTATTGCATTTTTCTATTTAATATGTTTTTCACTGAGCAACATTATATAAATTTAATTCAATATTTAACTATTTTTTTGGTGTTGTAACCATATACCTGATTCTAGGAATGTCCCAGAAAAAACTTGCGGTTTTATTTTGTTTGATTATACTCTGCCTGATAATCTCAAAGGTCTAAAAAGATACAAGATTTGTTCTATATAAAGTGACGATTAATATGATGTATAACACTTGGTGATAGCACTTTTAACGACAAAGATGTCTACCAAGTAGCAAAAAGTTCGCGAAATCACATCCTCATCCGTCCACATACCTGCAAAATCCAGAGTTAAAATATTCAGCTATAGCAAAAATAGTTCAGATACAACTGTTTTGTCGGTTATTTCTAATTATAAGAAGGGTCTACTTGTTTTACGAAAAAAAGGTTCAAGCAGAAAACCAGAATTTTCTAACTCAACTCAGTGCGAGATATGGTGGCTAGACCAGTTACATCAATATCTACTGTACAAAGGATAAAGGAAAAAAGTAAGCTGAAGACATATAGAGTTCAAAAAGTACCAGACCGCTCTGATGAAAAGTAGTTGGAGGCTCAGAATGCGAGCCCGAAAATTGTATGAAAGGTACCTGACTAAATTTGATTTCTGCGTTATGGACGACGAAACTTACGTCAAAGCAGATAAAGCCGCTACCAGGGCACGAATATTATACGTCACCAAAAAAGGGACATGTGCCTAATAAATTCAAAGAAAAAAAAATTTCGAAATTTCCGAAGAAATATTTGGTTTGGCAGGTCATATGCACCTGTGGCCTCAGAAGCAGCTTCTTTGATACGCAAGGCACAATCAATTCAAAAGTTTATATACATGGACGAGTGCCTCAAAAACCGTTGTCCGACCAATTGCCCAGAGCTTCGCCCGATTGAGAGATATTGGGCTCTAATGAAAAGAGATCTACGAAAGAGTGGTAGGACTGCAAAATATTTAAAAGACTTCAGACTTAGGTGGAAAAGATCGTACCTTACTGTCGATGAAACAACTGTACAAAATTTAATGAAGGACCTTAAGAAAAAAGTTAGAAATTTTTTGCGATACCTGATTTTTAATCAGTAAAAAATATTATTTCTTATTTGATCGAGTCCATAATCTTACTGGTGAGTAGCGTGGTGGTATATAAATTTACGTAATAGGAAATAATTGGGTTCAAGTGGCATTCAATAGCCGTGTTTTATTCGCTTTAGTTAAACCAAAATCTCATACAAATGTGTGAACCAGCTCAATTTCTAGTTCCATTGATTCAGCTTTTCTTGTCTTTGCTAAAGTTTGAAGCATCATAGACACAAACCTAAAATAATCGAAAATATATGGCAACTTTGCTGGAATTTTGAAGAAGCGTTCTTAAGTCACGCAAGGCCTTGTGCACCCTGTCAGTGCTAGGCTCAACTATTAAAATAGAAACAAATAATAAAAATAAAAACAGTGATGAAACAGTAAACGAAAAGAAAACTTTGGTACTGGCGTCTGCGACACTATAAAAACAGTTTGAAATCATTTAATAGCAAGAATTTGAAAAAAAAAAAAAAATGTACAGATACGTGAGGCCCCTCACCGTGCTAGGCTCCGTTCAATCACACGACCACAAAGCCGGCTCTGGTTTTAAAATGGAATTTCTGTCAAACACTTTCATGCCACCTATTGGTCAAATGCAGAATTATAAAAGGTTAAACTTATGCGTTTTATTCACTTTTAGGTTTAACCAAAGCGAATAAAACACGGCTATTTTCTGGCAAGCGTCATTAGGCGGGCTTATGCAGATTTTTACATGTGCAAAGTGTTACTTTCATCAAAATGAAAACTCGACTTCATATTCATGATTTACACACCCGAATTACCTTCCACACAAATTATGAGCTAAAACAAAAATTCATGCATTAGGGTGTTAAGTAAGGGAATTTCAAATTTATGGAATGTTGCTCAGTTCAAATCAATGATTGATTCACTTAGCACTTTTTGTGATAAAACACAACGTCATATGTAGGGACCGTTGATATGGAGAAGGATTGCCATTAATCTGTAAGCTTTAAAGACTTAAAAAGCAATTTCTGATAAGAATGTTTACATTTTTTGATTAAAAACTTGAACTCATCAGACGATGTTAATGTTGTCGATCGGTGTGTTTGATGGAAAACATAAAAACCAAATATTACATTTATTTTTATCGAAAAAAAGTAAAAATAAAAAACTGTGATTTCAGATCAAAAATTGCACTTTTTTGTAAAAATATTATAATCATTGAGCAATCATTAATTGTTCGCATCAAATTAATTAATTGTTAAGATCAAAATGTTAAAATCTATTCCATATAACAACCTACAATTTTTAATATATCGGTAAACAAAAAAAAAAAAAAAAAAACTAACATGATTTACAGTTTGTAATAAAATACAAACATTTAAGTGAAAATATTGCAGCACATAAATTAACAGATTTATAAAACATGTTTTTTTAAAAGCCAGCTATTAGTAAGAAAAGTTTATCCAGATGTGTGCATCTTACAAATAAATATACGAATGCATGCATAACTTATAGCACCCTCTTAACCCATTTCCTTTATAAAAGCTTTTTTTGTCATACCACGCATTGCATGCGCGTGGGCGTGTCTTGGCTGTCACACTGTATCACGTATACTAAGAACAAAATTCTATGCTATTCATCATTTAATTTTCTTTTGTTTTTTTAATGCTGATGAAACCTGTTCTCATACCCTAGAAAAACATTTTTCTGGCTGGCTGCAACTTTTATTTTTCACTTGATTTTTTTTTTTTTTAAATTTTCTTTGCTTTCAAAAGAAAAGAATGCATGCCATCATACTCCGTCACTTTTTTCGTTTGTGTTGTTTTAAATATTTACTCTCCAGACTTTAACCGGAAACAACGGTATGCCTTGTTGTAAACATAATTGTTTATAGAGTCTTATTCTCTTGCTCTTTTCTACAGTATCTATTTGTCTGCCAGTCTGTCTCCTTATGGTTTTACTTGCTTTTAATTTTTATTTTGTCGCTTTTCTCAACCACTTGAACCTCATTTTCATTAGCTTTCATATGAAATTTTCATTTATTGCTATCGTTTGTCTGGGCTGCGATTGCATCATTTCGTCATTTTTACTTACTTAATTTTGGCTGATGTCCAACAGTGTAAACAAAAAAAACCGAAAAGTTCTTAGCGTCACTTAGCGCCATCTCATATTTAACACTGTACAAGAATTCAAACATTTGTGCGGAATTTTTGAAAATTTTTAGAAATTCATATTCAGGATTAACCTTTTTACGAAAGTGGGATCTACAAATTCGAGAACTATTTTATTGTCTTGATTTATTTATGTTTTTTATGAAATACTATTCTCATGGGGCAAGATACATTTTCCTGACATCTTTTTTGATGAAAATAATTTGTCTAAAATTCTTAATTATGAGCGTTTGTTTTTTATTTCTATTTTCATAAAAAATAAAGAGTTTGGTTGGAAAAATCACAGCTAAGGATTAGTAGAAAAATATACAGTTACTAAATAAGTCAAAACCACTTTTTAAAGGGTGTTCAAATTTGAGGTAGTTCTTTTCTTTTAAATTCGCCGCCATTTTTTTTTTTTGAAAGGTACACCGATGTTTTTTCAGGCATAAAGTATATACATTCCGGGTAGTTAAAATGGGTTGCTACATGAGTCAACAACGTGTTTTCATTATTAAAAATTATTTTAAAAATGGTGAAAGTTATTCAGAAGTTGGAAGAAAATTTCGTTCAAAAATAGATAGAGAAAATACTCCGACAAACCTTGCTTTTAAACTTATAATTGATAAATTTGAAGAAACTTGTTCAGATCAAGATCAGAGAAGCAGAATTTATCATTTTAGTGGTCGTTCAAGTGAAAATATTGCAACCGTTAGCACAAGTGTTGCTGAAGAGCCAAGGAGATCAATTCGTCGTCTTTCACATCAATTAAACCTCAAAGATCTTTGCACAAAGAATTTCAGATAGGACGGTGCAACATACTATACAGCAATATAATCAATCAATCTTTTCAAAGAGAAGTTTGAGAATGAAATAATTTCTCAAAAAAAAAAAAAAGACGTGGATTGGCCACCAAGATCATGCGACTTAACACCCTTGGATTTTTGCTTATGGAGTTTCTTGAAGAGTAGAAGTTATGCGGATAATCCTCAAACGGTTAAACATCTCAAAAACAATATAATCGAGCAAATATCTCTAATTGAATCATTATTATGCGAAAAGTTACTCAAAATTTTGGAAAAAAATTCATAGCCTGCCGCGCTTTAGCAGAGGAGATCACTTGAATGAAATTCTTTTTCATTATTATTTTATTTACAATTGAAAAATATACCTCAAATTTGTACATTCTTTAATACAATTGTAATTTTTGGTAATTTGATCTTAAAAAGCATTTTTTTTTATGCCATCGAAAATTATAATTTTATTTTTCCGATCCAAAATAATTAATTTTTGAAATCATAGCAATATTTTTTTTTTTTGATTTTTATTTTTTCAATCGCATATAGACCCTCTTTTTCGATTTTGGTTTCTTTCAATGGAGAATAGTAATCATTGGGTATGTTTCCAGAATTCCTAAAAATAATTAAATAATGAATTGCATTTTTTTTTTTTTTTCAAAAAAATCCCAAGCTCCTAATTTTGAAATAAAGTATGTTAGAATCAAAATTTATTCCTCACTTGTTCTTATGTATTTCTGTGTGTAGTATATCTTCTTCAGTTTCTCTACGATATTGTTCTGGTGTACATACATATCATCAGAGTATTGTGTAGTGTTTGTTTTCCTCTCTCACTTTCTACACGCTTCTTTCAGTTGTTCTTTTATTAGTTGTACTTCATTTCTTTTTTGCTTTTTGGGATAAATATTTGATGAGGTGAATGTGCTGTTGTCGCGAAGCTTCGCTGCTTCGTTCATTGCTTTCAATTGGGTGTTCCCTGACAAATTATGCGTTGAGGTTATCGCATTATTTGTTGTTGGTTTTGCCTTTCATCTCAGCGTAGCATTTAGCAGATACTTAATACTTACTACAATTTTGACGTCAAATCGCTTATCACTACATTCTATATACATACTGGTTGTTTGTTTATTTTCTCATTTATTCAATAATATTTTCAGTATTAAATTGCACAAATAAAGCAAATAATATTGTGCATAAATCGAAAAAAAAAATCATAATCGATTGAATGGAAGCTCTTAAGTATATAGGAACATGTATACCTCAGTTCAGGGTGTGCTCATATGATTCCTATAAATAGGTTTCCTTTTAATTTTTTCAAGTTTTTTCCATATTTATTAGTCATCGACTCCTTCTTTTGATTTAATCTTTACTTTTTTGAGCAAAAGCCGTTAACGCCTCCAATCTTAACTTTATTACTCTATAGTTACTAAACCGACAAAAAAAAGACCCCCAATTGATTTATCCGTCCAAGGGCTAGAAAGTATTGTCAACATATTAGAAGTGTGCTACAAACAATTTTTTGTCAAATGTTGACATTTATAGGTCGTTAGTGTTGATTTTCTCTAAAAATCCAGATATAGCGATTACCCAACGATTTATTGATTGTCCATAATAGAATTTATAAGCAAAAGTCTAATTATTTTTTTTAAATAATTTTAACCGGGAAACAGATGGAAACGATCTAACTTGATCTTCTTGAAGAGAGGTTTTTATATATTTCTTGATCTTATGCATTTTGTTTTTTTTTTTTTTTTTTTTGAGGAAATGACAAAAGTCCTTTTCGGCATACTTAAACCGTCACCAATAGGAACTGATACGGAAATAAACCTTATCGGACTTTACTTCCTGGCACTAAATTGAACATTTCCAACAATTTTTATCCTTGGATTAATTTTATCCATCAATGGCGTTAAATACGTTGTTCTTTACTGAACTAACGCAAAGGCACCGATTACCGACCACTTATCAGCACGTCTGTTTCAATCTCCTAAAAGATACATAAATATAATATGTAATTACATGAAAATTAACCTGTTTATTGTTATGGATGTTACCTGCGGAAAAAATATCATAAAAATAATTTAAATCATAGTTTTTATTTCTAAATTTGCTTTTCAAAAAAATTATTCAAAAAAACACGAGGTGCACCGTTTTCCGACCGCCCAGTGATGATTTTGCCTGATTCCGTCCACTGAAGTACCTGATTCCGACCGCTATTGTCGCAATAAGAAAAATTAACTTTATTATTTAACTTTATATGTTTAAATGTGTTAAAAAGAAAGCAAAGTTATCGTTTTTTAAATAATGTTTATTATAAACACAAAATTCAAATGCAATTTACGATTTTGATTAAATTCTTTTAGTCTTAAGCAAACAAATTTGATTTCTAAGTATAACAACTCATATTCATCACATTTCATACTGATCTCATTTAGTATAAATAAAAATAATAAGGAACTCGTTTCCTACGAAGATTATTATTATTTTGTTGATTATGTTCAATTTTTGCCACTGTTTTCCATGCGCCAATCCCGACCATCATTTCGCCAACAATTTTTTAATGGGTAAAATATTTCTATATCTAACGGCTGAAGACAATGGGTCACATTGGGGTAATATAAAGCCGTTTTCTTTGTAAAATTGGCTTACGCTTATATTGATCTGAGACGAATGAACATCCAAAAATAATATAACAGGTAATAGAATGGCATTCTATTTCAACCATGGATGAAAAGCATTGGTCATAAACTCGTAAAAAGTGTCACTAGTCATCCATCCAGATTCAGAGTGGCCTATTCCCTATTGCTTGGGCATATTCACTACAATTGATGACGGGACATAACGTTTGCATGGGAACAGGACTAAAGGCATTGCACCATCTGCAGCTATTGTAAGCAAAACTGTTAAACATTCGTTTTCATCAGTTCTCAGTTATCAGTTATATACTTTTTTTGAACCAAGGCTTTTTTAAATTGGGGTGATAAATAAAAGAAACTTTCATCGCAATTAAATATTCTTCGACCGTCATTCATAAGATGTAGTAATTTGCTCTCCTCCAAATATTTTTTAATTTTGGAAAACCAGCTTTTTATGCTATGCTCCGATCCCAGAGCCCTGCACGAAGACAGCGATTGTGATATTCTTTGGCACTTTCTGTGTGGCGTGCAAGGAACCCATTGTACCACTTTTTAACCGACTGATCATGTTAAAACTGATTTTTTCTTTCCATGTCTTTCATTACTTTTGAAACCGAATCGACTAGCTGAGATTTTGTTACAGGAAATCCCAGTTCACCCATTTCTATAATTCATATGATTAGAATATTTTCTTCCTCTATTGCAAATACGGTCGGACCACCAACATTTCCAAGACTTTTGAATTGATTTATATAATAATAAGTCTATTAAAGTAGCCTTTGGAACATTGCCTACCACTAAATTTTTAATCTCTTACATCAATTAAAGCCTTTTCTCGATTTTTGCCAGAATACGTTAAACGTTTTTTGGAATCCATAATGATTATCTGAAATAAAAACAAGCGGTCGTATTATAGACACTTTGTGGATACTAGTATCCGACCGATGCGGACGGAAACAGGAATATAGAAAATAAAATGTGCCCTGTTTCCGACCGTATTCAATTTGTTTATAATAATTACATATATACATTTAGATGTATTTTTTTAATAAATAACTGTAGTATATATTTTATTCTACCGTGCAGTATCAAAAGATACACAGCGAGAATAAAAATAAATGTAAATTTGTAACCTAAACTAATAGGGCAATTACAGGTTCAAACAGGAAAATGAGATTAGAACTTGTAACTTTCAAGTCAAATTATGGCAAATCTTTCTAATTTAAACTAGGTCGTATACAGGCTCTTCATCGTAGAATCATGTGTAGATTGAAAAGTCTAACAAGAATTATGCGTTTTTAGTTGTATTAAGCACAAAAACTATATTTTCTTATGAAGCTCAAAAATCCTGTTACCGGACAAGTGGTCGGAATAAGGAACACAGGAAATTTTTACGTATCCACATTCCGACCGCTTTTATTTACCTCATAAATCTTTTAAATTAATTAAATAAGTAGTAGTTACTTTGTAATTATGATAAACGTTTATATATTCATACAATAAAACATTAAAGTACTTTCCACTCAGTTTATTTCTGTTGAAATCTCGATAAACTTGCAACTCCTATTTTATCTTTTTTAACACTCACAAAACCGTCAAACTGCATCTTTGCATGGTTTTGACTCAACTGTCAAAAAACCCGTTAAAATTTTAAAACGATTTTTTGACAGTTGACGTATAAATATTGAAGGAGTGAAATGCGTTCAGTTTCCTTAATTTAGCGCGGGAGATTGAAGGACTTTTATAGAGTTTTTTAAAGTGGTCGGATACATGAACCCGGTCGGAGACCGGTGCCGTTGCGTTATTACGATTGTTTTATTTTGTAAATAAATATAAAAATGAACACAAAATGCAAATGTAACACTTCTTATCAGTACCAACAGTTAATCAGCCTGCCCATGAAAAAAAAAAAAATAGCGTAAATAATCAAGATGGAATTCTATTGTGGGCTAATGTATGCATTAAAATTGTAAATGGAAACTTTAGTTAAAAATCTTCATCTGAAGACTTTTAAATGAATGTAATAGCCTACAAATATTAGCTAAAAAATTCTGGACTCCACTAAACGCTAGGTTCACTATTTAGATTGTGTTTAATTTTAAGTATGTTATATGACATCGACAATTATATAAGATCAGTAAATATAAAAGAGCTCTCGTATTGTATTGAGTAAGGTAATTTTTGAGAGATTCTTTAACGAAAAAAAAAACATATTCTTATGACAAATGTAAGCTGTGTTGATTCATATATTTATGCTGCTAAAGCCTAAATGACAGATTGTCATTGTCTGTCATTGTCGCACTGACAATATTTTGCGTAAAATGTTCTTTCATCAAAAATTTCTGCCCATGCCTCATTTGTAATGACTAGGCCGCAGATTTCCATGAAATTGCATTTTTTTTATTTCTGCATTTAAAAAACAATATACATAAAATATCTATGCGAATTAGGAAATGTTTATTAAAATGGCATTCAATTGTTAATGCATATTTTTGTATAACTACACTTGCATGTTTTTGCATATTTTCTGTAAAATTTTACTTTGGTGATACAGCACAAAGCTGGAAGCAAATTCCTCAAAAACTCATTCAATGACAGAAGGTATTGATTCCTTTGTCGATTCCATTCCAGGAATTGAAATTTTGAATTGAAAAATTCCAAGGATTCCCTTGCTCGTTAAGTGAATCAAAATTTGATTTTAATAAAAATTTGATTCTTTAAGGAATTGGTAAATCAAATTCAATTTCTCATTTTTCTAAAAAAAAAAAAATTGTCATTATTTTAAGGAGAAAGGGCTTGAAATCGAACATACCAAGCAGTTGCTTTACAGCAATCGATGAGACATGTTGGAAATGTATTTTGAACATCACTCTGTTACCGGCTAAGGTTTCACTTTTGAAAAACAAAAAACTTTTCTGAAGCAATGGATGTGATGTATTGGTGCAATCCATTTTTTTTTTTTTCATGAAAATGCTCCGAAGTTGGGTTTACCGAGTGTGCCATACTGGAGTTGGTAGTATCAAAAACCTCATTTTCAACTTTTTTCCTATAAATCTTTAAATATATACATTTTTTTTCGAAAAGGGGGTGATGAGTACCTTTTTCTAATACTTAATTGCATTTCCTTGGATGGAATATAAAGTGAATTCATTCTTTTAATCATGAAATTGAAAGTCAATTCCATTTCCTTGAATTAAAATCAACATTTTTCAATTCTGAATTTTGATTTTGGGAATGGAATCGACAAAGGAAGCAATACCTTTTGCCATGGAATGAAAAAGTCGATTCTTAATTTCAAGGAATTTGAGTTTTGCAGGAACTTGACTTCCAATGAAATTACTCCTAAGCAGCTGTGCTTCAAAAAATAAAATAGAAAATAAAAAAATGTCCTGGAATTGCAAGCAAAAGAGTATTAATTCCTACCCAGCTCTGATGTAGAGAGATTGCTGTCCAATGCATAAATCTTTTTCAGATCAAATCGAGAACTTTTATTTTTGAAAACTTCAAAGAAAAAGTTGTTTCCACGCGAAAAATGCTATATGTCATGATAAAGTACATTAACACAATTTGTATGTGACTTAAAGACTGAATTTATGAATGTTTTGGTTTTATTGAAAATATCTGATTCATACTCAGTGTGTGAAAGTGTAAATTTATTTTGCGCTATTTTTTAATTTAGCTTATCCAATGTGAATTTAGGTGAACTGTTTTTCAGCTTGTTTTTTAAATATGAAAATTCTAATAACTCGGTTTTTTATATTTTACTATGCATATTATATGCGCATATTTTTGATTTTTATTTTTTGTGTATGACAGTTCACAACCTAATTATGACTTAATAACTCTACCTAAGTAGTACAGCATTTTAATAATGTTTTATTAGCTAAGAATGGCAACTTGCAAAACATAATACAACTTAGAATGTGCCAAAAGAATTCCTTGTCAATTTGTTGGTATTGAAAAAACGTGACAACTCAACAGGAAGTCATTTGCATAGCATTAGAATCTTGTAAAAAATAAATTACAACAAATACAAGAAGTAATAACAATAAATGAAAAATGCCATCATTATAATAATAAAAGTATTACTAACAAAATTATATTAATATTATAATAGCATATGCTTGTTTTTTTTTATCTGTTTTGCTACTTCGCTACTGCTCAACACATGAATTATTATTAATTCAAATGGTAAAACGATATAAAAGAAAAACATGATAAAAAAAAAACTTACGAATAATGATGATAACAACAACTACGCGACGCGGTACAACCTGTCACGAATTGCTGTAACCGTCTGTAGTTAAACACGTCACCCAGTCCGTCAGTCACAGTTGTATGGTACATTCCAAGCGTTCCTTTGCAATTTCAATTTTGCTCAACAATAATAAGAAATCACATGGCGAAAATGGAGTGATAAAGAAGCGTTATGCTGATGTAGACAAAAGACATCTAAAAAAAAAATTAATAATGAATAAATAACATATAAATTAAGTAGGTATAGAGTAAACTACAAAAGACAAAAAGTAAAATACATAAAAAGAAATTAATGCTGATTTTAATAAGAAAAAATTTAAAAACTGCGCAATCGAATCATCAAAAATAAAAAAGGGGAAATTACCCAATAAATGTTTTTATAAGTTTTGGCCACACTTCTTAATAGGAAAAATAGTATAAGGTTTTAGTGTAGGTGTTTTTCCAGTCTAAGCAAAATCGTAGAAAAAATTACGAAATTTTTTTTTTTGAACCAGTCTTCAGATATCTTGCTAACCGTAAATTTTGAGGTCATTCACGGCATTGCACTTTTCTACCTTATCGACGAATGTTTTTGAACCAAGCTGTCAGGAATAAATCTTGAATAGTTATACTTTAAAAATGTAAAAAAAATTTTGGTCTAAGATAAAATGCAACTTCAAAAAAAGTGTCTTTTTATTTTTCGAAGAACTCCCGGAGGCCCTTAACTCATTTCTCAATTGAACTTTTTAAGGTAAGAAAGGATAAAGGCTCAAATATGAAAATTAAATGTAGGAAAAAAATTTAGTAGTAATTAATTCTTAAATCTAATATTTTTTGGGGCGATTTTTATTTTCAGAACAACTTTTTCCTTAATCTTAAACAAGATTTGAATGGGCGATTTCCCTTAAAACTTTATTTTTTGCCCTTAAATTTTTAAGTGACTTTGGGTCAAAATCTAAGATCATCTATACAGAGAATTTTTTAGGGAATTTAATTTATTTTTTGGTCCATTTATTTCTTGATTTTGAAATGTAGGTAAAATCGCCCTCAAAATAATTGGCCAAAATTTAAATGTACTTTAAAATCATGCTTCATGATATGAGTTCGTTTTTTAATATTTTCAATGAGATGCGAATTTAAAATAACCAGATTTTAACATGACTTCGAATTGTTGAATTAACCATCTTCTTGTTACTTTTTTTGTATGTACATACGTACTTGTTCAACAAATATGGGAACTATACTGCGATTGGAAACATTATATTGAGTAATCTTCCTTTCGTTTTTAAAGTTTGCGCTTGAACGGCAGGTACCACTTTTTTACAACTGACCACTTTTTATTAGATTGCATTTACTATAAAATATCTCTCTCTTTAAGAACTTTGACAAGTTTGGTGTCACGCCTCTTTTAATGTTGATAGTAACGCTCTTAAGGTGACGTCCATAAATTACGTTAATCAAAATAGGGGTGGGAGGGGGTACGGAAAAATCTCACCAAATCCCACCAAGGAGAAGGAGGTTCAATAAAAACCTCACGTCAACTTTTTAATGTAGAGACTATACATTATTATAGCAGATTACATTTAAAAATTATAAGGCAAGTCTCACGCAAGGGAGGGGGGGGGGTCCCTTTAGAACTCACCAAATCTCACTAAGGGGAGAGGAGGATCCGAATTTTCAAAAAAAAAAACCTCACATAATTAATTGTCGGCCCCAAAGTCATAAATGCTTTCCAAAGCTATCGAATTTATTGAATTTGGTTTGAGTTACCCCTTTCCTGAGGTTAACTCTTGAGGTGGGCTCTAAAGATGTCTGTGAACATATCTGTGGCCACAAGAAAAAAAGTTCTGTGTATGAGCATGTAACTTGTTCTGATTCACTATGTCAACACATATCGACTTTAGGTATTATTCCTGGTTGCCACAGATATTTTATCCTTTTCTAGTTCCAAGAAATACAAAAGAGTAGAAAATTAACGTACAGACAGACTAGATAGACTTAAGGGGTTATATACCCCTTATGTTCTAAAAAACTGTATTAATTATTTTTTTAAAGGACATTTGAGATTAAAGGCATACAAATAATATAACATTGGATTAAGCAACTCTTGAAGAAGAGAAAAAAAATTTTTTATTTAATTTTTTTTTTTACAAAATGGCGGCTGTGCAGTGATTACCGTGAACCGGTCTTCCGCGGCGAGCAGTAGAAGTCTCGTCCAACTCCACCTATAACAAACAAAAAAATGTTTTCTTTATCTACATGAGTTTTGCTAGTAAAGTACACATGATTACATTTTAAGAATTTTTTTTTCTGTAAATGGCGATTGTTTTAATAAAAAATCGTGTTTTTGACGGAAAAAATCGAATTAAATTACTTATAACTTTTTTTCTTGTTAATTAATCGCTAAAATCGTGTGTACATCACTAGATAATCAAACAATGAAGCTACTGTTAAAATTTCAAGTCAATCGGGTGTAAACTTTTTGAGTTCTACTGCTTGCCGATTTTGAAAACATGGTTTTGAGAAAAATGCGTTTGAAGTTTCAAAATGTTATAAGTCTTCATCAAAGCTTTTTGGAAAAAAATTGATTTAAAAAAATTTTGAGTTTAAGTCGGTACTTTGTCGTTGTAGATTTTGATTCTAGGATTGTTTTGGCATGATTTAAGCTACAAAAAAAAAAAAAAAAAATAGGGGGATATAACCCCTTAAGAGGTTATGCTAATAAGGAATAAATAAACGCTTATACTTTTCTATTGTGTAGGGTATAAAAAAATTAAAATTATGTTAATATTTGATGCTTTAATTTACTACATCTTCGACATTTAAAATCCTAAAAGTTTCTCTTGAGTTAATATCCTGACAGCTCAAAAACTAATACCTGTAATGTATGTTTTTATAAACGATCAAATTTTTTCGTGCACATGCTCTATCGATGCTCAACGGACATAAATGGCTTCTTTCATCATTTTACTTCAGAAACTATATCAGTTAGTTATACTTTTGACTTCACATAAAAGCCATAACATAACTCTTTTTCTTAATGTAGTTCACAATCCAAATATATTGCTAAATTGAGCTTCCCTCTATCGAAGCTTGTTTTTCTGTGCAACTATTGCTGCTACTATTTTTGTAATTTCACGTAATTCTCGTAGTTTTCCATGTGCTGACTGGACTGGTTGCGTTTTGTGGTTTCAACTGCTGCGTATTTCATCATTAAAATTTTTATGTCTTTTATGCAGAACAAATGCTTAAATTGTTTAGGTAGTAGGTAGCCGGCGTAAATGCAAAAAATGTTTACAAAGTTGTGTAGTTACTAAAAGAAATTCATTTAAACCAAGTAACAACAGCAAAAATATCTATTATATAGTAGCACAGAATTGTGTGGTTTTTAAATGCTTTCTCTCTTTTATGGAAACTCATTCAAACTACACTTTTGCTTGTTGCTTTTGCTTATGCCTTCATGTGTTGCCATCTAAATATAAATGTTTGTATGCGTTAATGTCGCCCACGATGCAAAGTAAAAAAGGTATCTATGTTTAAGAAATAATTCAAAAAAATTATGATTTTTATGATTCAAATTTTTAAAAAATACACGACAATCAAATTGAATTTGTTGGAAAAATGCTTAGGCATTTGTATATGCAACATTTGTATTGACAATAAACTGAAATTTATATGTACATATATTCTGAAATTATGAATGTATTAAGAGAATTGTATAGTCTTAATGTTACCTAGTAAATTGAAATTATAAAAATAATTGTCTCAGCTTAAGACATTGCAGTATATAATCTCAGTAATAGTTTGAATTGAATAATAAATTTAATAAAATGATCGTAAGCGTCACATTTGAGCAATGTCTGATGGGTTTTCTCAACGTCTTTGTGTCTTTACGAAAAAACAAAATCTGTAAAGAAATTAATTTTAACGTAAGCGATAAGCAATACTAAATATGTACGAAATTATATTATTAATTATCTTAAGCGACATGATCAAAGACAAGACATGTCCATAAAGTCCTTTCGCATTTCAATTTCTACCAAATACTTACTTTTGTGAAACTTCTCTTAAATCGTTTAACTACTAACGATTATAATTAATTTGATTTTATTATTCCAAATTAAATATCGCAATCCTAATAAAAAATGTAGCTCGTTGTTTTTAAATGCACTTTATGTCTGTTAATGTTTAAACATATTGTTGGCAACCCTGTATTGCTGCTGTTAGCTAACTACTTGTAATAATTGCGCATTAGACTGTCCGTTATTTCCTAAAATTATTTCAAACCTTCTCGCTGCTGTACTTTTATGTTTTGTTAAAAACCAATAACATTCTTTAAAGAATTTTTTATTTTAGCCCTGTGTAGCTTCTTACCGAGCTCTTAAAATTTAGTTACTTATTTTTATTACTCGAAACGTTGTAGACTTACAGAAAAATGATTTAAATCTTTATTTGTTTGTATAATATAATATAAAAATACTTATATAAACTGAAAAAAAAAAAAAAAAAATAAATCGTTCATGGACTTTTGTTTGTTTCAGTGTATTTTTTTTACAGCTCATAAAATCTATATAAATAAAATAATAGCTGTTTTCGATGTTCGCATATCAAGCAAAAACTTCTTTATCAATTTCAATCAAATTTATTTAGGGATATTTATTAGGCGCTTGGTCTCAAAATTCAATTAAAATTATCACGATATTCCTGTTAAATATCAAAATATTTAAGTTTTAAAATTGCTAAAAAAATCAATTTCACACATAGAAACAAGCATGTACGCCCCAGCTAGCATTTTATGAAATTTTTAATCACATTCGAGTCTTTTTCGAGTCCTCTGTCTGAAATGATACTTTGTCGGTAGAAAATAGTACCCTATTCGCGACTCTTCTTGAAGAGTCATTTATGACCCGTTTTTATGATCAGTTTCGACTCAATTTTGAGTTATATTCCAAATCATTTGCGAGTCTTTTTCGAGCCATATTTCTAGTCATATGCGAGTCTATTTAGAGTCATATTTCTAATCATTTGCGAGTCTTTTTCGAGTCGTATCATTTTTGGCTTATTTTTCTATTTGGCTACAATATTCATGGTGAACCTTAAACGTTTTCAAATAATTTACCATAAATTATTTCGCAAAGTTACACCCGTTTGAAAATAACATTTGATCCCCTACGACCAAACACTATAAGCCAACCGGCTACAAATTTATTTCATTTTGATCGTAGGAGATCAAATTCATGTCTTTTTCAAATGGCTGTAACTTTGCGTGGAAACATCGCAGATTACCACTTGGAAGTTCATTTTAAAGAGAAAAAACGATACTAAATGATATTTTCAAAAATAAGCTGAAAGTAGTTACTACACACAGATGGCTGGCAAGGTTGAAACAAAAATTTATATATTTTTTTTTGAAAAAAAAAATTGTCCTGACCTCAAATGTCTTTAAGCGCGCATTAAACTCATATCATCTCTTTCTTATATTAGTACAAGTCCAAAATAAAATTTTAAGCGAAAAAAGGTGAGGTTTTTCAGAAAATAAGCTTTGTGTTTTCTCATAAAAGGCGCTATAACTCTGCCAATTTTCAACCTTTTTGAATTTTTTTTAAAGATTCTGACAGAGAATAAGAAGTTCTATTAGAAACAAAAGAGAAATGTTAATTATTTTGATTTGGATGGAAATGCCGGTTTTTTGAAACAATTTTTTTGAAAAACAACATACTTAATCGGCAACCAATTCCGTAACATGAAATAATCCGCGTACCGTGAGATGGATTTGGTCTATTGTAATTAGTTTTCATAAATAAAATAATAAATAAATAATATTTTTTCTTAAATCAAAAAAAAAAAAC
This sequence comes from Tricholauxania praeusta, assembly GCA_949775025.1. Lineage (NCBI taxonomy): Eukaryota > Metazoa > Arthropoda > Insecta > Diptera > Lauxaniidae > Tricholauxania > Tricholauxania praeusta. The sequence continues at coordinate 16,169,007 of OX459031.1, read as the reverse complement.
CTCTAAAATGTTTCCTATGGGTTTATTAGCTCTCGAGTGAAAAAATAATTAAAAAAAAAAACACAAGTGCTCTGCGGCACTTTATACTAAAAAAAATGTTTCTTTTAAGATAAAAACTTAATTTTTTATCGAAAAAAATTTTGGTACAGATAACGGACAGTCTAATGTAGACTCTGTTTTGCAGTTGTTGCTAACAACTATTAAAACTTTCAAGTGTAGCTCAGAGTAGTTTTTAATTCTTACACTCGTACATTATGTTGCTTTTGTAATTGTTTTTGTAGCAATGTAGGCTTTTACTTTTTTTTTTGCATTTTACATTTTTAATATCTCTATTATTGCTGTTTTTGTTGCTGTTGCTTTTGAATGCACAATTTTTCGTTCAATTTGAATTCACCACCACCACTTTACGCACTTAAAGTCTTGAAACACTTGTTGATAAGTGAATAAAAAAAAAAATCTTTCTTTTTTTGTTGTGTTTTATTTTTTTGTTTCTTTCGTGTTTTTTTTTTACCTTCTACTGTCTACCTCTCCCTATCGTTGTTTGTCCCATTGTTTGGTGTGCTATGAATTTTGCGGCTGTTTTGAGGTCAACGATCCATCTGCCACCGCCACTGTGTATTTGACTCAACATTTTAATGCTACATAATTCAAACTTTTTTTTTTTACAAAAGAATTTATAAACAACTCATTGTTGGATCTTAAAAGTAGCCTAGCTGATAAGAAACTACGGTTATATATTTTGTTTATGATCAAAGTCAAAATTTTATATTCGAAAGGAATTTTTATATTGAGTAATTTGTTATTTCTAAACATAGCTAGAAAAATTTGTTTTAGTGGGGAACACAAGCGGCATATACCATAAAATCAAATGGGTGGCAAAAATTGCACAACGCTAACAATGACCTCCAAACAATTTAATGCGATTACCTCAGTTATATGGATTTTGGCGTGCTAGCGCTGAATTTGGTTTGGGCTATGATCTAAAACAAAACTGATTTAACAATTAAATAGAAAAAAATCGTATTCCTGTGAAAGGCGATATGAAATATTAATAGTACCTCTCTTCTTAATTTTTTACGAAAAAAACCTTTAATTTTAGGAAAAGAAACTTTTTTGACAAAAATTTCTTTTATTTTTTGACAGACTTCAAATACATAACTTCTGTCTTAAATTTTTTGATAAAATTTGTGGTAAAAATGTAAAGTCAAAAATGAAATGAGGCCATGTATTTATGAATTTTACCCCGCTACATGATATTATTATTTGTTTTTCTATCTGACTTACAGTAGCGTACCAAGGGGTTGGGGGCGAAAAGGCGGCCGCCCCGTGTGCAACCACTTGGTGGGCGGAAAAATGCTTCTCGTAATACGAAATTTAAAATTTTGTTTTAAGCATAGCTACGAAATTTTGTAAATGTACCTGATTTTTTTAGTAATGTTAATAAGTCGAGAGAATCTGTTGGTAATTTATTAATTGAATGTAAAATATATCTGATTTTACTAGGGTTTTTCGAGTACCAAAAGTGAGTTCCTTAGTTTAAATCTTAGAATTTAAAAAGCAGGCAATATTTTTTGTTGGTAGGGGGCGGAAAATAACCTCTTGTTCCAGGCGCCCAATGTGCACGGTACTCCACTACTGACCTATTCTAGCTGCTACAGCAATCTCACTTACTTCAAGTGCAATTTTTCAATTGCATTTGAACTGTAAAAGTTAAGTCAACATAGTAGTTGTACAACAGCTGTCCGACCAATTAATTTATTCGGAAATAATCTGTCATTAGCCCAGTTCGCATTATCACACATACTGTTCAACATAGCGCGACAACATCAATGTTCGATAATGTGAACTGTAGGAACCACCGCTCGACACACATGTTGGATGGATTTCAAGAATTTTTGATTTTTCTTCTGGCTTGTCCAACCTGTGCAACCTGTGTGAACTGACTGTCAAGCCTAGTGAACATTTTTCATTTTAAATAGGATTTCATGCAGTTTACTTTGATGTGGACGCTCATAAATTGGTCTGTAACTGATGTTTGATGGCATGCTCGATAATGTGAACGCAAAGCAATATTGACAGTCACACATGTTGTCAAGCCATGTAGGACAGCATGTGTGATAATGTGTACTGCCCTATTTGTTATTGAATGCACATTGTATCCAAAAATACAATTACAGTCATAAAATATTAAAAAGTCGAATATGTATTGCCAAAAATATCAAATAACTCGATAATAGCAGAATAGACATTGAAGAAGTATTTTAAAGTCGAAATGTATTGAATGGTATAGGAGAATTCGTTAAAAAACGAGAAAATCAATACGTTCTCAAGGTAACTTGTCTTATAGGAAAGATAATGGATGACTTTCAGCTTTAGACTTGAATTACTTAAAAGTATTAATCTGCATTTTAAGGCACATTGAAGTTTCAATAAAAATATGGCCAAGGTTACCAAGTTCAAAAGAACCAATTCCGACCTTCTAAAAAAAAACTTCCCTCAAATGGTAAAAAGTAATCTTTTTTTTTTCTGAAAACTTGATCTTTTTCTTTTTTTGAGGCATTCAACAAAACTTTGAAGTTTATGTTCCATGTCACAAAAATCGTACAATTCCCGACTATTACAGAAATTTTTGGATTCCTACTAGGCCCCCGACTTTAAGCTGAAATTCAGGTTAAATCCTGGTCACTTGGCAGCCCTGGATATGGCAAACGACGACGTAACTTAGACGTAATGACGATGTTGAAATTTGGTATCTTTGCTACTTAATAAAAAATTAATTTCTTCCCACTACATTTCGCAAGTTTTTAAAATTGAAACCAATTTAATGTTATGGTGATTTTTCCTACATGAATTGCAATTTCATAACAGTAGCAAAAGAAATATGTATTAGTTTTGGCAATGGTCTCTAAAACCAGCTCCTTAAGAGTTCCTCAATCAATGGTTAAAGTAGTTTCACTTTAAATCATATGCTTTTCAAGCTAAAAAACCAGATACCAACAACTGGCAATAACTTGCAGCTGCAATATGTGCAATTTTAATCGATGCAGTGTGTGGTTTTTAAGACTGGATTTATTAATTAGCAAAAGCATTTACTTACAACAGATATTAGTAGTCAAGGTCGCTATTTAAAATAAAAATCTAATACTACACCAACACTTTTTTATAAACCTTAAATTACAATTAATTTTTTTTAATAAACTTGTCTGTTAACTTTTACAACAGTCTTAAGTTAAACAATTTCAACGCCTACAGAAAATTTTTGGTGGAAGTGCATGTGTTGGCCTATCTGGTTTTAAAATTTTCTTATTGTACAATTTTTGATTTATTAACCTTAATTGATTAAATTTTAATTAAGTGTATTTTGTTTACATGTCAACTCACAGACTGCAGTAAATATTTCAAAAAAAATTTTATCAATCTTTTATCAGACATTGTTAAAAATAAACAAAATATTATTGTTATCAATTTCCACAAAAAAAGTACAAATATATCTGATTACAAATTGTTTTAAATTATATTTTTGTATCTAGAACGTAGCTATAGTAACAAGCAAAAAATAAAGCGTAACCACAATAACATCAATAAGAGCAATTCGAACAGCAAATTTCAATTACTTTTTACAATAACAAAACACTTAAGAAATTTTTTTTCGTATTTGTTTGTTGGCTCTCATTTCAATTCAATGCAAATCATTGAGTTCAATCATTCGAAACAACCTACATTTTTCTTCGATTGTCTGAGTACACCACGCATTCCCTGTCTCTTTTGGGCGAAAAATATGTTGACCAAATTCTTGTTGTGCTGCGAATATATGTCTTTTACTTTACTAAACATCCAATTCATTTTGAAACCATTTATACTGAATGTGAAATATTTCACCTTTCTTTAAATTGTGCTTTCTCTCTCTTTCTCTCTTTCTCTTGGTCACTTTCTCACGCTCTTTTTGTGTCTTGCAGCACATGTTCTTTTACATTCCTTTCCAAGTTATTTCACTGACTCATTTTTTATTATCGCGAAGATTATTATTTAATATTTTGTTGCTGTTGTTGTTGTTGATTTATGTCAAATTAAGACACTCGTATTAATATAAATTATGACGTCAAATTTTTGCTCGAACTTAAAATTAGATTTTTTTACACTTTATTATTTGATAATGTATTTTATTCTCCCTATATTATTTTGCTTTGAAATTTATGTTGACTCTTGAAATTTACTTAATAGAGCCATTAAAATAATTTAATAAAAACAGAAACGTTTTTCTGTTATTTACGTTTGTAATTTTATGGTTTACCATAGATTCGACACACGTTTTTTAAGAACTTGATCTCTCAGACCCAATTTATGGTATTTCTTTCTTTTCACTTTGATGTTTAGTGTTGATAAATTACATTCTGAATTCATACATAATATAATATAAGTTTTAATTTTTAAAAAATACATATAATTGAACCGAACAATTTTCAGACAAAGTGAAAATTTCAGACATGTTGAAAATAATTTGTCAAAAAAAAAAAAAATATGACAATTAATATTAAATGAAATTACCTATAAACTAAAAGATATTTTGAAATAAATTATAGGGGAAAAAACGCAAAAATTAGAACTGAGCAAAAAATTTTCTCTAAAATGAATATCAACTTTTTGGCGATATTTAATTAGAAAGTAGAATGTATGTGCGTAATCCTCAGCTATAATGCTAATTTATTGACTACTAAAATTTTGTTGTCAAAATCCTATGCAATTCAAAATTAAAGCTTTTGAGAATAAGAGTTTTTGAACGCAACTATTTTAATTGCCGTAAGGTTGTCACCATTACACTATGAATTTGTTACACATCATGACGAAAAAAAGCCTTTGCATGGTTGATTATGATTAGTTGAAACTTTTAATTCTTTGAACAAAACCGAGAAGTCTCAATTTATTAATAAAGTAAATTAATTAATTTACATTTGCATAGTAAGTTTCTTTGAAAATATCTATATGAGATTTCTGAAAATATCATGTTTTAGGACATACCATTATATCCTCAAATACCATAATTTCCTGGAATACCATTATTTGCTCGAATACCATTATATGATCATATATTGCCTTTGACCTTTAATAACACTTTGTGCCACATAATTTTTTTTTAAAAAAAACTCTGCACAGAATGTATTGAGCCAACTTTAATGAAATATTAAACTGCTTTTGTAGGAGTAACTTAAACTTTTTCAACTTAGTAGAATTGTTTGATTAAGAGGAAGAAGTAAAATCAGCTGAAGTTATCTGGTGGCTTTTCCTAACGATATCTGTTTAGCTCTTTAGGGCTAGGTGAGCTTATCTATATCACTTCATGCGTCTATAATTCGAACCGAAATCAGACGCGATTTAAAGCCCAAAAATGTTTGCCGTCGACATCAGAAATTTTGCGAAAAATAAAAGGTTCTCATTTGATGTTCTAAGAGTAACCATTCCAAGTAAAACTGATGCACTCAAAAGCAGTCAATCGATAAACTTGCCCCACCCTCAAATCTAATGCTCTAGGCTGCAGTTTTGTTAGCCCACATACATATGTGTATCCGTCACTGCTGAAAATGGGACTGTAACTCAAATCCTTTTTAAGTTATGCAGCAACTTCTTAACTCTTTGGGGTTCGGCAAACATAAAACTGTCGCACCTTTGTTTAGCTTTTTCTGCTTAGGTTAGTTAGCTCGAGTTACTCATAATCGTATAGTTTAATATATTATTTTAATTTTTCCATTTATATTAAAAAAAAAAATGCTATGAAGCTATGGTTCTTATTTTCTTTAAAATCGTGTGCCCCAAAAGTTAAAGCATATATCGAATTTTTCGAAAACTGCAACGGTTTGTATTTGTAAATGTTTTTATGTATTTAAAAAAAAATACCACAAGTTCTTAACTACATTTTTAATACCAATTTGTTTCCATTTCTTACAGGGTGATTGGTGGCTCGCAAGAAGCAAGAAAACACGACAGGAAGGTTACATACCATCAAATTATGTTGCCAAATTAAAATCAATTGAAGCTGAACCGTAAGTGATTTTTTCTTTTGCATTCTTTATATCATAAGGTTTCAACTATAGTGCGATTTTTAAAGATGTTTGTATTGTTTTTTAGAAAGAATAATTTGCGTTTATGATACAAATAACTTTGGAGAGATATAACAGAAATTGCTTTGTTACAACTTAATTAAATAAACAATTTACTCTTTTTGAGTAAATTATGCATAAAATCATTTTTATTTCACGTCGAAAAAATCTTTTGTTTTTATTGCACAAAATATTTTCCCATACAACATTCAGCCTAAAAGTATGCTATCTAGTAATTGAGTTTTCCACATTGGTCGATTGGTGCAACCGAAGCTGTTACATGTGCTTCAAATGTTTACCTTGATTAAATAGTAGAGACAAGAACTTTATTAATAAGCATTTAGCCTAAAAGTATGCTGCATTTTATAGACGTGTAAATATTTGCTAGCAAAAACTTCATAGCACATAAAATTCAAGATTAGTAGCGAAAGAAAATGCCTAAAGTACTGCAAACTATTTTAATTTAGTCATTGTTTTTTTTAAATTAATTTGTTAATATTAGTTTCTAATGGTCTAGCTGTCGAGCGTAGCTAGATGCACATGTTATAATCATGGACCTCATTGAAAAATCTAAATTAGTTTAGGAAGAACACTATACAGGATGGTCCGAATCCGATGTGCCATCTGAAAAAACTAGATTCCCTGGTTCATTGTGATTAATGAGAAGGGGGGAGGGGGGTCTATCATGAATTTGCTATGAGTTACATGGTGTTTAATGAAGTTTTTTTAGAGTGAGTGAGTTTCTCTAGGTAATTAACTCACATATTTCTTTAGAGGATCATTATTGCTAGCTGTGTTTTCAGTTCAGAATTATAGCTTGTTAAAGTCAAAAGGAAATTTTTGTTGAAATATTTTTTATTGAATATTTTGTTTTTAATATTTTCTTTTGAATATTTTCTTTTTGAATATTTCTTTTTTAAATTAAATTTTTTTTTTTTCAAAAAATATCTTAATAAAATGTAGTTTTCTTATTCATATTTTAATACACCATAATACTACCTACAAGTTTACTATGCAAAGTTTTGACCTGAATCGTGAAATTTTCCAGGTACACATTTATAAATACCAAAGTGACTTTTTACCTGACAAATAATGTTGTGTATAAATTTAGATTATTCACAACCCCCTTAAAATAGGCTCGTAAATCAATTTGTACTAATTTAATTTTTAAAACTAAGTCGTAAGGTAATGAGTACTATTTTACTTTATTCAAACATATTCGAAATGGTAAAAATATAACATTGAATCAATTTTATATAAATAAATAGAAGTGTTGTTTCGTATGGTAAATTGGTAGTTACTTATCATGACACTGCCTGATTTTGGATTGTTTTTAACTTTGCTCAAAATATCTAACCAAACCTAATAGTCATAAGTGTTGTATCCTGTTATTAATAATGTGATTTTTTTTAATATAAATCGTGAATTATGAAAAGTCGTTAATTTTTTATATCATGAATTTATTATAATAACGTAAATTTTGTAATTAAAGCTGTTTTTTTTTTTTTGTGATAAAATCACAAAATGGAAAGTATAATTATACAAAAAAAAAAAATATATTTTTTCATTGAAGAAAGAATTACTTTTTTTTATGGCATGATGCGCCTATGTTTCCTTGACAATAAACAGAAAAGTAAAATACACATTTAAATTTTGAAGTTACTTAGCTTAAAGTATTCCAAATAATCGCTGGCAACCTGGCTATAATATTATCTTCGGCGCCCACTCTCACAGGCGGCTGGCAATGCTTGGAGATTATAATTTAGCATGCAATTTGTCTCAATTACGCTGTTCGAATGCAAGATTAAACTGTGAATTCCTATTATTTCTGTAAGATATACATTTGGATACATCTCCAACTGGCGCAAAGTTCGACTTTAGTATATCAATTGAAAGTTTTATTGAACAATTTACGACGGAAACTATCGTACATACTTGAAGTAATAAACGAATCGAAATGATCCGCTTGGCATACTTAATATAAAAACTAAAAACAAATGTATTTAAGTTACACAATTTTATCAAATCATATGTATTTAGTGTAAAAAACTTTAACCTTTAGGGAGAAGAAAACAATCATTTGTAACATATGTTAAATGTCAAGTTTTTTGATCAGGGTTTATGTCAAGTTTGTATTTGAATGTTAAATATTTTCATATGAAAACTAAAGAAGAAACAGCTGTTAACATTGTAAACAATTCTTGAATGTTTTCTTCAGAACTGTAAAATAAATTCTTGAGAATGTACGCTCTCATTTTGTATGTTCTATGTCTACCCGGCACAATAAATTTTTTATTTATCTACACCTCATGGATTTTGCATCATAACAATATACCATCGCATAAAGCAATTACTGTCATCGACCAAGCGCATGATATGACCCCGTCTAAATTTTTCCTTTTCTCGAAGCTATAACTATTACTTTGCGTAAAGCGCTTTGGGTTTCGAGCCAGGTCCACTGAGTCGATTGAATCCATACAAGTAAATTCGCTGAAGGGACTGAAGACTAATCGTCAATCAATCAAAAAAAAAAAAAAGATTCAGCGTTGCCGTAGTCGTATTGCAAATGAAGAAGTCACTTTGACGGCAACAAAATAATTATTGATGAACTGGGGGATGAGGTCCCCGGTTTGCTTCGCTCACAAAATCCCCGCCTTCGCACATTTCGCTTCGCTCGTTGACTCCGGTGCTTGGCTTTCAGTTTTCTTCTTATATTTGACAACTAAAATTATGCAATGGAATTTTATGTTTCTGTAACAATTAAAAGTATGCAATAATATTTTTGTTTTCTAAACTTGCGTTGTTTGGTTTTTTATCTTTCTTCTTTTATTATACGCGATTTTTCTGACACCAAAAGCTTCAATTTATGTAACGATTCTGAATAATTTTTACACTTCATTTTATTACCCATAACCTAAGTCATATCAGAGGCATATTCTTTTACAGCTCTGCTTTTTTTTATGTTCTATTGGTAGTGTAATTTAAAGTGGATTTATGGTTTTTTTGTTGTTATTATTATTTTTTTTTTTTTTTTTTTTTTAAACAGTAGCAACTTTCAATTTGGTAGATCATTAACAAGAGCTATGAGGTTTTTTTTGTTACTAACTGACTGACTGACACCTTCGCTTAAATAACCAATTATGAATTTTTTGTTTGGGTACATAAAATTTAAATTGTTAAATTTTGAAATTCGAGGGCGTTTGAGCACACAGTTTTTTTTGTAGTTTCGTGATTACCTTTAATTTGGGTAACTGGGTGAATCAACTCTTGACAATGTCCTCCATTGTTCATTGGTAGTTTGAGCTGTAGTTTTTGAACTGTGCTAATTATGAATTCTGTTTAATTATTTTAAAACCATAAAAATTTTATAACATTTTAATGTTGAAAATAAGCAAAATTATTTATTTGATTGCAATTTTGAGTTTACCTAGTGAATGTAAATTAAGTGACAAAATCTTGTGCAAAAATTCCATAACAATATTTCCTACTTGGTTTGTGTTTTCATTTTAAATACATTGATCATCTTGTTGTTGTCCAAATGTCGAAGTTTGGACTTTGTGTAAATCTCTCTCCATTAAAATTCCGCAATTAATGAAAATTTTTTTTTTTTGCCAATTTCTTAATTTATTGGTTTTATTTGTAGTTTTGCATTTTATGTCTTTGATTTTTATTCATTTTTTCTTTTGCCAAATATAAAGCGCTGAGTTGGTTGATATCATCTGAGCTATGCTGCGTTGCGATGCCATAGATTATTCGTGTATAGCGCTCGGATTAGTTAACCCAGTTTTGCATTGTGATCGGTTTGTTTCTATTGGGTTTTTGTTTTGTTTTTATCTTGGAAGTTCAACGTTTTTGTTTGATTTTCGAAGAATTCAATTTTGATTGATGAATTTTTTTTTTCTGCTTTATCTTATGAAATCATTTTATTTTAGTGGTTTATTATACACATTAAAAAACTAAAAGGTCTCACAGTCAAGATGACAAAAATTTTATATTCAAACAATAGGGCAATTCCATATGTGACTTACTCTGTGATTGGCAAATTTTGTGGCCTTATTTTGATTGCCCAATCAATTAATAACACTAAAGGCTCTACACACTCTGCACCAAATTTTGTCAATAATTGGGACTTAAACTACATAAAACTTTAAAATCTTCTAAGCTAAGAATGCTGCGCACTTAATTTATTTATACTATCTATACTATTTATATAAAATTGCTTACATGAAAATGGTTTGTAACGCTTTGGCACAAAATGTACTGAACCGATTTTAATAATTTATTAATTAAAACAACATATTTGTCCTAAAGAAGGTTATTGCATACCTAGTTTTTTAATTAAATATAATTTTTTTAGGATTAAGCTTTTGCAAAAACCTCACACAAAAATTGTCGTTTGGTTTTTCATTACCGATGCTTATGCTGCTTCTTGTATTTTGTGTTGCTATTGTTTTTTTTTCGCATTTGTATTGTTTGTGTTTGGCTTCGAAGTTCAAAGAAAAAACTCTCTTTCAATGGATCTTTTGAAGAGAGAATATGGAAAGAGATGTTAAGGAAGCAATTTCATTCAGAAATTATTCTCTTAAAAAATTATTGCATTGAATGTCTGAAACTTTATTGAACTATTTCCGAGCGGAACTGAAATTCCGGATGTTGGTTCCAACACCATTTTACAGCAATCAGTATACCATCTTTGGCTATTTACCTTTGTTATAGACCCACCGTTGCTTCGTATCAGCGATGTTTACCTAGAATTTCTTATCGAAGAATACAGTCGTGGGCATGGAATCTTGAAACATAAGTTCATACTTCTGTTGAACTTCTGGATTAAAACTTCTCTTGAAATGAATAACGCGTTTGTAACTGCAATTACCGGTTAATTTATCGTTATCTCCAAACGCTGACGTATCGGCTGAAATCCGATAGTCGCATCCTGGCGCATTTCGTTCGTATGTGCTTTTCTACAGTAAATTTTCACTTGAATTTTACAAATCCACGATGACGCCACTTTTCCAGTCACCGGCTCCCCGTCAATTAAGTATTGTGTTCTTTAATATTTTTTTGCTTTTATCTTAAGTTTAGTATTTGCACAAGTGAAAAATTATTTTCGCTTCACTCTAATGTAAATACGTCATAATAATTTTGTTGATTAAAAAACATGAAAAAAATTGTTTATTTACATTTTAAAATTGTTGACAAGTGAAATATTGTTTTAGTTGTTATAAAATTTCATTAATCATCCTTTAACAGCCCAATTCTTCCCACACTCACACGGCAGCTTCCCATTACTTAATTGTTTATTTATTTGCTGCTTTTGACCAATATTTGTTTGTTTGCGCATTTGCTCATTATCTACAAATAAATATTTTTGTGCAAATAAGCGGCGTCCTTCGTAGTAACTTTCTTTCATTTGATGCAAATATTTGTCTTGACTGTTGCTGATTCCCAAAGAAATAAAAAAATTAGCGCCACTCATTATAAACCCATCAATAAAAAAAGAAGCCGCATAATGTGAATAAGCAAACAAATAAATGAATTCGGTATAAAGTTTGCTGAATTTACTTAAAATTATGCACCGGTTACAAGCACTCAATCTAAAAGAGATATTTTAGGAAATATGCAGCATGCTGTATTTAAAAATTCAGAAACCAGTTAAATAAAAAATTCCTTAAAATATTCTTGTCATCGGTACTTAACCCAATTTTAAAAATTTCCAATAAATAACTTTAATTGCAGCATATTGCCTTTATAGTGGTTTTTATATGATTCTCTGAATTTATAATTTTTTTTTATTTTTCAACGCATATTTCTGAATAAATATCTTACTTAAAATGTATTTAATTAAAAAATAAACAGCTAATGCAATAATTCCACTTAGTTTCCCACTTTAAAACGCTTTTGTCTAAGACAATTCAATCAAAGTACTTGAAATCTAACTTAATTAATCCAACAAAACCCCATGTAGTTAGCCATTAGTGCATCACATTGTTGTCCTTCATGTGTCGTTGAACCGTCGTGTTTCTCTTGTACAAAACTTCTTCTTCTTGCACGCCATTTAAAGTGGTTTTCACATTTTCTTTTACACACAAATTCGCATTTATTGTTGCACACAGAAGAGTAAAACTAAGCCTAGATTATTGCACGAATAGACATTGGCCGGATGTAGAAAGTCAATTGAATGACGTATGTCTGTATTGTGAAAAAAACTACAAAATGTGCGCATCTTTGCTGGGCAATGTTCGAAGTACGTTGCTAGGTAATTAAAATTTAAAAATACCATAATTACTAGCGAGTGAATTGTATGATTCATACAATTAAACTGGTCTGGTGCGCGCGTTCAATATAAAATTCATTTTTTCCATAGTTATGTCGGTAATTTCGATTTGAAGGCAAATACATTCTTAAAATTGATTGAAGAATGTTGAAAATATATTGAGAAACATTTTTATAAATAAAAAATTAATGTTTAAAAAAATTTATTTAAAGTAAATCATTTTTTTTTGTTATATAAAATAAAAGCATTTTTGAACAAAAAAGATGTTTATTATTTTCTCCATAATTTTTGAGATATTTTGTTTAAAAAAAAATGTCCGAAATAGCCAAAAAATAAATCCAAGTGTGCAGTTATTAAAAGAATGACCGATATATAAAAATATATATACTTTCCCGTTGTTCCTGCTAAGAGTATAGATACATAAGCGTTACATCTCCCATACTGGTAAAAACCATAACACACGATACTCACTAGTAGCATAAGGAGAAGTTATCAAGATAAAAAACCAGCTTACAAAGCAAGAATGTCTTTAAAATAGCGTGATAGCGTTATTAAAATGATATTTTGTCTTTGTAGCGAAATTTTTGTTTTATAATATCTTGCTAGAGCAAAATATAAAACCATAATAAAGACAGACGTAAACATGTCTTTAATATGTATTTTTAAAGCTTATAATAGGCTGATTAGAAATAGATTAGGTGATAAGACTAGTGTTTCACCGAGGCCGAGGCGAGGCGAGGTTCTAGTTGATCTCGGTCTCGCCTCATTTTATAAATTTAAGTCTCGCCTCGCCTCGGCCTCGGACGAGGTCTTGCCATCACATGCATCGCCTCGCCTCGCTCTCGGCCGAGGCACCTCGGTAAAAAAGCGAGGTTTTTATTAAAATAAATAAAAAATTATAAATGTATCCAGGCTTGAGGCTTGATGAGCCTGTCACATCAAGCCTCAAGAAATAAAATAAAATATCTGTTTTTATTTTTGGTGAATTGGATGAGATGTGATGAATTTAATTCTTTTCTTATATGGGAAGGAGAGGCATTGCCTATTTTTCCAAACCAAACTAAGCTATGAACGTTTTACAAACTATAAAAAAGATATGTACCAAATCTTATTTATTTACGTCAAATAGATATTGAGATATGATGAAGTTAATTTGTTTCTTATATTGAAGGTATGGAACCGCTCATTTTATTAATTGAATCTTAGTTATGCCTCTACCTTTTATAAATATACCAAGTTTTATTAATCTGCATCAAGTAGTTGATAATATATGATGAATTCTATTTTTCTGTTATGTGGGGGTGGCATCACCTATTTATCGTAAGCTATGTTACGGAGCATCCCAAATCTTAATAAACATATTTGTATGTCAAATCTTTCGTCGGTCGGTTGAACGGTTTAGGAGTCCATTAGCAACGAACATACATATACTGAACTTTATTTATATACTAGCATTACCCTGTGCGTTTTGCTTCACCTTACCGGTTCTTAGAAAGTCTGTTAGAATAAATCAATTTCAATGCAGTGCTGTCAATCATGCAGTTTTGCTTATAGCCATACATAGCCTTACATGCTTCCCTAATCGATCAATCGAGGCGAAGTCGCATAAAATCTGATGCGATCCAAGGACTTCTGTGCATTAGCGCTTGGACCAAATCTGAACTCGTAAGAAGCACATGCGGGTTAAAAATAAAACAAAGCAGCTTGCTCAAAATAAAATACTAAAATATTAGTTAAATATAGATTTTAATATAAAAATTACATTCATATTTTGAATCTGCATATGGGTCTTACGAGTTCAGATTAGGTCAAAACGCGCCTCGCTCTTGGTTTCCAAAACGAGGCTAGGACGAGGCGAGCCCGAGGCGAGGCCGAGGCGAGGTGCCGTGTGATCTCGCCTCGCCTCGGTCAAGCGAGGAACATTTATTTTTCCATCTCGCCTCGTTCTCGCCTCGGTCTCGCCTCGTTCTCGTAGTCAAAAACGAGGCTGCCTCGTAGCCTCGGTGAAACACTAGATAAGACTAAACTGTTCATTATAAAGACACACGAGACATGTCATCTTATGTCTCTTACATGTTTTAAGAGACATAGAAAGGGGGCACATTTATTGTCCTTTTAAGGCGCTTTACCAAAGATGAGAAAAATGTTTCCAGTATCACTGATCTTACTGAAATTATAACTTATAAATCGCCTTTCAGTGTTGGATTTTTTAAAAACTAATAAAATATCACCAACTTGGCGAATTTTCGTTAGGCTCTCCATCAAAATTGCTGTCAAATCTTTATTATCTGAGAGTTTTAGTTTCGTTTAAAAATACAGCCACTCAATTTACTCAAGCAAAGGTGTTTTCTTTTTAAACAGACTGCAGTGCTTTTATCTCTATTTGCTTTGTTTAGCATTTCCAAATTTTATGCTGCCATTGTTTTGTTGAAAATTTAAAAATTTTGAAGGTTAATTTTGCTTAAAAAATTCAAATACTTTTTTGACTTTGATTTGACCCAATTTGAGTAAAAAAAACAACTGATTTTACCATCTATGTCGCTAACACAGCTTGCGAGAGGTACTTGAATTTTTTTTAAAATTTTTGTTTTATTTTCCAATTAGATTTAACGAAAAACTTTTGATTATATTTAAAAAACTTATCTGCATTTAAGTTCAAAGGATATGTCTTGTTACTTTTATTTACCAATTGCATCAGAATGTAACAACTTTCTACGGATATGCAATTTATTTCTGATCTGTGGTTTTTCGAGTAATTATGTCATGTGGCACAAAATTTTCCACTATCCTATAAAAGTTAATTTTTACAATAATTCAGCATTACAAGAAATTCAACTAAATTACGTTCATTATTTTGTTGTTCAGTTCGGCTGGTCCAATGTCCTTTCGAGTAGGCATGCCAATTTATTACATGCTTCATAATTCATTGTTTACAGTTGTTGCTTTTTTGAAGTTGACTACTGCATTCTTTTCATTGACGATACCAAAATTGTTGATTGTCGCTTATGGCTTTCCAAAGAAAGCCTGTCCGGCGACGATGATCTTGAAGTTTTTTTTTTTTTTCATTATCTGTTTCTTCTTAGAGGTTCACTTTAATTTTTAGTTCTCTCTCTTTGTAATTTTTTTTTTCAAATTTGTGGTAATTTTCATTTTTTGTTTGGAGTCATGGTATTCGTTGAACAATAAATATGACCTTCTGCTGCAGAACCCGTTGTTGTGGTTTTTAATTATGTACACGTTATTACAATGCAGTTTTTTTTTTTAAAAAAAAATAAAGTTAACCAAAACATAATTTGTAGATTTTTACGGTTTTTTTTTAGGAATTTTAAAGATTTTTTTTCTAGAAATTCTTTTTTTATTAAAATGGAGTGAAAAATTACCATTTTTAATTTGGCTGAAACAAAACTTGGTTTTTTTTTTTGGTCACCTATTATTTTTCCAAATTTTAATGTCAAACAATTTTCTGTCAAAATGAAAAAATTAATATTTCTTTGTATGGTTGCCACTCAATAATTCAAATTCATGTAATATCCATAGTTAAAAAATCGATTCAGGGATTTCATAAGCTATTACATTGACTTACATAATTTTGAAGTCATTCACAATAAATGATATCTTCTTTTTAACTATCAGGTGATTTTTTAAGCGCTTGGTTTTTGAAAATTGAAAAAAGAACAGAAAATTTGCAATAGTAAATAATATATTAATTTGGAGCGATGCATCAATTCCTGCCATTTACTTTTTAAAGATTATTTCATGTAAATGTAGCCCGCGGCTATGCCTGGGGGTCCATCCGTAAGCTCCAAAATGGGCATACTTTTTCCACCATTTCGGCCGGTATCTCACTAATGGCAGCTGCAATGCTGTCTTCCAGGGCTGCAATTGTGGCTGGCTTGTCCCTGTACACGAAAGACTTCACGTAGCCCCACAAAAACAGTCTAGTGGGGTCAAATCGCATGATCTTGGCGGCCAATAGACTGCTCCAAAACGTGAGATTAATTGCTCACCAAACTCGCCTCTCAATAGGTCCATAGTATCGCGTGCCTTGTGGCATGTTGCACCGTCTTGTTGAAACCACATGTGAACCAAGTCCAATTCTTCCATTTTCGACAAAAAAAAGTCGGAAATCATCGCACGGTACCTTGCTCCATTGGCTGGTAACGTTGCGATTTCTATTATTTTTGAAAAAGTACGGTCCAATGATGCCGCCAGCCCACAAACCACACCAAACAGTGCATTTTTCGGGGTGCATTGGCAGCTCTTGAACTGCCTCTGGCTGCTCTTCAAACCAAATTCGGCAATTCTGTTTGTTGACGTATCCATTGAACCAAAAATAAGCTTCGTCGCTGATTGGATCTTCACATTTTTGACAGAGCACGAATTTTGATAATGAAATTCAATGATTTGCAAGCGCTGTTCGTTTGTATGTCTATTCATGGTGAAATGGCAAACCTTACTGAGCATTTTTGGCGTTGACACATGTTACGAATCACGCCTGAGGGGTCAACAAATTTACACTGAAAAAACAAATAGCAAAAAAATCACCCGTTATAATG
This sequence comes from Tricholauxania praeusta, assembly GCA_949775025.1. NCBI lineage: Eukaryota > Metazoa > Arthropoda > Insecta > Diptera > Lauxaniidae > Tricholauxania > Tricholauxania praeusta. The sequence goes on along the minus strand of OX459031.1, from coordinate 16,152,085 downwards.
GAACAGAAAATAATACTCGTAATAAGTTAAGCTGATCTCGTTAAGGTTATGGTACGCATTCTTGAATGCGAGAGGCCTAGGTTCGAATCCCAATGGATTGCGGAAAAAAAAATTAATTTTTTTTTTTTACATTTTAAATATTAAATAGAATAAAAATTCAATGCCAAGTTGTTTTTATTTTCAATAAAAGAATTATCAAATTAATAAATAACTTAATTCAGCTCATTTTCTAGCAGAAATTTAGTCGAATTATTTTAGTTATTTAATTGATTCTCTGTCAAATGCAGTTTTTATCGTTATGTACCAATCATCACAAAAAGTTTAACCTACATTTCTTTGCGATCGGAGCAAGAGCTGATCTCCAATAAATTTCATTATCATAAAAATGACCTTCAGAAAAATTTACAAGTAATTTGTAATTTTGTAAACATGGCCATTTATTTATGATACTCACGTGAATTTCTTACTAATATGTACGCGTAAATAAAGAAGAGTTCGAAGCAAAACATTCATTGAGTCATCAAATCGTTACCACATTAAAATGATGAATTCAAAAATCAAGGGAGGCTATGACGTTTATAACTAACTAAAATATTGGTCAATTTTTTGGTTAACAATTCAAAGCGTAAAATTTACATTTTTGTTATTAAGTCAATATAAAACTTATTTGTCTCGTTTGTATCTGGTTATTTAATTCGTGGTTAGGAAAGTGTAGCACTGTCATTAGCTATCAAACGTTTATGTCATCCAAGGTGACATATTCTATTTACTTGTATCCTTTATCTCCTCAGGGAGCCTAGCTTTTCCACAAAACTCTTCCAACGTGCACGATCAGTAGCACATCAATTCTCTTGAACATTTCGCAATGATTTAGTATGGCTGCGTTTTCTGCTACCCAGAGGGTTCTACTCCAATAAATATTTGTCAGCTCATCGTATTGAGCCTTGATGAGTTTAATGACCACCTCGTCTATTCAATGCACCCCAAATGCGATTTCGGTCGTTGCTATCCTAAACAGTACTGTCGTTGATCAAAGTTAAATGTAACGATGCTTGCCACTCAGCTTTTCCACAATAATGCGAAGGTTATTTGTTTGATCAATACACGATCTATAGCACTTGAGCGTAAACCTGCCTGTTGTTTCCGAATAAATAGTTCTATTTTTTCGCTGACTTTGTTAATGAGAATTTTTGTCGAGAATATAAATTGACGATATCATAATTCCCTATAGTTCTGGCATAGCGTTAAGTCCCGTTTTTAGGGACTTTCACTAAGGTCCCTAAGAGCCAGTTTTCAAGTATTCGTTATTCTTCCCAAATTTTTATAAAAAACAGGGTACATAAGTTCAACTCTGAACTCCAGGGAAGCCTTCAACATTTCGGCAACAATACGCGTCCGGGTCTTAGCTAAGTATATACGTTAAAAATATCTGAAAAATCTGGCGAGATAGATAAATTCTTGGAACTAATTTAGATTCAGTTGGATCTGCTTCACACGATATTTTATTTTGTCGGTGGCGAGTTTATCATGGTAAGCCTCAATATCCCAACCATTACATCCGAATTTGATTTCAGCGCACTCAAAACCATAATTAAGTGCAGTCTGAGCTGCCACTCCATGCTATGAGTGCCAAGATAAAATGTGATTATTTTTTAAGCGTTTGAGCGATACACCAATTCCTGCCATTTCCTTTTTAAAGATTATTTCATGTAACTGTTGCCCGCGTCTACGCCTGAGGTGGTCCATGCGTAAGCTCCAATTTTGGTATACTTTTTCCAGCATTTCGGCCGGTATCTCACCAATGGCAGCTGTAATGTTGTCTACTAGGGCTGCAATTGAAGCTGGCTTGTCCCTGTACACGAGAGGCTTTACGTAACGCCACAAAAATAGTCGAGTGGAGTCAAATCGAATGATCTTTGGATTGCTCTAAAACATGCGATTAATTGCTCACCAATTGCTCCTCTAAAGTAAATGTGCTACATAGCATTTTAAGAGTTTTTCATTGTATTTAATGTGTTTCATCTGTTTGTCATATAATCTGCGTCCCCTTGCTTCGAAGAATCCCACCATATAGCGCTATTGATCGCCTCCGTAGACGCAAGTATGTACAAAGATCCAAGAAGATGCGAGATCGGTCAAAGACTTTGAAAACTTATAAAGAATAAACGGACTAGTGATGAGCCAAATCAGTGTTGGTCTTGCAAAATGTACAAGATTACGTTAAATTTTATATAGTCGATGTATTAATATTATCTGATTTTATAAACAACAAATTCTTCTTGTTGACAATGTACCAATTAAAGCAAAATATTTTTTTGTTATGATGACAAATTATAAAACAGGTCACATAATTTTAATTGTAACATAAGATAAGACAAGTGTTTTCATGGTAAATACGGAAGGTACTTCGAACAAGAAAGAACACAGATATAATATTGTACATATTTACACATGATGAAGTAATTTTTGGTAGGAAAAACAATTTATTTGTACTTTAGCATTGTGTTGTTTTCGGAAAAAATCTATTTATTTGTTTAGTAACAAATTGAAAAAATACAAAAAAAACATGTTCATTAAAAAAATTCATTCAACGAGATCTTGAACTTAAAAAACAATTATAGACTGAGGGGTATTACGTCAAAACGAACATCTTGAATGTAGCATAGAAATCAAAAACTTAAAATACAAACAGATTTGGCTTGGAAACAATTTTTTCTCTTTATTTTTTTTTTCAAGCGTAAGCCAATGCTCATGGAATGCGCTCTAAAAATGCAATGCACCGTGATGGCTTCGAGAAAAGAAGAAAGGTTAGAGGGAAGGAAAATAGATGGAATAGTGTCGGTGAACATTCGTCTTGAATTTACCGATGTCACAGTTGCCGGGGAAGACATTCGCAGGTAGAGTGTTCCACAACTTAATAGTGCGGTCAAAAAAGAATTTTCTTGAAAGTGTGAGGTCCTATTGCGAACTGACGTGACGCAAAAGAGATGGGTCCGATTAGGCGGGAGAAAATGCGGACAAATCTCTCTAGAACATATTCCGCTCTAATATCTATAGAAAAGAGTTAAACACCCCACGTTACGCCGCTGGTAAAGGAAATCAATAGAGGAGACAACAGCTTCATCACTTATTAGTTTCATCACATGTCGCTGAACTCGATCTAACAGCTCCAAAGTGGTTTTTGGAGCCCCAGCCCAAATATGTGTACTTGTGCTATAGTTTGGGTCTAATATAAAATAGACAGTCCGAAGGTTAACTGTGGTGAAGTTTAAGTTTATGGGCGTGGCACATTTCATATCAGCAAATTTTACTAATGGTACAGTACTTACAAATGTGTCTTCCATATATTGCATGTAAAACAGTTTCGTAACTGACACACAGGCAAAACCCCATACCCTAAAGAGCTGAAATTTCACAGTGCATTCTTATAATTTGTTGGAATGGACAACGGGGCGTGCCACCTTCCATATAACAAACTTACTTAAAACGATATATCTTGACGCCTAGCAGGAGCTTTCAAATTTAGTGCTAGGAAGTATATTGCCTATGTTAAGCACGTCACGAAATGTGGATGGTATTAAAAAACAGTGCGTGGTACCTCCCTTGCAATAAATCTATGTCTTGGCAGCTACACTTGTGAAACTTGATACGTTAATGTACATTGCTTATGCCAAATTACTCGCAAAATGTGAACGGTTGATTTAACAATGGGGGCGTGGCTCCACCCATACAACAAAAACATTTAAATTGCTTTACTTGGTGCTTACACCAAGTTGTAAAATTTCACTTTTGTCAATTTTCCACTTTTGATCACTCACTCATCAGCATAAATGCCCTGACTTTCTGAATCATCAATATTTTTTCGGTGGCGAGGAAGTATTCCATCATACCTCAATATCCTGACGTAGAGAAATTATGTAACCAAATTTGGTTACAGCGCACCCATATTTATTGATTTCTCCACTTTTTTTTTCGTTGGAAAACAAACAAAAATATTATTGGGGTTAATATTATCGGAGGAACAAAAATTTAATTAGTGGGGTCTGATCATTACGTCAATGTCGTAATTGAACGTCTCTCTGATATAACCAAGTGTGATATAATAAAGTGTAAATATAATCGAGATATTCGCATATAAAAACAACATTTACTTCTGGTCAAGATATTTTACTTTAATGAAAATTAGGAGGAATCTTTGATGCGTTCATAATGAAAAAACAAAATGCCAAATATCTTTGAAATCGAAAATAAATCCATTTATAAAGAAATGAAAAATGCTATAAAAATTCCACGAATTGGAAATTATAAAAATTCCACGAATTGGAAATTTTTATATACAAAAGAAGGAAATCGATAGCAAAGTGTCAATGAAATTAACATTTTTATTTAATAATCTTTTGTGATTCTTTTTAAAATTTAATTTAGAGATGACGAAAAAATATTTACTGATAAAATTAGCAGCTGCATCAAGGTTTTTGTACTTTTATCTTTTATATTTACCGAGTGTCTAACACACTAAAGTGACTAAAACCCAGTTATCTAATATTTTATGAAAACAGATCAATGAAATTTATCAAACGGAAATGTAGCTAAAAATGACTGCTTTTTATCAGAGTTTGACTGAAAATAGCTGTATATTGTGTTTCTACCAAAATCACGTAGATTATTTTTAATGATTCACAGAAAAATTTCAACTTCGATTTAAGAGAAAAAATAAATTTTTAAGTTATAACAAGTTTAAACAAATTATGAAGATTTTTTAAAGTTTTATATTTTTTATTGGGTTTCCCACTTCCAATTTATGTAGAAAACAACAACAACACTTTTTTGCATCATTTGATTACTTTGAATGCAGAAATTCGCATGAATTTTGCCATTCTTGTGGTTTAAGTTAGTGTTCAAACTGGATTTAATATTTTTACGTTTTCATTGTAAACTGATGTCTACAAGTGTTGCGGTGAATAACCCTGTAACCCACTTACAACATGTGCGTATTATGTTCTTTACGCTGGACAGCTTAAATACGTCAATTGAATTTGATAGCAATATAAATAAAATTGAAAATGAAAAAAAAATCGTAAATCTGTTTCGATTCGGAAGATGACCCGTCTGTCGTCATTAACTTTTTAAGCACCTACACGTGCAAGCACTTACTTGCATGCAAGTTGTAAAACATTCACAGCTTTTCACTAATCCATTTGTACTTTGGCTACGACAGATTTCGAAATATTCACAGATAATACGTCTTCTCTACTTACTTGTTTTCATGGGGGGGTCAGACCACTTAAGGGGGACCCATTCTAAACCCGATACTAAAAACCTCAAGCAGAACCTATGGGCACCATTTGGATTGAATTGAAGACTAAGCAAGTGAACAAAAAGTTCGCGAACTGATTTTGTCCACTTACATGTAACAAACAAAATTAAGGGGTTATATCCCCCTTATGCTCTAAAAAACAAGGCTGTTTTAGTTATTTTTTTTAAAGTACTTTTGAGATTAAAGGCATAAAAATAATATAACATTGGATAAAGTAACTCTTGAAGAAGAGAAAAAAAATTTTTATTGATATTTTTTATAACAAAATCGCTGCTGTGCAGTGATTGCCGTGAACCGTTTTTTTCAAAAAGGTCTTCCGTGGCGAGCAGTAGAAGTCTCGTATAACTGCACCTATAACAAAAAAAAATTAAAGTAGAGTAACTACGTTGTAGATTTTGATTCCAGGATTGTTTTGGCATGATTGAAGCCAGTAAAAAAAATGGGGGGAAAAAAAATTAGGGGGATATAACCCCTTAAAATATATCAGTAAAAAGTACTTTTTACCGTAAAAGTTTTATTTCCAATTACAAAAAGTGTCATTTAGTGACGTCTTCTACTATATATTCGTGCACATGAGGGTACTGTGATGTTATGGCCCGATTCAGCAATATCTTATGGAGTGGTACAAAAGCAACATTCTTAGCCAGTTTTTTCTAAGGCTCTTTTGATGAAACTTTACACTACTTTCGGCATAAGTTCTGCGGTAGTCCACTAAGAACCCAACGAATCTCCGGTATAATATGTATATATACAACTTTTGCCATTCATCACTGAAATTAAAATAAAATTAAAAAGAATGAGGTTAAAATCTCGGAAAAAATTTGAAAGAGGTTGAAAAATGTTGAAAACAGTTGAAAAAGTCGAACCAATATGGAAATTGTCGAAAAAGTTTAAAGAGGTTATAAAACTTGAAAGAGATTGAAACAGTTGAAAATCGAAAATGTTAAAAAATGAATATGTCGAAAAAAATGTGGAAAACATTGAAAGAAGTTGAGAAAGTCAGAAAATTTTAAAAATGATTTAAAAATCAGATTTTGCACATTCAACACTGATCTAGTTCTTTTGAATTTTTCGTTCAATTTCTTATTATTACTGTTGATCCGTTTTGAATACAGGTTTTAACAATTGAAATACATTCTTCTATTATATACCGCTCCATAGTTTAAAATGTCAATACCAGTTGTCAAATTTCAACAGTATTGCCAGATTCAAAATTTAGCCTCCGATTGTATCACCCGTGACTTATGTATTTAAACATAGATCAAGTATTGGTGAAAAGGCATCTCTAGTGTGAGCGATATTACACAATCGCTAGGATATTTTGTTTACATTTTATTTGCATTATTGTTATTGTTGCACCGTTGAGAAAAAAACAAAACACCGAAGCCAGCGAACAAGGAAACAACAATGCGCACATTGAAGATAGCTTCTCTCATTTCGTTTGATCAGTGTACTTTTATTTCTACACTCATGTTGTTCTTGTTTGATTCTTCGAATTGGATTTTTGCTGTTGGGGTTTTTTTCTGTTGCTGTAATTGTTGCTTTTGTTGTAAATGTTAAAGAATGCTTGAAATCCTCGTAATATGGACAAGCGAGAGTGATCTAGCTATATGCAAAAATAAATAGCTGTTTTTTTTCCTTTTTTTTTTGTTACTCCGACACATTTCAGCATACGTACAAAATTATGACAACAAATTGCCAAAATTTCCTTTCATTCGGCATTGAGAATACGAATTGCTCGTTCGTACCCACGACGAAAGTTTCGTCGGAATTAGGAATAAGATTGCAAGGTATTTTAAAAGCGGCTTAGTAACCATTCTAATTTTAAATAAAAACATTGCAAATAAAAAAAAAAAATATGAAAACAAAACTAAACAAATATAAAGCAATAATAACTCTTTGCCGAATTAATTTATTATGTGATAAAAATCACATTTAATTTAATTAGAATCGCAACACTTGATTATAAATTAAGTTATTTGGATTGTTAGAAAATTTTGTTGTGCGATCGATCGGAAGTTTTTTGTTATGCTAAAAATGTAACACAGCAATAAAAAAAAAGAGAATAAAAAACATCCAAGATAAAATAACAATGGAAGGCATTGAACTTAATAATATTTTTCATTATTATTGTTGTTGTTATGGTGATTAACAACAACTAAGTTATTAACTACGAATTCGTAATTGGCAACAACTTAAAAATAGATTTTTTTTTCTCTGATTTTTGCATATTTTTTTAGGTTTTTTTTCTAAGATATTTGCAAGCGAACACTTAACCCTTTAATGAACTCGGGACATAAATGCTACATATGGTATCAACATTTAAAAAAAAAATATAGAATTCGATATTCGTTGAAATTTTGGTTTTTCCTGGTAACATGCAGAAGAAATGAGGATGATCCATGGAGCTATAGATAATAAAGCCATTCAGGGAGACTAATGGATTTTACCTGATTATTTTGCTTCGAACTTTAATTTTTTCAATTTATTTTTTCTATAGCTTCTGTGTAAGTGTTTAGAATTGCTCAATAAGCTTCAGTCAAACTTTTCGTGAAAATCTCTTTATCACGCTGTCGAAAAATAATACTCGAAAACTTTTCACATAAGCATGTGGGCTAATATTTTTCTAACTCTTCCTCTGAAATCTCGTATTCCCCGCTTATAAGATTTTACTCTTTTTTAGAAAATCTCCGAAAAAGTATAATCACTCAGTGGGTTAAACACCATATGATTTGATATCAATTTAGCGATCGTTAACACATTGTTGTTCAATAAATCAAGCTAAAATAAATTGGCATGCATATTACTGTCTAAGAATCGTTAATGAGGGAGCTGCCAATTATTTTTATATTTAAATTATATTTTATAATATAATAAACGTTTTTTTTTATATCAACTCAAGTGTTTGTTTTGACTTCTATATCGCGACTGTAGTAACTGTGTTGCATTTGTTGTTGATCATCTTCCGGTGCGGAAGACGGCGAAATTGTCACATCGAACAGTTTTTTTTTTTTTTTAAATGTATGTATTTCGTTTTCAATGTCAACGAAAAAGTTTTCAATTATTTTTTTTTTTTTTTGGGCAGGGGAAATTTTATTTTATATGCATATATACTTTATGTAATTGAGAATTGTATTAGGTGTATTTTTGAAACAATATGTTGTACTAAAATTTATCAATTTAATGAATTTCTCAAAAAGTTGAATGAACTTTTGAAAATTGACTAAGGTTTTATTTTTTGAGATTCTTATGAAAACACTTACGAAAAAAAATCCATTAAAAATCATTTAAATTAAATTTTAAAATTTTTTTTTTCTCTTAAAAGCTCATAAAATATTTAACGCATAACTTCCAACCATATTTTCAGTAAGTTTATTAATTTAATATTTAATAAAATGTAAAATCTATATAAATAAAATGATAGCTGTTTTCGATGTTTGCGCATTACGCAAAAACTACTGGATCAATTTTTATTCTTAGACGCTTGGTCTCAATCTCTAAAAAAAACTGTCACGATATTCCTATTTTAATATAAGCTATTAAAGTTATAAAATTGCTTAAAAATAATACTTGCGCAAATAGGTACAAGCATGCAAACGTAACAATCTGTTAAATTGCAAGTTAATGTGTTTGTGTATGCGCGTTTTGTTTTTGTTTTTTCCATGGAAATTCCATCGAATGTTTCTGGAAAAAAAACAACAGAATATTCAAATCTTACTCTCTAGCTCTGAATCTCAATTTTTGAATTTATATTGCATGTAACAACAACTCGGAATTTGTGAAGAATAATCAAAAATAACATTAGATCTACTAAAAAAAATTGTAATTGTTTGAAAGTTTTGAGCTTAAAATGTTTATTTTAGCAAAAATACTCGTATCTGCCGAGCTTCTCAATTAAAAGAACGGAAAATAACGGACAGTCTAATGCGGTAGACCGTCCGAAATTTTTTGGTTTTTTTTGTGCGTTGTTTTATTGTTCTTATACTCAAAATTTAGTAGATTTACAGACAAAATGATTGAACTTTTTTCGTTCATTATTTGATGAACTTTTAGGAAATAAGTGAAATACGTTAAATGAAATTCCTTGTAAAAAAAACTTGAAAGAATTTTTTCAGTGTATTTTATTTTTTTCTTAAGTCTCATGAATTATTAAACAAAAAAGTTTGTAACATTTTTTCAGTAGATCTACTAATTTTTGAGTAAAAAACTACACTAAAAAAACATTTTGTGCTCGGTGGCGGGCTATACTACTTAGGCTAAAGTTCAAATTTTGTTTGGTTCACATTTTCAGAGGGCTTCGTCCCTGCTCGCTAACCCCCCGCGTCCTCGCAATTTGCTTCGCTTGTAGGTTGTGGTGCGTACTCCTCAGAAATTTCGGACTATTTAGCAGAGGTTATGTGACGAACCTCTTATTGCTTTTTGGTTATCTTAAATTAAATTTAGAGTATGCAATTTTACTCAAATAGGAGTACTATCAATGAGATTTTAAGAAAACCTCTGTAATAGCAAAATTTTGCAGCTATTTTCAACTTTTGCTCAATTATTTATAATGACAAGGAAACATTAAAGTTGTTTAGGGTTGACTGCCTTAAAATTAAAATAATTTAATTACAAATCAAATTACAATAATTTTGTGCGTTCACAATTACATCGAAACTCTTATGACACTGTAATGCGTGAGTGCGGAAAATGCCATAACATTTTATGTATCAATTAATTCAATATATTTACGTTGCGAGCTTTAATAGTTTTTTATGGTTAACTGCATCAAGTTAATTTTTTTATAAAACAGTATTACAACACTTAAGTGGCTACATATTTACATATGATTTTGGTATAAATTTAATATGGAAAACAAAATCATTAAATACTAATGATACTGTTATGTAGGAAATTTGAAATGTTTTTTTTACTTTCATAGTTTATGTTTCAGGAATATATTTCCCGCTTCGTTTAAAGTTGCAGTTTGACAGTTTTTATTTAAAAAAGTCGATTGTGCAGTTGTTGAAGCAAATAATTTTTTTTTTTTATTAACTTATGATATCTCCAGTTCGAGACCTGAAAGTATCAGACTGTCATTCAAAAAGTTTTACCACTTCCTTTAGTTATTTTTAACTCTCAGCTATTTAACCCAATTTCGTTAAATGATTTCTGAGCAACAACTTTTATATTTCTCTTAAACAGGTTTTCACATATTTTTTGGTACGTTCCAATGTTGCTATCTAATTTAAATTTTTAATCAACTAAATGCATCTTAATATAAAATTTTTTTATGATGCTGAGAAATGTGTTATCATGTTTTTGATGTCTCTTAATTAGCGCATTCCGTTCATTATGCTCACAAATTCCCGAGTTTAAATTAAATTGCCGTTTTAATATTGAAACTAAATTTACTATTAAATGACTCGTTAGATAATATCACCGTTTTTCGACTCTGACGTCAACTTGGAAATTGGGTTTTATTGGTCTAGTTTGAACTATGCAAGTTTTATATTATCGTGGAGCACCAAATTTGTGCTACGCATTTGCACATTAAAGTGGAGAGAAATTTTGTTTTGTTGTTTTATTTTGACCAACACTTTTAAACATTTTTGAATAAAATTGTCAGCAACGAAGTTTGGCCTGAGAAAAACTGTTTTGAATAAAATTTGGTATACAGCCTAGTGCGAGAATTCTTTAAGGCAATGAAACCAAATTTCACACGCCTAGTAGGAATGATACGAACAATAAAGTGCACGCATTTCAATAAGAGAGCGTGGCACCTCCCATGCTATCAAAAACTTAAAATTGGCTAAAACAATAAATTTTCAAAGTCAAAAATTTAGTTTGCTCTTAACAAACGTCAATCGTTGGTTTATGATGCGCAGTAAAAATCAAACTGCGCATCACAAGTGTTGATGATGCTTTTGTAATGCACAGCAAATTCGCTAATTTCACAATCGCGCAAGCAGACAGGTAAATTTTCTTTTCTATGACTTAATATTTAATCAATACATTAATATATAATAAGCTTAATAAGTGCTTACAGTTAAAATCTTCTTGCTACTGCGTTCGCCATTGTTTATGATGCTTTGTAAACAGATGTTCCTAATCGTCAATAGGTTAGGTAAGGTTATATGCTAACTATAATACTGCTTTTTTTGTTGGCGCTTCGGAACTCAGCCATAGTCTAATACATTTATATGCTTAGATGTAAAGCGTATAAGAGTACCTCGAGGAAAACACCCTTTATTTGTTTTCTTCATATTTTAGTAATTTATAAATTAAATTTCAACAAAAATTCTTTTTAAATCTAAATAATTTTTTTTTTATTTCTTTACAGGTAAGTGAACTTCTACCACATTTAAGTTTTTATATTTCGTAAGTTCTAAATACTAAGTTATCGTATATGAAAAGTAGGCTTAATATTGAAGACAATATTTATCCAAAATAAATGCCGAAATTACCGGTAAAATGTGCAAAGATCTCCTAAGCAGGCACTTATGTATGGAGATCTTGCCGTTGGCATGGATTTCTCAGCATGATTGTGACACGAAACATACTTAATTCTCATGTCGTAAAGTCATAGTTGGAGCTGGAAAAAAAATCAAAACTTTAAATTGATCATTGCAAAGTCATGACTTAAGCTCCACAGAGAATATATCAGGTATAATTAAAAAATCGGCTTCAGCAAAAAATAAAATGGGGTAAAACAATCCACTTGCATTGCTTAGATTGTAAACGATAAACGGGAACATATTCCACTATCCCTGTGTTTCACGTTTGTGTCATTTAACAGGAACTGCTGCGCTGAGATTATTAACCCTTTAAGATCTATTGGGTAAATTTTTACCCAAAAGAAAAGTGCATTTTAAAAAATCCTACCAGGCGACAGGTAAGAGGTATTGTGATTTTTAAAGCTTTATTGGGTCGAGGAAGGAATGGGCTGAAATGAATATTTTTATTATTCTGAAGTTCTTTGGTTAACCTGTTTTTTTTGTGATGTTGAACTAAGGTAATTTAAAGATTTAAAAAACAGCGCGAAACAAATTCAGAATCCTATCCATGCTATAATAAAATAGATTTCATTGAAAGAAAGGTTGGACAATAAATTTTTTTTTATGTTTTATATTTTTTTATCTCATAGAGGGCTATTGGGCTTAAATTTACCCAAGCCATATCTCCGGTGTGCCGTTGGCGAATTTTTTTTTTTTCAGCAACTTCTATTGATATCCTGCCCTCCCACACACAATTTTTATCAATATTGTACGGGCCCTTCTAGTACCAGTCCTTAATGGGTTAAACAAATAAAATGGTTGATGCGATAAGCCCTTCGTTCCATTAAATAAAAAACATTTTTCAAAAAATGAAGATAATCAGACTAGTGGGCGGTCGTGGACAAGTAGGTATTACATCTCCAAAAAAATAATATATGAAAAAACTCAAGCAACAACAACAAACAACTCCTACTTACAACAAAAATCGTTAGGCACGGCTAGAGTAAAACTGACAATCACCTGGCTGCACACTAGATAGTATCGACCCCCATACAAAAAAAAAAAGTTCGACATGAAAATGATTGAATGTCCTTATTATAGTGAGACGGACTAAAATGAACATAAAAGCACAATGACCTTGGAAGTCGATTGAAAAAACCTATTGCATAGTTTTAGGACTTAAGTTAAATATGATGTTATTATTCTGATTAAATATTTGCCTTGAAATTTTAGATTCGCTGTAACTTTTTCAATTTCAATAATTTGAGGAAACTTTGTAGAGATGAATTTTATGATTTTGTACGCACTTTAATTTTATGATGTGCCCTTGTCACGTTAGGGTGGTAGAAGCAGAGATAATGTATACAAATAGTCGAAAAAAAAGTCTGAGATAAATAACTTCTATGAATGAAATGTAGCCCATGTTGAGACATTTACAACGATATACTACACTTGTTGATCGGCGGAGATATAAGAAAAAAACAAAATCGCATCGAACTTAGAGACCGAAAAAAAAAAATGTTTTTTTCCTAAAAATCATTCAATATTAGCTTTCAAACTGGGGGATGTCATTCGAACTTTTTTTTTTGTGAAACTATCTACTGTACACATCCGCTATAGGTAAATTCATAGATTGAACTTTAGAAAGGGGTAGATTTTATTTAAGATTAAATTATTTTCTTAATTTTACCGCTAAATGCATTTTTATAATTTTTTTATTTGCTTAGAAAATAACACTTAGTTTTTAAATTTTTATTTTTTTTATCGTAGAAATTAAGTAATTTTAGCATCTGCAAAACCCCAATGATATAATGAATAATCATATTAATATATACAAACTTCATGCTTATCGAAAACAGCAAACAACAACGCCGCGAAATCGATACGATTGTATAAACTTTTTAATATTAAAACGTTACACGAGCTTTAATAAGATCACAAAAAATTCTACAGAAATCCAACAAATCCGAACTACAAGTTTCTAAAGTTGCGAAATTCCAAAAAAATTAAACGATTTCAGCTTTATTATATTGAGCACATCACTATAATACATACGAATGACTTCAATATCAATTATATTCACTAAAAAGCAACAAAAATTAAAATGAAGTTAACAACAATAGTAATAACAATAAAAATTATCGTAAGTTCAATAACGTTCATACTGCAAACAAAATGAATTTATCGAGAGCGTAAGAAAGGCGTCATGTTTTGATTTTGACATTTTATTAATGATAGCGATGCATTTTAAATTAAAGTTAAAACTCGGCATTTGATTTAAAAATATATGATGAAATTAAATAATTAAGCTTTTAACTTTTATAACATTTTATTTGACATTTTACACTCTATAAACGTCAAAAAATTAATTACCTATGTTTTTTTTATTAAATGTCAAATCTGTTATTATATTAAAAACAATTGATTTTTCTGCCCTTTAATCATAGACGTCATACATATCATCATTTACATGCAATGCGTCAATATTAACACCTTAACAAAAACATCAAAACTTTTCGTGCGAAGAGAGTAAGAGATTCATTCTCTGCAATACTTTTACAATTAAGAGCAAATGCGATTTGTGCTCTTCTCATCTATCAGCTGCTTGTAACATGTTTGAGCCGATCAGCTGCTTTAGTTCGAGTTTAAGGCTTTACATGCTGTTGGTACTTGCCATTTTGGCCAAATCATTGCGTTGCTTTATTGTTGTCAATTTTATATCTTTGTTGGCTATCATGCGAAACGGTTCAGAGAGCCCCATAATTTCGCTCTTTTTTTTTTCCTTTTTGTATTGGTTTTTGCGTGTGTCTGTGCTTTAGTTTTCTTTTTTTTCAAGCGTTTATCTATGTTTTTCTACGAATCGGCTCTCCATTTCCTTGTACTGCTTGTATTCGCGCTAAAATGCACTGTCAATTATTTTTCTTTATTTTAACTTGAAAATAAGAAATTTAAATTGAAAATTTCCTTGACGAGTGCTGGATCAATTTGATAAATAAACATCCTCATTCATAAGTATTGCCTTTGTTGAAAAGATTTTTTTATTTTTCTCGTAAGTAAAAGTGTTATCAATGCTTTACTTTAAGAAAACTACGACATTTGCAGAATTAAAAGCTACTGAATTAACCAACTGAAGACACTTTTACAGTACATACGAATGGTTCATTAATATTCGAAATCCAGGAAAGAAAATTTTTAAAGACAATATGATTTGAATAATATGCGAAAATTCGTTATCGATATGATCTTTGTTGGGTCGATTAATCGGGGTTGAAAATTGTAATAAAACGCCTTTTTGGCAAATATATCTAGAGAACGTTGAACTTTTCCGAAGAACAGTTTAATCTAATTTAAAGTTGGAGAAAATTACTAAAAAAAAGTTTCAACATGTAGAGATATAGCGCTTCAAAGTATCACGAAATGTGATTTAAAAATCAGGCAAACTATGTTCATCTGCTAAGAATGCGGCTCAAACTTCACTTTAAAGATATTTTCATGAACGCAAATACCAGTCTAAAATAATTTATGTAGAATGTCGATATACTACTATAGAAAATTTCAAGCCAAAACTCAATTTTGTGATACCATAAGTCGCAGATGTTAAAAAAATTACCTTCCTTGACTTGAACAAAACACAAATTTAGCGGTCATGACTTCATTGGATCTACTTAACTTGAGCGTAAAATCTACAACTTCTATGAAGTTTGAACTTCAGAAGCTTTCCCGGGGAGATTACGATATCCGTTTCGCCGCAATCTGGGAATAATTTTCGATAAATCACGTTAAAATAAATTGAAAATGTTAGATAAAAAAATCGATGTCTCGTTTGGCTTTTGAGATATCCATATTTAAAAATTTGATTTTGATAGTACAATTAGAATAACGATTTCCGTGGCGCCCACCTACCTTTACTCTTATGTAAAATTGTGTGGCTAACAATCCAAAAATTTTAAGTATCAATATCTCGAAAGCCAAACGAGATATCGATTTTTTTTATTTAACAATTTCGCTTTATTTTGACGTGTTCCAACGGAAACCATCGTCAGATTACGGTGCCACGGAAATCGTACTTCAAATGGTAGTATCATTATCAAAATTTTAAGTATCGATATTTCGAAAACCAAACGAGATATAAATTTTTTTTATTTAACATTTTCGCTTTACTTTGACGTGTTCTTTATGTTAAATCGTAATCATGCCGCTTTCCCAATATTCCCGCATGTTATTAGAATATTCAGTCCTTAGGTCGGTATCATCTGTCTATGATCTTTTGAATACATCATTATTTGAATTTCTTCGATATTAATTACTATCGAAATTCAATTAAATCGATATATCGGCTACGCAAGGGCAAAATTTTTATTAATAAAAAAAATAATTTAATTAAAAATTACTGTTTTTCTATCAAAATAAGAAGAAATAACTTTGATAATTTTTATTATGTTCTTATTTTTAATATCTTTTTTTTTAAATAATAAAAAGAAATACAAAAGTTAGAAATTACAATTTGGCTTTTTTAAAAACTATTTTTTAGTTATAATGATTTTCTTTAGTCAACAAAAAATAAAAAACACATTGATGATTTTGTTTGGTTAAAAAAAAACAAAAAAAGGCGGTTTTTTTCGAAAAAAATAAAAATCAAAAGTAGCGGAATAATTAAAAAACACGTTTATTTATTACAAAAAAAAAATTTTAAAACATTACATTTATGACTAAAAATAAAAATCAAGAAAGCTATTGCTTACGGAAAAATATATATTGTAAAAATGACGGTTAATTCTCAAAAATGACGGTTAGTGTTGACCAGAATAACATGAAAATAACAAAGACTACATACCATATCAGTCTGCGGAATCAGATCATAATCTGGTGCCCCACTACAGACCCATCCTCAGGGACCTTGCATGCTTTATTTTACTTTTCATAAACGTATTAAGAACCGTAGCAGAACCGGGTCTCCGCCGTTTACATGCAATTCGTGTTTCGAAAAACTTTTGCATCCGTTTTTCTTACAGTGTAGCTGAAACGCATCATTGATTGTTACTCTTCCAGAAATGCAAGAATAAGTCGGATAAGTATGTATGTTGCTTTACTTTGAAAACACAGCTTATGTTTACAATGCATAACAAAACAAAAAAGAAAAAAGCCAAAAGTTACAGAGCAAAGCAACAGGTGGTAAAAAAATACAAGAGAGTTAAACAGATACTGACGCAAAACAAAAGACAACCCAGTCTCCCAGTTTTTCGATACACGTACACATAGACTGAATGCTCTCTATCAACTTAGCTATGCTAACGTGTTGATCTGGCTTAAACACAGATTTTACGCATTTATTCGCTCAATCATTCAATATTGAGTAAAACACGCATACTATACAACAAACGCGCACCTTTCTGATGTGTTGCAGTGTAAACGATTTTTGAAAAATTACCTTTCTATAAAATTTCATAATCCATTCAGTTGTCTGTGAATCGGTGAGGAATACGGACGTCTTTTTTCGAACCAACGAACAAACAACAAAACGTGTTACTTATAAAACAAGAGAAAAAAAGTTTGTTAAAAAATAAAATTATTTACTAACTTTTAACGTCAAATATTTAAAAAAAAAATACTAGTAAATTTTCAGCAAAAGTATAGGAAAATTATGAGAAATTCTTACGAAAATTATCGTTACCTATGTGATTGAAAATAACACATAATCTATATGGATATAGTAGTATACATTATACAAATTTTCTGAAAAGTGTTGTAAACTTACGCGACTGTTAAAAATATGCATGTGGTAAAATTACGCTTGTAGTAAAATTACGATAAAAAAAAATATTTTCAAATACATTTTTTTAAACTTCTTCTTATTACATTTTAAAACAACTCTTAAACTCTACAAAAAAATATAAATTTCAAGTTTTCTCTTGCATTAAATAGAGTGTAACAATTTAAAATAAAATTTTATTGCATTGCTAACTAATCGCTCGCGATAAAGCATATGAAACGTGTTGCAAAATCTATCAAAAAAAAAAAAAATTCAACAAAAACAAAACGTGTTTTTAAAGATTTGTGTATGTGTTATTTGTGTTTGAAATAACAAAAAAAAAAAAAATCCCAAAAAATAATTAATTAAAAATGCCATTGTTTCTCAAAGATAAATAATAAGCAAAAATCTGCAACATTTTCGTGTTTATAAACAAATGTTGCACAAGAAATCTTAATGTTTTATAAAATTTATTAAAAATTTTACAAAAAACCCATATATTGAAAAGTACATTTTACACAACAAATACCAAACAGTTGCGCAACAAATGTTGCTGCAACTTTGTCGTCGTAACACCCACTCAAACACAGTTGCTGCAACTTTTACCGCAACAACTGAATGAACTGTTGTGTCTGTGCGAGTACGATTTTTGCAGTCAGCATTTTAATATTCTATTTATTCAAGGTTAGTAAACTTAAATGGCATGTGGCGGTACCACCACCACATATATATTTTTTTCTATTTGTTTTTTTGCACATAAAAATTTTTGTAATTTAATTTTATATTTCAATGAATTTGGGTGTGCAAAAAAACAAAAGAACTTTCTATTTTCTTTGTCTGGGTTTCAACAGCGCGTCGTTATTTGCTCGTTTACGTATTTATTTTTATTGGTTGTTGTCAATTTATTTTTTTTACTTTTTTTTCAATACAATATTTTATCAATATCACGTTTTCAAGTAGTATTTTTTCGATTTTTTTATTCTTTTTTTTTTAAAAATACTTTGCATACCGTTAGAATTTTAAATTATATTTATTTTGTTTTCTTTAATTCAGTTTGTTTTGATGAAATTTTTCTCTTTTCTAATTAGTATGCACAGCTTTACTTTTGTGCGGTCGCCAAGCTTCTTTCATTTCTACTGTTTTTCTTGAGAATTTCGGTGACTTCTGGCTTACACCGTATAGTTTATTTTTTATATGAGAATTACATTAGAATTTCGTCAGACTTTATGTAATTTTCTTTAGCGCACGTTTTGCGCATAATAACTTTAGCACTAATTTTTTATATAATTTGAGTCACATAAAAAAAATTTAGAAAAAATGTACAGGTAACTGTTTTTTTTTTTTTTCTAACGAAAATGTGTAAGCGTTTTTTTTGCACATGACTTCATGTTTGAAAAATTTGTCAGTAATAGTCAATTTTTTTTTACCATGACGTCTTGGAAATGTCATTGCATAAATCGACAGAAACATCGATCGTAATCGTTCTTTAGATCTTAATTGAGTTCATGACTGCTGATAAGCCAGTGTGAAATTCTATCTCTAAACAGTCTTGAGACTTACCCTTCTCTTTTTCGTATTTTAACTTTAAAATCAATCGTATTTAATTCTATCTACGCTCCTTTTTAAAAGCCAGCATTATTTTTGCATATTAAATAAAGAATTATAACCACTGATTCGCAAACGAATGCTATTGCAATTATGATTGATATTACCTGAACTCCGCGTTTCTAAACCATCAAACGAAAAAGTATAAAAATACTTTTTCATTCACTTAATTCCTTACTATATATAAAAAAAAATAATTCAAAACAAAAAATAAAAAATAAAAAAATAAAATATAAAAAATTAAAAATAAAAAATAAAAAAATAAAATATAAAAAATTAAAAATAAAAAATAAAAAATTATAAATAAAAAATAAAAAATTAAAAATAAAAAATTAAAAATAAAAAATTAAAATAAAAAACTCAAAAAAAAAAAAAAATTAAAAAAAACAAAAATGTTAAAAATTAAAAAAGAAAAATATAAAATTAAAAAATAAGACATAAAAAAATAAAATAAAAAAAAAACATAAAAAATAAACAAAATAAAAAAAAAATAGAAAAACATAATAAAAAAATCTCAGAATATAAGATGTACATTCAAAATTAAAATCACACATACGATACTACATAGCTATGGGGATCGTTCATAAAAAGCATCAGCGAAAATTCTAGAATTTATCCCCTCCGCCCCCCTTTGGTTAACCACTTTTGTCCGATTTTGCTACCTCCCCCTTAAAGGGACGTCTACAAATAATTACGCTACCCTTTTTTTTATTTTATTTTTTTAGTTTTAATTCATTTTTATAAACAAAAAAATTAAACAAATTAACATCCGAAGAAACATCGACCCTCTCCTTACTTGTCCGTTTTTTCCCTCCCCCTTGCTGCGGACGTCTATTATGGACGACCCCTAGACGTGGCAGTATATCAAGGAGATTAAAATAGCTTGTGTAGTCGCTTCTCTTATTAAAATGATTTTGGATGGCAAACAAAGTAAGACTGAGCAGCTCATTTATGGCTTTATCCTAGCATTTTTCACCGCCATTTTTTTCTGAACTGATGCCTGATTCCAATGGCGAAGCTTTTCATGGCTAGTTATAACTCTCGAAGTATTGTCAGTGACTTGCATGATGAGCGTCTTATAGAAAAATCTTTCTTGTATTCGATGTTTTTTCAGCTTTCAGTTACCGATTGCTAAGAAAAGTAGTAAGGCTGTCCAAAGTTAAAACAATGCTCGATACATATATATTATTACCAGGTCGAATCGTTTTTACAAAGTTTTTAAGATTTCTTGCAATGTTCAATTTCATGCATGTTATTGATGCGCACTAAATACAGCCAATTTTTCTAACTAATAAATTTCAATCCAATGTTTCGGAGAAAAAAAAGAGATATTGATATAATTTAAAGTGGCTTTTGAAGATTAAGAGAAGTTCTTTCGAACCCTTATAAAGATTTCATAAAAAATTGCCTTTCAATGTAACTTTGCCTCAAATATCTCTAAAAACCACGATTTATCCACTTTTATGTTAAAATATCTCGAAAACTTATCAAAAAATTTTTGACCTCATTTTCGTTACATTCAAATACCTTTAAAGCTAAAATCTTTCAATATATCCAATGAATAATGAACTTTGACTTTGACTTAATCAGAATGTTTGCATTTGAGTTTGTTGCTGGTCATGTTTTTATTTTTTGTATCACTAACAAATAATAATTCTAATTTGAAGATGGTACTCTGACTTATATATATTTTATTTTCTTACTTAGTGTTAAGAACTCTAACTTATCTTTTTATCTGTAATATTTTATTTTTGAGGCCAACAAGGCTTTTTATATTACATGTTGAATAAATTGAAATTGAATGGGAATTTAGCGAGTCCAAAACTTTCGGATAAGTATATTCGTGTTTTAAAACCACCGGTTTAACCAAATTTGGTCGACCTTTGTTATTAATGACAAAAATTAATTTTACCATACAAAGTTTTTTGTAATGGTTTCTACTATAAGGATTCTTAGGATTGATTCAAGTTGTTCCGATCCAGCTATATAGATATAAGTATTTGGATTTCTTAAAGTTATGAGCGAAAAGGAGGACGTTTCCGCGTTTTGATACAGCCAGCAGGCTTCTTACATTATCCCGCCGCCAGGCAGTTATATGCAGCATCAAACATTAATTTTTTATGTTTGAATATTCAGTAAACTTTGACACAGTTATGTCTACATACTATTTACTTTTGCATTCGTTTGTTAATCACATTGCAAAATGCGATTAATTGCAATCAAGAATTTGAAAAATATTTATTAATATAGAGCTTGAGACTTCATGCATAAACAATTTAATTCTTATACATTAAATTGAAGGAAAAAATTACCCACAAATAATTTCAAACCTTTTAAGTTTTAACCCTCAACTAAGCTTTGCTTACAAAAAAAAAAACCCAACCTTTGCTTTTAAGATAAGGTTTCCACACATCAAAAATTGCGTGCACTATCCAGGCATTGCATTGAAAATTGTAATGTAGTGCAAAGCCCATTTCAAGTTTAAGCTTTTCCCGCCTTCAAAACTTTTCAGCATGAAATTAATAATAATCCACTTAAAATTCCAAACCCATGACTTGGATTGATTGTACGAACGTTGATTTTGTTGCAGTGCAAGACACACACTTGTACGCGTAAACACCAACCAGTAGAGAACAAAATTCAAAGACCTCTTGAATATATCATGGTTTTTTTTTTCTTCTTTTTGTTGCATGCGAGTACGAGCACATTTGCAGCACTTTGTTCTCTTCCGTTCGTGCTTTGCTTGTTATTTTTGCTGTTTTTCTTCTCGATGCGTGTGGAAGTTAAATTTTTATATAAAAAAAAAACAAAAATTAAATTTAAGCTACTGCAATTGCAACTTTATGCATACAAAATGCTATAATTAACCATAATAGGTATCGTAAATTTACGTGACTATGTGCGATTATTGACATTTGTCACTCGCTTACTGACGGTTCTTAGCACACAATATTGTAGTATAGTGTATTTTGTAAAAACTTTTGTATCGTTTATTTGTAATGTTATAATTTCTATTATTTTTAACTGCCAAATGCAATTAAAGTTTTTCTATGAATCTCTTGTTCGTGTCTGAAATTCTACGAAATTTTGTGCATTGCACTAATTTGTCAGTTCAAAAAAATTTGCTAGTTTTTTTTGTATAAAAGTGCTATTTAGAACACTAAAAAATTTGCTTTGCATGAATCATGCTATAAATCTGCATATATACCTGCATATAACTACAAAAGTCTGTTTGTGATGTACGACAATTTTTCATTGTTATATTCGATGGGGGCAGTTCTTTTATGTTACTCTCTCTGTCAGAATGCGGTAAATCCCGCGAATAAATCAAATGTTTTCATTTCTTTCGATTACATACGTACATATATAAAATAGTTTTCGGTGTCAAAAACGGTGCGTATAAATAGCCGTTCATTAATTACGTGAGGTGTTTTTTTGAAAATTCGGACCCCCTTCCCCTTGATGAAATTTGGTGAGTTTTGACGGGACAGGGGGGTCCCTTCCTTAAGACTTGCCTTATAATTTTTAAATGTCATCTGCTATAATAACGTATAGTCTCTGCATTAAAAGTTGACGTAAGATTTTTATTGACCCCTCTTCTCTCTTGGTGAGACTTTGTGAGATTTTTTCGGATCTCATCCCCCTCTATTTTTACTCACGTAATTTATGGACGTTCCTTAATGAAAGAAAAAAGATAAAAAACAAAGCAAATATAAGAAGAAAACAAAAATTCCATTGCATACTTTTATTTGGTAAGAAAAGTTTAAATTCCATTGCATACTTTTAATTGTTAAAGAAATGTAGAATTAAGTGGTCAAATATAAGAAAAAACTAAAATTTTGAGAAACACGCCAGAGCATATAAGCGAAATGAGCGGGGGCTGGAGCCCCCTAGTTGTTTAAAGTAGTGTAACCATATAAAGCAAGCCTAACTTAATTTATACCTTAGAACTGTCATTTATACAGCAGAAAAATTTACATTAAGGGAATAGTTTAGTCTGCGTATTCCCATTTTTACAAGTGAGACCATTTTTAGGGATTGTTAAGCACAAAATTTGACTTACAGAATAGAGTTAATAAAATTATATATAAAATGATCAGAGAAAGTCACGCCCTGTAACGAATTGTTTTATAAAAAAAAATTGCATTTCTGAGAGCCAACCACGTTGTTTACATTTCTTTAATTAACGGCTTAGCGGCCTGGGCTCACATTGTTGTCATGTTGTTTTTGTATTTTACTTTCAAAGAATTACTGCTTTTGAAATTTTATTTGAAAAAGCACATCTCCAGCAGAAATCTACGTTTAATATATATTTCACTTGCTTACAATTTGTAATAAATAGAGGTTTTATCATTTGACTTTGTTGGAGTTTGGCTCCAGGTTAAATGTGTATGCCCATCGTGGCGTATAGCATTTAAACCAGTCTCTAAAAATTCTACAGTACTTGACTATAAAATATCAAACGTACAGATATAACAACACTTTTTTTTTTTTTTTTTTGTTGATGCAGACAATACAACATCAATATTTTATTTGTATTGTTACACACCTTTTTAAATTTTGTTTTCTTTATACTTCTGTATGATGTACTTTTTTAAGAAATGCAAAATGTGTTTTTTGTTTTGCTTTTTTTTTTTTGACGAAGTTTTATTGCTCTTAACTGTTATTTTTGATATTTTGATATATGAGCTTAAGATCCCGATTTCTTTTGGGTAACGTCAGAAAAGTCATTACACTACAGAGGAGCAGTAAAAAAAAAACGTTTATTTTACTTCACATCAATCAAATCGAATAAAAGTTTTCAGTCAGATTGTAAAGGGTCAAGTTGAATATTTAGTTTTATAAACATTTTGCCTTTCTCTTGAATAAATCCCATGAAGTTTTTTTTACACCTCTCAACAGTTTTTTGTCCTGCCTACTTTAATGAAATGTTACTTTAATCTCTTCAGTCATTTCCATGCCATTAGGTTTTTATCCAGCAGCAAATAAGCACAGCTCTAAAGACTAACGATTTTACAATTGACTGCTTCACTTTACAATCACGCGGTATACGAAATTTCAACTGTTCGCTGCTCATGTTGGTGGTCATTGTGTGCAATGACCTAATTTAGTGCGAAATTAAAGCCAACATTTTTTTTTTAGGCGTATTTACTCTGTCTGTGCAATTGGCCAAAATTTTGTTAACATTTCGGAAATAGCAAATTGCTTTGTATTTTTTTTTTTTTTTTTATTTTATCAAATAAGTTGTACCCAACGGAATTGTGTACAGCATAGGTAGCTGCTATCATGCGTATAATTTGGGAACTTTTTTACGAGTATGTGAAAAATTGACAAATTCTTTTTAATTTTTTTTTCAATGTATCAGCCGAAAATTTTTAAATTGAAGAGAAACGTGTTTGATTGTGATTCAAATAGAATCCACTTTGATTTAAAGTGATATCATATATAATTTAAAGTGACAAAGAGTTTGATGTAAAATATAAAAAAACTTTGCAACTTCAAATGGCAATTTGACGTTTTTCACGATTGAAATTAAGTTGAAAAATTTTATTTTCAATGCTTTTCAAATTCAAACTAAATTTAAAGTTGTATGTGTTAAAAATAAAAGGAAAAAATTTTATTTTTACTATTTTCAACATCAAATTTTTCGGGTATAAATTTATACATAATTTTCAAATTTTCAATGCCATATTTCTCTGAGTATCTGAGGTAAATTTTGTTTTTTCAAAGTTAATGTGCTTGCAACAAAATGAAATGTAAAGCGTCTTACCTTAAAGTTTGTTTGATTGATACTAATACCATATAGTCTTAGTTTGATTCAATTTTAATACTAAAATTTAGTTTTAATTTTAATACTAAAATTTAGTTTTAATTTTATTACTAAAATTTAGTTTTAATTTTAATACTAAAATATAACTTTAATACTTAAATTTAGTTTTAATTTTAATACTAAAATTTAAATTAAAAATAACTAGAATTTGCCTCATATTTTATCATAGCTCAGCATAATTTCATTTTGCAGTGTTTCAAAGTACAATTGTGTCTTTACCTTAACACAAAATATTTCTTTTTTTAAAAAAGAACATTGAGCTCAAAATTTCTATAATATATATTCACAATTCACTGCTTAAACCCGATGATGACGTAAGTTGTCGCGTGCAGCATGTTGCAGCAAATCCCTTGCAGTATTTGCATTATACCACAACATACATTTATTGCCAAGTCACGATGTGATGACGATGATGATGATGGTGGTGGTAGCATGGATAACGATTTGCACTTATTTATTTATCATGTTTTTCCTGCTTCATTCCTGCACGTTTTCAATATTCTCATGTTAACTGTTTGAACTTTATATTCTTTTGTGATGGAGTTTTTTTTTTTAAATTCAAGTTACACCATAACACCTTAGCAATGCCACAAATTTCAACTAACCAAAGCACATCTGAAGTTTGCGACAAAATGTATGTACAACCCCATCTCATTTATCTTTAAAAATTTACCATATAATGTCAGTATGTCTGCTGGTGTTTCATTAAAATATTTTCTAACAAAGTATCTGGCAGCATTGTAGCAACAATGCTTATGTTGCTGCGGTTAATGTTGCTAGCTGCTAGTAACTCTTTTGGTTCACGACTACTCATATTAAAACCGGTTCAAAGTGGGTCGGTCGTACTTTTTGTCTTTGGTGTGTACCTTTGTTGGTTTTATTTAAATTTTTTTTTCTTCATTCGATTTGTACATTTTTGTTATTGTTGTTGTTTTTCTGTTGTTGCCAACAAAGAAAAAAATTACATGTAATGTTGTTATTGTTGTTGTTGCTGTTTTGCTCTACGGGGTGTCTCTAGGTATTTGGATTTTTTTTCTTGTTCCTCTTATATTGTTGTTTTTTTTTTTTTTGTTTGGGTCAATCAACCTGCTACTGTGTGTATTGTGTTGCTATTACAATATTGAATTTCATGTTTGGGGTCTGAGAATTCTATGTACAATAACTTTTATTTAAATTAATTTTTAAATTAATGCTGTGAAATCTGTCAAGGAAAATCAATTTGGTTCATGTGCAGTAAAATAATTTAAATTTCTTAAGCACTGTGTGAATCATACTTAAATTGAAAAAAAAAAAAAAAATCTGGTGTTTATTATACTAAAGTTTTTACTTAAAAGTACAAATTTGACTTTAAAATGACTTATGTATATGCCATTAAAAATTGTAGAACTATTTAAAATCGTAAAAAAAAAATTTTTAAAAAATACTTTAATTCAAAATTAAATAGCAAATATATCTTACCATAAAATCCTATATCGTTGACTGCTCTCATATAACTTCCTTAAGTTGGAAAGACTGTTTAAAGAGCGCTTGGAAGGCAAACATGAGCCTTAACCGCTCTCATATAACTTACTATTATGATCTTATATTTTACTTAAAAATCGATATAAAAAAGTATCAAGATTAATAAAATAAAAAAGCACTTCCCCCTTGGATAACACTTGGGTGTTTTTCTTTAAGTTTTAAATCTGCAGTCTCAATAATAATATGATTAATGTACCTGAAGAGTTATGAAAAAGTGCTTGCCTGACTTTTGCTTTAAATTTAATAACTAATGTCTTCTTATTGAAATAATTAAAATCAAATGCTTTATCTTAAGAGAAGCATAAATGTGACCTGACTGTCTTATAAGTATAACTTATTGCTAGAACTTTTGTTCTTTAGTCAAATTTCGACTGTTTCAATATTAATGTGAGCTTCCCAGCGGCAAATATGTTATAAACAACATCGAAGAATTCACATTGTAGGCAGTAATGTTTACAACTCCAGCCACAACTGTAAATTCTTTTTACAAATAGATGGCCGCTTTGTAGGCAGCTTCCCTACATCTCTATATACAATGTGTAGCAAATGAAAGGCAGATTGCCTTAAAAAATCGCTTACTAAGTGCTTGTATAGTTTTACATCTCCACATACAAAGTATGCAGCCAACAGGCAAGACCCCTTACATTTCCATATACAAAGCAAGCAGGCAGCAAGCATACTTTCTACAGCTCCATATACAAAGTAGGCAGCCAGCAAGCAAATAAACAAAATATCACAGTAACAATTTCATTTGTGAAAAGGGTATAGCTTTTCATATATGAAAAATCAGAGTACTTGATTTCTTTAAGTCTAAAATCCGTTGGCTGCTTATCTAAATAATTACTTTCATGGGTGATAACGATGAATACGTGTTCTCTTTTGGCAGGCATAAAAGAGTATAAACTGCTCTCATATAAATCCTTTTTAGGTATTTCCCAGTTTTCTTATCAAAAAATTAAATTTAGTAAAAAGTTAGCGCCCAATAACTTTTTTCTAGAGCATTTTCTTCAAGGTTAAATCGACTGTTTCCTTACAAAAAAAAAGTAAATCCGATAGTTTAGTGGAAGATATAGGACAGTTTTGATTCTCTCTTGCAAGTCAGCTGCTCTTGCACATTTATGTACTAAATTTTACTCGTAATGTTTCACATTTGTATGTTTTTATAAAATGATAGAAATGTCAAATTATCAGTCTATGCTGCTCGTTTATGCCTCTCACCGGGATGTAAACTTAAAATCAACTGCTTTTTTATGCCTCATTCTATAATATTAAAAACAATAAATATATATTTTTGTTTAAACGATACCTTAATGTTTTTACTGATAACGATATCTTATCAAGTCACGCAGATCTTCAATCTATATAAATGTTGTGTTCTCTCATACGCATCATTTCACTTCTTCTCGAGTGAGGTCACGTCTATACCTTTAGTTTTCTGCTTCATACATTTTATGAAAATTCTTTAGAACGCTGCCATACTCGAGGTGGGTGCTGAACCCCAGTACCTACCCCTTGTAAATACGCTTACATTTGCTTTACTGTTTTCAAGATTTAATGAACAACTACGACAGTATTGTTTTTGTACGGAAATTCTCCCTAAATCTTAGAACTTAATTAACTTAAAATTTCTTTTGCTCTCGCTCTCTCTCTCATAAAGTAGAAATGCAAAATAACAGGTATGACAAGAAAAGAGTGAGGTGATTCATTCACAGACAATACCACAACCTTGCCAGCATTGAAGCAGCAAAAGTAAAAAAACAATTCTTGTTTTTACTTTTGTAGAAACAATGAACGCAACTTTGCAATAACGGTAATATAATGGAAATTCAAGTGAAAAACTTAACGATAAAACCATGACGAAAGTCAACTTTGTGAATACAACAATACATTAAGCTGCTGTCGTTCATTACTCTTAATTGTGTAAATAGTGGGAAAGTGTTGAAAATTTTAACAGAAATATTGTACTTTTTTTTTTGTTTTTTCAAAGTGATAACATAAAAGAAATAAAAATTTCTTTTTCAATACAATTTCTCACATACAACACAATGCACATGAAAACACAATAAAAGAGCAGAATATTGAAACAGTCATGCAAGGTATCAAAAGACACTGACAGACAGACAAATAGCAACAATACTGAACTAAAACAGCTGCTAGCGCAACCAGTTTAACCGGCTGTTGAAGCTGCTGGAATGAAATTTGATCTTTTATTGATAGGTTTTGGTTTGGCTGAATGGTACGCTTAGACGACTGAAGGTGCAGCATGAGATACAAAAAAACAATCAAACTACATATTATGTACTATATACATACATATAGGTATAGAAAGCTTCTTAGTTAGTACCTAATAATGATTTCAGTTTTATGCACAAAAAGTTGTTGGGACAAGGCTTATGCATGGCACAAGGCAAAAACAAAAGATTTTTAATGGATTGAGTGAAAAAAAAAAAAAATGTATTAAAAGAATTAATTTTTTCTTTTATCTCAACAAGTTTTTATGCAATAAATTGAATAAACTTGTCTTCATTTAAAATTTAAATAGGGTTATGATACATATAAGAATACAACTTCCTTAGCACATTTATTTAAGCACTTGCAGTTCTTGATTTGTTAATTTAAAAACATTTTTAAAAAATAGAAGAATTTCTTGTGACATACACCCCTGATTCAAATAATAGGTACACCAAAAAGATCCTCAATAAATTCCATATTTGTAAGAATTGGCATTAGAATTCTTTGTTAAATAAGAGAGTACAGTCTGGCAATGCCGTTAATTGAGAAATGAAAGAAGGTACTTCCCCTATTTTTTCGCCAGTGAATATAAATCGAAAACGTCCTATGACGAATGCATATTTTATTATATACAAATTAATTTTGAATATAATAAAAAATGTACGCAAATGGTAGTTATCTATAATTATTAAATTTTCAAATGTTTTCATTTGAAATTTCGTTGTGTAATTCAATAAATTCTGCGCTTGGTGTTTTAAATAACTAAAAATGTTTTACTGATGCTTTTTTTTCTCCGCTGCATACATTTAAGAGATGTTTTGCATGAATGATTTTTTACTTTGCGTGCTTTGATATCTACCAAATTGACTGACTGACTGACCGTTGTACTCGTACAGACTGTTATGAATATCTACAATGACTTCCTCGCATCGTATATGGAGCTGTTTTATAAGTCAAGTTTTTCCATGCAGCATTTTTTTTGCGCTGTTGTTAAATTGCTAACGTTTTTCACTTTGCAATTATTTTAATACATTTTTTATTGCTTGCAATTTTGTTACTAAGTTGTTGTTACAAATTTCAATTCAACTGTTTATTTTGTAATAGTCTTGCGAGCAAATGAAAATAAATCAAATAATTTTTTATATTCGATTTGAATTATTATAATTTGCCTATTAGTCAGGCTGTGATTATTATAATACTATAATTTATTTGATTCTTAGTTGTAAAAATAAATTGTCTAAAAAAAAAATCTTCACTTGTAAGTTAATTGTAAATTTATTTATTTACAAATAATATATAAATAAAAAATAAATAAATTGTGGAAAGTTACAAGTTATTTGCTTTTTTTGCGAAGCAAACAAGCAGTTTTAAAACTTAAGTATTTTGATATTTAACAAAAATATCTTGACAATTTTAATTGGAGATTGAGACCAAGCGTCTAAGGAATACTTCTAAATAAATTTGATTGAAATTGATCAAGCAGTCTGCGTGATATGCGAACATCGAAAACAGCTATAATTTTATTTATGTAGATAAATTGGTTTCTTCTTTAATACACTTTTGTGTATTTAATACTATGAAATAGTATGTAGCAAATTAACTATTTACAATTTTTGTAAAACTAATATTTTTACATATTACAATGATCTTTAAAATTACCGCATTATATGACATAATAATATTCCTGAAAACAAAAAATTTATTTGAAAATTAAAACAAACAAAAATTCAATTAAAGCAAAATCGTAAGATCTGGATACATAAATTGCATTAAAATTTTGCATAAGACAAAAGAAACCGACAACAAGTTGAAATAAACTCGAAAGTTTTTTGTTATTTTATTTAATTTCTTGCTATTATTTTTTTTTTTTCAATCAATTATTTCATAAATGTTTACTGCCTTACTGAGGTAAATGACTTTATATTGCAGTCAGTTTGCTACAATTGTAATTGTGTTTTTTTTTCACTAATACGAATGATCAAAACTAAAGCAGCACAATAATTGCAGAGTGGCACGCATGCGCACGTTGCTCTTGCTGCATAATAAATGCGAGCTTTAATTTTTGTTTTTTTTTTTATACTTCCCACCTAAACAGTAAGCTGGTGCATTTAACAACACGTTAGCTATTTAGTTCACCGCAAAAAACTAATGGCGAAAACAATGAAATGTATTCAGTGTTGCCAGATTTTATAAATATTACGCTTCATTAAAGTGTTTTAGTTTAATTTTTGTATTAAAAAAAAAATTATTTTTGGGCTTTTTTTCCCACACTTTTATTTAAATTTATTAAATGAATACCCGAATGTAAAATGTTCACAATTTTAAAACATATTGTTCTGCAATATATTAGTTTTCGATGTAATATTTAACATCTGGCAATACTATCTTAAATAACTAAATTGAAATTAAGCTAAAACATATAAATATACTTGTCGGTAAAAGGAAACTGCATTAATTACAATATTAAAATGCTGCATAAATAGTAATGGATCATTTTATTATAGCAAACAAGTCAATAGAAAGAGGTTTCTTAGATAAATTAAGTTGAGTTGCAACAAAAAATTTAATACTAACAACCTTGATTGTTAAATGAAATTGATAAGCTATTGATTTCATTAAAATATTATTACTGCACTAAACAACATTTCGCATTTTTTATCACAATAAATCTCTTCTCTTAAAGTAGCTATAAGTGTCAAATCACTTATCTTTTTCACACCTACAAAGCGCTTAAAGTTTTTCTTTTTTTTTCATGCATTTTGTCATTTAAAAACATTGCAAATCAAATTAAAAAAAATACAACTTGAAAATGTCGTAAATCAAATATAATTTTGTTTATTATTTTTTGTTGCTTTTAAACGTTTATTCAGTTATTGCCAGTTTTCGTAGTTTGCAATTATAAAGCATTTATTTTGCGCATGCGCTTATGCGACATTTATTTGCAATGAAAACTATTTTTTTTTTTTTTTTTTAACGATTGAAAAAATGCTGCAAAAATTGGTAATTGAAATTAATTTTTCCTCAATTTAAGTATTTATATATTTGTTCTCACTGTATGCACTCGGGTTGCCTTTTTAAATTTTCACTTGTAACTCGAAAATCAACGAACAGATTGCATTGCAGCTTAAGCTGTTACCTGAAATATCCACTAAAGAAGACTTAAGTTTTGACAAACAAACATATAAACCATAAAGCTGTATAGCTAAAATTTTAAACTGTAACGATTTTTCTAAGGCAACTTACATTAAGTAATTTGAGCTATTTCAATAAATGTTACTCATACGCCCCATTAACCTTATATCAACAAATTTTATAAATGCGAAGGTGTCTTTGTCTGTCCGTCATTATATTTTCATGGGATAATCACTGAACTGATTTTGTTGAAATTCAGCAAAGAGGTTTCTTTGAGACGAACATAGGATATAAGCATCCTTAAAAAAAAAATGTTTAACTTAAATGCAAAAAATAAGTATGCAATAACCTTCTTTAACACAGATATGTTGTTTTAAAAAAGAAATTATTAAAATCGGTTCAGTATATTTTGAGCCAAAGCGTTACAAACCATTTTCATTCAATTAAGTAAAACACTTAAAACGCTATTTTCCAGCTTTTATGACAGCTATAGTAGTGAATTTCGTTATGTGAATAAATAAGGGCAAGATTGGTCAACAGTGTGTGGCACCACCCATATAAAAAAACTTATGTAAGGAATCGAACATTGGAGTGTAACGCCTTTTAGCAAAAACACTTAAAACGCTATACTTGGGTATATATGCCACCAAGAGTTCTAAAATTTTGTTAATGAATGTATGTTTGTACCAGGCACCGCCGAAATAAGGCGGGATTGTAGAACGGATAAGCGCTGATGAAGTCGCGTGTAACTGTTTCTAATGTGTAAATAGTTGTTTTTTTTTGCCTAATTTTACTAATGAACAAGTAATACATTGCTATCTTTTTAATGAACAAAAAAAAAACAGAACTTCGACAAAAAATATTTACTTATACTGTATGCATATGACAAAAAAAAAATAAAAATCTCAACGAAAAGTAGAAAGTTGTTTTTCTTAAAACCTGAAAATATAAACTTTAAACAAAATTATTACCATAATCAAGGCTAAGGGGTTATAAGTGCTGGGAAAAAAATTAAAATTTCTATTTCGAAATAAAAGTTTTATTTAAATTATTATACCTCAGGTATGAAATTTAAATAAAAAGAAAATCGTATGACGTCTGGGAGTTGTCGCAAGTGTTTTTTTTATCTTCTTTTTTAATTAGAAATCTTAAGTTTCCAAGTCATCTCTTCCGTTTCTGATAATATAACGTGCCTACAACAAGAAACTTAAATTAACATATAAATATTCGATTGATAAACAAATGACCACGCGTATAAAAAATATTTGAAATTCTTTTAAAACCCCAGGTAAAACTATTAATGCTGCTGTTTATTTTTTTAATATTGATACAACAATTTCTAAACCATTATCACATGATAATCTCTTGCTGTGCTAATTGCGTTCAAGCTGCTAACCATTTATGGGCTGACTTCGAAACTAAAAGGCGATAAAATTTTTATTAAATGTTCACTTTTCTATAATGTTGTGTTGCGTATTTTTTTCTTTTTGTCTCACAGTATTGTCAACTATTTAAAAATGCAGAATTTTACGATCAACAATAAAAGTTAGCATATCATTAACTTATTTTTTTTCTGAGAAATAGATTTTCCAGCTGTGGGTTTTGCCTCAATATAATCACAAGTGACTCATTTGGATGTGTTATAAAAGAAACACATGCAACTTTTCTCAAGATGTCTTACAACTTTGATTCATAAAAATAAATGCGTCTTAGTAAAAGTGGTCGTAAATGCAGTTTTTTTTTTTTTAATTTTTTGAAAAAGAAAAGTTTTAAAGCGAGAAATTTATTGACAGTTGTTAAGCAAATGCATTTTATTTTATGCTAATTTCTACAAATGTTTAAGTGAAATTCATAGTAAAATAATTGCCTAAATTAATTACTTTTCTACAAATGTGCGAAAATGTTAAGATCACTCTTCCTTATTAGTTCGTTAGAAGTTAACGACTGGATTTTATATGATTTTTAAAGTTGTTTAAACCTTGTTTGTATGAAAAAATGTACTAACTTGTTTTTTTTTTCTATTCATTAGACCCAGTGGCGTATCTTGAACAATTTTCGCCCGGGACGAAGATGAATTCGTTGTCCCTTATTTTTTGAACATTGCATTAAAATTCTGCTTAAGAGAAATTTTTAATATTATTTGCAAATCTCAATAAATGCCGATAACCATTTTGCCGTCCCCTAGTCATTGCTCCTGGGGCAACGACCCCCTGTCCACCAGCGCTTCAAATACTTTTTGTGTTTCGCTGCTACCATGGTAAATTTTTTGTTAAATGTTTTTTTCCTCGGTTATTAATGGTTGCACGTTTACTTACTATAAGTAATTGATTGAAGTGGGTCGCTATTGAACGATTAAGCATCCCCTCCCTCACAACCCAAAAGCTTGAACTACTGGGAATATTCTGCTTTATGCGTCAAATTTTTATAATTCACCGAGCAAAAGAGGGATCGATCGATAAAGTCGTAAAAAGTCGCTTATTATGTAATGATATCGAAAAAGTCTTTGAAAAACGAAAAAGTATCGATTAATCTTGAATGGTATTGAAAAATTCGATAAAATTATCAATCCAATATTATCGAAAAACAGTACAGTTTTTATTCAAAAAAGTACATTGTTTTCTAAAAAGAAACATTTTTATTGAATCTTTTTTGTTATTTGCTTAGAGCAAAAAGGTACATTTTTTATTCAAAAAGGTAAATTTTTTTTCAAAAAAGTATATTTTGTATTCAAAAAGGCACATTTTTTATTCAAAAAGGCACATTTTTTTATTCAAAAAGGCACATTTTTTATTCAAAAAGGTTCATTTTTTATTCAAAAAGGTACATTTTTTATTCAAAAAGGTACATTGTTTTCTAAAAAGGTACATTTTTATTGAAAATTTTTGTTTTATTTGCTTAGAGCGATAAAACGAGTTTCCTATGGATCTTTAAAACTTGAAATTTTCATCCCTAGCGAATGAACTTTGCAATTGTACCGCATTGTGTGATACCCGAAGTTATGGTACTATCCTCAAATGAGAACACCGCTTTAGCGGTCTTAGTCTTATTGTTTCCCTTGAATTTGTTATATGTCCACATCAACTCAATACTAAAGATCAATAAATTTTTGAAACCGATTTTTGAAAAAGTTAAAAAAAACCATCACTGATTAAACAAAAAAAAAATGCTCTACTCCTTGTACAGTATACGGAACTAATGGTTCCATCGTCTTAACTGAAACCAACTTTGCTTGGTGAACGTAACGTTTCTGTTGTTAACCTAAGTAAACAACTTTTCATTAGAAGCCATAAAAAAGTGCTACCAACTGATAGCGTTTTTAAAGGCTTGCCACAATTATCATATACTCGTATGGACATATGTACTCGTAATGTGCCCGGTTTTTCTCTTGCTTCCTTCATCTTTCACTTCATTCATAGCTCGCTTTTATCAGCTTGACAACTTTGTTACAAATTTTTAAAGTTTTTTTTTTTTTTCTACATGAAGTTGAGTAAAAAGAAAAAGAGTTAAAATCAAAACAAAACAAATAAAAATATTTTGTATCTATCTTAGTTGCAGTTTGTCAATATTTATGGTTTGACATTGACATTTGCTGACAGTTTTTATTTTTTCTTCCATTTTTTAGCTGTAATGCTCATAAATAATCCCAAGTGACAGCAGGCAGGCAATCGGGTCTGACTTGATGTACTCGTAAGGTTTTTTTTTTTTTTCTTATGTGTCTATCTCTTTTTAACTCTTTCTTTAAGTGTGAAAGATATTATTTACCAAGTCATCATCTTCTTGAAAGGATGTCAATACTTAACCTCTTTTTTTCTGTTTAACTTAAGTTGTTCTTGTAAATATTTGTTAAGTTGTTGTTTTATTTCCTAGTTAAACCGTTTGTAGTCCGTCTATATATCTAGTCGCTGTCTGTGTGTCATAGCTGACTCAAGTGCTTTTTACATCCATTTTGAGGATTTTTATTTAGTATTTTTTTCTTTCTGTAGACGGAATATAGTACAAAATGGTCTGTTATGTTCAATAAAGTGAGTGGTGAGTGTTGGCGGCATAGTGTTTTTATAGGTTAAAACGAAAAAGTTTTAGAATACAATAAATTCAAGCAAATGATAATTTTTAAACTATTGTGCACTTAAAATCATTGTATTATATTTTCTAGTTCACTTAGGAGTTGATAAATATCAAAAGTGCCTAAGTCCATTATCGAAAATTGTTTGTATTAAATCGATAATCAGCGCATAGTTTAGCATATATAGCATTCTTCAAATTAATAGCTGGAATAATTGAATTGGATAATCACTTTGAACTTTAGAGCTTTTTTCAAAAGTGGCTATGTCCAATTATTTGCACTTATCAAACAAAGTTCTTTATTCTACTAACTCTGTGTAGCATACAATCAGCCTATTATGTATAAAATGGCTGTGTTACTATATGAAGCATAATATTTCCCGTGTAGAAAGATGCCACACCCACTTACTGAAACGAAATTTTTAAGTCACCATGACCTCGTTTCATTCCATTGGTATATGGAGTTTTGCTCTTTTCGCCCACTTTCTTCTGAAATCCCATCAATTGTTAGATGAAATTTTTTTTCTAAAAATTTATTCAAAATTAAGACTTCAAATCTCCATTTTCATTTAATTACTAAGGCGATTAGTGCTCGAGTTTGAACAAGTGGACGATCTACTTCCCATTCGAGCAAATTTTAAAAACACTATACCTAGAGAGCTATATGAATAAATCCTACATAACGCAATAAAAACGAAGCTACAGTCAAGTGCTAAACAAAAGTCAACCGGTTTGCATAAGTTGTCAGTTTTGTACCACTGGGAGTGGTTTCGCCCATAATATAAATAAAATTATAATGCTATAGTGAGGGAACTTAACACTGGTTGAAATTCAACCATTATAGTGGCAATACAAAACAGTTCAGTACCTTTTAACTCTATTAAATGTCATCGCTCCCAAAAATAAAACCCATATCATGTTGCCTAATTTCTATCTCTATCCCTTCTTTAGAGTTCTATCTATCTTAATGCCAAATTAAATCAAAATCGTTCCTTTACCTTAGCTGTGAAAAATATTTTCATGGCAAAAAGCAAAAAAGGCGTAGTACCGCCCACTTAATAATATATACCTTTTCTCAAAGTTAAATCTATTTCCATACCAAATGTAATCGAAAATGGGCCATTAGCTTAGCCTTAGAAACATATTTTCCTTTTAAAGGTGTGTCACCGCCTACTATTTGAAAAAAAAATCATATTCTCCACTCATCTCTAAAAGTTTTCCAGCAACAAAAAATGATGTTTTGTTTTTGGCAGTTAAAAATTTATGGAACCGTTTTGCAACTGCCTATTTATGTATGGATATATCTGAAATCAGTGGCCGTGACACACCCCATATAAGCAAAAAAATAAAACAAAAATACTCGTAAATTCAAAAACCAATTTGAAATGCTATAATAATCTACTCTTACACATTTCTGTTAGTATAGGGATAATTATTTCAATATACTAAAATCATAGCATGAGTGAAATTTTTTCGGATAATACTAAAGCATCCCGCATCTTATATTGACTTAAAGCTAATTACTACGGCATACTTAAAATAATCACACAAAATCTAAAAATAGAAAAATTAGCATATTTAATCCAATCATCAAAAAATTTTTAATCAAATCAATAGATTGACATGATTGTAAAGTGAAATTCTCAGACATATCATAATTTAAATAACAAATCGAAAATGTCAATAAAGAAGTTTGGGAATAAAACTTCCGAGCAAACAACGACAAAATGAAAACTCGACAAAGAAAACAAGAAAGTTTGTAGCCAAGAAACAAACTTAATTTTATCCCCTTGATAATATTGTGAATTTTTATTTTAATTTTTACAGCACGCCGCTGCAGCAACAGCAGCAGCAGCAGTTCAGCGCAAGTAAACCAAAACCAAGTCTTAGTTTGACAAACTTGTCAGCTTAACTTAATTAGCAAACAACAAACGAATTTCTTTCAATTTTTTTTATGTTGCCAACGGTTAAATAAACAAATCTCTAAATATGGCAACTATGCCCGTCGTCTGGTGTACCGATCCCAATTCGGTGAATAACAAACCAACTGCATTTGCCCTGCACGGCATACAGCTGCAAGGAAATGTAACGGAGAAGCAGGTTTTAGCGCTGCGCGAACTAGTTAATGCTGCGGCCGAAGGTAGACTTATATTACCCTCAGATGGCACATTTGTGCTACTGGATAGTGGCATTAGCATTGAGAGTTCCATAATGAAAAATACCAGCACAGCTACGGCCGACAGTGAGCCCAACAAAGAGAATACAGCACAGAATGCTGCTGCTGCGAATGTTACATTAGATTCGCTTACACTGACCAATGAGAGTGGCATAGTTGCTGCGAAACAGCACTTAAAGAGCACATATATTTTAATGCCTGTGACAACAAGTGCACAGAAAAATGCTGCTGCAGCAACACAAACCATTACCACCACAACGTGCAGCATAACACCGGGAGAGCCCAACATTCCAACATTGGAACCGAAATATTCAACATTTACGCTGCCGCCATCAACAAGTTCCACTGCAGATGGTGTTGAGGATATACTCTATGAATTCCTGTGTTGTGCCAAATGCATGAATGAATGTTATGCTCCTTCATCCACCTCCACCACATGCAAATTGAGTCGTACGCGTAATCTTAGCTGCAAGAGCGGTTCCACTCGCACACGAAAGTCGCACGCACAGCAAATGATACTGCAACGTTATCTCAAGGCTTGCGGCAAAACACTGCAAGACAGCGAACGTGCTGCGCGGGCGAAAGTCAATGAACTGCAACTGGATGATCCTGTCTATAATATTGCAAACAAATATACGCGGCGCTATCATCGCTACAAACATGGCAGTATCGCGTTGTCGGCCACAGCACGTAATCGTCAAAATCAACGTCACAAATTGCCAATGCAAAGCGCTAAAATCTTTCATAATCGCTGTAGCATAGGAGGCGGCGTCGGCGTCGGCTGTGGTGCTGACAGTAGCAACTGCGCTGCGGTTGGTGTTAAAGTATCAGCAGCAGCAACAACGTTGGGAATACCGAGCTGGCCTAAAGCCGTCTATGCAACGGTTAATAAAAAGCTGAAAACGCTAGAGCTTAACGGTACACTAAAGACTGAAGAGGCTAGCGAGCAACAAGTGGTGGCTGTTGAGGTGAAGGAGCACTTGAAGCTAGCAGCGCACAGCAACAGCGACAACGACAACGACACCAAAGACATTGTTGAGCGACACGTGCCATCAATGGAAATCCAAGCAACAAATTGCCAATGTAGTAATAAACACGTTTGTAGCATAAGTCGACAACGTAAGTTGGGAGCTGTTGTAGGCGGTCTGCAAGATAGTCTCGATGCTGAAGTGCAAGCGTTAACAACGCGCCCGGACGAGTGTTGGACGTCGCCGTCGTCAAACGCTGTTAAACGAGGTCAAGTTGCCGAAACTAACTGTGATAAAACCATGGAAAATCAACGTGATACAAGTAGTCAAGTAATGCAGGATCTCATTAGCTTCGATGACATCGAAGAACATCAAGCTGCTGCAGTAGAAGTGGAATCACCAAGCGGCATTGCGAACGAAAATCAAAACGTCACGCCAACAACGCCCCCTTTAAGCAACAGCTCAAGTCGCAAAACCAGTTTCGACTCTACCTGCACAATAAGTTCAATGGATTCGGGCTTCATTGAAATGCAAAATAAAATCGAGAACTCATTACAAGGTGCCGCTGGCGGTCACCAAGCACTGGTGAGTATCTTTGATGAGCCCGCGCAACCACCAACTTTGCCATCGCTCAATGTTGCATCGCGTTTGCTACCAAATTCCGAAACTCAGGGTGGCGAAAAGATAGCGCGTCTTAATTACAAAGAATGTTTGACACAATCTCGCAATAGACGCAAATCCTATGAAGAGTTTAAGGCCATGTTTGCTGCTGCACAGGCTACACTTAGCAGTTCCACACCAACACCACCACAGCAGCAGCAGCAGGTAGCCACCGGCAATGAAGACAAGCCAACAGTAGCACAGATGCGTCGCAAATCCTATCAAGAATTTCGCGCTATGTTCGCCCCTACGACTGCAGCGGATGAAACTTACGAGCGAGACGGCATGGCCAAACGACAGAGTAATGAGACAACAGCATTAGCTTCTATATCGGAACAGGTTGGTAATGTCGCCGCCGCGACAGTATCTTCTAGCACAGATCTCGCACCACTCATTGACTTGTCATCGACAAGTGTAACAGTGGCAAAACCTGCTGCTGCTGACGACAGCAACAAATCGCTAGTCGAAATGAATACCACAACAACGGCGTCAACGGACTCAAAGACTACAGCTGTTTTACGCAAGAATTCAGATTTTCTATCGCAAATTCTTGATCACAAGCTCATGATTAAAGAGAAAGAAAAGGCGCATATTCGTCGCAAATCGTATGAGGAGTTTAAACGTTTGGTGCGTGAATGTGAAGCTGAAACCACAACGACAGTGACGGCAAAAGAAAATGCAACAGCATCACCATTCAAACGTCAAAATTCGCGACAACGCAAGTCTCATGCGTCGGTACTGCTGATGCGCAAAAATAGCGCTAAAGATACCGCGGCCGCAGATCGTTCTAGCAAATCTGTTGCAGCCACTGGTTGCAGTATTTTAAATGACGATTCGTCATCAATTGCATCCGGCGATTTAAAGCTGCAGGCTTCAGCTGCACTACCAAACACAAAGTCTGCAAACTATAAACGTAATTTCAAGATCTATGATAAACTAGTTTACGGCACCATTTATGACATCATTCAGCGCAAGAATGACATTTACAATTTAACTTACCAGAAATACGACAAGTACATGACTTATGGTACCATTTACGAAATCTTGCATCGCAAGACTTCACAACCTTCCAGTGGTGAGTTCTTTCAACGTAAAAGTCTGACAGCAATTATGGAACGCGATGCTACGACTTCCGCCTCAGACAAAAAGGATGCTGCGACTACATCTAAAGAGAAGCATAAGGCACCAAAGACTGGCATGATTTACGACATCATACAGAAGCAACAAAAAATGCAACAGCAGCAACAGAATGAAGCCGATGTTGTGCATACTATACCAAATACAGTTGAGACTGCTGGTGTTGCTAGTGGAACGCGTAAATATGGCACCATTTATGATATCTTACAAGGAGTGAAGCTAGATGCCGTTGGGGAGCATTCAAAACCGCACAGCAAAACTAAGAATCGTTTTGTGGTCAGCAAAATTGATGAGACCACAATGCCGCTAGACAATGATGATGACAGATCAGACAGAGACATGTCGCCTTCAACAATTGATGATAGCTGTGAGGAGCTTCAACAGAAAAGTAATAAAACAACGAAACCAAACAAAATGCGTAGACTATCGAATATTCTCTCGTATAAACCAACGCTGCTTGCCACTTCTCATGCAAAGCCCGATAAGACTTCAGGTAACGAAATTACCGAATCAACGAGTAGTTCCTTAACTGATAATTGTACAGCAAATGCTGCAGATTCTAAATCAAAGCGTTCTCAACCCAAACGACGTATCGGTGTCGCAAATCTCATACCACTCGATAGTGAAGAACTATACTCTCGTATTGTGGCACAAAAACGTGCACCCTTTATCAGCAACAACAACAGCAACGGTAGCGGACAAATTGTCAAATCAAATTCCCTAGATGCCATTTCATTGGCTGTTGCCATA
Source organism: Tricholauxania praeusta (assembly GCA_949775025.1). Taxonomy (NCBI): domain Eukaryota; kingdom Metazoa; phylum Arthropoda; class Insecta; order Diptera; family Lauxaniidae; genus Tricholauxania; species Tricholauxania praeusta. The sequence continues at coordinate 16,110,470 of OX459031.1, read as the reverse complement.
TCACCGCCTACAACGCCATCGCCACCACGCCCACGTCGCAGTCTTAAGCAACATAACTGCTTAAATGCTCAATTACAGGAGCAAAGAAAGCAGGTACTTAAGAAGTTCTCATTCGATAATTGTGATTTAAGTCCAGCGCATCAGCCATGTGAGAAAGCACGCCGTTGGTCCAATCAATTGCCGCTTAGTTGCAACTGCAACGCTGCTAAAGTAGCAGAGCAATCAATCGCTGAATTGACACCATTTCTTCCGACCAAATGTAATTGCAATGCATCAGCGATATCGCCAACAACAAATCAAATTTTATCCAATGCTATCATTGAGTCAGAGACGGCGACAAAAACGCAGTCGAATACGTGTTTGAAATCATTAACAAACGATAATGCTGTGATATCAAATTCTTGTCAAACATCAACGCCACCACCACCACCATTACCGCCGCATGTTTTTAATGTAACTAATGCTGACAGTAGCAGCAATTTCTGTCAATGCACCTGCCCATGCTCCGCTACCACTTCAGCCTCGGCTGGTAAAAATTCCAAACTTAGTCCAACGTCCAAAAATTTAGCCGTTGCCGTCGCTGCCACCAAGAAAAGCAAATCGCGTCGACTTTCGGAATTTACGCGGGGTGAATTTTTAAATGAAAAACTGTAAGTGATAAAAACTTTTTATTTTTATTTTATCTCTCTCTCTGTCATGTACTCATCGTCGTTTTCGACTTAATATTATTTATTTTTTTAATTATAAGCATAAATTGATATCATTTACCTTCATAAGTAGTTGGATCGCCTTAATTTATTAATGAAAGTTTAATACTTTTTTGGAGTACTCGGAAATAGTAAGAAAGAACCCCCAATTAAAAAGCAATACCATTTTTTTGTTTGAAGCAAAATTTAAAGAAATTGGCCCTTAAGTTATGTGATGGCTACTTTATTAAATATGCCATATGCACCTAACGAGTGCCTCGAGTGACTTAGCAACACTTCATTACTCAAAAACCACCATAGAGTGATGAAATAGCAAATAAAAATCAATTTTGTACCAAAAACAGCGAATCCATCTAAGGGGCCGTCCATTAATTACGTGAGGTGTTTTTTTTTTTTTTTTTTTAAATTGGGACCCCCCTTCTCTTGGTGAGATTTGGTGAGTTCTGACGCGACTTCCCCCTCCTCCTTGGTGAGATTTTTCCGGACTCCCTCACCTCCTATTTGTACTCACATAACTTATGGACGTCCCCTAGCTGCTCAGAGCTTCGACCAATTCAATTGTCAATACGTTTCAACTGGCCGACGCTTAATTAAAAGAGACCTTCAAAAGAGTGATATGGCTGCAAAATTTTTTCAAGATTTCAGAAGGAAATGAGCCTTTAAAAAAAAAAATCATTGCATACATTTAGTTGTTAAAGATAAGGTAAATTCCGTTGCATACTTTTAGTTGTTAAATAAAGGTAGAATTAAGTTGTGAAATATAAGAAGAAAATAAAAACTTTGCCAATCACGGGCCAGAACCCTCAAGCGAAACGAAGTGTGCGAAGGCGGGGGATGAGTCAGTAAAGCAAGCAGGGGACGGAACCCCCTAGTTAAAAAATAAATAAATACAAATTTATAAGCACTTTTTTATGACTGAAAAACAAAGAGCCATTTTTTGCTTAGACAGTTCTTTGGAGACGTCCATAAATTACGTGAGTCAAAATAGGGGGGAGGGGGTCTGGAAAAATCTTACCAAGACTCACTAAGTGAGAGGGGGGTCAAAAAAATATCACTTCAACTTTTTAATGCAGAGAAAAGTCTCACAGATTGGAGGGGGGTCCCGTCAGAACTCACCAAATCTCACCAAGGGGACGGGGGTTCAAATTTTCAAAAAAACACATCACGTAATTAATGGATGGCCCCTTATATCACCAATTATTCCATCTGTTATGTTGTCAAGTTTACTTACTTACTTACTTACTTACTTGGGTGGCCATAACAACCCGTTACCGGGTTACGGCCGACCTCAAAAGCTCTCTCCAGGCGCCTCTGCTTTGCGCACGCCTTCTCCAATCATTCACACCAAGCGTGGATAGGGTTTCCTCGGCTTGGTCTTTCCATCGGGGGCATGGTCTTCCTCTTCGTCGTCGCCCAGCGGCTTCCGCATCAAACACCTTTTTCGCCGGAGCTTCTTCGTCCATACGCACAACATGTCCCAGCCAGCGCAGACGTTGAATAGTGATGCGCTTGACTATGTCAATGTCAGCGTAGAGCTCGTACAGTTCGTGGTTCATTCGAATACGGTAGTCGTCGCCGACGTGAACAGGATGTTGTCAAGTTTACTCAAGAAAATGCATTGACTAACTTGTAAATTTACATGAATATCGATGTTTGCTAATGACTGTTCATTTGTTCATTTGTAATTTAAAAAAAAAAATTAAATGTTTTCCAATTGTTAAACTAAACTTCGAAAAATTTAGTTTTATGTATTGTCAGCCAAATTATTGCTATCGAAATCAAAATCGTGCATTATATCAATAACCATTAAAAAAAAAGCACCGCTTTATAAATTAAACAAATTCGATCAAAACGTTTAATAAAATTTGCAAGAAATTGGCAATAAAACTTAATTGTTTGTTAACATGCAAAACCCGTCAGTAAATTATGATGTAAACAAACAAGCAAACATGGCTACAATCAATATAAATTTAATATTTTCATTCAGCAAATCATTTCATATTTTTTCTTTAACGACAACAGAAATTGTCATTCATAATTTACAGTCCACAAAACGTAACTTGAAGAAAAAAAATAATTACCTTCCTCATTGGGTTAAACGGTCACAGATATGTGTTAAAAACCTCAAGGCAGTAATTTTAGTTGTGCCACAAATGCTTTGCCTTAAAAAGTTACTGCATGCCTTTGGAGTACAATAGAAATCTAACACCTTTGAATTTTTTTTTTTTGAACTGAAAGTGCTTAAAATTTAGTTTATTGTGTATTTATTTAAGATTTTTAATTTTTCTTTTATTTTTTAATAATTTATTCATAAAAATATTAATTATTTTTTTTATTAATTTTAATTTAAAATTCATATTTAAAAATTAACAAAATAAAAATTGCACTTAATGTGTAAAATGTTCCTTTTGCCATTAAAGAAAAAAGCAGATAAGCTCCTTAACAGCATTTTATGGGCTAAAATTAAAGTAATTGCGCATGTAGGCTGCTGCTGCTGCCCGCATTCTTTAACGCTCTAAAAGCAACAAAATTTTTATTATGGCACGTAATATAACAAACTAAATGCAAATATTTGTTGAGCTCATAATTTCCTGTTCTGATAAAACTAAAGTAAATGTAGCGCGTAAAAAGCATTCAATTCCATAGTTATGGTAACGCAAAAAGTTGGTAAAGAAACTTAATGTGCTGCACTTGTTATAAAAATGTTTGCATTCAAAGATTTTCTTTTTTTTTTTCTTATAAATAATAATAATAATTTTAATACGCGACTGTATAAAAAAAGCAATTATGAGTAAAGCCTTTATCTGACAACTATTGCCACTAACCAAAAAAAAGAATGCATTTTATCGGACAAATAATGAGGGTTAACAGTAGATTAATTTTCGACCTATTTTCCAATTTTATTTGAAAATACTGGTATTATAGTTTGAACTTGTATAACTCAGTTGGAAAAAATTCTAAAATTTTGAAAATAAAAGAAATCATTGGATGGTACTTTTTGCTTTAAGAAATTGATTTTAAAATTGCAGTTAGCTAAAATTTAATTATTTTTCATTAAATAGTAAACTTTACTCGTATATATGCCCTGAGTCTGACTGTTCACAGGTTTGATCTAAAAAGCTGAAAAAATTTTGGGAGAATTCTTTTTAGGTCGGTCCAATGATAGAACATAGCAGCAAAAATATTGCTTATGTTTAAATTTTCAGCCACACGTAAAATCTGAGCATAGTTTGACAACAGGAAGTGACACTTTCCATACAACTAAAATACCTAAAACGCTACATCTTGGTACTTAAGGTAGCTTTTTTTCTATAAGTAAGTCCGTTTCTTTTTTTTAATTTCAATGAAATCCGAAGCTGAGAATTTATAAGAATTATTTTTAAACATGGGCAAAAAAATTTTGAAAATCTTTATAAAATCTTGAAAAAAAAAACATCTTTTTTTTTTGATAAAATTTTATTTATTTAATTTTATCATTTTTTTTTGTAGTTGAGTTGAATGATTTACAAATCACGGAAAAAAATTAAAATTAAAAATTTATGGGACAAATTTTACAAAATGCTAACCTAATAGGCTCCGAATTTAGATTAAGCACACTAAAAACCATCCAAGTTGTTTAGTCTACAAGGCTTAATAATTTCGGTTAACGGGTCGTATGAGCAACATTTATTACTTTATTAGAAATAGCACTTTTTTTAAACCACTGTAAGTTTTGCAAATGTAAGGGTATTGATATTTTTAAAACTGTTTTTTGAAGCTAAAAGCACCGTCTCTATTACCTTTTTATTTATGTAAAAAATTTTTAAGGTTTTGTTGTTGAATTATAAGAGTTCAAAATAGAATTGTAATTTTTCCACTCAAAATTCCATGCAAAACTTCAAGCTTTTTGGGGCATGTGTTAGAATTAAGAAATTAAGCTCAAATTTCTTTTACTTTTTGCAAGGTGCCTATGGAGCGCTTTCATCAACATTAAAAAAAAAATAAACTTTTGACTTATCTAACTAATTGAGCCAAAAATCCGGTCATTTGAACAATTTTTTTGTGTTTTATATCAATTTGATACTACTGCAGTCTGAACATGCTATAGTTTTCGAAGTTTTGGAAATCCCTAAGGAATGATCATTCAGTAAAATCAATAAAATTAAAATACAAAAAGAAAATTTCATATAATTTGGATTTGTACAAATAAATATCGCAAAATTTTTAAATATTTGGAGGTTCAGCTCCTAACATTTTGACAAATTATTATTAAATATAATTGAAGTACAAAATGTGTGTAGTATATAAAATGCACAGTATACTTGAATGTTAATATAACCATCGATCATGTGAGGGTACTGAATCAAAGTTTGCAAATTAAATTAAATTTTACTGAAAAATTTTCTGCCAAAAAATAGCTCAAAGTTCTTATAATTAAATATTTATTCTGTGTCATTTCATTTCTAAATTTCTCTCAGCCGTAAAAACAACTTTAAGAAAAACTCTAAAATTGCGCAAAATTCGCCTAAAAAAAATTTTTATAACCTACTTTTTCAAATGTATTATATTCCCCTTTAAATTGTCTTAGAAGGAAAATTAAACTTCTACTTTTAATTGATTTTGTAAGGTTTTGTTCTACGTAAAATACAAACAGCCTTCAACTCATTCATAAAATGAATATTGAAAACAAATTCTTGAAAATGTAATAAAACTACACTTCCCCAACATATGTGTCATTCGTATTTAATTATCATAAATACTGTAACGATCGCTCTGAATAAATAAATATTGTTTTCCATTTGAGAAAACAATTAATATTTTAATAATGCAATCAAAAAAAAAACCCAAAATAATGAATGCACAAGTTGTAGTAATTAGTAATTTTAAAAAATTCAGCGTATTTCCAAGAATTAGTAATAGAATATAAATTGACGTCAATGCGTCGTTATAAGACAATGCCACATGCGTGGGCCTTGCGTATGCATTCCAAGTTTAGCAAATCCTTTGAACTAACTGAAGGTTCTTTTGCTGTGGAAAAAAAAAAAAAACTTAAAAAATTTGACAATGTCAAATCTACATTTAACAAATAGAAACCTCAATAGTTTAGTTAATTTTATTACCTCTATACGATAACTATTTGTGTCTGTCCAACGCATATTGGAATCTCAATGAAATGTCGATCGTATACTCGCCTTAATCGTGCCTCAAATACTAATAATGTTGCATGTACCTTTTCTTTTGTTTTAGTTATTTCGTTATATTGCATAATCGTTTTGCACTTAAATTTGTTTAATTTTAAACTATCGTATCAAAGGTTAAATTTTATGGAGGGTACTTTTTTTCAAATTTGTTTAATCAAAGGTAATGTGTATGCAGAGAAATAACCAAATTAAGTATCAACTTATGAATGAGAGAATATGTTAATTCACTATAATGTTAAGCGGATTTTTTTTAAAAAAAAGTAATTACGATTTCAACATGTGTCTGCCTGCTGTTCGATGATTTAAAAACGTGATCGATTAAACCTAATTAGCTGTTATTCAAAATATCAAAAAAGAAAAATAAATTTTTTTATCTTAAAAAGCACGAGACCATTCGAAATTGATCCATGCAGTGGCGGAATCAAGAGGCTATTGGGGGGATAGACCTCTCTTGAACGAAGCAAAATTAAAAAAATGTTATTCAAATTCAAAATTAATTTAAAGTTGTTCGTGTTTAAAATAAACAGAAAAAATGTTATTTTTACAACTTTCAACTTTAAATCAAAAATAAAATTTTCAAATTTGCAATATTTTTTTCTTGAATGTTTTTACTCACCAATTTCAACACATTACAATCGCAAATTGTGATTCTCTTTACTTGAAGCAAAACAAACTTGATCCCTCCTGGCTACGCTGCTGCAGCTTTTTTTAGTTTTATTTTTTGTTATTAATTGATTCATTTCAATTAAATATGCGGAAAATTTCATCATCAGCTGCTACGTCATCATCTCATTTTGAAACGAGTTATTTTGTGTTCACTTACAATGGAATTCATATTAAAAATATCCATGATATTCAAAATTATTCAACATCATTATTAAATTAAGCATAATTTAACATTTATTATATTTTGGTTTATTTATTCCACGAATTTTTAAATTCATACTTTAAATTTGCACTTAATTATCTATAAAAATATTTTATTTTTCATCCCTAATTTAAGCTATGATCTCTTCAGTGCTTGATCATGCTGCTTAAATTAAGATGTGAGCTGTTTTTTTTTTCATATCATTTAGACCAAAAAAGCTTTATATGTATATCTTTTTTAATTATAATGCTATGGTGCATATTATTATTCTTATTATCAATAATACTTTTGAGATTCATTTTTCATTGTGTATGCTTCTACATATTTACATAGATATAGGTTTCTATTTTTGTGTCAAGTTTTCGTAGCTCTTTCCTCTGTAAAAAAAATATAAAATTGTTGACTTTTTTTAGTAAAAATTGATGTAATTTATTTACAAGAAGACATCCAAAAATTTATTGTGTCTTTTACGGACGATTTTTTTAAAATAATTATCGTTTAAGTATAATTTTTCCTTTTTATATTTTTCCCTTGAGCAATGAAAACTTCTGGCTCTTTTGTATGTAAAATTAGGCTCAAATAGACAAATTTTTTCAAGGAATCTCCAAAAAATTAATAATCATAATTTTACTCAAGCATGTCAGGGTAATTTTTTTCTTAAGTGTGACTTTCTAGTATTTTTTCGCAAATATAATCAATGTGAAATTTTACTATGACCAATACGCAATTTAAACAACCAAACAAAAACTTATACAACCAAACAAATCAGATATATATTTAACCTTTCACTTGTGAAACCATAAAATAAAAGTATTTAATTTCCTTTTAATGTCGCCGAAGTTTTTGTGGCAAGAAAAGTGACAATCAATAAAACTATCACCAGGCCTACACACTTGAATTTTTGATTTGAAATTGAAACCAAAATCATTTGTAGGTTAAACTGCAAATGCATTTTTCACATATGTCACAGTATCGTACATGTGAGCGGCGACAAAACCAAACCAAAATGTTATATAAAACTGTAGTAGTCGTACTTTAAAAACAATTAATTTTCCCTTTCGCATGATAAAAACAAATTCTGTATGTCACTCTCGTTAAAAGTTTATCTATCTATATCACTTCTGGCTGGTTAAGCGGTAGTTGTGGCTTTATTTCAAGGTTAACATTCACGTTTTGTGCTATAAGCTCTGTTATCTTGTGTTTTTTCTTTTTTTTTTTTTTTGCTTTATTTCACTTTGTGACAATTGTCACAAGTAGGTGGCTATAGTAATTTATTACTTTTGAATGCTAATACTACACTGCAAAAACTATTACATTGGAAAATAGAAATTTAATAATTAAAAAAAAAAAAAAATTGAAACTTTTATAATCTCTGCTTTAATTGGCGTCACGCCCACTTTAACAAATACTGTCATTTTTTGTCAAGTGCTTCATACGGACACTTTATGAAAGTTAATAAATAATAACAGGGGACTTACACTATCCAACATTCGCAAGCAGCATTTTTGCAGAGAAGACTTTTAATGCGCAATTACAGCGCTTTAACAGCTGTTTAGCTGCATACAGAGAGTAGTACCGCTGCTACAGCTGTTAAACTGTATATAGTGAGTAGAACCGCTGTTACTGTGCATTAAAAGTGTTCTCTGCAAAAAATGCTACTTGGGTTGAAGCTCAAATATGATCTCATAATTATTTTATCTGCGTAAGTTTTTAACCCGTGATTTTAAATATGTTTTTAGTAAATAACAATGACATATATTATTTTTTTTTACAAAAATAATCCTCACAAGGGGAAATACAAACTGTGATTATAGCTTAAAAAAATTGCTAAAATGCCTCAATTCAATTAGGGTTAGTAAGCTTTTTTTAATAAGCTTCAAATATTTCTCATTTATATTAATGAAGCAACAATTTATAATCAGGTCAAAGACCGAATTTGATTTATATCTTAAAACAGCCACGTGTGATCGAATATATAGTAAATTAATTTTGGACGTTTTACATTTAATTTTTATGTGAATTTATCTTATCGCTCACGTGTGCTATGCATCAAATTATCCATGAAGCATTAACTTTTAGCATATTTTTGATTGATGAATCTTTAAAATTTATTGCTACATAAATTTTGTGTAAATGACTGAAAACCTACTAACATACATACCTACACATCAGTGATATAATCATGTACGATGTAAGATCTGTAAAAACTATGTAATAAATATAAATCTTTTTAAATATTGTAAAATTTATGAATACTTTTTATGTTAAAAACATTTAAAGTTATGTAAACTTTGCTTTAAATTATTAAAAAGACAGCGCAGGTATCGAACTTTTTGCTGAAAAGTTTTGTTTAAAATGAAATAACTTTTCAATGTAGAGTCAAATTTTTAATTGGAAAGTTTAAGTTTATATGTAAACAGCAAAAGACAATGGTTATTCCAGTGATTAACACCAAAAGTAATGAAATATGCGAAGCATGACAGTCTTTAACCTGGAAAATAGTTTACATCGTGTTAAGTGGCAATACTGACGATCTGTCGATCCCAAAATGTGAATCAGTGGTTACCAAAATTCTTGAACTCTCTGCTTCATTTCTTTTCTCACCGCTTAACATAAATATGAGATAACTACACTTAGGGAAAAAATCAATGATTTTGTGTTTGTTTCAATCATAAACTCTTATGATTTAGCGCCAAGGACGAAAGTGCTTAAATTGAATTTTTGATTTGGATTCAAAAAGAATCCACATTGATTTAAAATGATTTTATATATGATTCAAAATGATTCAATGAAAAATAAAAAAAAAAATTATTTCAAATACTTTACAACTTCAAAGTGCAATTTAAAGTTTTTTACTATTGAAATAAATTTGAAAAATTTTATTTGCAATTCTTTTCAAATTCAAAATGAATTTAAAATTTTTTGTGTTTAAAATAAACAGAAAAAATGTTATTTTTACAATTTTCAACTTTAAATCAAAAATAAAATTTTCAAATTTGCGATGTAATTTTTCCCCGAGCAAAGAATTGAAACCTTTTTGCATTTACCAGAAAAAATCGCAAATTCACTTAGATAAGGGTATATTTTTTTGAAAACTTTGGGATAAAATTGTACATAGTCTCTATAATTATGCCGAGCTTGATCACTGAGTAGGTGATGCTTATCGTTCCGGCAGTGATGCTAAAATAAAAACAGTGATGTGCACGAGCAAAGAGATCTGTAATGTGATGGTCATTAGAATTTTCGCGAATGAACTGAATTTAGTTGGTATTGACACAATCATAAAGGATATAAAAAAGTGTTTTACTTAAATATGTTGAGAATTTTAAAGAATTCATATCAATGTGAAATAAAATCAAAAAAATAGTTAAATCACCAAATATATATTCGATCCAATTGAATCTATTCAATCGACTTAAATAGAAATCAGGTTTGGCCCAATAAACAGCGTTTTAAATTTCAATTAAGGCTATAGTACTATCTACCAAAATTTGTTGATAGTTAATAAATTTATTAACCAAATACATTTATATGAAAGAAAGATTTATATTTCTAAGTCTACTTTTTAAAATTGTGTAACGTTTGGGTACTTTACATTTTTTAAACTGTATGTCTCAATATACTTAAAATAAAAAATTAGTTCGGGAAACAATAAAAATTAAATGATAGTTTCATAACTAAAGTATGTAGTTAAATCAAAATTTTTACGATTTCACTGATAACTTGAGATCATTTGTATGCCAATTACCTTTTATTCTCAACAACTGAACTACGTTAAGTCTTAAATGAACTTTCAAAATATTCTTGACTTTAAAACTTAACGGCAACACCTTTGATTTGCCACATTTCTTTAACTTTTTTCTTAAAAATATAGCAATGCTCTATGCTCACAATGAATTAAAGGAATAAAAAAAAACTCGTGTATTTTTAATTTCCTCATATTTTCGATTAATTCCACCTTCTTTCCCGCCCATTTGCCTGCTCTTTCCGTGCTTTTCTTGCTTGATTAGATAGAAAACTAATTTTATCTATCAATTTGTTACAATTTTCTAAAATATGCCACATGTTGGCGCCGCTTAAGTGCCATCTATAAAAGAGCAATCAGCACGACTAGTAGCAACAAGATCAACAGCAACAACGACACCAAACTAAATGTTTCAAACAACATTTGCTTCTGGTCCGCTATACACACTGGTCCACTCATTCATAACATGATGATACAACGCTAACAACAGCAGCAGTAACAATTAATAACGTTAACAAGTGATTAACATGCCAACAACTCCTCCTTACGAAAAAAAAGAAGTATTTTTGTTATTTTTGTCGTTATGATAAATAATTAAATTTCTAAATTTAACTACTGAAAAAAAAAAAAATGAGTTTGAAAAGCTTTAATTTTGCTATAATTATAGCACATGCCTCTACAATTGTTTGTGCCATAATTTTAGCCCAATACAGCATGCTTAATAATATTAAATATGATTTTTATTAGGGCTTCGGTATATTTTTTTGCTATAAATATTGCTTAGCATGAAATATTTTTTTTAATTTGCAAATGAAATTTTTTGATTGTCAACCTAAGCACAGTAGTATTACTATTATTAAGTAACATCTTTGTTTATTCAACATTTTCTCAACTGCATATTAAGTTGATATCAAGCTCAATTTTCCAACACTTAAAAGTCGATGAAATTTTAGAGAATCTTAGCATTCTTAATTTAAATATAATATTTGTAAAATGATTACTTCAGCTCAACAACATTTTCTCAACTGCATATTAAGTTGACATCAAAATCAATTGTCAAACTAAGCACATTAGTATTCCGACTATGTCAAAGTTGATTTAAATTTATTAAAATCATAAATTTTTTAACTTTGAAAGTATAATTCTACAAAAAAATACTTTTCAACGCATTCTCAACTCCATATTAAGTTGATAACAAGTGCGATTCTCAAACTGAACGCATTATCATTTTAATTCCATAAAAATGGTTATAAAAATAGAAATTTATGTTATATTAAATGTAAATACAACTTCTGTCTTTGAACATTTTCTCAAAATATGTTACCATCAAATGAATTTCTTAATATTTTTCATAAATTTGATATTAAGTGCAATTCTCAAACTAATAGTAATTCCAAGATACATTTTTTCAAAATATTTATCTTTTGACAACGACAAAGTTGATTTTTGCATTCATTTTGCTTTCTGCTTTCATGCTGAAGCTGCGGTTATTGTTACTGATCTCTGCAATTGCTCAATTTAATTGTATTTTCGCTATGTTACGCAAATGCGCTGTATGTTGCATAGCAATTATTGCAAGCAGGTGGCAACAACGCTTAATTGTAAGGCTTGGTAATAATGAAGCAAATGATGATTTCGCAAACAAAAAAACCGCAAAAATTATATTTTGCTGTACATAGAAAGTTATTTTTACTTTAACTTTAATTGCAATTTAATATGACTTGTATTTTGATTTTTTAAATAAATTTTTATGAAAGCTGTAATTTTAAATTTCTGCGAAATTAAGCAGACAGACAAAATAATTTGATGTTTTAATTTTTATTGCATAAATTTAGCAGTTATAGAAAAATACCGGCTATTATTTACTTCAATTAATTAAATTGTACAACAGGACGTATGAGCAACATTTAGCTAATATTTCTTATGAATTTTTTGGTTTATTTAATTCCCCAAATTATAATTTCAAATAAAACAGCGTTCTTTTGTTGCGCTTAAGTTCGTATAACACATTTTCAAAGCTTTTGCCAAATTCGGTTCAGTGGCAAAGGATTTATTTCAATATACATATTTAAAACAAAAAACAGTTAAACGACAAACAAAATTTTTATTTGAAAACATTTTAATGCCGAAAAAATATTTAATTTACTTTAAATAAAGAAAACGAATACATTTTTAAACAACTTTAATTCGAAAATTTTCCATAATTGTGGCTACAAGTGCAGTACAAGATAATTCGAACTTTGAACGCAAGAAAGAAAGCATAATTCTATCACAAGACAAAATAGTATGAGCTAATTTTCCATAATCATTGTACTGTTTTGCCTTGTGGTCACAGATACGTATGCTCGATTTTCTTTAAATTTTTCTTAAATGTCTAACCGTAGATTATTGCCAAGTTTGACTTTTAAAAAAATTTTTAGAGTCTTATTTTTGATTGCGTTAATTTAATTTTCAAACATTAATCAAATTGCACAACAGAGCGTATGAACAACAATTTATATCAAATATTTCTTAGTTGAAATAAGTAATAATTTTAAATAAAATAATGCTTTTAAATGCGATTTAATCCATGGTAGTAGCTCAATTTCAAATTAAAATCAAAACAAAAGTCAAACAAATAAAATTTCCTCGCTTTAAAACTTTGAATGCCAAAAATTGCCTCAGTAAAAGAATTCTGTGAAAACTTTTAATTGGATGTCTCCATGTAATTTAATGGAAAATAAATGTTTGGTTAATTATACACCTACGATAACGTTAAAGATCAATAAATAAAATTTAACTATTGATATTTACATTATCTGCTTTGTAATAATTAACTTAAACCTATGGCTATCACGTGAATCACCTTCATATATATAATATCGTGTTCTATGTATGTCCTCTTTTATTGTTAAGTTTGTTTGTTCTTATCTGATGACTTAATATTGTCATTAAAAACAATTTTTTTTAATTATTTCAATATTTCACATGTACCCACATTCAACTAGTCTTATTGCTAATAAGATTCTCTCATGCAATAGCATGCGCTACTAATTATTATATTTAATAACTTCAGATTTTCGTTCATGTGAATTAAGTAGGTAATTTTATTTACAATAATATTAAGTAACTTAATATTAAATAATTTGAGTTCTTTATTAGTTAATTTTAAGTCACATCTGAATTTTTTAATTGAAGGAAATTTTTCTAAAAACTTTTTAATTTTCGTTGTTAATTATTTTCTCTAATTAGATAACATGAAATTTACAATTATTGTTATTTTAAATTTAAGTTATTATATGACTGATTAAATAAAATTACTAATTTAATTTTTTTTTTTTATTTTCAGGTAAGTGATAAATCTCTACACGCTAAATTTTTCTCATGAAAGTGGTTAAGTATTAGAAAAAAAAATATTAAACTTTTTCAGATTATTGTCACCAGCGTGTGTTTTTAGCTAGACATGCAAGTTTCAAAGATCAAAAAATAAGAAAGCACCTAAAAAGTCGCAATTCCAATAATTCCGATTATCAGCACTTGTATATAACATTATGGTGATAACTTGTTGCATTGCGTGCTCTGAGATTTTTATTCTGTATCTTGATAATGATAGCACTTTGCTGCCTAATAATTGTTTGTTAAGTGTAGACAAAATTGCTTGAAAAAAATTTGAGAAAATCAACTCTCGAAAAATTTTATATCAATTCGACTCAAATTTCACGATCAAAAACGGTTAATAATTTATCGGTGATACAATTTTTTTTTAAAGTAATTTTTTAATAAGTCTGAGCCCTTAGTTCAAAACCATTTTATTTAAAAATGGCATTAAATTTTAAAAGAATTAAATTTGAATATTAGTTACAGAACTTCTACTAAAATATTTTCTAAAAATTTTTCAACAGTTCTTAAAACGAAATTATCAGGAGCTAGCACTATCCCATTAAAATCAGACAACATTCAATTTAAATTAAGCAGCGTCCCATTGAAGCCAACGTATCTCTGTACCTTACAAGAAAATAGTAGGTTGTCAATAAAAAACACTTCAAAATAGCTTTCCCCTAATAAACATTCCTTGGCAAAATGAAATTTTGTTATATTGTTACGTATACGACATGTTTAACTAATAATTTACTATGACATATTTGATACAAATATATATATAAAAAAAATGCAAAAATTCAGGAAATGACAAAAAAGAAGTACCTAATTTTAATTAGCAGTTATCTATTTTAAGCTAACGACAAAACTGTTATTAATTTACAACAAGTTTTGTACAAATAAGGCATCTGCAGTACAGTGCACTCGTTATGACAGTTTTTTTAATTTTCATTTTGGAGCAACAACATAATTTAACGACAAAATAAATAAAAAAAAGCAATGAAATTTTATTATTTCTATTTTTAGCCTAACTGCTTGAAACAGTAATTTTTTCTGTTTGAAAATGATTGATTGAATTAATCATAGAGCAATTTACTGTGCTGCAAACATCCTCAGCAACATAATTTTTAACAGCAGCATCAACAGAAATGACCATAGCAATTATGCTTTGAACAACATGCTGCTGCTGCTGCTGCTGCTGCTATATTGCAATTATAAAGAGAGTACTCGTACTCGTGCAAGTTTTAGTCGACATTGCGACAAAATTTTATATACAGTGAAAGTTTTTTATTTATAATTTGATTGAATTAATTTAATTAAAGTGTCACATAGACGTTATGTTGATGTCAGCCAGTAAAGAGCAATTTTTTTTCTCTTTCTTCACTATTAAATCATTTAATTTTAACTCAACCTAGTTATTTAAATGGAATAACACATTATCATGGCGCCAAGTTTTTCTCGTCTCATGTCGTCTAAGCAAAATTTTGAACGTTTGCTTGATTGAGTATGTGCGCTGTCAACCACTTTTTAAAATATGACTTACAGTGAGTTAAATTTTGTACTATAAATTGTCTATCTTTCAATTTTTTAAGTATGGGCCCAAAAATATTTAATGTCCCCTTTAGCAATATATTGAAAACTCTTTAATGTTCTCTTTAATACACGTAACGCATAGTCTGAGGAACATTTTTAAACTCCATTATTTTCTATTTGCAAACTCATCTCAACATACTCCTATCATTATAAATTGTGTCATTTAAAGTGCTACTATGCTACGCAAATTCGCTACGTTGCATGTCATCTAATCGATATCGATTTAGCGTATCATACCTGAGGCGTTAGTACATACAATTTATTATCTAAAAATAAATTCTAATAATACGCTAATCATGCACAACTTCGATCCATTCATTATATAGATAGATGCTCAACATGAAAGCCATCCTTAGGCTATACAAACTATCCATGTCTCAACTAATTGCTTATCAATCAACTGATGTGCATCGTGCAAATATATCGCCAAACGATGGCACATTTTGGTTTGCATCAATCAAACTGTTGTAGGCACCACAATCTGTATCTATGCTACAGCCACAACAACGGAGCAGTTTCCAACTGCCTCTAACGATTATCAATAAACAATGTTTTCTCGACAAACATACAATCGCACAAATTAACAAGTTGCATAGAATGCTCTTTTTTAGCTGGGAGTTATTAACAGAGTTGTAAAATAAAGCATACGTTTTGAAAATTTTTTGGAAAAATTTGATTTCGTTTACTGTCAAACAAAACAAATGTGTATGTGTTTTAGAAGAAAAAATAGCTTCCTCAGTATAAATTTTTAAATTTTTTGCTGATATGGGTGGTGCCACGCCCTTTTTTCGAAATTCAACCATTTTTGTGTGTCACTAAACCGAACAACATTTTGATTTTGTGTTTAAGTTAGTGTCATTAGCTTTAGTATTTCTCTCGCTACAGGGTTTTAACGTTTTTGCGTGTACCGCTGGTGCCACGCTTTCTCTTCGAAACTTTTCCAATTTTTTTTTCCAGCCGAACCATTTTTAGTATTTATGTGAAATTCGATTGCACTACCTTAAAAATCTCTCTCAGCTTATCGGGTTAAAGTGTTAGCTTGTGCGGGGTGATACTACGCCCTCATATTGAAATTCGCCCATTTTTTGTGTGAATTTTTGTGAAATTTATAACAGTATAACGTTTTAAAGGTTTTATTTGTATGGGCGTGAGGCGTGTCGGCAGGCAATCCGTTTTGCTTATTTTCAACAAACACTTTTCTATGCAAGTCAATCACCAAGTATATAGTAGAATTCTTCATGCTATAAACCTATTAATACTAATCTATATAAATAAAATGATAGCTGTTTACTATGTTCGCATATCACGCAAAAACATCTTGATCAATTTCAATCAAATTTATTTAGGGTTATTTCTTAGACGCTTGGTCTCAATCTCCAAATAAAATTGTCTCGATATTTCTGTTAAATATCAAAATATTTAAGTTTTAAAATTGCTAAAAAAATAAATTTCTCACATATAAAGAAACATGTAAACATAAGAAATCGTTGAATGGAAATTGAATGTGTTAGTTAGTGTGTGTGCTTTGTTTTTTGTCGTTGCCATGGCAACTAAAAATTTTGAATAAAATTTTGAAATGTCTGAAAATAAAAGCTGTTTGCTTAAGAAGAAAATATTTGAAAAATGATTAAAGTTTTGTTCGAAAATTTGTCAAATAAATTTAGAAGGAACTTAGAGCTAATGGTTTATATATTTCTTACAAATATGCACCATATCATGACCTGGTGCGTTAAGGTCCTTTTGGATGTAAATAAGGCATATATGGCACATTAAATTTTATTGTCCGGTACTTTTATGTTCATAAGTGACCGAAATAACTTCGATTATAACTTAATTAAAAACAAGCTGCACGTATAAAGTCACGTGGATAAGCTAGTTATAAATAATGCTATATAGGGACTTTTACAGCTCTGCCTATTAGGCATATATTATGGTATATATGTATGTGTGTCACTCAAAACAGTTGGCAGCAACTTTTGCTCGATTTTTAGTTCTGGTCATCAATTTTTGTTACGTCTGCCAGACATTCATCAATATTAATGCAATTTCTTACCTTTCAGTTTATCACTGTCTTTTAGGCATGGTATCCGTATTCATGTCTGCATAGCAATTTTTTTTTTTAAATTATGATATAAATACATACTTTCAAATCTTACTATTTTTAGATTTTTCTTGCATTTTTCTATTTAGGTGCTATTGATGTGCACATTTTATGTTACTTTGATGTCATGCTTTTACATTTAAAAAAAAAACAACATTTTTATCAGATTAATGTTATTAATATCCGGCACATAGTTTCGTCCTAGTTCGTCATCTAGGTATTATTCATTTCTTTGAAATCTGATTATATTTTAAATTTTACAAAATTGTAAATCAGTTGAGAGAAAAAAATGCCAAGAGGTAGAAAAGTTCAAAACTTATAATTTCATTAAAGCCAATTTAATTTATACCACTTTTAGCATAATTTAAATGGTTCTTATTTGTATGGACGGTGGGCGTTTTCGCGAACCAGTTTTGCTTATTTTCAAACCCACGAGCTATATCTTATTCATAACAAACTAAATGAAAAAGTGACTATACCCTGAGTGCTGGGTAAATCACAAAACACACATTTTGAAGCAACAATAGGAGAATTTAAGCCAAATCAAAATATTATTTAAAATAATGGGCCTTGATTGGTGCATATACCTTACTTGTCTGCAATTTCAGCAAAAACAAATATTTCCATATGCCATTTTTTTTTTTTTTTTGCTTGCAACTTTGTCGACAAGTGTTAATTATG
Organism: Tricholauxania praeusta; assembly: GCA_949775025.1. NCBI lineage: Eukaryota > Metazoa > Arthropoda > Insecta > Diptera > Lauxaniidae > Tricholauxania > Tricholauxania praeusta. Next base: position 16,092,238 of record OX459031.1, on the reverse strand, counting down.
CATGTTGTTTGTTTCCTTTCCATTGTTTTTTAACATTTAAATTATTTAATCATTTAATTAACATATGAGCTGATGTCAAGCAATTCATATTTTTTTATTTTTTTGTTTTGAAACCAGTTTTTTTTTCTACATAGTAAAAAAAAAATGCAAATTTTTTCGTTTTGTTTGGGCATTAAATATAAATTGTTTATCAAAAACAAATATTTGTGTGTTGCTGCATTCTTGGTATTTAGCTGTCTGTTTGCTTAAGCTACTATGTAAATATTATTTTGAAGTATGTACACAGTTGACAATCAACATTATTAAACTATGATTTAACTGCAATTAGGATAATTTTTTTTTATAGAATTGAAATTTCAATTTAATTAAAATTGGCGTTAGTTTTTATTTAAAAGTTATGAGACTCGAATTCTTACGAATGTTATACGTTGAAATGCACTTTTGTTCTCCTTCAAAGGATGTGATATTTTTGTTTTAATACTTAGTCGCTTAAAATTTTTTTAAGACAACTGCAAAAATAACTTTATTAGTTAAACAGTTATTTAAAAAATAACGTTCATTCAGAACGTTACGTTTTTTTAAGTGAACCCTAATTTTAGGATTTTTTTGCTGTGTGACTAAAAAATAATAAAATAATATCGATCACTCGGACACTTTCGTGACCAATTTGCATAGTTCGATTTGTTTCATGTTTCAAGTTTATTAAATTATGAAGTTTAAAAAAAAAGACTTTTGCACTAAAAAATCTGCAATTAAACCTTTAAATTTCACATGCTCAACAAAAAGTACATTGAGTTATATGGGCATTTCCGCCAAAAAACCAACCGTGACAGAAAAATTAAAAGTTATTATTAAAGCGTTACTATCTGATATTATCTAAGGAAAATATTCAAATTTTGTTAATGTAAACAATTTACATCAGAATTCATTTACCACGGTGAGCAAACCACCTGCAAACTTGCATAAATGCAGTTTCTATTTTTTTTTTGTAATATTGAATAGTATTTTGCCATAAATATTTAAGTGTGTAAGAGAGGTGATACATGAAAAATCTCTCTTCCAGCGTCAATTAGCTAAAAACAATGCAAAAACATCAAACTCTATTAACTGTCAAATTTTAGTTTGCTTAAGTTCATGTTCTAAAGTCACAAATAACATAGAAAAACATCATATGTTCTCATTTCGAAATTTATAACAGCAGCAAGTGTGTCAAAATTTTTGCTCGAAAAGAGTTTCATGTACATAATTAAAAAAAAAAACGAGTGCAAAAAAAATAAATTTTTAAATTTTTGGAGCTTCTTGAAGTTTGTCATGTTCGCAAACATAATTTTAATAAATAGGCTTAAACCAGCTATTAACAGCCATAACACAACATAATCGCATAATTTTTTTTTTTTTGTTGGAAAGGTTGTGAAGAGAAGGAGAGTCATGTATACTTTTTTTTTCAATAGTAGGCGGTGCCACGCCCCTTAAGGGAAAAACGTCAACGTATAGTTGTAAAATTTGTGGAATATTTCATATTTGGGTTTCATTGTAGAATGTTTGTTCTGCGAACAGCTCTAAACGCATCAATAATGTTACAGATTTGCTTTTTTTTTGTAAGTATTATACCAAATACTGTAGAATATAGATATGCTGCGATTTTTATTCATTGAAAAGTTTGTTCTGTGGCCAAATCAGTTCCCTTTATTATCAATCAAGTCATATACATTTTTTGAGTGAAATCTTACGCGAAGTCTAACCTTTCCGCCGTATCAAAAATAGGAATAGTTTACGTGAAATTGCGATGTCTTTAGATAATTTGACTTTTGGTTGTAGACACTTTTTCTACAGAAATCTAATACCCAAACTCATTATTTCTTAATAAATATAGTTTCAAATATTTAAACATAACTAAAAACATTTATTTAAAATAGTCCAACGATTTCCTATGCAAAAAATTTCAAAGCTATTAAATATATGGTATGAATTTTGAAAGAAGAAATTTTTCAATTAAAAAACGATGATTTTTTTTCCTTACTACATTTTTACTTCTGCAATTCATGCTATCATTATGACCATTTTGCAACCAACATGTTTGCAACTTTTGCGTTTGGCGCCATCATTAGCTATTGCTGTCTTTTAACAACTGGCAACAACAACTATTTATGCCTTAAGCTACATTCATCGTGAATGTTTTTTTTTAAAACGAGTGTCTTAATATGAACGTTGTTTAACCAAAACTGATCACAACAGCAGCTCTCATGTTTGAGTACGAGTATTTTTAGCCAACTGACAAGACGACCTTAAGACCAAAATCAAATGCATTTTGCGTACTCCAATCCATGCAAGTTGTTGTTTGTGCTGTGCTGCGTGCTGTTGTTGTTGTTACTATTTCTTTTTCTATGCTTTTTTCACGTTGCTTTAATGTTGGTTTTCTGCGTTTTTTTTTTTGTGTTTTGTTCAAACTAAAAACTATTTTTAAACTAAACCAAATGTGGTTTTTCTAAAAATATCACAAACCAAACCAAACCAACAACATTTTGCAGAGTGCCAATCGTTGTTGTTTATAATGTTGGTTAGGTGTTGTCAATAGGCTGATGATAGTAATAGCAACAACAATTTTAGCAACATTGTAAATCATTTATAATGCGTCCTCGGCTGACTACGTTTGCGCATGCGCATCCATGTTGCAATGGCTGCAGTATCAATTTTTATTCGTAGTTGCGCGCAGTTGATATTGATGGCGGCCGTTGTTGATGCTGATAATTGTGCGCACTGTGCACTTGCTTGCTGCTGCTGTTGCTACAAATGATAGTTGATTTTGTTGTCGTTAATGTTTATGTTGCACAGTTAAAATTAGATTAATGCCAACAATGTCTGCATATGGACAGTATTTTGATTAAAATTATTTTTAATTTATTTTGATTTTTTTTCTCGCTGGATATTTGCTGGTGATGTGATAAAAATAGATATTGTTGCAAATGTTGTCCATCTATGTAAGTTAAGATGAAGTTTAATCGTTGGTTAGTGAAAAAATTAGGCAGAAACCATACATGGTGTTGAAATGCAAGAAATTAAATAAAAAGTAAAAAATCGAACATCTTTTTTTGGTTTGAAAAATGTTTGGAATAACGTCTAGTTTGGGGATCAGTTAAACACTTTTTTTCTTAAAAATACAAAATTATTTGAAATGAGAATTTTACAAAAACCTATTTTTTCATTATTTTCATAAAAAGGGCATTCAGCATCTAAAATTACATAGACAAAAATAAAAAAAATGTTTAAAATTGATGATTCAAGCAAATTCGTCTTTTTTTTATTATTTTGTTTAAGGAAAAAGTCGTCGACTTAGTGATCTTTTTTTACCCTTTGTTCTTTAATCGACTTTAATTCAATTTTTTTGCGTGCCCATTTCAAAATTGTCACTATCCAATTTTTAACTTTTCATAACTTATTGCTTTTTTGGGTGATTTTTCGACTTTGAGTTTTTGGCAAGACAAGAGAATTTATAAATGGGATTTTATGAAAACATGTATTCAAATTTTAATATATGAACTTAACTTCCTTACTGCTGCGAATATGAGCGAATCATTAAACTCAACTTCTATTTTTTGACCCTGGAACGTTATACTTATTTTACATACGTTAACGTTATACTTCGTCGGATCGACGAACTTTTATTTCAAAAAATTATTGCGGGTAAACTTTTCAAATTAAAAATTCACAAAAATCATTTTCACCGATCTTATTTATTCAGAAACAAACAAAAAAATAAAACTTCAAAATATTTTGTTTTGTTTTGGCTTAAAATCAATAGTATTTTTACTAACATTTTTGAGTTATTTTTTTAAAGGAACATTTTTATAGTACGAAAAATAAGAAAACAAATTTTGTCTTAGTACAGATACAGCCTTTCAATATTATATATTAAAAAATAAAAAAAAAAGAGAAAACCCCATCATTAAGCTTATTTTGAGTAGGACTTACAAAACTCAGCGACTCAGCGTCTCGTTTTGACGACACTGTGCCGCTGGATTTCACGTTTGGTGGCTTCGAACGTCCGTTTAGGACAAGCTCTCGACATAGATTATCATTGTTAAAAAAATTAAAGCATAATTTGCGGTATAAAGAAAGTGAATGAACAAAGAGTGAGAGCGCGTCGTCGACTCGACGAAGTATATCGTTCCAGGGTTAAATATATTTTTACATCACTAAATGCCTGCTTACTAAGTTTTGCAAATATTCGTTTCCTAGTTTTCTAGAAATATTTTTTTTTTAATTTTGTTTTTCTGAAAGGGGGCCAAGCCCCTCCCTGAAACCCTTTCAGATTTTTTCTACTTGATACCACTCAACTTATTCATACGACAAAATTATCTCTGGTAGATCCTTAGTTACGACATTTTAGATATTTTTCGTGTAATGACGGTGCCACGTCCACATCGGTTATCTCGCCTACAATTTTCTCAACTTATTGTATCATCAAGCATCCATATTCCAAGTTCTATAAAAAGCGCTTGCATAGCTTAAGAAAAATTGCATGAATTTTGTAACTCGGTAAAGCAGTAATTGTGTCACGCCGAAAGAATTCCCTTAAAATGTCCTTTTTTCAACTAAAGACACTCGATCATAGGAATAATTAGCACAAAAATGATATCAGATTTTAGTTTTTATTTCATAAACAATGTTTCCCAAAACTTAATTTTCTAGACTTAAACCGATTCCTCAGTGACATTTTGAAAATTTTAACATTTTATTAAAAATCTGCGAAAAACAGAAATTGTAACTTATTATTACAATTTAAATTTGTATCACTGATATTTTTCAAAAAATCCTAACCTACTTATAGTAACGGTTGCGCGCTTGCTTGGCACAGTTTATAATAAAAGTTAAAAATAAATGTCTTTGTAGCCAATTGTCAACAACAAACAGTACGTAGAAATGTCAGCAGTGACAGCATTAAGTTGAATTTGTTGCAAAGCACATTTTATAGGTGAATCAAGCAAATACCGTCTTGTTTTATTTTGTTTTTCTATTGCTTTACACCAGTGACAGCCAGCTGTCAGTCAATTCAACAATGTTGTTATATGGAACAACAACTGCATCCAACATGTCATTGTGACACATTTTAATTGCCAATTTATCATTATCACTAGCATTTTCCAACAACATTGTAATTTTTCTGCAAAAAAGTTTATTTTGTTGCTGTAATTGGAGGCAAAAAAAAAAGAGGAGTGTCATTACAAATGTAGCGGTGATTTTTTTGTTCTTCTCCATCATCATTTGCATAACAATTTTCTTAAGTCATTGCTGTTGTTTATGCCAACATTGATGATGTTGATGATAAACATGTATTGTCTGCACTTGATTGTATTTTGAAAGCTGCTTAGATTGCTGTTTTTTTTTTTCTTTTCTTAGAATCCGCAAGAATCGGAACATAATTGGCTTGCTGTTAAGAATCTCAATGGCAAATATTTGTGGAGAAAGAAAAACTACGGTAGCTGTCAGGGTTGTCATTACGCAGACTTTTATGTTTTTTTTTCTGCGGCAATGCGGTAACACTTAACATTGTGTTTGCATTATAAATGATATAACAGAATTATGTGAAATTAATTGAAGATTTCATGAGTTATAAAATTGCACTTCACAAAAGAAAAAAATAAAAAATTTCCGTCAGTTTTTCATTGTAAAAAAAACATAAACAGTTTTAACATTGACCTTAATATAAAAATCTTTTTTCTTTTTTATTTCAACAACAAAAAAGAATAATGCTTCAATAAAACGGCGTTATTTTTATTGTTAAAATCATATGTTTGTGTTGCGTACAATTATTAGCCATAACATCAAATTAAATTAAGCCAAAACAAAATTGTCAAATGTCAAATAACGCGTCTTATTTACACGCAACTTAAACAAGACCGGTAGTCGTATGGAAACATGCCATTATGCTTTGTGTTATTAACTTGTTGCTTTATTAGCTTCTGCTTCTTAAAAATGTTATAAAGAAACACATACTTTGTGAATGACTAATGCGCGTATACTGGATGAAGATAAAATATGAAATTCGTTTTTAATTATTTTATCAACGATACCGGCTTTATTTGCTGGTCTTTCTTTCAAAAGTTCGCCGCTTAAGGAACTTATTTCAATAGTCACTACTGATTTGAATTTTTTTGCCACACAATGAAATTATTTGCTTGTTAATTAGTTTATTAGCCGCTATATAAATTGTTTGCCGTTTTTTATATTTTGTGTCAGTGGAACTCAATTTTTTTGGCTTAACGACCTTTAAAGTAAATTTTACTCTCATTCGTTTTTCATATCATATGAACAAGCGCAATCAAATGAAGTTTGTTTTTGGCTTCAAGCCAGAAAAACTTAATTTTTATTATTACAGTTATTGTTTGCTTCAGAAATATATCAAGTTGTAATAATTACTCAACTGCATTACCAGCGATGGGCACGTCCAAGCATCTGGAGCCAAATTGGACCCCAAACAAGGAACTTGTTATTTTTGTTCGTAATTTTTTTATTGCAAAAAAAAAACTAAAAATCATCAAAATGGCACACATCAATTGCTGTTTGTGCATCTTTAAGTTTTAAGTTAAGGTACCACGAGCCATGTTCAACATTTATCTTCAATCTTTCCCAATGTTTTCCAAAAAAAATAGGATCGGCACAATCATTCGGAATAATACTTTTTTTTAAATTTGTTAGCTAGTGTAATTTATGTATGAATATAACCGGTGATTTTTTAAGCGCTTGGTTTTTGAATATTGAAAAAAGAAAAGAAAATTTACAAAAGTGAATGAAATATTTATTTAGAGCGATACATCAATTCCTGCCATTTACTTTTTGAAGATTATTTCATGTAAATATTGCCCGCGGCTACGCCTGAGGTGGTCCAATTTTGGCATACTTTTTCCAACATTTCGGCCGGTATCTCACCATCGCTGCAATTGTGGCTGGCTTGTCTCTTTACATGAGGGACTTCACGTAGCCTCACAAAAAATAGTCTAGTGGGGTCAGATCGCATGATGTTGGCGGTCAATGGATTGCTCCAAAACGTAATTGCTCACCAAACTCGCCTCTCAATATAGGTCCATGGTATCGCGTGCCGTGTGGCATGTAGCACGTCTTATTGAAACCACATGACAACCAAGTCCAATTCTTTCATTTTGGGCAAAAAAAGTCTGTATTAATCGCACGGTACCTTGCTCCATTGACTGTATTGTTGCGATTTTCATTATTTATGAAAAAGTACGGTCCAATGATGCCGCCGGCTCACAAACAGCACCAAACAGTGCATTTTTTAGGCTGCATTGACAGATCTTGAACTGCCTCTGGCTACTCTTCAAACCAAATTCGGAAATTCTGTTTGTTGACGTACCCTTTGAGCCAAAAATGAAGTTCGTCGCTGAAGAAAAATTTTCACATTTCTCACAGAGCACGAATTTCGATAAAAGTTCGTTTGTTAGTTTGTTCATGGTGAAATGGCAAACTTTGTTGAGTATATTTGGCATTGACACATGTTACGAAACAAGCGTGAGGTGTCAAAAAACTTACACTGAAAAAACAAATAGCAAAAAAATCACCCGTTATAAACACCAACGACATCCAAATATCGATTAATTTTGAAATCGAAAACACAATATATCTTCCACCAAATACATAATTTGGTGATTATTAACAAATGAATATTTGCAACAAAGAAATATTTGTTTCAATCAAAATATGATTTGGTGATTATAACCAAATATATGGTTGAGCTAGTATAATTGTCTAAATTATAATTAGATAATTTACTTCCAAATATATGATTAATTCAATAATATTATTTAATTCAGCGGAATGTGTGGCCTATGGGTATAATTTGTTAATTATTAATAAATATTGATGCATACAAATAAATCGTTCTCTCTGGCAGCATTATATCACATCACTTTTCGAGCGCCTTAAGGGTAACAGTTTTTACACAAAAATCGTTCCAAAATTTGAATTCTGTAAATAAGAACTGTTTTAAATACAGATACAAACCCTGTAAACTTCTGTTTAGTGTCATATTGAGATGAAACTTAGTTCTGACTCATGCTTACATGCTTAATGGAAGCGGCTATGTTAATATTTTGCTACTTATTTTCCATTATTTTTTTTTTTAATAAAATTGTAAAAAAATGCATAAAATTAACTGCTGTTCTGGTTTTTCTTTTATCTTATTTTTTAATACTTTTATAATAAATCATAATAAGTTGTTATTTTATTTTAAGTGTACAATATTTAAATTTATTGTATGTTTTTTTTTTGAAGGTATTGTCAATTGAAATTTTTAATTTTACTCAAATTTAAATTTTTTAGGTAAAATGCTTTACAATAATCTATACAAGTAGAAACTCACCCTTGAAAATGCTTTTTATTTGTTCAAAAAATTGCTGGGAAAATGTAATTAGCTTAGAGATATTGCTCTTACAAGAATATTTTGCAACAATGGAGTTCTGCCGCTTTTTTGTAAAATTTGATCATTAAATGCAAATTGCTTAAAATAATTACGTCAGGCATTGACTAACAAATTCGTGCTTAATATTTTAATTGATTTTTTAAATTTTTTAAGCAATTTTTAATAGAATGTCGATAAAACTTTTAAGGCAATGAGTGCATCAATTGCTGTACAAATGCAATGCCAATTCATTTATATGTAAGGTAGTAGAATTGTTCGGGTGGTCTATTACATAAAATAAAATAAAAAAAAATTTCGTAAAACGCTTAAATTTTTTTATCAGACTCTTACGCCTTTATAACTGAAACTTGCAGAAACCATTTTCTTTGCAGATTCTAATTTAAGATTTTAAACATCTTAAGGAAACATCTCATGAGACAAAATTGTAAGCAATTAAAGATAGTGCCTTTTTTTTCAATTAAACTATCATAACAACGATAAAGTAGAAGCAACAGCAACTTGCTGACATAGTTGGCATAGTTTTTCCATTTTAAGCAATAGATGAGACGCTGCGAAGAAATGTGCATTTACCAGGTGTGCGCGCGCAAAAAAAAAAATTATTTCTTCATCCTGTCAATTTCTTTTATGCTCATTTTCTATTTTTTTTTTTTTTTTTTGCACATGCAATTATTTTTAAATTCTTTCATTTTAACATCCTTTTCTAGCTCAGTGAATGTAGGCTGCTACAACTTGAAATTGAAAAAACACAAGTAAAAATAACTTCAAATATGCTGCTGAAACATAGTCCAGCCGATTATACGCATAGGCACCGGAAAAAGCATAATTTACCAGCTTTATCATAGGATGTTGTAATTTCGTTGACTACAAACATTTTAGTCCTTAACCCATTATACGGCGCAAATAGCTTTCATTGTGATTAAACCTTAAAATCTGCAGTTGCTTAACTTTTCTTTTGGTGTAATTTTTCGACGTTTTCAATTCAAAAAAAAAAAATAATTTTTTGCTTACAATAAATCAATGATTTATGTTTGTTTCAACCATAAAAGCTTATAATTTAGCGCCAAAGCCTTAAATGTTGAAATTAAAAAAAAAATTAAAATTTTATTTGGATTCAAATAAAATCCACATTGATTTAAAGTGATTTCATAAATGATTCAAAGTGAAAAAATGTATAATTTAAAATAAGAAAAAGTAATTTCAAATACTCTGCAACTTGAAAATGCAATTTGATGTTTTTTGTATTTCATATACATTTAAAAATGTTTGTGTTAAAAGTAAAGGGAAAAATGTTATTTTTACAATTTTCAACTTCAAAATTCGCGAGCTTAAATCAAAACTAAAACTTTCAAATTAACGTTGTTTTTCTCTTGAGTCTATGATGGTATACTTTTAGGACTGCAGAGTAATCTATTCCATTGGTCAACCTACTATAGATCAAGCATAGCAATCGTAATAGATTTTTGGAAGTCCTTAGAAAATATGCTTTTTAACGCACTATTTAAACTATTTATGTACCCAATGACTCTCTTTTACACATCTTAAGTCTCAATAATAGCAATATTTTCCTATAAAAATTACTTGACTATCAAATCATCGACTTCTTTTGAATAAAGCACATTTTTTATTCAACTTTATAGTGTAGAAAAAAAGTGAAAATGTTACATTTTGATCAACCATATCCTATAATTAATGCAGATGTGCACCATTGTTCTTAAAACCGTTGACCCAGTCAAATTTTTGCACACAAAGCAATTTTTTTTTTTTTTTTTTTCTTAAAATCATTCTAAAATGGGTTAAGTCTTAAAATGATGCCAAGTGCTGACAACAGCTGCCAACATCCGCTGTATGTCTATTTTGAGAAAAATGTTCCTTTTTTTTTCAATGAAAATTCTTGTAAGTTCTAATGTTTGTTGGTATTTTACTTGCGAGTTTTTTTTCGTTTTCTTTTGTGGCATACTTTGTGGCGCCAGAGTGTTTAAATCTATAAGCTTTGCTTCTATTTCAATGCAACTTTCTTATTCTTAAAAGTTTTTTTTTTCTCTTGATCTTAGATTTACTGCATCAAATGAAATCAAAAGTTGGCTCTATTTCAATATAGTATGTACTATATAGAACCTTTTTGGTGAAAATGACAACCATGATAAGCTTTTTGATATTATTTTTTATCTCTTTCACACAATCTTTTATTTGCTATCATGTTGTAATAGAAAAATGTGTATCATATGATGATGAGTTTTGCTATTAGTTGCAGAGATTTTTGCCAGATACGTCAGCAGTTGACCTGCATGTTATGTTAGGAAAAATTCTTCAGAAATACTTCAAAAAGTTGAAAGTTGATGTATAATGGTTGCTATTGTGTTATTGAAATTTTAGAGGCTTTAAGAAACAAAATAATTTTGCTTTAACTTTTTGTTCTTGTAAAAGACTCATATGCTTAAAATTATATTTTAATATGGGTATTATCGATATTATGAATTATTTTTGCATTTCTATTAATATTTTCGCATATTTTCGATGGAAGACTTAATTTTTTTTGATACAAAATGTCACTGCTTAGTAAATTATCAAACATTGTGCTGGGTTTCGACATTTTCCAAATAATAGATTACTTTTGCGAACCTAATGAAAATGAGCGTTATTTTGTATTAAAATAATAAGTTTTTTTTCGTATAAAATTTTGCTTATACTAGTAATAGAGTTTAGCTACTACAGCTATTAGCTTTCTTAGCTATTCAGCTTGAAGCCTTAAATCAAATAAGAAGCTTAGAAAATAAATTTTGAAAATGAAAAAAAATTTGTTTCTTATAATTTTCATAGCTTCTTGCACTTTCTCAGCATATTATGAAGAATGCTCTAATAGTCTATGGTATAATACCAAACCTTGTGCCGGTTATGTAGGGGACGAGTCTTGTATCCCTCAAAACATGTTTGAATATTTGTTATATTTTTCTGATGCAAATACCCTAGCATACACTTAGGCATGCAAGTATAATCTATTATACATAATAGAAATGTGGACTACCTTAGATATAAGTACATATGATTATAATTAAAAACTTTAAAAGGGGTTTTTTGATTCGATATCAAAGTCACCCTTACAATATATGTATTTTTAGTGGTTTAAGATTTAAGCCTAAAATTTTAATTTTTTTTTATGATATTGCAGTTTATTAATTATTTATTTTTTTTTTACTTATAGATGGTACTTCCGCAAAATCAAACGCATTGAGGCTGAAAAGAAATTATTACTGCCAGAGAATGAGCACGGCGCATTTTTAATCAGAGACTCTGAGAGTCGTCACAACGATTATTCATTATCAGGTGAGCAAATTAAATTTTTATTATTAAATTTGCTTTTTGTTTATATAAACAGATTGCAAATAAAAAGATTTATAAAAAAAGAAATTCAATTTTAAATCGATCCATTTTACAAGAAAAATATTAATTTGGTTTTTTTTTTTGTCAAATTAAAATAAAGTAGCTACCCAAAATATTGAAATAAAAATCTCTGAATGCTATGTGCTGATATGTTATTTTTAATTTATTCTTAAGTGTGATACATTTTTTTAATCATAATATAAAATAAAATTTTACTCCTTCTCTTTTTTTTTTTTAGTTCGTGATGGTGATACTGTAAAACATTACCGCATCAGACAATTAGATGAAGGTGGCTTCTTCATTGCACGACGCACAACATTCAGGTTGGTTTTTTAAAAACTTAAATCATATTCAAAACTCTATTGTTGTTTTTCATTATTACAGAACACTTCAAGAACTCGTTGAACATTATTCAAAGGACTCCGATGGCTTGTGTGTTAATTTATGTAAACCATGTGTACAGGTAAAAAATAAATTCAATATAAACTACTTAAGTATGTTGACTTGTAGAACTCTTATGATTTAAAGCATTAGTTTCAAAATGTTTATTTAACAATTATGCATATGTTAATGAATATTTTATAGCGCCACATCATCTTAACATTTGACACTCATACAAAATGTAATTTTTCAGTGCATCATCAGACATTAACTTCATGACACATCAAAATATATTTACTTAAAATTTTATCATTTTAAAAAATATTTTTTTGTTTATTTCTTAAATAACTCTCTGGCAAAATATAATACTGACATATATACCCAAAATAATGCTCAACAAAGAAATTTTTAAAAACTTACGAATATATAACACATTTATAATTTGCGTTTTAACTTTTAAATTATAATCATAGTTAAATTTTGCCAGCATAGAGTAGTTAAATAGTATTTCAAGTTTTTTTTTTAAATTAACTTTTCGGTTACCCCTTTTTCTCTTTTTCAAAGAAAAAAAATGATCTCTCTCTCTCTTTTTTAATATCCAAACGTTATTTACAATTGTTTTTCTACAATTTTCCTTTTATTTCCAATTTTTTTGTGATAACATTTCTCAATGAAATCAAGTCAAACCAATTTGTGGGTATTTTTGAGGTAGGAATTGTTTTTGTTACAAATTGAAAACACCATACAACAACTACTACTATATACTATATATTTTCCAATATCACCAAAAGTCAGTCAAATCCAAATATAACTTATACTCTGTACTGTACTCGCTATTACCAAAATTTCCCATAATCGCTGTTGTTGTTTTCCTTTACTTCTTGTATAGTTTTCTTATTTTTATGCCTATATTCTTATTTATTTTGTCTACACATTCTACAGCAGCGTACTGCATAAGACTGAAAAAAGTTTAAATTTTCATTTCTAAAACTAAGTGTTTGTTTTATACAAAGCCGCTAGCAAATTTTTAGGAGTAATTTATTTTTTAAATATATGTCGAACCCTGCTTTACACAGAAGATATGCCCATATGCTCACCACCGATCGTCATAATTGGTATAATGGAATAATTTTGCTTGCCTAAAATGATACTACGAAATTTTTCATAATATCAAAAATGTATTAGCTTTCCTTTCTAAAAAATTCTAGATCTAAGCAAAACCAGTTTTTTGTATAGTATATATATTATGCGAATCTTTAATTATTCATAAAAAACTATCTCCTTGATGTAAGGAAGAAAAAAAATTAGTGGCTAATATTCTACTTAAATTTTTATACCATGGAGCATGTTCTTTATCAAAAAAAAAATATTTTTTTTATTTATTAAATGCCATATTGCCATAAATTCCAAACTCTCCTATTAACTTTATTTTTGAAATAGACAGTCTGAATTGCTCATAGTATAACATATGGTTTGGAGCGGAGTTGAAAACTGCAATGTTTGCAAATTTTCCAATAATGATGATATGCCATCAAAATATTATATCAACTGCTAATTAAGTAAAACAAACAAAATAAAATTACATTTTAGCACATTTTCTACATACATATACACATATGTGTATTTATTAGTGTATATGAATTATTCAGTAATATATGCATGTAATTTGTTTACATATCATTACTTATGTATGTATGTTGCTGCGCACCTGTCACTTATGCCAATTTATAATACTGATTGAATTCTCGTGTGTGTCATAAAGTAAAATCAACATACATAGGTATGTAACAAAGTCATTAAAATATGTTAATTCATTCAATTTCAATTAAATTGTTTTTAACATGTCTCTGCTCGAGCGGAAAATAAATAAATTAAGCATTAATGACAAAGCTATGCTTGTTTCAATAGATCTTATTGAAACATTTATATATTCCCACTAGTGTACATAAGTATATATGGATATGTATGTACATGACGTTGTAGTGCAATGCTTCACTTAACATTGTCACCATGCTAGGGCACAGTAAACTTCATCATATAGCGACTTTTATATGGAAAAATAATTTAGAAACTTCAACCCAGTTGGAGGAATCCTTATTTTTATATGAAAAAAGGAATTTAGCAACTCCAATCCAGGTTTAATAACTCGTATTTGTTGTTCACTCTTTTGTGTACAAACGATACTTCACTTTGCACTAACTCGTTAAATTTAATGAGTGAGCAATACTATTGAAGTTTAATATAATAATTTCGTCTGAAACTTTAGGTAAACACTGTACCAAAATAATACCATCAAAACATATATTTTTAAGAATGCAAAAATATTTCATTATACCCATAATATCGATCGCTAATATAAAATAAAATATCAACATGTAATATAATAAAATCCAAGAGCAAACTGAGATAGTTATCGATGAGTTACTTGTAAAGTATGCCTCAAATCAAAAAATATATGAATTCTGAAATTGTAAAGGAGATAAAACCATATCGATTTTTCTTCAAAAAGAGAAGTCCGAGATTTTATGGCCAGAAGTCAGTCGATAGATTTTTTTTCTCCTCTATAATTTTAGATGTTATACATTTTTTTTTATTTAAAACGTGGAAATCAACAAAAAAATGTAAAAGGAAAAAAAAAATCCTTTTTTTAAAAAGTCGTAAACGCTATAAGTTACATGCGGAAGACAATATGAGGGAGGGTAAAGCTCATTGAATTCGTAAAAGTAAAAGTTTCAATTTTAAAAAAATTTAATAATCTTTGTCATGTTTGTTTATAAAGCATGATCCGATTTGTGAAATTTCACATGAATATCGGTTACTGCAATTGACTGTAAATTCGATTAAAATTCAATTGATTATATTTAAATAAAAATATTGATGCTTCCGGTATTTTTTGTATGTTATAAACAACTAACTCTGTATTATAATCATCTAGGGAATTCCGCTTCAGAAAACATGTTTATACAATATTCGCTACTATATTTTTTAGGAATCCAATAGTAATCCATTGTAGCCAAAGAAGCAGCTGTAAAAAAGTGTTCTTTATAAATTAACTAGCAACGATTGCCTATTGTAGACATGTTCCTTTACAACTTCACAGATATCAAAAAAAAAAGAAAAGAAATTTGATATCTATAATACTATCTTTCCCAGAAATTGCATACTTGCAATCTTGCACAAACCACCTTTCTACAGCTGCTTCTGCGCCTATTCTATATACCAAAAATTACGTATACACTAGTTTCTACAGAAATAGCTCAGAGCCTTAAATCTATATAAAATTAACGTCGTTTGTAAATACACCACAATGTATGCTATCATTTTCATCCAAATAATTGGCAACTCATCTTAACAACCACACTTAAACCACCCACAAACACACATAACAATGACGCACCAAACTTGAAAATAAGTTGGATTAAAATAGATCTGCTTTTCAAATAAGTATGCCAGCTATTGTTGCCGCAAGCATTAGGGCACATACTAAACACACATGTCGCCAACTACATACTATAACCACAACCACAGCAGGCCAAATTCACTTATACACACCACTCACCCATACCATGTTTAATACACGTACCATTTAGCATTTCGTGCGCGCCTAAAACCACACAGCAAAAAACACAATTTAACTATTTATAACCAATGAAAAGCTTTTAGCTAATTTATGTGTGTTATTATCGCTACGATAACTCTTAATGTCCCAAATTTAATGCAATTATATTTTGCTTTTTATTTATTTTCGTAAAATGCAGATTGAGAAACCCGTCACTGATGGTCTATCACATCGAACACGTGATCAATGGGAAATCGATAGAACCTCTTTGAAGTTTGTGCGTAAATTAGGTTCCGGACAATTTGGTGAAGTATGGGAGGGCCAATGGAACAATACTACGCCGGTTGCCATTAAAACATTGAAATCAGGTAAGTTTCCAAAAACTTCAATTCAATTCAATTCCAATTCAAATATTGAATTCTTTAATTTTCAGGCACAATGGATCCAAAAGACTTTTTAGCTGAAGCTCAAATTATGAAGAAGTTACGTCACAACAAATTAATCCAATTATATGCTGTCTGCACTGTTGAGGAACCCATTTATATCATAACAGAACTGATGAAACACGGCTCATTACTGGAATATTTACAAGGTGTGTGTTCCGATCTGAAGCAGCGTTTGTAGCTTCGATTGCTGTAGTTTTTTGTTGGCCAGTATTTGCAGTTTAATTATTTTTAGCTATTGCAGGCAAAGGACGTAGCCTGAAAATGCCGGTGCTGATTGATATGGCGGCGCAGATAGCAGCTGGTATGGCCTATTTGGAATCGCAGAATTACATACATCGTGATTTGGCTGCACGAAACGTATTGGTTGGCGATAATAATATTGTAAAAATTGCCGATTTTGGCTTAGCGAGGTAAGTGTTATGTTAATTTGACGCTTATTTTAAGTTGGTATGAATTACAACATAATTATGGATATGTGACTAGTTTTATGACTAGTTTTAATATTTTAATTTCAAAACTCATTAGCATAAAATATTAACATTTCCTTTCCCTTCGCAGACTCATTAAAGAAGATGAATATGAAGCACGCGTTGGTGCACGCTTCCCCATCAAATGGACTGCACCAGAAGCAGCTAACTACAGTAAATTCTCAATAAAATCAGATGTGTGGAGTTTCGGTATTCTATTAACAGAATTGGTAACATATGGGCGTATACCATATCCAGGTACTATTGAGCAATGGCATTATATTTGGATTTTATTTCTAATTGAAACATTTTTTTTTTCTGCAGGTATGACAAACGCTGAAGTATTAACACAAGTGGAACATGGTTATCGCATGCCAATTCCACCAAATTGTGAACCACGCCTATATGAGATAATGCTGGAGTGCTGGCATAAAGATCCAATGCGGCGACCTACATTTGAGACATTACAATGGAAACTTGAAGATTTCTATACATCAGACCAGAGTGATTATAAAGAGGCACAGGCTTACTGATAAATGCTTATTCTTCCAACAACGATGAGAACAACATCGACTAACAACAACAAATGCTGTCAAAGTGAAGTACAAAATCACAACAACAATAACAGCAACAGCAGTAGCAACAACAACACTCCATAAATAGTTTTAAACAACTTCAGTTTAAGAAGCAAATTTAAAATACAAAAATATTTTAAGACGCTTCATATGAAGTTGATGGAACTGTTCTAATTTATTTTTCTGACTATATATTAAGAACTTGGTCAATATTCAGTATATGAAAAGAAAGAAATAAACACAATCGCAACAATAATTACAAGAAAACAAAAATCACACACTGAACGTAAATCAAATAAATTTAATATATAAAATAATTGAGAAACAACCATGATTATAACAATATGTATTTAAAAATGCAATTTACATACATTTTTTTTATTTAATTTTTATATATTTTTTCTTTTTCTCCTTATAATAATATAATTTTTTTTATAATCATTCTTATTAAAAATATTACTATAATTATACAAATATTTCTCACTTATTACTTTTCTACAACAAAAGCAACAACAAAACATTTTTAAATGTATTATTATTTATATAAATAAAGAAATATTTATACACACACAACACTTGCATATAAAGTCACTCTTTATACTTATATTAAAACAAAACTAAACATTTAAACTTAAAATTTTTGCATACATTTTATATATTATTTATGCTGTTTATTATTAAAAAATAAATTTTAGTTTCCTTTTTTTATTTTACAATATATGTTGTATGCTTGTTAAGAAAAGAAAAAAAAAATTTAAAACATTTCTGTTTCATTCATTGCAAAATTACGCTACAAAAACATCAATATAAAATTATTACTCGTGTTATAAAATTATGTTTAATGATAATTTAATTAATTTTAGAACAAAACACAATTTATTATTGAATAAACTACTTTTACAGACAAAAACAAAAGAAAAATCTCAGCAGTTTTGTACTCAATTAATTGGGACTAAAATGTATTTCGTAAATTGATGCAGCAGCGTATGCATATGATTTCTCAAAAGCAACAAAAAAAAAATGAAGATCAAAATCTATTAGCTATGCCGTCAACTGTGAGTAAAAGATTTCTATCTTTTTAAAACTATATATGTATATAAGATTTAAACAAAAATTGATTAAAATCTTTAATACATAACGTTAAATACTTGTGTTTAACTAAAAATATTAATATTTGGTCGATAAATTAAGTTAAAAAGCTACAGACATAAAAAATTAAATCTTTGTAATATCTAATATTTAAAAAATCAACTGTTTTCCACAGCACGCCGTTCTTAGGCCGCGGTTACACTGGATGCGGAAATTTGTTCGTACGAATTCTTAATAATTTGTTCGTGCGAATATATTTGAACAGAGTGGTTACATTAGACGCGACTGCGTTCATACTTTCAGTTGAAGTGCAATCCATCAGCTGTTTTTCTCCTTGTTTTCGTGCGACTGTTCTGATGAAAAACAAAATTTTTTGTTCGCATTAAAGCAGTCGTACAGATTCGTACGAATACGCACGAAGCATGCGTAGCCACTGTAACCGCATTCATATACACACATGCATTTGTTCAATTTATGCAATTCTTACGAATACGTACGAATTCGTACGAACAAAAATCCGCATCCAGTGTAACCGCGGCCTTACTTTCTAATGATTTAAAATAACTTTGCATATTTTTCATCATCATTTTTTTTATTTATTGTCCTTTGTCATCATATGCTGACTGCATGCACTTTTGCAAAAGTAGAACATTTGGAGTTTTTGAAACAATTATATCAAAAGCTTTGGCGCTTACTTGTTTCTTAGCTAAGGTATGATAATACAAAAAAATGTTTGTAACGAAACGCCGATTATGAATTTGTTTTAATATATCGTCACATAAATACTTAAGTGTCGTACAGAACAGAACTGTCGCGTTTGGTATATTTATTGAGATATTTTTTCGCAGTTTGTCCTAAATCACTTTTTATCGATGAGTTTTATGCTTATTTTTTCCATACCCATACAAAATGTCTATCTCTATCCATTCCTTTGCCATAACTCTTAAACCGCTTGAAATTTTACTTTGCAGTCTTTAATGAGGTTGTGACCCTCATTGACAGTGACAACTTTGTCCTAAACACCACCCCTTAAAATATGCATGTAAGACTTAAAAATTGATGAAATAATGATTTTTTTTTATTCTTGAGGAGGGATGTGGTTTATCGTATTTATCTACTACTTCTGTAAATATTCAAAACATTGATTTGTGTTGTATGTGAGAATTTCTTAATTTTGATACATATTTTTAAACTTGCTATAATTTCTTATATAATAAGCTAGTAATAACGTTTTAGTTGTATAACAACAGGAAATACTCTAAACATTGCATAATTTTCCTAAACGCAAAAAAAAAGATTAAATTACCAAATTAACGTATTTAGAGTTCTGGATTGTGATGCAATCGAAACTTACTTTTATCTGTAGTTAATCGTTTTTTTTTTTAAATTAGTTCTCTAGAACATTCTTGTGTAATCTTGAAATCCACTAATATTTCCATTTGGCAATGCATATTTCCTAGAAAACCTTACACGTTCGTGTTGATTTAATTTCGTTATATACATATCTGTGGACATTTGACAAACCAACCTCTTTCGGTCTACGATAATAACTCAATATAGCGTTGAAGCAAAGAGCTTATTATGTATTGCCATCATTTAATTTTAGTTGCTCTTTTCAGAAGTTTCTAATAAATACATGGTGGGACAAAAACAAAATTTTTTTACACATCGAAAATAAAAAACTAATATATTATTTTCAAATCAAATTTTCAGTTGAAAAATGATTTCAAAATATATCTTTAAATGCTGTCCGTCAGAGTGTAAACAAATCTGGGTTCGGTTTTTCAGTTTTTATGACTTGAGTTAGCAAAAATGAACTAAATTTACTATTCAAAAAGTAAAGTCTGATTTAAAAAGTATGTAATTAATGTAAGTTAAAATAATGCTTCTGTAGAAATAACTTTTATGTAGAATTTATAAAGTTAAGTTGACATGTTTACGTGCATATGTTACCGGTAAAATTGGTTTTTTGGACAAACCAGCTTAGGCCAAACTTGTTATATGAAGTGCATTAGGCCAAATTATTTACCGAGACTTAAGTATACAAGTACGATGTAGTAGCGTCGCTAGAAGGAAATCCGTTTTATGTAACACCATTAGGGGGCTGACATTTCATGGAAAAACATTGATTTCTTTAAGGTTTTTTTTAATCTAAGATATGTCATGAAAAAGCGTGACACCCAAGAGAGCAAGGAGATGACAACCGATGTAAGAAATTTTTGGGCGGTATCAAGTGGGGCAGTAACGTTTCTAGGATCCGCGGGCACCTAGGCTAAACATTTAGTGTGTGCCGGGAGAGGTTTTTGGCTAAAAGATACAAAGAAACACAACAAAAATTAAATTTTTACGATTATATTAAGTATAAGATTGCTGGCCAAAAAAATAAAGGTCATTAATTTTGTGGCGCGGGCCCCTAAGCTGCAGCCAATGCTTAAACACGGCCCTGAAGTAGTGTACTTTTTTATTTGATCATTTTATGGAATACGGCAGAGCTAAAATTTTATTTTGAATGCATAGAATTTTTGAGAATATTAAGCAAATTTGTGTGTTCTTTAGAAATGACACAATTTTTCCGCATCGAGAAATTTTGTTTGAGAGATATATAGCAAAAAAGAAATAAAAGTATAAGAACATATACTATGTATGTATAAGGAATAGATATGTATTTAAAAGAGTATAGGCTACAAGTATACATATGTATAATGTTAAAATTCGTGTTCGTTCAAATATGTAAAATATAGTCACATTTCTAATACGACTAGGTTTGTAATTATAAAGAATAATCCATAGCCTAAAAAGAAATACATATGTGAACCAAAAACTTAATTTAATAAAAAGTTAAATTTTATCAGAAGCATGCGGATAATTTAAACTCAAATAATTTTATCGCATCTTTCATAGAAAGCATACGTTTTAAATGTTATAGTATATACTGCAGCGCACAATTTTTTAAATTAGGTAAAATACTTACGTATACTAAATATTTATTATTAAAAAGTTAATTAAACGAAATTGTATAATTTGCAAGAGGGCTACTTAAAAGACGATGTTCAAGCAAATTCCTTACACAATATCGAACTACGCGATTTCGTTGTCTTTGTCTTAATAGTCGCTCAACAAAATATTGTATTTTTAATTCTATATACAGGGTGTTTTTTTTAGAGGTATAGAGCTTCGAATTGAAATAAAATACAAGAAAATCGTTTTAATGTCCATCAATGTGGCTTTATTGGAAGGATAATTTTATGCCATTAATGTTTAAATATGATATCGGGCATGTGGCCGCCGCGGCTGGCTCGAATAAAGCCAATTCTACAGGTCCAATTTTGAACCACTTTTTCGAGCATATGGGGCCGTGTGTTGGCAATAACGCCACGAATGTTGGCTTCCAACTCCCCTAACGTTTCTGGTTTGTTGGCGTAGACGAGCGACTTCACATATCCCCAAAGAAAATAATCCAATGGTGTCAAATCACACGATATTGGTGGCCAATTGACAGGTCCATTCCGCGAAATTATGCGCTCAACGAATGTTTCCTTCAATAAATTGATTGTGACGTGCGCTGTGTGGCATGTAGCGCCGTCTTGTTGGAACCACAACTCATCCACATTCATGCCATCCAATTCGGGAACAAAATAGTCGGTTATCATGGCTCTATACCGGTCTCCATTAACGGTAACTGACTCTTCAGCATTATTTCGGAAGAAGTATGGCCCAATGACTCCACCAGCCCATAGAGCACACCAAACAGTCAGTTTTTGTGGATGTAATGGCGTCTCAAGGGTCTCATGTGGATTCTCTTCACTCGAAATGCGGCAATTTTGCTTGTTGACGTAGCCATTCAACCAAAAATGAGCCTCATCACTGAACAAAATTTTGCGATGAAAATCAGCATCGAGATCAATCTCATTTTCGGCCCATACACCAAAATCACGACGCATTGCATGGTCTCGCGGCTTTAATTCTAGCACAAACTGGATCTTGTAAGGTCGCAAGCCAAGATCTTTGCGCAAAATCTTCCATAAAGTTGATGGACAAAGCTCCAATTGCTGTGCACGGTGGCGAATCGATTCATTCGGGTCCTCTTCAACATTTTGCTCTACAGCGGCAATTGTTTCTTCGGTGCGCACTGTTCGACGTCTCTGCGGATGCGTATTATCACATAGAGTAAACGTAGTGCGAAAACGACCCATGGTTAACCGAATTAATTGCTCTGATGGACGATTATGTCGACCATAAAATGGACGGAGCTTGCGGTAAACTTCGCGAACTGAACCATTATTTTCGAAATAAATTTGCACGATTTGCAAGCGTTGTTCTTTTGTCAACCTGTTCATGATGAAATGGCAAACCAAACTGAACATAAATGACATTAGAGTTGCCAGATTTGACCATAAAATGCCAGTTTTATCTCTATTCGAAAAACAAACCTCTAAAAAAAACACCCAGTATTACCTACCAAAAACTGTTAATCTGTGAAAACTTTGCAATCCTGAATGACTGGAAAAATTCATTCTTCGGTCAGATCACATACTTTTTTTAGTAAGGTTTATATCTCATTGTCAGTTGGATAAATATTTTCCAGACATAGATTGAAAGTGGACCCCAATAAAATCGACTTAGCTTGAGACAAGTAATACGTGCGATTGACGATTAGCGTGAGCAATTGACTGAAATTGGTTTGTGTCAATAAGTCGATTTTATTGTAACCATCAGGGCCTGTGCATATGTATATGAAAATAAATAATTATGCGGTTGAGTGTAACTTTCAGTGTAAACTAAAATATACTTATAAGCGTTATATAGAGGGCTTACAGTAGCACTCAGTCGCACAACTTCTTAGTCGCTGGAATGCGCAAGCACTCAGTTTTCGGTGTACCAGGCACGATATAGCGATGAAAAGCTTAGACTCGTTTCTTACTTTTTGTATGTGATTTGACGGAGGGAACTTGGTCTAATCTGCCCGCCGAACTGCGCTGTTAGAAATGCAAAGTCTCCTAATTATAAGGTCTGGGTATTACAAACAAAAAAATAAATCCATATATTCACTAAATATATTTAATAGCTTTTAGAACACAAAAAAACATTATTATAATTAATCAATCTTATTATCTTAATTTATGTAAACTAAAAGATTAAATATACGAATTATTAAGTTAATTAAAAAAAAATATTAATAAAATTAAATTAAATTTAAAAATGTTGCTTTTATTCATTTACAACGTTGAACAGGTTTTCGAATTCAGATAGATATATGAGTAGCCACTTTGGTCGGAGGAAACATATAAGCTTTTGTCACTTTGTACCATAAAAGAATTTAATTCAAAGTTAATCAAAGAAAAACTTTATAGCATCTATTCAAAATTTGATATATTGCTTTGTCCAACGAAAATGTAACTTATTCGCGTATAAATTCAAATGATACTTTAGAAAGGTACCTTCACAAAGGTGCTTTATTTCATACACAAAAAAGCACATGCACGTGAATAAAATACATTTTGAAAATAAACACGAATAATATACCGTTTTGAATGTAAACACGAATAGGAATATCTTTCGTTGGACGATGCGATACACGAAATGTAAATTAAAAATACGACAAGCAGATCTAGACGAATGAGTTGAAAATTTTTAAAACACTAAAACAATAGCCTTTTTTATTATATCATGAGCAAAAAAAAACTTGAAAAATTTATGTTTTTCAAAGAAATAATACCTCAAGTTCCCATTAGTTTCCGAAATGACCATCCATGAATACAAAAGGAATGATCATTACACACGGCACTCCGGAATGGAAATTTGTTAAAGCTATTCCCTAAATATTGAAATCTCCCTAAATTGAGAAACTATTTCTTCATAAAATATTTTCCGGGTGAGGTTTCTATTGAGTTTACCCGACATTGTAAAAGAGGCCCATAACTTTGTGTCAGTTTGAAACGTTTTCCATAGTTGGCAACGCAATTAGCGGTTCTAATGTCATTCACTCTCCGGCTTTTTTCTTATGTCACTTCACTCTCCAGCTGTCAAATGCAACAATAAAAGTAATTTTTTTCGTTGAAAATTAATATCGCTGCCGCACATTTTACGCAAAAATATTGCGTGAAAAATGCTAAATGTTATTTAGAATTCTTAGTTTTAAGTGTAGTTAAAGTGCAAACCAGTTAGTTGTTGTGTGATAAAACTGAAGAATTTATTCTCATATAAATATAGACGCGGATTTTATTAGGTCACCGTAGGCAAGGATACACTTTTATTTGTGGTTGAATGCATTTCATAAAGGAGCAAAAATTAACATAAATTTATTTTGTAATCTACAATGAACTTTGCGTTGAGTTACGTGTTTGTCCTGATTTGGTTGGCATACCTAATTGCTGCTGGTGTTTTACTTTTCTCACGTGGATTTCTACTGTCTCGGGTATCGAAAACTGATGTTAGCAGCTGTAGACGTTTGTCTACAAATCCAAATGATGTAAGTATGGCAGTGTTGGAACCACTATTTTAAATAAATTAAAACAAAACAGCAACAGGCAAAACTATGCATCATAAAATCTCTTTAAAAATGCCCAAAATCTGTAATCAATATATTTAGGGCTACCAGATGGCCTTACTACAAAAGTAGCACATATCAAAAAATTTGAATTTTGTAAATGAAAACCTTCATGATGAGAAAAAAAAAAAAAAAAGGTCCTCACTTCCTAACAAAAAACCCCAGCAAATTAAAACTATAATTTCAAATAACTTGATGAGCAAAAACTTTGTACGAGAAAACTCCAGCAAATTACAAGAATATTTCAAATGCAAAAGTAGTGAAAAGTAGCGCATTTCAACCAAAAGTAGTACATTTCGAGTCAAAAGTAGTAGCAAAGCCTTGCAAAAGTAGCACTTTTGCTACTTTAGTATCGCATCTGGTAGCCCTAAATACATATATTACACTTTTGGGAAAATGTTCTATCAATTTTAGGACGACGCCAGATCGTTCCGTCGAATTAATTTTCAAGATTGCAAAGTCTCTTAAAGTTTGTCATCACTGATATTTTGTCTAGTTCGTAATTTCACTGAAATAGTATGTAATTTGTTGGAACAGTCGGGAACGTAAAAATCATATAATTAAAGTATTCACATCAAACTGTTATATGTATTACAATTCGGCACATTGCTGTTTTATTTGACTATCAATTTTTATTTCATTTATTAATTTTTGCTCCTTTTTAATGCTCTTTTTTCGGATGCAGATTTTAGACGACGTAGAGACGTAGAGCTAGCTCTACGTCGTCGTGTTTGCGTTTGCTTTGGCTTTGGTTGTCGGCTTTGACGAGAGCGCAACAAGAAACGAAACAATTCGTACGAAAAATAAAAACAAAATGTTTTTCAATATTCAATTTTCAGCAATTTTTCGAAAAAAATTTCTAGTAGGCTTTGCGAGTGGAGCTAGGTTTGCTATGTTTTTTTGGGGCATCCGAGATGGGAAAGTATGCTGCAAGGTTTGGTTGCAAAGTGTTTTAGTTTTTTTGATATTGATTTTAATTTTTTTTTATCACCACAAATTTGCAATGCAAGTACTTCCATGTATGCTTTCCGAACTTTGAAATGTAGGTTATTTCAGAAAATTCTTGGAATTTTTGTTTGTTTGTATTGGGTTTTCCCATATATGTATGTACTTACATATCTTTGCTGCTTGTTTTATTGTGTTACTTTATTTATTTCGTTTTTTTTTTAGGAATACATACTGAACGAAGATATTGTGCATGAAATTTTTAAAGATGTCAACGCTTCGTCCAATTTGTGTCTTCCACAAAAATCAAAAGTTATAATTCTAGTCATCGATGCACTCAAATACGAATTTGGTGTATATAAAGAAAATCTCACTGATCCACTACCATATGAAAATAAATTGACAATCTTCAATGAACTCTTGCTGGAATCGCCCGAACGAGCACGCATGATGCGTTTTCTTGCAGATCCACCGACAACAACATTACAGCGTTTAAAAGGAATGACCACTGGTAGTTTACCTACTTTCATCGATATTGGTTCGAATTTTGCTTCACCAGAAATTAATGAAGACAACATTATCGATCAAATGATTGCTCATAATGTGCCTATCGTTTTTATGGGTGATAGCACTTGGACCGATTTATATCCACGTCGATTCAAACGCTCATATGCCTATCCCAGTTTTGATATTTTCGATTTGGATACAATTGATACTAAAATCCAAAAGCATTTACCCAAAGAGTTAATCAAAACTGATTGGCAAGTGTTGATAGCACATTTTTTGGGTGTGGATCATTGCGGTCATAAACATGGACCACTGCATGCAGAGATGGAGCGGAAACTGAATGAAATGAATAATATGATAAGGTTTGTATAGATTCAAAAAATGTATGTCAATAAATAATTTGTATGTTATAGGTTTGTTATTGATAAAATGGATAATGATACAACTTTGCTTATAATGGGTGACCATGGTATGACTGTGTCTGGTGATCATGGTGGAGACACTGATGATGAGACCAATGCTCTATTATTTGCTTATTCTAAAAAAAATCATTTTATAACAAGTGACTATGGCTCAGATAAGGAAATGCTGCAACAGGTACGTGATAAGATAAATTTTTAATCTATGTTGGCTAATCTTTGACGCAAAGTACTTATAATGTCTTCATGAGATTTGTTAGAAAAGTGAATTTAAAATTTTACGAGTGACGTAATATTGATAAAAAAAACCTTTCTTTTACCATAGAACAGTGGTTCTAAACCTTTTACTTTTACCATTTGACTGAATTTTATTTTTTCAAAAATTTGTTCTTCGATGATGGACATTCGTTCTTTTTTTGATTTGGAAATTTCAAACTAAAAACTCCTTGCAATCGGTTCATAAATTGTCAGGACATTTTTTTTTTAGCTTCATTAAAATTATTATTGATTTTAATTGCTTATTTATTTTCATGCAACAATCTTTTCCTATTTTCAGATTGATCTTGTGCCAACCTTAGCCACCATACTTGGCATTCCAATACCTTACTCGAATTTGGGTCTCATAAATTTCAATATTATACCAGATGTAACTGTGCCACATATGAGTAAATTTCAAGCGCTACTTTTGCACGCCTGGCAAAATGCACAGCAAATTTACCAATATTTTTACAATTATGCTTTAGAGAATAAACGCACATTTAATGTAGAGCAAATGGATAAGATGGAAACAGATTTTGTGCTACTAACACATCGTGTCAAAACAATTTACACTGAAGCTGCATTCAAGTCATTTGTTGGCGATTTAAATATACATTTGCGTGAAATTCTTGCTACCTGTCGTGAGATATGGGTGAAGTTCGATCCAACACTAATGTCACAGGGACTACTCATAACATTTTTGCCAATATTCTTCTCATTTTTACTAATTAATAATTCACGCGCAAAAGAATTTCCAAAAATTTTCACGTACAAAGTGGTAGCATACATTTATCTACTAAATTTAGCAGCTGGCGTTTTTGGCTATCGTTATTTTAAACATTTCGTTTTTAAGACTGAAGAACATGGTGTAATCTTTTTCACTAGTATTTTGAGCATTGCAATTTTGACATTTCTAACGCTTAAAAATTGGGGTGCAATATCAAGCAATTGGTCAAATGTACAACGTTTTGCTAACTTTCCAACGCGCATTATTTGTCTAATACTCATGAGCATCTTCTTTTCAAATAGTTTTATCATACAAGAACCAAAAATACTCTCTTACTTATTGATTGCTATGCTAATGCTGCTTATTTATGAGCTGCTGCAGCATAATATTCGCCAAGATTTTAAAACCAAATTCCGCTTATCACAATTTCTTAAGTCTACCGCTTTTCGTTTGGTCATAGCAAGTATATTGGCTATTATACTCATACGCGCTGCCTTTGTGTTGTTTCGCTGTCGTGAGGAACAAGGTAACTGTGGCGATTTCTCAAACAATCCGACAGGATTTTCACTAAAAAAGCCAGCTAAAGGCAAAACATTTATATTATCAGTGGTTGTCATTGTACTGTATACAACATTGACGCGTCTCTACCTACGCTCATGTGGTAATCTAACAGGTTCTTCGATTAATGTGCTTTTGGCACGTTATGGTCCAACAGTTGCATCTATATGTGCTGGTGGACATATTTTACTTGCAAATAGTTCTATTAAAAATATACAACGCTCTCATATTGATGCCATGGCCTTAGTCATATATGTACTGCTTTTATTGCAAATTATTGTGGTATTAGCTGCGCCGCTAATGATTTATGTTTTGCCACCCAAGTCGGCGAATACTATTGTGGTCAATCGCGAAGAGAGCGTGATACCTGAAATATTTAGAAAAATGAAACGCATTTATGATGGTGATGAAAATGATGGTCGTTATGAAATACCTGTTGTTTATGGGCTGGCAACGATTTACTCTTCGATTGTGATTACATTTGGTATTTTCCTGGCAATGGTGCTTATTGTTTTGCTCGAACCGAAATCATCGATTGGCATTGTTCTCTGCATAGCTGTAGGTGCAATATTACTCTCTGTGCATTCAATACTGAGGTTTAGAACTGCTGTAAGCTTTGGTAAGTTTTTTAGTGTGAATTTAATACATATGAGTAATGATCTACAAATTGCTCAATAGAGATCCTTATTAAACTTATAATATTGCAATTTTATTTTACTAAATTTTGCAATTTGTTGAGAATTACTTAAGATAGAAAAAATATATTTTTGACAATATTTTTTTTTTTTTCGTTTTCCAGAAACATGCATACAGCCCACATTTTCAGCGATTGTCTGTTGGTTTCTGCTTGCACATTTTTGTTTTTTCGCCACCTCACATCAGACAACACTTTCACAAATTGATTGGCGTGCAGCTTTTGTTGGGCGTACGTCAAATCTTGGAAGCTCAAATTTTATATCTGGCATACTAGTCATCTTAAATACCTTTTGTGGACAGATATTTTTTATGTGCATGTACGGGCTGCTTAGTACTGAAACATTCTCAATTTTTGCGCTTTTTCCTAATTTAATCAAAACAAACTGTAACCGTGAGAATAGAAAAATAGAAGTTAATGATCCACGTTCAGGTCCTACATCAATTCGTTCACATTCGGAGATTTCAAATGAATGCGTTGGCTTTGATATGACACGCGGCGAATTGATACTCTTCGAACATGAATACGTTTACTTGGGGACGTTATTGAAGCTGGCCACACAATTCTTTATGTTGCAAGGAGTAAAAGTAAAATATTTCATGGGCTGTCTTTGTAAAATTATTCTTTTAATTTTTATTTTATTTTCAGGTTTTCTGCTCTATGATGGCATGCACCATACACTGTCGTCATCTGATGGTATGGAAAATATTCGCTCCACGCTTTATTTACGAAGCTCTTTCTACATTTGTTAGCTTACCAGCTGTTATTATTGGTTATTTGCTTATTGTAAGAATACATTGGTCTGTTGATAGATTAATTAATAAAATTAACAAAATTAAATAGTAAATTAATTTTACTCACTAAATTATTTACCTTAGTTTTTTATATAGAATTTTAGCTTCTATTTAGACTCTTATACAGCATATTTTTGTTATTGAATTTTAATTAAACATCCAAAGACTCAAACTTTTTATAAGCAATAACGTATGTATTATTTATTTTTTAGCAAACAATAAATAAGCTAATAAATCATAAATCTTGAATTAATTTAAAACATATTCATCCAAGGTTCATCATATAATATTTAAAATTAGAAATAACAAGAACCACAGTAGCAAAAAAAGGTATTAAATGAGACAAATGGGTTGTCATTCAAACATCCTCAGGTTGATGTGCTTAGTCTCAGTTACGTTATTTCTTTTTTAAAGAGTGTCTTCATTTCAGGGTCAGCAAGTTGAAAACAAAGAATTAACGGCCTTCTTAAAAGATGACCTTTTTTAGGTCGCCAATATTAAAAAAGTTCATATACAAAACTGGATTACCTTTTTTTAGAAAATTTATAACAAAAATCCTCCAATTAAAGGCATTTTCAATTCCTACAAAGCCCACTTTTTTGACTTTTGTAAATTTTACATGTTGAATTTTTTCGTGTGAAAGAACTCTCTCGCTGCAAAAACCCACATGAAAAGGAAACCATAGCTTCTAAACAACTGAACCGATTTTAACTACTGAGGTGTCATACTTTCTGTCTTACAGAGAAGGATAAAATTGTTTTATTAAAGTTTCAAAAAATTGTTTATACGGTGCGCTGTGGGAAAAATAATGATTCTTTTGCCAATATATCAGTTATTGCTTACTTTTTTGATTTTCTGTGAGGCTAGTAGCATTTGTTCAGTTTATAAAAAATTGCTTTTATTAAAGCTACGAGTTTTAACTTTAGAGTCCATGTATCTTGAAAATAAAAAGTCGGATTACGACAATTCATTTTTCGGAAAGCAGAAATTAGCATTTGATAACTTGTTTTGACTAAAGCGCCCTCTATATATAAATAATTACATCTGCCAGAACCACAAACTAGAAAACTTAACACAAAAGATGACACCTCATTTGTTAAAATCGGTTTAGTATAAGCAATATTATTTTAAAGAAGATTATTGCATTCTCAAAAATCATCGCATGAAAGTTAAAGGGTTGGGACAAAAGGTTAACTCTTCTTTTAACTCCGCATCGAATATTCTGACCGATATTTAACGTATGCACTATTTTGCCCAAAAGGAATCCAAAAAATAAAATTCGTTGAAGGCTATTCACCCTATGAAAAATGTATGGAGAACTGAATCAAGCGATGGCGAAGATGTATTGAAAACGATGGAGCCGACTAAATAAGTTTTAATGAATAAATAATTTTTGTATCGTCTTATTTAACAATCAATAATTACATGAAATGCTTCTATTCATATATTTCTCATATAGATATTGTAATACCCCTTTTTTTTGAACATCTGAATAAAATTAATAAAAAAAAATCTATATTAAGTTCTTTTTATTATAAGTTTTGTTTTTATTATGTGTTTCAATTTTTGAGAGACTTAATTATTTCATAACCAATAGATACAATCGAAATCTGATGATTTTTATGTTTTTAAAATTTACAATTTCATTACAGTTCATTTACAATTATGTTTTAAGATTGATTTTTATTAAATACATTTGACTAAAATTTTTCTCTTATAACTAATTTTTATTAAAATTTTTTAGATTAGATTAAAAAATAAATATTTCCTCAAGCGTCTAAGCTTAAAAAAAAATTTTAATAATTTGAAAATTTTGCTTTTTTTTTGGCAAATTAAGACGGTAACGAAAACATGATAAGTTACATACAATTAATTCGAAAAATGATGAAACAAAAAAAAAAAAATGAATTACATAAAAATGTTTTCTTGTGATTTGTTGCTAACACATTAAGTACAGCAAATGCTTATGAAGCGATTAATTGATTGCCTTTTATTGAAGTAAAATTATATATGTATAAATCAATAATTTTGGTGAAAAAAAAAAACAAAATGAACAGCTATAGCTTTTTAAATTGCTCTACAATTTTTTTTTCATTTTTTCTTCAACTACAGCTACATTTTATTTAACTTAGAAAGGACGAGCGTCTAACTTAATTTAAGACGGTTCCATTTTTTTTTAATTGCAGAAACCGTTTAACACATTAGGATGTGTTAATTTAAGACAGAAAACAAACATTTAATAGTTAATGATCGGATATTTTAAGTTATTCATCACTGCGTGGTTGCTCAAGCGTCTAATATTCATTTGATTTAAGTTTCTGTTAAGTTTCATATTTTAACTCCAAAGTAAAGTATACAATAATGGTCCTAATGCTTAAAATACATATGTTTTTAGAGTTGAGTTTTGATAACGTCATAATTTAATTTTTACAATTAGATAAATTGATTAATTAATTTAAACTTATCAACAAAAATTAAATTTAGAAACAAAATTAAAACAAAAGTTACATATACAACATATGCCCTTGTGTAACAACTAACCCTTTGCATGACCATTAAGTACCAATTGCTTATTCGAAACTCCATTTGTTTGCTTTGATTTGTAAGCGATGCCTTCTTCTACAAAAGAAAGTAAAAAATTGTAATTTTGCGAAAATAAATACAAACAATTTTGGTGTGTAATTTTTGTTGACAGCTTCTTGAGTTTTCTTATAGTACATGCAACTACAATCAATATTATTAATAATGCATTAAATTAAAACTTGAATTGAAATTATTTACTTATAAAATAAATAAAAAAAGTAACTAAAAATTGTTTCAGAGCTCTCAAAAATATTTGATATATATGATATTCTAACAAGCATGGCTTCATAATACTGAGCTATTTAAAAATAAAAATAACTATGGTTTATGGGAGTATTGTGGAGTTAGTTCTTGTAATTAATGATTATTGCATATTAGTATCAACAAAGATTTTCGAAAACTTGGTATAATATTGCGTTCGGAGTTTTGTTCCGATCTGTATGTTCTTTCACATACAAATTACGATTTTCGTTTTTTTTTTTATTAAAAACATATCGGATTTCCTGCACTCAAGGCTTTGAAAATAGTTAATTTAAAATTTTTAATGTTTTTGAAGGAAGCGATTCCACAGATATTGCGAGTTATGCATTTATTGGTTTTTTAATAAAAGATTAAAACTGACAATGATTTTCATGGGCATTACTGTCAGAGTTAAAACATTCAAGGACTTAATATGTGTGCTGTTACTTTGCCCGGATAGTGTTGTTTTTCAAACGCATATTATTTACAAGACAGGAGGTTATTAGGATTCACATAAGTAAAACATATGAAAATATTTTACAGGAAAATGACATTACGATCGGCCCAAACATTTCTGTTGTCACAAGAGACACAAAAGCGATAACAGAAATGTCTTCGGTATTTTTCATTGCATTGAGAATGCATGAAAAATTACACGCCTCATGAAATAATTTTAAATTATTCACAGTGACCGGAACATTGCTTCAACTAAAAAAAAATGTTCTCATTTGGTGTGGAATTGTTTTTGAAAAATTTTCAAATTATAACAATATATTACCGAAGAGTATGAGGAATTTCGGACTATTAGTTTTTGCAAAGTATAACATTTTATCCGAACTAACTCCAACATTAAAAAAAAAAGAAAATAATACACATATTGGAATACTCATCTAGAATGACTTAACTTAAAGGATATCATACAACATCAATATGTTTTTTAGCTTACAAATAATGACATTTTATTACAAGTTATTTATTATTTGGTTTCTCCTTTTAAAGCAATTTCGTGAATTCTTATTTTTTTTTTAAACTGACATTACGTAACTCTCAATCTCAATCACTATAGTCAACATAATGATTACACTTATCCTTACCATGCAATGAATGGCAGAACTTTTTTGTTATACTCCAATCTTCTTTCAAAGATAAATTAAACATAGAGTAGTCTGGGTCACCAGTGACCTCTTTGACAACATTCAAAAACTTTGGCATACAATTTTTGAGCGCATCGCCTGTAAGCGAAGAATAGGTCTCCAAAAGGACCAGACCCTTGCAACTAGAAAAAACAAAAACAATCAAAAATTATTTAAAATAAAATTTTAATTCAAATCGAACACATACCGTGGATGACTGGGTTCTTTGTAAATATCCAATTGGAAATATTGATTGTTAATAAGGAAACAACGACGCTTCTTATAGATAGTAAAGTGTGCATCATCACGTTGTGCTAACAAATTCGTATAATCACGATGTGTTAGCTGCGTTTTTACTTCAATTCTACCCTGACCATGAACGTTGGGACGGCGAATTGTGTGTATGTAGCTCCAATGATTCTTTTGACCACGTTTACGTAAGCGCGCTTGCACTTTTGGTCCTGAGGATTGTAAATAATGATGTACAACATCGAAGTCTTGAAACGGTGGAAATTCGGTATCTGCTGGTAGAAAAGCCACTGTGAAGAGAGAAAAATATTTGAAATTTATTGCACGTCGATCACGATTTTATAGAGCAAATTATTAAGTGATGATTTACCCAAAAATTTTAGTTTTCTTGATGTTGCTTGTAGACGATCGCCAATGTCGATACCCAACTTTTGACAGACGGATTCAATCATGCGATTCATTTTCGTTTCGAAATTTGTCGAATTGTCAATGACATCAAAATATGGATGTCCGACCCAAGCAGCAGCTGATTTATAATCCAACTCACGTGCCAATTCGACACCCTCTGAGCGGCAGGCATGATCCTAAAATTAAAAAAAATAAGTTTTTAAATCATAATAGCGCGTTTATTGACAATAATAGTTAAGAAAATAATAAGTTTTCTAAAGTATGCATAGCAATACATGGGCATAGACTAGCTGAAGTATAATAGAAAAAGCTGAAGGGACTCGTACATATTGTATTATTGGTTTTATTGGCAATACCTACCTTATAAAGCCGTTTTAATTTCTCATTATTTGAAAATAAATAAAGTGTTTTTTTTTTTTTTATTTTAAGATCAAAGCAAAGCACTAAAAATTTAAGGTGCTTCAATATAATGGAAATGGAAAAAATGTTTGAATTCTTTTTTTTTTTATTTTAATTTTGAAATTTAGTGTTGTTATGTAATTTTAACACCTATTCTCTGTGAAGGAATAAAAATTACGAGCAAAAAACAGTTTTTTTTTAGCCAAAAAGAGGACCTCAGGATAATCAAAAGTGCTCCATTGGTTTTTCTCGGAATAAAAAAAAAAAAAAATGATGCAGATATCGTTTTTAAGAGTCCTTCTAACTTTTGAGTTGGTGTCTGACTGACTTTATTTTGCTTCATACAAATCGACTCGGTCTAATGTACAGAGAACATATTTCCATTGCAGCAATAAAATATTACTCGTAATGAAACGCAATGTTAAAAAGGAGTACAAAATAGGTGGAGCTCGCAGTAACATGGAATAGGGCTATACGATAAAGAATAAGCGATAGCGAGTTAGAGAACAGAGGAATTTCTTTTTTTCTCAAAATCAATATGGTATCTTCTTTACTTTTACTTTTCAATCTGAGTAAGCAATTTTTTACATTTTTGACAATGCTGCATAATTTGTTGATCTTAAGGTTTTTGAGATAGTAAGATCAACTCCGTTCCCGTAGTACTCTCTTTAACATGTCTTTTATTTATCAAAGAGATGCCTGACAAATCGGTCTATACAAAAAATCTCAAGTTATGTTGCAAATTCAGATACGGTCACCACTGACGTATTGTGTATATTTGTTTTAAGTCTTTAGCTTTTATGATATGAACCATTTAAATATATAAAATGATGCTCGAAAACGCAACGCAACTTACTTCGGTTGAATAAAATTCTTCAGCACCATTTGCTGCTGATACCAAATGCAAAATTTGATTATAACGATTGTCACGCAATTCAATGGGATTCCAGTTATTGCCGGACATCATTTTTTCCCATTTTTCTTTTGAAATATCTAAGAAAAAGAATAAGAAATAATTTGGTTTAATCATAGAAGACCCGGACAATATTTTAGCTACTTACAAGCGCTGGCATCCATTACACCACGATCACAAATGATCAAACAATTTCTAGTACTCGAACCACCCAACTCAAAGTAAGTATTTTCGATTTGAACCATGGTACGTATAAGATTCTCTTGAAACTTGTAAGCTACAAAAAGAAGAAATCAATTTATTGTACATAAGTATATATATGTAAAAGAAATTTTGGCATCAAGTAAAGTGTTAATATTTATTTATATAAAACATTTAGCGCATATGTATTTATAATAAAAGCAAATGAACTTGGGCTGGACTTTGTTCAAATCACTTGCTTGGTTAGAGAAATTTGAAACCAATAAAAATAAATCGATCGATTGTTGCAGCTCTAGACACATTGACAATACTCAAGTTAAATTTTATGAATGCAACCTTAGATTGTTGCATATGAGTTGTAAATTGATTTTAAAGAAAATGAAAATTAATATGTGAATTTTGTTATTGTTTATGGCAAAATGTATATATGATAAAAGTAAGACAAAACAACGCTTACTCAAAGTTTTTATAGGACGATGTGAATCAGGGGTTTTATTTTTAATGTAAATTCTTGACACTGTTTGCGTTGCTAAGTTTTTTAGCGAACCAGACAGAACATAAATAAATGTTATTTGGAAAAAAATTAAAATTAAAAAATAAACATCTTCGTATGATGTGATAGTAAATTTTAACATAAAAATCAATGTACTTATAAGCCGTTATTTTTAATTTCAAATAATTTTATTAGAATTTGGTGCGTCAATTAAATGAAGTTCTACAAGTTTTATCGATAAAAACTATTTGTCATAACTATATTGTGAGTCACTGTACTCACCCAATAACTACATTCTACATTTAGCTCTAAGAACTCTGTTCATAATTACCTTTTATTTAATCAATAACTTTTCATTAAGTTGACCTGTTGTTAATAGCCCATTATAATGTCACGCTTACTAAGGCCACAACAACAAAAACAAAAATCACATGACTTGTTTCCACGAAATAGAAGAAAAAGTGAAAATGTCCCAAAAATAAAAAAAATAATCACATGTTGCTACTAACAAAAAATTGGCACATAAAATCTAGAAATGTTTTAAGAGAAAAATATTGTGTATACAGAATTATTCTATAAAAGAGTAGGTAAAGGAGATTGCTTGACTTTGGAACATAGCTACATGTGCCCCTAGTAATGTGCGATACTAAAAATTACAATGTTTTAAAAATCGGTTTAGGGAATTTCTCAAAAAAATTTATAAATTTTCCATTGGGTTTTAGTAAAAAAGAAAAAGCATAGAAAAGGTCATCTACACACATAATATGCACCTCATTTGAAAGGTATTATTTAGTACCTCATTTGAAAGTTATTTTTTAGTACAAAAACCTTGAACAGACATCATGGATATAAATTCTCCACGGGAGGCTACAGAGGTCAAAATAGCTGTGATATAAAAAAGTTTATACTTTATCATATTTGAAACTTCGAAGCTATATATAATTAAATATCACAATATCTGAACAAAAATTATTGCACTAAGAAGTGACCTTTCAAAAATTAGTTTTATTGCAACACTTTCTTGAAAGCCATATAAAAAATTATTACTTTCTTGAGCAACCAACCACCAACCGTTTTTAAAAACTTTATCATTCTTGACACTTTATTAGGAAACCATTGGCTTTGGGGTGCTTTGATATAAAATCAAGCAATCTTCTGTAGCAGATGATATAAATGCAAAATGTATGCAACAAGTGTGAAATTTATCCAAGCAAAAAATTTGCACAACAGAATATATTTAAAAATTTATTCGTGGAATTCAGCTTGATTTATGAGAAACATTTCAATTTGTGAGCATTTGTTTAAAAGGTGCCAAATATCAAATTTGTTTTGGACGTTTGAATAGAATTTTTTTAGTGTCGTTTTCTTTTTTTTTTTTGACTATTTGGACTTGTTGTTGTGGTAACTTCTCTTGTTTCTGTTAGCATTTGATTTATAGTATGCATTCGCAATTAATTTTTGCTTTAAAATGTGTGCGTAGTAGTAGCAGCTAAAATAAGAAATGCGCGTGGAATTGTGCAGACTTTGCGCCTACAAATACACAAGAAATTATGTTTAAGAGAGAGGGGATCAATCTAATTAATTTTTTTGTCAATAGCGTTTATATCATTGTATTTGATTGATGATTAAATAAAATGTACAAATAGTAGATAAAGAGTGTTAGCTTTTTTTTTAGTTTCTTTCTTGTTTATCTTAATGAAATGTTTTTCGATTAAATTTAAGTATTTGAGGAATTTTCTTTTTAGAACTTTTCATTTGAGTAACACTGTTGTCATTTGTTTATTAAAAATTAAGAAGGAATTTGGATGAAATAAATAAAACTTTTTTTTTTAGTTATTGTTTTTGAAGTGGTGATACCGATTAATTGGCTTGTTCCATACTTCAGTTTTTTTTTTAGTTCGAAGCTTTTTGAGCACCCACTTTCAGTTTTGTGTGGCTTATCGACTACTTGAGAGTCATACCTCAGTTTCAGAACGTCAAAAACTACGTATGTAGGTAAACTACTTAAACATTTTGAGCAATTTACAGACATTGCATATGTGCATTTCCACGAAAACGGTAGTTTTTGTCCCGTGCGACACCTCGGTTTTTTGCAATTATCTTGAAAACGAAAAATTACTCAAATTCAACACTCAGCACCAATTATAAAGCTAATTAGGAGCTTTAAGTTAAACCTATTGTCAAAATAAAAATCCGATTTATCTTGACTTTTTTTTTTACTTTAAATGTGTTCGACGGTCGAATGGGACCCATGGAAATGCCCACATAAGAAAATCGTTTTAAATCTAAGGCAATATGCTTAGGGGTCGTTCATAAATTACGTAAGACAATTTCATGCCTTTTTGACCCCCCCCCCCTCCCCCGAGTAAGATTTAGTAAGATTCTCACTACCCCCCCCTCCCCCCCTTCCGAAATCTTACGTAAGATTCATAATTAAGGTGAAACTAGTCAAAAAATGTATTTTTCATGTGATGTACTATATTTAATTTTAATATAAGTACATATGTTACATATTAAATAAATATTACGAAATTGCAAACTACACATTTGTTTTTCAATATGAATAAAAAAAGTCATCGTTAGTTCATGCGCTTTTCAACCAGTCTGATAGTGAACCTACAATTGGCACACCCAATTCGTCTGTTGAATTTTCTGATTCACATTCAAACCCTGTAACATCAATATCCTCGTCGTCATGCACTCTGCAACTTGACAAATCTCCGATTGTTTTAAAATGCAAAGGCTTTTCCCCTGTCCACGTTTCAAAATTGAAACTGGTTGAATCATGTGAGTGCGACTACAGTCTTTTCCATGTAGTTTTTTGTGCATTACAGTAGCTTTTTTCGAGGCAAAGTACTGGTCACAAATATTACAAACTCGATCAGCTAAGACGTTTGCAAGGGAAGGACAAAAAAAATCGTAAGGCATGATTTTGAACTGTGGATGTACTTTTGACCAATCGTAATTTAACGCTAAGCGAAGAAATAGAGGACAAAACTGATTGCTGTTTTGGTCTCCTGTTGAAGAAGGAATCAAAAGCGAATCTTCTTGTTGAAGAGGACAAGTGCAAGGGGGTGGTAAAAAACCGGGACAATATCAACAAAATTTCAAAGTCGACGTATCTGCGTGTAAATGCCTGAATAATAGCAAACTTGTGAGACGGTGTTACAAGTCGACCCTGCGTGTAAGCAACATACATATATTTCATTACATAAACAGAAGAGAAGTTAGAGTCGATTACTTAAATCGATTGTAATCGATATTTCTGAATCTTTCGTGACTGTCGAAAATTCAAATATATTTCATTACTGCCACAAATGACGATGCGTTAATACAACTTTAATGTATGAATACGCATTTTAAATCTTACGTAAGATGATCATTCACCCCCTCCCCCCCTCTCGTAAGATGTAGTAAGAATCCGCCGACCCCCCCCCCCCCCCCCTAAACGTCTTACGTAATTTATGAACGGCCCCTTATATGCAGCCTGACAGATGGCAGCAGCTGATGAAACTTTTTTCCAACTCATCTTCGCTTTATTAAAATAATTACTTGTTTAGACATTTTTTTTTCAGAAAGAATTTTTTTTATAAATCAAGTCCACCGTAGATTGGCGTTATTTTCAGGTCAAGAAAAAAATTCACTTTCGCTGCCAAAATTTATAAAAAATTAAAGCTGAATTGAGATGAGTTAAAAATACTAGATGGATAGGTAGCTCAAAAATAAAAATTCGTCCCAAATATAATAATAAAAAAGTAGATTAAAAATGGCGCAATATTTTAAATTTTTTTTGAATTATAAAACTTAGTAAATAAAGTTGAATAAAATTAGCTTTAGATTAGTTTTTGCTAATGATACAACCAAGAATAAATAAATATTTTTATTTCTTTTTTGTTCTGGCATAAAATAGAAAATTTTCGCCAACTCAATTGTTATAAAATCTTGGCACAGGATTTAGCGTGAGTTATTGAAATTTAATGAATTTTCAAGAATAAACGAAATATCTAGATATTTTGAATCATTAACATTGTTTGTGGTTGTGAAAAATCAAAAAAAAAAAAAATAACAGGTAAGAGGTATGCAGACAGATAGAAAAACTGACGTACGGATATGTATATGCACTTGAAGCTAGCGAAAAACTGTAGCGAAATTTGGCAAACATTAGTCAACTCTCACGAAAATCATTTAACATCAGCATTGTGCCATTCAAACAATTACCGATTCGAAAGCAGTTACAATTTCGTGTACAATTCTCATAAAAACTAATTAGCTTTAAATTATGCATGACAAACGAAAAATTTCATTTGACATACCAAACCAAAAGTTGGTTGAATGTACTAATTATGTATGTATATAAAACAATTTTATCAGAAAAGCCGAAATGATGACGAAGTACTTCATTAATGTTATAGATATAACGATTGTATTTAATTGTGGCACCTACATTTTATATTTTGCCAGTTTAATAAAAATAAAAGGCAAAGAAAATGTCAATTATTCAAATCGCAAATTGATTCAAAAAACATAAGGCGGTAATTACTCCTTTGTTGTATGTAGAGCAATAAATGAGTTATACAAAGGCCGGAAGAAGAGTCTATGAACAATTCATTTATTTTGAGCAAAATGAGTTCAAAAATTTATGACATCAAATCGATGAAAACAGATTTATGAGATGAAGGGTTTACTAAAAAAATCACAACCTAAGAGAGCTACTCAAGATCAAAGTTCACGAAAACCGATTTCATGTTATTATAAGTATAATTTTTTTTTTGTCAAACAACGATTTAGCTAAGGTGAAAGTTGTAGAACGCTACAAGAAAGTCTTTAATAATTTTCTAAGTAGATGCCGTTTTCATAAGCCTCATAACAGGATATCTTGAAAACCTGACATATTATTGAAATTTAGTAGCTAGATTCGGAATCTGCGTCTAAAGCTAAGTCGAAAAAGACTAGTTCGGTTTGCGTTTCTTTTTAAGCATCATATTTCGCACATATGTGTAATAACCTACATTCAATTATAAAATGTCACATCTCGGTAAACTTAAGTCAATTCATGAGATTATGATTTAATGGAAATCTCAAAAAGTCAACAAATAGATTCAGTGTGACAAATGCTATCAATTGTTCTACTGATATTATAGTTAAAAAAAAGCTACAGCACTAACTTGTCTAGCCTTATTCCCATGGCACTCGATGGGGGGAAAAAAAAATAATATAAAATAGAGGCAGCTTTGTTTTCGAAACAAATTGACATATTTCAGAGAAAAATTCTGAAAAACATTGTTTATTACTTATACTTCTTTTGTAATAATATTTTTTGTGTGAACATCCATGTTATAATGTGCATAACAATGATAGCACGCGCTTTAAAAATAACAACAACTTTTGAGCGAATGGTCATGCTGCTTCGTGCAAGCGTGTGCTT
This sequence comes from Tricholauxania praeusta, assembly GCA_949775025.1. Classification (NCBI taxonomy): domain Eukaryota; kingdom Metazoa; phylum Arthropoda; class Insecta; order Diptera; family Lauxaniidae; genus Tricholauxania; species Tricholauxania praeusta. Next base: position 16,050,416 of record OX459031.1, on the reverse strand, counting down.
GTTGTTGTTATTGAACAAGTGAGCGTTAATTTGCGTATTGCAGCATGTGTGTTCATAAAAAAAATTGTTTATTTTTTTTAAAGAATATTGGCGATAGTTTTTTATTTCACATTTTTTCTCTGCAAAATCTTCCATAAAATTCATCAGTCAGAGAAGTCACAAAATTTTGAATATGTTTATAATATATGATGATTATTATAGACAAGAGAGAAATATTGGTTTTTATTGAAATGTAATTGATATGGAAGATTTTGGCATCAAAATAATAAATTTCCTTTCATTTAATCAAAGGATATGAAGATATAAATATACCACTATCTAAAACTTAAAGAAAACATATCTCAAAAAAAATTGGTAAAATATTTAAATTCGTTAGAAAATTAAAAGTTTAAAAATCGAATATAGGAAAATTTCTAACGGAGTTGAAAATTTTAGCTCTATGCAAAATTTAGGTATATTTGCATGAAATCAAGATACCATGCAAATATATGCATTGTGAAAACCCTAATGAAGTTTACGTTTTCACTTAGAATAATTTGAATTTTTCGATTATAAATGTTGGTTTATTTTTCTTTCAACGCTGACGTAACTTTAATTTCTAGATTTATCTAGTTTGTTATTTTACATTGTTTGCTTTTATTCTAAAGTATTAGAGGTATTACATTTTTTTTGGCAAAGAAATTAAATTTATAATTCAATTTAATTTAATTAAAAAAGAAAAGAAAAAAAACACCCAAACACTTGCGCAATGTGGGAGGGAATTTCTTCGACGTGGAAGTAAATCCTTAGTCAAGTGTGGCATTTTAAATGAGACAGAATGCACAAGAAACCAGAAGAATAACAAACAAAATATCATAGAATACGCAATATTCATGCAACCACGTGACTCGGTGCTGTTTAATTAAATTAGGCACCCGTGGTGCACTGTGTTGCATTTAAGTGCACAGGGATTTGCTTGCATAATTATTTCGTATTCAATGTTATGTTGTGCTCTGTAATTTAAAAAAATGTCAAGTAAGGTTTTACGGTACAGGTTGTTTGTAAAAAAAAGGCCAAAGCAAGAAATGAGCTATCAACACTATTGTTATTCTTATTTTCATGTAATTACTATCGATAGTTGCAAGAGATATCTAAAGATTAATGACCGACTACTGAATTTTAGTGTTCTTAAAAATGCTCTAAGATTTGATGTCTTCAATACAAGAGCACAGAAATTGGCCAAAGTCGGCCAGAGTCGATAGATAAAAATACCATATTTGCGTTATTCGCCTAACGCAGGAAAAAATAAAATAATTATAAGAAGTTTTTACGAAAAAATTTGTTTTTTTTTAAAGATGCTGAATACCTATAGTCTTTAAATTTTACACAAAACTAATTTTTCTGTTTTTTCTATTTACTTCCTTCCTTTAACCGCCGTGTTAGGTGCAAAAAAAAGAAAATCACCATGAAACATTTCATTGAATTTAGATTTAACATACATTAAAAGTATCCGAATATTTTCGCCGACTATTTGTAAAAACTCGTCAACTCTTTTAGCAAGAGCATTTTTAAGTTTTTGGCAATTTTTCTTTAGTAAAAAAATGTTCTTAAGGTCTGATAATTATTTTACAAAAGATATTAGGAACTTGGCGCTTTTTGCTTTAATTTTTTTTTTTTTTTCAAAGAGAAAAATCGTAAAATTCACCTACAAGTTTGGGCCAATTACCATGGAAACAAATTTGAGTGAGAAAATCAAAGTTCATCAAGGCAGTAAACTGCCCACACAAAGATTGCTAAAGTTTTCCGATAGTTCATTTAAACGAACTGTCAGTATCTCATCATTGACTTTATCTCTTTTAATTGCTGTCTGTTAAATTTTACAATTAAAATAATAAATAAGTAAATGTATATTGATGACAGCAAATGTTTACAAGGAATACTGTAAATTAAACATTGAATGAGAACACTGATACAGTTGTTATTTACAAAACTATTTAATGTGCAAAATAATAATTTAATAAATGAAATTGATTCAATAAAAAAAACTTGAAAAACAAGCAAGTATGAGAATGTAAATTAAAAAAAAAAAATTTTAAAATACAGACATATGTGAATTTATTAACAATCCATCAAATCTAATCAAAACAAAACAATTAGCGTTAATGTGCATACAATTTTCAAAAGTTACTCGTGCTGAAATTGTTGAATAGCAACGAAATCGTCAAGTTTTTAAAATACTCGTGATAAGGGGTATGTCGAATGCCAAAGCTGGACCGAATCTAAGGTAAGGCAACAATGTATTGGGCGAAATTTTCAAAGTTGCGGCACTTAAGTATATTTTAGTTTTCTATTTTTCAAAATGTTTGTCGGTGTTGCAGTAAATAAATCGTTCAAATCAAATGAAATTTTCAACTATGGCGCAATTTATGACTTTTTCCAGATTAAATAATTCGATCAATCAAGGATAAATGGACATTAAGAAATTCAATGTAATGTATAAATAAAATTCTGCGCAGACGAATTAGATTGAGTTTTAAAGAGAAACCGGTATTTAACGATTATATAGTCAAATATATGAAAATTAGAATGTCGCCTGAACGATGTTTAACCTCAAATAGTTGAAAAACAAGAGATAAAGTTAATTCTCGGATGCAACGGACTTAAAACACTCTGTTAGCGCTGAGAATGAATGCCTTGATGTAACACAGTGGTTTCGTATCATAAGTTTTGTGGGCAGCGCCTTTCTCACTCTCTCTCTCTCTCCTTACAACCTCATGTAACTTAACTTTCGCATTCTGACTTGAGCAATAAAGTGGGTGTATACGCAAACTTAAATCGCCGACGTGTTATTATTTCAAAGTGTTATTTTATCTCATATTCATATATGTACATAAAATCGCGCAAATTTTAGTTAAATTTTTTTTTCTCCCTCAACTTTTAAATGCAATTTTTAAGGCCCCTTCAGACTATGTGAGAAGTCATATGCTTTTTGGTATGTTTTTTTGTATGTTTTAGATATGATATGTCAAATCGCATAAGATTTATTTTATTGTGTTCATACTATATGACTGATATTAAGACTGCAGGTAAGTTTTTGTATTTATTTAATTCAAAATAATTGTTTTTCTTTAAAGAATAAGCGTCGTAAGGGTATTAATGACCATCCAGTATTTTAATAACGAAGAAACTTGACCAGATCTCATTTTTTTAACACAAAACTCATATGACTTCTCTTTTCAAATAGACTTGAATCGAATGTCAAAATAGTCATATGCTTTCTCATATGAAAACTCATGTGTGTAATATAAACATATTCACACTATGAGAGTTGTCATATTTGACAACTCATATGACTTTTTATATGACTTCTCACATAGTCTGAAGGGGCCTTTAGAGTTCTAGCTTGTTTGCCATTAAACATTAATCCAATATATAGCGGGAGCAGAGTTTAGAGAAATAGCGGCAAAAAATGTCGTCTACTGAACCTGGAAAAGTGAAACGATAGAAACGATTTTTGTAGTTCAAATGAAACTTAAATTAAAATGGTTGGAACTATAGAATGCAAATAAGAATAAAGAAAATAGAATGGTGGAAATTATAAAAATTTTCTTGAAAATTATTTTTTCTTATCGTGTAAGCTCTCTTGTTCAAAAGGCCCTATAAGGAAGTAGATAAATGATTACTTCTTATGAAAACATTATATAGGTTTAGTTTTAACAATTTTATAGTTTTATCTTTGAAACATAATTAAAATAAGTTTTTATTAAAATTATAGCCATATGAAAAAAAAAATATGTTTATAACCCAGTTGATGAACAGTAGAGCTTCAGAAATTAAACCGAATTATATTTAAATATTTTTAGATCTTACAGGACCTGTGTTTTAATTATGCTCGCGAGCAAACGTTGAGAATAAGCGAGGATACGCAAACTAATTTATGAGCTGGTTATTTCGTTAATGCACTGTAAAAATGTTTGGCAAAATAAATATTTTTCCGCCGAAATTTTTTTTTTGGAAATGCGCAATGCTTAATCTGTCGAGTTTTAGGGATAGTTAATAAATTTCATATAAAAAGGCATTTTATAATTAAAATTCAACCCCTGAAATAAGCTATCATATGGAGCATAAACAGCAAAACGTGTAAGAGTTTTTCACAACGATTGAAGCTTTTGTAATTTCCTCTCTTTTGAGAGTAAGAAAATATTTGATACTTGCGCTCTGCCGATCACTGCATTATAAAAGCTCGAAGGATTAAAAATTGAATCATACGGGAGGTCTTTAAATTATCTCAACAAAAGAGTTTTTAAGCTGTCATAAAAAGTCAGTCATTTTTTTTTCGCATAAACTATGTACTACGCGCCTTAGGCTTTAAAATTAGTCCAAACAAAAGATTTTTAATGGTTCCACTTTTCTGGAGAACAGGACGATTATGTTGTATAAAATAACGACTCACTTAATAAAATTCACTTTTTCTGTGCGGGAATCGAACCTGATTTTCCGCCACGGCCTAAAAATTAAATTCACTGAGGATATTTTTGTAAAGATCATATTACAATTTGAAAGTTTTTTTATAGGGTCGCTCGCTCTTTAAAGGAAATTTTAAATGGCGACTCAAAAAGGACCATCTCAGAATCAATATTTTTTTTTTTTGAATAATTATATTATATTAAGCTAATTGTTTTTTTAGATTAAATTTCAAAATTTTAAAAATTTATTATTATTGTTTTTAATAATTATAATAAATTTATAATGAAAACATTGTTTTACAAAGTCTTACAAAATAAGCTATAAATAAAAAATCGTGTATAATTTTTAGGTTTTTCGCATATTTTACAATCATTTCATTTTAACTATGAAATAAGCTTTCGGTAAATGGTTAGAGGCAATATAATCGAATATAATCGAAAAAAATTTAATGTGAATCCCTTTGAGCCGCCATATCACAGAGTCAATTAAAGAACTATTCAATAATGGTGTGTAGTTTGGGATGACCAATTCATCAATAACCTTTCAAAAATAGTAAAACTGCAAAGCAATTTATAAAAAATAAGGTGAATTTCAAATATTTGCGCTCTATTGAAAACAAAAATAATTCCTACAAATCATACTAGGTAATTGATGAACATTTAGAAAGCAAACGCATTTCCAACTGGGTATACCGCACGTAGGTGGGAAAAAATATAATTTACACACTTTCACACTAACACACAGTTTATTGTGTGCCTGTGAGAATTTTACTTTTGTTTTGCATATGAGCTAGTAGTAGTAGCTAAAAGATTTGTTTAACGATTTGCAAAAATGTATTTTTAAATTACATATATTATTTAGAAGAAAATAATATACAGAACACTCACATTAACATTTGTATTTTGAATTATATAATGAATGTTTTGAGTTTTAAAAAAATTAAATTTTTTTATAAGCTTTTTCATGTGATTCTTCTGGTTTATCTCAAAAGCGTATGACACGTTTCAAAATAAATTAGAAATTCTAAACTACATTAATGAATGAATTCCGAATTTCATTTCTTTTGTTTGCAAAACTACGGCGCAGTAAACGATACCACATGTCAGCATAAACAAAATGAAAGGCGCGTCTTTTTGGAGTTTATATTTAGCAATTGCTTAAAATTATAGCGAGCTTTGAATGAAATTGAATTATGAAATGTGTGCGAATTTGAAATAGCTTCTATAGATTTTTTCGATGTGATCTAAGTAACTAAGGAATATTTAACATTTTTTATTTAATAAAATGATTATCTTGATCAATATAAGATGTTAAGCTAAACAAAAACCATCACCTGCAAGGAAGGTCTTTTTTTTATTTCATCTCAAAAACTTATTTTTAAAGTTTTTAATTTTTTTTTTTAAATAAAAGCTAACAAAAAATAATAAAAATCATTTGTTAACGACAAAAAAAAGTAAAATAAAAATAAAAATCAGCAAAAAATAAATAGACATAAATTGATGACATTGACAAAAATTAAAATTTTCTTATGCAAAATAAGAGGTGCGGTCAATGCGCACTTTCAATATTTAAAATATATCATATGGTATATCATCATCAATAACAAAATGAAACAAAACATTAAAATGTTTAGAAGAAAAGAAAAACAAAAATAAAATTAAAAGAACACAGCTGGAGACAACAGAGCAAATCTTTTTGGTTACGCACTCACCTTCGCTGCCATTTGGTTTGGAAGCGGCTGCTGCCAGACAGCGTGGACAGGATGCGGTCAAATCGATTAGACTGTGCTCCGGAGCGGCAAATGGAAGGTGTTTATATTTGAAGGTTGTAGGTGTTGGAGGGGCTAAATAACGCGCGCAATCAATTTTAAGATTACAGTTAGAGAAAACAAAAAAAATTATATAGAAATTATAACTAACTAAAAAGAAAAAAAGAAAGAAAATAAAATATATCGAATAGTATATGTAACTCAATATTTTTAAAATAAAGCCAAACTACGACGATATGGCTTTGGAAAAAAGTATCCCGGTATAAAAAAAAAATGCATTATCAGCGTAATTATATATTAATACCAAAAATGTGACAAAAGATTTTGCATAGGAAAATAAAATAAACAAACAAACGATATGTCTTCTTCCATTGCAAGCAAAAAGTAAACTTTTGTTATCATATTTATTATTGTTGTTACTAATGCTTATAGTGTGCGAATTTGTTTTTAATATAGACAAAACTTCTTATCATGTTAAATGCGTCATAGTCGTGGAAAAAATATATTTTAGTATTACTTAGCTTCACGCGCAGTAAACCACCTTCGGTTTTAGAAGTTTGATAAGAATAAGCTCATAAGGTTATAAAAAAGTCGGGTTTTCATATAAGACAGTTTGGAGGGGAGGTCATTTCATGACATAAAAAAAGTTTTAAAAACATCAGAAAATTTCTAAAAATTTTTCTTCTCATCATAATGAGAATAGAATGGCTAGAATAAGGATATTCATTATCTAACTAATTTGTACGTCTTATTAAATTATTTTATACGGATTTTAAACTCATAAAGTAGCTAAACAAAAAACAACCGCAACTCCTTATGCCGGTTGTTAGAACTTTTACTTGGGGCGAAGCACGCACGGGTTCAAATCCTGGAACAGATATTTGTTTTTAATTTACTTTTTTTGCTAACTATTTATATTTATAAAATGACTTGAATATCGACCACTTGATTCGACTGAGATTTGAACCTGATTCGTTTCTAGAATAGTTTGAATGTGATCCCGTTCTTTAGCTAGCTCGGCTACCGAATGTTGTTGTTTTATTACACAAAATTGAAAAGTTAAAATGAAGTCGGAAAATTGATGAAACCAAAAATACTAATGCGGTGACTATGAAGTCAATAGTACAATACCATAAATAAATTAATAGTTTATCTGATTAACTTTATAGTAGACGCAGTATTGGCTCAAAAATGGTATAAATCCTATTAATTTTGAGTGAAAACTATTATCTCAATGGGATTTGAGCATTATTTTCTTAAGTAATAAATTAATAGGACCATTATTAATCGTTTATATGATATTTTTTCCCTGAAAGTACTATACTAATTTAGTATCATTTGTATAATTCTGTTTTATTGTAAGATGGAATCAAAATGAAATGAGAAAATGCTTTCAAATCCATGTCACCCTTAAATGGCTACTACTATGCGAGTTTGAATTTGAAAACATTTTTTTCATTTCATTAAGATTGTTGGGTTACATTGGATCATGATTTCTATTTCATTGCTAGAGCTATGTGAGGAAAAGTCCTAATAGACGGCCGTTTAAAAGCTCACTTTAAAGAGGAAAATATTTTCGAATCCCCTACATAACCTCAAAAGTAGACAGAAACACCATTTTTCAAGTATTTAACTTCAAACCCTGACATTATAGGCGAATTCTGAGGCCGAATTCGGATTCAGCGCTAAGGATTTCTTCGAAAATTATCCCCATCTACCCAACAAAATATTCTCGCAGAATTGTGTGTAATCAATTTTTGATACGAGTCAATTGTTGATACTTATAGTAGTGCATTTAAAATGATAAGGCTGCCATAGCTAATTTAAAAATTAATATTTAAATTAAAATTGCTTATTAGCTGTTAGCTTTCAAATGATTCACATATTATGCAAACCACAATGTTTACAGAAATTTTGAAAACAGTGAAGATTACGCACAGTCAGCCGAAATATTTTGGGAATTATCATAAAACAAGCAAAAATAATTTTGAGAAGCGAACAGCAACAACTTCACTTCGTGAGTCGCCTAAATGTATATATTTGAAATGTATTATATTAATAGTCTTTGAGAGATTGAATTCTGGTTTTCTCATTGGGTATAAAATTATACACATGAATGAATACGCTTATTATCATTGTTATTCATCAATCAAATCTAATTTCATATGAGTTCATCGATTTGAGTCATCATATACTACTTTGCACTTAAAAGTCAATTTTAAATTCATTAAATTTAGGCACTTATCGCTTTAGACTAATGGGCTAATAGGCTCTAATTAAAATGTTGATTAGTTACACGAATAGCCGCACGAAAGTGAACTTTCTTAAAGAAAAAAGTATAGTTTTAGGTACTAATCAAAACGATATTTGACTAAAGTTTACAAGTAAAAATATAAAAACTTTAGTGATGTGACTTTTGTTGAAACTAATATTTTACCTTATCACTACTTATAATTTTTTTCTTATAAAAAGTTTACCTGAACCTATATATTTCTGTTTTCAACTAACACATAAAGTATTATAAATGACCTTGAGAAATTTTCTTAACCTTTGACATTATGTAAAACGTGCCGAAATTTGCAATTGTAACTTTATCAATTAATGTACTACAATTAGGTAACTGAATAAACAATGAAGTCATTAATTAAGCTTGTTTCGTTGAAAACGCATGCCAAAAGATGGCACAAGAACTGAACTATGTATTATTGAAACAACAGACAACGTCATAAAAAGAGGACAATTGTTATGTAAATATGAAATTTAAATGACAATTAGTTTAATATATTTTTTTGATTGCAACAATAAATAAGTTACCAAGTTATAATTGAGAAGAAACATGCAAGGTCATAAAATTAACCAAACAGAAGGAACTCAGCGCTACTAAAACAAAACCTCAAGAAAACCTAGAAACGCGAATAAAGCCCTAGATTTAGTGACAGCACTTGAAAAATTAAAGAAGCACAAATAAAAGTGTGACGGTAAGTAGACAACAAAAAAAAAAAACATTTAAGATGACAGCAGGAGGTAGGTAACAACTTACGAGTAGAGCACAGTCAAGGCAAGACAAGAAAGCTGCTTTTTTTTTGCACTAAAAAAATAGCTAGCAAGTGAAATTTTATTTTAAGTCTTTAAGAATCAAACAAGAATACTAGAAAGAAAAAAAAACATTTTTGTGTAGTAGCCAAAAAATAAGACGCAGGCAGCGGCTTAAGTTGATAAATTGTTGTCACTTGCATGTCAGAACAAACAAAAATATGCTGACGCTTGCCATATGATTATAAAACGCTAGTTACAATGTATACAATAACCAGTGAAATTTTTAAGATATTGAAAAAAGATATAATACATATACATATAATTATTTTTAAATGTGTTATTTTGCTATTCAATCGCCATCAAAGTAGTAGGCACTCATTAACGGCGAGCGAAGAAAGTGAGGAAAAATATTTCAATAACACACCACTAAAAATGCTCGAGTTTTATTTATTTTTCAAAGAAATTAGGTATTTTTATTTGTGTCTAATTTTACTTATTCACTGCTTGTTATTTATTTAGAAATTTAAAACGCACCGGAAGCCGGCAAAAGTGCCAAAACAAAAACAAAAAAACACCTTGATATTGCCTTGACTTGCCAGTAACGCACTTGAAATTGTCCATATACATAAATACATACGTACATCGACATATTTTTAATGAAAAAGGGCGCGTTTGTGTTTACATTTACATGCATATAAGATTGATGTTATTTGCCATTGAATTTTTGGCGAAAAATTTCCAATTTTTATTCAGGGAAAAAATCAATGAATTTATATTTGATTCAACCATAAACGTTAATGATTTGGCGCCAAAGCTGAATATATTTAAACTGACAAAAAACATTTTTGATTTGCATGGGTGATCCAATAAGAGCTTCCTACTTTGTTTTCTAAATAAAATACATAAAAATCAATGTAATGATGCAAATCTTTATTTGGAATGATAGTTCGGTTCCTACAACTCAATGTTTAAAAATTATTTCGTTCAAATGTTGCCCATTCTTTCGAGCACATCGGCCAGTATTCCTTAAATAACACGAATTATGTTGGTATCCATAGCGTCAATAGTTTCGGTTTTGTCGACATGAACAAGTGATTTAACATATCCCCAAAGAAAGTAATCGAATGACGTCAAATCACATGATCTTGGTGGTCAATTAACAGAACCATTTCTTGAGATGTTTTCATCGAACGTTTCCCTCAATAAAGCGATTGTTTCTCCAGCTGTATGGCATGTTGCGCCATCATTGATCTGTAGCGAGCACCATTGACCGTAACACGGGCTCCATCCGCATTTTTGAAGAAATATAGTCCGATAATGCCTCCTGCCCATAAACCACACCAAACAGCACATAAAATAATGGATCAATTTGAAGATGTTGTAAGGCCCATAAACCGAAATTAAAACGTACACCAACATCAGCGGGCTTCAATTCTTGTACGAGCTGTATTTTATAGGTCTTCAGACCAAGATCACGCCACAATGATCCATAAGAGATGCCCAAAGCCTCAGATCGGCGACGAATCGATTGTTCAGGGTTTTAACAAGACTCTCTGCTACTGCAGAAATATTCTCAAAATTACAGGCTGTATGCACTCTGGTTGAATGATGAATGTCCAATAGTGTAAAATTGGTTCGAAATTTGGTGATGGTGTTACGAATATTGCGAAGTGGTTTGTAGTACTGTGTAATTATATGTATGATAGGAAAACGCATATGCATATGACGACAACTTAAACATTCAAATAATTATAGTTTATTTTGCTTGTACCAGTAAGATAACACGGCGGCTGATGGTAGAAATAATTAACCCTTCAACGCACATGACCGGGATTGATCCGGTCAGGCGGGGGCCTGGTAGGAATACAAAAATTTCTGAAATGGCCGGGAATTGCACGATTTTTGTGACATGGCCGTAAAATGTTTGTTACCATTTTATGAATAAATTTTTTAACATTGCTGACCAAAAAAAAATTTGACTTTTTACCATTGAAGGAAAAACGTTCTTTTAGAAAGGCAGGAATTACTTCTGTACCCTTGGACACAAGAGTTTTGTTTTTCTTGTTTTTTCTGAAAGCGCTGAAGTGTGAACGTTCCGTTCCGTCTAAAAGCGAGTTATTTTGGACTCAACTATGAGTAGTTCAAATTGCTTTTATTGTACATATACGCAAAATGTTAATAAGCATCGTATCGGATAATGACGTATCGTTACCAATTTCGTTGCAATTTTTAATGTAGAAATCATTTGCTGGAAAATGCTATTTCTTTTATTTTAACTTATTTACAATATCATAGATTTCTACATGAAAGTTGGCAAAATTACAACACTATAAGATACGAGCGCATAATCAGGCCTTAAACCTTAATATTAAATACTCGTGGTAACAAAATGCAGGAAAAATAAAATTAATTAATTACCTTCTTTTTCTGTGAGATCCGAAAATTTGACACCACCACTATATAAGAGAAATGAGAATGTAAAGAAAAGAGATAAAAAGTGTAGTAGAGACAGAATATTGGTATGTGTCATATAATTCAAATAAGGTTGTTGAAAACACAAAATGTCGCTTAAAGCTCCAAACACAATGAAAACAATTATTTTCGAAACTGCCAACTGTGTTGGATTTTGAACGAATGAACGATTGATTGATTGATTGACTGTAATGATTAGCTTAAATTTATTTGCAAGTATCTTTTGAATAACTTTAAAGCTTTTAAAGAACAAAAAACAAGAAAAACTATTACAAAACTATGCATGTATTTTTTTTTTTTTAAGTTAAAACTTTTTTTCTTTTCAATTGATTTGCTTATGCCAACATTTTTATTTAATTAAAATTAAATTTTTAGGCATTTACCTGAGGAGTACTGTAGCCGTTTCAGGCACACGGAATACCTGAAAATATTGATATAAAACGAGAAATGCTCATTTTTTGGTTGTTGAGGGACGTTTAAGAAAATATTTGATTTTTTAATTTAAAAAAAAGTTTTTTTTTTTTTTAATTTTGTATAATAGTACGTATTATTTTTGTATAAGACAAGGTAAAAACTTAAAAAAGTTTTAAGATACATTGAGTACAAAAATAACATATAACTTTGCAATTGAATGACGAAGTTTATTTTCTATTTAAATTGTGTACAAAATGTATAATTTGTACACATAAGAAAAGTAAGTATTGCTGAGATAAACTATAAATTAAGTTATACTTACGTTATGATTTTAATTTTTGAACAAAAGAGTAAACAAAAAATCGCTTGAAAGTAGTGCAATTCGAAGTCAAAGCTGATCAACTTTATATTTTCAACTCAATGTCTTAAATGTTATGTGATACTGATAAATTAGGTTTTTTTTTAATATCACATGGATATCTAACCAAAAAATATGGGTGACCTAAATGCGCTTATCTATATGATAACAACTTGAGGGATAGTGGAAAGAGCTAGATATGGTTGGTTTGTTAAAATTTTATGCGAGAAATAGTAGGTTTTCTTTGGTAATTTTTTAACCGACTCGACCCGGATTTCATCAGTTAGGAAACCAATGCCCTAATGGAAGTGTTACATATCTTTGCTGTAGAAATCAGTTATAAATAGCATTCTGCCTTTAATAAGAGCAAAAGCATATGCTGACACCCTGGTGAGATTGATTACTGAAAAATGATTTTCAACGATTAGCGAATTGATGGAATTGACGTTTTCTGAACTGCAAAAGTGAGCTGAGAAAAATATTCTTTATATCAACCCAAAATACAAAGTTCGCAGTTTTACTTTTCCGAAAATGAATGGAAAGACACTTTCGAATAAAGCCAAATATAAGGTGACATTCTGGAGTGTAAACTATCATAGAAAGGACATAGAATGCAATGAATGCTCTAAGAGGTCCTACCGCACCATTCTTAACAAGTTAAGAATAAGATTTACTTTGAAAAGGATGTATTTTTCATTGAAATTTGATTTAACCTTACTGTGCCTGAGCTGCTGCTAAAATAAAAATTTTCGACAACAGAGCATGTCAAGTTTCCAAACTTTGTAAAAATTAGTTTAACAGTAGGTGTCTTATTTGGTTTAGTATTCCTTAACATTTTAATTTATTTTATTTAAGAGGATTTTTCAATGAATGTTAACATCTTAAAAATTATTTTTGTTTACTCTTCTATTTATTAAAAAAAAAAAAAAATCCGTGGCTTCCTAGACTAACGACTTAAGTTCAAAATTGATGATTTTGAGGAGTCCCATTCAACTATTTCGATACTTTTTGGAACTTTTCAGTAGTACTATTCTTTTCAACTTTGTTGATACTCTAAAATTCTATTCGAACTTTTTGACACTGGTGATGCTTTTCTAAAGCTTAAAATAACCAATTGATTACTTACATAGTACACGAAATATAACGATTACTTTATCATATATCTTATTATAACGTATTGAAAATTGTACGGGCGATGCCAAGCCTATTATAATATGTTCTATTTCAAACTAATAACGCATGCCTGTACAAGTATCATCTTCCAAATTCTTGTCAAAGCCGTTCATCTTATTGAATCAAATTTTTCCATGTATTTGAAAAAAAAAAAATAATAATAAACCTATTTGACTTTTTTTTAAATTCATTACATCTAAAAGTAGTACTGTCAACGAATCCTATCCTATTTTACGCTGCGTCAAATTTTAGATCGAAGTGGTTTGATTGACGTTAAATGCCTCATTGAAAAAGAGAAGATAACAGGAAGAAGTTTGCTGATTAAATAAAGTATAGAAGCAATTAACTTTCATAGTTAAGGATTATGTATGTTGTTGTGCAGATGACAAACTAAAAAGTGGACTAAAGTACTTTGGAAAGTTTTTGTTTAGGTCTTGCATTAATCTTTTAATAACGTTTATGATAAAATATTTTAAATAATCTAACCTCAACTTATTTCAGAGGAAAAAATGACTTAAATCGTTAGTCAGAGAAGCCACAAATTTATGCTAACAAGTAATAAATAAAATTCAAAATACATACCTTCCAGCCAAGATTTTCAAAGAACGTACAAAGACGTGACTGTCCTGTAGTTTTTCCACCGCATGGACCTGCAACGAAAATAAAGTAATAAATATCAATTAAAAATTTTGTCAAAAACGTACAAATTTTGATTTTATTTTTAAATTTAAATATCTACAGCAAAAACAAATAACAGCTCACGTCAACTTGAGACAAATGGAGTTGTTTTCAATTTTTCATTAGTTCTTGGTGTAATTTGCTTTCTGTTTATTGGAGTTATTAGGACCTAAATAAGTTCTAAAAAATTATCCAAAACCGAACGAGAAATTTCACCCAGAACATATGGAAAATTTGATTCAATTGCTTTTAGTGGAATTAAGTTGTTTCCCTTCTGGTCACAAATATTTCAAGAAAAGGCAGGTTTACCGATACCAATGCATCAGCAAGCAATGAAGCAGTCAGACAAAACGTACATACCCAGTAGGGAAGGGCAGGAGCTAACAGTGCTTCTAGGAGGCCTTCCTTGGTAAGTATAAGGCCTTCCACCCTCCTTTTAAACGTACTTTTTTTTATATGAAATGGCCGCAGAAAACAGGCCTTCCTAGCAGGCTTTCTAAGACCGCTTACCGTAGAAGGACTCTCAGAAGTACTTGACAAAAATTTAATTTTAATAAATTAAAGACTCTAAATATTAATTGTTTTTTTTTTATCCGCGCCATCTCATTTGCGTTGATTTTTTTTTTTAATGACTTTACAATTTGACAAAGAATACACAAAACTCTACCTCCTTAACATAACATGAAACAACAGAAGACTAGCCTGCACATCTCTTAATTTCTAACCATGTGTATACTTTTCATGTCGTATATGTACAATGCATATGACAAAAAAGTTATGCCTAATCATAAAACATTGCAATACATGAAATAAAAAAGAAACAGAAAAGCGCTAAAGTAAATGGAGTCCTTCGTCTTTGCCTTCTAATATCAGGACTGATAGCACGTCTGTTGTGGCAAGGCATATTATGCCTTCTGTGATTGTATTTTTATTTGCATGAAAATCTAGTTTTGAGAAGTCCTTATATATCGCAGCAGTGCTAGCAGGCCTTCTCCGAGTAAGGCCTTGCTCATTTGCCTGCTGGGTATCTTTGTTGTATATACATATGTATGTACAAACCAATTGCACTTATTGCATTGACCTTGACTGTGACTGATTGAATGCGTCGCTTAACTTCACGCAAGAAAAATTAAAAAAACTGCATACTGAAATACATTCAGAAAACCAAAAAAAAAAATATGTATGTATCTAAAAGCAAAACAGCTAACAATTGAAAAACTTAAAGAATAAAAATAATAAAGTAACAGAAAACAATGCAGTAATTCACTTTATGACGCATAAGGAAATTGCATAGAATTGATTGCAATTGAAATCAATCGATTGTACTCAATCAAATTGTCATTAATGATTATAAAATGATTTTTGTATTTATTTAAAAAAATACTTTAATAACATAAAAAGTAAAACTAAACTTTACATCTTGTGCTATCTACATATGACAAGACGAGAACTTTTCGAAAAAAGGTATTTGCTTGGTTTTATTTGATTTTTTTTTTATTTCCGTAAAAGAGACTTTGCTAAAACAAATTTAGTTTTTGAATTACCTTAAACAATAGATAAAACTATGCATAAACTGTATGTTGAGGTAAAAACTAGCTATATAAATTATAACGATAAGATAAAGTTTTTTGAAACTCAAACAATCAGAAATTTGCATTGATAATCGTAATGGTATCACTTGGTTGATAAAGCTACTTCAAAATAAATGAGAGCCTTGTGACGCTTAATATATTTAAGAAAATTATTAGATTAAAATTAAAATAGTTATATTATAGCTCTAACATTGATAAATAACAATAATAAATAAAATAACTTGAAAGTTTTTGAAAATTTATATCTTTTATAGCTGAAATCGATATGTGGAGTTAAAACCAATTAGAATTTGAAGTTTTCAGAGAATGTAATGTCTACATTCATTTATGTATTTTCGTTCTGTGTATTCATCACTTTAAGAAACATAGTTTTTTTTTTTAAATAAAAAAAATCCGAAAATGTTCTATACCATATAAAAAGTTAAGTTTAATACCTGTAAGATATACCTCATTTGATAGATATTTTTAAGTACTAACTATTACTTTTACTAAGATGACAAAGTCATCAAAGACCCCATGCCCGCAATTGGGGTAATAATTGCGTCTCAACTGATATATATATATATATTGTTCGAGAGGTATTTTAATATTAAAGATCTGCTGTAGAAAAAAGTTACAACTCATTATAAAACAGTATGAAAATGTGTGTTTTACTCGTAAATATTCAAATAAGTAAATAATAATCAAATGTTTAATGTACTTTGTTTGTTTACTTAAACAACATGCGATTAAATAAATTATCGCGTAAGAAACAAATTAATAACTAAACCTTGCCTAGTTATTTAATGTAATATAATAACAGTCACTAATTGAATTTGAAATTTTTTCATCATATTTTGATAAACTGATTTAGTTTTTTTGCTACTTTCTACGTTTTACAATGAAAAACATGAAAATATTACATGCGTATATGTAACGCAATTTAATTTTTAGTATCATAACAATAAACACTATTTATAGATACATGTTTGTATAGCAAAATATGAGGAGGTAAATATTGTGTTCTGCGATTTGATTTCTGTTTACTAACGTTTGGTATCAAAACTGTTTTGATTTTGTTTTATTTGCATTGTTTTATTAATGTTTGATTTATTACCTTTCATATTGGTAGTGGCCTGTGGTCTTTTTGTAAATTTTACACGGCTAATTTAGTTAGAGGGCAAAAAGAAAATATCGATTTAGTATAATCATAAAATAGTTTCTAGTTTTTATATATAAAACAAAAATATTGTCAATGAGGTTAAGCTCGAAGCTTAGAGAATTCTTTATTTTGCTCCAATTTAAAATGTTTGAAACGATAACGATAAGTTTTTTTTAATTTAAAGTTGAAATTTATTATACATAGTTATATCATCTTCTCATCAGTACTAAAATATAGACGGTTTCCAGGAAAAGAATAATTCTTTCTTTGCCAATCTTAATTCAACTTCTACAAGTTGAACAAAATTATAATATTGAATTGTTTTATAAAATTCGATAAGCTACAAAATCATTCAAGTTAAAAATACATAATTATGTTTTACTTAAAAAAAAAGAGCCAAATTGTCCTTTTTCTTCCCAAGACGTTGCACATTGCGCTGGAGTGGCTTGATTGACTTGGTCATATGTGTTTTAACAACATCACAACGATAAGTTATTCAAGTAAAAAAAATAGAATAGAACACTAGTATATGGATGCTGGAGCGCGTTTTTCATATTTTATTGATTGTAGTCATAGGGCAACATATGCTTTTTCAATTTTGAAACAAATTGAATTTCAAAGCCAGTTTCCGTTATATGTATTTAAAAAAACGTTTCTGTTTTACGTAAGTGCATTGAAATAATTTAAAATTCGATCAAAACAAGTAAAAGTAATTAAATGAAATTATAATAAAACTAACCAAGTGGGCGTCTGTTTTGCTCACGTTTTTAATGCATATAATCGAAAACAAAAATGTGTAGTAAATCAAGTGCAATTTTTTAAACTTTCCTAATTTGGAAGCGCAAAATTTGCAAATGATTTTCTTTTTTTGGCAATGCAAAAAATTTAATTCGTTTATTTACTTAAAACAAAAATTCTATTATTACTGATGACATTCGCCGCAAATTATATTGAACAAGCAAAATAAATAAACAATATAGCTTACCAAAGAGTTTATTTGTTTTCATTACTTTAATTACAATATAAAAGTGTGGTTAAACAATAAAGATTCGCCCAATATTACAAATATCAATTTGATTACTTATCAACAAGAAGCTTCATCAAAATCAAATCATGAAACGAAGAGGCCGGTATGAGTGGTGTGTGTTTTTTATTATTATTATTTGCGATAGCATAACAAAACCAACAATTCTTATCGCTACACGACATGTGATTAATAATTTTTTGTTAATAGAAAACAGCTTTAAACCGGTTTGAGTTTGAAATTTGAAATTTCAGCGTTTGGTTCAAGTTCGGATCAAAAGCATATGTGAATGTTCCAACCGGCAAAAATGTTTCTTTCAGCACGCTTAAGAAACTGGTATGGTCTTTGGTAAAATTATGCGATTTTTACGATAAGAATAAATGTGCGTAATAATTTAGATAGAAAGAAATTTAATTGCGTTTGATTGAGTACTAATTGAATATTTAATTAATTTTTATGTTTTTATAGTATCTATACACAAATATAATTATGAACAAATGCTGTCTTACATTCATGATAACAATATTTTTTTTTTTTTTTTTGGAATTTGCTTTATTAAAATCAATTTGAAATCATATAATTCACATAACAATTTAAACATCTTTAATATTTTCAGTCAACAAGTAGCACTCAATTAGGTGAGCTTAGAGGAAAATAAATTTCTTATCTACAAGCATTTGAGCGTCAACAACTAATACTAAATGTTAAACAAAGTAAATATAAAACGTTTGTAAATCCCCACCAAAGTGGGCAAAACCAAAATCCACCTTATATCAAATGTATAACATAAAAGTAAGTAAGAAATATAATCATGAAGGAAGTACACTACTTATATTACATGCGACTCGACTAATGCAACAGCATCCAATGCAGCAAACGACCTTGACATCGTAAGCATTGGGCGCACAATCAACCCACCCATATTCTTAAAGCAGACTGCAATGCTGATATATAGTGGAGTGGCGCATAAGCAGCGGACGATAGTAATTGGAGAGAGCTAAAGAGTGCATAGCACAAAACAAAAAACCTGAAGTTCATTTAAAAATCGTAACTATTGTACAGGCTGATGTGGGTTATTCTATGTTTACATTTTTTCTTAAAAGTGAAGTTTTTATTTTAAATTCTGTCAATAATTTAAATTGTTTTACTATTTCCCAGAATCAGTCTTTTAATAAAATTGCCTAGTCGTCCTTTTTCCAATTTTTGTAAAGTTTTCGGACCGTAACACACGACTGACTATATGATTTTAAAAATTTAATTGATTTGTATTTTTTCATCCGCTATAATTAGGCTGTTGACCTTTGAAAGAATAATATAAGTGGCAAAATTGAAATATTCAAATGTAAAAAGTGAATAATTCACGCCTTCGAAAATGAATAATTCAAAGAAATTGGCCGATTTGGGCAAGAAATTAATATCGCTGGGAAGATTTCTTCCCTTTATCATTTCTTCATTAAATGATAATGATGATTTGAAAATTTAAAGAAATCTAATTTTTTAACGGTTCAAAAAGGGTTGGAAAATCGTTGTAGACTATGTTGAGAAATAATTGAAAACGTTATATAAAAGTATCTTACTTTTTACACTAACTTTGAAAATAGTTGGATATGTTTAGCTATAATAAAATTAAATTATTTAACATTAGCGATCCACAATTATATGATTTAAAAATTGTGCAAATTCGCTTTTTAAAAGAGCAATAACAAAAAATAAAAAACAAGATGTAAAAAAAAATTATGTGAATTAATTATTTCTTGACGTTTTTTAGTGCATATAATTCTTAAAAAAGCCAACATTTTGGAAAAGTACCAAAATTGATACAGGTAAATGATAGCAATTGCATTTTTTATTGGTAAGTATTTGAAATTCTTCTAGGTTCTTTACCCTCTGACAGAGCATAGGGCTAAATTTCGTGAATTTTACATTGAAAAGAACCCACAAAGAATACAAGCTTAAAAGATTTGGCTCATTACACATGTCATGCACAGCATGCACTCACTTTTGTATGGCAAAATTCTCTACGTGTTAAAATAAATAAACGTTCAAAGTGCTTAAATTGAATTTGAAAATTGCTGTTACCAAAATTTAGATTAGAACTGTAACCATTAGACAACAAAATTTTATACCATTTTTGATTTAAAAAAAAGGGGCTTTTGGTAAAAAATCGTTCCAATGTATAAACAAAATTAAAGACTATTCAAAAAACATTTCTTCAAGCTTTTTGTGCCATTTGAGTTTTGACGATTTTTCGTAAGAACTTAATTAAAAGTCGCCCTGACGCTCACGTTGGTGGCGTAGCCTGAACTTTTTTGGGGTAAAAAGTTTAAACATATACATATGTTTGTAGATTTTCTTTTTTATTTAAAATTTTTCATTCAAAATAAATTTATATGTATTTAGTTAAAAAAATAAATCGACATGAAAAAATAATTCTTTTTAAATATATTAAATTTATTCCTATAGCCTAAAACATCCTTTCAATTCGCGCCTGGCGAATCACGTCTATAATCTGAATTTCATTTAGCAAAAGATTTCATTCTACAATTTTTAATATTATTTGAGAACAATTTTTCTTTAATTTCAGACAAAATTTTTCGTTTTGGGAAATTTTTAATTTTTGTTTGGGTTTAATTTTGTGCCGATTTTAATTTTTTGTCATTTAGCACAGCAGGAAATTAGTTCAAAATTCACATTTCGAAAAAAGCTAGGTAATGAACCAAACTTTTCATTAAATTTTTTAAAATGAAAAAATATCAAGTCATGGCGTGTGCAGAACCGATTTAATAGCCGGTCTAGTTATCCTCCAAAATGGATTTCATAAAAAGGTTAGTAAATTTTATTTAATTTTTTCTATATTTGGTAGTAATATTTTATTGAATAAGTTTGACGATTTTCAGATAGATTTTAATAAAATTAATTAACTTTTTAAGATTTTATTTTATTTGCAAGCATTCGAAGAAATAACAATATTTTGAAGAAATTTTCTGTAAACTGTAAATTTTCTACAGTTTTTCTATTTACTAAACTCAGGAACTTAAATATTTTCGTAACTATTAAAAGCCTATTTCTAACCTAAATTCTCTGAAATCATTATATCATAATATAGTAATACTATACATAATATTATAAACAAGATTATTTTCATATTAATAACAAATTATTACCCACCGAATGAAATATTGATATATATTGTGGTCTTTTTTTTTGAGGGATCCAAGAAACTCTTAAGTTTTGGCATTTCGAAAATTTAACTGCGCCTTTGAAGCGGCACTCTTTACTTTTTTTTTATTTTAAGAACAAAATTTAGAAGTCTGTGGAATTGCCCCTTTTAAAGCATTTAAATTGAGAATTCAGAAAAACAAACTTAATAACTTACCGCCAGTCAGTACAATTTTGTAGACACGTTTTTTAACAGCACTTGTATCCATTTTAGTTAATTCATTTAACGGTTTAGGATTTAACTTCGGCGACTCCAATTTTATTTGTTGCAGCGACTGCTGAGACTCCTGTTGCTGATCCATTGCAACCACAGCGCTTAGCTGCTGTGGCCTTTCCATTTGAGACTTACTTAACGAATGACAATTCTGGCAGTTTTCCGCAGTCAGCTGTTTGTTGATGACTGTCTGCTTGCTACTTTTGCTGCCGTTATTGTTGTTGTTGCACCTACGTCCAGTGGTTGCTGTTGCTGTTGCTCCTCCAACTCAATGTCTGACAACACTATTCAATACTAATTTTGCGCTCTCACCAGAGAGTCTCCTCATTCATTTGTTCAATCACTAGTGGTGAATTGAACTTTTTTTCTTTGTTGTATACGGGTTTTTGTTCCCAAACGCGTAACGTTGAATTCTTTCTTTTTGACGTAGCGCTTCTTCGGGTGCTCCTCGAATATGAGTGTGTGTGCGTTATTTTGAGGTTAGGTTATGCTGTAGGTATCCCAAAAAATTTCCAATGTAAAACTCTGCAATTTATTATCAATCTTTGCTTAGCAAAATGTGAAGGGAAAAATGTGCGAGAATTGAACTGCAAAATGCGATTAACAAGAAATACCTAGAACTTACGTAGCGGTGACTAAAAGCAGGTGAAATTTTATGTTGCAAACTAAAATAACTTTTTCATTTTATTTGATGTTTGCACTTTTTAAATTTAGATATTTGGTCACTTCTTTAATTTACTTTAAACACACACATCATTTGGTTGAAAAACGAAAAATTTTAAGAAAAAACACTATTCTGTTGTCGTTACCGTCGCTGTCGTTTGCCAGAAATTTAGCAAAAATTCTAAATATCAAAGTTTTTTGATGTTGAAATACATTTTCTCAACTGCAAAATAGTCTTTTTTACTTTAGAATTGTAGTATTTATTTTGCTGTAGTTTTCTCGTGCTGCTGGTAGACATCGGCGTTTGTGTGAATTCTTATTACCCCGTTACAAAAATAAAATAGTTGTTACCAGATTCGTTGCTGTAGACCGAATGAGTTTTATTGCTCCTCTTACTTTGCCTGCTCAACTCGGTTTCTGGTGCTTCTACGAGTTTTTTTTTTTTTTTTGTTTTTCTTCGCCCTCCAATTGTCAGTGGAGCATGCGTTTATCGGCATTCGGCTCCATTTGGTAGAACACGTTTGATTGTACACTAAATGGGGAGCTACGTTGGCGTTCTCTTTTCAGCATGCTTGCTGACAACCACTTAGAATGACGTCTTCAATTTGACGTTTGGGCGCATGTGCTTATCTGTCAATAGGACAATTCACCTGATCTCACAGATCGTACATTATTTTACGAGACGAATGTTTGATAACGTGAACGCAAAAAGTGATACGGTGTGAATTCCAATGTGTTGATGAAAATTGGTATTTTGAAAGGAAGAGGAAATTGATTATTGAGACAGTAAGTAATCTCTTCGGCACTTTTTACGCTTAAAAGATTAATTGAAAAAGAGCTGAATGAAACTAAATTGTCTCCAATTATCGTAATAACTAAGTGGTGTCATTAGATTGATTTAAATTTTAGATAACAGCCCATAATGCTGCTAACTCAAGAATTTTTCGCCACAGTAATAAATATAATAATGAAAGATATTAAAAAGATTAAATTATATAAAATATTTTTATATCAAAAATTTGCGTATTTGTTCACATAGGTATATATTTTCAAATGACAAAAAGTATGCTTGAAAATAAGGCGAAAGTCCATATCAAATTTTGCTTATCAAACAAGTAGAAAATACAATTTTAAATGATTTTCATTGAACGATGATATACCACTCTCATTAAGCTCACATATAATTTTGTTTGTAAAACTGTTCGACCAGCAAAGAAAGATGGAACTTGATTGTCTGAACTTCAATTATCTCGTAATAGATATGTCAAATAATAACCACAAACGTCACGTTCAGGTGTCCACCGCAATAGTATTGCTAGAAAAAAATTCGTGGTGAACTTCGAAAGAATTAAATGCTGTTGATGCAGCGTTGAATTTCAACTTAAATCAACATATCTTTTTGATGTGTTCCCAAATGAATTTGAAGATTTAAGTCACATATTATTATGACGTTGAAACATTTTCGAATTAAATTCTCAAAGTAAGTGCTCAAACTACTATGTCGTGATACATACAAACACGCACTTTCATAATCGTTTCTATAATCGCGCAACTATTTAGTTGTTTTGATGTGCTGCTCTAATTGAAACTAATCCGATAACGTCCACATTATAATACCGGGTGATGGCAACTCTTTCTTATTTTATTTTTCTATTGATACTGTTAAAAATGACAGCCATGTCATGCTTGATTTGGCATAAAAATTATTATTGTAAAAATGGCATCAACAGATGAAAAGGTAGATGCAGTTCCAAATATTTTGATAACTGGTAATAATTGAAAAAAATGTTTATAGAAATAATAGCTAACATGATATCTTCTAAGGTACTCCCGGTGCTGGAAAATCTTATCTCTGCGAGCGGCTGGCGGAGCAGTTAAAATTAAATTGGCACGACTGTTCCAAAATAGCAAAGGAAAATGACTTCATTGAAGAATATGATGACGAGTTTGAGTGCCCAATATTAGATGAGAATAAGGTAATATTAGAGACACCTACTTATTATATAGTATTTCTGCGGCACTAGTTTACTTTAACGACTTTAACGAAAAAACTTTCGCTAGGTTCTAGTTTCGGAAATGTATCCATCGGAAGTTGAGCTAGCTTTTATAAAAATCGTTATAAGTTGTGTAAACCTAGATTGAGATTCAAAATATTTTATAATTTAATAAGCTACATTTAGCATCGTCAATCACATCATAAAAAGTTCAGATTACTATTCTGTCCTCAGAAGCAAAAAAAGCGTATATAAAAAAAAAAATGCGTTTCGAGTAAAATTTAAATAGAGAAAATTTTCTTAGCAGATTTTTTTTATATGTTTTAACTAAGATACCGGAATTCGGAGTATGTAGTTCATTAAACGCGGAATTTCTTTAGCTATTCGATGCCATAAGAATCACGAATATGATTTTTTTGAGATACGTCCTTTTCGCTTTTGAGGGCAGTATTGATGTAGTTAGAGAACGTTGTTTCCACGAGCGGGGTAATTGAAAACTTTCTTCGATGTATGTGTCTTGTAATATATCAATAGATAACTTCTAAATTTTTAATTTTTACAAATATAGCTTATGGATCATCTAGAGCCTTTGATGCAGCAAGGTGGCAATATTGTTGAATATCATGGCTGTGACTTTTTTCCAGAGCGTTGGTTTCAAGCAGTTTTTGTTGTCACTTGTCCCAATACCGCTTTGTATGATCGCCTTAAAGATCGGGGTTATAACGAGAAGAAACTGAAATCAAATTTAGATTGTGAAATCTTTGGTGTGATGTTAGAGGAGGCACGCGATTCGTATAAACCTGAAATTGTATTTGAAATTAAAGGTGAAACGAAACAGGATGCTGAACAAAGTTTAAAAACAGTAAAAAATTGGTTTAAAGCTTGGAAACGTAAATAAAGATACAGTAAACAAAATGTTAAAACTATTTTTTTTTGGGCTATAGAATACATATATATGTACCCTTCAATGTACGTAATTACAAAATACATATAATGTAATTTGTTTTTGAAAGAGATGTAGATTTAGTAGAGTAACTAGCAGTTTAAAACGAAACAATATCTGTATTAAAGCTACAGTGAAATATTTCCTAGGTGGATATCGACAGTGCTAAAACCGTTTGAGGGGAAACATTGTTAAAACTCAGGAAATTCGATTGTGCCACGACTCGGTTTTATTTCTCAAAGTAAATAATGAAACTATTGAAAGGGTAAGCTGCTTCTAATGCGTAGGTAGTGTAATATGAAAGTAATGACTTTAATTAAACAAGATTTGTACACTTATTTAAGAAATTATTTTATTATTTTACAGTTAAATTATATCGTATACTTACTAATTATTACATAAATTATAGTATAATAAATAAATTAGACTTTAGTCATTTTAAATTGCAAAGGACCCTCTGGTGCATACATAAAGGTGACTGCATATTTTAAAGGCTCATGATTAAACTCCAATTTATAATTTCGTAGCAACTAAAAAAATATTGAAAATAAAAAATGTCAAATTAAAGTTCTTATAGTTCCTATTTACCTTCGCCAGCAGTATTTGCATTTCCAAATCAGCAAAACGTCTACCTAGGCACATGCGTGCTCCATAACCGTAAGGCAGTGAGGCGAACGGATGTAGTTTACTTTCAATACCACCTTGACTAACTTTAAGCCAACGCTCGGGCTTAAAAGCAGCAGCATTAGTTACATATTTCTCCATGTTGCCGGTAACGATTGTAGGGAAGACAGCTTGTACCTATTTTTTTGAGAATGGAAAATATTATTTTGAATTCAAGATAATTCTTAGCTGTTTACTTACTCCTTTAGGCACACGATAACCACTTATGATTGTATCCTCTTGCAGTGTACGTCCGTTTCCAATGACAGTGCTATACATGCGAAAAACTTCTTTGATGAAAGCTTTCAGATAATGCATTTGATCGAGTAGTTGTATTGTTAGTGGAGTATTTGGATCGGGCAGTACACGTTTCAGTTCTTCATGCACTTTTTGTTGTTCTTCTGGACGTGTAGACAATTGATAAAGCATTGAGCAGACAGCCATGGATATCTGATATATAAATGGAATATGGAAAATTTTGATGATTTTTTGTTTGGAGTTTATTGAAATAATAACAGCAGAATAATTCAATAAAGTTTTTTAAAAATAAATTAAAAAGATTATTTTTCATCAAAATCCTAAAACGTATCTCATTTAAGTCCTAAAACGTATCTTAGCTCATATAGTATCTGAGGTAAAGTGTGAAATTAAAATATTCATTTATAGTCACCGTATCAATTCCGACTAATATTAAATCCAACGCCATTATAGTTGCAATTTTTTCATCTTTCTCAGCCATTATAACTTTTTCCAACAGCGATGGCTCACCACTTTGACTAGGACCCTCCGTCCGAAGGCGATCTGTTGCGCTTTTGATGTATTTCATGCAAACTCTGTAATTTTTTTGGAAATAAAATATGTGCAAAACAGAATTAAATCAATGATATTTACTCCACAAAAAAGTTCATGTTTTTAACATAATGTGTCCACAATGGCGTTGGAAAATAACGCCAATATGGTGCTTTCAATTCGAGTGTAGCAACATTACGTAATGCATATTTGGCGGCATTGATAATTTGTTGAGGCTCCGAATCAGGTGATAGATTTGATTCCAGACAACCCAAACGTGTGTCGAGCGCAACACGTCCTATGCCTACGAAATGAAATTGTAGGTTTTGTTTTATGTTAACTCTCATTAAAATCTAATTTTATTAAACTTACATTCCAGCGACCATTTGTGTATTTCGTTATCGAAATCTACAGGCAGTTCAGAGTTTTCATCTAGCAAACTTTCACAACGTTGCAAAAAATCATCAGTCACTGTTTCCAAAGGCGCCAAATAACGACGTACAGTCGAGAGTTGCAGCACTGGCTTTTGTACACGTGACCGGAATTCACGCCATGCTTCACCGTGCCTAGTTCCAAAATAAAACAAAAAGATAAACTTAAATGAAATGTATATAAAAATTTGTGGTAAAAAAACTTACACGCCCACTACACCACCCAGATCACCAAAGAAATCCTTACGCACCACACTTTTGTATTTCACTAAACTTGGCATAGATGGTCGAAAAGGTGTTGGGCCTTCGTTGCGATAGCACTGTAAAAAAAAAAGAAAAAATTGTGATTGATTCGAGTAATAAATTTAGGCAATTTTTCAGTCAACCTTTTCAGTTTTCTTAAATATGTGGAATACAGTTCAGCGGTTACTTTTAAACAACTCCTTCAGTATTTCTGAAATAAATTGAGTAGACTAAGTCCAACGATTTGGCGCTTCACGAGAAAACGAGTGAAGATGTAACTTCGTTCCATAGGTTTTAACTCTAATTTTTATTTTTGACTCAAAATATGTTTAATAAAGATAAAGCTTTTTTTGTTTTTGACTCACTTGAATAAATGACAGATAGACAGAATTAAAGCTCAGCCGACATACTTTTGCAACATTGATGCAACACTTAGCTCGTAAGGCAAATCGCTTGGCTGCTTGTCAGCAGATTTATTAACTGTGATTATATTTATATTCAAGACACATTTACCCGCTCTATTAAAATGAAATCTATCATGAATACTAATCAACCATTAGACCATAATAAGCAACTGTTCATAAGATACTTAAATAAAACTGAATAGTAGTTGAAAATAAAATTATATATTAAATGACATTAAAATAAAGTAAATATTAATTCATATATTTTTTCTGTAATATAAAAACTGTAACACAAATGATGACCAATTAGAGTGCGCTTTTCCTTTGAAGAAGTTAAAGCGCTTTTCCTTTGAAGAAGTTAAAGCGGACTGTCAGTTCTTGGTCGCTATGGTATTCTTAATCCCATTGAAGAATAGTTGGTGAAAAGGTCAAACAATTTTGAAACAGTTATTGAAAAGCTGTTACATTATCTTTACTTTACACGGATACCATTCATAACCTGGTATAAAGAAGCCATCCATTATTCTCTGTTTCGGGCGAAGGCCTTCCGATTTATTCTCGCGATTAAATGAACTTTTAAACAATATTTTGTACTACATTTTATTCTCCAACTTGTTGGCTATGAATTGAAGATTGTCTTGGCTGAAGCATAGTCTATCATTTAAGTACATACATACTTGATTGTGTTCGACCCAATTCAGTTGATTGATTTTTGCCATTTGAACTACATTCACATCGTATATAATGATGTAATCTTCTTTTTCATGCACCATCCTCGCATACGACATAATATTTTCATATCAAAAGATCACAAGAACTGTTTGCCCATCACTCCTTATAAAGCAACAGTTTTGCTCTCCTTGATTGATAAACCTAATCTCTTCACAATGTCCTTGATCTCAACAAAAGTTTCGCGTGGTTTCAAAGAAATCACTGAGAGATAGCGATTATGCCAATATCATTTTCCAAAATCTTGTGACTTAAGTGGCGTTTTCATGTTATCTTTCCCATGATCCCATATAAGGGATATCAAATTAAATTTTTATAAGAATGAAAAGCCTTCCGAGCAGAACCTAAAGCTGTGTCTAATGCACTTGACGAACGCGGGAGTGAATGGGTTTATACCTATTTTTCCTATTTTTATAGCATGTTATATCCTCCCTGATATGGGATAGTAGAAGATCAAGAAAGATAACATGAAAACTAAGCATTATTCAACATTTTTTCACTCATTCAGCATTTTTTAACACTTTTCAGCATATTTGGACATTTTTGGAATTAATCAAAATATTTTGAATTCTGTTTATTTTCAATTTTCCAATATATCTCGAATTGTTCAAAATTGTTCGACTTTTTCAATATTGACTTCTTCGGTTGTTTTGAATTTTTCAATTGTTTCGACTTGTTTCGGTAAAATCAACATTTATGATTACCACAACATTTTCCAAGTTTTTTTGAATTCATCGACAGTTTTCAACTTTATCGCTACTCTCGATATATTTCGATTTCTCAGTATTTTTGATTTTTTTTTCGCCTTTTTAACTTTTTTAAAATTTTTCAATATATTTTCACACATTTGAATTTTTGTAACATTTTCAACATTTATCGACTTATTTGACATTTTATACTAACAAAACAAAACAACATTAAGTTCACACATCACGCAGCGAGTGCTTGCACTCACTTGCTTTTTTGTTTGTTATTATTTACGCATGACAAATGAAAACAACACGTACTTACTGAACCGACCTATGCAATTTGGTTTTATTAAAAAAATCACACCTTTTCACAAACAATATGTTGACAAATGTTTTAATTTTGGTAAAATAATGCTTACTGATAATTTTTTTTTTTTTTAATTTTTCAAGCAGTAATAAAGTGGCTTTTAAGAAGCTACTTGAAAACAAAACTATTTTTGAGTGCACTCAAGCGCTATATTCAACACCTACTTTAAGTGTTCTTCACACAAGTTGCTTTTTAACAATTAAATGTGTGATTCTTATTTTTAGCTACAAGTTGGTTTCAGATATAGTAAGCAAACTTTAATAGCAAAATTATTTACCTTTTCAATTTCATCCGCATCGTATATAAATAATAAATCTGGTCTTCCAATTAGACCACTAAAACGTACAATACGACCGTATTGTTCATGCAGTAGTGATGAGATTTTCGCAACATCGGAAATGGTGTATTGACCAATAATAGGCATCATTCTGTAAGTTAGACATGAGAAGTTAATTATTTGTATTGTTTAAAGTTACAAAAATACTGTTGTTTATTTGCAAATATGTTGAAATTTTTTGTTTTTCGATTGAATGGTTACTTGTAACTTTCGAAAATATTTTTAAATTACTACTAAGTTTGCAACCAGTGAAGGCACTACCAAGTCAATTCAATTTTTTAGTACTTTTGAGATTATTTAAGTTTTTAGACTGTAATTCTTTACACATAAATATTATCAAAGAATTAGCTTAACAAAAAAAGAGTTCAAATTTTTGTTTTGTCTAAGTTTGCTAACCCAAATGTTGTAAACAAAAATCTATACCTTGCAAAATGCCAAAAACTAAAATTAAAGTAAAAATCGACTTTGTTCGAAATAACTAAAATAAAATTATTTTCCTCATTGCAACTACATAATAAAAAGTGGCATTACTTTATTAAAAACGAAAGAGTTAAGCGACAAACCTGCTTTCACTTCATGTTTTCTCAAGAAGTAAAGTAAATTTTTTGCAAGCAATAAATTTCATTCAGCACGTAAAGCATTTAAAATGCCAACATGTTTTCTTATTTCTATATATGTATGCTACCAAGCATTGTCAACTCAATGTATTACGTCAAGTTGGCTTAATGCGGTTAAATAAATATATTTTTTAATTGTCAAATATTTTTATTTACTTTGCCACTGTTAAGTGCTATGAATGTGAGTACGTACATATATTGATTTTTCTGCATGAAAAATTACAAAAGGTCAATAGCAAATCAAACTTTAAGAAACTAAATTCAAATCAAATTGTTAAAAAGTATTACAATATAAAAATACGCTTACAAATATTAAAATATTTTACATAGTTGATTATGTTATCCCAAAAACAGTAAAATATTTCCATTAAGTGAGAATATTGAGATATCGTTGTCTAAAGCTGTGGAAAACACTTTTTTGAGACATGTAATTGAAATTAAAGTTAAAGACCTTTTAACTTTTTTGAGTTACTTCATGACAGTTTAAGGCTTACTATGAGTATAGTATATAGTAGTCCTATAAAAGGAATTTTCGCTCAATATCTCCAATAGTGAAATAAAATAAAAGCTTACATGTTCAAGTTGTGGAGAAGATTATGACAGATCGTAAAAGCTATAAAGTTTTTGATTTAAATTGCAAATAGAACGTAAATTTACGTACACAAATTCTGTAACATAGCTACTTTTATTTCTGATTTTTCAGACCAACTGTACTAAATAGTAAGCTCATTAAAATACAAAATGAGGCGCCCAGTTGCAAACCCGGCCAAGTCCAAAAAAATCAAGTTTTGAGATATTCTCATATCAATATCTAGACCATGCTTTATCTCTCTACTATGGTTTTAGATTAAAAAAAAAATTTTGACAGAAATAAAGGGTGTTTTTTTAGAGGTATAGAGCTTCGAATTGAAATAAAACACAAGAAAATCGTTTTAATGTCCATCAATTTGGCTTTATTGGAAGGATAATTTTATGCCATTAATGTTTAAATATGATTTCGGGCATGTGGCCGCCGCGGCTGGCTCGAATAAAGCCAATTCTACAGGTTCAATTTTGAACCACTTTTTCGAGCATATGGGGCCGTATGTCGGCAATAACGCCACGAATGTTGGCTTCCAAGTCCCCTAACGTTTCTGGTTTGTTGGCGTCTTGTTGGAACCACAACTCATCCACATTCATGCCATCCAATTCGGGAACAAAATAGTCGGTTATCATGGCTCTATACTGGTCTCCATTTACGGTAACTGACTCTCCAGCATTATTTCGGAAGAAGTATGGCCCAATGACTCCACCAGCCCATAGAGCACACCAAACAGTCAGTTTTTGTGGATGTAATGGCGTCTCAAGGGTCTCATGTGGATTCTCTTCACTCCAAATGCGGCAATTTTGCTTGTTGACGTAGCCATTCAACCAAAAATGAGCCTCATCACTGAACAAAATTTTGCGATGAAAATCAGCATCGAGATCAATCTCATTTTCGGCCCATACACCAAAATCACGACGCATTGCATGGTCTCGCGGCTTTAATTCTTGCACAAGCTGGATCTTGTAAGGTCGCAAGCCAAGATCTTTTCGCAAAATCTTCCATAAAGTTGATGGACAAAGCTCCAATTGCTGTGCACGGTGGCGAATCGATTCATTCGGGTCCTCTTCAACATTTTGCTCTACAGCGGTAATTGTTTCTTCGGTGCGCACTGTTCGACGTCTCTGCGGATGCGTATTATCACATAGAGTAAACGTAGTGCGAAAACGACCCATGGTTAACCGAATTAATTGCTTTGATGGACGATTATGTCGACCATAAAATGGACGGAGCTTGCGGTAAACTTCGCGAACTGAACCATTATTTTCGAAATAAATTTGCACGATTTGCAAGCGTTGTTCTTTTGTCAACCTGTTCATGATGAAATGGCAAACCAAACTGAACATAAATGACATTAGAGTTGCCAGATTTGACCATTAAATGCCAGTTTTATCTCTATTCGAAAAACAAACCTCTAAAAAAAACACCCTGTATTACACTTTTTAATTTATTTTTTATGCATAGTTCCCAAAACCGGCCAAGTCCATAAACTTGCTTACAAAACCAGTCCAACGCCTTGGAATCAAAATCGGCCAAGTCCAGTACATTGGTATCAAAACCGGCCAAGTTCACTTTTTTTCATACAAAATTTGATAATTACTACGTCAAAACCGGCCAAGTCCAGTTCATTAATATCGAAACCGGCCAAGTCCAAAATTGTTTTCTCGAAAACATACGCAAATAAAACTTGAAAAGTTTGATCTGACGTTCTTTGAGTAAGAAATTTTATAAGCTATTATGTGGGAAATACTCTTTAATTTTTCAATGAACTATGAAGATGATTGTTTTTCGTTGTTTCTTCAAAAGTATGAAAAATGGACTTGGCCGGTTTTGCAACTGGGCGCCTCATATATCAATTTTTAAGAGTACCTAAAACTTTTAGTCTTAAAATTCTAAAAAAATAAATATCATGACAATCCGAAAATTAAAGAGACAATTGCGCATAAATCCTATGCAATAAAGAGAGCAATTTTAACTAACAAAAAAATGTGGAAAATCGCAAAAAAAAATATGTGCCATTAAAAATAAAAGTTAACGAAAAAATGGCTCCATCAATCTACTGTTGTAAGGATATCAGATTTTGTGCTTATTTAATATTTAACAAATGGAAAAATGATCCGAAAATTGAAAAAGAAATATCGTTCAAACATATAAGGGCATTTCCACGAAAACGGAAGTTTTTGTAACGTGCGACATCTTGATTTTTCGCAATTATCATGAAAATGAAAAATTTCCCAAGCTCAACCTTAGCACCAATTATAAAGCTAATTAGGAGCTATAAGTTAAACTTCTTGTTAAAATAAAATTTCGTTTCATTTTGACTTTTTTTTTTACTTTAAATGTGTTTGACTGTCGAACGGGACCTATATGCTATAAAAGGGAAACTAAATTTTGAGCGTTATTCAATATAAAAAATCTTACAAACAGATGCGTGATATCTTGATATCATGCTCCAAGTCAGACCGATGAATTTGATTAAAAATTATTAGTGTGCACATAAACTAGACATCATAAAAGTAAGTTCAGCTTTCACACATTTTCATTATGAGGCAACTTGTCTTAACACGCACAATTTGAATTTAGAAAAGGAAATTTTTCGTTCCGCCCTAAGGTGTAATATAAAAAATGTTACTTCATTTCGACATTACTTAGTAAAAAAACGACTCAGTTAAAGCTACTGGCAAAATTAGATAAAGCAGATCATAAAACTAATAAGACTACCTTGGTATTAACTACGCCGGGTTTATACACAGCTCCCTTTTGATTTTTCTCTTGACCTACTAAATAAATGCATGCCAAATATTAAATGAGTTTACTTAAGCAATGTAAAAAAAAGACTACACATAGACACAGATGTATAACAAGATTTTTAACAAAATGTAGATTTTGTGCTACCTGCCTAAACCAGTTTTACATCTCCCCATACATAACTTGTTTAATTTTGGTATTTACAGCACCAGTTTTGTAATATCGTTTTTTTTTTTTTTGAATTTATATATTTATCAAAATGCACTAATCAATACAAAAATCAACACTAACATCAACACTACTTCATTAAAAATTCATTTGAATTTGAATATCTCATGAAAATTTCTGAGTTTTTTCGTTGTAAACAAAAGACTTAAGCGGCGAACTTGAAATTGTGCAGCACGCAGCAAAAGACCGAAAGCAGCAATTTTTTCTAGTTTTTTTTTTTTTGTAAATTTTAAATTCTCTTAAAATGATGTAAGATATGAATTCGGTAAAACAAAAACAAAAGCATTAAGCCAAGAACTTAAACGATAAACATATCGAGTTTCTCTATGCAAATTACTTACGTTGCTCATTGCTTTGATCAATCAAATACCATGACTCTGAATATGTTCATTTTATTGCTTATTCATTCGTTTAAGTTTTCCATTTAACAAATAGAAAAGAAAAAAAAAAACATTATTACAAAAAAAAATAGTTCAACAGCTGGCCTTGAAAAACCTTGAACTAGTCCACTATGCTGACAAGGCGTTAATTTTATGCAGCTTAACACATAAATGGCTAACAAGAGTTACTTAAATATAAGCTAATGAAAACCGACAAATTCCTATTAGCAGATAACTTAATTGTCAAGGTCAATGCAGAAAAATCTCTTATTTATTTTTTAACATTTTTCCTCTTTTAGTCACATGAAGCTGTTAATGCGAAGTCTTACTTGGCAAAATATTTTTAAATGATTTGTGAGTTTAGCTGAAAAACTACTAAAGGAGCTCAAATTATACATAAATTAGTGATCTAAGAGTGCAAATATTTTTTCAAAAAATTAATGTTGCTAATTAGCTGTGAAGACAAATGATTAGGTATTGAACATTTGTCTATTTGCACCTACAGCGCAAAAAAAAAAATATAGTAACTATTTGTATTGTTAGCCATGTGCCAACATCTGAAAAGAAACCGAAAGTTATTGAAAGTACAATGACTGCTTAGCGACTGCTGCTATCATACGTAGTAAATTATTTATTTTAGTTATTTATATGAATTTTTTTATTTATATGAATTTTTGACGTAGTTAACACAAAGTAAAACTTAAATATTTTTATTAGTTGCACAGAATAAATTTTCTTTGGTTTTAATTCAGTTTCAATTTCAAAGCGGATGTAGCGCTCCCGATTGGCGCCACTAGAGTGGGCAGTGATAATTTATTTATTTTTTTTTTGCTAACGCAATTGTCAATAAAGCAGTGATGCTGTAAATAATGATATTTGACATACAGATTGCTCTTACGATTATAATTATATTTTGGGTTGAAAAAGAAGAAAATCAGTTGACAGTTACGCTCCGCCCATACACATTTAAGTATCCATCGAAATTTTTGTCTTTTGCATTACGCTTACATTCCATTAAGACTCTTGAACGCTTACTTAAACAGATACAAACACAAACGCAAAGCTTAATGGATTTTGTAATTAAGTCACATCAATCCCAATTGTGGTCCAAGTAAAGTAAAAGTTTTAATGCAGAGTTGTTTTGGGCTTCCATGGAAGGATTATCAGATAAAATGGGGTACATGTAATTTTGTCAAAAGTTCACGGTTCTTTCTAAATAATTTGAGTTTTTAATATATTTCAGGTAAAAAGACGGACGTAAATTAAAAAAAAGTTAAAAGAAAAAATCTCTCTCAAATGCTTTCTGTAAAAGGGAGACCCATTCTTATTTTTCTATGGATTATGTTTTAAAGAAAAAATGTTCGAAATTTGATATCACATACACAGCACATTTTCTTGGGCTATTTTTCCTTATATTTTTCGCTTTTTCCTTATTGACATAGGCAAAATTTGAGTTGTACACGATATCGAAGTATCAGGTAATTTACCTTATTTCTTAAAAATATAGCGCAAAAATTTGTTATTTTTAGGTCAAAAAATATAATGACCCAAAGATGGAAAAGAGCAAATTGGTCACAGAAATTTGCGTAAAAGAAATATTAGTCTTTATTTCACTGGAATGTTTTCCAATAACTTTTTTATTAATTTTGCTTATACCCAAAATATCAGTATTATATGTTGGTGGCTCTTAATTTCAATTTGGTCCACTATTTTGGAAGATGTTTTTTTTTATAGATGATTTTGTGTTTACTCGATTAGTTGTCGTAAATAGATTAGATCGAGTATAGGTTATATAAAACAATATCTAATTTATGTGATTTTTGAGTGACACTTTGGCATTTTCACAATTTAATTTCACAAAAATTTTTCAATTATGATAACATAATTAAATTTTCTTGAATCTGCAGTTTTTTCTTTTTCAATTATAGCTTTGTATTGCAAACATTTCCATAAATCTAACTTTATACCCTTACTAAGTCAATACGAGCAATACCAAGTTCTTCGCTTAAGTCTTTTGTTTTAAAATCTAAAAAATTTAATTTCTACCCAATACAACATTAAATTCAACAACAAACCTCCATGTATTGCCTAAAATTGGTATTGGTTTCGGTCCAGGAATTTCATTATACGGCAACGCATGTTGCCATTCAGCTGTTGCATGTATTGTTGGCGTGGTAATTGCAACTTCATCTGTTGTAGCAGCAGCAGCAGAAGCTGCAGAAAAATGTGGGCAACCGCTTGTTGCTGCAGTAGTTGTACTGGAATTTTCGCGTACAAAGACACAACTTTCATTTTTCGTATGTTGTTGTTGTAGCAGAAATTGGGTCAACACGGGATTTGCTGCTGCAGTTGTTGCTCCCGTTTTTAATGCTGAACTTAATCTCAGTAAATTCAAGGTTGATGAATTCATTATGATGCTTTATTTACTTATTATCGATTATTTTGATTAAATGTGTTAATGATTACTTATGCTATTTGCGGCAGCATATGTTAACAATTTTTTCTTTTATTTTTTAAATAATTTATTATATTAATTTTTTTTCTTAATTAGGTAATTTCACTTAATTTTTCAACATTCATTAGTGCGCGAATTTGATTTGTGGCAGTGAATAATTCATTCGAAAAAGAAATTCGTTTTTACATTTGTCGTTGTTGACCGCGCCGTGAAATTTTTTTTTATTATTTTACATCAATAAAAATTGTGTTTTTTTTGATTTGTTAAGGCAAGATAATAAAAAGAAAAAAAAAAAATACGTTCAACAGCCGAAATTGTAATTTTGTAAACCGCACGCCTGGAGTGTCTCTCACTAACTGAATGTAAAGTTGAAGTTATCAAGTTTTCGTTGTAGTGATGTTAAAAATGAGCATAAACTTTTGGTCAAAGTTTTTTTTTCAGTCATTTTAATTTTTGTTTTTACATGGCTCTTTGTGCTCGTTGTACTCAGTTGCGAAAATAAAGTTGGCAACATTTTTATGAATGAATGAAGTTAAGCTACGCAGCATGTTATGATGTTTTACTATGATAGCGCACATGGTACTATTTAAGTTGCTGAAACATTTTCTGTTGCTGTACACATTTAAAGCATGTAACTGGCAACATTTGTGTTGGCAATATGTGTTGCTGTACTCGTATGTATGAATATTTGGTCTATTCAATGTTTCGGAAGATATTGTTTGATTTAAATGGTGTAAGTTTGGGACGCATACAGATTATTTAAAAAAAAAAAAAAAAATTATGAAGGATATTTGAGTCACCAAACGCGACCTGAACGTTTGGGGTAATAGGTCAGAAAACGCGAAAAATTAACAACAAAAAACGGTTGCTTTTTGGAAAGTTTACTTTTCAAATCAATTTTTAAAACAGTTGTGCTGGGTTTTAAAAAAAAAGCCTGAACCATTGGATTTCTGTGGTGATTTAGGTGATTTTCAAAAAAAAATGTTTGTTTAACTCAGTTTCATAGTAAATTGATCAGATCGCGTTTTGGAAATATTTCGCAAAAGTCTAATATTTTTATAAAAATGATATTTTGATTGTTTTGTAGTAGTAGTGCAATGGAGCTACTCTGCTTTGCTATATGTAAGAGTATCCACTATCTAATTAATTATCGTATTTTAATATCACCCCGAATAAAAAGTTTTAAAATTTTACTTTTTTAAAAAGTGTCATTTGACCCCCGACTACTTTTACGAATACGAATTTTGTGACATTTACTTCAAAATCTACTTAATGAATTTTTCATTTACCTGTATAGCAGTTTTAAGCTAACACTTTAATACGATGTGCCACGCGCTCTTGGAAAAATTCTTCATCCACTTTTGGTCTAGTGCTTGACTGAACCTTTATTATGTTGGATTACCTTACTGTCTCGATGCCGCGCTCACTTTTTCAAATATTCCCAATATTTCTACGGCAATTGCCTAAAACCTTTGTATTACTCGTTTGAAAATTGATTGCATTTACTCAAATCAGGCGCTTGGTATAGCCTTTGAAAATGTTTCCTTGTTCAGGTGTCACGTTCCTATAAAATATAAAAATATAGTCAAACTTTCTAACTTTAAAATTTGAATAAGTAGTTTCTAACACCAATATTTAGAAAATAGCTTAGTCCCACAATTTCTAGTAAAATTGAATTGCACAGTATTAATTTTACATTAAAAAAACTAGATTTTAAGTATAAATAAGAATGTACATTTATTTTCTTGTTTATTTGTTTTTCCCAAAATCTCAATAATATTACTGCTTTAAATTGTGAAATGCACATATTTATAATTTATTTACTTTTGGTACAGTAACATTGTTTTGTCGTATTTTAATTTAAATAATGATTAATTTTAATTGTATATTTAATATATATTATAGATAAGTTAGAGTAAAAGCTTTAACGCTAAAAAAGACGAAATCAAAATCGCTCGTACTTAAAATTTCTTTTACAATATATTGTAAGATTAAAAATACATTTGATTTTCATTTTATGTTAACTATAACTTAAATCGATATTTAAATACTTATCTAAAAACTTCTGTAAAAAAAGTTCATAAAAAGGAAATTGACTAAAATAAAGAAATTTTGATTACTTCATGTAGTATGTGTATGTAAAGTTAAATTGTGGCAAAGATTTTTTGAATTATTATTTTATACAATTTTTTTTTTTTCAATTACTATGCTATAAATACACAACGACACGCTGTTTTTCTGCTTTCAGAAATTATGCTTAACTTAATTTATTATGCATAAT
The DNA here is from genome assembly GCA_949775025.1 of Tricholauxania praeusta. Taxonomy (NCBI): domain Eukaryota; kingdom Metazoa; phylum Arthropoda; class Insecta; order Diptera; family Lauxaniidae; genus Tricholauxania; species Tricholauxania praeusta. The sequence goes on along the minus strand of OX459031.1, from coordinate 16,011,337 downwards.
TTCTTATTTTATTTAACTGTATAATTGTTTTGAAATGCATTTTTTCATACAAATAGTAAATATTCGTTTTTATTGAAATTTTTGTAGACATATTAATAGTTTTTTTTTTTGTAGGCAATAATAAAATGCAGAAAAATATGTGCTATTTTATTTTACTTTTGTTAAATAAATAAAATAAATGCAATTCTGTAACGTTTTACTTTATGTAAAAAATGTATCATAGATAAATATTTTATAAAAGTAAATTGTGTAATATTATTAAGTTAAAAATAAAACAAAAACAAAAAAGTTTTATGGGGGTCCACATACAACAATTTTAAAGAAAAAAGTCAAACAAAAACTTCAAAAAATTTTTATGTTGTCATATTTATGTTTTTCTTCTGTTTCGTATGTTATAAAACAAAAAAAAGTTACCTAAAAAACATGGCACATGAATCACGCGAATTCAGGAAACTAAAAGACTTTAGTAGAAGAAATTTACTTTAAAACTGTATTCGAAAAGAAATAAAAATATCACTGAAAATAATGCGAGCCATATCAAACATTAACTCACATTAAGCCCATTGAATCTTTAAAGAAGTTAATATATAAAAAGTAGTTCATTCATTAAATAGACACAGTATCATGATTGACTCTCAAGGTTCAGAAAACGGTAAGTAATTTGAATTTAATAAATTTGTTTGAAACAAATCTGTCATGAATAAAGTGCAGACATTTTTCAATAATTTAAAACATTAGTGGATAAAAGTAACATTTTCTCAATTTGGGTCAATTTAAGAACTAAAGAATCAAGCGGTTAAAGATATTACGCTCCATAGAAAATATTTTGCTTGAGACTCTTGCAAAACTTAAATTTGCATTCCATCACCCTCATCAGGGGCGTGGTCAGAGGATTTACATAAATTATTTATATAATATTCCTTATGCAAATAGTAATTTACGAGAGTAGGAATTTCATAGTTTTGTGGTTTATTAATTTTTTTTATAAAATAAAAACATGGAAATCAGGAGCCTTTTTAAACGTCCTTTTGAGTCGGAGCCAAAAGGAATAAAAAAGTTAAGGACTTAAATATTCAAAATTGAGGACCATTTCGTTTATTGGTCACCCATTTTTGGACGAAGGTAACAGGTTGTGATTCTCTTCAAACGACATTTTTCTCATTCATAAGTTTATCTCCCTTTAAGCTGAACAAATTTGAAATCTCCTTCGCCAAAATCATGGCTACGCCCTCATTCACTTATTGAAATAGCAGTTGCTGCTAAGAATTTCTAATTAAACATTTCTGAATTAAAGAGTTCAACAAAGAAAAGTCACATAGAAAATTCCAAGTGTTCTTTCTATTTTCGCATTTAGCATAGAAGTGCAAATTTATTGACTAGAAAACGGATTTTCATAGAAAATCAAATTCGTTTGTAAGCCTCGAAATTCTTTGACATTTTAAATCGATTCATTATTGGGCCAAACGGTTTATTTTGTCTTACATTAAGATCCGATATCTACTAATAACTGAATGCGCATGTAAATAGTTTTTATAGTCGAACCTATTCTAAATAAATTTCGTCAATTCGAGTCATTAATATCTTTATGAAAAAAAAAAATTGACTAAAATAAGTTTGTAAAAATTTGCATGAAAACAAAGTGTAGGTTTTTTAAATGATTTCAACCTCCCAAAAAAAGAGGTAATAATATAGGGCATAATTTTATTTTGGATTTTGCGATATTTTCTAAATTTTATTAAGGCCCTTTTTTTAAATATTTAAGCTAACGTGTGTCCTTTCATAGCAATTTTTGAATAATAATATGAACAAATAAAAGAATGACTTAGTGAGCATTTAAAAAATTAGTTATCTAACTAAAATTTTTACAAAATTTTGCTTTAGAATCGATTTCTGAACTTTGCTTGAGAAAGTTTTATTATTTTAAAATAAAAATTCCAAGCAAAATGTGATTTTTCACATACTAACTAATCTGTGTGTTAGAAAAATAAAATAAAATTGATAAACTCCGCATGACAAAATTTAACTTTAAAAATGTTTACTATGCTGAAGTAGTGTGCACAATATCAGTTATGTAAATCTATTTATCTCATCCACAATTAACTTTGTTCTTGACTTAAAACGTTAAATTAAATTTACTTTCCAAGTAAATCAACGAAACTGAACAGAAGCTAAGAACGTATTACATTTTTTGTAAAATGCTTTCAATTACAGTCCAAGAGTTTTTGCCATATACTTACATACCATAGATAAAGTTGGAATGAGAATGTTGTGCCGAATAAAATGATAGCCTAGTTTTAGTTTTTTTCTACCGGGATTTCATGGGCAGAGAGATAATGTGCCTTTTCACCGCATGTATATCAACATAAGCTGCTAGAGGTTTGATGTCTGAGGCAAAGTGAAGACTGATAAAAATTTTAAATTTTTTGTTTATAGAAATTTTAAATTAATGAAATAAAAATAAAATGAAAATAAATATTTAAGTGAACAGTAGATAACAAATGAAAATGTTTCGTTTATATTTTAACTTTAGTATAAATTAATATAACATTAAGCGGTTTAAATGGCGTTGAAGCGAAATTGCTTCTGTTTTTTTTTTGCGTTTTTTGAAGTAACTTTTGTAATTAAGAGTAGATTAAGTATGTTTTATGAATGGAATTTAGTTGTAATATAAATTTGCTTGATCACTTAAGTATACATAAAGTATTTTAATTTAATAAATTAGACAAATTCACAATCATTAGTTTAGCGTAAAGTCTAAACTGTAATATATGTATGCATAATAATGATGAAATATTTACAAATGTTTAATAATCGTCATTAGATCTCAAATATGTATATGGTAGTTGTCATACTTAAAAGAAAATTACATGGACGTTATGCTTAAAAACTAAAACGGCTCTCATAACTTACAAATTACACAGTTTTGTAAATAAAAAAAAAACATGACACAATAAAAATGTTAAGATTAACTTAATACATATTAATATTTTTGCAAACATTAAAAATATTCTATATAATTGCATATGAAAAATTTACAATAAAATGGTATCAATACAGTGATGTTACATGTGTGACGCATTAAAATATGCTTTCGGGTTATATACTGTATAAGTCCTTTTTTTGATTGGAATTACGAAATGCACCGAAAAACAAAAACGCCTGTAAAAACGCAGTGAAACTTAATTCCACGAGCCATAACAAAATAAAACAAAAATCTAAAATTTTGTTCTCATTAGTACATCGTTTTCGCTGTTTTTCGTTGTTATGGCTGTAATGGTTCCAGCTGTTGTAATCATTTTGGTTTGCAGTTTTGTGTGCTTGTGATATTGGTGTTTAAATTGTTCGTTATCATCATGTTATTGCTAGTGTTAACATTCAAATTCATTTGCAGTGATTGCGCTTAAGTCCTTCATGAGACCCTCAAGATTTGCCATTTCCTGATTTAATTCCTCTGTTGAGGTGCTCGGCGCTAGTCTTTGTATTTCATCGGTAGAATGCGCTACTGAGGAACCACCTTGTAATCGATTTGGTGTGGCAACGGAAAATGATGGCTTTTTATATGGCGATTGATTTTGTGGACGTATGGTGACAGCAGGAGCTGTTGATAAGAGAATAAAGTATTTTTGTAAATATGAACATATGTATTTTAGTAAGATTTTTGATATTTCCGTGGAATAGCTGAATAGTCCTTTATTTGCTGCAACAACATTCCTAAAAGTATGCTAGCGTATTTTGTATGGTAATGAGATGTATTTCTGTTTCAAAATGTCACAGTTTATTTTTAGGCATGTGAAAGTAATCCTTCTATATTACTTTCACATGCCTAAAAGTATACTAGGGGGAATTAGTTTTTTGAATTTTTCTATAGTGTGCTTTTATGTATTCAAAACTATTTTTGGTATAATGTCGAGCCCTTGTATAATCGTTGCAAATCAAATAAATTTCTAAATTGAGTTCATAAATAAATAAATTCTAAATTTGTTTGATGATTGGTTGGACTCACATAAAGATTTCTCGATCTAATGGCGACATAACAAATCTATTCATCGGATCAAGATCTCGTTCTTGACTTCAAATTTAAGGTATTGTTCAATAGAATGCTACTTACTGTGCTTATTTGATGAGGTATTCGCTGGCGCTGAGCCACCAGTAGGTGGTGGACCTGGTACGCTAAAGCTCTTTAAAGGATGCCCACGTTTGTTGCTCTCTATGGTGGATATGCCACCATTGCTTGTGGGTCCACCACCTGCCATGTTTCCGCCTCCATTAGGATAACCAGGGTTGCTGTTAAAGGAAAAACGAAATTGTTTTTTGTTTAAAATAAATATCCATATTGTTCTTTTTAAATACTGTGGCTTAGGAGAATTGTGTACATAGTAAGCTTGTCGAATTTTGAAAAAACTCATTAAAAATGAAAAAATATTATTATAAAAGAAAGGCATTTCTGATTTTTTTCAGTTACGGTTCGTCAGAAAGTATTGAAATGGATATACAGAAGAGGCTAGCATAGGTTGAAATTAGAAAGAATACAAATGGGTGGAAACGGTTAAAGAAAACGAGCCTAAATCTTACAGAAATGGGATTCAAAAACTTAGAAAAAAAAAATGTAAATGAAATGCGATAAGGATATAAGGTTTTCAGAGTTCTGAGTCAAACCTGAATAAGTTTACAAGAGAAAAAGTAGTTCAAAAATTTTAGTTCGCCAAATGTGGTCGGGGACCTACCTTACCAGAATCTAATTTAAATTTTTTTTTAACGATTTATGAAACTTATTTCTTTCGACAAAACCTTTAGCCTTTTTACATAATTTATAATTTAAGTTTGGTTGAGTATCATCATCTTGATCCTTACGTATTTATTGAGATGAATGCTTCACAGAAGTAAAATAGATGCTTCGAAGTAATAGGAGTTTTCTGACTACAATTCGCTGAAGTAAATGCCATAGTTCATATAGGGATATATGTACTTAAAGTTCAAGTGGAATCGAAAGAATTGGAGGACGCGAATTTATTGTTGACCTTTTCCCATCGATTGTAAAGCTGATTATTAAAACATGAATGTTGCGTCACTTTCAAAATAGTTTCTAAATTTTTCCAAACAAAATACTTTTTTTTCTCGAGAAAAGTGTCCCGTTTGTGACCATTTTCTTTACGAAAAAACGTCTAAAAAAATAATGTAAAACAAATGTATGCTGAGAGCCATTGATATTTCAATGGTTTTCTGGATCAAATTAATCGGTACCCTTGTTTCAAGTAAAGTATCAAATCCATTTTATATAAAAACCTTTTTATTTACAAATTTTTAAAACAAAATTTTTACGCGTAAGACTTAATTACCACAAAAAGTTAAAAGTTGAGAAAATAGATAAATTACAACAAAGATTTTTTGCATAAGATAAAAATTGGAAAAAATGGAAAACTTCAAGATCTTTCGTTTCTAACGAGTTCACCGCTTGCGGCACTTAGTATCGATTGAACTGCTGTTGCCGATTCTATTGATGGTAACGTCCAACTATCTGGAATTCGTTTCTGTGCATATATCCGTTTTTTCTTACGCCGACGTGCCGTAAAAAAAGACTTACGTCTGCGACCACGCAAACGCTTTAGTTTACGTTGTTCCATTGCGATGGTACGATACGGTTGCTTTTGTTCCTCTGACATCGAATTCCAAAGTCGTCCAGCTGTTTTTGTCAAGCGCACAACATCGCGATGTGTCATTGATTTGGTATTTAAACCACTACCATTCGCTTTCATGCGCACTTCGGCCAAAAAATTGAAAAAAGGATTAGCGGAAGCACTTAACTTTGTATGACGTATAATTTCACGATGCAATGTGCTTGGACTGAATGTGACCCGCGTCTTACGACGTGATGGCTTGACTAGCGTCGTGAAGATCTCACAAATTTTGTCCCATATAACAACCATTTGATGAGGTTTTTTTTGGTCTTTTCAAAATTAAATTTCCAATAACGTAATAATGCAACGAACTATTTTATACTATTAAGGAAATACACTAAAATTTCGCCGTATTTTCCGAAAAATGTATGTTTAAAAAGTTTTTTTCTTAAAAAAAAAGACTAACAAATTTTGACATGAAAAGTTTTTCATTGATTGAAATGTTTTTATGAAATTTATAAAATACAGTAAATATATTGAAATTTTGAGTAAGTGTGATTTTGGTAGATTATTGTGAAAGGTCTTAACTGAGTAAGTTACTAAAAATTACGCTAGCATGTATTAGATTGTAATCGTGTTGAACAGATGCATTATATGACGGAAAATATTTCTACGAAATTGCACAACTTTTGCAACTTAGGGAATTAAAACGGACTTTTTTCTCTTACGTTTCTTCAGCTGCTTACTAACCAGTTTTGGACCAATAGCACAGTAGAGTAATTTTGAAAACATTTTTATTCACAAATAAAAATGAGAGGCAACTTTGAGCTATTCAACTTTCGAAAATGCACTCAAAATTTCCACTGGATTTGTTGTTCCAACTGGATTTATTGGATTTGATCATGAGGTTAAATTTCGCACAGTCTCACACCAGCTGATCGAGCCTTGATGGTGAGAAAAAAGAGCGAAATATGCTTTTTGTGAATCGCACATAGAATTCTTTACCTTTGGGGCGTCTCACATTTCATCCGTAGTCATTTCCAAATAAATTAATTTTGGTTTCGTCGCTCAATAAAATATTTCGCTCTTTTTTCTCACCATCAAGGCTCGATCAGCTGGTGTGAGACTGTGTGAAATTTAACCTCATGATCAAATTTTTCGTACGCATCAGCGGAACCTTTTTAGGTTTGCCTTTTGCAAACGACGACGACGAATTGTAGGAGCGTCTACAACATTTCTGATTTCCGCAGAAATTGCCTTGAAGTATTTGAAAGGGTCTTTTTTTGAAAGAATAACTATTTGGCGACCAACTTCTGGAGAGGTTTTCGTTGGTCTACCTCTAGTTTCTTTTCCTATTTTCTTTATAAGAACATTTTGCACAAAACGCAAAGATTAATTCATCAAAATAGCGATGTCCCGCAAAGATTTTTCTCTTTTTCGTAGGCTCAGAACCAATCGTCACTCTTCTGCTGTTCAACGACTTTTTCGGCTCATATCTATAGTAAATTTTTCATAATTTAAGTACTTGCAATTTGGAGATTGAGTTGATATTAAAGATATACATAGAGATCGAAATAGAGATACAGAAATAGCGAATGATAGAAATTTTTGGAACAAACTATATAGAATTATCTTTTTATATTAATGTTCAAAATATATCCCAAAAGGTACAAGTACTACTCGGTATCCGGCCCAAGCATATAAAATTTTTATTGGAAAAATAGTTATTTTGTAGGTCCGCTTGAATAAAAAAAAAAAAAATAGAGCAAATCTTACTAACTTACCAGAAATTGCCCTCATAACCATATGGGTGCTCGGGCGTTTGTGCCAGTGAATTATTTTGTGGCTGTGACAGACTCTGCTGCGAGAGACCAGTATCAACATTTATATGCGGTCTATTCGAAATATTATATTGTGTGCGTGGATACTGTGGACGTTCCATTGTAGAGTTCATTGATGTGGCTGTGTGAAAAGAAAAAGATTGCACGTTATAGTGAAAACTTAGAAAAACAATTGACTCACTCATATAACCAGGTACATATGAACGTTTGTCCAACGAATTTGTAACATTGTGCGGCACCGGCGTATCGACATCATATTCATGCACTACAGAACGTGGCAAAGTTAATGCACCACTACTTGAGGCACCATCACTACAAACTGTGGAAGTGAAAAATTACATACATTAAATAAATACAGATCAGAAACTTTAAGCAAGAAACACCATAGATAAGTTTGAGAAACTTTAGTTTTGAACCAGCGATGGGCAAAAAACGGAAAATGTACCACATTACAACAAACACATCGTTTTTGATATTCTTTGAATTTTTTTTCTGTTGTTGTAATTGCTGCTTTTGTTCTAAGCGACACTTGCTTCCAAAATTTTGCCCATCTAAGTTCAAAACTATAATTTGTGACCACTTATTCTGTAGGTTCACTACTTTCTTAGTGAAGTTTGCTACTTTTTATGTAAGTTGTATCATTTTATATTGTTGTATTTATATTTATAGTTTTAATCTGTGTGTATTTACCTGGAGTAGCAGTATGTATGGCACTTTTGTCAATATTTTTTAACTCCATTTGATCATGGTGAATCCATAGGTCTGGCGGCTTTGGAACTCCCACATTGTTTTTTTGATAACTAAAATAAAAAAAATGTTAAAAGCGCGTTCAGTTTGATGTCAACAGTATTTGCTGAGATTTTGCATTACATGGTAATGCAATTTGTAAGCAGCTCTCAAAATTCTACAAAATTATTTTAAACGGACTCACCTCTTCTTTGTGTGTTCCGGTGACGATTGTGGCTTCTTGCGACACATTGCCACAATAAAAATCATAATAATGAACACCACGAGCACGGTACCAGTGATAACCATATAAAGAATCATTTCATTTGTAATACCTTTAGCAAGAGTATTGGGTTCTTGCATTATAACTGTTGCCCCCGTTTTATGTTGAACTAAAGCAGAAAAGGGCGCCGCTGTATTACCTTTAGTCGTACGCGCTTGCACTTTAAAATAATATGTCGTATATGGTTTAAGATTGGGCAGCAGCATCATTGTCTCGTCACCAACAAATGCCTCTATAGACCAGTCACGATCGTTTTTTCTTGTATCTGTGGTATAGTAAATATTATAGCCTGTAATTTGTCCTAAGCTATGTTTCGGTGGCAACCACTGCAGTATAACATTTTGTGGATTTTGTTCATCCACACGTACGCTCAGCTCACGTGGTGGTGTTACTGGCACATTCTGGAATGTGCTATTCAACACTGACATAGACCAAGCAGATTCTCGGCGACCTTTCACTACCTTCACAGCAAATTCATATTGGGTATTTGATTTAAGATCATTAATCATGCAATTCAGATCGGTGGTATTGTGGTAGCGATAACGACTAACGCTAGGATTGCCATAGCGCACCGTATAATGACGATTGTCCATAACATGTTGATTTTTGCTCAGCGTTGTATCAATCCAGTATACTACAATAGATGAGCTAGACATGGTGATTGCGCGCAAGCCAACTGGGACTTCAAGCGGGACGGGAATGTCTAAGGGTTCCTCATCACGTGTTTTTATATTATCATATATGGGTGGACCATCGCCTGTGGAAGTTAGAAATTTAATAGGTTAGATTAAAAATTCGAAAGAATTCACTTGAACATTTCAACTTCAACGTCTAATCTGAAAACTTACCAATAATATTTCTCGCCCGCAACGATACAACATATTCCGTGTTAGGCTCCAAATCTTTCAAAACATAATAACGTTCCGATTCCTTGAGATTAATGATATTCTCATCTGGTATACCACGTCCCCAGCCTATAACATAATTGCGTATTTTGATTTCATGCTGTTGTGGTGGTCCCCAATGTAAAGCAATGCTCTCAGCACCTGGATGTATACCAATCCATACCGGTTTTCCTGGTACCTGTGTCTCATCAAGATCATTTTCTAGCGTCATAACTCGATACCATTCAGTAAATGGTCCTGAACCATTTACTGTCATTGCGGCAATTTTCACCTGATACTCTGAATGACGATCCAAGCCATTCAATTCGAAATAGCGTATATTCGCCGGTGTGCTCTTTACCTGTGGTGCATCTTTTAATTTACGATAACGTATTTTATAACCGGTTATTTGACCATTTTGATCTTCTTCTGCTGGTGGCTCCCAGTGTACTGTTATCGATGTAGAACTTGTCACTTCCAGTGTAACATTATTCGGCGATTCTGATGGTGTAGATGAAAAAGTTTTAACTTTAATCTCAGTTGATGGATCACCCATGCCATTTTTATTGAAAGGCACAACAGTAATAATATAATCGGTATATGGACGTAATTCCATAAGGACGGCATCGAGACTAGTGCTATCGTGATACATTTCAGCACCGCTTTCGTTCTGTTGTGGGAAGAAAGAGATAGTGATTTAAGGCGAATGCTGGATACAAGTTATAAGGCACACTCACCTCTGAGTAATAAATGCGATATTTAAGTATTTCTCCATTGGTCACTGTAGGCTGATCCCATTTAACATAGATCTCTTTATGATTGCGTGCATAACCCTCAACGTTACGTGGTGGGCCAGCAATATTTTCCTCCGGTTGTGTGCTAACTTCGAGCAGCTTTGTGGGGAGAGTAAAAGAATTTAAATTACGCAAATATAAATTTTAGGAAATCTTACATGAAAAACATAAGGTTTTATTAAAACAAAATTTAATTGTTAACTTAAACATGAAAATGCATCATAAATAAGCCGTTAATTCTGAAAGTGCTCTGTTTTATGTTTTACGTGGGGAAATCTCTGTGTTGTGAATAAAAATGTTACTCAATAAGTTCAACTTACCTCTGACGATTCACCAGTTCCAAAATTTGTATTGGCTACGACGCGAAATTGATAGGTTTTACCAGGCAACAGAGACTGTATGTTGACTTGTTGATCATCGTGTGATTTGGTAACGATTTTTTGTTCCCTAAAAAAAAGTTGATAGAATTTGTTTTTAATGCAAATATTATATGTCTATGAGCAGCGACAGAAGTATAGGGTGTCTCAGAACTGCCGAGAAGGTCGGGTAAGGTTAGGTTAGGTTAGGTAGGAGTGGCAGTCAGTTACAAAAACCGACTCACTTAGACCAAGTTTGGTCCATTGTGATACCACAGGGTACTTGACTATACCCTCTCATTGAACCATCCAGATTTCGTTATGAAACTAAATAACTGACCTATGCTAACATGTCTAAGGTCCTCCAGGTCATCAAACAAAAACGAGCCAAGTGTTTTGTGGCGTTTTCTAGCAAGTGCAGGGCAGGAACAAAGAAAATGTTTAATGTTTTCCTCCTCCTCCACATCCCCACAACTTCTACAGTAGTCAAAAGACCGAATACCTAATCTCTCCGCATGTCTGCCGATAAGCCAGTGGCCAGTTATTACTGCAACAACTGACGAGACACTGTGCCTAGTGCGGGATATCAGTTCTAGAGATCGCTTAGCGTTCCATTCCGGCCAGATTTGCCTTGTTATATTGCAAGTTAACCCTTGGGTCCATCTTATGTTAGCCTTTTTTATCATGTCTTCTTTAAGCAGTAACTTGCAGGTAGCAAGTGGCATGCCAACACCTTCCTTGTCTTGAGGAATTTGTGCAGTAGTCCCCTGCCTAGCAAGTTCATCAGCTTTGCAATTGCCATCAATGTTCCTATGCCCAGGCACCCAGATGAGGTGAATGTTAAAATGCTGAGCCATCTCATTTAGAGACGAGCGGCATTGTTGGGCCACTAGTGAGTTTAGGAAGACTGATTCTAAGGATTTAATAGCAGCTTGACTGTCTGAATAAATATTAATACCCTTCTTGGATACCACATTTATTCTCAGCCAGGATGCTACTTCTTCTATTGCTATAACCTCTGCCTGAAAAACACTACAATGGTCTGGTAACCTCGCAGCAATACTTATCTTCAGTTCCTTAGAGTAAATACCATAACCCACTTGGTTATTTAACTTGGAGCCATCCGTGTAGAAATTAATATGGTTCCTTCTCCCCGGGATTCCTCCCTTCCAGTCATCCCTAGATGGGATATGGGTTACGTAATCTCTCTTGAATGAGATTACTGGAATAGTGTAGTCCAATTTAGAGGGTACGGAATTCAAGCTATTAAGGATAGTTGAGTGTCCTGTACTTCCCTCGGACCAGCAAGCAGTTTCCCTGAGTCTAATGGCGGTACATGCTGCCATTCGTTTACCAAACAGGTCAAGGGGAACGAGATGAAAGAGGACCTCCAAGGCATCAGTCGGTGTGGTCCTCAGTGCACCACTGATGCACATGGAAGCAGCTCTTTGAACCTTCTGCAATTGTCTGTAATAGGTGACCTTGTCTAAGACAGGCCACCACAACACAATGCCATATAACAGAATCGGTCGAATTACCGCTGTGTAGAGCCAATGAATAATACGAGGTGATAGCCCCCATCTTCTCCCCACAGCTTTTTTACAAGAGTATAGTGCTACAGTTGCTTTCCTAACTCTCTCAACAACATTTATTTTCCAACTTAATTTCCTATCCAATATCAGACCAAGATACCTTGCACTACTTTTTAAGACAAGTCTAACGCCCTTTAGCGAAGGTGGTACTATAATTGGAAGTTTGTGACTCCTAGTAAAGAGTACTAGTTCAGTTTTGTTCGGATTTACGCCTAAATCAGCCTCATCTGCCCATGAGACGAGTCTGTTTAAAGCATTCTGAAGAATTTCACACAGTGTGTTTGGGAATTTACCACATGCAATTAATGCTACATCGTCAGCATAGGCAATAGCTTTACAGCCCAGCCTTTTCAGTGACATGAGCATCTTATTTATTGCCAGATTCCACAGTAGAGGAGATAGCACTCCACCCTGCGGCGTTCCTCTGCGGACAAACCTATTAGCTTCAGAAATGCCAAGATTTGAGGTAATGGCTCTGTTTGTCAGTAGCTTTTTAATCAGCTCAACTATGGAACTGTTGATACCCAGTTTCTGCAGTTCATTAATAATAATACCTGGGTCAACGTTGTTAAAAGCTCCTTCAATATCCAGGAACGCCGCCAGGGCGAATTCCTTACATGCAAAGGATTTTTCAATGCTGCTCACTAGTGTGTGAAGTGCGGTTTCTATAGATCTGCCTTTCGTGTAAGCATGTTGAGAAGTAGACAGCAGTTCAGGTTTGATACTGCTGCGAACATAGATTTCTATGAGTCTTTCCAAAGTTTTTAAAAGAAAAGAGGAAAGACTTATTGGTCTAAAATCCCTTGGATTTATGTAAGAGCTCTTCCCAGCCTTTGGAATGAAAATGACTTTAGTCATCCTCCAGGTTAGAGGAATATAGGAAAGGTTAAGACAGCCCTTGAAAATAGCTGTCAACCAAGGTATAATTAAGCGAGCAGATTGTTGCAGCTCAATTGGTGTCACACCATCAGGTCCTGGTGATTTATAGGGTTTGAAGCTATTTATCGCCCATCGAATTTTGGTTTCCGAAACAATGTCCCCGAGAATAATTGAGGACATCTGAGGTTGAACATTCAATTCCTCTGGTTCATGCAATGAGTTACCAGGGAAGTGAGTATCTAGTAAGAGGTCTAAGGTCTCTTCGCTAGATGTTGTCCAGGAGCCGTCAGGCTTTTTTAAAAGACCTAGAGTAGTGGGCGAAGTAGATAAAATCTTCCTTAGCCTAGATGCTTCTGAAATCTCTTCAATGTTTCCACAGAAGTTCCTCCACGAGTTACGTTTAGCTTTTCTTAACGAACTCTTGTAAATTTTGAGAATAGATTTATAATCATTCCAGTCATTGTCCAAACCTGATTTTTTGGCTTTGTTAAATAAATTCCTACTTCTTCGTCGAAGAACCTGAATTTCATTTGACCACCATGGGGGTTTCTTCTTTCCTCGAGGAAGGTCGGGTAAAGCGTACATTTGCTATCGGACCCATAATTTTTTTTATAGTTTACATTTCTTTACTTCATCAAATACTTTTTTGGCTTGTTTAATTTATTCGGTACGCGAATATTTCATCAAAAAGTGACTGGGATCTAGTTTCAGAAATATGTTTGAAAATGTAGCTTGTGCATCAAATTTCATCAAATTATTTCGCATGGTTTTCCTATAATTCTGATTTCCACAGTAAGAAAAACATACATATAGACAGACAGACAAATATGGTTAAATCGACTAGGTGATGACGAAGAAGAAGAATATATAATAGACTTTTCTATAGCTGTTAAGTCCCTTTCTTTGCGTTACAAACGAAATGACAAAAAGATTATAGCAAATTAGTCATTTAAAGGATCAACATAAGAAAATTCATAACTGGAAAACGGTACGGCAGAGATTAAAAATTTGTATGGTGATTTTATAGGTAACATTATGACGTACCAAAATAATGATAAAAAACTATATAATATATATGGCACGCTAGATATAAACATAATATAATCTAACCGTTGATCTTGATTGTCCTGAAATCGATTAAGCTTTCGTTCACTTAAACTTTTTGGTGTTAAATTTTTCCTTCTATGACTTTTGTTTAAACTAAATGTCCAGCCAATAGGATTACCTTTGACCTTGTATATCGTGCATCGGCACAATTCTGCGAAAGGCAACTCAAGATAATTTATAGTAATACTAATACGATGCGGTTTATGATACAGCTATTTTAGAAGCTCATTGTTTATTAAGAAATGTGTGGGAAGGTAGTCTTTTTTCAACACTTTCTGAGCTACAAGGTGTTTCAAAAGTGTCTTACAGAGGCTTTCTTCATAGTAGCGGACCTAAAGCAACGAAATGAATCAGTTCCATTTAATTTATTTTTTAAATATATGTGAATATGTAATTTTTCTACAAAACTTATTATAAGTTTTAAGATGTGACCAAACATTTCAATTTTTACAATTTATTTCAGTTTTACAATTATTGCAAATTTTTGAAGTTTTTCAATTTTTTCAACTTTTGAAAATTTTTAAAAGTTATTGCAATTTTCGAAGTTTTTATATTTTTTTTTTGAAATTTTGAGCTCTAGAGCTTTTTTCAATTTTTTAAAGTTTTTCGATTTTTTAAGTTTTCTAATTTTTGAAGTTATTAAATTTTTTCAACTTTTGAAAATTTTAAAATTTTTTGCAATTTTCGAATTTTTTATATTTTCTTTTTTGAAAATTTTTAGAGCTTTTTTCAAATTTCTACAGTTTTTCGATTTTTTTAGGTTTTCTACTTTTTGCAAATTTTTGAAATGATTAAATTTTTTTAATTTTGAAAATATGACCAAACATTTTCAGGATAAAAAATCATGAATGGTGGTGATATTGCCAGAAACAATATTTTGTGAGCTTTGTGTTTGTACCCTTGAATGCCTTACATCGGGACAGGTCTACTTAAGGCAGTACATGCTATTTGATTTTAACTAATATGACTACATATGTACATACATATGTAAGAATATCTTTTCAGTAAATTTAATCCCTTAATTCAATACACGCCATACTACTACAGTCGCCTTCAGGATTATTAAGTTTTAATAAACGATAGCGAAATTCTACACAGAAAGTTCATTGAAATATTAAAAACACATAGGGATGCAGCCAAATTTGTTTGATTTCTTGCCAAATGAATGCCATATAAATTTATAATAATTTTTCAATTGTCACGTTTTGATATCGTAGATTCTACAGAAAGTGAAAAAAAAAAACCAAATTAAGTTCACTTTTGTTTGCCTTGCGACTGACTCCCTGTTCATTTTTCTGTCATTTTGCATTTATTTACATTTTTATTGACAAAAGTCTTTATTGCCAAAAAATTGCTCGCAGGCTACAAACAATGCAGCAGACAGTCAGCCAAGCAAAATAAGGATTCACTTTCATTCACAGTTTAGACCGGAAAAGTTTTGTTATTTTTGTTCTTTTGTTTCATGAAACAAAGTCGTAACGACTTTTGAATGAATTTATTATTATGGCCATTGCTTATGCATCAGCAATTCAATTGGCAAAGCTTATGGCATTTATTAAAGATTTAAGACATTATTTGTGATAATGTGTGTGGGAATAGTTTAATTTTTTAAAGTAAAAAAAAATCCACTCACCTTTCACTTTTGTTCATCTTATAGTACACCGTGTAGGAGACAACTTCTACGGGATTTTTCACAGGTTCCATCCAGCTGAGTGTTACAAAACGTGGCTTTACAATTTGTGCGACTAAATCACGTGGTGGCCCCGGCAAGCGGCTGAGTAGACCACCACTGAGAACAGCAGCATCGATGCCACCACCGCCACCAACACTGCCCGTTATGCTGATACCGCCGCCATTTTCAACATCATCTAAATCTGAGGATAAGTAGGGTAAAGAAGCTTCTGAATTGGATATTGGGGATAGTTTGCTCTTTTTATTTTTCCAAGAATTTAAAATTTTATTTGGATCATCGCCGTGTTTATAAGCGGTAATAAACTCTTGATTAGCGCTTGGGTCATCATCATAGTCGTCTTCGTCATCGTCGTTGACGTTGTCAGGGTCAGGATCAGTTGAGTCCTGTTCAATATTACCGATGCTAAAGTCATGTTTATTAGTTGGCAACTCGAGTGCCAAATTTGTATCGTCATCGTCATGCTCTTCGGTGAGTGTAGCCAATTGTGAGTCATAGTCATGATCGTTTAATGGTTCTTCGTTTCTTGTCGCGTTTCGCATATTAATTTTTTTACCCTTTTGTGAGAGTAAACTATCGAGTACACTCTTCGAGAGTATACGTGTCGTTTCGGAAGAGTCTGAATTGGTATCACCAGCTTTGGTGCGTACTTCACCAGAATTTTTGTTGATTTTGCGTCGCATTAAGGGCGCAGCTGGTGTTTGTAAAGATTTTATGGTTTGTGATTGATGTTTGCGTTGAGTTTTGGATTTGCCTTTGGGGGAAGGATGGAGGTTATGGGGCGGGAAAGGATAGTGTAACGGTAGCAGGAAGGATGGTAGAGTTAAAAGAAAATAGATGATAAAAAAGAATAAAAAAATAATATAATTTTGAAAAAAAATTTCACAATAAAACAAATATATGATATAAAAAAATTTAATAAAAATAAGTTTTAAAATTAAATTGAAAGCCTTTAAAAAAATGTGTTATTAAAAATGAATAAATTAAGATAATAAATATCAAAATATTAACATAAAAATGTATTTTGCCTTATCTTTTAAATGAAAATTATTAAAAAAATTTCAAATATTTTTCAAAGTTATTCAACATTTTGCATAACTTATTTGAAATGAAAAGAAGCGTAGTTTACATTGGAGATTACATGTATTTTTCATAGAAAAGAAAAATTGCCCGCAAATATAAAAAAATGTAGCAGGATTAACAAAAAAGTTTCTGAGCTTGGAGCAAAATACTTCGTACGTTTTTTCACTGGACGGCTCTCAAATTACTTGCATAATAACTGGACAATATGTTAATCAAATCGACGGAAAAATTTAAAGTAAAAAAAAAAAAAAAAAATGGCGTAATATTTGTTCATGTATTTTTTTTTAAAAATGCTTCAACAAATTTAGTTAGAGGTAAATTACTGAAATAAAAATTAAGTACCGCAAACTCCCACACGAAATTGAATTTACTTTCGGTACAGTAACTTTTTCCTTTAGAAAAAATATTCGTTTAAAAAAAATAAATTTAAAAAAGCCAAAATTAAATATCGTTGTTGTCAATTAACAATAGCCAAACAAATTTTATCGATTATTTACTATTAATTTTGGAATAGTGAAAAATTGTCGATACTTTGCCAAATGTGAATGTCATTTCAAACGATGAATACTCTAACTGTATCAGTAGACATATTTTCATTATTGTGTTGTGTGGTATTTATTTATAAGAAAATTTTATATATTAATTTATGTTAAAAATAAAATATACGTTTTCTTTCTTGATAAATTCAAAGCAGTTTCTAAATTGCTGCATAGAAATTAGTAACAGCACCAAAAGTTGTGGCTGTGGCTGCACAGTAATAGTAAAAGCGATAAACAGCTATAGTAGTAGCATACACTCAGCTGTCACATCCGCTACGACTGCTAAAGCAATAGCCAAAGGCCGACTGCGACAGCTGATCGCGAACTATTGCTTCGACTATTGAATTTTACGCAGCAGACAGCAATAGCCGACAGTAGACTGCGCCAGCTCATCGTGAACTATTGCTTTGGCTATTGAACTTTATGCAACAGATAGTAATAGCCGACAGTCGACTGCGACAGCTTTTCGTGAATTGTTGCTGCGACTATTGAATTTTACGCAGCAAATAGCAATAGCCGACAGTCGACTGCGACAGCTCATCTTAAACTGTTGCTTCGACTATTGAATTTTACGAAGCATACAGCAATAGCTGACAGTCGACTGCGACAGCTCATCTTTTTTTTTCAAAAAAAAAAACTATCCTGTGGAATTGGCAAAACTTATAAAATCGGGACAAACAAACAAACTGAACCAAAATCACAAAGAAATTGCATGAGCGATTTTAAATTTCGATGGTAAGGAAAAAATGGTCCAAAATTACATACAAAAATTGTTTATAAAATCGTTGTTCGATTAGACCCAAAATACTATAGTAAAAATCGCCCAAAATTCGAAAATAAACAATTACCCAAA
The DNA here is from genome assembly GCA_949775025.1 of Tricholauxania praeusta. Classification (NCBI taxonomy): domain Eukaryota; kingdom Metazoa; phylum Arthropoda; class Insecta; order Diptera; family Lauxaniidae; genus Tricholauxania; species Tricholauxania praeusta. The sequence goes on along the minus strand of OX459031.1, from coordinate 15,993,095 downwards.
TAGCTTAAGGGTCAGAATACGCGAAACCGACATGTCTGAAATATTTTTTCAAAGTTTTTTATATAAATCAGTAGCTGCAAGTGGTAGAAATTAGTGTAAGAAATTATTGCCAGTCAAAGTTTTCATTAACCTTTTTTTTAAAATGCTATAAGTTTTGAACTGCTTGACTGATTGTGACGAAATTTCTTGATTTCTGTAGATAATAAATTGAACTTATGTATTAAAAAAAAAAAGTTACAAAAATTTTGCATTTTTGTTGTTAATTAGCAATTTTCCTATCAACAATTGAATTTTAATAACTTGCTCCGCCTCGAAAAAATCTGAAAAAAAATTACAGAGATGCATTGAATCCTTCCAAACTAGAATTCGTCAAAAAAATCGTGGAGCCTCAATTAGTTTTTATGGTATAAATATTATAGTGGTACCGGGTGGACGAAAAATGCATAACAATTTTGTTGTTTTTCAAAAAAATCAATAACACTAGTTTACAAGAAAAAGGATCGGGTTTCTCATAGACTTTTTTCCATGTATTTTGGGGCGTAGTTTCCAACAATGGCAACCATTTTTTTTTTCTTAAGAATCGTTTTCGAGATATCCCCAAAAAACCCCTTTTTCGGCACTTTTTTCACTTTTTTTTTTAATACATAAGTTCAACTTATTATCTACAGAAATCAAGAAATTTCGTCACAATCAGTCAAGCAGTTCAAAACTTATAGCATTTTTAAAAAAAGGTTAATGAAAACTTTGACTGGCAATAATTATTGCAACAACAATTTTTTTTAAAAAATTTTTCCGTACACTAATTTCTACTACTTGCAGCTACTGATTTATATAAAAAACTTTGAAAAACATTTCAGACATGTCGGTTTCGCGTATTCTGACCCTTAAGTAATACGAAAATGTAACAAAAGTTCTTGAAAAACAGTTCACATCGAATCGGTTTTTTTTTTTTAATTTCTGTACGATTATTTTTTAGTTGATTTCGTCTCATTATCAATTATTTTTGGGCAATTTGTATTTTGCAACTAAAATTCCCTTAAGTATTAGATAATTTCTCACAGAAACCCAAACGAAGTGAAATTTTTTAAGGGACGATCTTTTTTTTTGCATTTACATACCTTCAATACTTAATAATAAGTGCTATAGATTTCATTGGAAGCGTTTTGTAATTATAGAAAAAAATATAAAAAAAATCGATAGAACTAAACCAAAATAATATTGCAGTTAAAATATAAGAAAGACTTTAAAATAGAATATTCATATGGTTTTGTACAAGGATATATAACGGCAACTTATGTATGTACGAGTATGTTAGGATCTAAGGAAGCCTATATTACAATTTTAAAAACAGTCCGATGGGTAGATAAGCATAAGACACTATACACAGGCTGTAATGCTGAATTACAACACACAATTAAAGTATATAGGGTGTCCCATTTTTTCACTTTAATATTTCGAAAAACTTAGGATTATACATACTTTGCTATGATCAAAAAAAATTTATTTAAAAATGTTTAAAATAAAATGGCAAAAATACGCATTAAGAATTCTCAGTTTTCGAAATATTTGCATGTATAGTTGAGTGAAAAAATATGACATCACCCATTTAGTTTAAAAATGAAATTCAACTCACCTGGTTGTACAATTCGAAGACGTGCAGCTGCCTGAACACTGCCCGCCGGATTCATGCCAACACATTGAAACATGCCAGCATCTGACTGAAGTAACCCAAGTATGCGCAAATTATGACCGGCCACCAATTGCATATAATCGTTGGGCGTAATGACATCACCATTCTTCAACCACTGTATAATGGGTTTTGGTTTGCCACGTATTGAACATTCCAGCTCTAGCTCCTCCTTTTCATGTGCCGCTTTATCTTTTGGACTTTGTATAAATTTTGGTGGTACTTGCACCTGTACGGTGGCCTGTGCATCAAGCGAATCAACGGTATTACTGGCACGACATTGATAGTTACCCGAATCAATATCTTCGGCGGATGAGATTTGTAGTGATCCAGTGCCGATAATGGAAAAACGAGAATCAAGATCGCTGTAAGAAAGTTTAAGAAAACGTCGAGTTAGATAGCAAAGGTTTTTTTTAAATATTTTGAGGTGCTTAATCCAAGCCCCGCAAGGAGGCACATTTACAGGAAGAACAAGAAAATGATGTAACCAAATAATTAAATAGACAGTGATCGATAACTACAAAAATATTGTACAGTTCCTACGCTTAGAATTGTAGAATATTAGTCGAATTCTCACTCTAGGTAGGGGTATAGGGTTCCCCGTAAAAATAACAATTAAAGATTCGATCCCGAATTCGAATTCAGCACCGCAAAATATATGATTCAAAAATAACTTACTTTAAATCCAGCTCTTCACCATTGCGCAACCATTTGATTTGCGGCTTCGGCATACCATTCGCCACACAGTCCAACGTAACCGTATCACCTTCACGTACTGTTTTTGGTGATGGTCCCACAAGAAATGATGGTGCTACTAAGCTCTCACCACCTTCGAGTGATGACTTTTTTAAATTCAAGTTGGTTTTACTACTCAGCCGCGAAACACTGCCCGATGTAACATTACACTGATAGGTACCACGATCTGTAGCGCCTACTTCATCGATTTCCAAGGCACCATTAGGCAGCACTATCATTCGCAATTTGTCCACTGTGAGTGGTGCATCATCTTTTATCCATTGCACTACATGTTTTATACCCGCTTGCACTTGACCAATCATGCAACGAAAATAAGCCGTTTGTCCGGGTAGCAAATATGTTTCGATAAAATCTTGATTGAGATCTGGTAAGCGTGCTATTGAAACTATCGCTGAACGACTAACAATTGTGCCGATACCATCAACACTAAGTAGGCACTGATATGAGCCGGTTAGACCACGATTTTCCTCTACCGAACTTATATAAAGTGAACCATTTTTAAGCTGCGTACGAAAAGTATCACCGACTATGCCCAAATCTTGGCCATCAGGACCACGCCATCGGATATTGGGCATGATTTTTGTTGTTTTGCCATGAAGGCCGCCAATGTATTGTTGGGTAATGCCGTCGCATTGGAGGAGTACTGAGTTACCTTCGGGCACTACGACATCACGTGGTTCAATGGAGAAGGAGAGTGCTGAAATTGAAAAAAAAAAAAAAATTGATATTAGTAATATTACAAAATCGTTGTAATTATGATAATAAAATTTGTTATTTTAACTAAAAATTTTTGTCAATTTGGTAACAATTAATAATTTTTGTATTGAACTTTTTAGTCATTTATACAACCAACATGAGAAAGATAACAAGTGGATCAATTTAACCTGGTAATTGGTGACATATGTTTCGGCTATTACCACGTATAAACATATTTATATGCATATACATAGCCTCATCAGACCAGTTTTGGTTAAGTTGTACTGAGAATCGAACACCCGACCGTGTGCATTTTTGAATTGCGACGGCCGCTCTAACACTTGAGCTATTGGGTATGTGACCTTGATGTGTACAAAGTGCGTGTTAGGATTTCGCACGTATTGTTCCATTTTTCTTGTTATCTTTCTGAGTTATGTTCAGTTGACATAGCTCTTTTTAAGCTTATTTGGCTTATACATGTGCTATGATTTTTTATAATTTTATTTTCATATAATTTCAAAGTTCTGGAAAATTTTCCAGCTACTTTTTTATTATTATTGAAAAATTGGCGGGTTCTCCATATATTAAGAATTTTTTGGTTTGTTTTGAGACTAATAATTATTATATTAATAATTTTTGTATTGAACTTTTTAGTCATTTATACAACCAACATGAGAAAGATAACAAGTGGATCAATTTAACCTGGTAATTGGTGACATATGTTTCGGCTATTACCACGTATAAACATATTTATATGCATATACATAGCCTCATCAGACCAGTTTTGGTTAAGTTGTACTGAGAATCGAACACCCGACCGTGTGCATTTTTGAATTGCGACGGCCGATGTGTTCGATTCTCAGTACAACTTAACCAAAACTGGTCTGATGAGGCTATGTATATGCATATAAATATGTTTATACGTGGTAATAGCCGAAACATATGTCACCAATTACCAGGTTAAATTGATCCACTTGTTATCTTTCTCATGTTGGTTGTATAAATGACTAAAAAGTTCAATACAAAAATTATTAATATAATAATTATTAGTCTCAAAACAAACCAAAAAATTCTTAATATATGGAGAACCCGCCAATTTTTCAATAATAATAAAAAAGTAGCTGGAAAATTTTCCAGAACTTTGAAATTATATGAAAATAAAATTATAAAAAATCATAGCACATGTATAAGCCAAATAAGCTTAAAAAGAGCTATGTCAACTGAACATAACTCAGAAAGATAACAAGAAAAATGGAACAATACGTGCGAAATCCTAACACGCACTTTGTACACATCAAGGTCACATACCCAATAGCTCAAGTGTTAGAGCGGCCGTCGCAATTCAAAAATGCACACGGTCGGGTGTTCGATTCTCAGTACAACTTAACCAAAACTGGTCTGATGAGGCTATGTATATGCATATAAATATGTTTATACGTGGTAATAGCCGAAACATATGTCACCAATTACCAGGTTAAATTGATCCACTTGTTATCTTTCTCATGTTGGTTGTATAAATGACTAAAAAGTTCAATACAAAAATTATTAATATAATAATTATTAGTCTTGGTAACAATTTATTGTAGCTAAAAATTATAACTTAAAATAACAAGGGAAATTGTTTTCTTTTGTTTTTTAATATGTTAATTTATCGAGATAGAGACGACAAACAAAATTTTAACACATTTTCATATCATATTGCCACATGAAACACAAGTGACGTTTAGAAAATTACGAACAGTGCTACAAAAAAGCTTTTTCGCTAGCGTCATGCCTAGAAAGTTATCATTCTGCAAACAAGTTAATATAAAACAGCAAAATTTTGGTGTCACTCATGTTTTATTTCTATGAAATTATCACACATTAGAGTTATCATTATATTATTGATTTATCAATTGATTCTGAAGAAAATATATAAATTTCTTATTTTTACTAAGAAAATGAAAAGCAAGTGACACTCAAAAGTAAAAATATAGCAAGGACATAAAATTTTTAAGTAATTTTTCTCAAAACGTAACAGTACACGGAACATATAAATTTTTATGTCACTTACATTTCATTTCAGTGAAAATTAATACAAATGCAAAAAATGTGTTTGTGATTTATGCTTTGATTCGGTTATTTTCTTTCAATCGAATGTTAACAAGTTGTAAGTTGGGGCCACAAACAAACCCCTTTTATCAATATACCCATTATCTTTTCATGTTCAACAAACCATGACCTCTTTAAAATCTTTTCACCCCAAATAACCTCTCATACGCGCACTCACTTGACACGGTCGGAACTCTGTCAATTGGTTAACATACAAGAATACTTAAATAATTGATACGAATAAAATCCATTGATGCAAATATTTGCACTAGAAGGTGGTCCTTAACCGAAGCATATGACACATTTTTAATAAGTGCATGTTTCAACAAAAAAAAAAAAAAAAAAAAGAAAGAATCCTCTGGCATGCAAGGGGGTTGAACATTTTTTCTCCAATGCGCCCAGTGCGTTCTATTCAAGTGAAAAAAAAAGTCCCCACATTAAAAAGACGCTATGCTATGTCAACGGAAATCCTTTAAAGGAAGAAAATAATAAAATTCTGTAGACTGGTTAGCTACAGTGGTGAGTACTTAAATGCATCTCTCGCCTTCGTTGCTTTTAATTTATTTTGCTAATTTAAAGCTCTGGGCAACGTGATGTGTCGTTCGTGTCCTCTACCAGTCAGTTAATATGCTTTGCTTTACTTTAATGCTGAAGCACTTTAATTAGTCATGGTGTAGATGGAGTTATATGAAGTACAATTAGATTAATCAGTTGGGTAGAAAGTGTTGTGCAGGGTGTTGGGTATGTTATGGGGTTCATTAAAATGGTGCTTCCATATACGATTGGATTTAAAGAATTTTCTTGGATTTTGTTAAGGCAGGTTGGGTGTAATGATCTGAAAGTTGATAAAGGTGGGATAGTATCGAAAAAAGTTAGTATACAGTGAAAGATGACAGGTTCAAGAAGATGGGGAGTAAAGTGAATATTAATATGAGCTTTTCAAAGGAGCAGCTGTTTTTGCATTTAACACTTATTTCTAGGTTACTACACTTTTTAGACAAAACAATGTATTTTTAATCCATCCTGGTGTTGCCAGATATTTCTTTTGAATTTCAAAAAATTGACCCTTAAATCAAAATTTTTGAGCTATCCTTAATTTTTCTGAAAAATTTAATTAAAAATTTATCATATTTTCAAACACTGGGTGACTGCGTCGAACGAAATGAGTTGCAAAAATCGTCGGCCGAACTAATGCCGATTTCAATTAATTACAGTCAAACTTCCTTATAACGAACTTCTATGCAACGAAGTTCTCTCTATTACGAAATGAGTTCAAGTACACAGCTTTCTCGTTCTATTTTCAGTATATTTTGATCTTCTTACAGCGAATTTTCTTATAGCGAGATTTTTTTTAAAACGAAGAAATTTTGCTGCTAAAAATCAAACTTTTATGTGTTTCTGATCTCCTTAAAGCGAAGTTTTTTAAAATAATTTTCTGTTACGCATGTCAATAAAACTACAAACATACAGAGAAAAAAGAAATCATTTTAAGGGTATCCGCAAAATATGAAAACAAAAACAATCGAAAAAAAAGTTCCTTCACTATTAATGGTGACTATAGTTCAGTCAGTGTTCAGTGATAGAAGTGAAAATGTTGCAACGAAGTAGCCTTTCTCTCGAAAAAAAGTTATTGATACTAAAAAAAGTTGTAGAAGGCGTGACACTTGACGTATTTCGAAAAAACTTTCTGGAGAAAAAGAGCTCCATATGTATGCTTCTCTTAATGAAAATTAGAAGATTTTGTTGAAGGAGAAAAATGGAAGAGTGTAGTCCAAACCAAAATTACTGACTTCTTTAAATAAATAGTAAAAAAAAAATTATATCTACATATATAACGAATTTTCTATATAACGAATTTTTTTTCTGGACTATTACTTAATACTGCAATGTAGGTATCATCGCCAGCTTTTGAGCAATATCTTTTTTCCTAATTTACGTTACACTTGTTCGATGATGACCCTGTCTGTAAGTTAAAAAGCAATCAATATGTGTAAGCCAGTGTAGCAAGCTTACTTGTAAAAATCACTCCACTACTGCACGGTAAATCAAACCATTGCAATCAATTGCTGATAAAAGCACACAAATCTACAATTACACACTTGTTAACCCACGAGTAAAGTAGCAGAACCTTCGCACATTAATGCTAAAGATTAATCAATGCGACTTAAACTAATGCGACGTCAGGGAATTAAAGGAATGTTGTTGATATTCCATCGAGTGTTATACTCCTCTTCAAGTATATGTGGCTGTTTGTCTTTTCGACTATCTGCTTACCTAAATGTACATACAAGTTAGGGTGATTTTAAATCATACAACTTTTTGTAGAGAAAATTAATAACGAAATTCAAGTTGAAACGCTCAAGCAATGCTAGTGTTACAATTAAGACTATAACCGATTTCTTCAACATTTTCGATTATTTCAACATTTTTGGATTTCTTTAATAATTTTCGATTTTTCAATATTTTTTGATTTTTTCAATATTTTATCAAATTTTTCGATTTTTTCAACATTTATCAATTTTTTCAACATTATTCGACTTTTTCAACATGGACCTTTCAACATAAATATTTAAAATTTATTCAATATATGTCGACTTTTTCTTAATTTTTCAACATTTTCCTCATTTTCTCTGCGCTAACTCAATAGGATACAATTTTTTCAACAATTTCCGGCTAATTCATTTTGTTTTCAAACTTTTTTCGACTTTTCCAATATTTTTGAAGTTTTCAATAGATTTCAACTTTTCAACATTTTTCAATTTACATAATTCAACTTTTTCAACATTCCAAATTTTTCGACTTTCTGAATATTGATGGATATTTCCGACATTAATCCTCAATTGTATAAAATTTTTTCAACATTTTCCAATTTAATCATAATTTTTCAATTTTTTCAACATTTTTTCAACATTTTTTGAACTTTTTCAACATTTTTTCATTTCAATATGTATCAAAATTTTTCGACTTCTTTAACATTTTTTCAAATTTTTCGACTTTTCAATAGATTTTGGCTTTTTAAACATTTTTTCGACTTTTTCCAAATTTTTCAACATTTTTTCCGACTGTATCATAATTTTTCATAATTTTCGAGTTTTTAAACATTTGACGATTTTTTCTAAGATTTTTCGACTTTTCTATGCGAATATAACAAAACATCATTGAGTTCACACTTCATGCCACTTGTACCACTCGTTTTTTTTTAATTCAAATCAATGACCTTAGCAGTCGAAAGTTTTTCCATGATAATCTTCGCAAAAAAATAGTGATAATTGTGTAAGCTACTACAACTGTTTAGCTATCTTAGCTATTTGCATAGCACAAAATCTAACAAGGAGTGAAAATTTAGCCGCTAAAAATTTGGATTTGAAGTCAAATGTGCCAGTCTGTACATCATATATGATGAAGCAGCAAATAGATAGATGAAAGCAGCAGCATTGAGGAAAAACTCCAAATCATGCCAATCCAGAAAAATGTTTGAATTTAAAATACGAAACTTTCGGATAAGCTGAAATAAGTCAAAAGTTCAAAATATACACAATATATATTAACAATGTTATCTTGTATTCATTTATTTTCTACATCTAAATTCAAATAATCGTTATTTAATGTACACTCTACAACAACAACAACACCTGCGAGTGATGCAATATAGCGCAACATTTCGACAGCTTGGAAGCAAAACATAACCAAATGGCAATCCAGGCTGGCAAATGCCAGGAAGGCACAAGACATTGCAACTTATACAGAGGCTTAAATCGTCGTTGTCGTCTAATGAACCTAAGGCGCTGCTGCTGCTGTTGCTGCCTAACATTGGCATGTAAGTTGATGTTATGCCCCTTATTTAAATCTACAACCATCGATGCATATAAATTGGCTTAAAAAATTAACATTTTTGGTATCAAATATCAGAAAAAGGTGCAGAGATGAATGAAGGCATTGCATAGAACAACAGAACAAAATCAAAGCAACAATAATAAAGTCACTTTAATAGCTTTTGAACTCAGCTAACCTTATGGAAAAGTTTTTGCACAAACCCTTTTAATTATGCATACTCGTACTATGGACGCTTGAAGCACACTTTTTAGTTGCATTTTATAAAAAAATCAAAAAACATTGCAAAAAATTTAAATCGCTTGTAAAAACAATTAATAATCATTTTTGTATGCAAATAAAACTTTGCAGACTTTGCTGCTTAAAAGCTATGAGTACTTGAAGCATTTGCTGCACTAAAGTCATATTTTTATGTTGCCTCTGGAATGAGTTGATGCATTCCAGCACTGGTTTACGAAACAAGCAACTTTTACGTATAGGATTAGCAAGTTATTTTTGTTTTTTCTGGTTGCCTGCTTGAATGGTTGCGTGTAGGAGGCAGCAGTAGTAGTTTCTATCAAGCATTTTATTAGTAGCATTTACTTAAACTTTGCTAATCTAACTGCAAGAAGCAACAGCATTGTAAAGAGAGTAGTGGACAAGTTAAATTTAATTTTAATTCTATTAAATTGCAATTTTCTGGAGTAATTACTGCTAATGACTTTGAGAAAAATTTTGAAAATCCAATGTAAACTCACAAGCACAAAAATGTAAGTTATTTGAATGAAGAAAAATTGCTTGCTTGAAGTTTGAAATTGAACATTGGTGATGACAATAAAACTTAAAAGTCAGTATATTGAATTTTGAAAATAATATTCTGGATTTGTATGGGACGATATAAAAAATATCGGTTTGCTTATGTTAAAATCGTGACCCCACCTATTTTTATATCGGAAAATTCTTTTGACCGTTGAGATATGATGAATATGAGTTTTCTTTTACTTGCGGGGTATGGTATCGCCCATTTTTTCCAAACCACGCTATGCTACGAGCCTTCTATAAGAAACATATTTACGAAAGCTTATCCATCTGCGTCATATAAATTTTTGGTTTTTTTTTTCCTGTGGAAGGCGTGGTATCGCCCATTTTTTTTATTGAAACTGATCTGTGTAGTTGCCATAGATGCCAAGATATAGTGTTTTAAGGGTTTTTATTATATGGAAGGTACTAGGCTCCGTTTATAATTCTGTCTCATATAGTTTGAGTGTTTTTGTTGAATAAAAGGTGCCACGCCTCATTGTTCAAAAAAATTCAAGCTATGTTCTATTTGAGCTCTGTCGGTTCAGTAGCTTCCAGGTCTATAGATAACATACACTCACAGACATTGACTTTTTTGAAGTGAAAACTTCTTATGGCACGTTGTGCGGCTGAGGAAAAAAGTATAAACTCGCGACACCGACCGTCATCGGGATTCCCCGTCATGAATGCGATAGTAAAATTTGAATGTTCTATTGTTTCTTTTAAATAAATATTCCAAGGGGAAGACAAAAAAGCAAAGCAGACACACTAAAGACTTAACCAAAATAGACGTGACGAGACGGTAGCAATTGAACGAACGTTTGCACTCGTTTCGTCTGTTTTGACATTTAACCCAAAATGTTACGCTAGCCAACGAGTCGAAAAACCTGTTATGACGAGTAGCAACGTTTTGAAGTTCGGTTCTTACGGAACAACTCGTCTCGTCAAAATGTTTCGTTCACTTTCGATCAATTACGTTGGTTCATTTTGGCTATCAACATTGGTTTACATCAGTGGTCGGCACCGCATAGCACAATTGTGCGCTCAAATATCACACGCATTCTTATACTCTTTCATTCAGTTGTCGAAAAACCATTGACAAAGCAACACCATGCGCAAATGTAGCTTTTATCGTATGTTATGCACATAGAGAATTTTTTTTACAGCTATGCCAAATGAACGAATTTAGAACGAAAAAGCATTATAACGCATTTCAAATGCCTTTTCGTCGTCAATTCTTTATTTTCTTATGACGACATAAAGCAAAAAATGCATTGCGCTCTAGATTTTAGAATGTGAATACCTTTTCTAATCTTTTTTTATTTTTCACTTTCTGCTGCAACATTCATTTCGCAAACGATTTCTGCGAAAAATTTCTTGCGGTGCAGCTTCTCTCCTCTCACCAACACAATCACACTTTTAGTTTTGCCGACCCCTGGTTTACATACACTCGAACTTACTCGTTACGTCTCGTCTCGTCTATTTTGGTTTAGGCTTAACTGACACATTCCATTCTCATTCAACGATTGTTATGCTTACATGTTTGTTTCTTTCAAATTCCGCGTTGTTGCGTTGACAAATTGAGAATGAGAGCGAGAGTAAAATTTGAATACATACGTATTCCGTTTTTGTCTTCCATTGCATTGCCATATAAAAAGAAAACGCACACATACCAACTAACACACTAACTTGCCATTAGTCGGCGTTTACACGAGGAAAGTCTGAGAGACAAATTCTTGCCCATTCTCTTTTGTGATTTTCGTTTCGCGTTTGCATTATATGACAAATTTTTTACCTCGTCCCTTTCGCCTTTCCCCTCTTGCCTACAAACAAGGAAACTTTGCGGCAAAACTTTCCTCGTGTAAACGTTGACTTAAACGATTTGTTATGCTTGCATACTTCTTTCTACGTGTGAAATTAATTTTCTTAGTCAAGGTTTACACGAGGAAAGTTTTTCGGCAAAGTTTCCTTGTTTGTCAGCAAGAGGGGAAAAACGAAAGGGACGAGGAAAAAAATTTGTCATATGTTGCAAACGCGAAACGAAAATCACAAAAGAGAATGGACAAGAATTTGTCTCTCAGACTTTCCTCATGTAAACGTCGACTTAGCAATTTTAAAACTTTAATATTTTGATATTTAAGAGAAATATCGTGATAAATATCAAATGAACAGTAAAGAAAACAAAATTATTAGTGATTATATCTAATTAAAAAATAGTTCATTGTGTCGTATCATACAATAGTATAATAAACATTAAAAAACAATAAAAATAAATCCAAAATATTATTTCAAGTTTTCACTTCTGTCGGCACTCCCGGAGTGCAACCAGCCGGTTTTTTTTTTTAGCATAATAGAAAATTTTCAGGACACGAAACGAACTTCTCTGATTTGGCTCAAATTGTTTGTCGGTATACTTTAGGATAAGCCTTGGAAATAATTTTATCGGTTTTGTTTAGAGATTGTTTTGCAAATTCATTAAAATTCACACAAACATTTTGGAACAGTCATTTTGGCATCATTAGATGCAAAAAAATTTAAATTTTTATAAATTAAAGCTTTAACATTTAAAAAAAATTTACAAGGATACCAAGAAAAGCCTATCAATTCTGTTATTAATTATATATTATTGTTAATTCTTTTTTGATTTCATAAATTTTTTTGATATGATAGGAGTAATATGTTGAATATTCTAAAAAAAGTTTCGGTATAGTTCTAAAAATTAAAAAAAAAGATACTCTTTAAAATAAAAAAAAATATTTTACAGGTAAGGTAAGGTTACATATATAAAAACTTTTTACATTTTCTACTAATTACATTTTAGGCGATTTCGTTCGTGCTCAAAAAAATACTTGAAACTACAATGACCTAAAAAAACAGTCTAATTAACATTGATAATCTTCAAACAAATTATGTTTGACACAAACAAATATTTAATTACCGTATATTGAATTTTTTATTATACATTTATTTACTTCAATCAAATACCTTTTTACGTGTATGCAATCAAGGTAAACCAGTAGGTCTTCATAAAAGTAACTCCAAACCAACTCTGCCTACAATTGGTATGAAATTACAGTAGTATGAGCAAAACCCTGCCTTTAAGCTATACTTGAAAAGCAAATTAAAAGATTTTATGCAGTTTTTACTATGCTATGGTCCATAAAAACAAATACAAGTAGTTACAAAGTAAAACTAACACCTTCCTTTATTAAAATATGCATTTAAAATTTAAGTTGTAATAAAATGTTTTCAAATGTATTTAAATTTAAATGGAATTTAATGTGTAAAAACCCTGAAGCAACATTTAGTACTTGTGTTCATAGCGAGCATAATACGCATACATAGTTAATATATGCACGCATACATACATATGCTTGAAAAAAGTATTTACGACGAAAAAAATTTTCTTTTATTCTGCCATTAAGTTGGCGCCCAACTAGTTAACGCTCCATTGAAGTTTTACTTTATTTTCATGATTTTTATAATTAAATTTTCAGTTTTTCTTTAACACTTCCGAGTGTATGTGTGTGTGTGAAATGAAGTTTGAGTGCAACCAGGAGCCGTTTAATTGTTCTTTTCTTTTTTTCCTCTGGAAACGCTTAATAACATGAAATGGCTAAATGACTTCTTTTCATGTATTTGCTGTCATAAACTTTAAAATAAAAAAAGTTTTTGAAATTCCTTCAAAATGAAAGTTGGTTGGTTTTTTATCAACCAACCAATTTACCACTTAAGGAGTGCACACTTAAAAATAACGCATTCGAACAGCGCGCATTCAAAGAGTACGCTCTCAAAGAGTACGAATTCAAAGAGTACGCTCTCAAAGAGTATGCATTCAAAGAGTACGCACTTAAAGAGAATGCACTAAAAGAGTATGAACGCAAAAAATACGCATTCAAAGTGTACTTATTGAAAGAGTACGCACTGAAAGAGTAAGCAAAGAGAGTGCACTAAAATAGTATGGACTCAAAACGGACGCATTCAAAGGATTCGCTCTTAAAGATTGCGCATTCAAAAAGTACGTATTCAAAGAGATTGCTCTAAAGGAGAATAGTCACAAAAAGTACGCATTCAAAGAGTACACACTCAAAGAGTACGCTTTCAAAGAGTGCGCATTCAAAAAGTACGCATTCAAAGAGTACGCATTCAAAGAGTACGCGTTCAAATAGTACGCACTCAAATAGTACGCACTCAAGGAGTACGCATTTAAAGAGTACGCACTCAAAGGTTATGTACTCAAATAGTACGCATTTTGATCGATATGTTACCATTTCAAAACACACCAGACAATTTATTTTTTTAAACTTTCATTTGATTCAAACGAAATAAAAGTTCAAACTTTCGATATATTCGCCCAAAACATTGAAAGTTTTTTTTGTCAAAACGTGAGCTTCAGGAGCTCCAAAATATCCCAGATAAATGATTCTTTGGATTCGCACAAGTAATGTCGTGCGGAATGTAGCTCTCATGCACAAAAATGGATCTTTATGAGCTTGAGAGCTCAGTGCTTAGGCTTTCTGGAATATCCAGAACTTTTGGGAAAACATTTTGAGGCCAAGGCTTGACGGCGGTCAAAAATACAAACAGAAGAAAGTGAAGAGTTATTTTGTGGTAACGCAATCCAATTTATTAAATATATTTACTAGAAGGAATGGTTCGGGCAAGCACTAAGCAAAAACACACGGAGCATGGCACCTTTAATATCAAAAACTTAATAATGCTGTACTGAGACTGTAATTTAAGTAAACGTTGTCACATTTAATATGGGTAAGTTTGGACAAATGGACGTGGCACCTTCAATATAAACATAATGTAAATTGAGGAACATATTACAAGACTCGAAAGAATAACAAAAGTGACTGGATTTTATCATATGGGAGTGCCACTTTAAATATAAAAAAAGATTAAGATCGCTCTGCTAATCAACCTTCTCAATGCTGAAAGTTTTTTCAATAGAGAATCTATCCAATTTTTCATCTGAGCCAAAACTGAGATTACATCAACCGCCCACCAAAATTTCTTCACTTTAGGAACTGCACCAAAATCGGAGGATCTTTTCTAGTTCCCGATTTTAAGATTATATTTCTCGAAACCAAATTCAGCTGATCTACCATTTTTTAAGGTGTTTCGTATGGCAGCCACAAAATTCGGTAGCCTGAAAATGCCTCTGATTGAAGTGTATTGTTTGGCTCGCACCAGTTTGTGAGCCACTACCACCGTATTGTTTTTACGTTATAACACTCTATGTTACGATACACGAGCTTTAAATTACAAAGAGTACGCACCCAAGAAAATGCTTTTAAAACTACAAATTGTAAGAGTACGCACAGAACAAAAATATAAAAGCAAGCAAATGGCAACTAAAATTTCATTAAACTTCATTTACAACGTCATTGCCCGCATTATTTTTTGAGTGAAAAAAGCTCTTTTATAATTTTTTTTTTGATTTTTTTTTAAAGTGAATCATAATAATCAGCTTTATCAGTCCGTATCCAAGCGCAGACAATATAATGAAGACAATAAAAATCAATGCTCATCAATTAAATAAAGTTCTTCGACTATTTGCTTAATAAAGTGCAGCTTGTCTGCTGAGTTATGATAAAGCGATGGTATAAAACGATGAATGGGTCACGGATCATAAAAATCGTTTTATTATTATTGTTGTACAAAGGAAGACATTTATTTTTTCAGAGAAGTAATAAACGAATTATTTTTTTTTGCAAGTAACAAAATCCGGAGAAAAAAGAGAAATTTAAAAAAAAAAAAATTATATGGAATTAACTCCTTGAACAAAAAATGTGAAAAGCAAATAATAAATGAAAAAAATATTCAATAAAATGGAACGAATAGAGACGATATTAAATAAATACAAGCACTTGCAGTTAGGATAGTTACATGTAGTAAAAATAGAAAAGGAAAAAAGAAACTTCACAAAGATTGCAAAGTTGAAACAAAGACATCTCTATACAAAAAGCAGCACGAAGGCTTGGCACTTGAAGTGCCAATGACCTAAGGGGCGTCAAATCAAGTGAGGGTGTTATGGGTCATGTAGCAATGTCGAAATGCGGGATATGCAACAAGAGAGTGTGAAAGAAGTGGGGGCAAACTCAAAAGCATACAAATTGAAATTGAAAAATGATCAACAATATAAAAAGTTCATATTGTATGCGGGTTTGCTTGCTATTGCCACATGTTGCAGCAACTTTGAATTAAGTTCTATGATATTGCTGCTGCTGCAACTTATTAGGGGTATTCACATATGTATGTGTTTTATATCGGCTTGAATGGAAGTTTCTCTATGATTAAACAAATCATAAGGTCATAACTTTATGTAAGACACGCTTGAGATCGAAATTTATCATAATTTTTTCTCATTTTATGTTTTATGCAAATCTGAATTATACACAGTGCCGTCTTTAGTAGCTTTTGCGAACCTTTCCAGTTTCCGGCCCAGGGCCTCGCGAAGATTAAAGACGGCTCTGACTAAACATATATCCAATAAAATTGATATTTACTTATATCTTGTTTGAAAGTTACTTTATTGCTGGAATATTTTTTTTTTAATGTACATTGAATTTATTTTTATGTGAAATACCACACAGGTTAAGGTGTATGTCCCCAAGCTGCTTTTTAAGTATTCAATTTGTGACGTACGCAAGTGCAGCATGTCCAAAACTCAAACTGAGGGATTACTTTCTAAATAAAAATGTTAATTCAAGCAAAAACCTTTTAAACGATATATGCTAAACATATATGAAATCACGTTAGTCGAGTGTGGGAGAAGTTAAGGTTGAAATATGTTTTACTAAGTGCCACCAATACTCAGTATATGAGATAAGTTTGCAGGTAAAAGTTTTAGTACTAGCAAACACCTTTCAAATGATATATGTACTTATCATGGTCGAAAGAGAGGTTTGTACTTATCAAAGTTACAAATAAAGTCCTTTAAAGGGGTTTTGTGACATATTTTGATCAATAGGACATTTCATGCACGAATGAAGTCGATATACTTTGATGGGAAATACATACCTTTAAAACAAGATACGTTTCAATATTGTAAGACCCATATTATAGCCGAACATATTTAAGTTTTTAAAAATTTAGTGTGTTTTCTCGAAATGAGCCTTTGAGAAATCGATTTTTATTTTGCTTCGGCAAGTAAAAATCAAAATAAAAACATAAAAAAAAATTCGGTAGTTGATGGTAGCAGAAAAAGTAATTTTGAATTTGCTTTGTTTCACTTTTTTTTTGGTTTGCTACAAATCTATGCAAAAAGGAAAACATCAGGCTTAAAGGTCACTGATGATTTCATTTAGCAATGGATGAAGCGCAGTTTTAAGTGAACTATTGCAGCAATTGGTATAAAATTTAATGTAAATGGCTTAGTTGCTGAAGAATATATCTGAATCAAAAGTGGCTGAAATAGCACCAGTGGGCGTGGTACCTCCCATACAAATAAAATACGGTAAGTGGCATATTAATCGATATATGTCAGCAATCATACTTTAATTTGGTGTAAGGGGTTTGTTTATGGAAAGCTATTTCTGGATTAAAGCCGGACTGGATTGTACGAGTGGGTGTATCACCGCCCTAAATTTTAAATTTATCTACGGCATATATCGCAAACTATACAACCTATTGGGATAAGGTTTGATATGAGGATGTCGATCACGAATATTATTTATTGAACCGAAAGTAGGCGGAATTGGAGAATTGGGCGTGACATATTTAAACTTTTTCATTTCTATTCGATTTTTTTCAGCATTTTCCATATTCTTTCGACTTTTAGATCCTTTTAACTGTTTCCAATATATCCTGTGTGTATTCGTTCGACTTTTTTAATCTCTTTCAACTTTCTTCATAAGTTTCTTTATTTTTTCAACTTTTCGTCGATTTTGAACTGTTTCAACATTTTTCAACCTCTTTCAACTTTTTTCAATATTTTCCATACATTTTCGACTTTTCCAACATTTTTTAACCTCTATCATCCTTTTTTACATTTCACATATTTTTCGATTTATTCAACCACTTCAACTTTTTTTTAACTTTAGCTTAAAAGGTGTAGTGTAGGGTATGTGAGTTTCGGCGTGGCCGAAGATAACACCTTAACTCGTTCTCATTTAAAATTATTAAACTTTTAGCCGAGCAAGATTTTTCTTAAATAAATATTTTGAGTTTTTTTTCTCTGAAAAATTTTTTGTTCCATCATTTCCAATAAACTATGCATACCCTTAATACATTTAACCCAAGCGAAATCCAAAACCAATATGTTTGAACTCAACTCGACATCTACAACATGCATGCCAAAACATCATTAATCAACTCGAACCAACCGAGCAGCGCTCAGCACAGTTTGATTCAATTCAACTTTATTGAATTGAAATTAACTGAACAGAAAAGTCGTCATCAACAATCAATCGAAATGTGGAAAAATAAAGCATTAAACTCAGCTGATTTTCAATTTCGTAATGCATTCACTCTTTCCGTCAGTCGTCCACTGTATTTACCTCGCAAGGACTTGTAATGAAAAAAAAAATAAAGGTTAAATCCGTTGTTTTAATGATTTTGTTTTGAAAACTGATGCCATTGATTGCATAGTTGACAAAATGACGAATGATGGATTGATTGAAAGAAATGATTAACCATACGATGCCATGCCATACTACATAAGCAACATTATGTCAGGGAAGATAATCAACTGTGCTGCAATTCAATGCGATGTAATGTGATGAGATTGCTATGCTATGGGAATGCGTTGAGGACAAACAAGCCAAATGTCAATCATATAATTTAAATAAGGTAGATACTATATTTGTCTGGGAATGGAGTGTGTGTGTGTGTTTTTTTTCAAAAGAGATAAAGTCTTTTGTTAAAGTGTTTTTTTTTTTAATTTTTTTTTTAAAAAAGTTTCGGACCATACTGAGTCATTTTTAATGTACAAAAAGACTTTTTAAGCAATTTAAAAAAATATAAGTATATCAATTAAAGAGTATGAATTAAAAATAAATAATTATTTCAAGCTGATAACTTTTACATGCCTGCTGCATATCTTATTCAAGCAATTTTCTTACATACAGCATATTATGCTTCGATTGGCAGCGGCAAAAAACAACATATTTTCCCAATACTTTGTAGCAATTTTCATATATCAATAAAAATCGTAATTTGCCGAAAATACAACAAAATGGAGAAATTTATGCATCAATGAATATTTGCATATTTCTTGGTTGCATGAGCAATTTAAATCCTACTCCAATATTTGAACAAACAACATATTGAAATGAAAGTTGATGCTGTGTTGCAAAGCAAACAATTTACTTGATATTTTGTATATAACATTAAAAACGAATAAATACATTTTTTATGTAAATGTATATTTTAAATATTTAAAATTTTTATTTTGATATAGTTCATTATACAGAAGTGGTATCAATTCAAGAACTTTGTCAATTTGTACAAAAATCAAAATAATAGCAGCTCTTCAAAATTGATGTACGTCCGGAATCGCACAAGTTTCCGGCTTAAGATTTTTATGAATTTAAAATAAAATCTACAAGAATTTAGCAAAATAATTGTAAGTGATGTTGCTGCAAAAGTAGCAACAATTGCCTTACATTGTCAGTTGTTATAGCGAGTACGCGCGCATTTGCTTAGATAAAATCTGTGCAAAAATATTTTTTTTTATATTTTATTTACATTTGGCTAAGTCTCTTCAGCTGCTGTTGTAGAAGATGTAAAATTTCATACTCTGAAATGTTTTTGTAATCTACAAATACGAGTAAACAACATAAGTAACAATGATGTCTTCCATTGTAAAATGAAAAAAAAAAAAAAAAATGAAATTTTAGCAGCTGAATATTTCATGTCGATTTATAAAACAACCAAAAACAGCGGAGATGAAAAAATTAAAATTGTGAGCAAACTTGCCCTTGGAGACCAAGCATACACGTCAAACTTGATGAAGAAGGGGTTAAGACTTGAGACTTGTGTATCCTTTCAGTTGGTCCTGAGAAACTTTCTATTTAATGTAAAAAGTTTTTAAGAACCTTGACACACCTCACATTGAGAATATGCAAGCTTCTTTTAGAATGTTTACAAAATGAACAGTGGTTTACTAAAATTGTGTGTAGCATAGCTACGAGGCCTTCCACGTCATATCGAACATCATTTCCAAAATATTCTCCAAAATTTTTAGCAATTTTTTTATCAAACTATAAATAAAATAAAAAAAATAAAATGAAATAAAATAAAGTAAAATTAAATAAAATAAAATATTATAAAATTAAATAAAATAAAATAAAATAAAATAAAATAAAATAAAATAAAATAAAATAAAATAAAATAAAATAAAATAAAATAAAATGAAATAAAATAAAATAAAATAAAATGAAATAAAATAAAATAAAATAATATAAAATTAAATAAAATAATATAAAATTAAATAAAATAAAATAAAATAAAATGAAATAAAATAATATAAAATTAAATAAAATAAAATAAAATAAAATAAAATAAAATAAAATAAAATAAAATAAAATAAAATGAAATGAAATAAAATAAAGTAAAATAAAATAATATAAAATTAAATAAAATAAAATAAAATAAAATTAAATAAAATAAAATCAAGTAAAGTAAAATAAAATAAAATGAAATAATATAAAATTAAATAAAATAAAATAAAATAACATAAAATAAAATAAAATAAAATAAAATAAAATAAAATAAAATAAAATAAAATAAAATAAAATAAAATAAAATAAAATAAAATAAAATAAAATAAAATAAAATTAAATAAAATAAAATAAAATAAAATAAAATTAAATCAAATTAAATAAAATAAAATAAAATACAATCAAATAAAATAAAATTAAATTAAATAAAATAAAATAAAATAAAATAAAATAAAAATAGAATAAAGTTAAATAAAATAAAATAAAACAAAAAAATAAAATTAAATTAAATAAATAAAATAAAATAAAATAAAATAAAATAAAATAAAATAAAATAAAATAAAATAAAATAAAATAAAATAATTTAAAATAAAATAAAATAAATAAAAAAAAAAAATAAAATAAAAATAAAATAAAGTTAAATAAAATAAAATAAAATAAAAATAAATTCAATTAAATTAAATAAAATAAAATAAAATAAAATAAAATAAAATAAAATAAAATAAAATAAAATAAAATAAAATAAAATAAAATAAAATAAAATAAAATAAAAATAAAGTTAAATAAAATAAAATAAAAAAATAAAATTCAATTAAATTAAATAAAATAAAATAAAATAAAATAAAATAAAATAAAATAAAATAAAATAAAATAAAATAAAATAATATAAAATTAAATTAAATAAAATAAAATAAAATCAAATCAAATAAAATAATATAAGAAAAAAATTAAATAAATTTTTGGAATTATTTTTTTTTTTTTGTTACAAAATATTCCTTTTTAAACGTACTTTTCATGAATCATTGTTTAAAACAATATTACTATGAGATTTTCAAGTTTCTTAAATAAATCGTGATTTAAAATTCGAAAAAATAGTTCAAATCAGACTTAAAATGCCAAGAGGTCGTGGCACCGTCTGTCTATACAAGCAAAAACATTAAAATGCTATATCAAAAGAATTCTTTAAGGTAATGAAACTAAATTTCGTACAAAAAAAAAAGAATGATTGTTGGAGTGGACGTGGCACCTCCCATAGAAACCTAATGACAACGTTTTTACACGAATACTAGAAATGATTCGAACAAGCAGTAGACAATAAGTAATAGGTCCATAATTATAGTCGTAAAATTAAGTTTTTACCCAAAATCGAAGACACAGAGTGACCCCATAAAAAAAAAAAAAAAAACTTGGAGTAAATTATGAGAAAATTTTAAAAAATAGATTACCCTGCGTTATTGATACAAAATATTATAGGCACAATGAACAAAAGGAATAATAAAAAACTCGAAAATACAAGGCAACGTGGCGAAGTGGTTAGGACTGTGAACTCATAGCTCTCAGTGCGTGAGTTCAATACTCGTAAATGTAAATGTTTTTTTTTATTGATATCAATGAAAATCAATGTCAATTTAAAAAAAACATAGAAAAAAAAACATATTTTCTGACGAAAATCGAACCCACGTACTGTAAGCTATGCGTTTACAGTCCTAACCATTTCGCCACGCTGCCTTTTATGTATATTCGATGTTTTTATTATTGCTTTTGTTTTCTGTGTCTATAATATTTTGTGTCAACAACGCAGGGTAAACTATATTTTAAATTTTTTTTTATAATTTATGCAAGTTTTTCTTTTTTTAATGGGGTCACTGTGTATTTTAAATTTTGGGTAATAACAAGGTTTTAACTTAATTTTGCTACTATAATTATGGGCCATAGTGTTTAAGTACACAGAGGTTTGGCTCAATCGCAAAGAAATATTTCATTCCTTAATTATTCCAGACATTTTTTCAGTGATTTTTACTTTTGTTAATGCAATTCGTAGCAAATGCTCGTAATTACATTTCAACCATAAACATGTTAGCCATCAGCTCTACCAGTACCACGCAACACATCCGCCACATCATTACATGCCGCAATTAGAAATTCAATTGCTCATTTTGGAAATGTTAATTTTGGTTGTCCATGCATCCATCCAACCGATGTGTGTTCCCATGAGGCGGCATACAGCCGCAGCACAGTTGTCAGTGGGATACTGTCTAAAATAACAACTTCATTTTTTTATGTAAAATGTTAACTGATCACAAGACTCTGCCTGCCTGCCTGCCAAGTTGTCATGTTGTATGTCAGTTTAATTGTTAAATTTTAATAAATATTACAATTAATTTTGAAGTGCGACTAGCGCCAAAACCACAAACACAGCGGTATTTCAAATTTATTTAATAAATTTATAATTTAATTACAACATGCAAGTGACTTTTACTGTCATGATGTGAAAGAAGATGTGGGGGAAATTACGGTAATTTGAGTAAAAATAATACTCATGTAATATCAGAAATGAAATGCTTAATTTCTATAATTTTTAACTTAGTCATTGATAGTATTCGGATATTTAAAACAGAAATAGTTGACTTTTTGTAAAAAAGTGAACCAAGAAGATACCTTATTATATATTCTATTTACGATTCTGATAGAAACTCCTGCGAAATTTCATCAAACCAGTAATATATTCTTGGAAGTTAAAGCTCTTTAACTACTCAAATAGTTTGGTAGGTGGGCGTGTCAATAGGCTACTTTCGCACATTTTCGTTGTAGTGCATTAAAAAGCAAAGGAAGCAGTGAAAATCACCAGTCTAAGGAAATTCTTATGGAAGTTAGTTTAGCTAATGAAATTATATGTGAGGTGGGCGTGTCAAAAGATTCATTTCACCAGGTTTTTTATAGCTATTTTAGAGTATAAATACACTGAGAAAATACCATGCCTCCTTGAAATAAATTTTTAAAATATTTACTAACTATTAACAAATTTTGGTAGATATTACTATAACTTTAATTGAAAGTTAAGTTGTTGTTTATTAGGCCAAATATAATGTCTATTTGAGTCGACTAAATACATTCAATTTGGCTGAATATGTATTTGGCAAGCCTATTTTAGTTCGGCTTAAATTTTCATTAATATGTATACAATTCTCAACATATTTAAGTAAAACACTATTTGGGTATCTTTTTGGGTACGCAATTACGGTAAATACCAAAGGGGTCGTTCATTAATTACGTGAGTCAAAATAGGGGTGGAGGGGATCCGGAAAAATCTCACCAAATCTCAATGAAAATCTGCATCTTTTTAATGCAGTGAGTATACATTATTATAGCCGATTACATCTAAAAATTATAAGGAAAGTATCACGGAAGGGAGAGGGAGTTCTGCCAGAGCTCACTAAACCTCACCAAGGGGAGGGGGGGGGGGGGCTGTCCGAATTTTCAAAAAAACACCTCACGTAATTTATGGACGTCCCCAAAGACATCCAATACATGGATATGACAATATTGGAAATATCGATTTATTTATTAATCGATATTTTAAAATATCGTTTTTTGCTCATCGGTTTTTAACACACATCGCAATTAAAAAATATTTACGTTAGCGGAAACACAATATTTCTTCCGTCAATTACATGAACATGATTTGGTCATTATTAACAAGTGAAGAATCGCAACAAGAAAGTATGTGTTTCAATCAAATTATGATTTGGTAATTATTACCAAACATATCGCTCACTTACTTCAAGACTGACATAACCTAAAAAAACATAAAGTGGGAGAAAAACGCATTTAA
The DNA here is from genome assembly GCA_949775025.1 of Tricholauxania praeusta. Lineage (NCBI taxonomy): Eukaryota > Metazoa > Arthropoda > Insecta > Diptera > Lauxaniidae > Tricholauxania > Tricholauxania praeusta. The sequence goes on along the minus strand of OX459031.1, from coordinate 15,968,974 downwards.
AGTTTTCAATAAGTTGCTTTTTATATGAAAATGATGGATGAAAAGTATGTCTACATAAACTCTTTTCAAAAGGCAAGCTTATGAGATACTTTTCTGATTTTTTCACACAAAATAAAACATGAAATGCCGAATATTTCTGCATCGTTAACTCAAAAATCATGTTTTTTGAGTTATGCCAGTCTTGAAGTAAGTGAGCGATATGATAAATAATTAGAAATATCATTAATTTAATATTATTATTATTTAATTCAGCTAATTGTTGCATGTTAACTAATGTCAAATATTTATTTCGACTATATCAAATATATAATTTGTTAATAATTACCAAATCTCGATATATACAAATAAGTCGTTTTCTCTGTATAGGAGCTCCTGCGTATTTCATCAGACTAGCGCTATTTTATTGAACGTGAAAGCGATTAAGTAATCAAACACTTTGGGAGATGAGTGAGTCAAGAGGCTAATTCCACTCGTCTTTTAAAAGAAGTTTTGATATTTCGTCAAACTATGTAATTATTTTTTGTGAGCTAATCCATTTCACCTAATAAAGTTGTACGAGAAGTGAGTATTTTAGGAGGCCAATCCAGTCCAATTTTACCATAGCAAATGTTTGAGCATAAATTCTCTAAAATATTATCCAAAACCATAGATTTTTAAAATTATAACAGTCAGATCTCAATTTGGCCTAAGTAGTAACTACTTCAATAAAATATTTTTCATATTTTTTAATTTTAATAAAAAGTGTACACCCTTTAACTGCACATGCAACATTTTTTACAAAATCTTTTTTTTTAACACATCGTGAATAAAAAGTCAAACTTCAAGGACACACATAAATTATACAGCGCTAAGCCAAAAATATTTTGAATTTCTATTAAGTGGGCGTGGCAATTTAATTGCACAGTGACGCATAAACGCGCAATAATTTTTTAATATATTTTTTTTATTCAATTTAAAGCAGCATATCGTTAAAAACTTTTTTTTCCCAAAATGAAACACATATTTACATCCAAATTCGTTTGCCAATTGTTTGCAATGTTGATTTTATTGCTTTGGGGTCTGCTGGTGCTACTGCTGCACAAGGGATCAATTTGTGCGCGCATAGTGCGCAAAATAAAATCGTGTTTAATTTCATGATATTCATGCATATCCACAAATAACCAAAAGCAAATTCAAAGAGTTTAGGTCGACCAGACCCAAAATCGACATGGTACACAAAGCACAAAGCAACTTTTGCTACGAATTTGTGAATTGTTGACACATACTGAGAAAATTCGTTTGCATTGCCAATGCCATATGAAAATATCGTGTATTATTTATTGTTGGCGCATAGTAAATTGACAATTTGTTAAATTTAATCTAAATGTTTGTAGCACAGAACGGTGGCTCCATACTTCACTTCTGTCGATACAAATTGTATGTTCATAAATAAAATTCAGTGCTGTCAAAAATTTGTCAGACAATTAGTAGAACATGAAAATATTCACTAAAATAGGTAGCACAATTATTAATCAATTTAATGTAACTTCGGATATTTGCATTTTAAAAAGCCGTCTTTACAATAAATAAAACGTGCGCAAAGGTAAAGCCTCCCTGCTTAACGTTTTAAATATTCGTTGGCATAAGCGAATCGCATCCAATAGCAAAAGTTTAATATTGCATTAAACTTAATTTCAATATTTTAGCCATTACTGTATATTACAGACATTTCCATATTAAATTAAATTGAATGTGCAAAAACTTGTGAGTTTTCTTCTGCTTTTGGGTGTCAAGTTGAAAACTTCAAAGCATCGTTAAGCTTCTTCATCATAAGGGATGAATTGTAAGAAAACTTTAAATGGCGCAAAGTTGAATTTTGATTGTAAATTAATGTGTGGAAGTGTGTGCGTTTTGGTATGAGTGTGTGTGAATACATTTAGAAGGTGTTGATGAATCTCATTTATTTTGTAGTGTCATTCAAAACGTTGACGGATATCCTACTTTATGGAATAAATAGTAAAAAAGAAAACGAGTAAAGCAGTCGCAAAACGGAACAAAACCAGACTGAAGGATATAAATTTTAAAAGACGATGCTTTCTGGTATGAAAAGAATGTAAAGTGAAGCAGCAGTAGTGAGAAGTTAAGATAAAAGCGAAGTAACGAGAGAGAGAGAGATATAGAGTTTTTGTGAAGTATTGCGAGTTTAAGATAATAGATATGATATGTAGCGGAGAGGTGCAGTGAGATAAGTTGGTAAGTGAAGTGAAGTGAAGTGAAGTGTAGTGAAGTGAAGTTGAAGTGAAGATGAAGTAAAGTTGAAGTAAAGTTGAAGTAAAGTTGAAATAAAGTTGAAGTGAAGTTGAAGTGAAGTTGAAGTAAAGTTGAAATAAAGTTGAAGTGAAGTTGAAGTAAAGTTGAAATAAAGTTGAAGTGAAGTTGAAGTGAAGTTGAAGTGAAGTTGAAGTGAAGTTGAAGTGAAGTTGAAGTGAAGTTGAAGTGAAGTTGAAGTGAAGTTGAAGTGAAGTTGAAGTGAAGTTGAAGTGAAGTTGAAGTGAAGTTGAAGTGAAGTTGAAGTGAAGTGATGAAGTGAGACAAGGTGAGATGATATGAAATGAAGTGAGCGAAGAAGTGAACTTTTTACGTAGACTCATCAAAATTCTCATTGCCTATAAGGCAACATAACAGCCGGCGACAGTAGGCACACAAAAAATTTTGATGTTTTTTTCATAATGCAATCCTTACAATTAAATGCTATACAAAACAGCCCCAAAGGACAAAAGCAAAAATAATAAAAAACTCCCCAGCAACATACCACAACAGTGAGTAAAGTTAAAATTTTTAATGTCTCCAACAGTGTGTAAAGTTCTCAAAGTTTGACATACGACGAAGAGACAAAAAATTAAAGTTCTACGCAAATTTGCACTGTTGAGACGGAAATGACTACTTTTTTTTTCTTCTTTTATTTTCACTACTGACAGGATGTGACTGCGGCGCACAACTACACACACAATACATTTGCCTTTATAGCATTTGTTTGTGAGTAAATATGGCGTCGAACTTTATAGCACTATGGGTCTCCCGGGTAGATGTTTGACACCAACTAAATGATGTTTTATATAACATTGAACGCATAGAAATTTGGGGGTGGTGTGAATTGCTTTCCAGCAGCGCCAAGTAAATAAATTAATTTGTTTGTTTGTCTATCTGTCTGTAACAACGTCATTTAAGTGAAAATGTTTCAGAAATGCCGAAACAACTAACGAAATTCATACGTACACATGTTGACTTTCTCCAAAAAAGACACTAACCAACATTGTTTGGATGCCGATTCCTTGCCAATATCTCTGTAGCGTAAATATTAACATAAGCTGCAATTAAGCAAGTTGTGCTGTTTTTGTTGCTGCAAATGAAGAAAGTCAAATGTATGCTTCTATGCTCCCATGGAGACAATTTTATTTGTACCGGAAACTGAGGCTTTCTAGCTGTCACATAAAGATGCCTAATGAATAAGAGGTACGCTTTTTGTCTGTATTGAAATAATTATATGGTATTTGTAAAGGAAAATATACGAGGTAGCTTGTTTAGTACATAGAATAACAATTGTAGTAAAAGAGAAAAAATAATTTTTTAATTAAATTTTTATTTTTGGAAAAAGCTGGAATTTTTTTTTTTCATTATTTTAAAAAATCTCAAATGGTAAAAAATTTATCAAAATTAACTTTTTAAAAGTCAAGTGATTAATGAAACTTTCCATAATTTTTCATTTATACAACTGGCCTCAAAAAAGGCTCATTAATATTATGTTAAAAATGTTAATGTTACTTACTTACTTACTTGGGTGGCCATAACAACCCGTTACCGGGTTACGGCCGACCTCAAAAGCTCTCTCCAGGCGCCTCTGCTTTGCGCACGCCTTCTCCAATCATTCACACCAAGCGTGGATAGGGTTTCCTCGGCTTGGTCTTTCCATCGGAGGCATGGTCTTCCTCTTCGTCGTCGCCCAGCGGCTTCCGCATCAAACACCTTTTTCGCCGGAGCTTCTTCGTCCATACGCACAACATGTCCCAGCCAGCGCAGACGTTGAATAGTGATGCGCTTGACTATGTCAATGTCAGCGTAGAGCTCGTACAGTTCGTGGTTCATTCGAATACGGTAGTCGTCGCCGACGTGAACAGGACCGAAGATTTTGCGAAGAATTTTTCTCTCAAACACCCCAAGCGTGGCTGCATCAGTCTGCGACACAACCCATGCTTCTGCGCCGTAAAGTAGCACGGGTAAGATGAGCGTCTTGTAGAGTGTCAGTTTTGTCGGGCGAGAGAGGTCTCTACTACTCAATTGCTTACTGAGACCATAGTAACACCTATTAGCAAGAGTTAGTCTTCGCTTTATCTCCAGGCTGACATCGTTTTGAGTGTTCACGGCGGTGCCAAGATAGGTGAATTCCTTGACAACTTCGAAAGTATAGTTGTTCGCAGTAACAAAGGATCCAATACGCCGCGTCTCTCTGTTTGTGGACAGCATATACTTTGTTTTGCCCTCGTTCACCGTCAAACCCACTTTCGCTGACTCTTTTTCGATAGCAGAGAACGCAGCAGTAACATCTCGCTTACAACGTCCAATGATATCAATATCATCGGCATATGCAAGGAGCTGGACACTTTTGTAGAAAATAGTGCCATTACGATGTACACTGGCTCTTCGCAACACCCCTTCCATCACAAAGTTGAAGAGGTTGCAGGATAATGGATCGCCCTGTCTGAAACCTCGTTCGGTATCAAATGGTTCGGAGAGGTCCCTTCCTACTCTGACGGAGCTGGCTGTGTTGCTCAACGTCATTCTGCAAAGCCGCACCAGCTTCGCAGGTATACCGAACTCAGACATGGTGGCATACAGGCAATCCCGTATCGGGCTATCGAAAGCTGCTTTAAAATCGATAAAGAGATGATGGGTATCGATCTGTTTTTCGTGGGTTTTTTCCAGGATTTGACGTAGTGTGAAGATCTGGTCTATGGTGGACTTACCAGGTCTAAAGCCGCACTGATAAGGCCCAATCAGTGTGTTGGCAAATGGCTTAAGTCTTTCACACAGTACAGTCGACAGGACCTTGTAAGAGATGGCAAGAAGACTGATTCCCCGGTAGTTAGCGCAGATTGTCGGGTCACCTTTCTTCAGTACAGGACAAAGGACACTGAGATTCCAATCGTCGGGCATGCTTTCTACTAGCCATATTTTGCAGATGAGTTGATGCATACACCCTATCAGCTCATCGCCGCCGGTCTTGAACAATTCAGCAGGCAGGCCATCGGCACCAGCCGCTTTGTTGTTCTTAAGTCGTTGGATCACAACTCGTACCGCGTCATGGCTAGGTGGTGGTACGTCCACACCATCGTCGTTGATTGGTGGCATCGGGTTAATTTCTCCAAAGGCGGGATTGGTGGAGTCATCGCCAGCAAGCAGCTTGGAAAAATGTTCCCTCCATAATCTCAGTGCACCCTGCGTATCCGTAACCAGATTTCCATGTTCATCTTTACAGGTTATGTTAAATGTTAATGTACTCAATCAATAAAAACCACGCTGTTGCTTTCTCTGACAATTTTACACCTCTAAATAATAAACTCCAGTTTTTTATTATCGTTTACTTAGAGCAATCGAATAATCGAAATATTTATTTGACTTCATTAGACGCATCTAATAAACGTTACATTTAAGACATTTGGTATCCTGCTACTGGTTACCTTACGGACTCTTGTTGGCTAGCAACATTTGCTGCTTGCTGCATGCAGTTTATCTATTAACGAGTATCGATCTATTGCATTTTGCATATCATTTTTCATCTCATGTTTATGTTGTTTACATACACTGTCCAACATGTTTTTGCTGATTTTTTGTTTTTCTTGCGCAGTATTCGTAGCATCTCTGAGATGATTTTTTTTTTTCATCTAATTTTTTTGCGCAATTTATTTTTTCTACAGTTCGAGTACGTGCTTGTATTTTTTGTGCCTTACACCAAATCTGTTAATGGAACGTCGTCATCATCACAGCTTGAACGAGTCGTTTGTAGTGTAGCTATAGTTTGTAGTAGTTGTTTTTATCGCTCAAAATATGCAAATTCATTGGCAAATCATAAATATTCATTCGCTCAAATGCAGAGCAATTTCCTGCAAAGCAGTAGAAAAAAAAGCACGCAAAAACAAAACACTCACCAAAGATATGAAAATTTCGAAAACTCGCTCACAATTTGATACAGCCGGAAGCTGTACAACACCATCAAACGATATTTTCACCACCAGCACTTTAAAGTCAGTGAAATTAATTCAAAGAAATTTTTAGATTTTTCATGAAATATCAAAGTGCAGATATGTGCGATAAAATGCATTGGACAAAATTGTTAAAAAAATGTGGGGTGGTTCATGTGAGAATCTGTTTCAAAGCCGATCAATTGCCTTGAAGGAGCTCTTTCAATGAAAATATAATTTGCAACACTGTATTCCTAGACAGAGTTTGGCAATAGGTTCTTTTCTATAAAATAAGAAATTTTCCACGTCGAAACTACTTCAAGCTTAAGTGACAGACAATCAAGATTGAAGTATCAGTCCCTGCTTACAGGCTGACATTGCAACCTAAAGAAATCTTTTGTGCCTGGGTGAAATTAAAGAAGTGATATTTACTGCTCTAATGAATGTGCAAACTATTTGAGACTTTGAAGTTTTTTAGGAAGACAAACTCACGTAGAACGTGCCCTATGGTTTTATCATATTTCCGATAAAGTCTACAAGCAGTTTAGTTAGAAGTGGAGAGAAATCTTACTAGATTCCTTCGGACTTATTTACTTAATAGAGTTTTGACTGGGATGATTTTCTCAGTGATCGATACACAAGTTTTTCTCACAAACATTGATATTGTAGTGATCGACGATTCATCGAGAATTACCCTACCAAATTCATTGGTGACACTGTTATCTAAATACCTTCATGGCCAGGGAAGCACCACGGTGTTACTCCATTGAATTTTGTCAACAATTTGATAGAGTCAATGCTAAAATTAAGTATTCTTAATTTTACTTCCACAGAGTTTTAATTGCAGCCTAACTATCAGAGAAGGTGTGCATAAAAAGACCTTGCAGCGCACAGTTAACCCAAATCGAGTTTTTTAGTTCAAAAATCGCACAGAGTGCAAATCTCATCGAAAATGAAAGAACAAAATTTTAAATGAAAGTTAACTAAAATGTTGATAAATCTTCGGAGTCCGAATTGTCGTTTTGTTTTTAATTATTGTAAGTTAAATACCAAACTTTTTTTTTTTTAGTTTAAAAAATGGCTGGAGGGCGCAAGTCTTGTCCAAAATTTACAAATTTTTCTTTGAATCAAAGCTTGCCAAAATTCCAACAAATTCTTGGAGGCCAAATTATGAAAACAAATTTTCGTATTTTTAGAAAAATCCAAAAAAAAAAATTCTCTTAAATAATTTTCTTGTTCAAAAATTGCTAGAGACCGAAAATTTTGTCGAAAATGAACAATTTTTTTTTTAAATGAGAGCAAACTTAATTGCCAACAAATAAGCAGACCCCGAATTTTGCAACAACATGTTAGGTTTTTATTATTTTAAGTTAAGTTTTATTCAAATATTTTAGTGAAATTGAACAAATTTTTTTTTTTAATGAAAGCCCAACCAAAACACTAACGAATCGTTGGAGCTCGAATCATTCTTCTTAATAATTTTTGTACTTTATAAATACCTCTCCTTCCAAATGATTTTTTTTTTTGAGAATTTTTCGTTTCCTTTTTCTATATGGATCGAGTTTCTTTTGGACGAAATTTCCGTCCATAAATTACGTGAGTCAAAAAAGGAGGGGGGGGACTCCGGCAAAATCACACCAAATATCACCAAAGTGGAAGGGGGTGGGGATCAACGAAAATCTCACGTCGACTTTTTAATGCAGGGAGTATACATTATTATAGCAGATTACATCCAAAAATTATAAGGAAAGTCTCACTGAAGGGAGGTGGGGAGTCCCGCCAGAACTCGCCAAGTCTCGCCAAGGGGAGTGGGATACGAACTTTCAAAGAAAAACCTCACGTAATTTATGGACGTCCCCTTATAAATATCAAATTGACGTGGTTATTATGCAAAAAAAATCAACCAAAAACAAATTTTGACAAAATGACATAGGAGACATTACATTTTTTTTTTTTTTAACAACAACCTGGACACAACATTTATCGATTTGGTTCAAGTTTTGCTTAGAAAATAGAATTACAGTTTTGTTCGATAAGTTCCCGAGATATCGAGGTTCAAAAACTGAAGATTCGCCAAATTAACTATTTTTCACATAAACATCTTAGGACAACCTTATATAGTATGTACTCGTACAAGCTTTTATAGATTTGAGCCAAAGCATTAAAAAATATTTGCAAGGACATAAAGTATAGCCGAAAAAACGATATTATCTATTTTATCTCAAAAGGCGTTATTTTTAATTTTCTTAATTTTTTGGATATGTTAATAATTATTAAATTAGCTACCTTGTGCTAAAATTTTAGCCGGAGATCATAACGCTTTCAATAGAAAAACAAATGTTCAGAAGATCTACAAGCAAAAGATTTTTTTTTCATCAAATTCTCATATTTAAAGCTTCTTCTCTCAAAGTTTATTTGCCAAAGTTACTCTTTCTAGATGAAAGTTCAAAAATTTCAGGAGAATGAATAAAAAACAATCAAAATGAAGTAAGCAACAACATACTGTCTAATAAAAAATTCACAAACTTAAGGTAAAAATGCAAAAACGGCTAAAAATAAAAATGAAAAAGTAACCTAAGATACTTGAAAATTATGTATAGGTCTTTAGTCTTTACCCTAACAAGACTTATTCAAAATAAAAAAAAATAGAACTATCAACATTCACTTAAAAGAATTTTGAAAGCAATTGACTCAAGAGCATTAAAAAGAAAATCAACAAAGTCTGCGACAAAACTTTATTTAATAATTCTAACAATTTATAAAAATCATAAATCGGTCAAGTACTACCTCATTTAATCATTACGTTTAAAGTGCCTTCTAAATAACATTAAATAATTGTAGTCATTAACATAAATTTTCTAGAATCTTTGACCTAAAAATGTATTCAATTTTCAAGATTTTATTTTAGCATAAATCAACGAGCCTTAAATGACAGCACAATAATACAAAAAACAAAGAAAGCAAAAAACCATTTGATCCCGTAAAGACCATTAATTCAAAAAAAAGGGGCAAAAATTGTAATTTCCAGGAAGCAACAAAAAAAAAAATAATGGAATTAAATGAAAAAGCATTTTTAAAGACTAATTAACAAGCTGCCAAATAAAAGCTGCTGAAACAAACACCAAAAGTTTGGGGGAAAAAAAGGAGCCAACGTGAAAAAAAAAACACAAGTACTTACTAAAAACATTGCGAAAAATACAATAAATTAAAAAAAAAAATACAAAAACCACAACAACTCGACTGGGTGCGATGTAGCAACACTAACCAAAACAACAACAACAAAGTAATTGAATTCATTATTAATCAACACAAACGAGGCAGCAAGACAGGATCATATAGATGCGACTAGAGATGAGTTGCGCAAGCAACGGAAACAAAACATCATTGGTCAATCCTTTGGTCTGAGTTTAATAAATACATTTTTAATGCCAATAAGTGTGTAATCAGCGCTGTTTAAAAATTAAGGAAATGATGGTCTTAAATAAAATAATTTTGAAATACGTAGTTGCATAGTTTATATCAGAAACAATACCGAAAGTCTCATACAATGTATGGAGATAATGCTGTTGCTAAAATCGAAACGATTGAAATTTTCAGCATACAAAAAAATAGTACCTACTTGTATCAAATCCATTGATAAAGATTTTTGCTTTTTTTTAGCCCGAAATTTTTATTCATATTTTGGAAATAATTTAAAAATTTTCATCTCCTTCGAAATTTTTGAGCGATTTTTAATAGATTTTTTTGGAATAATTTTTCAATAGTTTTGCCTAAAACTCGTCTCTGAGAGCTTTGCGAAAACTAATCAGAATGTTAACGAAAATTCGTCAACAAAATAGAAATTAAAAATTTTGGATTCCAAAAAAACGAAAGTGCAAAATCTTTAAAAAAAAAATTTAAATTTTAAGTTCTCCAGGTCAATAGCTCGAGAACTAAGTTAGATACTGATAAATTAATGATTAGATACAAGTTATTTTATTTTATTGAGAATTTTCCAAAAATAAAATAAAATTTATGACGTCAAAGTCATAAAAAACGTCACAAAAAAAAAATATTTTTTCTGAATATTTTGACCAATTTTAATAACTTTTCAATCAATGCGTTTTTTACTGAAAAATTCAATAACAACAAAATTATGTGAGATGAAATTTTAAGAAAAACTGTTTTTATCACTAACGCAAAAACCATAGAATAAAAATCACAGTTGACCTCTAATTGACCTTTAAAATCATTTCAACGTATCGATTGACACTGATTAAAATGGAAGAAAGATCGAAGCGAAGCATTAAGACTTTGTGAGGTCCAGGGCTTAAGGCCATCGAGGGACTCTTTTTGAAATTACGTTGGTAATCATAGAAAGGTCTTTCCAAGGATTTTAGATTTTCTTTTTCTTGTTGTTAAACACATTTTGCCATTGAAAATGGTGCTGTCAAAGTGGCCTCCAGTACGCATTTGTGCTATACATATTTATTGACGGTGTGACTAAATCAAAAAAGTTCTAGTTTTCCTTTTCCACAAATACGATGGAGGCCCCGTTTCAACTCGGAGCTATTATCATCCGCTTTGAAAAGGTAGGACATTTTTGTATATTGTAAAAATTAATACATTTTGATTTTCTTTGAATAGTTTAAAACAGAGCTGCATATAAAAATCTGCTTCGGGAACTCTTTACAAAAACATCAGTTTGGGAAAGAAACTCAAAAATATTTTGCCAAAAAATCACTCAACAAAAAGCATGCAGTAATAGCTAATCGAAAGTGTTTACCTTGAGTAACAGAAAGAAGTATGCGACTCGGTGACTTGAAGACAAAATTACACTAACAAAAAGCATGCGGCAATTGTGAGCCAAAATTGTTTAACTTGAGTAACGCAAAAAAGATAAACGAGCCGATACTTTGAGAACAAAAATTATACAAACAAAAAGCATACAGCAGCAGTGAATCAAAATTATAAAACTATTTAACTTGAGTAACGAAAAGGCGTGAATGAGCCGGTGCCTTGAAGGCTAAATTACACAAACAAAAAGCCTTCGGTGATTGTGTACTGAAATGATTTACCTTGAATAACGGAAAGAGCTGGAAGTTTTTGTTACTGTTGTAAGAACTAAACGACGTTCGAGCAATGCATTCTTGGTTTAACTAATGATATATTGGAGTCTATTTAGTTAAATTTTTTTCCATACTTTTCAAATTTTTGATCAACTTATATTTTCATAAGTCCACTTTGGCTATGATAAGAAACAACAAATTTTCCAAAATTAGATTTTATGTGCCTCAAAGTCACGTTTCCAAGAAATTTATTATTTCAATATCTTTTGAACAAAAGGTGGACAAACATTGATATTCTAATGAAAATAACGAAACAATAAGAAATCGAGTGACCTTAGAAAATTTTGAGAACTTACAAATTTTTTGGTTTTTAATATCATTTGGACATAAGTGGACAAAAAAAAACTAAAGGGTGGACAAACACACACATTTGATAGATAGTCTCATGCATGAGACATTTTAATTTTTTTTGGGGGTTACAGTTAGCTTCAAATTTTATTATTGGTGGACAAAGTAAAAAAAAAACTAAAATAGAAATGGGTTGGACAAACAAAGACATTAATTGGACACGTAATTTAATTTGATTTCTCTTTTTGGCTTCAACTTTTCTTTTATTTTTTTCCTTGTTATTTATTAGATGAGTTTTCGTTTTTGATGTGATTCCATCTATAAGTGTTAGCATTCAATTATACTGTGAACTTTGTATATTATCCAAGCGATTTATTTGTTTGTCCAAGCGATTTATTTGCTTGTCCAATAATTTTTATGTTTTCGTTTGTTCTGCAATTTTTTGTTTTTTTTTTTTTTGTTTACGAGGCAAATTTTATAAATTATTTTTAAATATATTTTAGTTAATTTGGAATTTTAAAATCCTGCAGAAGAATCTCAAACTTTCGATAATATTTCATTTGCTGCTGCTCATCTTTAGCTAGGAATAGCAAACTATTGCAAATGCGACTTGGGAGAAAGGGTATGAAAAAAAAAACTAACAACATAGAAAAATAGTTTCATCCAGATAGTTGTCCAGTCTTTCATAAATATTTATAAGTTTAACTCGTTGCTTGAAGATCTCGGAGATGCCAGCTACTGGGGATACTTTGGCACACTAACAAGGAATCAACTTGAATCCATAGTTGATGCATCTCCGTTGTCGTCGTGTCTCTTAGCGAAAGGAAGTCAGTCAATGGCAAAGGCAACTCAACTACTAGGAAAGTTTTCCAGTTTGTTACTCTTGGTTGCTTGTGAAAAAGTGAATTGGTTTAACAAAATGTCAGACTTTTGCAATGGCGAGAGGGGACAGCTAAAAAAAAATTGTTTTTAATTTAAAATTCATTTGAGTGCGATTTCTTGTTAGATATCAAGTATTTCATTAATTTGCATTTTTTTTTCTTTTGTGTTGTTTTTGGTACTGAATGTTAAACGCGAAAGGTTATCAATTTCTTTTTGATAAAATAGAAAAGTTTAATTTAAGAGTAGAAAATGCTAATTTTTTGTCTGATTGTAATAAATTTGATTTGATTTCGTCGCTTTGTTACTAATGAGGCACAGCACGAAGAAGATGCTAAAATTGGTGAGATTTATGGATTTATGCAATGAATGCCTAAGGTATATATGCAACTGAATACCATAATATATTTGAAAAAGTTCTATTAAGCGATTCTTCAAATTAGACAAAAAAAAAAAGTTCAACTCGCTTGGGTCAAGCCATTACCCGAAAAACTTTAAGAAAAACCGCTTGGTTACAAAACGGTACATCGAATCGCCGCCGCGTCAAACAAATTTTATTGTTAGTCAAGCAAATAAACGCAAATAAAACCAATAGAAAACTCCGGAAACCAAAAAAAATATACGAAAAACAAAAAGCCACCAACCACATGCAGTGAGCTGCTGCTCAAAAGTGGCAAAAGGAGTAACTTTTTAGACGATATCAATGAACGCATCAGCTATTGAACGCAAAATACGCTAAAAGAGCATACTGGCACAACAACAATAACATAGAAACCAAGGAAAAAAAGTTAGAAGAGCCAGGCACAAAAGGCTATCGTAAAACCATTTAGCCCAAACAAAGTTAAAAAAGTGGCATTTAAGCATTTGAGAAATTGGCCAAATGTGCGCGCGTGGTTAGTTGGTTTATCTTGACAAAGCGAGTGAATGCACAAAATAAATGAAAAAAAAAAACAAAATTTTTGGCGCAGATGCAACTGGGAGCACATAAAATTATACAAATATGCAAAGTATTGTGGTAAGATGCTTGTAAAGATTTCAGTAAAAATATGCAGTCGATTGGTTTTGGCAGCTAAGAGTTTTCTCACTAACTTGGCTAAAGCAACGAAAAAAAAACAGAGTCAAATCAGATTGGTAATATCCCAGAGGTATAAGTCAACCAGCAGCATCGTCAAAGTTAAAAATATGTTAGGAATACAAATGAGCGCAGTGACTATTGGTAAGTGTTTAGTTAAAGAATTGTTTAAAAAAATGCTTAAGCTGAAAGTTCATACGCTTAAAGGCAGACAAAAAAACATAATTTCGAAAAAATTTGACTGTTTTTCTTAAATTATAAAAAAACCAATACACCCAGAGACCAGCGCCGGCTTAATATTTTGCGCAGCCTAGGGCTAAAAACTGTAAAAGGGCCCCTTATAGTTAAACATAAGAAAATTTCAAAACAAAGAGTGTCATTATCTTCCCAAAAAACCTCATAGCAATATAAAATTATACATATATTGATGACAAAAAAAAATATTCGCAAATCTAGCCACGTTGGGGGCTCTCTTAACCCTTTCAGGATCGAATTAAAATGAGAGGAAAAAAAAATATTTGAGTTCATGCTCTTATTAACATAATCACAAAGGTTAGCTGATATCAATTTCTTTGTTCTCGGTATCTTGCTTCTTCCTTACTCAAAACAGAATTGCCGATAAGACAAAAGTAAATCAAATTGCGGAAAAAAAATAACGTAACAGTGGATTTGACATAATGCCCATATGCAACATTGGTCCTGAAAGGGAGCTTTGATTGAGGCCCTTTTTAACTTCGGGGTTCGGTAATATAGCCCCTTTTAGCACTACTTTAATCTTGAAAGAGTTTGGAAGTGGGAAAACCCCCCGGACCTTCTTATCAATTGTAACACTTGAGTGAGGGACAAATTTACTGCATGGCTAAGGTTGTCAAAAACCCCTGCTCAAAGTCGATTTTATTGAAGTCCTGAGCAATTACATAGAAAATGCCTTACTAAATCTGTCTTTTTTACATTCCTGCAACTTCTGCAAAAGCTATTGTAAGGCGTCTATAATTTGTTAGCCATTACGCTTATGATACAGTGACCCATAAAAACTCCCTCATCTCACCTACGGCAAGCGAACAGCTTTTCGACATAGATCCAAAAGACATTTTATTCTTTTGGGGTGCTGAGCAGACCAGAATGCTCGAAATGTAGCACATCTTGTGATGCGTTCTCATCTTTAATTTGACTTTCAACATGTCACCATATTATTATGAGTTTTTTAGGTACCCCAGCACCGAAAGTTGTTTGCGATCTAAGGGCTGTAAGTGCATTGCCATTATTAAGCTATTTCTTGCAAATTCTTTAGCTCTCTCATTTCCATCGATTTCGATGTTTGAAACGCCCGGGAACTTAGAGCGAATAGATTTCAGTAACTTCTTACACTCAGCAACGTGCTTAGACCTGCTAGGTCCTGTATCTAATGACTTGGGTACTGTGTAGTGTCAATGCAGAGTTATGGTTGGTGAGAGTTGACTCTTTAAGTCAATAGGTTTTGCTACTTTGTTAATGGTGTAGATTTCAGCTTGAAAAACACTGCAAGAATCACGGAGTTTGTGTGATTTTCTCGTATTTACTACTTCCGAGAAAATATCTGCCCCTATTCCAAACATTAGGAAGCGTTAGATACCCAATCGTTCCTATCAGGGTGGAACTACTGCTAAAATCATGCAAAGAAATTATATGGTATGGGGCCGTCCATAAATTACGTGAGTCAAAATATGGGAGGAGAGGGGGTCCGGCAAAGTCTCACCAAATCTCACCAATGGGGAGGGGGGGTCAACGAAACTCTCACGAGAACTTTTTAATGCAGAGAGTATACATTATTATTATAACAGATTACATCTAAAAATTATAAGGTAGGTCTCACGGAAAGGAGGGAGGGTCCCACCAGAACTCACCAAGGGGAGGGGGGTCCAAATTTTCAAAAAAATACCTCACGTAATTTATGGACATCCTCTATAGTCCGCAGTAGACTGAATTCCGAATATACTTTTCCGTAGGTTTTTGACGTGCTGAATTTGAGTTCGAGATAAGAATTCCTCCAATGATTCCGGTTTTCGAGATATTCTAACTAAAAGTGCAGAAATTAGCTTCAAATTTTATTATTGGTGGACAAAGTAAAAAAAAAACTAAAATAGAAATGGGTTGGACAAACAAAGACATTAATTGGACACGTAATTTAATTTGATTTCTCTTTTTGGCTTCAACTTTTCTTTTATTTTTTTCCTTGTTATTTATTAGATGAGTTTTCGTTTTTGATGTGATTCCATCTATAAGTGTTAGCATTCAATTATACTGTGAACTTTGTATATTATCCAAGCGATTTATTTGTTTGTCCAAGCGATTTATTTGCTTGTCCAATAATTTTTATGTTTTCGTTTGTTCTGCAATTTTTTGTTTTTTTTTTTTTTGTTTACGAGGCAAATTTTATAAATTATTTTTAAATATATTTTAGTTAATTTGGAATTTTAAAATCCTGCAGAAGAATCTCAAACTTTCGATAATATTTCATTTGCTGCTGCTCATCTTTAGCTAGGAATAGCAAACTATTGCAAATGCGACTTGGGAGAAAGGGTATGAAAAAAAAAACTAACAACATAGAAAAATAGTTTCATCCAGATAGTTGTCCAGTCTTTCATAAATATTTATAAGTTTAACTCGTTGCTTGAAGATCTCGGAGATGCCAGCTACTGGGGATACTTTGGCACACTAACAAGGAATCAACTTGAATCCATAGTTGATGCATCTCCGTTGTCGTCGTGTCTCTTAGCGAAAGGAAGTCAGTCAATGGCAAAGGCAACTCAACTACTAGGAAAGTTTTCCAGTTTGTTACTCTTGGTTGCTTGTGAAAAAGTGAATTGGTTTAACAAAATGTCAGACTTTTGCAATGGCGAGAGGGGACAGCTAAAAAAAAATTGTTTTTAATTTAAAATTCATTTGAGTGCGATTTCTTGTTAGATATCAAGTATTTCATTAATTTGCATTTTTTTTTCTTTTGTGTTGTTTTTGGTACTGAATGTTAAACGCGAAAGGTTATCAATTTCTTTTTGATAAAATAGAAAAGTTTAATTTAAGAGTAGAAAATGCTAATTTTTTGTCTGATTGTAATAAATTTGATTTGATTTCGTCGCTTTGTTACTAATGAGGCACAGCACGAAGAAGATGCTAAAATTGGTGAGATTTATGGATTTATGCAATGAATGCCTAAGGTATATATGCAACTGAATACCATAATATATTTGAAAAAGTTCTATTAAGCGATTCTTCAAATTAGACAAAAAAAAAAAGTTCAACTCGCTTGGGTCAAGCCATTACCCGAAAAACTTTAAGAAAAACCGCTTGGTTACAAAACGGTACATCGAATCGCCGCCGCGTCAAACAAATTTTATTGTTAGTCAAGCAAATAAACGCAAATAAAACCAATAGAAAACTCCGGAAACCAAAAAAAATATACGAAAAACAAAAAGCCACCAACCACATGCAGTGAGCTGCTGCTCAAAAGTGGCAAAAGGAGTAACTTTTTAGACGATATCAATGAACGCATCAGCTATTGAACGCAAAATACGCTAAAAGAGCATACTGGCACAACAACAATAACATAGAAACCAAGGAAAAAAAGTTAGAAGAGCCAGGCACAAAAGGCTATCGTAAAACCATTTAGCCCAAACAAAGTTAAAAAAGTGGCATTTAAGCATTTGAGAAATTGGCCAAATGTGCGCGCGTGGTTAGTTGGTTTATCTTGACAAAGCGAGTGAATGCACAAAATAAATGAAAAAAAAAAACAAAATTTTTGGCGCAGATGCAACTGGGAGCACATAAAATTATACAAATATGCAAAGTATTGTGGTAAGATGCTTGTAAAGATTTCAGTAAAAATATGCAGTCGATTGGTTTTGGCAGCTAAGAGTTTTCTCACTAACTTGGCTAAAGCAACGAAAAAAAAACAGAGTCAAATCAGATTGGTAATATCCCAGAGGTATAAGTCAACCAGCAGCATCGTCAAAGTTAAAAATATGTTAGGAATACAAATGAGCGCAGTGACTATTGGTAAGTGTTTAGTTAAAGAATTGTTTAAAAAAATGCTTAAGCTGAAAGTTCATACGCTTAAAGGCAGACAAAAAAACATAATTTCGAAAAAATTTGACTGTTTTTCTTAAATTATAAAAAAACCAATACACCCAGAGACCAGCGCCGGCTTAATATTTTGCGCAGCCTAGGGCTAAAAACTGTAAAAGGGCCCCTTATAGTTAAACATAAGAAAATTTCAAAACAAAGAGTGTCATTATCTTCCCAAAAAACCTCATAGCAATATAAAATTATACATATATTGATGACAAAAAAAAATATTCGCAAATCTAGCCACGTTGGGGGCTCTCTTAACCCTTTCAGGATCGAATTAAAATGAGAGGAAAAAAAAATATTTGAGTTCATGCTCTTATTAACATAATCACAAAGGTTAGCTGATATCAATTTCTTTGTTCTCGGTATCTTGCTTCTTCCTTACTCAAAACAGAATTGCCGATAAGACAAAAGTAAATCAAATTGCGGAAAAAAAATAACGTAACAGTGGATTTGACATAATGCCCATATGCAACATTGGTCCTGAAAGGGAGCTTTGATTGAGGCCCTTTTTAACTTCGGGGTTCGGTAATATAGCCCCTTTTAGCACTACTTTAATCTTGAAAGAGTTTGGAAGTGGGAAAACCCCCCGGACCTTCTTATCAATTGTAACACTTGAGTGAGGGACAAATTTACTGCATGGCTAAGGTTGTCAAAAACCCCTGCTCAAAGTCGATTTTATTGAAGTCCTGAGCAATTACATAGAAAATGCCTTACTAAATCTGTCTTTTTTACATTCCTGCAACTTCTGCAAAAGCTATTGTAAGGCGTCTATAATTTGTTAGCCATTACGCTTATGATACAGTGACCCATAAAAACTCCCTCATCTCACCTACGGCAAGCGAACAGCTTTTCGACATAGATCCAAAAGACATTTTATTCTTTTGGGGTGCTGAGCAGACCAGAATGCTCGAAATGTAGCACATCTTGTGATGCGTTCTCATCTTTAATTTGACTTTCAACATGTCACCATATTATTATGAGTTTTTTAGGTACCCCAGCACCGAAAGTTGTTTGCGATCTAAGGGCTGTAAGTGCATTGCCATTATTAAGCTATTTCTTGCAAATTCTTTAGCTCTCTCATTTCCATCGATTTCGATGTTTGAAACGCCCGGGAACTTAGAGCGAATAGATTTCAGTAACTTCTTACACTCAGCAACGTGCTTAGACCTGCTAGGTCCTGTATCTAATGACTTGGGTACTGTGTAGTGTCAATGCAGAGTTATGGTTGGTGAGAGTTGACTCTTTAAGTCAATAGGTTTTGCTACTTTGTTAATGGTGTAGATTTCAGCTTGAAAAACACTGCAAGAATCACGGAGTTTGTGTGATTTTCTCGTATTTACTACTTCCGAGAAAATATCTGCCCCTATTCCAAACATTAGGAAGCGTTAGATACCCAATCGTTCCTATCAGGGTGGAACTACTGCTAAAATCATGCAAAGAAATTATATGGTATGGGGCCGTCCATAAATTACGTGAGTCAAAATATGGGAGGAGAGGGGGTCCGGCAAAGTCTCACCAAATCTCACCAATGGGGAGGGGGGGTCAACGAAACTCTCACGAGAACTTTTTAATGCAGAGAGTATACATTATTATTATAACAGATTACATCTAAAAATTATAAGGTAGGTCTCACGGAAAGGAGGGAGGGTCCCACCAGAACTCACCAAGGGGAGGGGGGTCCAAATTTTCAAAAAAATACCTCACGTAATTTATGGACATCCTCTATAGTCCGCAGTAGACTGAATTCCGAATATACTTTTCCGTAGGTTTTTGACGTGCTGAATTTGAGTTCGAGATAAGAATTCCTCCAATGATTCCGGTTTTCGAGATATTCTAACTAAAAGTGCAGAAATTATGGCTCTTTCGAGATATTATAGGTTGCGAAAGCTATTTTTTTTTTTTTTTTGAAACCATTAATGGTGCAAGAAAGAACTACACTTCTTCTTCACATCCAATTTTAAATTTTATCGATATCTTTTTTTTTTTCTTCTCCAAAATATTGTAAATTGTAATTTATTACACATTTTTCAGTTATTTTGCCTGTTATTCTGAAACTGAATATAGATTTGTATTTCAGAAAAAAAAATAGATATCGATATGATTAAAAGTGTGTTTTGGAGAGAAAGAGTAGTTCTTTTGGACCATATTAATGGTTTCATAAAAAAATTACCTTCCAATGCAACTTTGCCTCAAATATCTCGAAGGACCGTGATTTTTGGGCTCTTAGGCAGCTCTGGTTTCTAAAACTAAAACTAGTTTTTCTTCTATTAGTTATGTGAAATATATCAAAATTTGACCCAGACACAAAATTTGTGTTGACCGGTTTTATCAGGTTAATATATAACTTAGTTCAGGCTATAACGATTTTGGCAAGAAAAGAGACGCTTTTTGACTTTCCAGTGTTTTTTTTTACTGTCAACGCAGTTTAATTTTTTACTAAACAAAAGATATGATTCTTATTGAATTTACAATCATTTTCATCAAAGGATACATATAGTGAGTCGTATATTTTTTTTATAAATTAAATGATAGCTGTTTTCTATGTTCGCATATCACGCAAAAATTGCTATTTCAATTTCAATCAAATTTACTTAGGGTTATTTCTTAGAATCTTAGCCTCAATCTCCAATTAAAATTGTCACGATATTCTTGTTAAATATGAAAATATTTAAATTTTAAAATTGCTAAAAAATTTAATTTCACATAAGAAACAAGCATGTAAACATAACAAATCGTTGAATGGGAATTCAAGTGCTTTGTTTTTTGCCGTTCCCATGGCTATTTAAAAAAAAATAAATTGTTTGCTAAAAATTTTGAAATGTCTGAAAATAAAAGCTTTTTGCTTAAGAAAAAATATAACGTCCATTTGTACGTAAATAAGGTAATGGCACATTAAATTTTATTGCCCGGTACTTTTATGTTCACAAGTGACCGAAATAACTTCGATTATAACTTAATTAAAAACAGGCCACGCGTACAAAGTCGCGGAAATTAGCTAGTAATTTATATTTTCTAACATTCTAAAATTGTTTTATTTATCGATTACACTCATACAAAAGTCTTTAAAAGTAACATTTGCTTACTTACTTATGTAATATGCATATTTTCATTTTCATTTTATTCACATTCTTTTGTCATACTCATGACTATAACGAATTCCACTGAATAAGTTAGAAGAAATTTTAAGTTATTCATGAGCAAAATATAATAATTATTCTACTTTAAGCAGAAAGACACAACAGCACTAAAGTTTTACTACACAAAAGTCTTTGCGAAATTGAATTTACATGGTTGTTTGCTGATAGTAAACAGTGCATTTAGAGTGCAGATGCTTTTACTCCCGCACTTATGCGCGTGCTGCCTGTCAGTTCTGCATGGATTCTATGAAAACGATTTTCTGTGACCTGATTATCGCAGATACGACAATGAATGCGATCGTAAATTCAATTTGCGTACGAAATTTTCACCAAATATTTTCCCATCGCGAAATCACACATCAGCAAAATTTTGCTAATTCGTATACGTTGTTGTATCGCAAAGGAGCTATTTAAGGCGCACAGTATATCAAGTATCGTTTTTCCATCTGCCGGCGAAAGGAAAACGCATTGTGTATGAACTGAAAAATTATCTTGATATTTTGTTCAATCTCTATATAGCTCGAATCACTGTAGCTTCAAACGTTTCGCTGGCTGCCAAATGAGAGATCTTACAATTGCGATATAGCAAAATGTTGCAGAGTTCATGCAGCATCAATGTTTATCGCACAGTTTATTGCTTTGTTGCTTTTGTTGTATGCGTTGCGTATTTTGTTTGCCGAAAATGGTAAAATTGGCAAATTAATTTTCCAGTTGTTTTTGTTTTTTTTTTTGCCTATTAAATGGTCTTACTTATTGTTGCTGTTCTTATTATTTTGTTGTGGTATTGGCATTGTGTGTCGTTATTGCTGCTGCAGTTGCATGCAATTTGCAAATATCCTTGAAGCGTAGATAATCTCATGCATTCATCAGCAATATAATTTTCGATATCTCGATGTGGTGAAGGAGCGCAAACGTTGCAATTTGTTGAAATTCAGTTGAGAAAGTTTGCTTACTTTCCTTACTAGAGCAATGCGAATGTGATGAAGGAACGCTTTTCTTACACTGTAAGAAATTTTTGATTGAATTCAAGTGAGTGTTATCTAATAGTCGTACTTGGAATTGACAGCTGATATGAGTATTTTAATACAATTGGTATTAATTTTTTTATCAAAATGTTATCTTGTTGTTGTTTTTTGATAAAAAAGATTTACGGAGTTATGAGTGTCGGTATAAGCGGTTCACACTGTCATAGAAATCAGCAAGATTTTCATTCATCTCGTTTTAGAGCCGAAATCGAGATCGAATCAGTTTTTCTTTCATACAAATTAAACTTTGAACTTTCTTTTAAATTCACTCGTTTTTGCGTACTATAGTAATGTGAATGAATTGTTAAGGCTGCTCATCAAACCGATGTATGTTAAGTAAGTTTATGTTAAAGAGTAGTAACAAAATGTGCTTAATTTACAGATAATTTTTAATCAGTCAGCTAACGCCAAACGAAAATAATTCAGTTAATGTCAAACAGAAAGGAAATGTCAGATTAAATCAAGTCAAGAGAAATAAAAAAAGTCAAGTAGCTTCAAACAAAAAGGTAATGTCAATAAAATCGCATTAATACCAATGTGAAAGCAGTTTTTTAAAACGCGATACAAAGCGAGACAAATGAAAATCGTGCTGATTTTGATTTAGATTTTATTATTTCAAAATAATTTAAAATTCCACTATTATTTCTATCAAAATATTTAACTGACTCAAAGTTAGGCTATGGTCGCTTGCTTCCAACAGATATTTTTATTTTAGATTCGCAATAACTTGCTTTTGTTGATGCTCTTTGAATTTCATTAGAGCATTTTTCTGACTTAAGTCAGATTAAGATTAAGCTGTGATCGATTCTTTTTCACACATAAATTTTTTTCTTAGATTTCCAAGCTTCTCGAGCAAAATCGACTGATATCATTTCTGAGTAATTTAGGGTCGCTGAGTTCGAATCTGCCAACAGATTTTTACCTACACCGCAGGTTTGAGCTCAGCGTGCGCAAATTGCTCTGAGTTGATATTAGCCGAGGTTTCGCCAAAATTTAAGTCGTTTCTTTGAACACAGTGTAATCAATAGATTTCTTTACAACATAAATTTTTACGGCTCAAGGGGAAAGGCCGGTTTCTTCCCGGACAAATTTTTAGTTTTTAAACTTTTGAGTTCCTTTGAATCTGGCAGAAAGTCTTTCTGCCTTGAACTAGTGCTATGGTATATTTGAGATGATTTCCTTTTTAGACTTCAAGGAGGCTAAACTCAGACCCTAGTTGTTTTTCCTATTGAAATATTGTTTCTTTAGATTTCTAGATTCTCAATAGCACAACAGACTGAATTCCGTTTCAGATATATATTATATTCTTTTGATTTCCAAGGTCAACAATATCGAACTACTGCTTTCGAAATTATTCTGCCTCTAACAAGCGTAGGAGTAGTTTGTTTTCTCTCTCTAGTTTTTTATGTCAGAGCCTTAAGTTCCCTAATAAATTATCGATATTTTTCGAATAACGCTACATTTTTCGAACTGAAACTTCCGCCGTAACTTGATTTCTAAAAAAACGTTTCACTTTTCAACCTTATACTCTGGGGTAATTCTGTTTATGCTTTATATCTCCTCAGGAAACATAGATCCTCCACAAAAGTCCTCCAACGTGCACGATCAGTATCGAATGTCTTCAATTCGCTACAAAGTTTCCCGAATTCAGGTATTTGCTGTACTAGCGTTTGCTTCCACGATGATTTAGGACAACCGCATTTTCTGTTACCCTATGATATCTACTTCCATGACAACCGGTTGGTGATTTCCGCTACGTGTGTCCAATCCATTTCCATTTTCGCCGCAGTTTTAATAGAAATAATGGTAAATAATTCTGGCACTGATATTTTTCGGTAGATTTCGAGGGTCCTAAAAATTTTATATTTCAAATAAGTTCCGTCACAATAAGCGTACGCCTCAACTTAAAGCTGTGATTGTTTCACTTTTAGAAAAATTACTACTTGGGTAAGATATCACATGAAATTCGGCCGAAATTTGTATGACATTTTTTGGGTGATCGTGCGAATGTCACTTCTTGAAAAGTTTTACTTTATGTTTTCAACAACTTAATGTTGCACGTAGAATATCGTCACAATTTCTTTTCAACTCCAGCGAGGAAAAGACTATAAAAGCTTTACTTTAAAGTTCCTCTCCAAATTTTCCATTGCACCAACGCCAAATAATCATTCAAGCTGAGTGCAGCACTTAGAATAGCATTCATTTAAATTGTCTTTTCCAAAAGTTTTATTTTTTTTTTTGAAATTGTAAATTTTTCTTTTTGTGTTAAGAGCGCAATAAAAACAAAAGAAAAGCGACTGATGGGAAAATCGTCTATCGACGAGATGCGGTGGCGTCTGTGGAAAATCGAAGGAAATGGTTGGGTATACAACCCCTTACGGCTGTAGGTCTCTGGCGTGAGCGTGTGATGCACATTTGATAGCAGCAAAGCGCAACGAAACGTGCAGCGACGACAACGGCAATGGCGTTGATTCTTTTGCGACGAGGGCGGAGAAAAAGTTTTTCATGCATATAAAATGATTTTTCTTTCAATTTTTTTATTGCTTTCTTCGTACACTCCATTTATGTAGTCGTTTATTTCTTTTTTTTTCCGTTGATTTGCGAATTTTATGTGTTTCACGAGATGCACGATTTGCTTGAATGCATTTGCTATTGCTCCAAAAGATACTCTTCCGTCTGTCTGTGTAACTTTGTATTCTTTTGAATAAATTTGCTGCTTTAAATTGAAGTGGCAGAATTGCGCTTTCTTTGTTTTTTTTTTTTTCATTTTCGATTGAGTTTTAGGCGTTTTTTGTCACGTGAGTAGCAAAAGTTTTTTTTTCGTCACTTTTTCTTAGTGAAATTTAGGCAATTGCGATTTTGATGGCGTTTTTTTTTTTCACTGGAATTGAGCTTTTTTCATTATTAGCTAAATTTTGTTTTTTTTTTTTGAAGAATGATAATAAAAGAGTTTAGCTACTACAGCTATTTGGCTTCTTAGCTATTTAGCTTGAAGATTTAAATCAAGTAAAAAATAGTTTTAAAAATGATAATAATATGTTTGCTGTTTTGTTTTTTTTTATAATTTTTTTCTAAGCAATTTCGCACATTCTCAACATTCCCACTTATGTAGATCATGGCAGGGGACGACTGCATAAATTTCTCAGGACAAGGAAGGTGTTGGCATGCCACTTGCTACCTACAAGTTACTGCTTAAAGAAAACACGATAAAAATGGCTAACAAAAGATTGACCCAAGGATCAACTTGTAATATAACAAGGCAAATCTGGCCGGAATGGAACGCTAAGCGATCTCTAGAACTAATATCGCACACTAGACATAGTGTGTCGTCAGTTGTTGGTCAGTTGGTCCGTTTTTGTTTGATGACCAGAATGACCTTAGGCATGTTGGCATGGGACAGCTATTTAGTTTTATTACGAAATCTGGTTGTTTCAATGAGAAGGTATAGTCGAGTACCCTGTGGACCAACGTTTGGTCTAAGTGAGTCTGTTCGCAGCTGACTGCCACTCCTACCTAACCTACTTTCAAGCCACAAAAACATCAACATTTCCTAACAAGTACCGAATGCCAAATCATTTGTACATCAAAATGGCATATCTCCATCAAATTATTTTACGACTTTTAGACTCAAGTTCATGACCTAACATTGCTGTCTGAAATAGCAGCAGAAAGATGATAAGATATTGAAAATATCTAATAACAAAACCACACAAGATTTGCAAATATTTTTTTAAAATAATTTGCTTGGCATATCAAAGCTAATCAGTTGAGTTATGCACTCAACAACAACGAATCAATTAATCAAACAACACCACTAATCTGTCAGCATGACAATCAGCTATTGATTTTTTGCGACTTGAGTTGATTTATCTCGTCGTTTGTTTTTTTGTTTCATGCCGAAGTTAATGCTTGACCACCAAAGAAGAATTAAATGCCAATTAACAAATTAATTAAATAAAATTAGCCACAAGCGATTAATCAGTTTTTTTTTTTATATTTTGTTTTGCTAAGTTATTTTTAAGTAGGTTATTTAAAATGATTAATTCATGCATATGCTGATGCTTCAATTAACTCATTAAATGATAATTGCATTATGTGTTATATTTTGTTATTTTTTTTTTTAAATTTGTGATAATATTTTGTCTATCTACTGTAATTACTCGTAATAATAATTCGATCAGTGGTTTTTCTTTAATAAGTTAAAAAAAATCATGTTTCGAACTGTAAGGCTTTCTTCTAAGAAGAAATTATTGAAACTGTTGGTTAAGCAGGTTTCACAGCCTTACAAAAGAACTAGCTTCACGTTCAACTCAAAGATTTTGGGCTTCATTGTCGTTGACAAAATACGAAAACTGCCAAACAGCCAAGCGAAGGTATCTTTTACTTTGATGATTTTAACGTGGACATCCTCAATTGAGCTACATACCAGGTGTACAATAGATAGTATCACAAAAAAAAAGTTCGAATGTCCACCCCCAGTTTGAAAGCTAATATTGAGATTTTTAAGGAAAAAAAAAATTTTTTTTTCGGCCTCTAAATTCGATGCTATTTTGTTTTTTTCTTATGTTTTCGCTGTTTGACGTCCGATCAACAAGTATGGTATATCGTTCTAAATGTCTCAACATGGACTACATTTTATTCATAGAAGTCATTTGTCTCAGATTTTTTTTTCGACTAGTTGTATACATTATCTCAGCTTCTACCACCCTAACGTGCCAAAGGCACGTCATAAAATTAAAGTCCGTACCGAATTCATGTCTATAAAGTTTTCTCAAAAAATTTAAATTGAAAAATTTAAAGCGAATCTAAAATTTCAGTGCAAATATTTAATCAGAATAATAAAATCATTTTTAACTTAAGTCCTAAAACTATGCAATGGTTTTTTTCAATCGACTTTCAAGATCATTGCGCTTTTATGTTCGATTTAAAAAATTTCATTTAAATAATTTTAAATGAAAATCGTTAAGGTTTTAGTTATAAGAAATTTGTTTGGGTTGAATATACATATGTTTGATAATCCTAATTTTATTTGATTTCACTTCTCATTAATATGGAAACCATGTAATTCTCAACGTCTTTAAGGAAAACATTATTTAAGTATCTTTTGATTAATACGTAATTTAGATATGTATTTATTATTGTGTAAATGCCAACGATATCCAATATCAGGATGTGTCGATTTTGGGAATATCGATTTATTTATGAAGCGATATTATAAAAAAAATTGTTTGCTCAACTGTTTGTAGCATAAATCGATATCAATAAATATTTACGTTTGCGAAAAAAAAGTATTTTTTCCACCTTAAACATGATTTGCTGATTATTAACAAGTGAATATTTACTATAAAGAAATATTTGTTTCAATCAAAATATAATTTGGTAATTATTACAAAATAAATGATTGATTCAATAAAATTATTCAATTCAGCGGAATGTATGATATGTTGACTTATATAAAATATTTTCCAGTAAAAATTTTTATTTTTTACCAGGAAGTATTCATCAAGCCATTTATTTAGAACTTCGAACGAACCAAAGCGCTGCTCAGCAAGTGCGCGACCCATCGATGCCAATGAGTATTACTTGGGAGGAACCAGGTTTGGTGAGCAAGCCGTGTACTTTCCAGCCGTGTGTTTCCGATGTGTCACGGATCAGTTTTGTAGTATGTGATATCGCATTGTCATGGAGAAAATTAGCCTTGTGTTGCTTTTTCTGAATATTTTGCTCATTTTCTGAGCAGCAAACGATTCAAATGAATCAATTTTTGTTGATAGCATTTGGTATTAAAAGATCATAATAGATCACAACTTTTTGGTTGCACAAAACACAGAGCATCATCTTCCTGCCAAATAGATTCGGTTTGGTGGTCGACGCGGATGGTGCGTCTGGGTCTACCTATGATCTTTTGAGCTTAAAATTCTCAAAATAAATCAAATCTGTATCCTCAGTAACGATACTTTGCAAACACGATTTTCTTTTGAATCGTTCGCGGAAACAACTAATGCTTTTAGCGAATGCTACTTATATGGCCAAATGGCACTTTTTAATTTGTCACTTTGACTTTTTCTAAGCAACTTGTGCTTTAAAGAACAAAATATTTAATTTTCTGACTTTTTTAAGTATCTGCTTCGAAATTAGATTGAGGAAAATAAAAATATTCATCTCGAATTCAAGATATTTTAAAAATACATTCCAAGCAACAATACTTTCCCACAATGTTTACTCATCTCATTATGTCTACCAGTTCAAAACAGCTCGTCGATACATGTGTTTGTCCTCGGTATCATCCTATCCATATTATTGTTTAAACTATGTCTTACTATGCAAATTACATTACATTCAAATTTTCAACATATGCTACCGTCTATCTATGCTGCTAATTCGATAAAAATATCGCAGATGCAACACTACGTAGTGTTGCTTCTTCACTGCGTGTATGCTGCGTTTGCTCTATGCTCCACTGATGATGGTATAACATTTGTCTTCAAAATTGTTTCTTGTCTACACTTTTTGTTTTTATTTTAACATGCTATGGGTTTTGTTCTTGCCTGCAGTCTAAAGAAAAAGTCATTTTGTTGTTATTGCAGTTAAATTTGTTGTCATCGTTCTAGACATTGTACGCAGCCGGAATGTGTAATGAGATATAAGAAGATGAGCATTTTTTAAAGTAAATAAAAAAAAAATTAATAATTTTATCCATACTCTGTCTCTCTCTCTCTCAAGGGTTGTGGTGATGTTTGGTAGCTGACAATAATAATGAAATTCAAATATAGATAATCAAGTTTCATATATGATTTACGTGTCTTTTACAAACATGTAACAGGAAGCAAGTGTTGCAGCAAAATTGCAGCAAGGAAATGATGAATATTCGTTGCATGTCAATTATTACCTGCAATGAAAAGGAGAAGAAAAGATGTTATAATAAAGTTTAATATATATAATTGGTATAATATTAATAAATATTAATACAAATTAAAAAAAACTCATTGTAGTTTTGCTGGAGAAAGCGAAAATGCACAAAGTATTTTTGTCAAAGTAATCAAACTGCATCATAATTCGGGTTTAATTATATGAAAAAAGTGTTAAGGTTCTCGTTGATATATTTTTGTAAAATTTTTCAAAAAAGTAAAGACCTCAAGTTTAATAATAAAAAATTCTTCAAGATAATTTTTGTTCAGAGGATATTAAATTTTAGACGATTTAGATTTCAGAAATGACGTGACCTAAAGTTCTTTTTACAGTTGATTTTCTGAGTGAGTTTTTCGGTTGAAGTTCGGCACATTTTCTATTAATTTTTGTTAGCACTTAATTTTTATTTTTGAATAATTTTATATTTTTATTCAAGCACAATTATTTTCTGAGTTTTTTCGAATGATTTTGCCTTCACCTTTTAGTACAGATTTAGACAATCATGAAGTTCTCTGCGATATTAATTGAGAACCTTTTAAAACTGTAGTAAAAAAGGTACCATAAACAATATTATCGCATCTGCCATTTATTTTAAAAAATGTGTGCAAGCACAAAAAACAGTTAAATGCAAGTGGCAGACGTTTTTGTTGCTTGGTTTCAGAGTTTTTTTTTTTCAAATTATTTGATATATACAAACTCAAGTGATTTTATTGTCAGGCAGACTGTGTTAAGAATAAAGATTATGTCATAAGAAACAAGAAAAACAACGTCTGCCACTTTGTTATTGCTGCATTCAAAAATTACAATATTATGTAAATAAAAAATTGCGTACCAAAACATTTAATCGCGTCTGCCTCTGTTACTTTTACTTAGAAAAAACATTAGAATAGAGCAGGCACATGATTCTTGCGCCGATTTTTCGAAGGCAGACATTTTCGAGCGCTTAAGGTGCATACTATTTGTGATATATCAATATAAAACTATTACCGTACAAATTTTGTTATGAAAAATTTACTATTTCATGTTTTCGGTCATTTATATTATTTTTTTAGCTGTGTATATGGGGCTATACACCCCAAATCGGACACTATTTTGCTTTTGCATTCGAAAATTTTTAAAATTTTTTCTTTTTGTACTCGTACTAGTTGAGACTAGTCTCCAAAATTTTTTTTAAATTTTTTTTGAAGTTTTTTTCGCTCAGAATACTGTTAAGTGAAATTTTTCCAAAGGTCTACATAGAGTTCTATATAAGTTCTACTACGGCAGAATAGCTAGATAATTTAAATTTGTGATATTTCGGAGAAAGAAAATAAAGATAACGAGTTTCAAAGTGGGGTTTGAAGGGAAAAGTTTAAAATTTTACGCTCTATAATTTATTCGTAAAAACGTTGTTTCCCCTCAAAAAAAAGTATACGAAGTTGATCAAAATTGACGATATATTTTGAAGAAGTAAAGACCTACACGTCTGCCTCTAGTATTTTCAGCTTTAAGGGCAATACTGAAGACAATGAAATTCTGACAAAAAATTATTAAGTTATTTAAAAGTGTTTTTTTTTAAATGTTATCGATGGCTGATATTAAAAATCCAGCAGTACGGGCGTCTGCCTTTACATTTCCGTTATTTATACTATGCTTTTAACGCAATATATCAGTGGCAGACGCGATAAAATAATTTAATACATTTTTTTTTTGCAATTTCAAATTAATTTTTTTTAAGAAAAGCGGCACTATCTTCACTTTACTTTTAGTTTTATTTTAATTCGCATAATTGTGAACTACATTGCAAATGCTCACCAGCTCTCTAGCTATATGAACTTAATATACCAGACTATATTATTCTAGTTTATTAGCCTCATAATATTATCATAATGGTTTACTAAAAATTTCTTTTGAAAAGTGATGAACCCCAACATCAAAGAAATGATTTTCTGAAAAATTACACTTTTCTTCATACTATCTCGAAACTTCAACACTTTCAATGTAAAAAAAATTAAAAATTATGGGTCAAATAAACAATTTTCTTGCTCAAAGCAAAATACAAAATTCCACTTAATCATAGTCTATTAAAATCTAACACATTAAAGACAGCAAAAAGGCGCAAGCAGCAGATGCAACACCATATGCGTTAAGATTTTGCATAAGAAAGTTTGATAAATGATCGCAGATTATTTGCGCTCTCAGATGTATAAAGCAAGATCACGCGAGTAAAATAGAAAATAAAAAAAAAGAAAATAAAAATTTACAGAATTTACGGAAATATGTGGATCTATGAAGAAAATTAAAAAAAAAAAACAACAACAAATTACCATAATTTTCTAGTGATCTTCAGTGATTTGTGAGCGTTGAAAGGCCAGCAGCAGCAGCATGCAAGTGATGCACATAAATCGCAGGCGCATGATCATTATTATCAGCAACAGCAAAAAAAGGGGGGTTATTTCTGCGCAAATTACGATCAACATAAATGATAAAACATTTATTATTTGTGTAAAAATTTTTGTTATGGTAGCAATTTTCTTACAGCGCGCGTTGATTTTTGATCTTCAACATAAAGCAATCAGCGCAATCTACAATTTCACTGTGTGCAATTGAGTTACGAGTATTTGCGAAATTGCATGCTAGCGGTGTTTCAATGTAAACACTTTTTAAAACCTTTCCTTTTTGAAAAAAAAAAAAACCATTTTATCTTTAGGTAAAAAATTGAATTTATAATTTGATTTTTCGATTTCTTTCTTTAATTTAACTGATTTTTGCATTTCACTTTAATTTTAAATTCCCTTCAGGATATATCACATTCATAACTGTCACAAAATCAGCGGAATTTTAAAAGGATTTATTTTTATTTTAATATTGTCATCAATCGATATTAAAAGTTAATTTCGCATGCCACCAAGCAAATGAATTTGATAATAAAAAAATGCAAAAATGAATAATATGAAAAATTTTTAACGCTGAAATGAAATTAAATTTAATTCAACGCAATTTGTTTTCCAAGTGCTGCGTTGCTTTTTCGGTCCTTGTAATGAATGATGAAATCAACTCTTTTAATGAATTTTATATGATGTTGAATATGTGGCTATATGTGTGTCATATACTTCATTAAATACTTAATTAATTTTTATAAAAATTTAAAATATGATAACTCAAAAAGAAAATTAATAACCAGAATTGAAAGCAGCTTTGTCCGCTTATATTTACTTACTTATACATGGTGTTTCTATTAGAAAATCTTAGTTTAATATGCATTACAATTGAAAAAAATGTCCAAATGCTTCAAGGCTTTAGTCGATAAATAATTTTATGGCATTAATAACACAGATCAACAAAAAAAAAAAAAAGTTTAGGTCGGAAAACCAAACTGAAACTGAGTTCGAAAAAAAATTTGTCGAGCCAATTCCTTTCATTCATCTCACTCTCTATTTCCCACACTCTTATAAGCAAACTATTTAAAAAAAAAACAATTTTGTTTCTGAATATATAGTACTTATCCTTAGTAAAATTCTTCGCTGCGTTTGAAAAAAAAAAAAAAAATTTGTCGAGTCAATCCCCTCAACAATTTTACAAAGGATAGGTATATTCAGAAACAAAAATTGAATTTTTTAAATATTTTGGTGAGAAGAGTGTGGGAAGTGGCGAGGGGAATTGCCTCGACATATCATTCTTTCTTTCGAACTCAGCGAAGAGTTTTACAGAAGAATAAGTGGGTTTGATTTTCCGACAAAACTTTTTTTTTGTTGGCCTGTGTTTCATTTAGCTATTTTTTTTTTTTGAAATATAAGCGCCGCTACTGACCCAACACCTTATAAAAAACTATTATTTTTCCGTACTAAAATGATCCCTTTTACCTATAAAAGTCGTTCATAGGGAATCTCGTATTAATTTGATACTGATATGTGGTATATTGTTGCGATTTATATTATGAATTACTAGTGGTACTCGCACGTGCGCGTCCCATGTTTTTTTTTATTTTTCATAATGAAATTACTCTCCTAACATAACATTTTATCTGCTCTCTTCAAAAGAAAAAAAAAAGCAAACAATTGAAAGAGTTAATTCTTTGAACTACGAAGCCAAATACAAACGAAACAGGGAGACAGAAAAAAAACAACAACAATAACAACACAGAATTCAAGAAACAGCATAATCATAATCAATGAAAAATCATTTGACAATTTTTTTTTGAGGTTTTGCAAAAACTTAATCTTAAAAAAAGGCTATTTAACTTTAAAACATAAAATAATAAGTATGTCATAATCTTCTTTAGCAAAAATATGTTGTTTCAAAAAAAAAAAAAATTATTAAAATCGGTTCGGAATATTTTGCGCCAAAGTGTTACAAGTCATTTCCATGTAAAAAAAAGTATGCAGTAACCTTCTTTAGCACAAATATGTTGTTTCAAAAAAGAAATTATTAAAATCGGCTCAGTATATTTTGCGCCAAAGTGTTACAAACCATTTCTATGCAAAAAAAAAAGTATGCAATAACCTTCTTTAGCACAAATATGTTGTTTCAAAAAAGAAATTATTAAAATCGGTTCAGTATATTTTGCGCCAAAGTGTAACAAGTCATTTCCATGTAAAAAAAATAAGTATGTCATAATCTTCTTTATCACAAATATGTTGTTTCAAAAAAGAAATTATTAAAATCGGCTCAGTATATTTTGCGCCAAAGTGTTACAAACCATTTCTATGCAAAAAAAAAAAAAAAAATAGTATGCAATAACCTTCTTTAGCACAAATATGTTGTTTCAAAAAAGAAATTATTAAAATCGGTTCGGTATATTTTGCGCCAAAGTGTTACAAACCATTTCCATGTGAGCCTAAATTTTTTCAAGTGGGCTTTAAAACACTGTACTGAGGTATGAGTAGTTATTTAAGTTAATGCAACTAAATGTTACGCAAATACTAGAAATGCTTCAGCGTAGCACCAGAAAAAAGTGAACACATTTTTCACAGAGGGCGTGGCAGCTGCTTTATGAGTAAAAGCTTAAGGGCGTTGTACCGACTAAGTTACAAAGTTCTATGCTAATACAATATAATAAATAGTTCAGTTTTGCATCGAAATGAAAAGTGGGCGTGGCTTCACTCATAAAAACATCAGCTTAAAAAATCTAAAACAATAACTAAGTAAGTTAATTGAGTCGAATTCAATATTGCAACATTTGATAAACGAAGCCAGCACATGGCGTGGCACCACTTTTAAGAACAACTTAAGACTCACGCGTTCTTTGGCGAGGGTAAAGATGACATCCTTACCAGTTTATACTATTAAAGTATCAATACAGTGCAAATGCAACACTCTAATGACTACCTTAGCTCATATATTTACATAAATTTATTTGAAGAAAAGTTATTATCAAAGGACATTGTAAAACTAACGCACCTCTAATCATGGAAGCGGCCATCTAGTAATACGAGCATTAAAAAAGCACTTGCATCCGCAATTTGTCTCAACTGGTTAATAAATTAAGATTTTATCTATATCTTTGATGTCTATAAATTATGCGAGTAATGTTATGGTATATAGACATTTTTAATAATAAAACTTTATCGTTAAAAGAACACATCATATTTTAAATTGAAGACCAACATAAAAATCCTTTAATAAATCACTTGTTGCTTTATCGCCTGCTGCATGTGACAAAGGAATAAAATAAACAAAGTCAAAAAAGAAAAAAAGGGTTGCCAAGGTCAACATTAATTGAATTTATTACTTGCAGCAATTTTCGCTTATTACGTATTCATTCAACTCGACGTTTCGTAGAAAAGCCATTTTTCGAGAAATCTGCTATGAATTCATATGCAAAAAAACAAAGCCATGACGGCGCACATGAGGCAAGTTAATAAGGAGTCGACGACAACGACGACTTCAGCGCGCGCTTTGCTCGAAGGAAACAATTGAAAATGACTGAAGACCAGAGTTAACAAGCGCGAATACATGAATAAACTGACAGATACAGTAGGCGCAACATTTGCGGTGTGGCACGAAAAAAACGGACGATAGGACAGACACACATGTTGATTAACAAAGAGCAAAGAGCGACGCGGTGCGGTGCGGTGCGTTGCGCGCTGCATGTGTGCAATTTTGTAGTAAAATTTTTACATATTAATAAATTTTACGCCTATAAATAAAAATAAAGGTGGTGCAAAAAAAAAGCGATAAAAAATCGTTGAAAAATTAAATTCACTAAGGTGCGAAAAGCCTGCTCATAAAACAAAAAAAAAAGAAAAAGTCTAATCAAGTGGGCGGTCTGCCGTACTTTAGTCCGTCGGTTGTTCGTTGAACAAGTGATGTTGGCAATAAATGAAAATGAAATTTATTGACTTGGGAATGAGTTGGATAGGTAAACGGCGCGCATAAGAAAAACTTGTTGTGTACGAAATTACAATACACAGCGCATTTAAAATTTTTATGAGCGGCTTAATTTTATTTTATGTGACTTTTTTGTGATCTGCTTGTAAATAGCTAAGCTAAATTAGGCGGCAGCAGCAGTCATTGCTGTAGGCATGCAGACACAGTCAGTTCATAGTCTACGCGTATACATAGGTAGCAACCCTAAAGTCTGGAAATTAATAAATTTGAGGTTGATTAGATTTTTGCGGGCTTGGAAATTTAAAGACAGGTTACTTGGAGGCAGGCAGTTTAATAAAAAAAAGTTGGCAACCCTGAATTATGGTTGCTAATTTTATTTTATGCTAACAGTAGTAAATTTAAGTGGGCTTTTTTAGGGCATGTTTACAAAATAATTATAGGTTAGGATGAGCAATTTAACACGTATTTACTGTTGATAGTAAAAATGCTGCAAATTAGATTTTTATTGAGCTATTGGCATGCTTCAATTTTATACAGAATGTTTTCAAATAAAAAAAAAAACAGAGGAACAAATGGACGATAAAAATAAATAAATTAAATCAGTATATGATTTTTATTTGTAAATAGCTAATCCCCGCGACTTTGTGCGCGTATCCTGTTTTTAATTAAGTTATAATCAAAGTTATTTCAGTCACTTATGAACAAAAAAGTACCGGGCAATAAAATTTAATGTGCCATTACCTTATTTACATCCAAAAGGACGTTAGCGCACCAGATTGTAATGATATGATGCATATTAGTACGAAATATATAAGCTATTAGTTCTAAGTTTCTTCTAAATTTATTTGACAAATTTTTGAACACAACTTTAATAATTTTTCAAATATTTTCTTCTTAAGCAAACAGCTTTTATTTTCAGACATTTCAAAATTTTATTCAAAATTTTTAGCTAAGAATTTATTTTTTTTGTATATTGCCATGGGAACGACAAAAAACAAAGCACATGCACTAACTAACACATTCAATTCCCATTCAACGATTTGTTATGTTTACATGCTTGTTTCTATGTGTGAAATTAATTTTTTTAGCAATTTTAAAACTTAAATATTTTGATATTTAACAGGAATATCGTGACAATTTTACTTGGAGATTGAGACCAAGCGTCTAAGAAATAACCCTAAGTAAATTTGATTGAAATTGATCAAGCAGTTTTTGCGTGATATGCGAACATCGAAAACAGCTATCATTTTATTCATATAGATCAAGAATATAAAAATCAAAAACAAAACAAAATATTTTTTTTTTTGAATCAGAAAATCAAACAAAGAAACTTACTTGCTAAAGGACTCTTTGGTTAGGCTACAATTGATTCAAATCATTATTTAAAGCCATTATCTTATAAGATATGCATTTCCTTAAGAAGTTGTATCACTGATTTTTAAATTTTTGCTAAAGGTATAAGTTTATAAGTATATTTCGAAAACTACTGAACAAATTTAAAGATTTGTTTTTAGCGGAAAAAAGTAAAGAGCCCCCTAGGGTTTTATTTTAATTTTAAATTTATTTTTGGATTTCAGATACTGCATTCTTAAGCAATAATTTAAAGGATAAAAAAAAAATTATGATTTCAAGAGTACATTTTGAACAAAATGAGTCTCATAAATTTGAAAAGTGCAATAGTTGAGAGTTGTACTTCACCGACACAAAAGAAAAATGTATTGCCCTTGGATAAGGGGACGTCCATACATTACGTGAGGTGTTTTTTTTTTTTGAAAATTCGGACCCCTCCGCTCCCCTTAACAATTGATGAGTTCAAGCAGCGTTTGACAAGGATCTGGGACGAAATGAAGCAGAAAATGGTGCGTGACGCCTGTGAATCGTTTTTCAAACGTTTACGTCTTGTAAGTAAAGAAAAGGATGGTAGTTTCGAACTTCATCATTAATTTAAGAAATTTTGGAATGTTGTTAAACGTTTGGAATAAATAAAATAAAATATTGTAGACGATTTTGATTTTTGTTTTACGGAATGTTATTATTGGCCACACTGTATAGCTTCCATATGTCATCTGAACCACGGAAACAAGTTTTATGTGCGAAAACGTGTTGGAATAGGTAAGAGTAAGAACGAGGCCTAAAAAAAAGTCTTCACACCAAAAACAAACATTTCTAGTGTAGTTTTGTTAATAATTTAGTTTTTTAGACATTTGAAAATTTCAAGGAATATTAGTTGGAAGGTCTTTACCAAACCTTATTTTGTTAATTTTAATGCATTTCTTTCCAACAGATCTTTCCAAAATCTCTCAAAATTGACCTTTTTGTTATGATCTGAAAATTAAAGTATAGAAAAGAAAACATAAAGTTTAAGCAAAGTTTAGTTGTGAAAAATAATTAAAAACCTAAGCGGATTCACAGCTTTCTAGCAAACTAATAATAAACTTAATTTTTCCGTATTCGTTTTGCACCTTTAATTTTTGCTGGCAATTTTATGGCCGCATAACATGTCTGCTTACTTCCGCTTCCGTAATAATTGCTAAACATATACGCTAGCGGATGTAGCCCTTTGGTGGTGTATACTACACACACATACAAGCAAGTAAGTAGTAACATGTATAACGCACACATATTGATATGCACAAATCCTTTTAACATTGATGGCGGCATGTCACCGCTTCCTTTTTGATGGCCACATTTTACATGGTTGTTTTTGTTTGATATGATTTTCTTGTTTCTTTTTTTTGCGCCCTGGGCGCACAAATTTACAAAAACTCATACCCTGCAAACGGAAGTGAAGTTTGCACCATTTTGTGCTACAAAAAAATTACATGAACTTAGGCAACATAGCCCAGCAAACATTTTTTAACGTGCAAGAGTTGTGTTTTAAATGCAGTGGCGTATATTGTGAGCTTAGTGAAATAATATTCTGACATCAAGCGATACATCGTTAGGGAGAATTTGTATAGATAATGCAATCTCTTGCATCCCAAAACATTTAAAATTTAGGTACGCCTAAAAATATACAATCAATTTTAATTTAACTCCATTAGTAGAGTTATAAATACAACGCCTGGTAGATAGAAGATTCAGCAATCTTCCAAATGTTAGCTGGGGAAATTGTCGATTACACTGCTACACCCACACCCACACACCAATATCGTCACTATGAGAAAACCCTTTTACTTTAAAGTAAACAAAATTGTCGCTGTGCAAATACAATTATAGCTGTCTGGCAACCTTATTACTTATATTTTGACTTCAGCTGCTGCTGCTGCTATTGTATGGGTAGAGCATACGGTGACCAGGAAGTCAGAACAGCAGTGCAAGCCCTACTTGGCAGGTAATGTTCTGGCAATAAAGGGTCCTACGTGTGTGTCTGTGTGTTTGGCGTCAATTCAACTGTTAAACGGAGCAGCAATGAACGACATTATTTTTTGTTGTTGTTGTTGCTGTTGTCATCATCATCGTTGCTGGATCAAGCGAAAACATCAATGCGAGAAAATGGCAACCAACTTTGTTGTTGCTGCTGTTTTTGTCATTCTCAGTGTTAAAAGATTTTCAACAATGATGGTGTGAATTTAAGGATACAGTAGGAAAAAACACGCTTATGTTAAAGGAGGGATTCTTTTTTGGAAAAAAACTGTAAGGTTACATTGCTATTTTTTTAATTTAAATTGTTTCACTGCTAAGAAAGAGTATTTGATTTTTTAATTTCAAAGTGTCACCACTTGCTAAGTTTCTACAAGGATATATTTTGAACAAATAGGCAAAGGCTCTTAACTGGAAATAATTTTGTTATTTATATGAAAGGATAAAAAAGAAAATAAAAGCATTCAAACATGAACTGAATTGAAATGAGCATGGATAAAGAGGCTTTAATTATGAAATTTATAGCAACAATCGCCTGTGGCCAGCACATTTTATACCTATAGGAAAGTTAATTAAATGTTTCGGAATTAATGTTCAGTTTAAAATGCTACTAGTATAATTTTTCTAAACAGTTTATGTGCTTCTTTATTTTCCAGCCACTAAATATAACTGTAAATTATTAAAGATTAACTAAAAATAAACAAATTTTCTTTAGATATCAAAGTGCTAAGTAACATCCAAGCTGAGATAATGAAGTTGAAAGCATGTCGTATGAGTAACTTTTATATATTAAACGACTAGATCTTTAAAATTACTATTAGAAAAGAATAAATACAGCTTGTGTAGCTTTGTATATGATTATAGCTTAAATAGAACTTTAATTAACAGTTTTTGTAAGTGAGTTTATGTCAAACTGCCGTTTAAAGTTCAGTTTAAGATTTAATCGGACTGTATTAAAATTAGTAAGAATTAGATTATTACTAAGAAATTTATAAGTAAGCTTGCATTTGGCTACATCAGTTTAAAAAAAAAGAAGTCAATTAAAATTATCGTGTAATTAATTTAAATATTATAATGAATTATCACTATAAATGTGGTGCCGCTCTGGTTTTCCGTTTTAAAAGAAACATTTAATTTAATTTCAGTTATTTTATTTATAAGTTTTCTTTTACAGATTTTAATTTTCAGTTATTTTATTTATAAGTTTTTCTTTTACAGATTTTAATTTTCAGTTATACAACTATTTTAATTCCGTGTCCGCACACTTTACCAGCAACTCGTCAACTGTCCGTTTTCTGTAAAAGCGTCTCGTCAAGTAAAAGCGTATCGTCAAGTGTCAAGCGTCTCGTTTAGTGTCTAGAAATTTCTATGTTTTCGTCCAGTCAGTGCTGCGTATGTCCTTTTGTTGATGCAAGTGTTGTCTTTAGTAATTCTGTCCACTTCTAGTATTCTTTCCTGTTTGTCCGTTTTGCCCCAATCCCACATTCGGCCATCCTGTGTTTTCATTCGGCTCGAATGAAGGGTTCCACTTCTTCATGAATTCGGCGACGGTCGTTGTCTTTCCTGGTCCCTCATGATCACCAATCTTCTCTACTTCATATCTTCCATGATCCATCTTTCGCACTATTTTGTAAGGTCCAAAAAACTTCGCCTTCAATTTCAAACCTGGTCCGTACTGAGTTCGCTTAATGGCGACTAGTTCATCAATTTTGTATTCGGTTTCTTGCTTCCGCTTAGAGTTAAATGTCTTACGATTCTCCTGCTGGATTTCAGCGATATTTTCTTTCGCTTGCTCTCTTACGGTTTCGCGTTCAGCATTGAGCTCTTCGATGGAAGCGTTGTTCAGGAGATCTTGTAGTTCGGGCACTCCTGAAACTCGCATCTCTAAGCCTGTCAATATTTTAAAAGGTGAAAACTTTGTGCTTCGAGGAGGAGTGTTATTTATACATTGCTGGACTCTTTCAACATACTTGTACCAATTACAAGGATTCTCACTGCATAACTTGGATATCATGGGCACAATTATTTTGTGCATGCGTTCAACTTGTCCATTTCCTCGGGGAACGCCTGTTGCTATTAACAAGTGTTGGATGTTTTCGCTTTCACAATATCCTTTGAAGAGATTCGATGTGAATGCTGCACCCCTGTCAGTGATTACACGCTTCGGATTTCCAAATGTCATAGATTGCTTTTTTATTTTATCTACCACAGCTTCGGCACCAGTGTTCCTTGTGGGGTATAGCCACACAAACTTTGAAAAAGCATCGACGACTACCAAAATGTAATTGTATGACTTACTGGTCATTTCCATTGGTCCAACGTGATCTAAGTGATATGTCCCTAGAGGCTTATCTTCTTTGTTTATTGGATTTAAGAGCCCTTCCTTCTTGCCAGTCTTGCTCTCGCTAACGATGCACTCAATACAACTCTTAACTATTTTGGAAACCTTTGAGCTTAATTGAGGAATATAAAATGATTTTTCAACTATATCTTGTGTTTTTTTAGTAGAAAAATGCCCTTGTCTGTGCGCCATTTTTATTATTTCCTCCTCCATAAGCGATGGGACAACAATAAGTTCCTTAACGGGATCTTTATGAAGTACATCATACTTTACGTAAAAATCTTCGTATTCACCTTTTTCTAAAACTTTTCGAACGGCTCTTGTCCAATTGTCAGTCTGTTGAGCTTGTTTGAGCCGATAATTTAAAGAGTCCTCTATCATTAAACACGCGACTCTGCTTAATGCATCGACGTGCTGCATCTTTGTACCACTTCTATGCTCGATTTCATAACTAAAATCCTGCAGAAACATAGCCCAACGAGATACTCTTAATGGAACGTCTCGTTTTTTTAAAGTCATGGCGAAGGCGTTGCAGTCTGTTACAATCTTAAATTTTACACCCATTAAGTACACTCTCCATTTCTTAAGGGCTTCAATGATAGCTAAAACCTCCAGTTCATACGAATGGTACTTTTCTTCAGCGGGCTTAGTCTTTCTGCTCATGTACTGAATTGGATGCAGTAGTTGGTCACCAGGGTCCTTTTGTAGTAAAACTGCTCCATACCCGAACATAGAGGCATCTGTGTGGACTTCCGTCAATGCCTTCGGATCATACAGTCTCAACACCGGAGCAAACATTAAAGCTGACTTTAATTGTTGAAAAGCAGCTAACTGCACATCTTGCAATAAGAATTTTACATCTTTTCTTAACAGATCAGATAATGGCTTTGCTATGACTGCATAATTTTCAACAAATCTTCTAAAGTATGACGTCAATCCGAGGAAGCGTTGCATAGCTTTACGATCGTGTGGCAAAGGAAAATTTTTAATTGCATCCGTCTTTGTATCTGAAGGTTTTATCGAACCATCCTCTATAACATATCCTAAGAAATCAACCTTTTTCAACAGAAATTGACACTTGCTCCATTTTATTTGCAAGCCATTTGCTGCTGCTGTATGCAAAACGTTCTCAAGTTTCTGAATGCCATCGATTTCATCCTTAGAGGGAATTATGAGGTCATCCATATATGCCACAACTGTTCCATTCTGTATCAATTCTCTCAATGTTGCAAAAATAAATCTTGAAAATACAGCTGGTGAATTTGATATACCAAACGGCACATATAAAAATTCGTACTGGCCATCGCAAGTGACAAAAGAAGTGTATTTCCTTGAGTTAGGCTCTACGGGTACATGGAAAAATCCATTTCTCAGATCCAACGTGGTAAAAATTTTAGCTCCCTGTAGACGCTCGATTACATCGTCTATCAGCGGCATTGGGAAATTATCCCTAACGATTTTCTCATTAAGCCGTCGGTAGTCACAGCAAAGTCTTTTCCCTCCATCTTTCTTGGACACTAGAACAACGGGTGATGCATACTCCGAAGTACTTGGTTGAATAATCTTTTCCTTTAGCCACTGTGCAACCTGTTTATCGACTTCACATCTGTCAGCATACGACATTCGTCTAGGTCTTTCGTAC
Organism: Tricholauxania praeusta; assembly: GCA_949775025.1. NCBI lineage: Eukaryota > Metazoa > Arthropoda > Insecta > Diptera > Lauxaniidae > Tricholauxania > Tricholauxania praeusta. Next base: position 15,926,579 of record OX459031.1, on the reverse strand, counting down.
AGAGGAGTATCATCAGTGAGTACAATCTTCATTTGCACTGGTGAATCCACTTTCTTTAGCGGGTCATATGCCATAACCATATTTTTTACAACATCAGCGTAGTTTTTGTTAAGGTGGGAGACATCAAATTCCGGCGCGTTATGAATATCGTCGACCAACGTTGAGATACAAATTTGTTGAAATTCTTCAGTTAATTCAGATACTTTTGAGTATTCAGCGTTTTCGTCTCTCTTACCATTTTCATTCTCTTTAACTTCATTTTTGGACAATTTTCTAATGAATGTGGCTCCCTCTGAATCTATTTTCACGTCAACAAATTTTAAAATGTCGTTACCTATCACTGCTGGATAGAGAATATCTCGTTCACGAGTAACATGAAAGGTAATGCTAAGTTCAATGTCATCTATATCAATGGGTATAGTGAAACATCCCAATGTTGTAATTTCAGTTTGACCTATGCCTACAAAATTCCGCGTTTCAGGAATAAGATCAATGTCACCCAACATCATGAACGTGTCATATCTAATAGCGCAGATATCACTTCCTGTATCAAGTATTGCCGAAAATGTGAAGTTATTTATTTTCAAATCCTTAAAAATACGATTAAAAGATCTTGGTGAATCTGATAACGTGTGTACATTGCTCTTTTCAGCTTTAACGGCCTCAATAGCTGGTAACGCTCTGCATTCAGATGCTCGATGCCCAAGTTGTTGACATTTAAAGCATTTATAACCGGTTAGATTGCAGTCCCTAGCAATGTGATTCCTATCACCACACTTAAAGCATTTTCTTTCCACGCTTCGAACAGGCTGCTGGAACGTGTTGGATCTGTTTGACGGCTGAGGTTGATTTCCGATTGTGTTTGATGACAGCAAATTTGGATTTCGAACCTTTTCGTATACTTTCAAATTGTTCTTCAAATCATTCAACGATTGTGCCTGATACAAAATGCTTTTATTAAATTTCGAATCTGGTATTCCGTCGACAAAATATTCGATGAGACTCTGCTCGTCAAGGTTAATCGAATTTCCAATCTCCATAAGACTGTAGAGGTATTCCCTGAAGTTTTCTGTATGCAGTTTTCGTCGGTTTCGCAACATGCGATGCACCTCTATAGATGACAATTTTGTTCCAAATTCTTTGATGAGAGCGACCTTTAACGAAGTCCAATCACGAATACCTACTAAGCACCTTACGAAAATTTTTGCAGCTCCCTTCAATAATTGTTTGGCATAAACAAACTTTTGTAATTCATCCCAATTCATGGTTAGCGCATTATCTTCGAATTCCTGAACCCACTGACGCACTTCAGGGCAACCAGAACCGTCAAATGAAACCACGGAATCTTCAACATCACGAAGTGTGAAAACTGCCGAACGTACTGCTACTGTGGTTGGTGCCGCTGCAACAGAGCCAGCATCGTCATACTCGGATTCTTCTTCCTCGCCTCTAGATAGCCGAAAGTGGTCAAGGAGTCTGTCCTGTAAACTCTGTTTCAGTCCAGTAGTCGATAGTCCTAACTCAGTTAATTTTTCTCTCAGTTCCGAAACATTTAGTCCCAAAATACTGTCTACGTCCATATTAAAAAATAATTTTCTTCCAATTACAACAAAACTTAAATAATATTTATGAAAATGTTTTATAAAAGTTAAATTTTTAATAAAAATATAAATTTTATGCATGCACAAAAATATTTTATAAGATAACTAACATCTTTTAGCTGTCTTTGTTTTGCTACGAAAATTTATTTTCTCTTTTCGATTTCCTATTTTCGTTTTCCAATTAGAATTTATTCAATCAATATGCCTTATTCTATTCTCACTCAAGTCAAATCTTCTCTTTTCAACTTTTTTGAACAAGTATTTTCTTATCTCTTTTCTTTAATTGTAAAATTATCTTTTCAATTTATTTTATTTTCAACATTTAAATGAAACTTAAACTTTATTCACTTTTAAAGTTAAAATCAAAACAAACAAAAAACTACTTTGCACAGCTTGACTAACAATAGCAACGACAATTGTAAACAACATAACTATACGCATAATAAAAAATAAGGGTTGTTTTTTCACTTATCTCGATCTTTCTTTTCTCTCAGCTCTCAATCTCTCTATCTCACTGCTTTTTCTCAACTCCACTTTTCACGCTTATTTTGTCATCATATTGCTGTTCCTTTTCTGCCTCTACTCTTGTCGTTGTTTTGCTGCTTTTGCGTTCTCTGCTGGTGTACCAATTCGTGCTGATTTTTTATGCTTGCTTTTGATGCTGTTTTTGATGAAACAGGAGAAGCATTTAATTTCGTTCACTTTCGTTCTTGTGAAATGTTAAATTTTGACGAATTTTTCATTTGCACTATTCTTTGAGCTTTTGTTATGCTTTACTCAAACTTTATCAATTAAATTTGTTTCAAATGAAATTCTTATCTTTTTTTTTCTTTTTTTTTTAGAACTAAATCTTTAACTGATTTTATGTTTTACTTTCACTGATTTTTATTTTTAGCTTTGTTTGGCTCAACGTTTATTTTTAGCTTTATTTTGGCTCAAATTTTCCACTTTCACTTATTGTTGGTTCAAATCACTTTTATCACTTATATTTGTTTCTTTTTTTTTTTTTTTAAGAACTAGGTCTTTAACTGATTTTATATTTCACTTTCACTATTTTTATTTTAGCTTTGTTTTGGCTCAACTTTTACTTATTGTTAGTTCAAATCACGGTCGAGTCCCCAAAATTGTGGTGCCGCTCTGGTTTTCCGTTTTAAAAGAAACATTTAATTTAATTTCAGTTATTTTATTTATAAGTTTTCTTTTACAGATTTTAATTTTCAGTTATTTTATTTATAAGTTTTTCTTTTACAGATTTTAATTTTCAGTTATACAACTATTTTAATTCCGTGTCCGCACACTTTACCAGCAACTCGTCAACTGTCCGTTTTCTGTAAAAGCGTCTCGTCAAGTAAAAGCGTATCGTCAAGTGTCAAGCGTCTCGTTTAGTGTCTAGAAATTTCTATGTTTTCGTCCAGTCAGTGCTGCGTATGTCCTTTTGTTGATGCAAGTGTTGTCTTTAGTAATTCTGTCCACTTCTAGTATTCTTTCCTGTTTGTCCGTTTTGCCCCAATCCCACATAAATATTGACTGTTCTTAAGCGGCCATAAATTAAAACTGAAAATTATTATGAGTAAGCAAAAACTAAATTACTTCTGCAAACATTTTAAAGTGTTAAGTTTAATCGAAGCTGAAATATATTAGTTTACACACCATGACGTATGAGCAACATTTAATTATTAAGAGTCAGACATGGAAAAAGTTAGCTTCTAATCATTTTCTCAGTGTACAAAATAGGAAAGTAGAAATTAAAAAAATCCATGATAAATTACAACTTCTTTGAATCAAAATTTAGATTGCTGGAATGAAATTGCCAAGAAAAAAATCAATTTTTCTTTGTCAAGGAATTGAAACAGTCGAGGCATATATATTATATTGTTATTTAATTTGTATCAGGAAAAAAGTTATAGTTTCTGGAATTGACATCGAAAGCGATATATTTACTCAGTTACATATGAAACAGATGCAAGTTTTCATTAGATATTTTTCGTAAAAAATTGCATTTCAATAATTTATGAAAATGAAAAATAAATTCATAACATAAGAAAATAAATATTTCTTCGCAATTAAACCATTTCATTTTTCAATTATTTAAATAACAAATGCCTTAGGCCATACTTAAAATATGACTGCATACTTTTAGGTTGCTTAAGAATTTCAGAAAACACAATTAGCAAATTACTTTGAGATTTCTTTTGAAATTTAAAATTAAATAGAGGAAAGAGCAACAGCTGCCACTACACGAAAAATCCAAACTTCAAACAAACAAATTTTTGTTATTTTCATGAAATTTTTTCTCCAAGGAAAATCAAAAAATTTTTTTACTTAATAAACAACTCGTGTTTATTTCAGAGAACAAAGTTCTTTTTTTTTCTGTTTGCTTTTATTTTAGCACAAAATTGCCTGCAGTGGGTGGCGTAAAACGCGTCAAGGACAGGCAACAAGGGTAGCAATATTGCAGCACAGCCAACCAACCAAAAGCTAACAAGCAGCTTTTGTGCAGCACTTTTGAAAACTCATAAATTAGTCACAGACCTCAAATATTTTAACAATGCTGCTTTGACTGGGGAGTTTGAAAAGTTTGCTAAAGCCAATGCAGCGCGCACATAGTATTAATGAGCTTTCACTTAAGCTAAGGTTAAAGTTAGGTTTGTATTTTTGGGCAAAGAAATACAAAAAGTTAAGTGAAGGTTGAGTTAGAAATGTGGAATATAACATTTAATGAATTTTCGTATTTAATTTTAGCAAGCGAAGCATACTTTTAGGCTTTGTAGCTTCGAAGACGTAAACTGTCACGTTTTCTACATTCATTTCCATATAACTTAAATTTGTAAATAAAATGTGCTCCTATTTTTAACTTAAAGAAATCCCTACACTATTGTCATAGCATTATTTCTAAATAAAAAAGGCAACTCTGCATAAATCTGTGGCACTCTCAAGATGCTCATAAACTTTTTGCATACACAAAAGAAACCCTAATTTTACGCGTTAATCTCAAGTTACGGCTGCAGCACGAATCTTCATTTCTTTTATTTGATTTCCATTGTTAGCCAAACAAAAAAGGAGATTATCTTACTTTTTACACATACTTTATTTATAGTAAACTATACAAAAACTATACAACAGCATATTACAGTGAATTGTGGCATGAGTATTTATTGTTTAGTAGCACTTACTTTTATGGCAAACGTATTGAACACTCGTCAAATAACAAAGGACCTGCATAATGATAACATCAGCAGTGAACACTCGAAAACGAAACTACATAAGAAAAAGAAGGTCAGTCCAACCTGAACTAAATATACCCCTATGGTTTTACTTATGATTGAAGTTCTTAAAACTATTGAATTTTGCTCTAGGACATTAATAAGTACACAGTATGTACTCTTATAACGCTGATGACTCGCGATTTGTAAGAATCACACAGCTGTCAAGCCAACGAGTCCATAAAAATTGTGGTTATATATAAATGAAAATTTCTTTGTGATGGAAAATAATTTATAATTATTTTACTTAGCCTACTGTTTAGTACAGTGTGTGATATAACACCAAAACAATTACATAAAACAAGGATTAATTCAACAAAAAAAGCTGCTAAAGCTTGTCATACTAGTTTCATTCATTGCTAAATGAAATCATCAGTGACCTTTTCAGCCGATAAGTGGGAGTTTTGAAGCCTGATATGTTTTTTTACATATATTTTTTGATAACCATAGCAAAAAGTTAAACTTATGCAAAAAAGCAAACTTACCAGGATTAAAAATTCTCACTTATTGGCTAAAAAAGGTCACTGATGATTCCATTTAGTAATGGGTGAAACTGTTATAACTAGCTTTATTCTTTTTTTGTTGTTTTACACTTTGTTTTGTGTAATTTTTATGGTGTTATTTACAGCCCAGTAAAATAATTTTAAATAAAAGTTGCCAAAAAGAAAAGGACATTTCCCTCAAAATATTAACGCAGAAATATTAATCATTTGATTATTTTCGACCAGAACCTAAATAATAATTTATTCTACATAAAAAAAGGTTCTTATTTAAAATAAAAAATGCTGGCCTTGAGCCAGTTAAACAAATAACCATAAATTTATAAAGGTCGCTAAAACAAATCAAATTAAATATTTTGTTCCACTATTAGTGTTTGGTATGAAAACGGAGCGCTCAGCAGAAGTTAATGCTTGACATAAAAAATTGCTCAATTGACATTTCTGTAAGACGCACACAATGACTTTTTACATAATTGATGATTTCAGTTGTCGATATTTAAATAATTATTCCTATTTTCATCATATGTTAACTATGAGCAACAAGCAATCCTACTAACTTAACATACCATGGAAAAAAACTCAAAGCAGTGAGAGAAGAACGAAACCTGAGCTAGCTGGCAAATATGATGAATAATAAACCGCACTGCATTGAACGCAATACACAAAGAAAGGGTTAAGACAAAAATTTAAAATAAAAAAAAAAAGATTTTAAAAAAAAGTATTATATTATAAAAGTGGAAAAATAAATAAAACCAAAGCTTACAGCTGATGAATACAAATTTTTTGAAAGAACACCGATATTTCTACGTTTTTTTTCCCCTCCGACACAAAGGTTCTGTAATTCTCAAGAAATGGCAGGGATTGCAGAAGTACAAATAACAAGTAAAAGAAAAGGAAGAAAGACGCGCAATCACATAAAGGTAAATGTCATTCGGTGGTATAGCACACAAAGAACGATGTTGTTGCTTAAAAAAAAAAAAAGACCGAAAGGTACCGTACATAAAAGCGCAAGTGGCATTGGGATAAAGTAAATAGCTCAAAGGAGAAGCTGCGCGACATATTGTTCATTACAGCGTGTATTGTACAGTTATATGTAGGGAGTATTTTATTGTATATAAATATGTATGAGAGTAAAGTAAACAAAACTTCATAAGGATAATTTTTATGGCATAAAAAAAACTGCTGCTTTATTTAAAAGAAAAGAAGAAATATAACATATGCTGCTGCCAAAGCTCAAAGGTTGAGTGTGTGGCACACCCTTCTGCTACTAAAATGGCAGCATATTTTAAGTACCTCCTTTTTTGTAGCTTAATTTTTAATAGAAATTACGTTGGTTGATTGGAATGGGACTCTTTTCTAACAAAGCCAAGTTATGCGGCACATTGCAACATCTGTTGTTGCAGTGACTTAATTTGTAATCTTTGTGTAAGAATTCTCGGAAGTAATATGGCATACATTGTCTGAGTCAAGTGAATGTGTCTCATGGCTGTGCAGTACACAAAGTCAGAATTTTTTTGTTCGTTTTTGTTTTTACGGTTTTGATATACCTTGGGAAATCCATCATACTTAACGTGCTCTGCATTGGAAATCTGAAAATAAATTTATAGGAAAAACTGGGCCATCTTTAGAATCATTGGGTAAATAAATAAATGATTAATGAAAATCTTGTGACAACAGGTAAATAAAGAGCATTCACGATAATCACGTAAGGGAAAAGTCAAAAGTTAAAAACGAAGGAACTTGAGAAAGAATGGATTATAAATTAAAAAAAAAATAATTAACAAAAAATTAACCGTCAAATAAAGTAAGAGAAATTAGCAAGAAGTAACGAAAACGACAAAAAATGTACGAAAAAAAAATTTAAAAAATCAAGCGAAATAGGTCTAACCACAAAAAAACCACCAAAAAATTGCCAAAAATCTAAAAAATAAAGCCACGGAAAAATAATAAAAACAATACCAAAAAATTGACAAAACATGGGAAAAACGTAGCAGAAAGGAAGCAAAAACTAAAGGAAAATAATAAACAAAAAATTCAAGTTGAAAAAATGTTTAAAAAAACATTCACAAAACGTTTCACACTGGCATCAAAAACAGCCCGTTTTTCATTCATATTAACTTGTATCACGTATTTGTATAGCTTTCACATTGTCATTATCGCGTTTTCGCTGATTTTAGCTGTTTTTTAAGGAAGCGAAAAATAAATAGCAAAGTTATTAGTTGGTACTGCACCACTTCAATTTGGTGGTGATATTTTGCAACTTTGCACGTATTTCCTTCGCTTTGCAGACAAATCTACTGCTTACAATTTGCTCGCCAACTCCTAAGAATATTTTATTATATAAAACTACTTTTTAATACGAAAATGATAGCTAACACCGATTTGAGATTTGATTTTATGTTTACTCACTTGTTTTAACAGCTGTTTCATGATAAATTTGCGTCGGTTTTAGTGAAAAAAAAAAGAAAATGGTTTTTGTAGAAAACTAACATTGAGGTGTTTCTGTTTGAAGAGCCGCTATTTGGTTCAAAAACGAGTTAAATGAGAAACAGAATATTTTGAATGCCTGTGTGAAAGCCTTATAACAAAAGTTATTGGAAAACGATAAAAAAAAATGAAAAAAAACAATGGATAAAATTTCAACCAAAAACGTGAAAGTACGAATAGAAAACAACGGAAAAAAAATTGAAAATAATACAAAAAAAAAAGGATTTCAAGTGAGGGACACACGAAAAAATCGAACACAAAAAACGAAAAAAAAAAATTGAGCAGAAAAGCAAAAATTCAAAACATTAAAACGTTGAAAAATAGGATACAAGTTTAACAAAATACCAAGGATAAAACAAGAAAATATATGAAGCAAAAATTAATGAATGAAGTAGTAGAAAAAAGTAACTAATTGGCACATCTCAGCCGGATTATTCGACGATCTTCCGGAAAAAAGTTCTAGGGACTCTGTGTACACTGACCAAACGGTAAAAGCTGTACAGTAGGGGGTTCTTGAGTGTCCATTTGTCTACACTCGTCGCCACTCTGTTCAGCCTTGCGGTCGAAAGTAAGTATGGTAACAATAAGAGTTCCTGCATGAAATTTTCGGTGACAAATAATTTAGAAAATGCTGAACTGTTTGTCCTCCACGTTTATCTGACTTGACATCAGGCATCAGGCTTATTTTTGCGGAGTTTCTTTAACAAACGTCTTTGCGTACTTAAACTTTGAATAATTTCAGAACTTAAGCAGAACATTCGAGTTGGAATTCCACGTTTAGGAGTTGAAACCATGCGTAGAAAATTGAAAAATTCTAAATTGAAAGCCTGCATTCGTAAGCAGAAAGCTGGTGTTCATTTGGAAGATGTTATTTTTCACATATAAAACAGATCCTTTATTTATATTCACAAATAAAACAATTAAAAATTAAAGAGAAATTAATTTATATTTTATATCATTCATTTTTTAGTGATCACCCTGTGTAAATATGAAAACAAAGTGGACTTCATATTTTCAACAAATAATTTATTATTACCTGCAACAAACACTCAAGTGCTGCTTCCCAACATTTTGCTGAGTGTATATTTTCAGTTCAATATTTTTATTTCTTTTTAAGTCACTGAAACGACTTGTGCTGCAACAAGGAAGTAAATCAAGCATCCCCTGATGTCACAATGCAGCAATGCCTTATGCCAAACACAGATCATTATAACAAACCTTAAAAGAAAATCACTAACAACCAGCCAATACTTGATATTCTCTACTCAATTTATGTATAAAAATGCAGCCAGTTAAGGACAAAGAATTTCCAACAAGTACTGGTCAATGAAAATACGATACTTCTTTCCGCATCTTCAACTTTTTATGATCTTTATTCTTACCTTTTCTTGCACTTTTTGTTCTAACTAACAAAGTTGTTGACTTTGCCGCAACATACACATACGCTGCGCGCTGGCTGGCTGCAACGCATTGTTGCAAAATGTTGGCTGCAATTTTATCTTTTCAAAAACTCTGTATAACATAACGATTTTAAGTGCAGTTTCAGTACCAAAGCATAAGTACTGTGAACAAAAAGTGAAAAAAATGAAGCAGAAAGCAACAACCAACTATTCCAGACATGCTTGTCATCCCATAAAGAATGCAATAAACGTTCTTTTACGACACAAACTCTTTTTTGAACTGTTGCAAATGTTGCAAAAACCGTGAACATTAAAAAGTTTATTAAAACATTTCATAAACTTAACTGATTGCAAATGTGAGTTCAGAAAAAAAAACACTAAAGTGGAATACACTTTTTTTACTATTTACTGGACTTTGTTGGCATTTCAATGTGTCAACTGCAAAGATTTCAATTTGATTTTTATGTGAGTTTTGTAAATTAACATATACCAACCATATCATAAGCTGTATTTGTCTTCGGAAACTGACATTTGTGGTATTTTTATGGCGTTTAAAGCTAACGACACTTAAAAACTGATAAAATTAATGGATGCGCACAAAAGCGTATGAAATTTAAATTTAACTGCTCAAAAATAGAGGAAAATAATTGCTCTCGAAAGTTCAATGCGATATCGGGTATCTTTTCTACAAATTGTTTGGCGGATATTTGGCTATAGACAAAATCAGCCGAAAATTACATTGACGAAAAAATTGCTTACACAAATTGATAAAACAAACAAAAGCAACATAAGAGAAACTTCTGTCAGATTCATTCGAAGTTCTGGATGGTTTCTGTTATCTCAGGAAGAAAAGTGGAAAGATAGCAACACAGAGAACCATTAAGATCTTCGAATCTTTTGCCATTTGATTGACAAATTGTATGTTTAACCCAATCTTAGATATAACAGAACACCAAAAAGAAAATTTCGCTTGCAATAAGTTAGAATATTTATTAAAAAAAAAAAGATCTACAAAAAAATTATATAACAAACCATGAACCGCTATATTCAATAACTGAGGTCAAAAAAATCAAAGTTAAGGAAAAGACGAAATGTGAGTTAAAGGTATACAGATGAATTTCTTTTGCCGAGAAGTGTAGATATGTAGATATATGACATGAAGTTTTAATTTTTATTTTAAAAATCAAAAATTATCGTTATTTGGGATTTTTATTTTTTCCAATCAAAAATAATTTTTATTTTGGATTTTTATTTTTTCCGATCAAAAATAATCGTTTTTTTGGATTTTACTTTTTTTCGCTCAAAAATAAACGTTATTTTGGATATTTATTTTTTTTTTAATCAAAAATACTCGTTATTTTGGATTTTTATTTTTTTCGCTCAAAAATAAACGTTATTTTGGATTATTATTTTTTTTTTTTAATAAAAAAAAATCGTTATTTTAGATTTCTATTTTCTTAAATCTAACATAGTCTCGAATATTGATTTTTGATGTTTTCAAATATTTTAGCGTTTTTGGCCTCCATTAATTTTTTTTTTTGCAACGGCTTATGAAGCTCGCAAGTGCATTTTGTTCGGCACTTTCTCTGCACTGCTCTTCGGCTTATGCGAAGTCCTAAGATACTGTGCGATATTCTTCGCTTTTTCCTTTGTTTTTTTGACACTTTTCGTTATTCTTCAATGCAATCCGATGTTTTTGAACTTATCGATTCTTTTCGACTTTTCAAAGTTTTCCATAGATATATTTCAACTTTATTGATAGTTTCCAACTGTTATCAATTTTTTTATTCTGCTTTTTCATAAGTTCTGACATAGATCGATTTATTTCGTTGATTTTTGATAAATTTCGAATACTTTGATTTTTAACACTTAAAAGTTAAAAAGTTTCCGGTATCATTGCGACTCGAATCAGATGTATTTTGTTAAAAGTTTAGAAAGTTTAAGACCGCCAGAAATTTTAGCCAATTTTGTTTCCTAAAAACTTATTTTGTACATTTTTAAACCAATTAGAGACACAGGTATTGCAATTGAAAACTATTCGTTATGTACACTTTCAAATCAATTTAAACCGCTATCAATATTGATCACTTGTATCAATATAACAAAATAATAAATAAATGAAAACGAAATATACAAGGAAAAAACACAACGCACAACAAAATCAAAGATAAAGATTTATCATCAATTGTTAAGTCGCCACAATGACGACATAAAAGAGGCCATATTCGATATGTAGCAGATACTCGACGACGTCCATTGTCGTATCTTAAACAAACAATCAAAACATTTTCAACGATGTCAGCAATGGTCAATGAACCAAACGAAAATGATATCAGGATGTAAGCAGAAAAACCAACTAATATGTACAACGAAAGACCCGAATATATTTTAGAGCTCTATGGTTCATTTAGAGCAAAAAATTTCAATTATACCAAAGTGTTTGCTCATGTTCAGGAAAATCTTAATGAATATGAAAAATTTGCACATTATTTTTAATTTAATAACTGCAAAACCTGACGAAAGTCATATCTCGTTTGTCTGGCAGCTTTAATAGTTTTACAGAGAGAAAAAAAAAACAAAATGTGCGCATGCGCACAAATCAGTTTCATGCTATTTACGACATTCACCCCAGATTTTGTAAATCGTCGTCATAGTCGTCTTAATCGTTGTTGCTATTGTTACATTCAATATCAGCCCACGGGAACAACAACTTACAACTCGTACCTTAGTAAAAAAATTAACCCAGTTGAATTCAAAATAACGCTTTAACTTGTTCCAACAAGTCATTAAACTATGTTGAACACTTTACTTGTAAAACTAAAAATAAATAGAAAAATTATTTTCGTTAACACTTTGTTGCTTGAGTCGAAAAAAAATACATTTAAAAATTCGAATTTCAAATTCACTTTTTTAAATTATCAGTTTCTACCACGCTGTAGCATCCGACTTTTTTTCCGGAGGACAGAAGAACAATGTGACTTGTCGAAGAACCATCCTACCAGCATCTTTATTCAATCCTTTATTGAAAAAAGTTTACATGAATTCATGTTTTTATTGGAAACCGCTCTGATCGCGATAACTTGCTGACTTACACAAAACGTACGAACATTCTTGTGTTATCTGGAAATTTGCCGATTTTTTAAACACATTTTTAAGCCACCAAAAACATATGTATCAACTTTTAGAAATAACTTTTTTATTCATTCCTTACAACAATTCACACAAAAGTTGATTAGCAAAAAAGCAGCACTTCCAGAATGTTTTAATAGTTTCGGAAGACACTGATCTTATTCATCATTTCTGTTTCCTGAATTTATTGTATTACTTTTAAATTATCAGTATCGAGTACGCTGTAGCATCCGAATTTTTTTCCGGAGGACGGGAGATCAATGTGACTTGTCGAGGAAGCATAATACCATCTTTATTCAAAAAAGTTTACATGAATTCGTGTTTTTATTGAAAACTGCTCTGATCGCGATAATTTGCTGACTTACACAAAACGTATGAACATTCTCGTGCTATCTGGAAATTTACCGATTTTTTTTTTGGTTTGCAGTACTGATTTTGTTGAATATCTTACACAAATTTTTCGGCCTAATGTTAGCGTTCGTTGCTAGCTATTTTACAAGTGCGTTTATGGTGCTCTCGCTGTTTCCACTGTGAAATTTATTGTGTTTTTATTTTCTAGTTTCTGTTTTCTATTTTTGTTGAGTTTTTAAGAATTTTCTGACGCCACATTAAAGGAAAATTAAATATACCTTAAAGACATTTCAATTCGTCATAGCTTCTGGCATACTTTTCATGAGCATATTCCATTTTAAGAGCGCCAAATGTATGGCATTGTTTTTTGTACCTTTTTTTGTCCATGTACGGAATCAGTAGGCTGATTTTTCGGTAAACGCATTGCTCCAAATAAAAAGTATTCCCCACTACAATTACTATGATAAAGTTGTGAATTATATTATTTATAATTTTAAATACAAAATATATTAGTTCTCCGATTTATTACTAAATTTTAATGAGAAATTCACATAACTGTGAGGCAACACTAAGCTATAAATAAATGTCTGACACTTGACAAACTTCTAACACGTCGCCAAGGGGTTAAGTTGAAAAAAATTTTAAAATTTATAATTGCATTATTTTTGGCCAACTAACTGGCATTAACATGTCAACAAACTTTTAATGGTTCAATGATGGCGGCAGTCAGCAAGCAGTTGATTTTCCATGTGGGCTTTTCTTCATTTTTTGTTGTTTGTAAGCAAGCGAGTTAAACATTCCAAAAGCTCAAATTTAATTTAGTTTTTTTTTTTCGAGAAACGTTTAATTAAATTAACCATAGTTAAATAAGCCATGTATATATGTGAACCTGTCGACCTGCCTGTTGATTTTTCAAGCTGCCACTTTTTATTCTTATTTATGTCTTGACACATGAGACTGCTTGGCTGTCTTTTTGCCTGACAATATGGCTTATGTGAAGTTAAGAAGAAAAAGAAAAAAAAAACGTTCGTTCACATGACACAAAGTACAAATTATTGCACACCATTGTATATTTAAGTTCACTTTATGTGAGTGCCAGTATTGTAATGTACTCGTTCGACGCACACTTGTTGGCACAAGTTGTGAAGTTGACAACTTGTTGAGATAACAGATTGCCTCTACTTCAACAAAATAATAGGTTCAATTAAGTTGTAACTTAAGAATAGCTTATTATACTCGTTGAGGAAAATATATAATGAAATTTAAAAACATAAAAACTATAGGTGCTATGTCAATTTTCACAATTAAATTTAAAAGTATAAAAATAAATAAATCGATTACGAAAGAAAATGTTGTTTTTTCTGCAGTGACATTAAATGGTAATGACTTTTTAACAATCTCCTTAACACCATTGCAAACTTGACATGAACTTACACTGCGCGTTAAAATGAGATATGGTAAATTATGACTCGCTTGAACTGGTTGCTATAGCGTTCACGTTGTCAGTGCTCGTATAGCTACGAAATGATTGGTATTTAACCCTTGAACGCAGTGGATCGAAATTTACTATCATAACCAACATATGCAATGTAGCGCAAGCGGAACACAAAATCGTTTGCAGCAATAGTGTTGCAAAAAAAAAAAAAACGGAAAACATAGAAAGCCGCAACAAAAATAAACAAACAAGATTTGATTACAAGAAGATATGATCGCAAAGTTTAAATCAACATTGTAGAAAAAAACAACACTTTGATCGGACAGCATCATGGAACTGAAAAAAATATAAAACAAAATATGGGAGATTGCATACATAAAGAGAAAATACCCTGAAAGGCATAAAAAAAATTGAAATTTCACTCACTAACTTCGTTTTTTCTTATGGTAGTTGTTGCCACTACTTTGTATGCGGGGCTATTTCTTAACTTATTCGTGTCCAAAAATTTATTTCGATCAATAACTGTCAATTATCTATATCGCTTTATCACAAATTTAAATAAAAGCCAAAAGAAAAATGTTAATTAAATAATTTTTTGGTTGAAAAATAACTAGAGACCGGAAATTTTGTCGGAAAAAAGTAATTTGTTTTCAAAATTCGGACTTCAAGGATTGGTTGGAATTAAAGTAAGAAAAAATTATTAATTTCGGACAATATTTGCGCCCTCAAGCCATTTTTGAACCAAAAAACATAAAAAAAAACTGGCCGAAGACCCTAGTCGTCAGTGCCTTATCTTTAAAGTTTATTTTGTAATTTTAATTGTTAAATAAATATTTAATAATAAAAATAAAAAATGAACCAAAAAATATTTAATATTTTTAATGTTTAACTTAAAATAATTAAATACGAAAGCAATTTTTCAAAATTCGAGCTATGACGATTTGTGAGCATTTTGGTTAACTATTATTTAAAAAAAAATTGTTCATTTCCGACAAGATTTGCACTAGCATATTTTGCACCCAAAAATATTTGAAAAAAAAAAATTTCTCTTAAGCCTTTAACTTTAAATAATAAATACCGAATATTTTGTTTCAAAATTCGAGCTCCGCTGATTTATTGGCATTTAAGTTAGCTTTCATTTAAAAAAGAAAATTGTTAATTTCCGAAAAAATTTTAAGTCCTTAGCAATTTTTTAACCAAAAAATATTTAAAAAAATTTTTTTTTGTTCGGCTTTTTCCAAGAAACAGTATTTTAATTTCCGAATTCGGCTTCCGAGGATTTATAGGAATTTCAGTAAGCTTTAGCTAATGAAAAACGTTGTTAAATTTTGACAAGATTTGCGCTTTCTAGACATTTTTGAACCAAAAAAAATATCAAGAAAATTTTTTTTTCAAAATTTAACTTAAAATATAAAAAAAAAATGGTAGCTTTTTTTCAAAATTCGGGCTCCGAGAAATTATTGACATTTAAGTAAGCTTACATTTAAAAAATCATCTTTATTTTCAACAAAATTTTGCGCTCTCAAGTGAATTTTGAACCAAAAAACACGATTTGGGACCACTGTGCAATATGACAGACCAAATAGAACCATCTTAATACAAATTGTTTTTTTTTTTTTTAATTCAGCTGCAACTTTAATGATTCAAACTCCGTCTTTAAGAGATGATATGATTAAAAACGTGGCATTAAAAAATTTCCAAAATTCAGATATAGCGTTAACTAAGCGCCAATAACCTAAACATTTTATGTTCTATTTTTTAGCCACTTAATAATTTTTTTTATTTTAATTAATTTTTTTTTAAGTTTTAAGCCTTTGTTTTATAAAAGTGCTTAAGAAAATTTTACATAAACTGTCTATTAAAAAGTTATTTAAAAATAATTTTCTTTGTATTATATGTGAGTATAACATGTCGTATACGTAACATTTAATAAATTTTTGTAAGAGAGATGCTTAAATAAAATATGTGGTAGATAATTAATAAAAAGCTCAACAAATTGATTTAATTTAGGCCAATAAGATAAAAAATTAATGAAACAAATTTTGAAGTAGAGTTATAAGGCAGTTTTGCCAGTTTTTGGCCAGTTGATAACGAAATGAACAACCATTTTGCTTCAATCACACAGTTGTATTTTTGACCAACTTTAAGTATTTTTTGTAGGTAAACAGAAAATACTCACGAGAGAATTATGATACCATTACACAAAACAATCATTTCAGAAACATAAAAAGTACTTTTTACAAAACTAGGAAGCTCCGAAAAAAAAGTCTAAAATATATGACAATGCGTGATTTAATGAAAAAAAAAAGTTTGGAAAAAGTTTAAAAAAGGTTTCATTGATTATAATACATTTCCAAAAATAAAAACTTTTGCGCTTCATATATAAAAATTTGTGGACAATTTATAATTAATTGTTTCTTTTTTAACTTCTGACTCAAAACCTAGATAGTGCAAGTTCTTAAAAATGTTTAAGATCAAAATCGTGAAAGTTTTAAAACATAATTTAAAAAACGTTAAAAATTTTAGAAATTTTTAATTATTCTTAAATTTTTTATTTGCGGAATGTGTAATAAAACCTTTAAGGAGCATATCTCCAGTAAACAAATTATGCCGGCATCATTAATAATATAATTTAAAGAGAAAGCGTAGTAATTTAAAATCCACTTAAAATAAATACATGAAATAGGCTGAAATTAGAAATTTTGACGCATTCTTGAAAATACGAATTTATTAAGCAAAATGCCCAAGAGCGCTCCAGAAAAATGCTTAGAAATCCGCGTAAAAAAACCATCAATTTATAAAATTTTGTAAAGAAATTAATGTCAGATTTTTTCATACTAAAATTCGGTATCAAATAATTCTCACTGTGCACTTGCGGCAATTGTGACAATAAAGCACTTGAGGTAAACAGAGTATACACAGCAGAAGCGGTTAATGCAATTTGATGTAGTTGTTTTTACTGATAATAATGTTGCTGCTGCTGTTGTTGTTGTTGTTGTTGTTGTTGCAGTTAATGCAAATAAGTTGTCAAAATGTGTACAACTTGATGATAATTCATGGACTTGACCAACTAAGTTTAACAACACAACTCCTCTGTTTGATTGGTGTTTTGATTGCTTTCGCACTTTTGATTTTTGTGATTTTTTTCTATTTGTGGTTGCAATACGTTAATTTTGCTTTACCATTTTTGGTGGTTTTAGTGGCGTGATTAAGGTCGCACGACATGCGGTTTTAATTTATATGCAATTCAGTTGTAATTGATAGAATTTGTTTTGAAGTGTTGATTTCAAAAGTTGACTTTTCATTTAATTTGGTATTTTTTTTTTTTTTCATTTTTAATTTAGATAAAATTTTTTGATTTTAAAGGTTGTCATATGTCATATTGAAAGGAGGTGTTTTTAGGCTAATTTGATAAGACTGGCATTAATATGGTAATTACTTTGTAAAGTAGATTGTAAGCTTGTAATGTAAGCAAATTAGTTGAAAACTTAAGTAGTTTAGTTAGTTTACAAAAAACAGATTATAGTTTGGGCCTTCATACATGACTGACGACATAATTTTTTTTTTTTTAAATGATATAAAATAATTTTGAGCTCTGGGGAGTATTTTGTATAGGAAAGTAAAAGTTGAAGTACTGAAAAACGCATTTTAAATTAATTAAATATCATTGATGTGAAGAGTCATATTCAGAGTTTAGAAATTTTCGACACTTCGCTTAATATTTATTAAGTTTGAAAAAAAAAATTTAAAACTGATTTAATTTCTTACCTTTTTTAATATATAATAAATACACAGATGTATATTTTTAACCAATTATATCAAATCCAATTAATGGTGCATTATTTGTGTCAAAAAGTCTCCTGTTGTTAACATATATTACTTTTAATTTAGCGTCCCAGAAGAAACATTAACGGCTTTGACGTGCAACAAATTATTAAATTTTCCAAAGTCTCTGCCTTTTGTTGCTCCATTCAATTAAAAATTAAATTTAAAATTTTTTTTCCTTTATTGTAAAATTAATTTTCTCATTTTTTATCGTATCAAAACATCTGCATCTTTTATAACAACAGCATCAATGTGTAGTGTCGGCAACGTCAAGTACTTGTACGTGCTGCACCTCATCACTTTATCGTTAACACCATCGTTGGCAACATCATTACATATCATCGTTTTTTGTTGTTTTTCATTAAACTTTTTGATCATTTTTTTTCATACAAAATTAAATCTGAAGTGCATCTTTCAATTATATTTTTTTTTTGGTTTTTTTTATAGTAATTTATTTTTTTAATGTTTTGTTATTGTTTTTCAACAAAATTTTTGGCTCACTGTTGCATTAAAACTTTTTATATGAACTGAGCTTGGCAAGTAAAAGTATGTAGAAAATGATAAGTCTTTATTGTATAGTTAAAGAAAATTAAATATCAGTGGATCCACTTTATAGAGGATTTTGAAGCAAGATCTTTGACAGATTTTCATACAAAGCGCAGTTGACTCATCGATTATTAGAAACAGATAGGCCGCATCGCTTAGGTTACGCGAATATGTCATTTGAATGGTTAAAGCTGAATTGGACTTTTTGGGAGTGAATTCTTATGAACGACGATTCTCACTACACTACACTACACTACATTACACTACACTACACTACACTACACTACACTACACTACACTACACTACACTACACTACACTAAACTACACTACAATACAATACAATACACTACACTACACTACACTACACTACACTACACTACACTACACTACACTACACTACACTACACTACACTACACTACACTACACTACACTACACTACACTACACTACACTACACTACACTACACTACACTACACTACACTACACTACACTACACTACACTCTCTGGTGTCGTCAAAATATAAAATTGTCGCTTTTGAGGAACCGATAATCCTCACATAGTTCACAGTCAGAAAGTGACTGCTTAGGCCGGTATTTGTTCCAAAACCATCGTCATTCTTCTTTAAAGATGGTGAGACAGTTAATAACGATCGATATTGATGGATGTTGGCAAAAATTGAAAAAATTTTGGAAGACTTCTGGTTATAACAAGACGGTGCGATATGTCAAACTAAACAATGGACTTTTTGCAGTGGAAGATTCCTGGAACGTGTGGCGTCGAAAAACACCGATATTTTCTGCCACCGAAGATCAACCGGGAACTTCTTTTTGTGGAAATTCTTGAAATGTAAAGCTTATGCCAGAAAGTTCAAGACCGTAGAAGAGCTCAAAAACAATAATCGTGCCGATACGGCAGCAATATCGCCCAAGTTACTGGCGAATGTGATGGAAAACGTCAGAAAAAGAGTACGCTTTGTCTCACCAAAAACGGTGGCCACTTAGTCGATATTGTTTCTTTTAACTAATTGATATCAATTTGGAAGAAGTAAGCTTAGTTAAAAAACAAAATTTTTCAAAATCTATTGAGAATTGTCAGTTATTTAATATTTCCATTGACCATGAGAAAATTTTTGTAGCTGATTTTGAGTTGCACTATTTCATGCGCTACCAATGCAAAATGCTTCAAAAATATTACGCTGAAAAAGTGATTTAATTTCTTTTGACGTTTTTTGTTAGGAAAAATTTCCCAAAATATTTTATACTTTTTACCAAATTTTTTAGTGCATTTTATTTTATTATAAGCCTTGATTTTACTTGCATCTACCTTGCACTGTTTAATTTAAAAGGTATTAACTTCAGCACGAGGGGTACTTTTAACAAAAAATTAAAAACTTTCAAATTTGAAGCACAGAGTCCTAGCAAAAACAAAAGACTTCTAACAAAAATTCCAACAAAATAAAAGAGTTATTATACTCGTACTCTTTGTCAACTTTCAACTACTAAATTGAAGTAAGTAGAGTGCAAACAAAAACAAAAATTAAAAGTAAAGATAGTAAAAAGTAACTGCAACAAACAGTTGGTGAAAGAAGTCACAGGAAAAGGGAAGCTTATCAGTGGCACCTAATTGATGGTGTTGACGACGACGGCAGCTCAATGACAACGGTGGGTGACATAAGACACTGTTGGTTCTAAGTTGTGCTATGTTTATTAGGGATGTGCAGAAATAGAAATAACGTGTGTTTTCAAAGAATATTCTTGAATGATGATTCTAAACCAAAACAGAAATCGTTATCTCCAAATTTTTTTTGCCATATCAATATTGAATTACATATATTACAAGCTTCTGCACACTTTAGCAAAGTTTTTAAGCAAATATTATAAACTGCAAATATTCTAGTGTATTTTAAAAGAAAAAAAAGTTTGTATTCGTGTAACACAAAAAAACTGTACACCTTTTTGTTTTAAAATTGCTTTTTTTTTGCTACTTATAATAAGAGTTATTTTTTTTTTTTTTTAGTATTTTACTTAAATGCGAATTTCTGAAAATTCAAAAAATGTTGTTATACACTAAAAACCACATTTTTTAATTTTGTCACTCACGTTTCATAATGACAAACTTATGCTTATAAGGCACTACTTTAACCCAAATGCTATACAGACTTCAAAGCTGAGTACAGATTGATGTTTATCATTATGTAAGAGGAACATTATGAAACGTGAGTGACAAAACAAGCGCATTTTTATGTTACCAATAAAACATTTTATAATTTATTTAGAGAAAAATCGCCGAAAGACTCGAATAATTTACACATCACTAACATGTTGATAACGTGGCTCTTTACTCGTTTATTAGAGACGCCCGGCTTAGCAAGAATGTAATACTCAGAACGGTAATGGAAGTGGTATTAGAGAAACCGTTAAGAAGTTGCACTAAATATTAACCATGGTTTCTACATAGGTATGTAGGTAGCAAATGAATGAATATAAGTAAGTATTAAAGCAGTTGGAAAATACTTTGCAGAGGAAATAAAATAAACTGCAGTGAGTGTGCGTGGAAGAGTGCAGTGCAGCAGCGGTTGAAGATGCCATAGAAAGAAGAGTTTATTGCTGACTTAGAACAGATATTGCTCGAGTTTTAGTTACAGTTAAGAAAACTTCATTTATAGAGCAAACTACGAAAAAGTTGATACGCTTTTTAGAGTAACTAACACCTTAAAATTGAATGTCAATTCTATGTTGCACGAGTATAAAGTGACGACACTTAATAGTTTTGTTTTGATAGTTGGCAATTTGAGTGTAAAAGTTGTAATGTTTTGTAAGTTATGGCGATGGAGCTAACACTAACGGTTTCAGATTTATTTGAAAATTTTATGTTGCTTATAAAATACTCAAATGTGTTTTTTGTCGCACAATAATAAAAATTTTAAGGAAAAAAGTTATAGATTATACTGTATGCTCTCTATACTCTAAAATAACGCAGCAGGCTTTCGTGATTTTTTTCAGCTTTTCTTTTTGAAGGCAAAAATTGAATAACACTGTGTGTCGCCAGAGGTTAAGGAGTACCAATATATCAATTTGGTAAATATGAGACGAAGGCGTGGCACCGCTCATTTTCTATTGAAACTGACTTTTGCCCGTACCTTTTATATATGTACCAAGTCTCATTCATCTGTGTCATAAACATAGTTTATGAGATATCATGAATTTGATTTATCTCTTATATGGGGGGCGTGGCATTATCCATTTTTTTTAAATCAAACTATGCTAAAAATCTTTTAAAAGCCATAAGTAACCAAAGTTATTAAATCTTATCCATTTGCGTCAAACAGTTACTGAGATATGAAAAACTTCGGATTTATCTCATATGGAAGGCGTGGTAACGTCCATTTTATCCATTAAAACGAACTTTTTCCTATATTTTTAATATAGGTACCAAGTCTTATTCACCTGTGTCAGATAGTTGAGTTGAGAGACATGATGAATTAAATTTTTCTCTTATATCGAGGGGCGTGGCATCGCCCAATGTTTAATATAAATCCCTTCTGGTGTTCTAACTAACTATGTTTTAAATATAGTTGCTATAAGTCTAGTGGTATTTTTTGTTATTACGGAACGTAGCAACTTACAATCGATTTTTATATAGATGAAGGAAATACTTTCTAGGTTTAAGTAATTTCTTCTTTAAAACAAAGCATATTTTGAGCTGCTTATTTGAAGATATATGCTTTTTATTGGGAGAGTACATTTATCATAAAGTAAAGTAAATCTATGCACTCAGTTATGGAACATCTGTTTATTTCAAAGGAGCAACATTTACTTATAGTAAGAATACTTACTCATTTTAAGGAAAAGTTTTCTTTAAAATAATGAATTATTTTTCAAGCGAAACTAATTTTTTTTCGGTGTCTCACACAAAATACATACTAAGTACATACATACGAGGACATTCCAAAAGTCAATTAGTCGAAATTTTCCACATTGAAGATGTCAAACAATGCCAGCAAAATAAGTGACAGTAAAGATTAAATAATTCTCTAAGGCAAAAATATTTTGGCAATACATAATTTCACTTTCAAAATAATACCAATGTTGATTAACATGATAATCTCAAAAATTAAAAGGCAGTAGTAGCAAGCCATTCTGATAAGTTCACTCAAATCAAATTAGGTCGAGATCAAACGAGTATATCATTAATTTTTCTGAGCTGTCAGTACATGCGAATTACCAAAAACTCTAAGAACAAGCAAACTTTCAGCGTAGATTTTTATTTAGGTAATGAGGTACAGTAAAGGCAGCAGCAGCAGCAGCACATTTATGTTTTAATTAAGACGCCGACATTTGCCTGTCATGTTGGACTCACTTTGTTGATGTGAATCCGACATCTTATAAATTTGCAAGAGAAAATCAAGCAAGCGCGAAATGAGTTGAAGATTCAGCAGATACGAAGATGTGAAAGTAACATGGATAGGAGGATAAGCTAAATTAAGAAAAACAAGTTAAGGTGTTATTTTCGGCGAGTCCGAAACTCACATACCCTACGCTGCACTGAAAGTACCTTTTCATCAAATGTTAAGAAGACGTTGAAGAGGTTGAATAAGTCGAAAAAAATGTGAAATGTTAGAAAGGTTGACAGAGGTTGAAAAATGTTGAAAAGTCGTAAATATATGCAAAACGTTGAAAAAAGTTGAGAGAGGTTGAAAAACTCTAAAAAAAATTAAAGAGGTTGAAAAAATTTGAAACCATTCAAAATTGATGAAAAAGTCGAAAAAATAATGAAACTTATGAAGAAAGTTAAAAGAGGTTGAAAAAGTCGAACAAATACATATAGAATATATTGGAAAAAGTTAAAGGGTTGAAAAAGTCGAAAGAATATGGAAAATGTTGAAAAAGTCGAATAAAAATGAAAAATTTGAAATATGCCACGCCCACTTCTCCAATTCCGCCCACTTTTGGTTCAACAAATTATATTTGTGATCGACATCCTCATATTAAATTTCAGCACAATAGCTTGTATAGTTTGCGATATATGCGGCAGTTTAATTTAAAATTTAGGGCGGTGACACACCCACTGGTACAATCCAGCCCGGTTTTGATCCAGAAATAGCTTTTCATAAGCAAACCCCTAACACCAAATTTTAGTATGATTGCTCACATATTACGATTAATATGCCACTTATCGTATTTTATTTGTATGGGAGGTGCCACGCCCACTGGTGCTATTTCAGCCACTTTTGATTCAGATATACTCTATAGCAACTGAACCACTTTCATCAAATTTCATAGCAATTGCTGCAATAGTTTACTTAAAACAGCGTTTACAAATTTATGTTAATATGGAAGGTGCCACGCCCACTGATACAATTCTGTCAAAACTAATTTATTTTTAAAGCCTATAGTAACTGACATCTAAACACCAAATTTTATGAAGATTACTCTCTTAGTACGCTATTTATAACAATAAACAGTTTTTTGCTTATATGGGAGGTGCCAGGCCCCCAGGTACTATTGTACCAAATTTTTGTAATAAAAGACCTTACAGCAAGTATATCTACCTCATTAAATTTCATTACGATTACGTTGATCGTTCTCTTAATATAACGTTTATAAATATTGTGGGCGGTGCCACGCCCTTCAACGAGTTTTTTCAATAAAGAGGCTGAGCATGTATTGATGACAGCTTTCAGCGGCATCATCTCCAAGATTTTTATGAAAATCGTTTGTGCCAATTTTGAGATATATGGAATCAAAATGTTTAGCAGTTGAAAAGTGCCACGCCCACTTTTTCAATTCCGCCCACTTTTATCTCAACTCAAGATATATTTGATATGTATCCGTTTACCAAATTTCATAATAATATCTTGCACGGCTTACGAGATATGGTGGTATAAAGGTTAAAATTTAGGGATGTGCCACGCCCCTGTAGGAAGCTTTGAAAACTTGTAACCTAACCTAATCCTAATCTTGTTCACATGTGCATCAAATCACCAATTTTCATCAAAATCGCTGCAACTTTTTCCAAAATTGACCAAAATTGATTTACATAGGGTATGGGCGGTAGGCGTGTCAGTTAACCGATTTCGCCCATTTTCAATAGCAAGATGCCTGCAAGAAGATGTGACCTGTGTGTGATAGTTTCATTCAATTAGCTTTCTTGGTTTTCCCGTAAAACTGATTTCAACAGACACCCAGACAGACAGACAGACAGACGGACATCGCTAAATCGACTCAGATGGTGACGCTGATCAAGAATATATATACTTTTCCATACCTGCCACGCCCCCTTCGATGTGTTACAAACGGAGAGACAAAGTGAATATACCCACGGTGTAGGGTATAAAAAAAAACATATCCTTACTTAAGACCGTGTAAGAAAAGTGATGTTGCTTAAGTGATGGGTTAAATGTAATGCAGCAAATGTTGAGCGTATTGCTCGCTAAAGATAAATGCTCACAAATAATGAGATAAAATAAAATTTTCAAAAAATTACACTTAAATTCTGAAAGAATTTGAAAGTAACTACGCATTCAGCACTTTTGATGTGATAATGATCATGTTCAAAAGTAAAATAAAAGGCAGACAAAATGAAACATTAAATGTAATATTTTAAGTGTCAAAAAAGAAAATAATAAGTAATCGGATTTAAGTTTTCAAATAGTGAACTTGAGTGATGACAATAATCCAAATAAGTCAATTTATATGTAAAACTTACATTCAACGCTACCCCAACTTGGACATGTAAAGAATGCGGGAGAGATTTACCTGAAAAGAAATTAAAAAAAAAAAAATCAACATTAAAAAATATCTTTTCAATAAATTAATCTTTTAAGTTTTTAAAATGTTTGCTACTGCATTACGCATAGTAGTTGGCGGGAAAATATAAAACAAAATTTTATAGGTTTTCTTGTTAATACCATAACAAATGAACAAGAGATAGCAACAAAGGAATGTCTCGGCTCGACTTTAAATGATTTGCTTGAATTAAGTTTTCTTTTACATAAAACATTTAAAGAAGATAGTAATAAATTTAACACATTTTTATGATATTTATAAGATATGAGTGTAAATAGACAGCACAAAATAACATGAGGAAAAAAAATTTTTAAAATTATGTAGGGCTTAAGTTTGTAAGCGATCTAGATTTATCGAAACTGATAGTTTATCGAAATTTGTACAACAAAGAATGCTAGCTATTTGAACTTTTATGTCATATTTAAATGAAATACCATACTATATGATTCATAAAGGTTTCACTATTATGTATTTAGATAGTAAATTTGAGCCCCTGGCTCTGCTCGTGCGCATACAGCTGTATAGTCCCGCACATACTTTGCAAGTTACAACCCATGTGTCAAATTTCAGAACTGCAGCTGCTAAAGAAGTCAAGACATAATGTTTTAAATATATTCTTATTATAAGACAGATAACACGTCAACATCTCTTTTATAGGAGGTGCCACGCCCCATTGTTAAACTAGCTCATATACGAAATGCTTAGCATGAACAATATTTATCCACATAGCTAATTTCATAGCTGTCACAGGCGACAAGATATAGCGTTTTAAGTATTTCTTTTATTTATGTGGTGACACGCCCACTTCTAACAAGGTGGGCACAATTATTTTTTGCGGTTTAAGGTAGCTTTACAATTGCTGCTGACATTTAAAAAGACTATTTTGATTAAAAATTTCTTCAGGAAAATGCTGTCAAAGTGAAAGATTCAGTATTGGTGATTTTTATGTTTAGTTGATTTTCTTACGAGTTAGCCACTGGAATAAATTTTTAAAATTTAGTCTATCTAAAATTTCAAAGTTTTATCTTGAAAACGGTGCTAAAATTATTGATTTGTTATTATTTTCACAAAGCTTATGGCCATTTAAAATCACATCACAATTAATTTTAGACAACAGGTCGTATGAGCAACCTTTATTTCGTTAAGTAAAACTGCGTCACAATGTTACTATTTTCATGGGAACAAAATTTTAGTCATAGCTTCTGTGTAAATAATGATATTTAAATAATTTAAACAGCGTTTTAAAGATAGAACATTTTAAGATTAATATTGAAAAATTTGGACAGTGACAAGAGAATTTTTACAGAATAAAGTTCAGAACAATTTTATCAAAAAAAAAAAAAGTTTTCGAGGTGCTTTTCTATTTGCCATCTAAATTGCTATACGATAATATAATTTAAAAGAAAAAGTTAAAATCATTGCACGGTGGTCCTGAACGCAAAAAAATGTTCGTCAACGCTAATGAAAGATTTGGCTTATGCGAATCGAAGAAGAAGTCATTTAATTGTTGCATTGTATAATCAGTAAGAGTTTGATGAAATTTAAATAAAATTCAAAGAGCCAATGCGAGCAACTAAGGAAATGTTCAAACCGCAGCAATTTAATCTCAAGAACGGAAAAAATATGCGCCCCAAAATGTTACGCTTCATAGTAAATACCAGAAGGTTAAGAACTTTAAAGGTCATTTCAGAAAAATTTTAATTTTGTATAATATCACCTTCAATTATGCATTTGTTTTTTTTTTACTTGCATAATTTCAAAAACAATTTAATTCAAAGAATGTAATTTACGAGAATTTATAAATTACGGCAGTATTATATAATAATTTTTATAAATATAAAAACTACAACACCAACTGAATACTTTTAATAAATTAGATTTATGCTAAAATTAAGAGCCATACGAAAAACTAATTTCATTACAATAAATACCACAAAGCCATTCAGATATTGAAAATATGAAATTTGCGAGCATTGTTTGCAAATTATTGAATTTAATTAAATTGCATGCAAATTTGCCATTGATTCCGTAATCTATATATTTTTTATATTGTTCATAGCATTTACCGCGCCCTAACATAGTTTTCTTTGTTCTTTTATGCTTTCGCTACTTTAATTGTTGCAATATACCAGAGTTGTAAAAATGTGTAATCACTTGATGAGTCTCACTTGAATATACAATTCTATACTCATTGACATAATGCACTATGATCGAATAAAAATCTATCGAAATTTGCATTGTTTTACAGCTTTGCAAAATACACAACAGTTAGCGTATAGTTTGTGCATTTCATACCACAATCTTTTAATTGATTTGGTTTCACTCAATAGCTGTGAATGTAAAACATTAAAGGTAGGCGTTGTATGGTATATTTTTTCCCCTCGCCTCGTTTTTTAATCTCTTTAATGGGTCCAATTAAGAATTCGCACAACGAATTAAAGCCAATCCACCACTAAAGTTCAAATGTCAGCTTGCAATTGCATGCAATTCTTTCAAATCTAAGCAATTTTTTGTCTTTACACAAATGGTCATACTCCTACTACAGAAAATAGATAGAAATGTAAGGAGAACGTAAGTAAAGTTGCTGTTGATTTGCAGCTGCAATTTACAATGAGAAGCCATAGAATTGGCTAATCACCTTAGAGATAAGTAGCAGATATTTGTTATTAAGCATAAAACGTTGGTGTGTAATTAAAAAAAAGAAGGTCTTTAAAAAGGTTTAATTTTTAACTTAAAATTAGTACATCATACAAAAAAGAGGTTTAAAACAAACTGTTACTATGTGAACTCCGAGAGAATTCCCGTAAGTTTTTGATAATTTTTCGTAAGCTTATTTTGAAAGAGGTTGGTCTTAAAAACAAGAGACGTAAAGTTCTTAATTTACTGTTTGCCCTGGCACCTAGGATGGCGTTTCTTTCAGCCCAACAAAACTTTATTAGCTCACATACCAAGTACATCTCCATGCGATCGCTTATAAAGGGTGATTTTTTAAGCGTTTGGTTTTTGAAAATTGAAAAAAGAACAGAAAATTTGCAATGGTGAATGAAATATTTATTTGGATCGATACATCAATTCCTGCCATTTATTTTTTTAAGATTATTTCATGTAAATGTTGCCTGCGGCTACGCCCGAGGTGATCCATACGTAAGCTTCAATTTCGTCATACTTTTTCCAGCATTTCAGCCTGTATCTCACCAATGGCAGCTATAATGTTGCCTTCCTGGGCTGCAATTGTGGCTGTCTTGTCCCTGTACACGACAGACTTCACGTAGCTCCACAAAAAATAGTGTAGTGGGGTCAAATCACATGATCTTGGCTGCTCAAAAGCGAGAGATTAATTGCTCACCAAACTCGCCTCTCAATAGGTCCATGGTATCGCGTGCCGTGTGGCATGTAGCACCGTCCTGTTGAAACCACATGTCAACCAAGTCCAATTCTTCTATTTTGGCCAAAAAAAAGTCGATAATCATCGCATGGTTTCCTTGCACCATTGATTATAACGTTGCGATTTTCATTATTTTTGAAAAAGTATGGTCCAATAATGCCGCCGACCCACAAACCGCAACAAACACTGCATTTTTTAGGGTGCATTGATAGCTCTTAAGCTGCCTCTGGCTGCTCTTCAAACCGAATTCGTCAATTCTGTTTGTTGACGCATCCATTGAGCTAAAAATGAGCTTCGTCGCTGAAGAAAATTTTTCGATTTTTTTTTTCATTTTTCACATTTCTTACAAAGCACGAATTTTGTTAATAAAATTCAATGATTTGCCAGCGTTCTTCGTTTGTTAGTCTATTCATGGTGAAATGGCAAATCTTACTGAGCATTTTTGGTTTTGACACATGTTACGAATCATGCGTGAGATTTCAAAAAATTTACACTGAAAAAACAAATAGCAAAAAAATCACCCGTTAGCTTGGTGCATTGCATTTGATTTCATTGTGCAATTTGAAACAGCCACACTGATACCGTTCCAAAAGAAAACCAATTGTCATTGAATAAGATAGATTTTTTTACGAAAATTGGACAGAAGAAGAGTGGAAGTGAGATTGAGCCATAGAGGCAACATGTTGTTACGAAAGTCATTTAAGTAATTTCGCAGCAAGGATATGGATAAAATTGGTCTGAAGCAAGTGTTAGTCTGTTGAACTTCATACTACTTCAATTGTTCTAGTTTTCTCGAATTGGGGTGCTTTCTATCTCAATGTGGTGTTCATTTGTTTCAAGCTTAAAGAAAAGTATATTGAGCAATGCATACGAAGCGTAACAGATATAATTTGAACTGATTAAAAAATGGATTTCTTTAAAATTAAATAGCTTGCGTTATGGTTTGACGACATATGAAAGTACTGACACTACGTTAGCACGAGTTTATTAAAAAAAAGAAATTATGATCCTAGCTTGTTTCAATCCGTTTTGGCGAAACAAAATGAGCGACATAAATCTAACATAGATACCTTTCATTCTGTGTTCTTTGTGAGCATTCAAAGTTTGACAAACTTCATGAAAAAAAAAATCGAAAATAAAGGAGATACGATAAGAATTGTGCTATCTTTTAATCGTTTTAAAATTTCTAATAAAAACTGCTTTTATTCGAAAAAAAAAAAAAAATAATATAGTTAGAGTAGTGATGTCCATTTCAGCATATATGGGAAAAGAGCACGCATGATTTCAGGTGAGCACAGCGGGGTTTGACGAGGGGAATTTTTATGTGCAGAAGAAAAGAGTATGAAGTCTTTAGTATATGTGTTCCAATTTGAAACAAAAACAAATGCTAAACCGGAAAAAAGTACAAGTGTATTTATTCATGTTTTAGATTTTATCAATAAAACAGCTTTTCCGAACGGGTACTAAGAGCAGGAGCAAAAATTGAAATACTGAAGAGCGTAACTCACAAAGTGAAGATAACTTGATCAAAAATTACGGGGTTTAGTAGCCGACAATTTGTTGACATTTTAGTTTTAATTTAAAAATAAATTGTTTATTTCCTATTAAATTTTCTGTTTCTAGCAATTTTTGAAACCAAAAAAGTATTTAGAAAAAATTTTTTTTTTTTTCAAAAAACAGTATGTTGTTTTCAAAATTCGGGCATGAAGATTTGTTGGAATTTTAGGTTTCATTAAAGGAAAAAAATTGTTAATTTTTGACAAGATTTGCGTTTTCTAGCCATTTTTGAACCAAAAAAAAAATAGCAAAATACAATTTTTTTTTTTCGGAATTTAACTCAAAATAAAAAAAATAATGATTTTTGTTCGAAATTCGAACTCCGACGATTTATTGTCATTTTAGTTACCTTTCATTAAAAAAATATTGTTAATTTTCGACAAGATGTGCTCTTTTTTGTACCAAAATACACGATTACCTTGGTCAAAAAGACTTTTTTTTTCGAAAAATTATAATATTTCATTATGAAAAATGGATCAGTTCTTATCGTACGTATGCACGTCTTTTGGAAAGGATATCAATGTTTTCATCTCTTCAACATCAATGATTTTATCATATGTATGTTCCAATTTCTTTTTTCTGCCTCCTTAAATAATTAAATTTAATTTAGTTTACCTACATCTCACGGCGGGGCTTAAGCATTTTTGATAATCACCACCTATATATTCAAAATCTTTTTATTTTTATTTTTTATGCTCAGTGAATTTTATGTATGACCCAAAACAACTTGTTTGCTTTTACCGAGCCCAAAAAAAGCGAAAAGATCAGCTCCAATGTAATATTTTTTAACTACAATTATTTTTCTAGAGGATGGGGAGTATTTCAAAAATTAACTTAAATTTACTAAGTTTTTACAGTGTATTTTCGAGCTCCAGTAAAAATTTTACATTTTTCAAAAATAAAAAAAAAAACTTTTAAGCGGTTGAAGGTAATTTTGTGAAAAGTATTGAGACAAAAAAAAATACCAAAAAAAATATTTTATCACAGCTATTTTCGTGCTATTATCTGACTGAAAAAGTGTTTGCGAAAAACTAAATTTTTCTCAGAAAAACTAAAAATTAAAAAAAAAGTTTTATTCATGACGCACAAAGTGTTCACATCCTTTCATTCGACAGCTAGTTTCATTACACAATCTAATCCAACACTTTTCAATCCACTAATGTCTAATTTGATTTTACACAAATTAAATTTCGTCGTTATAACACGCACGCACATAGACGATGGTAACCCAGCAGGCAAATGAGCAAAACCTGCCTCAGAGAAGGCCTGCTAGCACTGCTGCGATTATATAAGAACTTCTCAAAACTAGATTTTCATGCAAATAAAAATACAATCACAGAAGAAAAAAAAACAATTAATATTCAGAGTCCTTACGATGTATTAAAATTTAATTTTTGCCAAGTACTTCTGAGAGTCCTACTACGATAAGCGGTGTTAGAAAGCCTGCATAGGAAGGCCTGTTTTCTGAGGACATTTCATATAAAAAAGAAAATACGTTTGAAAGGAGGGTGGAAAGCCTTATAGTTACTTACCAAGAAAGGCCTTCTAAAAGCACTCTTAGCTCCTGCCCTTGCCTACTGGGAATATGTGCGTACACTTAGATACAACACGTCAGTTACATTGCAAGCACACGCACATAATCATCATTTACGACGAAAATTTTTTAGCAAAAAAGACAAATTGCGCTTTAAATTGCCAGCAGCAGCAGCAGCGGTAACAGCAATCTACAAGATATAAATTAAATTCTCTGTGGCTTCTTTTGCAGTGATTTGTTTTTGCACTTTTTCTTAATGCAAGTTGTATCGACTGAATGGATGCAGCATTTGCATATGCTGGCTGGCTCACTGACTGACTGACTGCTTTAATATCAACGTCAAATATCTGCACATAATTTGTAATAAATCAAATTTAATGCACGTTCCACTGGATACAAGTGAGTCGTCGTCGTCGTCGTCGTCGCTTGTTATTTAATTTTCATATTCATTTTGGCTGAATTGGCAGATTGGTGGATTTTCAGTTTTGATGTCGTTGATTTATGCGACTGTGTAAATATTTGTAGCTGGAAATTCGATACGCTGTTCGTCGTCGCACATCAAATAACATGATTTAATTATTTTATGAATACAAAATTTGCCACAAAGTATCGGTGTATAGGGGCAATATCATGAAGTACCAACAAAATAATTGAAGATAAAAACTAAAAGTTTTTTTTTTTTTGAAAAAAATTGTTAGGTTAGAAGGAACAATGGGGCCCGTTTTTCGTAGTTCACAACTTCGGTATTATTTAAATGTAAAGGTACTTTTTGATTATTAGTATGAAACTACACTCGATTTGGGCACATAATCGCTTACAGTCTGTAGCAATATTGTTGGTGTTGGCAAGATCTATGATCGGCACATAGAGTTTAAGCATCTTCGAGCTGACTTTTAATCACTATATTGAAAGAAGCTGAGAAAACGTGACAAAAAACTTTGTGTTCAAGCAGTCATCAAATAAAATGTTTTTTCCAACTCATGGATTTGCCCTAAATGTTAACATCACAACACGTTGCATTACATTAAGATATCTACTTGTACACTTCTACATACATTGGCGTCTCTTAACTGTGACGCGACATTTCAAAGATAAATTAATTAGGCTGCAAAAGAAAAAAACAACTGCAACAACATCATCAGCTGCCAGCAACATACAGTCGCATGTAATTGACGCAACCAACATATGAGTACTACAGGTGTTAAAAGTAACCGCACACTGCTGACTTGATGCAGCATAGTAAATTAAAATGCTAAGTAAATTGGATTTATTTTTTATTTTTTTGACAAAAAAATAAAACTTAAATTTATTAAGTGTTTATAACTTATTGCAATAAACAATTTTTTTTCCACAGTCTTAAGTTTTTAATTTATTGCAAAAAGCAAAAATACATGGCGCCACATTAAGCATTCAAATCAATTCACATCAGATGCATCAAAAGTTGGCGCTTAACATGGAGATTACATCGTGGAGATTGAAAATTGTTCACAATATTTACTGCAGGTAAAACAAAAAATTTAATTTTTTTTTTTTTAAAGTGACTTAATCAATCTCAACCACAATCTTGAATTTACATAAATTGGTTGGGTTTCTTAATTTTATTTAATTATTTTAGTTCTTATTACATTTACGAAAAAAATGGAAGGAATTATACAGATCATGGTAAAAAAAAACAACACAGAAAATTACTTTGTTAACTTTTAATTTCTATAAAGGGTGTTTCAGAATTTACGAAAGAAGCAATTTTGATAGAAAACACAGAGGTTTTTAATTAAAAATTATAAATGTTTTATTGATTAACAATCGAATAGCATATTGGGAAAATGGCCTCCGCGGCGTTGTTTACTTACTGACTTGAGTGGCCATAACAACCCGTTGCTGGGTTACGGCCGACCTCAAAAGTTCTCTCCAGGCGCTTCTGATTTGCGCGCGTCTTCTACAATAAGTTGCACGAAGCGTGGATAGGGTTTCCTAGGTTTGGTCTTTCCATCAACTTCCGCATCAAACACCCTTTTTCGCCGGAACTTTTCGTTCATACGCACAACATATCCCAGCCAGCGCAGACATTGGATAGTGATGCGCTTGACTATGTCAATGTCAGCGTAGAGCTCGTACAGTTCGTGTTTAATTTGAATACTGTAGCCGTCGCCGACGCGAACAGGACCAAAGATTTTGCGAAGAATTTTTCTCTCAAACACTCCAAGCGTGTCTGCATTCGTCTACGACACAACCCTTGCTTCTGCGCGGTAGAGAAGCACGGGTAAGGTGAGCGTCTTGAAGACTTTCAGTTTTGTTGGGCGAGAGAGGTCTCTACTACTCAATTGCTTACTGAGACGATATTAACACCTATTAGCAAGAGTGACTCTTCGCTTTATCTTCACGGCTTTGCTGGCATATAAACACTCTTTTGTCGATATTTTTCATAACCGTTTCGTAAAAATGTGGCTGAATTTCGTCGATACAACGCTCAATTTGCTCTTTCAAGGTGTGGGTGGTAGTGGGCTTGTTAGCATAAGTCTTCGACTTCAAAAAAACTCAAGCATAAAACTTCAACGGCATTAAATCACTTGGTTCAGCAGTAATTGAATTGTTTTTCGAGCTGTATGACATATGACACCGTCTTTTTGAAACCGCATGCCGTCCACATCTATGTCTTACAATTTAGGCACAAAAAACTGGATTATCATTATCATCAAAAAATTGTCCAATGATGCCTTCAGCACAAAATTCGCATCAAATATGACATGATGTGGATGCCCTTGTTTCTCAACAATCCCTCCCTCCCAATGAACCTCATCGCAGAAGATGATTTTGTTTGAAAAATCAGGATCCATTTGTTGTTTCATAAACCACTCAACGTACTTTCTGCGCTGTTCGTGGACAATAAGCTTCAGTTCTTGAGTCAATTGAACTTTTTACGTAAAGAAATCCGAACCTTTCGTGAGAATACGCTATAGAGCGCTTCTTGAAATATTCAACTCTTGATCACGAGGCCAACTTCATATTCCTGACCTCTCAGCAACACTCTCACTGCTTCGTTGTCTTATGTTTAATGACTTGTTGAAAGACGGCCAGAATATTAAAGATCATTAATTGATCCAGTCTCCCTGAATTTTGTCATTAATTTCTCACATCATTTTGTTTTTAAGAAATTGCTCAACAATTAAAACGCATTGTTCTTTTGTGTATTATTTTCAACACAAACTGATCACCATTTTGTCCAGTTTTCGAAATATATCTCAATTTCTCTTTTTTGACTCGAAAGCTAGTACACTTACAGAGGAAATGGTTTAAGCTTTTTATTTAATACTTTATGGGATTTTAATATAAAATAAAATACACTGAGAAAAAGATTGCTTGGAATGATTTTTTCACAATAAATGTTGCATTAAGTGCATGGAGTTTTTTCTTCTCAAAATTTATCAAGCATTTTTTCTGTAAGCCTACTAATTTTCGAGCCAAACTATGCAGAAAGATCCGGATCCGAATGATCGATCGAAAAAATTCGATTTGCTGTCTCATTGTGAGTAAAAAATTGCATGGGAGACAGGATCTATCTTGAATACCCTATGAGTTACAGGGTATTTAACAAT
This sequence comes from Tricholauxania praeusta, assembly GCA_949775025.1. Lineage (NCBI taxonomy): Eukaryota > Metazoa > Arthropoda > Insecta > Diptera > Lauxaniidae > Tricholauxania > Tricholauxania praeusta. Next base: position 15,891,181 of record OX459031.1, on the reverse strand, counting down.
GTTGCTTTTGAGTAGCACTTACAAACAATGATTACATCATAACTTTCGAAGTAATACAGCTAAGGCAATAAAATGAGTGAATTTCATTAGGTAAATAACTCGCATAGTTTTCAGTAGCACCATTCTTGCAGCCGTGTTTTCAATTCAGAATTATCGCTTGTCAAAGTTAACAAAGTTTTCTTTTTGATTTTTTGTTTATAATTAGTTTTTTTAATTTTTTTTTTATATTTTTTTTTTAAATTATTTTCTTTTAAAATTTTTTTTTGGAAATTTTTTTTTTTAAATTTTTTTTTTACAATCATTTTTTATTTTTACTTTTAATTTTTTTTAAATTTTTTTTTTAATTTTTTTTTTAATCATTTTTTTTTTAATTTTTTTTTAAATTTTTTTTTAAATTTTTTTTTAATTTTTTTTTAAATTTTTTTTTAATTTTTTTTTTTTAATTTTTTTATTTTTTTTTTTTTTTATTTTTACTTTTAATTTTTTCTTAAATTAATTTAATTCATTTTTTTTTTCTTGAGTTTATTTTTTTTAAAATTTATGTTTTTAAATATTTTTTTCTAAATCTTTTTTTAAACATTTTTAAATTTATTTTTTTGTTTTTTGTCCAAAATTTTTTCTTTAACTTTTGTTTTAAATTGCAATTTTTTTCTAAAGTACCGTAATTAAATAAGATTATTTTATTCATATTTTACAAGTTACTATACAAAGATTTGACCTGTGTCGTGTACTTTTCCAGGTATCAATTTATTTAAATGTTACCAAAGTGGCTTTTTTTTGCTCGGATCTGGGCTACCCTGTATATAAAAAATATAGAACTTAAGTGATTGGTGACACGCTATACTGGGTTATATTTCCCTGAACTTTTAAAATAGCGCTCAAAGCACAAATAAACTGTGTTCCATATCGAATCACTTATTTTAAGCAATGCATGGCTTGAGTGAATTTTTTTTCGGTGTACGATTGCAATGATTTAAAATGAAGCAATATAAATCGTTTTAATAGTGAAAACCATAGAATTAAAAATTTGAAAGGAAGACAAACATTTTGTTTTATATTGTGAAAACAATCTTTGACGAGGCATAATTTCCATGTCGTTGCATACAAATTAGGACTTATCGAAAAGTCCCTTTAACCCAAATTGTTGTTCAATTAAATTATGTTAAATCATTTTTTGAAAAACCACCCTTAAATAATAATTCAATCGATAGCAGCTTGACAACCCACACATTCTATTTAACATTTCTTCAACATCAATATGACTTTCATTCTTTTTTTTTGTTGTTGTTTCTAATTCAAAACATCCGCTGACACAATTAACTGACCTGACCCACGTTCTTTTTTCTAAATTTGCGCTAAATTCGATTCGTTAGCAAAACTGTGACATGTGCTGCATTCTTATTTTTATTTTATCCCATCAATACCAAAAGTTGCCTTCTTATTGCAAAAATCGAGGGTTGCTACCTATTATATCGAGAAAAAAATGAAGTTGATGGCTTTGGATTAAGCACCACCCTAGGGGATACAAACTATGGTAAAAGACACGTCGCAATCGTTAGTGCTGCACACATATGCCCTTCCCAGGGGATGTTTTAGGCTTTAGTTTTGTTTGCAGTAGTTTTCGTATTATTATTGATTTTATTCTGCTTTATTTGATTGAAATAAATATTTTCTTAGCAGATTAACCTACATAATGGGAAAAGCTGTATTACTTGGTATCTTTTTTTTATCTGGGATTAAGTGGCATAGTTTGCTTTTACGAAAAATAGAACAGACATTTATTTTTAATCGTTCAATGTTTTCGATTTGTGTTTCTTTTTTAACTACTAGCTGTCAAATAATTAAAAACAATAAAAATTCAGAGCAAACTCGAAAGTTCGCTAAAGTGCTGGATTAAGATAGCGATAGAGGGGACTAGAGCCCCGAGCTGAAGAGGGCCCCCAAAACAGCGGTAAATTAATATATAAAGGTAGAATCAGAGATAAGGCATAAGCACCGGACCTCGAGCTCGAGTAAAGTGCCACTGAAAATCGATTTGAATAAATTTAAGCTAAAAGTTTGTGAACACTTTTGCTAAGACTTGTGAATTATTTTAGATCATAAACAAAGCAGTTGCTTTTACAGCATAAAAAGTGTGTTTTTGATTACAACACATTCCAGTGATATGGCTTGTTGAAAAAATGATAGATAGCTTATACAATGGCTTAGGTATAATCTTTTTCATTCCGTTTATGACGCATAGAAGAGGGCAAGGTAAGTAGTTTAAGTTTTTTTTTTAAGTTTTCAGAAATATGTACTAGAATTCATTCGAAATACCAAAAGACAAAAAAGAAGCACTTTTTTACAAGTTATACAAATTAAATATATTACATTGAGGGAATTTTTGAAGTACAAAACTCTATACGAAATCATTTAGTGATACAAGTTAGCATTAGAAAAAAGTGAGAAAGTTTGAAAATATGCGTGTGCCATATGGGTAAGAATTTTTCAAACGGGCCACTTCTCAACCGCATGTGCTATTTTTTTCACAAAACTTTGTTATTTAGATAGTGGTATATGCTAGAAATCGAACTGTGATATTATTTTATTTTTATTATTTTTTTTGTTGTTGTTATAGGCAATTGAAATTCGGGGACAAAATTTTTTCAAGAACTTATATCTTTTGAACGAGTTCGACGATTTTTATAAGTTTAACGGTGTTCGATTTGTATTGAACTGGAGTATAAGTGAAATTTTTTTCAATCTTAAGTGATGTTTTTTTCAGTGTTTAAAATACGTTTATTTATTAAAAGTAAATAAAAAACAGCCTTCCCTGTCCGATTGAAAACCAAAAAAAAATATATAAATGTAACAAACATTAAGGTACAATATTCCGTTGAGAAAAAAAATGGATCGCCCTTGACGTAATTTTTATTAATATATTTGTAACTCTGTATTCTTTAAATTTTGTTTATTTTTCTACATAATAGTTCAGCAGAAATAGGGTTTGAACAACAAAATAGTTCGTTACAGCAATGTGACAGCGGAATATTGTCGAACAAGCTCTTGTAAAAGAGGACAAAATAAATCGAACTGACATTAACTATCCGGGGTTGAATGGGGTGCATTTTTAGAGGTCGAACACAGTTTTACATTATTTCTGGCTAAGCTGTGCATACTATCAAAAAAAGGTTCATGCAAAAAATGTAGGAAATAAGAAGATCTACAAATTTTGTCCTTTTGTTTCACCTTAGCCTCAAAATGGCTGAAAACCGGTTTTTTTTGTTTTTAATTTTTTTTTTTTACAAAAAAGTTTCTATGAAGCTGAAACTTGAGCAAAAGATACTTTTTAGTACTACACAAAGACGGTAATTTTTTCAGACAGAAAAATTTGGAGGTTGTTGTTAAATTTAAATTTTAAACCAAAAAAACCGAAATTTTTAACTGCGGTTCCTCTTAAAACTACACCTCCTAAGAAGTTTTTTTTTGGTTCACTTACTTGCTGTTATGTCTACTTTAGATAAATAGTAAAAAAAGGTATACTACAATGGAAAAAATGACCGAAAAGTTGAAAAATCGAGGGTTTCTTATAAAAAAAATTTTTTGGGCAACAAAATGATACAGTCGCAGTAATAAAAAAAAAATTATTTTTCCAATTTAAAACTTGAGCTAAACAAGGTTGTCTTATACATGTCAAATTGTCAAATTTGTCAAAGAAAAAAATTAAAAACTAAAAAACCGGTTTTCAGCCATTTTTTCAAAAAATTTTGAGATTAAGGTGAAAATGATCAGGACAAAAGTTGTAGATCTTCTAATTTCTTACAACTTTTGCATTAAACTTTTTTTGATAGGATGCACAGTTTAGCCAGAAATAATGTAAAACTGTGTTCGACCTCTAAAATTGCACCCCATTCAACCCCGGATAGTTAATGTCAGTTCGATTTATTTTGTTCTCTTTTACAAGAGCTTTTTCGACAATATTCCGCTGTCAGATTGCTGTAACGAACTATTTTGTTGTTCAAACCCTATTTCTACTGAACTATTATGCAGAAAAATAAACAAAATTTAAAGAATACAGAGTTACAAATATATTAATAAAAATTACGTCAAGGGCGATCCATTTTTTTTCTCAACGGAACATTGTACCTTAATGTTTGTTACATTTATATATTTTTTTTTTGGTTTTCAATCGGACAGGGAAGGCTGTTTTTTATTTACTTTTAATAAATAAACGTATTTTAAACACTGAAAAAAACATCACTTAAGATTGAAAAAAATTTCACTTATACTCCAGTTCAATACAAATCGAACACCGTTAAACTTATAAAAATCGTCGAACTCGTTCAAAAGATATAAGTTCTTGAACAAATTTTGTTCCCGAATTTCAATTGCCTATAACAACAACAAAAAAAATAATAAAAATAAAATAATATCACAGTTCGATTTCTAGCACATACCACTATTTAATAAAAAAGTTTTGTGAAAAAATTAGCACATGCGGTTGAGAAGTGGCCCGTTTGAAAAATTCTTACCCATATATTAAAAGCAAACTTTTAAGACTATGTTTTTGGAAAGTAATTAAAATACAGTTAGTTATTAAATGTGAATGTAGTGGAAGCATTTACATGTAACGCAGCAAAACACCTCATACATGCCACACCCACAAAACCATGAAAAAAAGTCCTATCAATAAAAAATTTAAGACTTTCACTTTTACGGCAGTGTGAACTCAGCGAAAAATGCCATTGCAAAATTGAAAATATTTTTTTGATTAAAACGCGCAAAATTTTGAAATTGAAAATTGTAAAAATAACATTTTTCTCTTTATTTTGAACACAAAAAACTTTAAATTTAAATTTAAAATTTTAATGAAAAATTGAAAATTTTATTTTAGATTTAAACGCGCAAATTTTGAAATTGAAAGTTGTAAAAATAACATTTTTCTCTTTACTTTTAACACAAAAAAACTTTAAATTCATTTTGAATCTGAAAAGTATTGAAAATGACATTTTTTAACTTTACTTCAATCGTGAAAAACTTCCAAGTTACATTTTTAAAATGCAAAGTAATTGAAATTACACTTTTTTATTTAACATTTATCACTTTGAATTATACATGAAATCACTTTAAATCAAAGTGGATTCTTTTTGAATCCAAATCAAAAATGTTGCTCTTCAAGTTAAACATTTTCGACTTTGGCGCTAAGTCATAAGCATTTATGGCTGAAAAGATAAAATAATTATATTGTTTTCCTGAATGTATGGTATATTATTTTTGGCAGAGAAAACTCTTACAAAATTTTTCTTAATTTCAAGCTTGCTTTGTTACATTATATGTATTAAAAAAGAAAAATAATCTAAGAACAGGTAAACAAAATCATTTGAAAATGAATGCACACAAATCAGTATTTATGAAATTCATAAAACTCTAAATCATCGCTCGCACAAAGAAGCTATGAACACTCGAGAACTTGTTAACAACAGCTTGTTAATAAAAGACTATGCCATAAATCAAGCTAAAGAGCCAAGCAAACAAAATATAAAAGATTTTTCAAAGAATCCAATTAACACAAGAAACGTGCGACACGTGTCGACATCTTGCACAAATGCATAAAGAAGCAGTTGCAGCTGCAGTAGCTGCAGCAACAGCATGAACTGCTGCTACCTACCTACTGCAAGAGCAATTGTAACAAGCGAAACATCGTGTTGTACGAAATGCTGCAGCATAAAACTAATGAAGCGATTGATTATGATTTTTGGTTTGTAAATTACAAACGGAGGATTTTTTTTTTTTTGAAGATGTTGTAGAATGGCGAAAAGAAAATGCTGTATGGCAAATTAAATTACCAAATCATAAAATTTAAGTAGCAAATTTGCCACACAAGCAGCTGATGTTAATGGTTAATGGTGACAACAGCTTTCTACATTTGCTGCGCTTAGTAACATCAATTGAAATATAAGTCGACATACCTTAAGAGATAATGGTATTTTTGCAGCTTTTTTAATTTATTTTAATGTCAAGTCTTTAAAAACCAACTACTTACTTAAACACTCCACCGAAAATTCCGAAATAACTCACCTGCAAAAGAAAACGAAAAAAAAATATAAAAATAAAATTACATTAAAAAGTTTTACAGTAAAATTGCATTTAAAATGAATTTAATTTTCCCCACAACCTTTAGTTTTCTAACAAAGTTAACAGACAGGAAAATGACCATTTTATATGTACGACGAGTACCAGCACTCGTAGGTACCAGTCCGTCAACGTAATCTAAAAGTTAAACGAAAGCGTGTGTCTGCGTAAAAAAAAGAGCTGCAAAACTTTTTAGTGAAACATTTGTTGCACACACACCCTTAAAACAGGAGGAATGGAAATTTGAAAAGAATTATAAAATTCAGGCAAAATGCTCCAAGGACAATCTAACCAAGGATGACCAAGTCGTAATAGTAAAAGTGTCAGAATCTAGAGAATTTGAAAAATGTTCATAGGAACCGTATGCATTTAAGGCCAAAGTGGTTTGTTTATGTTGGTTAAAAGTCAGGCGAAAGAGCGTGGCGAGTGAAGTGAAGGCGAAAACAGATTTCTGCATTTTATACAAAATATAAAGAAAAAAGTTTTGTCATAGAATTCAAACAAAAAAAAAATATTGCTAATAGTGATGTGACAAGAAAAAGCGAATACTTCACTGTGGTTAAAATGAAGCAATTACATGAAAAATTGAGCAACATCATATTTTTAAGAAAATTTTAGAAATCGTGGGGTATATAAACAGCAAAAAGTTCTCAAAATTGATCAAAATATTCACAAAAATATTTAGTTTTTTTTTGATATTTTTTTTAAGACGTCATAATTTTATTTTTTTTTAAATGTAAATAAAAATAAAAAAATTATTTTCTGTATTTTGTCCGATTTTAGGAACTTTTTACTTCAAGCAATTTTTCAAAAACTAAAAATTTTCCGAAAATATTTAAAATCCAAAAATATTCTTAATCATCCAAACTATGCAAATTTCAAAGTTGAACGTAGTAAAAATAACATTTTTTCCTTTTATTTTTAACACAAAAAACTTTAAATTCATTTTTAATTTGTAAAAATTTGAAAATAAAACTTTTTAACTTTAATTCAATCGTGAAAAACTTCAAATTGAATTTTAAAGTTGCAAAGTATTTGAAATTATCCTTTTTATATTTTACATTAAACACTTTGTCACTTTGAATCATATATGAAATTACAGTAGACTCACGGTTAAGGGAACTAATTCGTGCAGAGCCATTCCTTTCTACTCAGATTTTCCCCTCAATTGAAATAGAATATTAACTCTTAGAATGTAGTTAAAAACAAGGATTTATTTCACATTGCATTGCTTAGTTGCATATTTGCATATAATAAATGCAGGAATCATTAAAAACATAAAAAAATATCACTTAAGTACCTACACTGCCTAACACAAGAACAAATTATTTTGAAAAAAAAAATCCCTATAGAGTAGGCAATGGAAAATTTTTTGCGGTACTCTCGATCGAGTTGTTCTCATAACCCAGGGTTCCCTCAACTGCGAGTCTACTGTACTTTAAATCAATGAGGGTTCTTTTTAAATTCAAATCAAAAATATTTTTCTTCAATTTAAGTATTTTCGGTATAGGTGCTAAGTCATAAAAGTTTTGATAAAAATGTTCTTCCATTTTTTAGCGAATCGAGTAAATAGCCATTTGAGTCGAGTTTTTATTTCTCAAAAATATATTACCGAGCGGCAAATATGTTATAAATAAAACCGTTGAATAGTTATACTATTTGTAGGCAGTAGTGCTCACAAGTCTAGCCACAACAGTCAATTCTTTTTACAAAACGATGGCCGCTTTGTAGTCAGTTTGCATACATCTCTATATACAATGTGTAACAAACGAAAGGCACATTGCCTTAAAACATCGCTTACTAAGTGCCTTTATAGTTTATCGAGTTGCCTACAACTCCACATACAAAGCATGCAGCCAACACGCAAGACCCCTTACATCGCTATATACAAAGTCAGCAGATGACAGACAGGCCGCCTACATTTCTACATGCGAAGTATGCGAAATAGTAGGCAAACAAAAAATTCTATTACAAAAATTTTTTCAACAAATTAAAAAATTTAAATGGAATTTATACATAATTTTGACGATAGTGAAAAAAATGTTATTACGAGTATGTCAGTTGTTAGAACGTTTGCTTGGGACGCAGAACGCTTCGGTTCGAATCCTGGAACAGATAATTCTTTTTAATTGAATTTTACTTACAATTTTTACCATTTATAAAATGATTTGAATAACACAATTTGATTCAACTGAGATTTGAACCTGCTTCGTTTTTAGAATAGTTCGCATGCGACCCCGTTCTTTAGCAAGCTCGGCTACAGGATGTTGATGTTTAATTAGACAAAATTGAACAGATAAAATAAAATCGAGAAATAGTTGAAAATAAATTGCATCGACAAAAAGCACCATACAAATAAGTTACTTTTCATCGATGAATTTTCGGAGTGCTCTGATTATGTGCCTCTAATTACTTTTGAATTCAAACAAACTTCGAAAAAAATGTGGCTATCGTCGAAAGAACTAAGACATTTTTTTTACTCAAAACTTTGGTATTGATTTTCCAAAAACTGAATTATGAGGATATACAAAAGTATAGTCTTTTGGCGTTGATATAATTCTGGTTAAGGACTTTCTCACATTTCATGCACCCGTCGTCATTCGAATAAAGAAATTTGTGTTCATATACATAGTCGTTTCATCTTTAGTTCCAGTAATAAAAAAAAAAAATTAAAAAAAGGAAGCAAAGGACATCGGAAGGACACCAAACAGTTAACGACTAAACGACATCAAAACGACGCATATTGTACAGACAGACGTATGTACGCATTCATATTGTTAGCAAGAAGCTTGTGGTTAAATGTTCTATTGCCAGACACTGCACAACAGGATGCTGTTGTCAGCTTATAAAGTTTATTAAAAGATATTGGTGCTGCGAAGAAATATTAAGGAAAACTTAAAAGATCTGCTAAAGGAAACATAAAAGCAAGTAAAAAAAACTTAAGGTGACAAAGCCCAGCAGACATTGATGGTTAAAATTAGGATGAAAATTTCTCAAATGTTTAATGCAATAAAAAGGCAATAAGCACACGAAGCCTAGAGCCCATTCTTTTTTATATTTATTAGAGGGATCTGTCAAAAGTTGAACGAAAAAATAATTATCATAGATTTTTTAAGATTTTTGGTCCAATGTCTAACGCACGTGACGAATCGCGCACATTTCATACCTGTTTTTAATAGACAGTGAAATCACTCCGCGCTTATTTTTAAAAAAAGGTTTAAACAAATTTTAAAATATACGAAAATTTCCAGCAAGAAAGCAAAAACAAACAAAAAAGACCCATAATTAAAAAATTAATGTTTCGTAAGGGACAAAACACTCCAATCATCTGCAGTTGCAAATGAGTGGAAAATTAAAAATGAAACTGACAATGAGCGCTTAAATTCAAAAACGATTTTATTTATTACATCATAATTATTTATGTCGTACAGAACGCGTGAATGCGCATCAGAATGACACCATTAAAAAATTTTATGGGACTTTAAATTTAGAAGTTGTAATTTGTAATGTCACGCAGACAGCAAGAGGGGACTGAAATGAAATGTACTTTATTTTCTTTAGTTTTGTTTCTCGTGAAATTACTTTTATAAATAAAATCTTATAAAAAAAGTGTACCCTCGTTTAATTTTTATTTATACATTCAGTTAAAATATAACTGAGCCTTAAATAATTAAATGAAACAATAAGGGGTTAAACGAATACGAACAGTGCTTAACACGGGCTTTCTCCATTGATATTTAATGACAAGTCAGTGCTTCACTCAGATTTTTCGTACTAACTATTAGGCATAATCTCAACTAAAATGAAACTTGAATGCAGCTCCGTTTTCGAGATATCAAAATTTTGAGCGAAAGATCAACACATGACAATAAGTTAGCAATTTCAAAATTGTTTTTGACACCAGTGTTACACTTAGGGAAAAAATCAATAATTTTATATTTAACTCAACCAAAATCAGCAAATGTTTAAATTGCGGAAAAACATTTTTGATTTGGATTCAAAAAGAATCCACACATTGATTTAAAGTGATTTCATGTAACGAGTGATTTTTTTGCTATTTGTTTTTTCAGTGTAAGATTTTTGACTTTTCGATCGTGGGCTCAACTGCTTTTTAATTAACATTAAAAAATAATTTTAATTCAATAGAACACTTCAACGACCACCCATGAAGTAAGTGACTGTGGCATCTTTTAATGAAAATTAATTTCAAAGAAAGAAATCGAGAAAAAAATTTACATTTTCAAAATATTTATTAAAAAATACAACTACAAATAGAGCAAATTATTGAATTAAACTTCTATGTTGACAAATTTTTTTTTTCTTGTATTTTATGCTACCAAAAATACAAAATGCAACAAATCAAGACCATAAACGCGCAGTTATTGCATACTAATGAGTTCACAGAAATAAAAAAAAAAAAAAAACAGAAATCCCAAAAATATTTCTCAAATAAATGATAAACCCATGCATTGCTTGAAGGCACCATAAAATATGCGCTCCATAGACATAGACATAGACATTGATATCGAAAACGTGCAATGCGTCATGCTGTGTGGTAGCCAGACATTCATTCACACCTTCTCGTCATGGTGTTGTATGTTGCCACCTTCTTCTGTCGAATGAACGAACGCACAATGTTTTCCATATGCTGGCAATAAATCATAAATTCATCACGTTACTGTTTGATACTTGGTATAAGCTAATAATCCGATTTCCCATACCCTTTATGTATCATTTTAAATATTGGAATATTCAAAATGTGTTGCCGGTTTGATTGTTTTTTAGAAATGCATCAAAAAGGGAGAGTTTTCATTTTTCATTTCAGGCTAAAGGTCGTTATAGCAACATCTAAAGAAATGATTTATTTTCTGTTTTGTTTTGTTTTAATTTTCAGGATTTTATTCGTCTGGGAGGTGCCACGCTCACTTGTCGAAAGTCAGCAACTTTTTGTTTGCACTATAGCGATTACCTTTTTCAAGTGTTGCATTTACACATGTCAAGTTTGATTGCATTTATTTCAATAGTTCGCTCTTTTTTGTATGGCAGTTGCCACGCCTGCTTGTATGAGTTCTACCCATTTCTTCTATAATACTTGCCAATTTTAATAGCTACGTAAACATACTTAACCAGCTAACTTTTTCAGTACAGTTTTTTAAAGATTTTGCATTTATAGTTGACCACACGCCTCTTTATTATATCGTGCTAAAGCATAACTATAGCCACTATGGATTTCAAACGTTTGTTAATGGCATGAACATTTTCAAATTTCGTCAGGTACTTTCTGTACTTTACCATGATATAAAAATGTTAAGGTGGCCATATCAAACTGTGGGCGATAGGCGTGGCTGATCAATCAATTTTACCCTGTTTAAATTTTCTAGTGGAACATTCGAACAATCAACTGGCATGCATTCATTTATTTCGCTAGTTCGAATCAGCATTTGGCGTAAATGCCCCATACATGAACAGTTAAAAAATTTTGGAGATTGCTTTCAATTAGCACTGAAAGAAAATAAATTTTCAAAAAAAAAACCAAAGTTGCAAAAGTAAAATAGTGTCCGATTTGGCGAGGGGTGCCCCATATGTATTATTTTTTATATCTGTCATGCCACAATCTATATGTTACAATTACCAACCTTAACTTATTATAAGTTCGATCATTTATTGTGCTGTAATCAAAAACACACTTTCTACTATATCAAATACAACAGCTTTATTTACTTTTTAAAACAATTCACAACACCTATGAAAATGCTTTAATGCTTCACTTTTTAGCAATTAACATTAACGTTGAAAAACCAGAAGTCTAAGGTTATACTGCTACTTGTTCTTTCCAAACTTTAAAAATACAAATTCAGAAAAGTATGTACTCAAAGTGACCCAAAACATGTGGTTTTAAGGCTGGCTGCTTAAGTCCTCACAGAAAAAAAAATAGAAAGACACCATGCATAACATTATTCTCCCCACATGCTACTTTTCAAATAATTGACTTTCTTTCTACTTATGTACAAAACTATGCCTAACTTCAACAAGAAGAACAACAGCAATTCAAGGATGCTAAGGATGTTTGCTCTCCAATAGAAACCACCAAAAATAGATGAGAGCAAAAAACATAAAACAAAAGCAAAAACACTTTTAGAGCACAATTGCACAATTTTTGGTGAAAAATCATTAGGGAGGAAAATAAATTTTTCCTATGGATGCGGACTCTTCAAAAAAAAAAAAAAAATGTTTACACACTTTCCCCATTCACTCAAATACCAAGCACAACTTCCACCAGATGTACAATTTGACTTTGTTTGCTTCATTTTTCTCTCATGTGCAAAGGATGCTGTTTGGTAAGTAGTCTTGAGCCACTTTTTCGAGGGTCATTTATTTATGTACCTACTACTTTCACTGCTACTTTTTTCCCCCGTTTTTTTTCTTTCTAATGTTAAATGTTAAATTTATTTTTACTCTAAAGTCCCTTAGAGTTTTATGGTAGTTATTCTTTTAATGTAACTAAATGTGGCTACCCCAGGGAGCGCAGATTGAATTTCTTTCAGATGGGCGCTGTTGTTTCTCTTCATAATGTGACTGTTTATAAGGACATCGTGTCCTCGCAGCAGCAGCAGCATCAAGTTAATGTTTAACTTATGTGTCAAATTTTCTACAAGTGCTATTGAACACATGATGGTCTTGAGCAAAGGCTTTTTTCCCCAGTAGCGATAAGTTATTAAATTACAATACGAACATATCAAATGTACAGAAAATGTCAAAAATTTAATTTGTTACTTATGATGCTTATGGGAATATAGAAATGTTGGCATTGAGGACTTTTCTAAAATAAGTTCGGCTACACCATCTGCTAAATCACTTAAGTACCTGGGTTGTGGCTTTAAATCGCTCAGAATGACGTGCCAAAGGAAATAATTTTATAATTGTAAAATTTAATAATTTTCAGGTCTTGTGAATTAGTTTGAACACTGAATAAAGCAGTAGTTTTAAAGCATTAAAAAATGTGTTTTCAAATAATTTTGTTTCAATTAATTAACTGAATTGTGTTTTTAAAATTGCTTCCAACAAAGTTGCTGAAAAAAATTGTTTCACCATATTAAAATTAATAGTTTTTAGGTCTTGTGAATTAGTTCGAACACTGAATAAAGCAGTAATTTTAAAGCATTAAAAAGTGTGTTTTCAAATAATTTTGTTTCAATTAAGTAACTGAATAGTGGTTTTAAAATCGCTTACAACAAAATTAATTGAAAAAAATAGTTTGATCATATTAAAATTAATAGTTTTCAGGTCTTGTGAATAAGTTTGAACACTGAACAAAGCAGTAGTTTTAAAGCATTAAAAAGAGTGTTTTTCATTAATTTTGTTTCACTTAAGTAACTGAACTGTGGTTTTAAAATTGCTAAGAATGAAGTGTCTGAAAAAATAGTTTGATCATGGTAAAATTTATAATTTTTAGGTCTTGTGAATTAATTTCAACGCTGAATAAAGCAGTAATTTTAAAGCATTGTAAACTGTCTTTTTAATTAATTTTGTTTTACTTAAGTAACTGAGTTGTGGATTTAAAATCGCTTACAACAAAGTTTCTGAAAAATAGTTTGATCATATTAAAATTAATAGTTTTAAGGTCTTGTGAATTAGTTTGAACACTGAATAAAGCAGTAGTTTCAAAGCATTAAAAAGTGTGTTTTTCATTAATTTTGTTTCACTTAAGTAACTGAACTGTGGTTTTAAAATTGCTAAGAATGAAGTGTCTGAAAAAATAGTTTGATGAAAGTAAAATTTATAATTTTTAAGGTCTTGTGAATTAATTTCAACGCTGAATAAAGCAGTAATTTTTCAAGCATTGAAAACTGTGTTTTTAATTAATTTTGTTTTTTATTGATTATTTATTTTTTGGGTAATTTTTTCATTTTGCTTGTTGCGCTTTTAAGAAGATAAAAAATTACTATATAAATGCGAAAAAAATTTAAGAATTTCTCCCATCATAACTGTTTTAGAGAATATTTGTTTTGATGTTTTTCCCCTTTTTTTAGACATTCTTTTTTTTAGAATATTTTATTGTAAGCCCTGAATTTTTTGGAGTTCTTTTTTGAAATTTTGAGTGAAGCAAAATTTTTTTTGTGATTCAAGAAATTACTTATTTTTTACTGTATTTTTCTTGGTCAATTGTGTACCCGTAGAAGTAGGGTTTATTTAGTCCAGAAGCAATGGGCAAAATACTCGAATAGGCACTTTAAAAAAATGGGCGATACTGTCTGATTCAATTAGAAGATTGTTCTGCCTTTTAGCGTAATAAAATATATAAAGTATGCACTGCGCCATGGGTAGACAATTCTGATTCCGAATATTCTCTTTTATAGTTCAGTACATTGTAGCAAAATTTTTCTCGAGAAAACTGCCACTACGAGCACAGTGCAGATACAATAAAAAAAAATTAATTGTAACAAAAATTTCATTTAAGTTTTCTTGAAAAAAGAAAAAATCATTATGATTTGCAATAAAAATAATTAGACTTGTTGTTAAAAGAAGAAATTTTTTTCAGCCATTATACAATGAAAGCAATAAAATCTTGTACATCATCAAATGAAAACAATTGAAAAACATGAAAAAAATAATGACTTTTTATTGTGGCATTTAAATAATATTTTCGGTACATCAAAGTAAATAACTCATTAAAGCAATATGTACATCAATTTAAAGATGACTTTATTAGTTTAAATTAAATCGACCCAAAATGAACAAGCCAAACAAAGCCAGACCACACATAAATCATAAAACAAACATGAGTCGAATTTGTATTATTTAATTTAAAAAGATTGAAAACTAAACCACAGTCCGCTCATTTCAAAGAAAAACAACAAAGAAAAATTAAAAAATTTAATTACAATTTAAATTGCGTGCATGCAAAATAACAAGACCAAACCCATCTTGAGACAAATGACATGAAGCACTTGCAGTAGACAACTAGACTGGAAATTTTGAAGTGCGATTACAATGACGAGCATAAAATCTAAATACAAAAAATTAAAAAGACCAAAAATAAAACTTTCATCCCCAACCTTAGAGATTTTGTATAGAAATCTGCAGCAAAAGAGACACAAAATAAATAACCATTTTAAATTAGAAATTTCCTGATTTAGACAAATTAAGTAAAGAATTGATAGAGAAACCGACCAACAATGAAACCGATAAAGGAAACGACAGCATGGTACAAAATTTAGATGATGATAGATGAAGCGAAAATGAAGGAAATTTTTCTAATATTATGAATTTATAGGATAGGAAACATTATTATGTAGGTATTACACAGGATAACAAAATTTTTAGTTTATTAGAAAAAAGCAGGCAATTTAAGTAATACAAACTTAAGGATTCTATATGGTAATTAAATAATGCGCTAAGGAGGGTCTTTTGGAGAGCTCTGCTCATGTATGCGAAATGGGGTCTGTTGGAACTATAATAATGATGGGGAATAACTTCTGAAACATGAAAAATTGAGCAATACTTTTTTTTTCAAATAAAATATCGAATTCTAAAAAAAGAAATATTGCAAAAATATTCCAAAAACCTTTTCAATGGTCTAAGAAGATCAATGACCAAATCAATGACACTCAAATTCTTACAGAAAATAGTTTCAGTTTCGTCTAAGAAAAAAAAAAACTTTTCAAAAGCATAATGGTACACACATGAAATTTCAAGCGATGAATTCCATATTACTGAGTAAGGTGATGAAAATGTGCATTACTAGGTAACGTAAAGTGTAATGCATTGAAATTTTTTTAATCTGTTAGAATCTCCACCAATTTTTTCATATTGCTAAGAAATAAATCTTCCTTTATACAAAGGCTGAAAGCTTAAATGAAATAGTACCTAAGCATTAAACTTCAGCTTACATATTAACGTGATGAATTCCTCCTTCAGAAGGAAGGTGATGAAATTGGGATTTAAAATTGTATATGGTTTTAAAAATGACAATTTTAATATTAAGACACTTTATACAGTAAGCGATGAATTCTATTTTACGGAGAAAGCTCGTACAACTAAATATAATAAAATAGTCGCATACAAAAATTCTAATGATCTACTTCTACTTATATTTATAGTGGAGTTTTCATTAACATTCTATTTATTTTATGTGGCATTTTTTCAATTATTTTGGGGAATTATAGTTTTAAGACAGTTTATCATTTTTATTTTGGCCCAATTTTTTTGCACTTTTTTATTAAAATTTTCGAAATTCAAAAAAACAAAAAAAATATTTTGCCGTCGCAGGTTCTACCGAGATTTGAACTCGGATCGCTGGATTCAAAGTCCAGAGTGCTAACCATTACACCATAGAACCAATTTGCTGTTGTTTGAGAAATGGAGCATTTGCCGACTAAGCAACTAATAGGCGACTCACACTGGTATTGAAATTAGCACGACTTTCATTTACACCAAGACCACGATTTGTGTCGCTAATTGAGATCGAAGAAAGGCGCAGCAATTTGGAAACGACGGAAATCGAAATCAAGATATCAAAACTTTTTTTTTTTTTTTAACTTTACCGCACTATATTATTTTTCCTAAGTTTTTCGAATAGCAACTGAACTCTTTACCGCAGCAATTACTTCTCAGAACTTTATTTTTTACCTTAAAACTGCATTTGGGAAATCCCCTTTACATTAATTAGATTTACTTAAAAAACATGAGTAAAAACTTAAGCAACGCAAATAGAAATTATAACGACGCAACTTTAAAACACGATTGACATTTTTACGACGCATATCGGAATTTTCATTCATCTTGATTTTTAGCGCCTAAGTGCCTGAGTAAGCGCTGATAATTTGATGCTACGTATAGTATCGGGTAGGCGTGTTTTTTGACTAACTTCGCTTCAGTTAATCTGAACCACAAACAACGAGTGGCTTGCACTCTTAAGCCACTCGCAAGCTTTTCGTGCGTTCTCTTTTTTAAATGGAATGAGAATCACACTCTCACTCACTGTTTACACTTGCACGATTCAAATTTATCAAAAAAGCCATGCAAGCACGAGTGTTCCTTCGGTATTTTTCGGAGATTTATGTTGACAGGCTTTCGTGGATTTTTTTTTTTTCATTTGTTGTGCAGAACGAAAAGTGACAGTTATGCGAGTAAGCAATAATCTTGTAAATAAACACATAAGCTTGCGAGTGTTTCGTGCATATAGGGAGTGTTTCGGCATAATGTGAATGTTTCATGCATTTTTGTAAGCGCTTTGAGCTGCACGTATTGTATCTTACTGATATTCGCGTTTGAGGGAGTGTGATTCCCAATCGCTTGTTGGACGTAAGCATGAAAAACACTCCCATTCGTTAAAGAGCAAGTGGCTTGTAGATAAAAGAAATAAGCGCATTCAAAAACTGTCTGCTTACCACATATTTTACCCAATAAATCATTTCTGAAAAATTTATTTCTTTTTATAAGTTTTTTTTTTTAATTAGTTTTCGTTACAGTTGATTTTAAAGCGTCAAAATACGAAAGTTTTATTTAGAATTGAACTCAATGCCATAGCACGTGAAATTTACGTTTTGAGAAATTCAACTGTAAATCAAATACGAAGCGCGAAGAATGCAATCCAAAACCAAAAGGCTTAAACGATTTTTTAAAGTTATATAAAAAGTAAGCATGAAATTTTTCCAAATTGTTGTTGATAACTTAAAAATGTCAATTTTATAACAATATGTTTGTAATTTTCTTAAATAAACTACTCACGATCAGCACAGAGGTTCTATGGTGTAATGCTTAGCACTCTGGACTGTTAATCCAGCGGTCCGAGTTCAAATCTCGGTAGAACCTGTACTAATACTTTTTTTTTTTTTTTTTATCTTTTTAATACTTTATACTCAATAAAATCCCAGCGGCAAATTGATGAAATACTCTTATTTTTCATGAATGAAGAGCTATACCCTTTGTGTTGTATGTTTCACAAATTAAATTGTTACTGTGATATTTTGTTTATTTGCTTGCTGTCTGCCTGCTTTGTATATGGAGCTGTAGGCAGTCTGCTTGCTGGCTGCCTGCAATGTATATGGAGCTGTAGGCAGTCTGCTTGCTTGGTATATGGAGATGTAAGGGGCCTTGCCTGTTGTTTGCATGCTTTGTATGTGGAGATGTAGGCAACTCTCTAAACTATACAGGCACTTAGTAAGCAATGTTTTAATCTGCCTTTCGTTTGTTACACATTGTATATGGAGATGTAAGCAAGTAAAGTCTATATGATTGCTAGAGGGATGAGTTTCGTTAAGCAAACTTCCCAAGGAATGGGGGTGTGGTCGGAAAACTAGTATTATATAAAATCAATGCTTTTATTATATATTGAAGCTTGAGGTTGAGTTGAGGTTTTCTTAAGGAAAAATTGCCCAAAAAATTTTTAAGCTCGATTGATATTAAATTTTGAAATCTCTTGCCAAATTTTGGAAGATTTTTCTTAAATTTTTTAGATCACGCTCAAAATCTGACAGTCCTTTTAAAAAAACTTTTTTGGGCGATATTTATTTATATTTTTTCCATTTTTTTAAAAACATTCCAAATCATTTTTGGTGGCTTTTTTCATTCAGGCTCAATTTTCGTGCACGTTACTTATAAAATAATCGCACAAAAATTTTTATAAAAATTTACTCAAAATGATTTCAAGCCCAATTTTAAAGAATGCTATTTTCCTTAAAAATTTGAACAATTATTATTTTTACCATTTCATAAAAAGAAAACTTAAATTTAAATTTAAAAATTTATCTTTGTTGCACAGAGTTAATAAAAAGAAACATAAAATTTAATTTTCAAAATGAAGAAAAATGGTCTTAATATAAAGCGGTTCAAATATAAAACCACAAAAAAAGAAAAGCAAAATAACAAAATTTAAAATTGGAAAATATTTGGTGCACAAATTGACAGGCGACAACGACAACGAGAGCGCTTGACATTGAAATATGAAAATGTTAAATGTTGGCGACAGACTGACAACTCAACAGACACAACACTAAAGTGAAATGAATAATGTCTTCCTTACATCGGTGCTGCGAGTGAAGAAAAAGACCTTTATACAATTTAAGAATTTACAATTTTTTTCGGTTTTTTTTTTTTATTTTTTTTGTTATTGTGGTAGACCTTAAGACGTCTGGGAACATTTTGTTCATTTACACAGCATGATGATGTTTGGATTGGTACACTTTGACACTTCGTTGTGTCGGAAACTTAATGCTGCCAAAGTTGATGTAACATTTCGTAAAACAGCTGGTCATTGTTTGTATAAATTGAGGCGAACCAGAAAAAATAAAAACATCACATTTAGCTGGAGGAAAAGGAAATAAAATCTACAATTAACAACAATAAAATAGAAATTAAGAAAATAGACATTGGAAATTAGAGTGCACAAAAATTTTTCTTGGGGGAGAAAGTTTCGCAATGGTGTTTGGAGTGGAGCAGAGTCATCAACTTAATGTATAGAATTAAATTACATGTAGGTATATGATGTAAATAGCAAATGCCTTCCTAAAATAGAAAGTTAATGAAAATGGAATTTTGGTGTTAGGGTGTTTATGACCGACAGTAAAATGGTGCTTTTATAGCATAAGATTGAAAGCTATAATTCAAAATGATTTAAGATTACATTGTTCTAATAAAGAAAAATTTGTGTGCGTCTTTAAATGATTTTATTTTTGTTACGGTTATACCTCGCTTTCTTGATTTTACACCGCGAAGTCATTAAGACACTGAAATGTGAATTAAGTAATAATATTAATAGCAGAGTTTAGCTACTACAGCTTTTAGCCCTGTTAGCTATTTAGGTTAGTTTAGTTTTTTTTGCCTTTTTCAACGTAACTACCCATAAACGGTATGAACATTATGGTGGTTTTTAGAAAAAAAAAATGGGCCAATCGGTTCGAAATAGGAAAAAAAAATCTAACAATTAATTCAATATTTTTATCTTAAACCCCAACGGACCCTATTTTAAAGTGAAATTTGACCTAAGCCGCCAATTTTTTAAAACGAGTTTCCTCCATCTTTTTTACCCATTTTCGATCGATCGGACTAAAGCAACATTTATATTGCTTAAGAAAGCACCAAAGCTCTTTGGAGGTCAAGAGAAAAAGATGGTTGATGAATGAAACTCTCTCTTTTCTTGCATTCTTCAACTCCGCACGGAGCCGAGGTCCTCCACAAAACTGTTCCATCGTATCTTCGAATAACATTTTCCATCAACTGAAGAAAATATCGACTAAGTGAAGGAACTAATTTTTCATAATCGATTTTAAGAGAGATGACACACGAACAGTTCGTACGAAGTTTTGAGCAAGAGATGGTTATTTTAAGAGAACTGAACTGATTTCAAAAAGTGCACAAGAATCGTTGGATTGTAACAGCAAAATGTATGATTTGTAGCTTTGATGATAGATCGGAAAATTTTCATTTAAATCTCATGAAGGCCAGTGTAATGTAAGAAAATAGAAGCATTGCGTACAGTTCTTAAGTAAGCATGAGCGCTCTTTCCTGTGACTCTTGGCTCGCGAGCCAGGAGCTTAAGCTATTTTTCAAAGAGCTTTTGGCTCCAGAGATAAAGCCAAATTTGATTTCAGTTTGTAAACAGTTTTCGCTATCCTAAGTGAATTCTAAAATATTTTTTCAACATTTTATCATCGATTGGTGGTAAAAAAATTTTTTCTCGGTCTCTTCCTAGTTCCGGGGCCATCCCAAGTGATATCTAAAATCCATTCGACAATTCTTCATCGATTGGTAAAATCTGAAAAAATTTCGGAAATGTGTCAGAAAAGATCCGTGGCCATCCCAAGTAATGTCCAAAATCCATTATCGGCGTTTCGCCTTCAATTGGAGCGAAAGACTTCTTTCCGGAAAGGGAACGATCTCTTCCCAGATTCGGAGCCCACCCAATGATGTCTAAAATCTGTTTTTGGCCTT
This sequence comes from Tricholauxania praeusta, assembly GCA_949775025.1. Lineage (NCBI taxonomy): Eukaryota > Metazoa > Arthropoda > Insecta > Diptera > Lauxaniidae > Tricholauxania > Tricholauxania praeusta. Next base: position 15,870,139 of record OX459031.1, on the reverse strand, counting down.
TCATCATCGATTGTTGCAAAAATGTTTTTCTGGAAATGTATCATAAGCATGAGCGTTCCTTTGTCTCGCGAGCGCTACTATAGCTCGCAAGCGCTCCTCTGGCTCTCGACTTGCGTTGGATCTCAGCTCTTGCTTACGAGGCGAGAATTAAAAAACAAAGAGTCGAAAGCGTTTCGAAAGAGAGCTCGCAAGCTTTTTCGTACTCTGAAACAAACCCATAATCACTTCAATTGGTGCGATTGCGAAACTACTAAGCTACCCTCTTTTGGTGCTTCTCGAGAAATTTTGAATCAATGTTCAAAACAAAGGGAAATATGTGTTAAGATTTAGATCCCAAAAAGCACATTTTATGTTTAGGTTCAAGACATCTTCCATGCTGAAATATTTGTTATTGAGTTAGGTACCAGCGAATGTCTTCAAAGAAGATGTGTGATGCACACATTCATTCCAAGACCATACATGTGAGTTATTTAAGTGCGAATTTGTTTTAATTGAATTAAGCAGAATTTTTGAGTTATGATGATTCAGAAACAAAAATGAAAATTAAGTAATTACAATTGTCTACTGACTTTTATTAGCAGTAGCGTAATTGACAACCCCCTTTCACTTATATACCCTAAGCAACATCACGATCATGACCGCATATTATGAACATTTTGGGTTGTAAGTCCAATAAAATAAATGAAACTGAAATAACAAATAAAGCAGATGCTGCAAGAAGAAAAACGCTTACGTCAAGCGTTAATTACAAATACACTTGCATTTGTTGCAAGCCACAAAGACAATACACTTTCCTAACGAGCTAACAGACCGACACTAAAGAAACTGCCGACGACGACTCCCATCTTGCCAATAATAGCAACATGTTAGGAATCCACCATAAAATGGGCACAAAATTGGAAATTAATTTGTTTTTTAGGTTATGGGAGATATTTTTATAGCAAACAGCTGTCGTTTAATGGCTGGAACGAAAAATATTAGAGAGAAAATTATTGTGAATGCTTTGTGGTTGAAAGACAAAAAACATTTATTAAAACAGTAGTAACTCGTTAACAGAAACATAAATGCAAAAAAATGCTTGATACAAATTTGTGTTTGATGTTTTCTGAAATTTTTAATACAAGGAGGCTCATAAATTGGGTTTAAATAAAAAAGGAAAAAATGTCCATGTCGGAAGAAAAAATTTCCCAAAAGTAAATCCCAAAGGATACAGGATACAAAACTCAAAATCTGATATCTCCTTTACAAATGATTTTTGAGTCATTTATACCGGTTTTATAGCATGGTTGAGTGACCCAAAAAAGCCTGAATATACATTGAAAAATATACGTCGATTTTGCCTATGCCCCATAAACAAACCGCACTTAAATTATCATTTTTGCTTTGGAGCGTCTTTAAGCCTAAGCAGCATGCTACCCATACAAATTTTATAACATTACGAATGCTTGCGGTTCAAACTCTTTTTGCTTCACAAACGATCGATATTAATTATTGTCCAATCACGTCAACTGAACTTAAACCGAAATGGACTGCGTTGTGTACCAGAAATTTAAGCTGACAGATTGCCACAAAGTTAAGAGTGCAATGCAGCAACGATTTGTTAAGCAATCTACATGATGTTACCCATACAAAAGTGAATGACGATGACGATGACGATGATGATGATGATGATGATGTTGTAGCAGTTAATGTTGCAGATGATGATTGAGCCCAAATGTTTAAAGTTAAATGATGTGTGTATGGTGTGCTGAATGGGATGGATAAAAGATGGCATTTATGCCATTGCCAGCAAGCATATGTAACTGCCAATAATGATAAATGCAAGTTAAATGGATTTTCAAACTAAACAATTTGCAAGTTAAGTTATGTAGATGTGCGTGCGTATGGATGGGCAAAAATATCCAATAGCTTACTCTCTATTCAAAAACATTTACAAAAGGACAACTCAGACAAGAGTAGTTACTGTGTGCAAAAATAAAAAGTACTTCAGCTCAATTGAATGTCAATGCGAATTTAATGATTTTTTCTACAACAGATATTATTTGTGTGATAGCTTAAGAAGTATTCGAGAGAAATTTTTTAAGTTTAAGAGATTTTTTTTTTTTTAAATAAAGACTGACTGGTTGTCATACAAATTGATTGACTGGTGTATAGTTTATTTACACATATACAATAATCAATCAAGTTCGATTTTCAAGCAATTAGGATTTTGAAATTGTGGGTTGAAGCTACTTTTTTTAGATCACGAGAAATTACTTATTTTGTTCTAGCCATTTTTATAATAAAGGATAATTAGTTTAGAGATACTTTTTTCAAAAATAAAAAAAAAAAAATAAACAAATTAAATTTTTTTACATTCATTTTTTAGTGACAATTTTTTAAAAATTTTGGCCGTAGCTGCGGCTATAATGGTCCACTCTGAAGTTAAATTATTTGATCACGTGTACGAGAATTTCGAGTGGTATTTGGCGAATAACGCGAGTAATGTTGGCTTCAAAATCCTCAATCGTAACCGGCTTATCCACGCAGACTTTGGACTTTTCGTAACCTCAAAGGAAAAATCCTAGGGGTGTAATATCATACGATTTAGGCGGCCAATTCACCGGTTGAAAGCGTGAAATTAACTATTCACTGAATTGTTCTTGCAATAAAGCCATGATTTCACAGGATGTTTGGTAAGTAGCGTCGTCTTGATGGAACTAAATGCTGTGGAGAACAGGCAAAAAATATTCCGTTATCATGGCGCAATAACAGGCGCCATCTACAGCCTTATTTTTGAAGAAATATGGGCTGCCGGGCTAAGTCTTTCTATGATGAAATGTCAAACAATACATAACAAAAATACCTACTGATAAAGGTACCTCTAAATTAATCAACCGTTATTTGTGTTAGAGGTCTGCACGAGTGCGCTTGGTGAATCAACAGATTGTTGTTGAGTACAATGGTTCCATTGACATTCTTGCGAGTCAACAATAACACTTGCACAAAACACCGAACATATGAAAAAGCAATGAATGCTGCAAGTCAATTGTAATATTAATGCGTTGCCAAAAGACAGAGTTCTTAAAGATTGATTGTTTTTTTAAGCATCGATGGATCCGTCTCGAACTCGGAACGGACCTCATATAAGGATCCGTTCCGGATTCGTTAAATAAAACGGATTCGTTCCGGATTCGTTTTTGTAAGTAAATTGGATCCGTTCCGGATTCGTTTTTTGTAAATAAAATGGATCAGTTCCGGATTCGTTTTTTGTAAGTCCGGAACGGATCCGCATATGAAGTCCGTTTCGAGTTCGAGAAGAATTCGACAAAGCGGACGATCCTTCCGCTTGTTTAAGAGGAATTTCATACGAAAACGAGTTCGAAACAAATCGGAAACGGAATCCAGAACGGATCCGTTTTATTTACAAAAACAAATCCGAAGCGGATCCGTTTTATTTACAATAACAAATCCGAAGCGGATCCGTTTTATTTACAAAAACAAATCCGGAGCAGATCCGTTTTATTTACAACAACAAATCCGGAACTGATTCGTATATGAAGTTCGAGACGAATCCGACAAAGCGGACGATCCTTCCGTTTCTTCGAGAGGAATTTCATACGAAAACCAGTTCGAAACGGATGCGAAACGTAATCCGTTTCGGATAAAATATAGGAAGAAGCCAATCCGTTTCGAATTTGAAACGGATCCGTTTGGCACACTGAAGCGTCATTCAAATTGTTGTTGTTGTTGTTCAAATTCACCGCGAAATGTAACACAGCATAGGAAATCTGTTGTCTGAGCAATCTCACTAAGAGACAACAAGCCACTCGATGCCGAATGCAATAAACTACGAGTACTTGAACCCGCAGAACAAATTAGTTGCGAGCACAGCACTCACCTCTCTTGCTTGGAGTTTTGATTTGATTTGTGGTTTTCGTGCACAAAGGCTCGATGGACTCGCAATCGTGGCGATTGGCTTGATGGTCGTTACAAGTGCATCTAATTTGTATTTAAGAATATTTTGGTATGATTTTAGCTTCTGAAAATTAGAAAAGTTTTATTTATTATTCCACCAATATTAAGAAAATCGTATAGACAAGCTATCGGTTCTAAAAATTTTAGTTGAAAATGAACCTTACTGCTTTTACCGAAGTGCGGCAGTATAGGGTTTTCGAACTACCAAAAGTTTATTGGATATTTAATCTTAGTTTTCGGTACAAATTGCCCAACTAAATATTTTATTTACAATTTTTTTTTTTTTTCGTTAAACTTTTCAACTTAACGCCGCAAGTGCAAACAAACGCTCTTAATTACCCATAGGACAGTTTTATTTTACACATAATCCCTTAATTACAAAAAACAAAACTTCCTCATTGTTTGGCTTTCATAATAAAGTAACAAAAATGAATATTAAATGAATGAGTTTTGACACATCAGTACTACGCAAAAACGAAAAGAAACCCCAACAAAAGACAGCCAGCTTCCTCCTCTAAGTAATTACCAACCAACATTTAAACTTCATATTCCTTTAACAGCAGTTTGGCGGCGAAGGCGGTATTTGTTTTGCATCCTTTGGGTGTATGCTTTTTTTCTTTTTCTTTATATTATTAAGGGATTTTTTTACATCATCATTACTGTCTCGTCCTGGTTAAAGGGTTTTCGCAAGCCGAAAACAAAGTTGTTATAAAACTAACCACAAAAACCGTTTTTATTGTTGCCAAACTCAACATTAATGTTGTTTTTCCTGTTTGTGCCAAACTTTGCCTCATACAATATGAGGCCGCACTACACCGCATCGCATCGTCAAAGTCAGTAAATGCGTTGTGCAAAACTTGACTCAATTTGATGGCTAAGGGAATTTATCCCTTACAACTATCGTACATAATATTACTGAACATTATGACTTGTGAGTTGTGGCATTTCAATTCGGTTAATTGATTCTTACTTCTTTCTTCCACTGACATTTCTCTCTACATTGGTTTGTGTTAAAGCTGTCATTTTGTGTTGAATTGTCTGAAATTAAAACATTACATCTTGATAAAGATTATTATTAATACTCTCGTATCGTATATGGAGCAGCCATGAGACAATTGACTATTGTGAGTCAATCAGTTAATTAAGCACTCAAGTTGGCAGCAAGCACTGCAATTATGAAAGGGTGGCGTTGAAGTTGATGATAATGACAGCAGAAGATTAAGACTGAAAGAGCACAAAATTGCTTTCAGTTTTTTTGATATATTTTTTAATGCTTTTCTTACAAAATCAAAGTCAAGCGTTTTTCTATACTTAGCTATAATGATAAGCCATGATGCTACTTATCTTTGAAAACTTTATGCGTAATTTTCCCATTGAAAAATATCGTAATAGATGACGCTGCATTATAACCTCTAACATGCATATTCTATTTACATTTACAATTTGAGCATTTACACGCCATCGTGCAATAACTTAGTGAGCGTATCATTGCGCCCCATCAGTTCGACAAGTAATTTGCTTGGGGTCAGTAGGGAAATATCATAAATTTTAAGATGTCGTTAATACTGGAAGTAATATTTAAGTTTCGATTTTATTATTCGACTAAGGTTTTACAACGATAAGGTATAATTAAGAAGATATTAAGCAGCGATGGGACTTAAAATTATACAGTGGTGTAAGATTTCAGCCAAGAATTGTGGTAGATTGGGGTAGAATTCGGTAGATTTGATATTAAATCAAATATCACATTTAAGGCATAATTTTATTTTAAAAAAATCAAGATAATCTAAGCAAAAAACTAATAAAGGGGTGTGGCACCACCTATAATAGGAAATAACATTGGCACGAGTGAGCCGTTACGCCAATATTGTTGAAATTTCGAATGAAGATAGATTAAATCCTGAGTAAAGATATTTGTTTTGAGTGGGCGGTGCCACGCCCCTTACAGAAAAATATGTTTTTTGACTTAACTTACTGACTAATTTGTATGAAATTCTGTTTGGAGATATGTATATTGAACACTTACGAACCGATAGAGATAGGGCTATCCCGTTCAATTTTCCCACTCATATCAAAAATTCATAATCAAACAGCTGTTAAATCAAAGAAAAAATGATAAACAGTCGAAAAAATAAGCAAATATAAAACGAAATCTCAAAACGATGTAAGAACTTATTATTATTTATCAAAATGTGTTCAATTTACAGACTGTTTTGAAGCAGCTAATGTCAAACAAAAAGGTTATGTCAAACGAAAAGGAGTCAGCTCATGTCAAACAGAGAGCTAATGTCAACTAAAATTAGGTAATGTCAAAAAATAAGAGTCAAGTAGCTTAAGCTAATGTCAGCTAAATCGCGATAGTGCCAGTGTGAAAGCACTTTTCAAAATTGCGATAAATGAAAATCGTGCTGATATCGATGCCAGTGTGAATCGCTTAAGTAAGTGTAGACAAATAAAAGTCTGAAATAATTAATATACACATTTTTCCTAAAGGGGTATTGTTTTTCCATTTTTTTTTTCTAGCACACTACACTATGTAGTATATTTCAATTGCTGTTTAAGTGAATTACTGAACGGTCGGTTTGCGCCATACCGCAGTTTAGTTGCAACTTTCATGTATTTCATTTGATTAAAAAACACTTTAGGCGCCATTAAATTGTGTAAGAATTGTTTTCGCATACGCGTGGGATGCGCAAAATTGCGACAAGTTACATAGTTTATATCATAAAATACGATAAATTCCCATAGCTCTGCCCAATCCTCGCTGCACCTGCTCAAAAAAATAAAACGACACTACTGTACGTAGAGGGGCCAAAAGACCACAGCACATGTTATGTAATAAAACTTGCAATTTTATCAAAAACTAAGTGAACGAAAAAAAAAAAAAAAAAAAGAGCACAGCACTGCCAGTTACGCTATAAAAATAAAATTAAATAAAAATTTGACATGTTGTACTGTAAACAGTAACAGCAAATGTGTCAAACACATGTGTGTTCATTTAATTTGTTGACAGTTATTAAAATAATTGCAAGTTATTAAATTTTTAGATTCTCACAAAAAAGTGAAGCGGCCAGCAAGTATTAGGAAAATATGTATTGGTGGTCTTAAAATTTAAAGAGTTGTAAAGCTTTGCAGCAGAAAAATTACAAAGACATGACTTTGTAAGCGATGTATTCCAGCTTACTGAGTAAGGTGTTGAAAATGTGCATTACTGGGTAATGTAATTTGTAATCTATCAAGAATATTTTTGTAATACTACTATATATGAAATTTTTTTAAATTAATAAGCGAAAGTTTTAATCAAAACTAAAGCTACAACTATAAAATATTTCATAGCTTTGTTGTAATCAGCAATTAAAGGCTGATGATGAAATGTAGCTAAAAAAAATAGAAAATGTTCATCTAGAGTTGTAAGATTTTACATATGGATCGGTAAATATCAAAAGTGGCTAAGTCCGTCTTTGGTTTTATTATACCTAGGAATGGCAGTGGAACTAAGGCACAATTTTATCAAAAACTAAGTGAACGAAAAAAAAAAAAAAAAAAAGAGCACAGCACTGCCAGTTACGCTATAAAAATAAAATTAAATAAAAATTTGACATGTTGTACTGTAAACAGTAACAGCAAATGTGTCAAACACATGTGTGTTCATTTAATTTGTTGACAGTTATTAAAATAATTGCAAGTTATTAAATTTTTAGATTCTCACAAAAAAGTGAAGCGGCCAGCAAGTATTAGGAAAATATGTATTGGTGGTCTTAAAATTTAAAGAGTTGTAAAGCTTTGCAGCAGAAAAATTACAAAGACATGACTTTGTAAGCGATGTATTCCAGCTTACTGAGTAAGGTGTTGAAAATGTGCATTACTGGGTAATGTAATTTGTAATCTATCAAGAATATTTTTGTAATACTACTATATATGAAATTTTTTTAAATTAATAAGCGAAAGTTTTAATCAAAACTAAAGCTACAACTATAAAATATTTCATAGCTTTGTTGTAATCAGCAATTAAAGGCTGATGATGAAATGTAGCTAAAAAAAATAGAAAATGTTCATCTAGAGTTGTAAGATTTTACATATGGATCGGTAAATATCAAAAGTGGCTAAGTCCGTCTTTGGTTTTATTATACCTAGGAATGGCAGTGGAACTAAGGCACTTTTGATATTCATCACACAATACATGAAATTGTAAGCGATGTCTTCCATCTGAGTAAGGTGTTGAAAATGTGCATTACTGAGTAATGAAATTTGTAATCTATCAAGAATATTTTTGTGAAACTGCAATATCAAGCGATGAATTTTATCATACTGAGTATGAAAATGCACATTGTTATGAATTTTTTTTTTTTTTTTATTTTTATTATTTAAAATTTTACTGATTTTCGAACTGAACAACATTATTGCTCGAAATTTATATAAAAATGTTGCTGTTTATTTAGTTAAGCCTCTTCATTTAAACACCACGCGTTGGTCGTAATTTATAGCTACCAATTTTAAGGCGTATTTTTTGGGAAACTGCAAAGCTAATTAGGATAATGATGATGGCAAAAGTTAGAAAGTCAGAAAAAAAAGCAGAAATAAATTGAAATGAAGCATTAAGTGAATAAAAAGAAAATTCTAAGTATTTGCTTAGTAAGAAAAAATCATGAAAATTAAGTACAAGCAGGCAGTTTTTTATATTCCAGGAAGATAAAACTTTTGCAATAGATGACAGAAAACAATTTGCTTTAACTTAAATCAAAACCCAAATTAAGTTCAAATAATGCAAAGAATATCTGAATAGAAGCCTGCAAAAATAACTTTATACTTTTAACTCGGATATGATAAAAGCTAGCAACTTCAAAATGTAGTTATCTCAAATACCTAGTAGACTTAATTGCATCTGTTGACGACGACAGCATGCAAACTACTAAAACTCTTAGCAGAGTGGTAATCTGATTATGTCACCTTTCTTAAAAGTCATTTTAATTCTACTCGGATATAACTGAAGTCACTGGTATCCTTTAACTAACGCCACTATCACGTAGTTGCATATGTGCAGCACCATATGTTATCATACTCGTAAATGTGGAATTGCACCCACTTTCTGTGAATTTTAAGCTCCAATCTCTTTTGCACACTTTATCTTTTTATGACTTTGTCGGTCGGTTTAGCAAGGATTTAAGATTATGTGCATTTTCGGTTGAACAAAATGAAAAAAAGTGTTTTTTTCTCAAGAAATATTTTTAATGCTACATGGCGCTTGAGTCATTTTGTGCATATGAACATGTGGCTAATGGGATGTAGCTTAAATAATTTATGACTATAAAAAATTCACATATTTTTTATGCAAAAATGCAACAAAGTGAAAGAAAAAGTTGCTTGAACTTACGTGTTATTTTTTGAAGCAAAGTTGCAATGACCCACACCTAAATTTTGAGAAGAATTTTCGGAGATAACATTGTAAGCACACTCACCTGAAAGAAAAAAGAAACATAAGTTAACATTTATATTGCATGAGTCAATTAATTGAATTTTTTAGTGAAAATTTATATGTTATGCTACGTGCTGTGTGAGTCCTGTAAGAGGTACAGTGTAGAGTAAACTGACTACTTGCGGCTATAGCTTTTTACACCTTTAATAAAATTTAAACGAAAAGTGCTTGAGCAGTTAGTAACATTGTTAAGGAGTAATTTCAAAACTTCATCATTAACTGGATAATACAAAAATAATATATAATTATTTTACTGAACTCACATACAGGGTGTAGTAACAAAAAAATAAAAAATAAAAAAAACGGCTAGTTCTAATCACACTGGTTTCATTCATGGCAAAATGAAATCCTCAGTGACCTTTTTAGCCTATGGGTGACAGAAAACTTTATCATTAAGTGAATAATACAAAAATAATATATAATTATTTTACTAAACTCACATACAGGGTGTAATAAAAAAAGTCAAAAAAAAGGCTAATTCTAATCACACTGGTTTCATTCATGGCTTAATGGAATCCTCAGTGATCTTTTTAGCCTATGAGTGACAGAAAAAGAATTTTGGCATTGGTTTACTTTTTTTTAGATAGATTAGATTAGTTTATGCAAAATGGAAAAGATAGCAGGCTTAGAAATTCTCACTCATCGGCTAAAGGGTCACTGATGATTCCAATATGCAGAAATTATTGGCCTCGGTTCCTAAAATACCTGACTCCACATATTCGTGGCGGCAAGCTTGATTCCTTCGTTGCATACTTCGTACAGCCTTTACCTTGCATCATCAAACTATTATTTGTTTCGGTGTCCATACAACTACCTTAGAGCCCGTGCTAGCACAATGTTCAGTTGACATAAAGTCTCATACAAAAAAATGTTTGAAACTTGACCAATGTAATGACATCGATATTATCCTAAATGTTTTCGGAATACTTGGAATACTATGGCATTTTTTTATATATATATATATTTTTATGACATTTTTCAAGTGCCAATCGTAGCACAATTCACCTTTTTTAGTCGTTTAGCTCCTCATATCACCTCTATCTTTTTCTTTTTTCTGTTGTACCTTTACTTTTTTTTCTGTTTTATTTCACAATTTCTGTTATCTATCATACTATTCATATTTATTTGCACCATTATTCATTTGTCCATTGTTGTTCTTCACATATCGCTGCATCTACACAATAAATTATTGCCCCAGTTTCTTTATCGTGCTTTGTTTAGTAAACAGAAATAATGAAAGAAAGATCGAAAAAAAAGGAACAAAAGATGTAATTCAACAAAACCAGCAGCATTCAATTCAAATGCAGATATAGAATTCTGTTTTATTTCTTTTATGACTGAATACAAGGATAATAAACAACAATGCAAGCAAAAATAGCAACTTTGGTATATGAAAATTGGGTTGGCGTGTTTGTTGCATCTGCTATGATTAAAAATATGTAGAAAACTTATGCATTTGTGACATTTATAGGTAGTGAGATAGTGTATTGCCAAGACCTGCTTAAAATTCCAGAAAACATTTAGATCATTTTTTGGAGATATTCAATTTAAAATGAAATGAGCAGGAGCTTAGATATGAATATTGGTGTTTTCTTGATAGTTAAAATTAATAGTTTTGCTTTGTTTTTTGAGACTTGGTTTTCTTGACGAGAACTTCGATATAATATCGATATAATAAAAAAATCAGAGTTTTGAGTGGCAATTTCATATCGTTGGCACTACGTTAGTCACCACTGCTCCAAATGTTGATTGTCAGCAAATTGCGCTCAACTATTTGAAAAATTGGACTTAGTGATTTGGAGGTACAAATTTATATCATTAAAATCAACAAGAATCAAAATTTCAAAGCACGGACAGTAACGATTATCAATTTTACGATAGATATCACTGCATAATCGATATAAATGAATTTATATTTTTTCGATAAAAAGTAATCTTTACTTTAGATTTCTATCCTCTTAGATCGAAAATAACTGACATTTTGGATTTTCGTACTTTTAGTTTCAAGCCATACTTTTTCGATGTTTTTTTGATAAATTTTGACTTTAATCAATGCACATATTTCGATAGCACTTCACTTTTTTTGATTTTTTCGATAGTTTGCAAACATTAAACTTGCATCGATGTTTTTCGATAAGATTCAAAATTATCGAAAAACGAAGAAAAATATCTAATAAATTGAAACTTATCGAAAAATATCGAAAAAGGTTGAAAACCAATTTAACAACATCGATAAGATCGAAAATCATCGAAAAATATCGAAAAAACAATAAACGAAAAAACTTATCGAATATATCGATTTATGTCAAATATTAGCAATGAGCATCGAAAAAATCGAAAATAGTTGAAAACTATCAAGAAATTTGATATATATCGAAAAACATCGACAAGTTGAAAAGTATCGAATGAATCAAAAAATATGGTAATTTATTGAACAATATCGAAAAGTGATTAAATAAAAATCTAAAATAAAATTGGATCTAAAAAATAGAAGTCCAAAATAACGATTATTTTTGATCGAAAAATAAATAAAAATCCAAAATTAGGATTATTTTTGAGCGATAAAAATAAAAATTCAAAATAACGATTATTTTTTATGTTTAAAATAAAAATCACAAAATTTAAAATCAAGTCATGTAACAACGATTTTCGTCAAAAGAAACTCACGACCTCGATACGTTTTTTATCGTGATTTATTTGAACACAGTTCTTGAAAATAATGATAATTTACAGTCCGCGATTCAAAGGATTTTTTCATATCGTGATTATTATAACCTCTTAAAAATCACATAAGTGAGTATAATGACGCTATTGTTTTTGTCAAATTTATATGATCATTTTTTTAAGTATGTATATTAAAAGTGAAATCTAGACACAGTTAAATTTTCGAATCAAATATTTAGAGGTCACCCAAAGCGATGATGTTTTTTCATATAAAAATATGTGGCAGCAATATCATTTTTGCTTAAAATGAGGAAAGCAGTGTCGAATTCTCAGATATAAGGTGGCATCATTTTTTAGATAACTTATTGTTGCTGTATTTCAAATATTGTCAAAGTTACAGGACTTCAATTTTTGGTCAATAATCAGCCTTAAGATTTATATTGCCATGAGATTGAACAAATCGGAAACAAAAATTTGTAATAAGCATTTTAAAGAAAATTAAATTTTCAAAAACCAAAAACCCAAAATTGGAAAAATTCGACTAAATTCAAAGCAACAAACGCAGCGAAAATCAGCTATCTATTTAATCTTGATTATGGTGTACAAGCAACGAATACAAATGAAAAATTCCACAATAATTACAATAAATAAAACGAAATAATTTCCAGCTATACAGGCAACTAAACAGAGGTTATTTTATCATATTGAACTTCGATTTAAACGCATGCAGCAGCTATAATTTTCTAATCCTTAGCAACATGCAGCATAGTTACATAGATATGTTTGCGTTATCCACAATTAGCGATCAATGTTTGTATAAATTTTGCAACAACTTGGTTGCAATAACTTTGAAAAAAAAAAATTTTTTTAAATTTTAAGCGCCACAAAAAATGCAGCAGTTCAGCAACGCAGCGGCTTTATGGCGCCCCACTAAAATATTCGTATGTCGTATGTTATTTGTTACAGATTAATTTTATGGCTGTCAATATTATTAGCCATATTATTAGCCATATTGTTGTTGACTTAATTGTTATATTTGCTATTAATTTTCCTATGTAATCTAAATTTAAATCAGCATTTCAATTAGAATAATAATTTTTGCATTTTGCATGTTACAACAAATACTGCGGTGGCGGCGGCGACACTACATGCCAATCGAAATTAATATGGCTTAAATTAAGTATGGCTTTAAAAATTCATTAATGCAATGAGACAAATAGATTTTTATTAAAGCAAGAGCTAATTGATTTATGTTTATTTTTGTAAGCATTTTTTCACTATTACTACGTACGATAATATTTTATGTACATTTGTGTTCATTTTAATGGCAAAGTGCACAGTGAGGAAAAGTCATTGAAAAGTCAAAAAAGAAAAAATATTATAACTAAGGAATGCGTAATTTTTGCCTTAAAGTTTTTAGGGCGATTTAATGATTTTGAATTAAAGTTTCGGCTCCTCTTATTTTTTCTATTATTAAGGCCAATTTGCTTAAAAATTTTTCCAAAATTTTTCTTTTTCTTTTCGAGACCAATTTCAACCCATTGTGCAGTGGTGGTAAAAATTGCCCTCAGCCACCTATGTATGTAAATAAATGAAACTAATACGGTCACTCGCAACAGCAATAAAATTCTTACCCAAAACACTTGCAACCGGTGGCAAACATAGCGCATGTTGCCGTTTACGCGTACGTTGCTACTACAGTTCGGTAGGCATAAAACAAACCTTTGGATTTAATGACGCAAATAAAGAAAAATTGTTAATAAATGGCCATAGCGTCATTAAAATAATACAACAACACCGTACAAAATGGTAAAAGTCACAATGCCAAACGACGGCTACACACAACACAGTATTGCTACCACAAATCATTGTGAACTTCATTTAGAAAAACAGACATTTACTGCTACTGCTACTCCTACGCGGCGCAGTTGCTGTTTTTAATTAAAACTACAGCAAGCGGCAATAGTTTTTTCAGTTATTTGAGGGCAAAATGTTTTAGAAAAAAAAAACATAGGATACGCACTTTTAAAAGGATATTAAAAATTTACAAACATTTATATATGGTATGAGACATTCTTTCAATAAAAATTTTTATTGCATAGAATTAAAGTTATCGGTGTAAAAAACATACAACTAAGTTGAAACGTATTACAACATTGTCTAAAGGAAATAAAAATTTTTGAACATACTATACTTTTCACGGCAAAAATATAGGGATATTGTGATTTTGTAAAGAACTTAAGAAATGTGCTAAAAAGTATTCAAAATTTCGTATAATTTATGCTCAAGCACGATGGGTTGCAAAGAAAATTCTGAGCATCCTTCGCTATACACACAATTCGCCTGCTTTGATCTTTACTCCAGACCAGTGGTGGGCAAGTAGTGTCCCTATCCGCTCTCATTGCCCGAACTGTTATTCGACGCACAAGCAAGCGAAAAAAAATTCGCAGAATTTCAACGCTATCGAGGCACAGCGTTGAGTTGAGTTCAAATGAAAACCAAAAAAAAAACCATGAAGGGATTAGCGCTGCGCCGCATTGTGTCTTGACTGACGAATGTAGCAATTGTTTGTAGTGCAATTTGGGTTTTTTTGTGCTGTTGGCGAATTTGTAAATGACAGCAAAAAAACTTTAAAATTTCGTTGTTGTTGCTGTTTCGCCCTTTTTTTAGATTTCCATGCCCACCACTGTTCTAGACAATTGGAAAAATAGATGAGGTCGTTGACTGCAGCTTTATCAATGTTGTGAGCATCTGATCATCCCATATTTTGGCATCCATTTCCAGAGGAAATCTGGGCCCGGTGGTAACCATTTACGGGCCTCTTCCCCCTTTCTTACTACTTCATTACTTACTTAACTTCATTCATATGCAATTTTAATATATCACCCAATAACTTATATCTGTGCAATACATGCTTTCCTTGCTTTGGCTGAGGCAAAAACATTGATGACCTCAGTCAAATAGAACTTTCTTGTCAATTCCGATTCCAGACAAAGAGTTGCTAATTCTGGCACTCTTGTTTAGGCGAACAGGAGCTTTTAACCAGGTGTTTATCCTTGCAAGAACACTAAAAGGGCGTTCAATACTCGCGATTGAGCTTGGCAATGTGCTGAATATGCGGAAAAAGTGTATCAAATTTTTTAGAAGCAATGTTATTAACCCATTAAGGTCTATTGGGTAAATTTGTACCCAAAAAGAAAAGTGCATTTTAAAAATTCTACCAAGCGACTGCTAAGAGGAGTTGTGGTTTTTAAAGCTTTTTTTGGGTAAAGGAAGAATTGGTCTGAAATGAATATTTTTATTTTTCTGAACTTCTTTGATTAAACTGTATTTTTCTGAGGTAGAATTTAGGCAACATATAATTTACAAAATTTTGGTGGAAAATCGATCCAGGAAAATTTGAAAACTTAAAGAAAAAAGCATTTAAAGATCCTATGTGGCATGCAATAATAAAATACATTTGATTGAATGAAAGGATGTACGATAAGTTTTTTTTTTGCCTCATAGAGGGCCCAACTTCTATTGATCCTTGCCCTCCCACACCAAATTTCATCAAAATTGTACGGACCTTTCTGATACCAGTCTTTAATGGGTTAAACAACTCAAATGATTGAACGATTGATTCCTGAGATAACTGCATCAATTATTACGAGGAAAGTATCTCTTTTTCAAAATTGTATGTATTCTTCGGAACTGCCTTTGTATACTTTTTTTTTCAATGTAATTACTAAGGTTTAATTTTTGAAAGTCCCATACTACAAACTTTATTTTTTATTCCAGAGTTCGTTTTTCGAATTTAACTTTTTAAGTTGAAAATTTGGGGTACCGAACATTTTTATTGTACTTGTTTTCTACGAAAATAAGTTTTTTGAAAAATTAGTCGAAGTAATTCTGAAAATGAACGGGCTCCTTCGAAGATTTACCCTTCCTTCTCCACCCTGTTGTCAGGCCTTGCGATGTACGTTAGCAGCCGGACAGATAGAGTGATCAATTTAATCTGGTCTTAATATAATGCATGGAATAGCCGGGATTCAATTATCACATGGTACAAATGAGAGTAATTTGAGGTCACTGAGCTCGAATCTTTCTAGCCTAAACGACTGAGAATTATTTCATATGATCTTTGACTAAAATCCTCCATAGGGGAGTTTGGGAATGATGCTGGAGGGTAATGTAAATGGAAAATTGTTCTCTTTTTATGAGGAACAACCTTGCTTCAGACAAGAAACCTCTCAGACTTGAAATAAAAAAAGTCGTAGAAGAGCATTTGTAACCGTATAAAAACCGGGTTAATTTACCACTATTTCGAAATGCTGATGTGTAAGTGAAAATCTGACGGCAGATTCGAGCTAAGCGACCCCAAATTACACTGCTTTGAGATCAATGACAGATAGACAGTGTTATTATTTAGATTCGGGCTGTTTAGAAATTTCAAGCTTCTGCAAACTGGGGTGACCACAAATTCTATTTAACGCCTCACCCAAACGAACCCTTTCAAATGCATTTCAAACAATTCAATAAACAACTCAATTGAAAAATTCAGACAGTGTTGCCAATATACCAAAAAAAAACCATACAAAAATATGCAAGCAACAAAGACAAAGTAAAATCCATACATTGCAGTTGGGGCAAGGAGTAAAAGAAAAGTATTTGTCGCCTCTGCTGCAACAACGAATGCCAAAAATAATTTAGTTGAAATATTTCTTGCCAAAGGGCACAAAAAAGTTGCATAAGGTGGCGGCGCCATACCGTCACACATGTGACAGGAAAGAATATGCGCAACACAAGTTAAATAAACAAAAAAACATGCTCGGTTAAAAGACAACAAAAGAAAAAGAAGTTGAAAAATAAATAAAACATTGGAGTGAAATTTTTTAAAGTTCAAAAATTCAGAAAATTGACTGAGTTATGCGAAAACACAGACAATTTGCCATGCAACAGAAACTCACGCACGCATCTGCAAGTTGCTGCTCATATGGCAAATGTGTGCAGTTACTTTTGGGCGAGGAGGGGGAAATGCAAAAGGCAGCCAAAGCCAAATTAAGTAAGTTGCAAGAAGACAAAAAAAAAAGTGTGAAATAATTTATAGCTTTACGCGTAAAATTTCGTATTGAAAATGTATTAAGAATTAAATGCAAAAAAAGTGACAGGGTGGCATAAAAAATAGACAATGCCATAATTGCGTCTGGGGGAACATTTGTTTGTTTGCTTGTTTTGAAAACATAAATTTTCATTAATATTTTCCCTAAATGTTAAAAGGTTGAGCAATTGGAGTCTTCTGTTAAATTGAATGTCTATTTGCGATATGCGCGCGCGCTCTACAACAATAAATTTCATATTTTTATTTTTAAATCTCATTGTCAGCGACTAGACGACAGCGGTTGTTGGTGCCCGCCCAAAGTGATATTTTTCCTCATTGTTTGTTTTTTTGTTTAATTGGGGCGCCTTTTAAATTGGTGAATGTGCATCATATGCATTGACGCGGGGATGTTCAGAAAATAGAAAAATCGGAATCAAACAACAATAACAATTTTAATAACTCCAATGCAACTAATTTGGTGCAAAGTTCAAAAGAAAAACCCATAATGAAAAATCATTCAATTGAGCCCTGGGTTGGACATTTAAAAATTATGTTGGAATATGGAGTACAATTGGAAGCCAATAGAAATTAAGCAAAAATATAAGAAAACTACTGAGTATTGAATGTGCAACAATATTAAATGAACAGCGAAAAATTTATTGAGCAGCTATATAATTTAGCATGTAG
This sequence comes from Tricholauxania praeusta, assembly GCA_949775025.1. Taxonomy (NCBI): domain Eukaryota; kingdom Metazoa; phylum Arthropoda; class Insecta; order Diptera; family Lauxaniidae; genus Tricholauxania; species Tricholauxania praeusta. The sequence goes on along the minus strand of OX459031.1, from coordinate 15,852,278 downwards.
TAAAATAACTAACTGAACAGTAAAATAATGCAATGAGCAGCAAAATAACTCAATGAGCAGCAAAATAATTCGTTGAGCGGCAAGACAATTCGTTGAGCAGCAAAATAATTTATTGAGCGGCAAAATAGTTTACATGGCCACGAGATTATTGATAAATCGCAAGAAAATTGACTAAGCATCAAAAAATAATTGAAAAAAATTCATTGAATAGCGTAACAATTGAAAAATTGAGGAGAGAGAGTGGAGGAGGTGGCGTGACACTTGCGATATACACAAAATTTAAGTCTTGAATTAAGTGAACAACTGGACCAATGATCTTATAAGATTACTATATAAAATTATACAACTATACCATTTATATAAAATTGCTTATATGGAAACAGTTTGTAACGCTTTGGTGCAAAATATTCTGAACCGATTTTAATAATTTCTTTTTTAAAACAACATATTTCAGCTAAAGAAGATTATTGCATGGTTATTTTTTAAAGTTAAATATCATTTCTTATAGGTTGAAATTTTTCGTTTGATTTTTCGTTGCTTATGCTGCTTCTTGAATTTTATGTTGCTATTGGTGCTTTTTTTTGCTTCCGATATGTACCGATAATATTTGTCTTCGAAGTTCAGATAAGAAACTCTCATTCAATTGTTTTTTTTTTTTGTTACTTTTGAAGACAGAAGATAGAATTAGATGTTAAGAGAGTAATTTCATTAAAAAAAAAAACACACAACGGAATATGCGCGTGCGAAGCCGCGGGTAACACTAGTCTGAGCTAAAATTGTCCGAAAATATTACATTAAGTGAGCTACATAAGGAATTTTAATGAAATTTGGTACAAGAATGTGATTTACTGGAAGCTTTTACTGGATCATAAGTGTCTCCTGGTACTAAACAAATAAAGACTCATAGAATCTAAACTACACTGAGAAAACTATTTGTTTGAATATAAAAAATTATGTTTGATATTGAGCAATTAAATTTTTGACTGAGTCATTTTCCATACTTTTCGACTATAACTAATCGACTTTTTGATGTTTATCGATACGATTCGATTTTTTTTAGTTTATCGACTTTTTTAATGTCATTCTATAATTTTTGACTTGTATCGACTTATTCGATACTATACCATTTTCATCGTTATTTTTAAGTTATTCGATTATGTTCGATATTTTTTTAAATTTTCGCATTTCGTACTTCTAATGATTTTGGCCTTTTGTTGACTTTTAAGTACTGTCCGATATTTCTCGACTAGTATAGAATTTTTGATACTTTTTAAAATTATTAGGTACTTTTCGACTTCTATCGACATTGCCGATGTTTTTCGTACTTGAAGAACTTTTTGATATTATTTTATACAACTTGTTACTTTCTGACTTTTTCGATATTTATCAAATTATTCGATACTTTTTTATTTTTTTAACACTTGTCGATGATATGGGAGCGACATTTTTTTAATTTTTTTTTACTTTTCGAATTTTTTTTTTTTATACTCTATATTCTTTAACACTCATCAATACTTCTCGACTTTTCGATATTATTTGATACTATTCAATACTTTGTTTCTTAATATTTTTTGACTTAGATCGACTTCTTTGTTGTTTTTTGATATTTTGTAACCTTTAGAGATTTCAACACTACCATATCATAAAACTTTTCGACTTTTGTTGACTTTTTAATATAGATAATTTGAGTTTTAACGAAGATATTGATTTATAACAATGTTTTCGATACCATTTTTTTTTTTTCGATAATTTTCTAAACTATTCAAGATTTGTATTGAATTTTCGATACAATCTGGTACTTTCGATATTTTTGATAATTTTCGAAATTATTCAATAATTTAAGCGTATTTTTCGATTTCTTATCAATTAAATTAAAAAAAATTATTCGAATTTTTTAGATTTTATTGATATTTTTTTTTTGATTCAGTGTTTTTTCGTTTTAGCTTAAGATCAACTTTCATTTCTGGGTGTGTGGTTCAGTTACTCGCTTTCTTTCCATCTTTTAAATATCGAAAATATCTATTGCATAAGAAAAGTCTTTGTTTGGTTCGAAAAAAATTGCCAACTAATTACTTTCCAACAAAATTAGTGAGCAAAATTTGCGACAAGTCAAAATACCATTTGTACAATTTTTCTAAAATATTAACTTCCAAACTCACAATCTAAAAACAAAACGAATGAAAATCCATTTGCATTACATGAATTTCATTTCCATGTCTAGCCGCCACACAATTTCTTTTTAAAGCATTTTTCATTATTTGAAATACACGCACTAAGTATTCAACAAATTGTAAATAATATCTTGCTTACCAAAATATTTTTAAGAAAAAAAAGCCAAAAAGCTTTTAATAAAAATACAAATCCTCAAACTACTACTTAAAAGCAAAATGCTTGATGCCTGAAAATATGCAATAAATTTAAAAAGCGCCATTAACAAGACACCACGTTCAACAAGAACAACAACAGCAACAGCAGCAGCAACCAACAGTAATTCACGCGACTGCAGTTCACAAACACTCGCTCGCACTCGGTTTCATCCCTTTTGCCATATTTTTCATGAAAGTCACAACTTCGTTCCGGTATTTGACGCTGTTGCTGCATGGATGAATCCTTCGTCTTCGCCTACACAACAACCAACCAGTATGGGACCTTGACTGGCTGCCGCTGCTGCTGCTACTGTTTGGATATGAGATTTTATGAATCATCGCTATGTGCTGGGCTCGTATTTCCTATCGGATGTTAAAGTCAACGCACCGAGCGATGCTTTAGCATTTTGATGAGATCAGAAACCGCAAAAATCTCTGTTGAGGAAGATGGAAAAAAACAAAACAGCATAAGCAGCACAAAACAAAAATCAACAAAAATAAAGCACAAGATGAACATGAAGTTAAAACAACAAACTGCTAAATAAAGAACGTGAAAAGGAGAAATAGACCAGATATGGGGTTGTAGCTGGCAGTGTTCGACTATAAAAAATACTTTGCATTTTATATGAATAAAATATTGAGTGGTAAAATCGCAATGGAAAATTTCTTTATTTCAGAAAATCAAAGAAATTAATTGAGCGGCAATATAATCAATTGATTGGTAAAACAATTAATTGGGCAGCAAAATAAATTATTGAAAACGGAGCAACTTACTGAACAGCAAAATAACTGATTGAAGTGGGAAGTAATTAATTCAAGTAGCTACTAAGCACGTAGAAGAAAACAGAGGACAAAGCCATCGATAGGCAAAGTTTTGGAAGCAAGAGCTACTTACAATAAAAGCAACATTTACAACAATAGAAAAACCCCACCGATCGACCACCTATCGATCTGGATAGCAAAAAAATCTACAATAATCCGAAAGCCCATTTCAAGAATCAAACAAGAACAACAAGAGTGTAGAAATAAAAGTACACTGATTAAACGAAACAAGAGAAGCTGTCCTCAATGTGCGCATTGTTGTTTCCTTGTTCGCTCGCTTCAGATTTTTTGTTTTTTTTTTTTAATGATACAACAATAACAATGTCACAAATGTCATGCATAACGCGTATAAAAAAACCACAACGATAAATATGGTATATGAGCGTAGCGTGGAGAATGCAGGTGTTTGTGGTTTTGGTTCTTTTTCTTAAGAAAATTGGGGGTGGTTGTTGTAAAGAGCTAAAATTGGCTCATTTTTCCTATTTTGCCCATCGATGGACTAAACGATAAACAAGCGAGAAACAGACGGTGGCAGTCTGGTGCTCTGTTGCAATAGTCTTCGACTTTCTGCAGTAGGATAAATTAAGTTTTCTGCTTATGAAAGAGATTATGGTAGGACTGCTGCTGGCAAAAGATGAGTTTAACAAGATAATTACCTTGTTAGGACCACACGAGTGCTTTTTCAATTGGATACAGAGCTACCCTTAAACAAAAATATCGAAGTTCGATAGCTGAAAAATAAAATCGAATTTCGATGTATCAAAATAAAAAAAATCGCCGATATCATTATTCGATATATTTTACCCAAGCCTAGATGAAAGTCTAGAATAGTTCAACTCTAACTGTGTAGGGTGCAAAAATAGAGTCATCGCTATAATGCGATAATAAGTCCGCCGCTAAAAATGTGGTATTGCATGATATAATGATACCAACGTACATTTACTAGGCCTGCTTGAGAGGGTGGCTGCTTTCATTGGTGAGCCACAAAACAAAGGCAGCAATAAAAATCAATAAATAACAAGAGTGAAAAAGTAAAAATCGGGAAAAAATATTTTATCTTAATAAAAATAAGAGCAGACAATGAAACAAATAGGCACAGCAAGTTCAACTAGATGTTAGGGTAACCTTCAGCCACCTACTTAGACAACACCCTTAACATTTCTTATGTTCACGTTCGTGGAGTACGCGGAGTACGTAAGCAGCAAGCAGCATAAGCTTCACATTCAACAGTCCGTCAGATACAGCTCATATTAGTCCAAGAGCCGGCTGTAGAAAAGTCGAGTGTATAAGATTACAGGATGAGATGTATGCCAAATGATAGAGCTCAATGAGCCTAAATAGAATATCTAGGGTTGCCTTGCCAAAGCCTGTCCCGATGGCCGAAAATGCCCGAATTTTAGCCAATTTTGTTGTTCTAATTAAAACTGTAGTACATAACAGCTTGAAATGTATGCCAAATGATAGAACTCGAAGAGGCCTAAATATAGTACCTGGGATTGTATTGTTAAATCCTGTCCCAAACATGGGTTTTCACCGGTTTTTTGGGTCAATTTTCATTAATGAAGATAACAGCTTGAAATTTGTGCCAAATGATAGATATCGAAGAGCCTTAATAGAATATATAAGGTTGCCTTGTAGAATCCTGTCCCAAACATGAGTTGCCACTCATTTAAGAAAAGTTGACCCCAAAACCGGATGTCAAATAATGTTTAGGACATGATTCGACAAGGCAACCCTATATATTCTATTTAGGCTCTTCGATATCTATCATTTGGCACGAATTTTAAGCTGCTATCTTCATTAATGAAAATTTACCCAAAAAACCGGTGAAAACCCATGTTTGGGACAGGATTTAACAATACAATCCCAGGTACTATATTTAGGCCTCTTCGAGTTTTATCATTTGGCATACATTTCAAGCTGTTATGTACTATAGTTTTAATTAGAACAACAAAATTGGCTAAAATTCGGGCATTTTCGGCCATCGGGACAGGCTTTGGCAAGGCAACCCTAGATATTCTATTTAGGCTCATTGAGCTCTATCATTTGGCATACATCTCATCCTGTAATCTTATACACTCGACTTTTCTACAGCCGGCTCTCAGCCTATATGTTGTTAATTCATGAAATTGTTGATACATTTGCTGTTGTTTCTAATACATTAACGTCATGTGCTGAACTTTTGCTCCCAGTCACATAAAAGCACAGCTGCGATGTAATTTTTCTCTTAACATTTCATCTAAATGAATTTTATTATTAATTTCACTTTCAAAATGAGCAATAGAATTTAATTTTTTATTATTATTTTTTTTTTTTTTTAATTAATTAAAAGAAAAGCATTTTCATGGTTCATATTTTATGCAACATAAATGAAAAGGAATTTTCATAATTTTTTTTTTTCTATTTTTCTTAATAGCGATTTCACGCTTTTTAGACTCAATATCGTGTGTTATTAATTGCTGGGCGCCAACCAATTTGTTATGTTGTTGACGCAGATAAATTGACGCCTTTAAGGCGTAACTACAATGATAAATTTTTAATGTTGCCGACTGTTAGACTAAAATCCAGGTAAACTGGCGCAGCAACGTAATAGAGGTGTTTGTATGTTAATTGGTTGAGATTGATTAACGTCATCTATTTCCTTTTTTTCGTTTACATTTTGAAAATTAAAATTTGGATTAATAATTTCGAAGCTTAACTGAAGGTAGCCGCATTTTTTCATTAGTGATACAAAGGGGTTTCAAAAAGGCATGATATGTTTCCAAATTGACGGTATGGTTAGATTCTTAATGTCAGAGAAAAAAGACCCACCTGCACGCCTGGAAGTCAATCAGTTTTTTTATTTTTTATTGGACCTTATCGTGCTGTTCTAATGGCTGATATAATAGGCTCTCATTTTAGGCCATACTAGTTTTAGATCAAATTAGTTTTAGGCCAAACTAGTTTCAAGCCAAACTAGTATTAGGCCAAACTAATTTTAGGCCAAACTAGTTTTAGACCAAACTAGTTCTAGGCCAAACTAGTTTTAGATCAAACTAGTTTTAGATCAAACTAGTTTTAGGCCAAACTAGTTACCGGTAAGCTGAAAATATGCAATGAAATCTTAATGCGAAAGCACTGTGGCTAAAGAAGACTAAGCCAATAGCGAAATAAGACAATCAAATTTATTAATTTCGTTATATGCTTGACAAGCGATAAGTGAAGGAGAGTGGGCGGTTGAGTCTATAGTATGTGTCCAACACCGGTTTCACTATCCTCAGTACTTTAGCATTAAAATTAAATTGCATACTTTTAAGCATAAAAATCAACTAGTTTACCAAGGAAAAACTAGTTTATCCTAAAAACTAGTTTGGCAGGTAACAAATACACAATTTTTGCACACGGTCAATTATATGTTTCTCTGTCAAGATGCAGTAGCAAAGAAGGAATAAAAATCGAGTCTAAATTGGAAGAATATAAAGATCAAAATAAAAGTGAAATTTGCGTATTTTTTGTCTGTCTCCTAAACAAAAAGAACACTTAAAATGAGAAGGGTTTTTGGCGGGGCTAGAGCCCATGAATGAAGCAAAATGTGTATAGAGGGAGAGAATGATGATTGAAGTGAGCAGAGTCGAAAGGAAAGAGTTAAGTCTTTTAAAAAATAAATCAAATCACTCATATTGGAAACCCTTTTATATGTTGAGTATTTGGTTTGAAGCATAATATTGAATTCATGAGAATATCTTATTTTTTTTTCGATTTCATTACTTCCAGAACTTTGCTTTTCCTAAGAAATATAATAAATATGAACTCGAAATCATCTTAAGACAACTTAATTCATTTATAACACATTAACTTAAAGTGACACGGAAAAACAAACATGTAAACACAACTGTTAATTTATTTGTTTTAAAAAGTCACATGCATATAATTTATTGATATGGATTAAACAACATCTAAACCACAAATTTAGTAAAACACATATGCACATCCAAAACAAAGACAACAAATAAATTCGTTTTTCTTACAAAACTCAATTATAATTTGAAATTCCTAACACTCAGCGCTTAATGTTAAGGACTAGCGATGATGGTGTTAAATGTCACGCCAAGAGAAAATTCACATAAAATATATTTCGTATGAATTTCCCATTTAAGGAAACGAGCAAGAAAATCAAATTATTAGCTTCAAAAAGTCCCGCAAATACATACACATGGGGATAGTGAGGGGCGGTGAGATAAACTGGCATAGATTTAATGGTTGACAATATAAACCACAACTTCTTTTGGGAATAGAGAAAGAGAGAGAGAGGGGCTGTCTGTGACAGACATATTAAGCTGACACAGCACATTCGGCACACTCAAGTGTGAATGTGGTAATAAAGTAACACACATTAATCGCTATTTTAATACCACATAAAAAATTTTTTCGCTAAAATAGTTTTCGAGATACAGTGTGTGTGCTGGCTTAATTCATTAAGCTGGCACACTCCGGTGATTAAATATTTTTCAAATACAGAATGCATAAAAACGATCAGTCGCAATTTAATACCAACAAAATAATCAGTTCAAATGCAATTTGGGCCTTTTTTTGATGTGTGTGCTGGCTTAATTCATTAAGCTGGCACACTCCGGTGATTAAATATTTTTCAAATACAGAATGCATGAAAACGATCAGTCGTAATTTAATACCAACAAAATAATCAGTTTAAATGCAATTTGGGCCTTTTTTTGATGTGTGTGCTGGCTTGATTTTCAAGCTGGCGCACTCTAAAAAATTATCATTTTGTAAGTCCTAAAGATTAACTGATGATAACACGCTTCAATCACAAATGGTAATGTAGCGGGTAGGGAACATGCCCCGGTTTTAGAATAGAGTCCAATAATCAACAAAAATTTGAGCGATTCATCTACATTCAATGTTACAAAGAGACGCATTATACTTTTACTATTTAATTATTATTATTACCATTTTAAAATGTATGTAGTTTTCTTAAGTTTTTCTTGATTATCGAACCTTGTTTCCAACCAGGGACAAGTTTCCAACCCGATACATGTAGCTCATTTCATTACTGCATTGATGCAATACATTTCGGAACACAGAGTACCGAATGGGCTTCGTAAAATTCGATCATCAGTTTCCATTATCTTTGTGCAGCAATGCGGATGATATGAATATTTGACGAAATAATCTGTGTTTTGTGAATGCATTTAAACTTATTCGGATAAGTATTTTGATATCAGAATTTCAAAATTCAAAATACCAGATCCAGATGATCAGATGGCTGACAATTTAATGATATTATCAATTAATTGTCTAATGAAAGAGTATATATGGGTTGTTGGGATTGGTGACGATTATTTTAATGTAATGTTCAGAAAATTGAAAAAGGCAGTTCTGTAATAACCGCCATCTTTACGGAAGCCGTCTTTACAAATTTGGAAATAGAGCTTCGACTTTGATCCCATAATGGTCCAGTACCAATTCAGTCCATACAATTTTGTTGAAATTTCATATACGACCTGTTATTGGTTTAAAATGATCATAAAAAATTCAGTCTCATATCTTACTGAACAACTGAGATATTCACCAGGTATTTGTCTACCCAATGGGCCGTCGTGGTTACTATTTTTTTGTATTTTTTATTTTAAGCGCGAGAATTCATTCTGTCAGTCTATAAAATATCCAACACCTAGTTTGCTAGCCACAGTAATTCCACATAAAAGTCAAGGTAAGTGGGCGGCCTTCGGCCGCAGCTCAGGATTTAAAACTCCAAAAAATCCAACACCGGCTTCGCGGCGGCCTTCGGCCGCGGATCAGCCTATAAAATATCCAACACCAACAGCCTTCGGCGGCCTTTTGTGATCCCACTTACCTTAACTTTTATGTGAAATTACTGTGACTAGCAAACTAGGTGTTGGATATTTTATAGACCGCGAAGCCGGTGTTGGATTTTTGGGAGTTTTAAATCCTGAGCTGCGGCCGTAGGCCGCCCACTTACCTTCAATTTTATGTAGAATTACTATGGCTAGCAAACTAGGTGTTGGATATTTTATAGACTGATCCGCGGCCGAAGGCCGCCGCGTAGCCGGTGTTGGATTTTTGGGAGTTTGAAATCCTGAGCTGCGGCCGCAGGCCGCCTACTTACCTTGAATTTTATTTGGAATTACTGTGGCTAGCAAACTAGGTGTTGGATATTTTATAGACTGATCCGCGGCCGAAGGCCGCGGCGTAGCCGGTGTTGGATTTTTGGGAGTTTTAAATCCTGAGCTGCGGCCACAGGCCGCCCACTTACCTTAACTTTTATGTAGAATTAATTTAGCTAGCGAAGCCGGTATTGAACATACGGACATAATTCCAATGGTGGCTTCTGAGGACTTACATCCTCGAATATATGCAACTCCGGCTATGTCCATTCTTAGAAGTTGTTATAAGCCCAACACGAAGTGGGGATTGTGACCGAAAAAAAAAACGGACGTTAGGCCCAAAACTGTTATCATTAATTTATTTTTTCGGACATAACCCCCACACCAAAAATGGGGATTATGTCCGTGGGGATTATGTCACGGCACCGACAAATCATATATACTCCACACAGCACAATATCACAACTGAAAATGTAAAACTTATTTTCAAATCAGCCGTTTACTTAAAAGCAAACTTATGTTTTCAATCTCAGCCGTTGAATGCAATTAAAGCAATCGGCGCAATTTTTGGCTGACAGGTATTGCCACAGAATGAATTCTCGCGCTTAAAATAAAAAATACAAAAAAATAGTAACCACGACGGCCCATTGGGTAGACAAATACCTGGTGAATATCTCAGTTGTTCAGTAAGATATGAGACTGAATTTTTTATGATCATTTTAAACCAATAACAGGTCGTATATGAAATTTCAACAAAATTGTATGGACTGAATTGGTACTGGACCATTATGGGATCAAAGTCGAAGCTCTATTTCCAAATTTGTAAAGACGGCTTCCGTAAAGATGGCGGTTATTACAGAACTGCCTTTTTCAATTTTCTGAACATTACATTAAAATAATCGTCACCAATCCCAACAACCCATATATACTCTTTCATTAGACAATTAATTGATAATATCATTAAATTGTCAGCCATCTGATCATCTGGATCTGGTATTTTGAATTTTGAAATTCTGATATCAAAATACTTATCCGAATAAGTTTAAATGCATTCACAAAACACAGATTATTTCGTCAAATATTCATATCATCCGCATTGCTGCACAAAGATAATGGAAACTGATGATCGAATTTTACGAAGCCCATTCGGTACTCTGTGTTCCGAAATGTATTGCATCAATGCAGTAATGAAATGAGCTACATGTATCGGGTTGGAAACTTGTCCCTGGTTGGAAACAAGGTTCGATAATCAAGAAAAACTTAAGAAAACTACATACATTTTAAAATGGTAATAATAATAATTAAATAGTAAAAGTATAATGCGTCTCTTTGTAACATTGAATGTAGATGAATCGCTCAAATTTTTGTTGATTATTGGACTCTATTCTAAAACCGGGGCATGTTCCCTACCCGCTACATTACCATTTGTGATTGAAGCGTGTTATCATCAGTAAATCTTTAGGACTTACAAAATGATAATTTTTTGGAGTGCGCCAGCTTGAAAATCAAGCCAGCACACACATCAAAAAAAGGCCCAAATTGCATTTAAACTGATTAAGGTCTGTCCCAGAAAAAACTTGCACTTTTATTTTTTAAGATTATACTCTACCTGATAATCTTATGGGTCTAAAAAGACAAAATATTTATTCCATATAAAGTGACGTTTGATATGATGCATAACACTTGAAGATAGCACTTCTAACGACAAAGATGTCTAGCAAGCAAGAAAAAGTCCGCGAACTGATTTTGTCCACATACCTGCAAAATCCAGGGTTAAAATATTCAGCTATAGCAAAAATAGTTGGTGCATCAGAAAGAAATGTCAAAACGGTTATTTCTAATTATAAGAAGGGTCTACCTGTTTCACGAAAAAAGGGTTCAGGCAGAAAACCAGAATTTTCTAACCCAAAGGTAGCGGCGAAGGTGAAGCGCCTTTTTAGGCAGAATCCCAACACGTCAGTGCGAGATATGGCGGCTAGAGCAGGTACATCAAAATCTACTGTGCAAAGGATAAAGGAGAAAAGTAAGCTAAAGACATATGGAGTTCAAAAAGTACCAGACCGTTCTGATGAAAAGCAGTTGATGGCACAGATGCGAGCCCGAAAATTGTATGAAAGGTACCTGACTAAATTTGACTGCTGTGTTATGGACGACGAAACTTACGTTAAAGCAGATTTGAAGCAGCTACCTGGGCACGAATATTATACATCACCGAAGAAGGGGAATGTGCCTAGTAAATTCAAAGAAAAAAAATTTCGAAATTTCCAAAGCAATATATGGTTTGGCAGGCCATATGCACCTGTGGCCTCAGAAGCAGCTTCTTTGTTACGCAAGGCACAATCAATTCCAAAGTTTATATAGACGAGTGCCTCGAAAAACGTCTTCTACCATTTATTCGTGCACATGAGGGTACCGTGATATTCTGGCCAGATTTAGCAACCTCTCATTACTCTAAAGCTACGATGGAATGGTATGCAAGTAAAAAGATCAATTTTGTACCAAAAATAGCAAATCCGCCTAACTGCCCAGAGCTTCGCCCAATTGAAAGATATTGGGCTCTAATGAAAAGAGATCTTCGAAAGAGTGGCAGGACTGCAAAAAATTTTCAAGACTTCAGACTTAAGTGGAAAAGATCGTTCCGTACTGTCGATGAAACAACTGTGCAAAATTTAATGAAGGGCCTTAAAAAAAAAGTAAGAAATTTTTATAGAAAAAACAAAATTGTTAATTAGTTTTTAGATATTTATATTCTGAACACTAGCCGTTATTAATAAAAAAATAAAAAAACCAAAAAAATTGCTGGGTATTTTTTTATAACTAAAAAACAACGTGCAAGTTTTTTCTGGGACAGTCCTTATTTTGTTGGTATTAAATTGCGACTGATCGTTTTCATGCATTCTGTATTTGAAAAATATTTAATCACCGGAGTGTGCCAGCTTAATGAATTAAGCCAGCACACACATCAAAAAAAGGCCCAAATTGCATTTGAACTGATTATTTTGTTGGTATTAAATTGCGACTGATCGTTTTCATGCATTCTGTATTTGAAAAATATTTAATCACCGGAGTGTGCCAGCTTAATGAATTAAGCCAGCACACACATCAAAAAAAGGCCCAAATTGCATTTGAACTGATTATTTTGTTGGTATTAAATTGCGACTGATCGTTTTTATGCATTCTGTATTTGAAAAATATTTAATCACCGGAGTGTGCCAGCTTAATGAATTAAGCCAGCACACACACTGTATCTCGAAAACTATTTTAGCGAAAAAATTTTTTATGTGGTATTAAAATAGCGATTAATGTGTGTTACTTTATTACCACATTCACACTTGAGTGTGCCGAATGTGCTGTGTCAGCTTAATATGGCTGTCTGTGACAATGTTTGGCTTAGAGCAAACCAATGTATGTGTGCGTGTTTTGCTAGAAAAAAAAACCATCAGCAGAGGCACTTAAATCATCTGTATATGACTTGAATTGATATTTATTGCTACTAAGCGACACCTAGTGACTAAAAATAAAATAAAAGGAACATGCAACAATAATAAATGTAACTAGCAATATGTGTGATATATTTGAAATAAATGAAAAAATCCATTAAAAATCTTCGATTAAAATTTTGATGATATATAGACACTCATCGGAGGGTACTTGGTTTCAATAACTTTTGTTGGTCGGTACACTTTTGAAGTTTTGTATTCAAGTGATAATTTCTAGTTTTCTATCTAACAATCGAAGAAAAAGTTTCTTTAGTTATAAAAGTATCATGAAACAGAGCAATCTAAACTTAAGAATTTCTCAGAAAATGTTACTGTTTTAATTTCCTATACTCCAATAATGCTTTTACGTCAGTAGTAATAATTAATTGCATTGAGTTCAATACATTTTATCACTTGAGAATTGTTGACATTTTATGGCGTATTTCATATGAGTGTATGGATGAGAAGTTGCGTTGTTGAAGTGTTTTCACGTATTGCTCTAGAGAAATAAAAATATTTAACTAGGGATTTTTCTTAAACAGCAGTTATAATAAACTTAAAGAAAGATAAAAGATAAAATATTGATTTTTCATTGAACAAAGGCAACAAATACTATAGTCCTGAAAATACCACACAAAGTGTGATTTTTTAAGCGTTTGGTTTTTGAAAATTGAAAAAAGAACAAAAAATTTGCAAAAGTGAATGAAATTTTTATTTGGAGCGATACAACAATTTCTGCCATTTACTTTTTAAAGATTATTTTATGTAAATTTTGCCCGCGGCTACGCCTGGGGTGGTCCATCCGTAAGCTAAAATTTTGAATACTTTATCAGCATTTCGTCCGGTTACTCACCAATGGCAGCTGAAATGTTGTCTTTAAGAGCTGCAGTTATGGCTGTTAGTCTATTCATGGTGAAATGGCATACTTTACTAAGCATTTTTGGCGTTGACACATGCTACGAATCACGCGTGAGAAGTCAAAAAACTTACACTGAAAAAACAAATAGCAAAAAAATCACTTGTGTGCAATGAAAACATATTTTGACCTTTACGGCCTCTTGGATAGGAATTATGACTTAAGTTTCTGTGTAAAAGTTGTTTTACTGGAAAGCATTTTTCAAATGAAAATAAAAAATTCTCTAAAAGGCTGGAAAGAATGTTTATTGGGTATATTTCAACTTCACTTAAAAAAAAAATAAAACACTTTACTGAGATTTAGTTACATGTTGCGTTTTACTGTCAGAGGGAAGATAACAAAAACCAAAAAGTTATGATGAATAAAAAGTCAAAATTTTTAAAATAAAAAACCTGCATAGTAGTAAAACAAAAAGAAAATAAAACACTCAACGTAAACTAAAATTTGTTGTACAAAAAGTAGTTGATATTTGGACGGACGGACGGGCAGCCACTTGAAAAACTTTTACAGATTTATTTGAGCTGCCATTTATAAAAACTTTTTAATGAAATTTGACTTACAGCACAACAGGACAACACAACTGGACAGCAAATTGGATGGATTTTATATCAAATTAAGACACATTTTTTTGTGCACTTTGAATGAAAATAGAGTGAATGACCACACAGGTGAGTGACTGTATAAATGGGTTAGAAGTTTATTAAAAAAAAAAGAAGTATTTGAGTATTAGCACAAAGGGCAGCGGCAATTAAAATTGCAGTGATGTAAGCACAAAATTGGCATGTGCCCAAATGTAAAAGAAAAAAATTGCGAAAAATAATCTTTGTAGAATGGATAATTGACCCAAAGTTTGCAATTTAAATTGACCCTAAAAAATTTAATCTTTTTTTTTTTTTTTTTGAATTTTTTTTGGCAATTCTTATTAGAAAAATATGAACAATCGAAGTGTCTTGTTCCTTTTAGTGACGTCAGTTAAGGAAATTTATTAGAAGAAAAAAGTGTCAAATATGTACCCCTTGGAATGGCTAAGCAAAGCCTCAGAAATAGAATTTGTAAATTTTATTTTTTTTCTTAGATAAGGCCGGGTCAAGAAAAAAAAAGTATGGAAAAACCACACTCTATTTGAAAGCTTGTCTTAAGAGTATCTAGGAAACCATTTTGCTCTATTATTTTTGGACAACTATTAATGGAAAAAGATCATTTTGACTGTTTTTAGGGTGGTTTAAAAAGAAAACATTTTATTGTTTCCTGAACACTCTCATGGTAAGCTTTCAAATAGGGGGTGGTAGTGTACATCTTTACTGGCGGGTATGAAGCTTAATTTTTACTGGAGTGATTTGGCTGAAAGTTAATGCCCAACGCGTCACGCTGTCACATTTTGGACTATAATTTTTTTTTTGTTCTTTTGACACCTAAATTTTTTCGACTCTTCCAAGGCTTTTGACTTCTGAAACGTTTTTTCATCATATTTTGAGTTTTTTGGACAAAGTCGAATTTTCAAGCATTTTGCTACATTTTTAAAATTTTTCAACATTATTTCGACAATTTTCGATATTATTTTGATATTTTTCGTGCTTTTCGAATTTTTCAATATAAATCGAATTCATTAGGTATATTTTCGCTTCTATCAAAATTTTACCACATATTTAAAAATCGTAAAATTTTTTCAACATTTTAACATTATTCGAAATTCTTCAGAATTTTCTGAATTTTTAAAACTTTTCCTTATTTTTCAAATATTTTGACATTTGACACTTACGAATTTATTATCAAAACTTATTGACATTTATCTACAATTTCAAATTTTTTCGACTTTTAAAGTTTTTTTTTTGGCGTCCGACGTTCGAATTTTTCACCATAATTATTACATTTTTCAGCATATTTATAAAACTATTCGAAATTTATCGAATTTTCCGAAACTTTTCGATTTCTCCAACTTTATAGGCTTTTCTAAAATTTATCAACTTCTGCGAAATTTTTTAACATTTCGATATTTTTTCGATATCATACGAAAATTTTGAACTCTTACCAATTTTTTCGATATTTTTCGATACCAGTTGGTACTTTTCAGCTTTCATCAACTTTTCAACACTTTTAAAAACAAATGAGTCCTTTCGACTTTGTTGATACTTATCAAATCAACTCGATACATTTTAACACTAAGATAAGGCAACATTAGTAAGTAGGCACACTCAGCCACTTTTTTTTTTTAAATATTTCTCTAAAGACAATAAAATGCAGCATAAGGTTTCCAAAACTTCTAAATCAACAAAAATCCATGTTAAGCAAAAAATAAAAGCGAAACAAATTTTTATTGCCACATCTGACAATTTTCATAACGCCAACATCGATTACGTGTCCAGATTGAGTAAAAAAAAAGTTAAGTCAGATAAAAACAGGACACTACCCAAACACTTAATAATCCTTTCAATGTTAAAGTGTACAAAAAGTCCTTTGCATAACCATAACAATTTTCGCTTGTCTGTGGTTTTTATTTATTTATTTATGGTAGCAAGCACCAAACCAACAATTGTAAGTGCTTTCTGACTGTTTTTTTTTTTGTTGGGAGAGTTTTTTTTTATTTTGTTGTTCGCTTTCAACTGATTTTGACAGCCATAAGGATGTTTGACATAAAACATTTCCTTCATAGCTGAAATATTAAAAATGTTTCAAGAGTTTTTCATTCAAGAAAGAATAATGTTATTCTTAACAAAATTTTAACTTTGAAAAGTTTTATCATAAGTTATGATGATACAAAACCGTGAGCAACACTGTCATATTTGTGCAATGTAAAAGATTTGCGAAATGACAAATCGCTCTTAGAATGAAATGTGATTGCGGCAACACAAACGTCATTATTTATTTTGCAAAACATAGCAGATTTAAATACAATGCTACGCCGCGTCATAAGGTATGACAAATCAATGTGCGTATTTTTACGAGATCTTATATGTCAAACTGTGAACTGCCTTTCTTTTAAATAACTTAAATGTATTTTATGAAATGTTAATCTTTGACAGCCGTTTTTTGGTGATTTTATAAATTTCGAGTAAAATTGTTTATTTAAAGTTTTAATATAAAAATTACAAAAATTTATGACTTTACTACTTTAGTAAAAAATCTGTGATTTCCCAGAAAAATTGTCCAATCTTTCTTCAAAATACACATTTTTGATTAACTCAATTTAACAAGAAAACCAACAGTTTAAATTGAAAAACGAGGAATATATTTTGTTTTATTGTAATCACATGCAACATTTTTGGCCACAATGTAATTTTCCTTGTAAGTGTCAAAAAATAATAGGTTTTTACGTAGCACAAATACATATTCATACATGTATGTATGCACACATATGAAGTACAAAGTGTGCGCTATAAAAGCATATGCCCTTTTCATTGTTTTGCAATTTAATTGTTATTTTAAGTGTTGCCATCATGTTCAATAAATGTATGTATTATGGTCGTTACAAGCCATTTTTGGGCGGGATTACTGTACAATGATTTATTTTTCGTTAAGCTTCACATAAGTAAAATTTGAAATTGGTTTTTGGTCACGAATGAATGAAACATTGTAAAAGACATCGTAACTTAAGTTCTTACTTTATTTATATACCACTTAAATCAGAAATATTTTGTATGACATTAGAGACAAAATATTGTTAACAAAATTGTCATACATCAAACATTAAAGTTATCTTATAGTTATTTATTATTATAAACTTCAAGAAATTATTAAGCTTAGAGTATTTTGTAGAAATTGCAAGAGTAACATTTATCTTTTTTAAAGTTTAAATGCCAAAAAAATTATTACAAATTTTATCCAAAATTATAACGATACTTGGGTAAATTTCACAAATACGTTGAGAATTCACAATATTTTTTTGCAATGAGCAATGAACAAAATAAAATTACTAATTTTTAATTAAAAAAATAGTTTTTGACTTTAATTTGTATTTAACGAACTTTGTAAAAAATTCACCAAAGTATACAAATCTTTATGCGAGTTACCTGCAATTTTTTTTGTCAATTTCCCGCACAAATGTTAACAAAAATCATTTTTTTTTTTTTTTGTATTTTTGTTCAAACATTAATTATGAAATTGTGCCAAAGCAATAACAGATGGCGCGCGCATTGCAAATTTGAATAGAATAGCAATCGTACAATAAAATCACGATTTTCGCCATATTTTTATGGCTCCTTTTTATTGCTAAAAAAGACAATATAAATTGAACAAATCAAAATTTATTGCGATTCTATTGATGAGTTAAAAAAATATATAAAAAAAAAATGACTTTCATGAAAATGATTGTATATTGCGACAACACTGTACAAAACGTGATGTACAAAAATTTAATGATTAGTCACATAGAATAAAAGGAAAAATATGAAAAAAAAAAAATAGTTCTATTATAAAGAATTTAATTAAAATTAAAATTAATTTTTCTTTGGAGTCTTCATCGTTTCTAGTTAGAGATTGTCAAAGTTGCAAACATTTTGTAGTGTTGTATTGGATGGTTTGCAAATTTTTGTTTTAAAAAGGGTTTTTGGTGGTTGAAACCTTTTTGTACCTTCCGAAAAAATGTGTATTTTGAGCTGGTATAATCAATAACACTGCTGTACCAAAACAAAAAATTTGGAGTGGTGCTTTCAAGACTTCTTTTAGGGTATTTTTGCCACGCCAAAACCCAAAAACGACACATTCCGCCTAATTTACTTTTGTTTTCAAAACATTAAGCAGCATTAATTTGCCTTAACATCTTTGTATTTTGAAAAAAAATAAAGCATAAAAGCAGACACATATAGGGTGTTTTTTTAAGAGTATCGTACTTTTTAATGAGGATTAATTTTTAAAAATGTATCTTATCTCGCAACGCTGTTGTCATTTTTACTGAGCAAGATTTGCTTTTTCATGCAAATTTACTAAATTCACAAATATTTTGAATTAAAATTTACTTAAAACTTTCATTAATTTTTGAAATGGTCAAACCAATTGGCTGAAAATATCGCATGATATAACGCCTCTGGTTTATTTGTTGTGGAAGTATGCGAAGTATCTGGTTCATGTGGATAATCCAACGATTTAAGACTATATGGAAGGCTTATGCCTCGTTACTGCTCATATATTCAAAAAAGTTCTCAAAAATTCAAGCTTCAGACTGCATTATATACGGAGCAGTCGTGATGCTCATGATTCCGAAATCATATTACAATTCAATATGGCATAATATTATTTACCAAATAAGCTAAAACTCAGGTCATTTGGATAATTTTAATGTGCTTTATGTCTTGAATCACACTCTAAACAAAAACACCCATTACATGGAATATTTTTAACCGGATCACTTTGTTGCCCAAAAAATCAGCTCAATGAATATAATAACATTAGAGTGTTCAAAACGTTCATTAACATATATGCTTTCGGTACAAATCTGACCTTAAAAAGTCATCGGTATCGTGGAAACAATAAGGCGCCCCGAAGAAGGCTACCACGTGAAACTTTTTTCTTTTGCAAAAACTTTTTTAGCCTTACATGCAATTATAATAATCTAAGCTTAATTTTTGGGTGATTGTGATATGAGTGCCAATATGGCCTTAAAAAAATTAACAAACTTTATATATAGGGTGATTTAAAAATTTAAATCTAAAAATCTCTGCTGACTTCTTCTTATTGATCTATTTTTTAGCCAATGTAATGTTTTTTTATCAAATTTATATTTTTTTTCTAAAAATTCAAGGTCAGATGAAGCTTTAAGTTTTGAAAAAATAAAATTAAAAAAAAAATTTGAGATAAAAAACTAAAAAAAAATTTAAACAAAACTTATAAATAAAATTTAAAAAAAAAATTTTAATTTAATTTAATAACTTATAGGAAATAGAACAAAAACTTAGGAGTCCGAAGTTTTAAGTTTTGAAAAAAAAAAAAAATAAAAAAAAAATTATAAATTAAATTTAAAAAAAATAAAAAAAAAATAAAAAAAAAATTATAAATTAAATTTAAAAAAAAAATTTAAGAAAAAATTTTAAAAAAAATAAATTCAAAAAAAATTTTAATTAAAAAAACTTATAGGAAATAGAACAAAAACTATTGAATAAAATTTTTCAATTTTTGATTTTTTATTCACCCTACATATAAAAATTTTAGCAAATATATGTATACCATGGTTTTAATTGATTACTGTACACTTTCGGAAATCCTTTTTCCGGAATGGACATTTTCCGGAACAACCAAAAACCCGACATTTTTTTTCCGAAATCGGTTTTCCGGAATGTCCAACACCTGGATTGCTAGCCACACTACTAAATAATCGTACACAAAACTTGAAATTTTCACAGAACTATGTTGTGTGCGATTAAGCGCAGAAATCGTAGATCATCCCCGCGATCTGCATATTCCGCGTAATTTTGAACAAGTGATCTGATTCTACGTATTCCGGAAAACCGTCGTTCCGGAAAATGTATATTCCGGAAAACCGATTCCGGAAAAATAATTTCGGGTTTTTGGTCGTTTCGGAAAATGTCCATTCCGGAAAAGGGATTCCGGAAAGTGGGTGGGAACCTTTTAATTATATCGTATTATCAAAATTTAAATCAGAATATATATTTGCCTAAAATATTTCAATATTTTCGGCAATGAAGCAATCTAGTATACATGAAATGTCCCACACATAAACAAATGAACATCCAAAAAAAAAAAGTGCTATAAATAACAAAACCTACAAATGGGGTTAAAAGTACCTAAATATATCAAGTAAATTATAACCCAAAAAGAAAAATTAAGATAAGAAAAAACCACACCACAAGTTAAATAGGCAAAACTTATCATTGGTTTAGGTTAGCAGAGATACAATTGATAAAGCAATCAATAAAACAAATAAAATGTCTGATCCCCAAAAAAAAACAAACCAACCTAACGTATGCATGAGACTTGGAAAAGTTTCCACTCTTGGAACGCAGTTGTGTTGCAATATTAAATTTTTTAGTTGGACGGCAGGCGGGCGACGCAACCACAAGTTACACACATGTAGGGAGCGATAAGTTTTGGAAAATTTTATTTTATTTTTTTTTTTATAAACTATCTTGAATTGTGGTTTATAGGAAAGATGAAAATTTATTGCGCTTTAGAAATAAAAATGTTAATGCTTTTGGTATTTTGAATGTAATGACCAATATGGTGAGAATTCATTGCAACATTACCAATAGAAATGATGTACATTAAAACGGAATGGATTTATTTCTTTGAAAGGAATATTTTTTGCCCTCTACATTGTACATAAGCTGAAGAGGTATACTATTGATAAGATGAAATATTAGTTAATTAACTTTTTAAAGTCTTTTAAAAACATAATTTTGATTTTGTGTGATATAAATATTTTTAATAAAAATAAATAACTAATTATCTCAATAAATCAAAATGAAAATTTGTCTCATAGACAAGCCCAATGGAAATAAAGTTTAATTCGATTCTGCCTGGTTAAAATGGTGTATCTAATCAGATTTTTCACGTTTTTCTTTGCCATACTTCGCTTACTTTGGGATGTTTTCTTTTTGGCTTTTTTTTAATTTTTCTTATTCTTTTTTCTTTTTTAAAAAATATTTTTTCTGCACTTGCAATCATTTGTAAAAAAAAGTAAAAGTTGTTTCTTTAACATACTTTTTCAACATCAGAAACGGAATTCTGTTTTCTTTAATTTTCTCCAAGCGTTTATTTCTCCTTGATTCTTGAATGTTATTACACTGACTTACAAAGCGATGCTATTTTTTGCCTTTCAAATAAAATATGCATATGTTGTCACAAATGTTCGGAAATGTGTCTTTAAAGTCGTTTTTGTAGGAAATAGAAGAATGGCGACTTCAAGTAATTGCAGCGACTTCAAGTGATTGCAGCGAATTAAAAGTGATTTGAGGTGACTTCAATGCAACACAATTCTTCCAATCATGATTCCAATCAAAAATGTGACGTCACCAAAATAATTGCATTTTTTTGTGATAGAAAAGGCTGCAAACTTATGGCATTGAAGTGACTTCATTTTTAAATAATACACACTGAATGCTGTATTTTTGGCAGTGACTTCAATGGATTTCAATTGCAAATGAATGTTCTCTTTCACAGCTCTGCTTAAGTGTACGAATTCGACCAAAATTAAGTATTAAATTTATTTTTTCCAAAAACTTACCTCTAAATTTACTTTACATATTCGTGTTCATTGGCCCCGAATTAGTAAGGGTATGTACGATTTATTAGAAACCAAAAATGTTGTAGGCCAGTGTTCATGTGTTCAAAGGTTTTCGCTTTGTATTCCCTCACTTTTCCATGAAGTGACTATTATCACAGGTATACGCATATATGTTTCTATGTTATCACTAAAACCACTAACACCAACAATCGTTTTGTTTCGTTTTTTAATTTTTCTTTTATTTTTTTATGTGGACTACTCATATGTAACAAATTTCCACAACAAAATCAACAAAGAGAGAAAAAAAGTGTGAAGTATCGTGCAACAAATAACAACAAGAAAAATTCATCACAACATTCATGATATGAAGGAATAATAACATATATCATTGATTTGAAAGCTGTTATGATACACGTCGATAAACGAATGTTTAGTACACGGAGAAAAACTTTTAGTTCAAAAATTACAATTTTGAATGCATACAAAATTTGCGTTAAAAATTTAACGCTCAAGTTAAATAAAAACTTAAATAAAATGAGAAAAAAGAAATCTAAGGAACAAGACCATGGCTGCCAGTTGGAATACGGCGCATAATGGCTCATTTTGTTACAATTGGTGGCAAAAATCAATTTTGTGGTGGGTCGATTAAGCAAATTTCATACACAATTACAGCGATATCATGCCCTCTGAATTCCTTCTAAAATAAACAATCATCATGAACCACTTGCGTGAGAATGTACGCCTTAAATAGTCCAATTTGTGGAAGGACAACTTATAGATATTGTACCACGGAAAAGCACTATCGCATAAAACCAATATTGTGCAAGAGTTTTTAGTCAAAAATTCAACGAATATCTTTGGTCAAGCAGCGTAGGAGACTCTGAAGGCTGGTGCGTTTTTTAGCTAAAAATTTTCCACACAAAATTTTTGAGCAAATAAATATTTGCAAAAATATCCATACAAAAAAAAGATTTTTTTGTAAGACTGAAACTTATTTCTTACAGTGTTCTGTCTATAAGCGTTATAAATACATATGTAAATACACTCGTACATATTTACACTGGCACAGCACACAAATACAAATATAAATACTAATAGTTGCATGTGTACCTACAAGTAAACTTTACAAATATTTACATTTATGCTTAAAGAACTTGATGTTGTGTGCATCACTCTGACTTGACTTGACTTTGGTTGGCATTACGGGTGAAGGTAGTCAAGCAAGCAAGCATGCCGGTAAGCTCAGTAAATCATACCAGATGTCAGTTGAATAAAAAAACCCAATGTATGCTTTTCCAACGTTCGACAAGTGAAATGCAGATTAGGGACACTACAACATTTTTTTTTTGTTGTATGACTTAAATCATATGTCATTTGAATATTAAAGGCTTAGTGCTATTTTTTTCGTTTAGAGTAATATATCGTCAATGTAATGTCCAAAAAAATTGGGAGTGTATACATTTGACAGTTTTGTATTTGTAAAACATCGGTGGATTTAAAATTAAAATTAAAAAAAAAATTCTTTCACCCTGAACAAAAGGAAGAAGTGCCTTAAAAAGTTATTGGTAGAGAAAGTTTACGAAAGTTCGATGCTTTTCTTGCAGGAAAAACAAATGCGAAAATTAATAGTGGCGAGTAATTACGATCGCAAAAAAAAAATTCAATTTTGTAACATTTGGTAGTGCAACATTTTTTGTAGTAGAATTTGGCTCCAGGCTGAAAATTCTCAGCCCACCGCTGCTTTTAAGCACGCGTTTTGATTTTGTACAGTTTATGATAACCCATATTTTTCTTAATTTTTTTTTTTTTTCAATTTATTTTTTTAATATATTTTAAATCTTGTTTTCAAATTTTTTTTTTAATTTTTTTTTTTATTTTTTTTAATTTTTTTTAAATTTTTTTTAATTTTTATTTATTTTTTTTATTAATATTTTTTTTTAAATTTTTTTTGTTTTAATTTTTTTTTTAATTTTTTTTTAATTTTTTGTTTTATTTTTTTTTTAAATTTTTTTTTTAATTTTTTTTTTAATTTTTTTTTTAATTTTTTTTTTTAATTTTTTTTTTTTGAATTATTTTTTTTTAATTTTTTTTTTTAATTTTTTTTTTTTAATTTTTTTTTTAATTTTTTTTTTTTAATTTTTTTTTTTTAATTTTTTTATTAGTTTTTTTTTTTAATACAATTTAGGTTTTGTTTTTCAAACTCAATGAGAAGGTCAATAATATTACCAAGTTTTCCAAAATTATGTTTAATAATTGAATTAAACCAATGTTGCATGAAGAATAAATGCCATAAGTTTGTTAGCAGTGCACGTAATTATGCTAAATATTTGTATTATACAAATTCCTTCAATTTTATTTTATACAACATCGTAATAAGCAACATTACAGCATTATGCGGTGATAATTTTTGTGTAAATTTACCTAAAAGAAAAGAGAAAAAATTAAATAGTATCAGTTAATTTTATATGACGACAATTGAATAAAATTAGGTAACTTAAGATAATTTTTTCATATGAAAATGAAATGAGGTCAACTTAAAGTAAATATTTTAGAAAAGAGTATACTGATTTCATGAATTAATAAAACAAACAATTTTATTCAATTTTATAGATATCTTTTGGGCTGTAAGATTCAAAATTTGTAAAGTAACAAAACAAATTTAATTTTAGATCGCAAAATAACACACTGTGCCATATTAGCAACCAATTACAAAACAACTATTTAACTGAGATATTTTAATATAATATGAAAATTTCAATAAAGAAAGGGACATTTTTACACTTTAGAGGAAAGGGTATGCCAAATTACCAACCGAAACGAGGAATGCCAACGAAAAAAAAATTTTTAGATTTTTGCAAGATATTATGAAACGAAAATCTTTATTTTGTTTCATGCAAAGATTTAATTTTTCACCAAAAATAAAACTTAACTTTACATAACACGGTATGCCAAATTACAAACTTTTACTAAAAATCTTGATATGATCAGAAGTCGTATGAAAAAGTAATCGCCTTCAAATTAGGCTCCACCGCTTGCAAAACAACTACTCTAGCGATTGATCTATTCCTCCATACTTTTTCCGTAGATTGATTAGGGAATAGCTTTCAAGTCCTTCAACGTATTTGGTTTTATGGCTTCAACCGACTCAAAGCACCTTCTTTGAAGTGTTAATTTTAGCTTCAAGAAGAAGAAAAAGTCCGACGGTGACATATCAGAAGAAAACGATGCTTGATAGATGGCATTCGCTGAATTTCTAGCTTACAAGTCTTGCAGAATGATGGCTTTATGCGAAGGTGCATTGTCGTGGTGCTAAATTCATGAATTGTCGTTTTAATACTTTTTTGGAAACATTCTCACGCAAGCGCTAATATTCTTTATTAAAAACTAATTTTTGATAAAAAAAATAACTTTGTTTTGTTTTATTGCACAGTTCGGGATACTTCTTACACAATTTAGTATTTAATCTACTTTTAAGTCAATATATAACAAAACAGTGGAGTATGCCACAATACCAACCGCTAAAGAAAAACTTAATATAACACAAAAATTTGACATATTTTCTTACCTATTCACAGTAAAACACAATAAAATTGGAAAACTGTAATGAAATAGTAAAATACACTACTGTGCCACATTAGCAGCTCATATGAAAATTAACTTTTTCTAAGAGAAGATAACAACTTTTGATGCGGAAAATTTTTCAATTACTACGAAAAACGTATGAGCTTAAAGTTAGAAAAACTTTACAAGAAAAAATTCAGCACGATAAAACAAAAACTTGGAGATAGGTTACTGCATTTGCTGCATGAAGTGTAAGAGTCGATAGACAATACAACTTTTTTTGGCACACAAAACACTGCTGCTGCAAATGGCATAAATCAATCTGGGAAAAAATTTCCAAAATCACGTATTCAAGATAACAATCTGTATGGAATAAAGCAAAGTGAAACGATAGGAGGTGCAAGCGCAGTACAAAAGAAATGAAAAAGCAACCAAGCAATTCGTCAATCATCACGCATGATTGACGCATTTTTTTTATTTCTTCCATTACTCCATTGGTATGTTGCCAAAGGACATATCAAAAAAAAAAAAAACAATGTACGGAAGCACGGAAAATAATGCAACCAGACAAAGTGAATGGAAACGATTTGCTGTCAACTGATAACAAAACTGGAAAGGAAGAAAGACCAATATGCAAAATAAAAAAAATACTAAAAACAAAACAGTGATTGAAAAAAAATGCTACATATGTAGTTGCTGCAATGCTATAAATATCGATTGCTATCAATCAAAATAGCGTAAATGTGAACGTAACCGTTTGAACGTGACTTCCGTTCAAAATGTGGTTAAATGATGCTTTAAAAAATATGAAAAATCATATTTCGTTATAAAGAAATATTGCTACTAGGTGGTATTCTTTTATAGTTCGTTAGAATATACATTGCGGCGCTAGTTAAGCTGTTGTTCTTGTGTTCGATAAGTTTAACACGCCTGCACTTCCGTTGTCTTATGATTGTAGCTAGTGACCCATTAGGAAGTGTGAGCTAAGTGTGATGTAAAATTTGCCTAAAGTCTTCAGCGATAGAAGTAATTAGCCAAAAGAATAGTGTCAGAAAATGAAAGGGCAAATAAATGCTCCAAATCGTCTTTAGTACACAATTTTTTCTCTAAGCGAGGACTTCACTTGGAAATCGTCATTGATCTTTTTTCTTGAACGAAGTTCGCCTAGTGATTAAAATTGAACCATTAAAGTGACAATACGAAACAGTTCTGTACAATTTTAACTATTTAATTGACATCGCTTTTAAATAAAGTCATGCCATCTTGTTGCTCTATTTATTCTCTTCCTCTTTCGCTTCTTTAGGGTTCAATCTAACTCCAAACTAAGTTTCATTAAAATCGGTTCATTTGTTTAGCTGTGAAAACATATTTTGCTGCTAAGGGCATGGCACCGCCCACACAAAACAGATATCTTTCATCAATGCTCAATCCATGTATATCCATATAAAATTTCATCAAAATCGGTCCATTAGAATAGCTGTAGCAACATATTTGCTGGTTAGGGGCGTGGCACCGCCCATTAAAATCAAATTTTTTTTTAGGCCGCAATATATCTTTGTACTAAATTCCATCAACATCGGTTCATTTGTTTAGATGTGAAAACATATTTTCCTGTTAAGGGTGTGGTACCGCCCACACAAAACAAATTCTTTTCATCCGTGCTTAATCTATGTATGTATATTCACATAAAATTTTATCAAACTCGGCCTATTAGTATAGCTGTAAAAACATATTTTTTGATTAGGGGCGTGGCACCACCCATTAAAATCAAATATTTTTTTAGGCCTCAATCTGACTTTGCCTAAAATTTCATCAACATCAGTTGATTAATTTAGCAGTGAAGACATATTTTCTGGTTGGAGGCGTGGCACCACCCACTAAAAACACTTATATTTACTAAGGAATCACCCATAAATTTCACAAAATTTTCTGGAGACTTTTGCCGACGTTTGCTGTTAAAAAAATGTCTTTCTGATCATAGCTCATTTTCCGACTGGGATATTTATTTTAGCGAAGCAACAAAGCATTTCATGCAAATGTACATTCCACGCACCCAACTACCATGCTCTTTTGATGTGCAAGTAGCTTTAAACAATAAATCATAATTATTCAAATAAAAAAAAAACATAAATCGCTGGCGTGCGTAGCATATCGGTGACATGACTGCTGCATTATATGTAGCGCAGTGTACCAACATGATTACTACACATACTCGTACAATAAGTTGGTCCCTGAAGGCCTTTTCCTCAATGTCCATTCGTCACGTAATTTTCCTGTCAAAGTGAAAAAGAAAAACTATTGAAGCATAGGAATAGAAGAGGAAGCAGAAATACAAAAATGCGAAAAGTTACCGGCTCTCGAAGTTAAAGCTGGCAAATGTTCGCCAATTAACACTTTTTAGCGGAAGCAAAAGTTTTCCGCATTGTTACGATGTGTGTGTGCTTGCAAGCATGGAGCATGAATTAAGCCGTGGTCATGTCAATAGCCCACAGGGCAACAACTTTTACTCTTCTTATATTACTAAATTCTAGCTGATTTTGTCAAAATACTTAAGGTTAAACTTGGTGAAAAGTTTGAAGTATCCATTTAGCGGCACACAACATTTGTTTCATTCTACTCACCCACTCAGTCATGTAGGTCAATTGGATCATTTAATGTTCAAGATGAGAGTGGAAAATTTCCTTAACAAATAATTAAGTGCACGTAACAAAAAGTTTTTATACGCTGTTGGCAACTCTACAAGGAGTTGCGTAGAGATCGTTATATCAACATTATGTTTGTTGTACATGATTGACAGTTTATGCGTCAAGTTAAAATAAGCAATTTTTATGAAAACACGGTGCGATAGTTATTTTTACCAAGGGAAAAGTAGACAACATAAAAAAGAAAAATTATGGAGAATTTCATTAACCTAAACTTTATAACCCTTGGTGACGAATTAAATTACAAATGTTTGCTTTTAGTTAGGGAACAGTCGCTAACTTGTTGACGAACACTCGTTCTTTTAATTACGACCGATGAAAACAAAGGGCGGCCAATTGCTGTTCCGTAACAGAGCAATTGTATTCTTTACAGTATGCGTTGTAGTTCCATTCTGTTGGAAACACAATGTTGATGGTTTTGCACAACTGACATCAAAAAAATGTTCTAACATCGTTTGATATTGAGTCTCATTGATGGTAACTGTTTAATTTTTCAAGAAACACTGATCCTTCGGAAATCGAGCCATACAGTACCACTCTTATCTGACATACGAAAAATAACCCAAGGAGTTGTTTCTCAATCCAGGGAAGCCAATATCACATTGAGAGCCAAGCCGTTTATGCTAATTTTTTCCCAGGGACCACGCGATAATCGCGAAAATACCCCATGAGACCACCGGATTTAATTTCAGTACTAACGTCGTCTTTTTTTGTGCGACATGGTTCCCTACGAACATTAAGTGTAGAACATTATCGTTTTACGCGGGCCTCAACAAAATAGCACGCTAATCGAAGAAATGGACGATATAGACCATATAAACTTTTAATCAGGAAAAAACACTAAAATTTCAATCACTTTGACCGAAATTTCGAGCGGCATACTTTGTTGTTTTTCTTTTTTCACTATCAGCTTAAAAACTCAACTATACACAAGCCATAATTATTGTTTGTTTCAAGCAATTCGCAACTTATTTGGAGCTAAATTTACATCCATTTGATGATACGCGCCCACCCTGGTATGATCCAACTTTTGATTCTCGAGACAGAGAATCTTCTTTTGTTTGATTCAAAGTATTTAGGCAAATTCAAACAACTGTTTGTCGGAGTATAGTTTGCTTACAAATAGAAAGTCAGTAACAAATAAGAGATAAACATAAGTAAGTGTACCGACAGCAGTTGTCACACGAGCAAACCAAGTGAGCGAGAGCAATAAAAACAAGATTAAACAACGCTAGCAAATAGTGTTTAAAATTAACGGATAGACCATAGGTGGGAAAAATTTTGGAAGCAGGAGCTACTTATTACAGAAGCAACAAAAACAACAACAGAAAAAACCCCACTGTAATTTCGATCTCGATAGCAAAAGAAAAAATGCTGCAATGAAACAAAAGCTCCTTTCGAAAATCAAACAAGAGCAACATGAGTGTAAAAATAAAAGTACACTGATCAAACGAAACGACAGAAGCTGTCCTCAATGTGCGCAATGTTGTTTCCTTGTTTGCTCGCATCGGTGTTTTTGTTTTCTTTTTTCAATAACGCAACAATAAACAAATCACGTTAAGAGCTTACATTGACACTTTTTGCCTATTTCGCCCATCGCTTCTATAGATGACAGAGTGAAATATAGGATAAGTTTATGTGTCTCAATTATTTGACTTTTTTATTAATTAAGAAAAAAAAATTTTTTTTTTTTGATAACATGAAGCCAAGGCCTCAGCGAAAGTTTCGCTACAAGTAAATTACAGACATTGCTACAGAAAATCTCCTCAAAAAAAGCCAATAGTTTCGTTATTTTAGATTAAACTGTGATATCTAATTCTTTACTTTATTAGTGCGTAAACAAATGTTTGTGGCATCCAGAAACACACGAACCCTCTACCACCTTCCAAGGCAGTTTAGCTCTTCGGAAGCGATTGGTAACAAATTTTCTTAGATTCGAGACATATAAAACTAAGAAACGATATGCGCGACTCAACCTTGAAGTCAATCCACAAGAAAAATATTCTTGGAATTTTCAAAATTCGGTGGTTTGTATCATTTCGAATGTCAAATTGCTCACCAGATGCCGTCAAGATCCGATTTCAATTCAAATCAAAAGACGAAAGTGGAAATGGATCGAACACACGTTGCGGAAAACATCAACAGATATCCTGAGCGTAGTAGAAAACGCAGTCGTATTTAATCATCAGAAAATACGTGAATCGTGGAAATGTTGAAGAGAATTGAAGGCACTCACTACTGATCGTTTACGTTTGTAAATTTTTGTAGAGGTCCTACGCACCGTGAGGAGATAAGAGACACAAGAAGAAGACTGCTATGCAACTTTGTGCGGGACATAGATATATGGAGAGTCCTTTCGGCTAAGGACAATTTTAGTAAACAATGCTTTGGAATATAACAATTCAGTAAAAAATAAATATCAATACTTTTTACTTTGCCGGGAAGTTTCACAATCATAAGCTGTGATGTAGTAATGACCTTCAATCTAAAAGATTTCATAATTTAAATAAATTTCCCGGTGAGTCTGCAAATTCAATGTTTATATGCTCAGGGAAAAAATCAATGATTTTATGTTTGATTCAACAAAGGCCGAAAATGTTTTAACTGAGGAGAAAAAGAATCCACGTTGAATTAAAGTTGGAAAATGTTGATTTCAAAAATTTTCCAATTCAATGAATTTAAGATTTTCGGTGTTAAAAATAATGAAGACAAATGTTAATTTTACTATTTTCAACTTTAAAATTTGCGGCTTTGAGGCAAAAAATTTTTGGGAACACTTTTTTGTTATGAAATTTTTCGATATAGTAAATCAGTTAATTTTTAAGCACTCAGATTCCAAAATGGCCACATTTGCAGCAAATTTAAGTTTCTATCAATCGATTTAAGTTTTTACCAACTTAAGACATTTCTTCTATGCGTATTATGTAGCTAAAGGAAAAATCAATCTTATCAATAGTAAATACAATTCGCATCTTCTTCGCTTGCTGTATTATTATTTGTATTACAATTGTTACAATCGTTGAATAGCCTTCAGCCGAATAACAAAAGTAAAATGTAGTATCGCATTGTGATTTTTGTTTCTTTTGGTTTTATTTTATTTTACTGTACTGTTGTTGAGATACGAGTACATATCTGCAAATATAGCAACTACTACTACTGCGCATTATAACAAATAAAAAATTGCACCCGCGGCAAAATTGTGGCAGTTTACTTTACTTTGCATCTCATTCTTCGATCTGAAGAGAAAAGATTTGCAAGCTCGTGCATTATCTTCACCTCCTACTACATGTCATACATATGCTGCTAGACTTATTGTCTGTTGTGTGCGTTCCCTAAAGCGGCTTACTACAAAAGTACAAGAGAAGACATATGAAATAAAATAAAATAGATGTAACAAATGGTTGCAAACAAAAATATACGCGTACAAATAAAAGGCAAACCGAAAATCTTTTGAAATTCTATGG
The DNA here is from genome assembly GCA_949775025.1 of Tricholauxania praeusta. Classification (NCBI taxonomy): domain Eukaryota; kingdom Metazoa; phylum Arthropoda; class Insecta; order Diptera; family Lauxaniidae; genus Tricholauxania; species Tricholauxania praeusta. The sequence continues at coordinate 15,820,670 of OX459031.1, read as the reverse complement.
TGGAATACAATGCGTTTCTGGAAATAAAAAGCTGTAAAGTAGCGCGCTACAACTGCACATAAATTTTCGTGCTGCTCTGCAAAGATTTCAAAAAAATTTCTTTGTATTCCTGCGCGCCAAGGACAATGATGTTTATTTACAGTTGATACCCAGCAGACATTTGGCAGATTTTTAAATCTTCCACATTAATGGGAATGAATTTATAGCGCTTCTTGAAATTTGTCATTATTTGGCAAATCTTCCAACCGATGAATTTATAATATAACTCTTCAAATATCAACGATAATCCTTTAAAACTTTTCTTTATGATTCAAACGCGTATCGTCTTTAACGCCGATAAGTTTCTCCCGCAAAAACTGAAGGTTAATCGAAATTATCGCCTCGATCATTGAAATATAAATTCTGTTGCGATTAAAAATGTTTGCTGGGCAGTGTGGTGGTGTACATTACATAAATTATTCAACATTGGCGCATAGCGGGTAACTTACGTTATTATTTTCAGTAAGTGCTTCTTTCATAATGGAATGCAAAATACACTGCACTTTCATCAGCACTATTCATGTATGGGTTCAAGGACTCGTTCTACTTAATTGAAAAATGCATTTTGTTTGTTGATTTTGGGCTGCTGCCATGGCAAAAATTGTTCTTTTTATGTACATAGCTACTACGTCCAATTTTTTAATATAGTTAAATAGCTTAAGACACAAAACCAGATGAGACTGATACATAAAGTTATATCAAACGAATTTCCGCCCAACTTTGAGTACATACAAAGAAATAAATCTCTGTTTGTTGATTTAATCGCAAACCTAGGCTCTGGTGTCTTCAATATCTCAAAAACTATTATAGCAATTTCATTCGAATTTTAACGAGGTGACGACAGAAGCTTTTTTAATTAAATCATTCCACTACGGACACTGGAAACATCACAGGGCAGAAAAATATTTTCTTTGTAAAAAAACTCCTTTATTTTTTCAATAACTTATGACATTATGGGAAAACATTTTTAGTTGCATCTTTAGGACGGAATTGCTTCTCGCGTATACTATTCTCATTAGCTTTGCTTTCGTGGAGTTCCTTAAGAAATAAATGGGAAACAATGCTCTCAAAATCATTAAAAATTTTTAAAAAAAAATTTTTGGAGGACCTTCTTCCTCTTCCTCTCCCTTTTCCTTCTCCTCTTCCTCTTTATCTAAATTTTCTTCTTTTTACTCTCCTTCTGCTTCTTTTGACTTCTTCATAATATTTTTCTTCTTGCTCTTTTTTTAATTCTTCTTCTTCCTCTCATTCTCCTTCTTTTTCTTCTCTACTTTTTCATCTTCTCTTCGTTTTTTCTTCTCTTCTTTTTTTTCATCTCTTCTTTTTTTTCTTTTCTTCTTTTTTTTCCTCTCTTCCTTTTTTTCATTCAATTTCTCTTTTTCTTCTTTTTTTTTACTTCTTATTCTTCTTCTTGTTCTTCTCTTCTTCTCTTCCTCTTCTTCATATTCTTCTCTGCATCTTCTTCTCTTCCTCTTCTTCTCTTCCTCTTCTTCTCTTCCTCTTCCTCTCTTCCTCTTCTTCTCTTCCTCTCTTCCTCTTTTTCTCTTCCTCTCTTCCTCTTCTTCTCTTCCTCTTCTTCATATTCTTCTCTTCATCTGCTTCTTCTCTTATTCTCTTCCTCATATTTATCCTCTCTTCCTCATGTTCTTCTTCTCATCCTCTTGTTCTTTTCATTTTCTATTCGTCTTCTTCTATTTCTTTTCGTCTTCTTCTTTTCCTCTCTGTTTTCTTCTTTTCCCCTCTGTTTTCTTCTTTTCCTCTTTGTCTTCTTCTTTATTCTCCTTCATCCTCATTTCTTCTTCTTGTCCACATTTAGCATTTGCAGATGGACCTCTTCTTCTCTTCCTCTTCTTCATATTCTTCTCTTCATCTACTTCTTCTCTTATTCTCTTCATCTTGTTTATCCTCTCTTCCTCTTGTTCTTCGTCTCATCCTCTTGTTCTTTTCATTTTCTATTCGTCTTCTTCTATTTCTTTTAGTCTTCTTCTTTTCCTCTTTGTCTTCTTCTTTTACTCTGCGTTTTATTCTCCTTCTTCTTCTTGTTCACATTTAGCTATTTGCAGCTGGACCCGAGATTTTTCGCTTCATAATCGACCATTATTCCTTAATTTCCTTGAGCCGGCCTGAATACATATGCTGCTAAATAAAGTGTTCTAGCTCATGGCTTATCTTACAAAGTATAACCTATCCACTTTTTCTTCATATTCGTGTGTCGAGCTACTCTATTTCGGTAGAATATCATTGAAGACTAGAGGATTCGAAATATATTTCGAGCATTTTCGAGTTTAATGTTCAACTGAATATAGAGAAAACAGCTTTTAATGAATATAAAAAGAAAACTTCACTTTCCGCGATCTTTTGAACAAAGATCATCCAATCATTAACAATTGACCATCGATCCAATAAAACAAAACATTTGTCATTTACGTAAAAACAGCGACCCTCCACATACAAAATTGTTGACAGTGATTAAGCACTGAAAAATTGCAAATATGTAGTTAAATGTTGCTGCCACTGTAATTGTTGTTGTTGTTGTTGTTGTTGCTGTATTAAAAGTCGCCGTTAAGTGATCGCGCAAACATACAACATGTTGATGACAACAGCAGCGACAGTACCAACAACAAAGAGTTAAACAGTTGAACCCCAAGAAGTAATAGCTACGACAACAGCGAGACAGTGAGATACGTCATGCAGTTAATAGCACTAATAAAATACTTGAGCAAAACCTTAGCTGCTGAGCTACTGTGTAGCGATGAGACTTCAATGCAGAAATTACTAAAAAAATGCAAGAAAAAACAGAAAGAGGTTTCCAACCCAAGACAGAAAGTACAACAAAAATATCATAGAAGACAGCAGTCAAGCATTAAAAGCAACACTCAGCCACAATACACTCCACGACCATAACGTTGCGATGCAGCAACAGAGAAAAACATCTTTGGCGAAAAGTTAACAGCAATCATCTTAGCAAACTTGGCAAAAGGTGACTTTCATCTCTTTAGAAATACAGACAGACAGAGACCGGCTGACTTTATCTGCAGCCTCAACCTTTTGCCGTCAAAACATACACCTCGAAGTGAAATAAATGAACGCTTAACGTTGCGCGCGTTTCTTGTTTATTTGAGAGCTGTTAAGCTTTGCTGGATCATCAGCGCATGAAATGATAGGGTGTATCAAAGATGAAAAATTTTTCTAATTTAAAAGTAGTACCAGAAGTGTGTGTGGGTAAGTAGAATAGTGATCTAAAGTGATTGATTGACATAGATTTTTGAGGTACGTGGGTAGGGTAATGAGTAGTATCGGTGTATATTTTTCTTGCATCTACCGATTTTACAGCGGTCAGGAGAAACGAGCACAGGGAAATTGATCCACAACTTAAGAGTGAACCCAACGAACGAATTACCGCGATAGCCCGACAGTTTACCGAGCACTGTCACTACGCAAAATGCATGGGCCTGATGGGACACTTGAGTGCTACAAGTGAGTTCACGAATAACTATAGACGTCATCCTATTATAATATCTATTAAATAGGTTTAAGCACCCAATGTTACGAAATGCTCAAGAAATTCAAATTTTCCGTTTTGCATTCACTTCTACTTTAATTTGAGTTTTTAATTCTTATTTTTCACAGCACTTCTACTTCTTATTTCTTACAACACTTCTACTTCTTATTATGCTTTTATGGTACTTCAACTTTCTATTATACTTGCACTTCTTAATATGCTTCTACTTCTATTATACTTTACTTTACTTCTTCATATACTTCTACTTCCAATTATATGTACTTCTACTTCCTATTGTACTTCTACTTCCTATTATACTTCTACTTCCTATTATAGCTTATTATACTTCTAATTATACTTCTAATTCCTATGGTACTTCTTCTTCCTATTATACTTCTACTTCCTATTATACTTCTAATCTTATTATACTTCTACTTCTAATTATACTTCTACTTCTAGTTATGCTTTGCTTTTTCATATACTTCCACTTATAATTATACTTTTTTTCTTATTATATTTAACTTCATATTATACTTCCACTTCTAATGACACTTCTACTTCTTATTATACTTCTTCTTCTTATTATACTTCTACTTCTTATTATACTTCTACTTCTTATTAAACATGTACTTCTTCGCATACTTTTACTTCTTGTTATACTTTTATTCTTTATATGTTTTGCATCTTATCAAGCTAAACATCTTATTATACTTCTACTTCTTTTTGCAGTTCTAGTTTCAATGTAGTTCTTATTATAAGTATACTTCCCATAATACTTCACTTCTATTATACACTAACTGACACATATTTTTGATATTTTTAATATACTTTAACTTCTTATTTTATCTAATTCATATAATCGCTCTGGAAACTTAGCCGCCAGTAAAGTCATTATTTCGGCGGCCGTTTGATATGTAGCACCGTCCAGTTAAGAATTTAACCTGCCATTCCTTTTAAGACAACTTTTGCTTTACTTTCAACTTCAACTTCCAAATGCAATTTCACATTTAAGGCAAATAGTTTATAATACACTTCAATTTGCAAGCACATCATTCTAGACAATTATTTTCCCTCCCATTCAATTGATTTTTTTGAATACACCTCAATAAGAAATTATGTGCAATTCCTCTATCATCATCAGAAAGCTGCAGCAGTAGAAAAACTTCATTTAGTACCTACTTAAGTTACACATAGTTAACGATAAGATCTTGTAGTAGTAGTTGCTTGCAATAACGAACGACTCATTTTCGATTCATCTGGTAGGGGTCTAGCTTGCTGTGAGAAGCGCACGATAGACGGGTTGGGTCGAGTTTTTCTTAAAAAGGTGAGAGAGCGCGCGCGCGCATGCGCATACACACATTATATCGATAATGATTCTGTTCGCAAAGGCACGACTCTGAACGACTTTGTCTGACATGTAAAATTACAAATTACTTGGCGGGCAACTAGCTGACAGTTTGTCCGTCTGCCACCGACTGACTGCCTCTCTTCCAGTTTGTCGGAACATTCAAGATACTACGCTGTCTGTCCGTTGGTGGTGGGTTTCATAAATATTTGTTATTTGCTATTTGTTGGCTTCCAATTCATGGAATGTCTTCTGTTGCATCGTCGTCGGTCGATCGATCGATCGATCGATAGACTGACTTTGGCTTGAGATCGTCCGCCTTTGTCTCGACTTGCTAGAGGCGAACATTAGCAAGCCAATTGCCAAAGACTCGATGTCAAATTTTATACGGTTTAAATAGTAGGCAACAGTTATTGATAATCTTAGACAGTGTAAGCACGGGAATATAAAGTAAAGAGACATCAGAGTAAACAACAGCATAATCTCCATTAGGAATCGTAGCTAAATGAAGTAACAAATTGTGCAAATGCAAGAAGGTTTTGTTCATATTTTAGATTGTCTTCATAGATAATGCACACTCGTTAAAGCTTTACAAAAGCGGGAAATAAAGATTTTATGCAGCTGAGTGCGATAAGCTGAGATGTACTAATTAAAACTAACAATAAGCACAAAGAGTAAACATTTTAACTTTATCTTAATCGCTGAATTTTTTGAGATTTCGTGGTAATTTATTAAAATTGTAAGAGGTGAAAAATTTAAGTTGCAAATTATGTTAATTCAATCAAACTGTTTATTAGTAAGCAATTTAAGTTATCGTGTGTTTAAACTAGCGGTTGTTTATTTAATTTTGAGCGGCATTAATTTTGAGTGGTGAAAAAATTGATTGAGCAGCTATAAAAGTATTTGAGCAGCAATAAAATTGATTAGCCTCAACTTTCATCACACACTAGTTACTCTTATAATTTATAAATTTTGTTTTGGATCAAGTTCGATGATAAATCGAAGCGTTATGGACTTTTACACGACCAATTTTATCAAACGATTTGATAAAAAATTTACAATGCACATTACATTATGTTCGTTTTGTCACTTCAAACGTCAGTGGGAAATAAAACTACAAATCACGGAATTTTGCCTCACTCCACTTTACGTAACTCAACGAACCTAAATAGAGCATGTGGTTCATTGGAATTGGGTACTAATTAAAAACACACTTTTTAATGTTTTTCTAAGTAAATGCTTTGTTAATTTTCAAAATAATTTATAAGTCTTTACAAAAATGTTTACAAACTTAATTCACACTTTTCACAAAAGAATTTCCACAGGCAATTAACTTACTTAGATGTTTACACCACCAGTAATGAATGAGCTCACTGTGCCGCATAGTATGTGTAAACAGCAAAAATAGCACGTAATAGCATGGTTTAAGGTTTCGACCCATATTCAGTGAACTTGAATCTGCAGTGAAAAGTTTCCAAACTTGCTTTATTTTTCTTTTTGCATGAACCTTATAAGAACCATAGCAAAAATTTAAAAGTGGTATCAAAATGTATGCCTTTGTGACTTTTCTAGGGTCACGCATATGTATATGCGATTAATAACTTCGTGTGCAGTGAAAATTGAAGGACATCGAATGATGTCAACTTACAATCTACCAAAGTTGTTCCTCATGATTAACCAAAAGCTTAACCTTTCAGTGGAACATTTAAGTCAAAAGCCGTATGATAAAGTTATCAGTCGCTTGTCTTGATGTATTTTTTTTCTGAAAATTTGACTTAAATGTCCCATAGAGGGGTTAAGGTGGTGTAAATTGAAAGAAATGTGTCCTATCGATGTTCTTTCAGCACCTATGTCTTATTTTTATAACCAATTGTGTGGCCACTGTGGAATCCCAATGAGAATGCGATAGTAAAAATAGTTACCAGTAGCCACAAAGTTGTACAACTATTTATATGTATGTGCAAGCTTTTAACCTTAACTAATGCGCTTTTGTAACATCAGTTGATGGAATACCGGAAAGTTCTAGAGAAGAATGGCAACATTGATATTTGCTGAAACATAGCTAGGTGTCCTCATTAGTTTCTCATGTGTTTCGCTTGTTTTCGTGCATTTCACTCGAATTACTAATAATATTAGAGTTTAGCTACTACAGCTATCGGCCTTTTTAGCTATTAAGCTTGAAACTTTAAGTAACTTCAAGTTAAAAGCTTAACTCTTTTGTGTTAATTTAATTGGGTTTTGATACTGTGCATCAATAATTATTTATTTGTTTCTTTTCCAGAAGTTACGAGTACTTCGTGATATTGTTTTGAACAAGGTTCACTGTGAACGAAATTTAAGACGATAGACTTTCGCAGCGATTGTATTGGATCATAAAAGTATTAACTACATATTATATATCAGCATTTCTCTAAGTCGAGTTTCTATCATTACGGAAAATTTCTTTCATAAATGGATACCTAAAAAACTAAAGATTTTGTTTAAGAATTATAATGATATTAAGACATGTGGATAATATACATGAATTTTTGGATAACCGGACAACTAACTCGAACTATTATGAGAAACAATAAAAACGATAAATTTCAATTCGGAACTCACCAAAATTTAACATTTCTTTCATTTTTATTATGAAACTCAATAAATTGAGAGCTTTATCGCTTTTTAAAAACTTCGATAAAGCAAATAAACGTTGTAGCTACCTAACACAGTAGAAGACGCAACGAAAAACAAATAAAACGCCGTTGCTGTCATCGTCCTGGACAACGGCGATATCATCATCATTATAGCATATGAACTTAGTTTTATCTTTAACGTGGTCACACACACAACAATCAGGTCTGCATTTAAGTTGCGCGTGTATATCGTAGACAATATCACCAACGCAGTGTACGCGACGACGACACAGACCACTATGAAAAATCAACCGATCAATGTGGACCCAAGTACCCTATAGGAAAATTCTGAAAGAAATCAGCGTAGATTTTTTCAAGACCTTGCACTAAGTAGAATTGACATTAATCGTTCTTGGAATTGATATACATTGAGTTTGTTTTTTCCCCATAAAAATATTGATAACATTCTTTATTCCTCGTTTACACACAGAAATTAATTTCGAAAACTCTTCTGCAATAGGGGGAAAAAACGAAAGGGTCGAGGTACAGAATTTGTCGTTTATCGGAAACGCAAAACAAAAATTACAAAAGAGAATAACTAGACTAGAATTTCTTTTACAGAATTTCCTAGTGTTAACGTTGACTTATATTTTCGATTTTTTTAAACAAAATATTTGAGGCAAAGCGAGTATTGTGCATTAATTTTATATCGATTTGTGCATATTAAAAATATGTATATGCCATGATTTCCAACTAGGATGGCACATTGAACGCATGTGACTCCACCACTCCATAAATGTGAGCGCGCGAACTCATTCAATTAATGACGATGCGTTTTCTTTTTTGAAATGTGCAGTTGACTTTCGAGCTCTGCGCTGTGCATTATTCACGTCATTGGCAACGTCTGCTAAGTTTGAACTAAATATGTCCGACAAGCATGCGACGATGATGGCGACAGCACCATATACTCGCAGCAACGGCCCGCAAATGCTGAGGGTGCATGCACAGAATGTGCACTACTTAAATGAGCAACTGGAGCATTAGTCGGTCACTAACTTCACTTTAACTTCACGCAAGCAAACAAACGTAAAGTTAATTTTGTTGTGCTTTTCTTTTAAAAATTTTTTTTATTAGTTTGTGATTATGAAAGCAAATATGAAGAAGAAATCATAAGGAAGAAAATATATTTATTATATTTACTTAAGCATTATCAGCTTAAGAATATGGAATTAAGATTCTCGAATACACTGAGATAAAAAGTTTATGAGATATACTAGCATGTGGATTTATTTATATATTGATATTTTGATTGATGTTTATATTAGGGTGTTTAAATTATCTTTTTTTTCAAAAGGCTTGATAATTGCAGGTATATTAAAGAAAATTTTTGTGGAAGGGGGACTCATAATATCAATCTTTTTTAATGGATATTACATTTTACTAGATAGTTTCGTCTATATCTCGTGAAAGAAAAATCTTTTGGAAAGAACATACAATTTTCTATTAAAAACTTCTGCTTAATTTTTTTCGTGAATATAAGTAACACTGTCAGATTATTAGTTTCCATAGTTAAGAAATATTTCGAAGGTTGCGAAAAGATAAATTATTTTTTGATATTTTTTTTTTTTTTTTTTGTTAAAAAAAAATTTCGGCTTCGGAAATTTTAATTTGAAAGCAGATATACATTTTTAAGATTGATAAAAATATAATTAAGTCAACAAAAAAATGTTATGTCGAAGATATTTTGAGAAACATTTTTATAAACAAAAAAAATAATAATGTTTAGCAATTTATTTAAAGTTTTTTCTTATAAAATTTAAGCATTTTTTAACAAAAATTTTATTTTGGTAATTTATTTTATTCTCCATGGTTTTTGAGATATTTCATTTCAAAACATTTTCAAAAAAGTGTGCTGTTTTTTAAAGAATGATCGATAAGTACATAGTTACGATCTTTTACGATTTTGTACGATTTCTTATGCATGCATTTTTAAAACTTTAATAACTTGATATTTAGTAGAAAGATCATGATAATTTTTATTGCAGATTGAGACCACAAGTCTAAGAAATAAAACTAAGCAAATTTAATCAAAATTGATGCAGTAGTTTTTACGAGATGTGCGAACATCGAAAACAGCTATTGTTTTATCTATATAGATAATGATATAGTGAAAAATTGATAAATTATTATATTGATGCAATGAGGTATTAAAATATTGATTTAATAAAGTATTAAGATATTAATACAGTTTTACTCTAGCAGCATTGGCTAAAGTATTTAGCTGCGGCAGCCAGTAATAAACTGAGGCAACGTTGTAACAGAGAGTGGTTGGCTGTATTCCTTCTAGAAGTTTTGGAAATATGTTTTGGCTTTGAAATGGCGCCAAATACCTAACTAATTTAAGCTGTGTAATATCAAATGAGTCACAAAAGCAAAGACACTCAACGGAAAAAAGAATTTTAACTTTACTTTGTTTTAGTTCCTAGAAATTCTTCATTGCAACGGCTCAAAGGTCACTGATGATTCCATTTAGCAATCGATGAAACTAGTATGTCTAGCATAAGCTTTTTTTTGTAATTTTTTTGGTAAATAATACTATATTTTTTGAGGAATATAAATATGATCACAATACTACTGTAGTGAAACACGGTTTTCTCTAAAGAGAAAATATCCAGATACATATGTAACTTCGTATTGTCAAATTTTTAACAGTGTAACTAATCCCAACTTTAATGACTCGGCTCTAGAAAATAAAGAGCAACATCAACGTTTAAATATAGAATTTCACAAGTTCCTTAGCAGCAGTCATAAGAGTCACGGTTTCACGATGTTTTTCGAAGCAACAGTCTAATTGAGTTCTTGCACACTATGCTATCGACTTAGGATTTGAGTAAAAAAAAAAAACTGGCTAAATGACTACGATTAAAAACGTGAGTTTTAACTTCCGTTTTATGTTTCAATTTTCAATGGATAAAAAAGAGATTTTTACAACATGCCATGTGACTAATTTTCAATGCAGCTAACAACTCAAATGCCTAATGGTTGCATGAGATGTTTATTAATATTGAGCAGTGGCAGATGAGTAAAAATTATGGTTATGGATATGAACGCTATTTTTAGTAACACTTTGGAATGTGTATTAATGAACAGTAAAGGAGAGATATGATGGTGTATTATAGAGTGGCAACTATTATTACTATTGCACCCACTTAAAATGGGACATATTGATTGTACGATACGAAGACGTCATATTTTCATTGACTTAGCTTCATTGATTTATGTAAAATACTCGTAGCATGTCTGCTATAAAACTTTGATGTAAAGTAGCGTCATATAGTCGCGCGAAGATAACCTTAACATTGTGTTTGAATAGCAAAATTGTACCAGCATGTTTTACATTTTAGTGTGTGTTATTTTTTTGTATTAACAACATGACATGATATGGTCTAGAGAAAATGTAACGCGGTTGTAATTTGAGACAACTTTGTAGGTAAGTAGTAGGGGGGGAAACATCACTTAACGATCTTTTTTTAATGTCTTTATAAATGCTGCTTGTGAAATTATTATAACTTTTACTTTATGTTGTTAACTTAGTTTTAACGTTGCTGGTTTTGTAGAAAGAGCTACGTTTAAATGCGTAGGAAAAAGTTTCCTACCGCAAGCCACAAAATTTTCTTTAGTTGTTGTTGGAACCATATGAGATTTTATAATAATTATGGAAAAAAAATCAAAATGTGTTTTTCGCTTGCATAAGAATTTTGAATTTAACACTTAAAGTTTCCCAAAAAAACAAATCAGCGAATAGTTCGCAAGGAAACAGTTTTTATGCAATGTTTGCAAAAGTTAAAGTAGACAAAGAGTTGGTAACGCTCACGCATTTTCTTCTTGTGGCATGATTTTGTGCATTTAATACAATTCATGGTAGTACAAGAACTTGTAGTTTAAAGAGCTTTGTACTGCGGTGGAATGTTCGTAGAAAGGAAGTAGTATAGTAGGTACATATCCTTGCATGGATTTTACAATTTGGTCTGGCAACATCAAGCCGCTATAAATGTACAGCAGTTGGTGGTAGTGATTTGTGGGGGACAGTTCAACATGATGCTTAAAGCTGCTTCTGTGGCTCTTAAGTCCGCTGCTGTCGTACTTGATGTCACGTTGGCGCCAACTTTTTTTTTTCGCTAAAATGTTAGTTTTTCTTCCCCCACATTGCATTAAGTATGTTTACTTTTAAAATTTTTGACAGTCACTTGGTGTCAAGTTAAGTTTTATTGTAAGTTTTCAAAGTGTTTCCCACAATATCAGTGAGCTATAGTGTTGCACGTTGAAAATATCATATTTTATAGCACAGCTATTTGTGTTGCTATTTTTATGGATTTCCCTTGAGTTGTGGACAGTTGCTTGCACTTTCACACTTTTTCTCACATTAATCGAAGCGACTTAAAATAAGTACTGCAGCTGTTCAATTTGCTAGCATTTTATAGCATTTTAAATTTTTTTTTTTTTTTTTGGTTTGAAATTTTCGGCTGTATTGTCTTTGAAAAAAAAATAGTTTTTTATACATTTATACTTGCTATAATTTTATAGCATGTTTTAATGCAAAATTTTCTGCATAATTTTGTAGTTTCGAAAATGAATCTCGTTTTTAGTGAACTTCAGAAAAAAGTTTGCGAAAAAAACACAATTTTTTAGATACTATAATATTATAGCAACTTTAATTTATATTCAAATGAACTCGGATACTTCAAATACGGAAGATAAACATCAAAACTTTTATGTAATCACTAGCTAAGCGTAAAAAATAGTTCCTATAATTTTATAGCAACTTCGATATTTTCACTTTTGCTCTTCAAATATTAAGTTTCAAAATCAATGTTGTTTTTTACGTTTGCTTTGACTTTATAGAAACTGTATTATTAGCATTTTCTTACACTTTCCCCCTCTGTTTGACGAATGAACCATAATAATATAATAATGATAAATAAATTTAAAATAAATAAATTTAGTTGCATAATGTGCATAAAAATACAACTTTGACCTTAAAATGGTTATTTCCAAACTTAAAAAATCAATTTTCTGACGTTTAGTGTCTGCTATAATTTTATAGCAACTGCTTGTACAGTATTTAATAAAGCTTTTTTCATAATTTTCGTACAAAACAAGAATTTGGGATGGAAATGAGTCTCTGTATTCTGGCTTGGCAAAATAAAATTTTCATATTTTACTATAATTTTAAGGTTAATTTTTTTAATACAATTTTCAAGCTCAAATTTTCAAAATTTGTATAGGCACAAACATAATTTAAAAGCAATGCAGCTTATTTACATATTTAAGATAAAAACAATTTAAGATGCTATAATATTATGGCATATGCAGTTTTAACTTGAATAAATGCAACAAATTAACAAAATTATCATGTAGCTGCCTGTTATAGGGAATATAAGTTTCTATAACTTTTTTGCAATTTAAATATTATTAATTTTACACTTGAAATTTTAATTTGTAAACAAAAAATTCTGCAATAAATTAAATTTTCGCTTGCAATAATTTTATAGGAACTGCGCTAGAGCATTTCTTCACTTTCTTATCGTCATTTTTTGAATAAAGTTATAATTTCTCAACCGTTAAAAAGTTGCTATAATTTTATAGCAAACCTAAAAACTTTAATTCAGCGCTTCAAATGTTAATTTTAAAACAAAAACATGTTATTTTATTATGCCTTTTCATGCTTACTATAATTTTATGGAAACTGCTTCTCACACTTTTTCTGCCATTTTCGAATAAAGCTATAATTTTAAGTCCAGCTACATGTATTCCGAATATTTATTGCTTCTTAAAGAGCTTTTTATTTTTCATTCTTAAGAAACTACCAACATAAATAATGCGCTATAATCATAATAATTTACTCCTTTAATGCACACGCGTGCGCTACAACAACCAGTTAAGGGAACCCGCATTATTTTCAAGCATTTCATAAACGATATTGTTGTTGCTGTTTATTGCATCAAGCATCATAGTTCACCATCATTTAAACAATTTCATACAATTCAGAAAATAAAAAAAATAAAAAACATCAAAAGAAATGAGTGAAAAATATAACTATGCACCTTTTATAGCATTACGTACATTACGTGATTATGGGAGCATGTAAAGCTATCGCTGCTGAACAATTTGAAAGAAGAAAAAAAAAATCACAATGCTTAGCTTCACTTGCGCCACAACGCAAAGTGTTTACGCTGGCATATCATATGCCATTTATAGTAATAAAGTGGTAAAGTATTGTTAACTTCAATCTGATGTCAGCCAAAGGTCATATGAAAACAATTTTACTGTAAATTCGATATATTTATAGCTTTTCATAAGTTGCCTCTTGTTGGCGGCTTTTTTTCATCCAACTTTGAGATCAATCGGCTGTGCGTGATAGCATGATGATCGATATCAACAGTATCATCTGCATCATCGAACGACCTCTTACTTTGCTATAATTTTTCAATCACTTGCAATCAAGTGAAATAAAACACTTAATAATGATAGCTCATTAGTCTGACATTATAGCATGTATTATAGCATAAAGTGCAAATTTAATAACCACTCGGTGTAGTCGATTTGCAGACAGACAGACAGACCAACGAACCGACTGTTGGCATCACCTTTATTTATCAGTGCGCGCTCGCTCGCTGCAGTACGACCCTCCTGTGATTGTTGCTTTTGCATTCATTCATTGTCGTGATATGATTATGACAATAATGAGTTCGCTGATGACCACTTTTAGGCGCTGCTCAGACAGCGTTTAATGTGGGTATGCTGCAAGTGCTCGTGTGTACGTTGTGCTCGACGTAGATAAAAATGCACTTGAAAATGTTATGAATTTTCACTCTTTTTTTTGTTTCTTTTTAATTTTTTATGTTTTGTTTCAATTCAAGTGGTGTACATGTCTTGAGCGTTTCTTTGGAAGTAACAATTAAAAAGTAGAGCATGTTATTTAATTGAAGGTTGGTTTTCAAAGTAATGCCATATAATTAAAGGTTAGCTTTGTGCTAGTTTGTCCAGGTGTATGGTCGTAGCTAACATATTCATAAAATATCGACAGAACAAAAATTAGAAAAAATTAAGCTATTAGTTTAACAAATGATATAGTTGTATAGTTATAAAATAAGATTCTATAAAATCAAACCCAAAAAGCCAAAATTCATTGAGACAAAAGTAAAATAAAATATTAGAGGTATTCACGATCCAAAGAAGTATTGTGGCAAGAGCAATTTAGCAATGAACATGCTGAGCGCCCTTTTTTATGGTATGTCAAATTAATCAGCTGTTTTCTGTTTACAAAGGCGGCAGATTTGATGACACAGACATTTTGTTGTGGTAAAATTGCTCTCACATATAACACAATCTGCTACTCTGCCCATCTGCCACGTAAACTGTTCTAGATCGCGAACACCGCTATTGTTTCACATAGTTTTAAAATGAACATAGAAACAGTAATTTTAGTTAAGTTTTCATAATAAAAAATATAAGAATTTGACTCTGTGTAGCTATTAAATGAAAATTTGTTTCTTTTTTCATTAATATGAAAAGTTCGGTCACTACACTCTTCAACAGTTTTCTAGTCAAACAATGTTTTAACGATCCATTCAATGCTCATCTTTAAGCTGATTAACTTGAAAACTGGGCGGTGGCTATGCTCAAATACAAAAATTTAGTAAAACTTTGCTGCATTTCCTGCCTGTTGTTTACACCCACGACGAGTCACGCTGCATAAATTGCATGCAAATTTTTTACAACACAAATCCGCACTTTAAGTGTTGAGTTTTTTTTTTTCTTTATAGTTAAGTCCACTGAAGTCTCTTAAAGTTTGACACAAACAAACTTCAAATTTAAGGATGGAAGCCTTTGACTTGTGAATTATTGAAATTAAAAAGAAAAAAAAAATCAAACAAACGCGTTTTCTTAAGCTGACTTTGAAGCAGGACGACTGCATTTTCAGTCAACAATTGTATTTTAGCTACAATTTCAACGCTTCGCAGTTGTGATGACATGGGCACAATAACAGATATGGATATCGAGTAGAAATAATCGGCATAGTCCTTTTAAGGTATCAGGTTAACAAATGGTATGCCATTTTTTTCGCTAAAAGTGGACAGCAAAACATGAACTTTACCCTTTTCATCGTGGAAGACTTCGGTACACACAAAATTTGTTACAAGCAAAATTCGTTATAAGCGAAACTAGCCACAAACGCAATTCGTTATAAGAGAATTTTTATAATTATTTGTTGCAAAATTTAATATATGTAAGGTCACTTAAATGGATTTCGTTATAAGCGAAATTCGTTATAAGCGAAACTAGGCACTAAAGCAATTCGTTATAAGAGAATTTTTATAATTATTTTGAGCAAAATTTAATATATGTTAAGTCACTTAAATGGGTTTCGTTTTAAGCGAAATATGTCACAAACGAATTCGTTATAAGCGGATGTAATTAGCGCTTTTGTTCTAAGCGAACAGTCTTCACTGTTGTCACTAAATTATTGCAATGTCTATTTTTTATACAAGGTAAATTTACACTTCATATCATAAAAGTAAACTTTTAACGTATCGCATTGCGATATTTTCGCTTCAAGCACAACATAAAAACGTACATTGAACTTTTAGTGTTTGTTTTAAAGACAATCGTCTTTCAACCACCAGTCAGCTCCGCAGTTGTTGAAAGAAAAAAAGAAAGAATTTGATGCTAAACAAACAAACTTTGACCAAAAGTTTTTTGCATCTTTTTTCCGTCATCTCTGTCGCAGATCCTGTCGCTGCCATGGGGCACCCTGCAACTTTTTTCTTTACAAAATCCATAATTCAAAATCTTACTCAAGCATGACAGCGACATTCTTTTGTTGTTTGTTGTATCACATCTTCTCTCCACTGCAGTTAAACGAGTATTCAACCTTTTTGTACGATATCGTATTTGTTAAAGACATTTTTTAGATTTTTGATACAATTTCAGTGGCAAAGTAAGGCAACCCTAACAAGGATGTTTTATGCAAAAGAACAAATAAATGAAAAACCGAAGAAAAAAAAAACAGTAAACATTTTAAGTTTTATTCGACAACAAAGTAAATAAAAATCAATTTGTTTTAATGTTGATTGTTATTTGAAAAAATTTGTTTTTTTATAAAATAACCGTGACAGCAAAAAGACAATAACTGATAATGAAATTGATTTCTTTAAATTTAGTGCAGTGAAAAACTGCACCAAAATGAGTTGGTTAAAGTTAAAAAGTTTAAGATAAAATAAATCTCAATAATTTGCTAAAAGTCGGCCTATAAGTTAGGGAGCTGTGGCCGAAATTTTTATATGATTTTATCGTGCGGCAGACTTTAAATATCATGAAACTCAAAGTAATATAAATAATATAAACAAACTCTGTCAGTGCTTTGTCATTGCGTTATTAATTGAAAACCTCTTAAAAATGTGAGTAAAATGGTACCATAAACAATTTTATCGCGTCTGCCATTTATTTTAAAAAAATGTGTCTATGCACAAAAACAGTTAAATGCAAGAGGCAGACGTTTTTGTTGCTGCGTTTAAGCGTGATTAAATTATTTTCAAAATTTTATAACATAAACAAATTTAAGTGATTTTATTGTCAGGCAGATTGCGATTATTATAGAGATTATTTCATAAGAAA
Organism: Tricholauxania praeusta; assembly: GCA_949775025.1. Lineage (NCBI taxonomy): Eukaryota > Metazoa > Arthropoda > Insecta > Diptera > Lauxaniidae > Tricholauxania > Tricholauxania praeusta. Next base: position 15,803,491 of record OX459031.1, on the reverse strand, counting down.
CGAGAGAAACAGCATCTGCCACTTAGAAAATGCTGCATTTAAAAAATGTAACATTACAAACATGTAAACAAATTAACTACTAAATTACTTTATTGCGTCTGCCCTTTGGCTGACTGGTTCTTTCACTTATAAAAAAACATAAAAATAAATCAGGCAGACGATCTCAGCGCTGATTTTTCGAAGGCAGACGTTTTTGAGCAGTTAACGTGCATACTATTAAGGATATATCGATGTAAAACTAATACTGTGCAAAGTTGCTGTTCTATTCCTTCAGTCATTTCAATTATTTTTCTTTATTTATCTGGCTGTGTATATGAAGCATTCTACGCCAAGTCAGACACCATTTTGCTTTTACATTTCTGAATTTTGTGAAAATTGATTTTTCTTTTAGTACTAGTTGAGACTAGCTCCATAATTTTATTCACAATTTTTTATTTTTTTTCTATGAAATTTTTTCAATTGAAATTTATTACACAGGTCTACATACAGATCACTATAAGTTCGTTCCAGTACGGCAGGATAACTGGAAAATTAAACTTACTATACCTCGGAGAAAAAAAAATATCCTTATAATTCAAAGTGAATTTTGAAGGGAAAACTTTTAAGCTATATAACTAAATATATTCGGGAAAATCTGGTGTCCCTTAAATGAATATGCAAAGTTGTCCAAAATCTACGATATTGACATTTACAACCCCCTATATTTTGAAAAAGCGGAGACCTACACGTCTGCCTCTTGCATTTTCAGCTCTAAGGGCAACGAAATTTGGCAAAAAACACGATAAGACTATTTAATATAAACATTATTAAATATGCGGCAGTGTGGACGTCTGCCTTTTATATTTTCGTTATCTACACTATGCCCTTAACACAATATGTCAGAGGCAGACGCGATAAAATAATTTAATAGAGGTTTTTTTTTGCAATTCATCACTTTACTCTGAGATTTACTAACTCGCATAAATGTGAACTACATTACATATCAATACCAACGACGATAAATTGATATACCTAAAATGTTCACCGGCTCCCTAACTAAAAAGTAGAGTCATTAAAAAATCAGACCTGGGATATGAATTTCGTTTCTTAATTTTTACTGAAACTCGTAAATGGCGATTTCTCAGAGGTCTTTACAAACTGTCAGAATCCTTTTAATTTTTTTTTTTATTTTTTTTCTTTTTCAAATTACGTTTTTAAGCTACGCAAATTAATCAATAGATGTCGCCATAAGCAAGGCAATTTTCTTCAAATTAAAGGAAAGAAGAAGATATAAAGAACGATATTCGGAGTTCGCAACGTAGTTTCCTGAGCAAAAGGATCAAATCTAGGGCGAAAAAGTATATAGCTCCCAAAGGATTTTTTTTTTAGAAATTACGGAAAGAATTTTGCTTATTAAATATCCTAAAGGATATAATCTGCCGAATTACATCAGAAAATAAAATTACATTCTACTCTATTCGTTTGCACTCGGAATATCGTTCTTTATATCTATCTACTAGAGGTCTGCATGAGTGCACTCGAAACTCATCTCATAAACATCCGAATACAATAAACTTCGAGTGCTTGAACTTGTAGAACATTTTATTTGTGATTTATTTCCTCACCTCTCCTGTTTAGTGTTTGGATTTGTTTTGTGGTTTTTGTGCACAAAGACTCGATGAATTCGCAACATGGCGAGTGGCTTGCTGGTCGTTTCGAGTGCACTCATGCAGACCTCTACTACTTACTTCTTTGATTCAAGGTCATTGTTAGATCATTTTTTATATATTTTATGTAACAAAAATATATCCACTAGTTGCTAGTGGTTAGAGGAGAGTTTATTAACATCAGTTGTTCATTAATTAAGTATTTTATTTTTAATGTACAACATTTCTTATTTAACTTCAGCACACGTTTAGTAACATAAAAATAAAAACCTAATGAAGCAGCTGGAAAAATTTGTTTAATTTTTTACTGTTTAACAAGAAATAAAAAACTCGCGAACAGGTGTTTTTTATTTACCTACCTTAATTATTTTGTATTTTTTATATGGTCATTTTTTTATGTTTTTTTATATTTTTTCTTTATTTTTGTGTATGCATTTTTATTTTAAATTAAATTTGTTTTTTATTACCGCATAACACACATGTCAGTCAGTCAGTTAACATTGAAAGAGGTTTCTTGTTCAAAAGTCAACGTCAATACTTTTGTTTTTCTAAGTAAATTATCGTTTTTTTTTTATGTTTCAGTTATCTTTTTGTCTTTGCTTTTGTGTTCATTTTATTTTTTCTTTTTTTCTTGTTACTTTATTAATTGCATTTTTATGTTTGAGTGATTTAAAAAATTTGATGGAGTGCATTGAGCGAACGAAACAAAGTAACGAAAAAGTGAGAGTGAAAATGAGATGGCTGCTTCTGGTATGGGTGCGCATGCGTGCAGCTTTTATTAATTGATTTTGAAACGCTGCCATTTAATGGCGGCTGTTTTTTGAATCATAGTTTATGTTTAGGTAATGTGGACTTCGCTGAACTGAATTGATTTGAAGTTGAACTCGAAGTGAATTGATGTAAAGTGAAAAGTCAAGGTTTGATTGTTGTAGTGGGTCTCATGAGATAAGACTGCTTTTGAAAGGATTACAAAATATATTTTAAGCAAATGTTTTCGAGATTGGAAATTATAACAACTTGATATACAAATCTTATGTTTTATCATTTATTTCTTCAAAAGTAATGTCGGGTAGACGCAAACTGCTGGGAAAACTGTTATCTCTGTGTAGTGATTGCATTGATGTAACATTTCTCACACTCATCTACATTATTTTATACTTTAGAAAAAATAAATAACCTAAAAATCACTGCGCAAATGTGCTGCAAGTTCGCCTACTGAGGAATTTTACATTTGTTTGCATAGTGTATTTGCACTATTTTATGCGGCTTATTGGGAATGATCTATTCCTAATAAGTAGTGCGAATTTTTTGCAGATTAACCAAACTGCAAATTTTTTCGAAGGCTCATCGCATGCGAAGTTGCTGCGAATTTGCCATCGAATGAACGCTACTTTTCCTTTGCAAATGTGCAGGCGATTTGCGAGTGCATCACATATGAAAATCGATAGAGAAGGATCGTAAATAATTATAGAAAACATCTGGTACGTTCTCAAGCCACCTAACGATCCGTTTATAGCACATTTACTTAAATAAAAAAGTTTGCATCAAAATAAAAGGGAAAAGTCACGTATTAATTGTATAAAACATCGGGGCGTAATCTTCACAATGCCCAGACAAATCTTATCCGGGAATTTAACCGGCAGTTTGATATAAAATTTCATACAATATGTGTCAGTAAGAGTTCTTTTTGAACCCATTTTGTGACAATAAAACTTTTGTCTACAATTCAATTATTTTTTCTGATTCATTTTCAATCTTTCCAAATAAGATGGTGCTAAAAAACTTTTTTTGAAAAATGTACTTACTTCCCGTAATAGGGGCGTTCAATGTTGAAATTTAAAAGTACAAAAGAATAGGACAATGCAGTAGACAAAAGTACAATGCAGTGAAGATCAGTACAGTACTGTACAGTACAGTTCTGTTCAATTTAGTACAATGAGCTACAATACAGTACATTAGAGTACAGAAGTGGAATGTAGAGCAAGATAAGTTGAGTATAATAAAGGTAGAGTACACTATTGTAGCGTACAGTACAGTACACTACAAAACAGTAGAATACAGAAACGCACATTCCAATAGAGTAGAGTACAGTAGAGTGGATTAAAGTAGAGTTTGACACAGAACAGACAAGATCAGTAGAGTACAGTTCAGATCAATTCATTGGAATAAGCTACACTACTGTACAATGGAGAACAGTACATAACAGTGGAGCGGAATATAGAACAGGATAAGTTGAGTATAGTAAAGGTACAGTACACTATTGTAGCGTACAGGTAGAGTACACTATTGTAGCGTACAGTACAGTACAAAACAGTAGAATACAAAAACGCACATTCCAATAGAGTAGAGTACAGTAGAGTGGATTAAAGTAGAGTATGACAAAGAACAGTCAAGATCAATAGAGTACAGTTCAGTTTAATTCAGTGGAATAAGCTACACTACTGTACAATAGAGAAAAGTGCATAACAATGAAGCAGAATATAGAACAAGATAAGTTGAGTATAGTAAAGGTAGAGTACACTTTTGTAGCGTACAGGTAGAGTTCACTATTTTAGCGTACAATACAGTACAGAACAGTACAGTACAGTACAACACAGTAGAATACAGAAACGCACATTCCAATAGAGTAGAGTACAGTTGAGTGGATTAAAGTAGAGTAAGTACAATACAGTGAAGGAAAGTACAGCATAGTAGAGTATAGCATATTACATTAAGTTGATTCGAATACACTAAAATGACTTACTAATTTTTTCTGAAAAAAGTATACCTTCAAAAGATGAGAGCAGAGAAAAAAGTGGACTGAAAGACTAAATATTTTAAAGAAATTTTATACCACTTTTTAAAAAAATTTTTGAAACATCAATAAAATCAAAATCAGTTATTAATTTACGAAGGAGAAACAAAATTTGTCAAAGGAAACAAGTTAGACAACTCAACACAAAAACAAAAAACACACCTTAAAATAAGAAATTTCGTTAACAAGGGAATTTATCAAAGTGTTCCAATCAAAAAAAAAAAATTGTGTTCGTTCATTTAGAATTTTGTGCATGGGAAAATTATGAATTCAGCGACATGTGAGCGCAACAACTTCCGTTGTTGCCATTAAGAATATAAAAAAAAGAAACCAAGTCAAATTTTAAGGTAAGACAGCAAAGAGGAGACATCATTATCAGCTATTGCTCTAATGTACAACAAATTGGGGAAATTTGTATAAATACTCAAGCCACTTTTCTTAGTAAAATCAATCAAGCGTTGAATATAGAGTTGATAAAAAATAGTACATAATTTACTTTTAGCTGCTTTTTTTTACAAGATATTTGACTTCCGTTTTATCACTACATACATTATCATCGTTGCACACACACACCCTGTTTTCACATAATTTGCACGTTGATTGAAACATTTTTGCGCTTCAATGGTTGCCCATTGACATTTAATGGCTAACGCTGAACCAGCAGCAATAGCGTAGCGCAACACCGTTGAAATATCGCATGGTTGCTGAGTTATTGTGTGAAAATGTTGTCATGCGATAACAACAACGGCAACAACAACAGCTGTTGCTTTAATTTGTAAAAAAAAAAACCAAAAGTTTGGTATGTAGCGATGCAGAAAAATGCTGCTGATGAAAATGTGCTAAAAGCTATTTGCTTTTTAGCTTTACTTACTCAAGTTTTTTGCTAAATGTGTTAAGAATTTCATTTGCTTAATTGAATTGCTTGCTGTTTCTTTCATATGTGCCATATTTGCTTACAGCACAAATACGAAACTATGGGGTTAAGTCAAAGTTGCATGCTATAAAGAAGTCTGTTAATGACTTCATTGTAGATGAATCTTAATTCTACAGAAGAAAGTCAAAAGGAATATGAGTGTTTCAGCATTCAATATGATTATTCGAAAACCTTTTCAACGCAGATACGAAAACCGTTCTAGTTTTTCACTTAATATTGACTTTTTAGGTGCTTAATGTAAATAAGTAAAAAGGAGTAATTTGAAATACTTTGCAACTTCAAAATGCAATTTGAAATTTTTTACCATTGAAGTAAAGTTAAAAAATGTTATTTTCAATACTTTTCAAATTCAAAATGAATTTAAAGTTGTTTGTGTTAAAAATAAATAGAAAAAATGTTATTTTTACATTTTTCAATATCAAAATTTGCGGCTGTAAATCAAAAATAAAATTTTCAAATTTACAATGCCATTTTTCATTGAGTGTACTCTTAATGCTTTGATGACTGACATGATGCTTCAAACTTGGACTATCAAGGTCTAGGCACAGGAAGGAATATTATAAAGAAACTTTGCTAATTCTCATCTCCAATCATCATCAAAGTTTCTCGGTGCGCAATTAAAATGAACATAGAGCATAGTGACATTCCTGAATCTCTAAAAAAAAAATTTATCAATTTCTCATTTACTATGAGAAATTGACACTCTATTGAATGGATTCCTTCAGAAGGCACATTTTTATCAAAAAAATTCAAGTTTGATACAATAAAATTCTGATCGAATTTGGCATTTAAAAGTTCGCGATAATGATGCCGACAACCATTACAATCATTGCGTCGAATCATTTAAGTTTAAATCAAAATTTAGAATTTCCACAACGTTTTCAAGAACATACATATGTACATACGTCCACAATCATCTATCAAAACGCAACATTTCCATTTTAGAAGTCCTTTGATAAAATTAATATTTTAAGACACTTTTTTGCAATGTTATTATGAACAAAAAATGACTTAAGCCTTACTCAGTTTTAACGCACTGCTGTGGAAATTGAGAAAAAAAAGTGGAAGTGTTGCGTTTTGTTCACAGACTCTTCTGACAGATGTCTTGAGTGTTTAACATGGATATCTGACAAGAAAGACTTAACCCCACGGTGTGCCATCACACAAGTGATCAAAGTACGATGTCGATCAAGCACCCCTATGATATGAGAATAATCCTATACCACAGGTACCAAATAAAGCTATGCGTAAGGACACAACTTCACCTTCCCATCTTTACCTCTTTTCGCCTTTGGAAACTACCACCAGGTTGAGAAAATCCAACTCCACACTGAGCTTAACATTTTGCTCCACCTGGCGATTTGGGTTTCAACCACAGCCACCACGTTGCTTTCCCACCAGATAGAGAAAATGCAACTCCACACTGAGCGTAACACTTTGCCCTCCCTCTACCAGATTGGTGCAGACCTTCACCTCTGGTGAGGTTTAATATCAACTTAAAAGTACACCCAGTACAAGGCTCGAAGCGAACCGAGTGCAGCACAGTTTTCTATCTACTTCCAGTTTTTGAATATAAATGGACTGATGAACTCTGTATTTAGGCTCCATGCAATATACTACACCCTGTGCTCATTTGTCGATTTTGCTCAAATTCTTGGAAAATTTCAATATATTTTCAGTAGAGTTATTCATAGCATTTTTGACTTCAAAACTATTCAGGACTTAAAAGTCTCAATCTGAGAAATGAAGCATTTTCATAGATCTAATAGTTAAGTGATTTGTGGTTCTTTTTAAGGAATTCCTTCAGAATGTTAAGTTGAATGAGACTATTTGCCGCAGATAACCCTTCAAAACTATGCAAATAATACCATACAAAAATCACAACTAGTTACGCACCAATATAAATTTCAAAGGAATTCAAGCACATGCAAATGTGCGGTTTAATAACCTGCCGAGTTGTATACCTTTTTCCTATGTCCCTGCGTTTAAGCACCAGACCAAACCCTAATCTAAATAACGCCACTAAACAATACTAACGAGTACATGCAGTTAAAGATAACACATTTCATGCCTTACTTGCCTCAACCTATGATTTTGTTCTTCTTATTTATATCCCTATTGCTATACAAGAGCAGTGAACATTGGTGTGCTGCTACTTTACATGCGATGGCGTTAACGTGCCTTCTAAGTTTTACTCACAATTCTAATGAATTATTGGCTGTTGCAGTGAAGTGAATTTATTTCAACTTACTTACGTCCCTTGGACACAACACTATAGCGCAGAGTTGTCTGGGCACTTTGGTTTTATGTTCGCTTTTAAAGGATCTTCCAACGTACGCAATTCTTTATTTCCTTACCTGATTTTGGCACAACTGTTCAAGTGTAAAATACAAATGCAATCAGCAAAGTCACAATAGATATAGACATTTGTATAAGAGGAGTAGGTATTTGAAATGAACAACAAACTCAAACTGAATAAGGGTAGTTTTGCTCAATGCTCGTAAATAATGCAGACCATAATTCATTGGGCCGCCTAGTTTGAAAATTTTAAATTTCACCGCAGCCTTAATGAATGACATTGAATGTGATTACACTTTGTTGTATGTTGTTTTACGGGCTTTCAGGTTTTCGGGAATATTTCGCATCAACTTTTAAACATTTTTACTTTATGGCTTAATTCTATGTTGGTTTTTTGAAGAGTAAAATGTTACGAAACTGCTCATGGTTTTTGGATAATTTTATTACAAGTAAAATTAATTAAATTTGACACACTAACACAATAGCAAAGACTGATAAAAAATAAATCAAAATGAAAAATGGAAAATTAGGACAGAACGATGAACGAACGAGATGAGACTGTAGCAGAAAGCAGTAAGTTTAAAGTATGAACAAAATTTTATCAAAGCTTGTGAATTGTTGTCAAGAGTGAATAAATTTGTCATGTTTAAGCATTGAAAAATGTGTTTTTTGTCTCCAGTAGTCAAACTCGCAAAAAGTAAAGGAGGTTAATTCAAAAACTTAACTTAGCCATAGATGGGCAAAATTTAAGAAGCAGGAGCTACTTGCAACAAGAGCTGCTACAGCTGTTTCAGGATATATTGTGATTGCTCTAATAATTGACAAGGCGCTAGAGTTTCAGTCATTAATTTCAGCCTAGTCACGAACAGAACATTTTGCATAACTGATGATTCCAGGTAGTAGCGTGCCAAGAATATTTGCCACCCGGAGCAAAGAACCAATCTGTCGACCCTGCTTTTGAAAACATTTCTAAATGTTCATTAAGAAAAAAAGAGAAAAAAGCAGCCTTTCGACTTCTTTTGGACATATTCCATCATTAAAACTTAATCTCAATGAATACCGTGCATCATTTTTTCGCCCCCCAAGCATTTGCACCCGGGGCGACAGCCCCCTTCGACCCCCTAGTTACGCTACTAATTTAAGGTACTAACCATCACTGCTGCTGTGGTTAACATCTCTATGGAGTTCTATATAGCGCTGCTCTAGAATAGCTTTAGTTTAACGTGTTCGGGCATTGATTTTTTTCGCGTGACACTGCTGGGTATGTTGTCTCTTATGAAGCATTAAATTTACTTTGGGTCTAATACCCATTAGTTCTAAATTTCACAATAAAACATTGCGATTTTTAGTGTTGAATCATATTAACGTTAATTCAAATTAAAAAAAAAAACAGGTTGAAATATCATCCCAAGTAGTGACCTACTTTTTTATTACTATGTGTAGTGTATAGCAATGTGACAACCCCTAGTTTTTATCTACATTTCACGCACTGTACATACGTCACTGCTTCTAACCTGCGGCAATGTTAAAATCTCAAATTTATGCGGACGCACCCATTAAAAAATACAAAAATACCACAAAAAATATAAAACATTTCATGTCATTCATTGTCACACGTAACGTGACAACATGCATTCCCCCGGCTAACCGTGCCACTATATTTCTGCATATGAACTTCGTGCACAAGAATAACAAAAGCACAATTGTCACAGTTCCCACCTTAGAAATACAACAATAACAAAAACAAAAGTAATGTGCTGAAATCCTTAAAAACGAATTCCTAAACACGAATTGTTAGAAGAGACGACGACGACATAAGTTCCTAATTTACATTTGCAATTTCTGTGTACGTGTGTGTGTGTCTCTAAATGTGTATGATTGTGTGTCTTCAATAGTATTTGTGGCATGTGAATATTAAACCAACCCTTAAATATTTTTTTTTCTTTTGTCTGTAATTATAATTTGTATGTAGGTATCATTATGAACTAGAATTCAAAGTATTTACAAGGATGAGCAGGATGATTTGTTATTTTTTTCTATTTTTTTAATTTACTTTAATTGTACGAGTGAATTGGCATATAAATTAAGGTGGTTCTGGAGGAAAAATTTTCAATTTTTTAGTTATGAATAGATAGACTGTACTTTTTGCTTTAAAGAAACTGTTTTATAGGTGTCAATACTCTAAAATTTATAGAAATTACAGCTGTTTAAAAGAGTTAATTTTCTGATCAAAAAGTGATTGCTCATACGACCCGTTAACCGTAATTATTACGTGCAGTAAGCCAAACCGCATTTTTCTTGTGGTTTTTGGAGAAATTGAACCCTTAAGTGCTGAATTTTTCATTTATTTTCCTGATTTGTAAACTACATGATTCAGCTGCGAAAAATGGTATGGATTATCTTTTATACAAAAAAAAAAGTTCTTTTTCAAGCACTTTTTGAGTCATGTAAAATATTTTTTTGAAAGCCAAGTTTCGTCTCACAAAATTTTAGAATACTTCTTAAATTTGGTTAACTATAATTCGAACTAAAATTTTAATTTTCGCTTTCCTTTCAATTCGAAGATGTATTTTAAAAACCACTCTAATGTACGCACACACAACTTTTACATGCCCGGCAGGAAAATAGATTTTATTTATCATGAACATTTTTTTTTACATTTTCATCTTTTAGTACAGTCAAAAAAGATTTTATTATTCTCAAATTTTCTCGAAAACTGTTCTTTAAAAGAAAAATATAGTGTAAGAAAAAAATATCTGGCAAAAAATTTTATATGGAAAAGGGACACAAATTGACAATGGAAAGTTTCCAAAAGGAAAATTTAATTATTTTACTGAGCTTACTGTGCTGTACAGTTTGTGATAACAAAAAAAAAATACAAGAACAAAAAGTAGAAAAAAACCGAGCTAAAGCTAGCTATACAAGTTTCATCCATTGCTAAATGAAATCATCAGTGACCTATGAGCCGAACTTTGAGAATTTCTAAACCTTATATGAACTCCATTTTGCATAAATTTGTTGCAAACCAAAACAAAATTGAAAAAAAAAGTTAAGTCAAAATTATTTTTGTTTTGTTTTTGTAAATTATTTGATATGATGAAAAAATACAAATGACATTTATGCAAAAAGGAAAAATCGACTCAAAGGTCACTGATGATTCCATTTAGCAATAGATGAAACTAGTATGACAATGTTTTAGCCTACTTTCTTTTGTTTTGATATTTGTTCTTACAATTTGTTTGGTGTTATCACACACTGTACTGAACAGTAATCTGAAACATGACAAGACAACAGATGGATAATTTTATTTTACCTGATCAATAAAAAACAAACTGATCTAGGAAGTTGAAAGTTTAAGAGAATTTTCTTCAAAATCACACATCTATGAAACAGCAAAAAAAATACTTTGGATGTATATTGTTCACATTTTCAGCCACATGAAAAATGTTGGCATGGTACAGCACCTACCATATAACTAAAATACCTAAAACGCTATAGCTTTTGCAACGGGCACAAAACTCTGCCCGCGCCGTTTAAAGATTTGAGCTAGGAAACTCAAATTTTGTGACAATCATTTTTAAACGCCATGCTAAAACACAGGCAAAAAATAAAACAAAATCTAAAAAACTTTCAAAATAAACATCCTAATAAACCCAGCTAGATTGCACCATGTGAGATTTGAACCCAGGGCATTCCACGCTGTATAAACATTTGGGCAACCACTCTAACGTTAATGCTATACAGTTTTACAACGTCACCTGTTCAAAGTCAAAGTTTCATCGGTCATCTTACCTGTTAATATTGTTCCTTTGCTGCAACAGCTGTTAGAACCTCGCACTGTGGTGCCTTTTTATAAAAATTGGCGCCAAATTGTCACTTATATTTGAGGTTAAGACGAGCTCTCACGATTTTTAGAGTTTATAATTTTTTAAAAACGGTCTTTGCTTATGAAAATAATAAATATAACATACGATAATTGCTCACTTTTATGTTATTTTAATAGAAATTTAAAGTGTCAGTAGTAAGGTTGTTTTAGTCACTGTCTTATGCATCACTGGCACATATTCCTACTGGACTGAGTGAATACACCTTTTAATTTAAATAAAATGTGTGTGTGACAACATAGTGTCACTACAAGGGCGGTGCACAGTGGGAAGCTTTAATGGCAGAGATTATGGTATAAGTTAGTGCTAGTTAAGCAAGTAATTAGTACATTTTAGAGTTAAATTGGTGTACTATTTTCGAGACATTGAATTTTTCTTAGCCCTCATAAAAACTAGATACATTTTCTTAAGCTTCATTAATGTTAATTTTAGTATAGTGTATACATTTTTAGGATTTATTTATATTTCCACCACCTTAAACTGAAATTCTGCTTATTGTTGCATAGATTTTTATCAAACAGCCACGCGTCCAGCGGCATGGTGACCGTCACCATTAACTGGTGTGTCTGACACAGATAACAATGGAAAAAATGCATAAATTTTTACCCTACATATGTATGTAAAACAAAGTTTTTAAGGGTTGTTTCCGCAATGTTTTATATGAAAGAAAAAATAAAACTATGAACCATTAATTTTATGAAATTATTGCTGGCAAATTGCATTCAAAATGTCAAGTTTATAAACTGTTTCTGTTTGGGGTTTTTTCCAACAAAACTATAGAATGAGTTGCCTTGGTGCAGCAGATAGTTTGGCGCTTATTTGTTAAGATAAGAGATGTGATAACATTGGAACTACCATGCAAAATGCAAAAATGTTTTGTTATTTGAATCTTTAACAGAAATAATTTATTATCTGTAAAACGGAAGTTGCAATCCTATGTGTTTACATCGTGAATTATAATTAATTTATTGTTTATATTTTTATTTTAGAAAAATATATGAAAAAGTAACACTTAATGGAGCGCAAGTATATCCAACTGACTGTTTGTGATTGACTCGAATTCGACACCGAGCTTGATTTATGTTGATATTAAAATGTAATTTTTCCTCAGCGTTTCTATTAAAACGTGGCTTAGCGAAATGCAAAAATTACATTTTGAAATTGTAAATAATTTTAATGCTATGAATTGATAGTTTAGAATTTCTTTTATTTACAAAATTTTAAATTTTTTGGAAAATGATGTCTTTTGTGTGACTGTTCTTTTGTAAAAATTTTTCTTTATATTCCTAAGAATTTCTGGGTGTTGTACATGGATTTCAGTTCGGAAAATGTTGTTTACGAACCCATGGAAGATCATTCACGAAGGGATGGTCTTACATTAAAATGACAACAGTAGACTTGTTGGTACTGATGATTTCCAAATTAAAATTCAAAAATTTCGGCGGTACTAAAACTATACCCATGGTATAGTGTTCAAGACGGACAGTAGTACCAAATTGAGTTTTCTTAGATAAAATTCCTTCCTTAGCTCAACATAAAATAGAGCCAGCCTGTAACTTGGTATTATAAAGGCTCAACGATTGCTAAACACGAATTCACAGCAGATTTTTCAATGAAAAAAAAAAAACGCTTGATCCAATGCAGCGGGTTAAGTTGAACAAAATTGGCATTTTTTAAAAATATTTAGTACTATACTGCACACACTGAAGTCTTAGAATTTTAGTTTGAAAATCATCAATCGGTTATCTGAACTCAACGAGCAATAGCTTAACAGAGTTTTAGCCCATGCGTTAAAATTCTTACATTTTTCATATAACGGGTGATTTTTTTGCTATTTGTTTTTTTAGTGTAAATTTTTTGACACCTCACGCGTGATTCGTAATATGTGTCAACGCCAAAAATACTCAGTAAGGATTGCCATTTCCCCATGAATAGACTAACAAATGAAAAGCGCTTGCAAATCATTGAATTTTATTATCAAAGTTCATGCTCTGTGAGCAATGTGAAAAACTAAAAAAAAAATCGAAAAATTTTCTTCACCGACGAAGTTAATTCTTGGCTCGATGGGTACGTCAACAAACAGAATTGCCGAATTTTGTCTGAAGAGCAGCCAAAGACAGTTCAAGAGCTGCCAATGCACCCTGAAAAATTCACTGTTTGGTGCAGTTTATGGGCCGGCGGCATCATTGGGCCGTACTTTTTCAAAAATAATGAAAATCGCAACGTTATAGTCAATGGAACAAGGTACCGTGCGATGATTACCGACTTTTTTTTGCCCAAAATGGAAGAATTGGATTTGGTTGACAACATGTTTCAACAAGATGGTGTCACATGCCACACGACGATATTATGGACCTATTGAGAGGCGAGTTTGGTAAGCATTTAATCTCACGTTTTGAAGTAGTCCATTGGCCGCCAAGATCATGTGATTTGACCCCACTAGACCATTTTTTTGTGAAGCTACGTGAAGTCTCTCGTTTACAGGCACAAGCCAGCCACAATTGCAGCCCTGGAAGACAACATTACAGCTGCCATTGGTGAGATATCGGCCGAAATGCTGGAAAAAGAAGTATGCCAAAATTGGAGCTTACGGATAGACCAACTCAGGCGTAGCCGCGGGCAACATTTACATGAAATAATCTTTAAAAAGTAAATGGCAAGAATCAATGTATCGCTCCAAATAAATATTTCATTCATAAATGCAGTGTTTCTGTTTTTTTCTCAATTTTCAAAAACCAAACGCTTAAAAAATCACCCTTTACATGTTCAATGCGTTTTATTTTACATTTTAAATGTTCCTTCCATAGAATCGTTTTTCAGTTTAAGTCACTTGATCAGAAATATATAGTTAATCGTTATAGAAAATCAAAAAAAAAATTGGTTTATGAAGTGTCCTTTGTTTTTTTTCGGAATTTCTTAATCATTTGCTTGTTGAGTTATGTTAAGGAAATGAAAATGTTTTTCCTTTTTTCACAGTGTAAACAAACAAAGCTTTCAACTTCAATAAACTAAAATATATTTGCGCCTTTTCGCACGTAGGTAATTTCATTTTCACAAAAAGTTTTTTATAACAACTTTTACCACCGTAGGTTATGAGTGTTCTGCAGAATATCTGATATTTCGCAGTAATTATAAAATCTAATCAACGGTTAGAAAAAACAAAAACTCACAGTAACAATTCGCTGATAAAAAAAAGCAAATGTGCGCAATGAACGTCCTTGTCTTATCATAAATAACTATTGTAAATATTCTAAGTACATAACCAGCTCCCACCACCACCACCACTACCCGCCCACATTCAGTCATAAAATTCGCGATAAAAATTTGAAGCTGAAGCATAAGGTGAAGCATTACTGATTTTGTTATTTAACTATAAATTCAAGGAATCAAATGACTATATTAAACTAAAAATAATAAAAACAAATAAAATGTTTTATTGCAACTTTAACGCGTTTTGCAACGCAGTTGATTTGGGGACATGCTTTGAAAAAATCATAAATAAAAATTCGATTAAGTTTCTTTTGAAAAACAGAAGCGAAAGTGAAACGAAAATGAACACAAATGAGAGTTTCAAGAAATGCTGCAAAAATAAAAAAACTTGTGGTTTTGATGGGTTAAGTTGCAAATTAAGAACAACATATTGTTGTCCATTGCATAAATCAACTACTTTTCAATGAATTGAATATGAAAATCGTCGCGTCTTTATTTCATTGAATAAACAACTCATCAAAATGGGTTAAGCGAATAATGACAGCTCTGCATTTCCTTGATTTAATGTCTCAGATTAAAAATTAAACGTCAATATTGATTCAACTGATTGAACAGCTTTACCTGCTTGGACTATTTTATCGCTTTATTTATTTATAATTTAAATATACATTTATTTATTTATTTAAAAAATTTTACGCTTAAAAGAAAAAGACAAAAACCACACCCAGTTGGCTAACTAAGTGTATCTTCTTAACCATAATAACAACCATGCCTTAATTTTATGGGAACTAATAATAGGAAGATTAAAAACTTGTGGTAAATCAACAGAAAATGCAAAATTTTTTCGTTATTTTAATTCAGTGTCAATAGCGAATTGTCAATAGGGATTGTTTTTCAAGTGTTTTTTAGAAGGTAAGTAGTTGACGTGATAAATTTTACACCCAAACCCATGAAATTGAGATTGCAAACGTGAAAATTCGCACGTCGCCGCTTCAAGCTGTTGATTACACTTGGCGGGCTCATTATGAATCAGACAAACTGCCATTTGCACATACTACAGTCATTTCTACGATATTTTAGCAGACTTAAAGTCACCATTTTCAGCATCAGTTACGCCGCTTCAGTTACCATGACTTTGCACATTGAGAGGAAATTTGCAAGTGTGAAAAAGTTATTTATTTCTTATTATTTCTTTTTTAATTTACTAAAAGCTGTTAAGAAAATTTTAATGTTTGGTATGGAAAAACACATAATCGTAAAGGTTCAAACAGGCAAAGTGAGTTGGTTACACTTGAAAAGGGGAATTTTTTTAAACAAAATTCTATGAGATTATCGTTTACTTTCTAAGATCGTTCATAAAAGATGTCTGCATACTAGATGTTGTCTACTTTTGAGTTCGCAAACCCATTACCCCCTAAAGGACAAGCCACAAAAGATAATCTTACTCCCACCCCCCCTGAAAAAAAAATCAAATGGAATTTTGAAAAAATGGATGTCCGAAAAGACATCAACCGCCTATTCCCTGCTTGCCCGATTTTCCGACCCCTCCACCAACCCCTGCTGCGGACCAGGAAATCAGTTACAATTCACTGCAGACCTAAGTTCATTCCGAGTAGCAAAAACCCCCAAAAGTATTGCGAATGCACCCTTTTCCGTTCTCGAGAGTGGCAACACGATTCTTGCAATATCGGGTTTCCTACCCTTTTCGAAATACTCTTAAATAGCAAAAACCACCCCATTTTGTGGGATTAAGTAAGTTGACTTACATTTGAGTAGGGAGGCCTACCTATGACGTTGGTAGTACTCTTAAAGATTGAAACCGTTCTCTTAAAGTCGGCTTACCGTTGACAAAGGGGCATAATTTTTTTTTTTTTCTCTTGTGAGTGCGGTTTGAAACCCCAAGGATGTTGTAAACACTTCTAGCAATTTGAAGGCAGTGGACGAAATTTTAGTTCGAAGGAAGGAGATCCAATTATTCGTAGATCGTAGTGAAAATTTTCTGTTTTTCGGCTCTCTTGCACCATTTGAGAATGGACTACTATGATACAATCTATTTCTATTTTCGAATTTTGATTTTATTGCAGTCTTTTGACTTTAATCAGATTTCAATCGGATTGGGACTGCAGCCTTTAACTTCAATCTTCATTTACAGTGCGGCTTTTTAAAACATTTTTAGGTATAAACAAAAATTAATAAATTAGTTATATAATGAATATTGACGGCGGAGTTAAATTTAACATTCCCAGAGTTGACTGCTACTGGAAACTATAGTCTCGTTGATTCCTAAAATTGCGGTTCATTTTTCAATTCAAACTGGTGATTGTTATTCCATAAACTGCAGCATTTAAGTGCTGGTGGCTATGTGATTTCAGTTTAAAAGTTTCGTTTATTTAATTGTGCATATAATAACATGAGACGCTATTAACTGTCTTACATAAAATATGTTTATTTATTTATTCATTTTTTAGAAGCAAATGTAATCACTAGTATTTTCTGCTCAAAAAAATAATAATAAAATTTATGCAAAGCTCCAACTTTTTAATTGAATGAAAAAAAAAAATTGATTCCCAATTTGATTTGATAAGAAATGCGATCTGTCAGATTAAATCATGGGAAATTCAAATTAATGCAGAGCCATTAATGCGTTTAGAAAAACATTTTGTAAAAAAACTTAAAACTGTCAGCTAAATAACAAAAAAAAAATAGTTTAGTTGGGACTCTGCTGTGCATTCAAGTAACTCGGAGTAGTTACATAGTTATATTTGTGGCTTTTCTGTCTACGGCATGGAAGCCAATGTCCCTTCAAAGTTTACGAACAGTCGGAGAATTAGTCTCGTAGGGCAAAAGGAGTTGTTATTTTGAATTTAATTCAAGAGATTTGTTATTCCATTCCAAGCAACTATACAATTTATTGCTTATAAAGAAATTTATTTTTTGATTGTAACGTGTGATTTTTTTGCAATTTGTTTTTTCAGTGTAAGTTTTTTAACACCTCACGCGTGATTCGTAACCTGCGTAAACGCCAAAAATGCTCAGCAAGGTTTGCCATTTCACCATGAATAGGCTAACAAACGAACAGCTTTCGCAAGTCATTGAATTTTACTATCAAAATTCGTGCTCTGTGAAAATGAGAAAAATTTTCTTCAGCGACGAAGCTCATTTTTGGCTAAATGGGTACATCAACAAACAGAATTGCCGAATTTCGTCTAAAGAGCAGCCAGAGGCTGTTCAAGAGCTGCTAATGCATCCTGAAAAATGCGCTGTTTGGTGAGGTTTGTGAGCCGGCGGCATCATTGGAAGGTACTTTTTCAAAAATAATGATAATCGCAACGTTGTAGTCAATGGAGCAAGGTACCGTGCAATGATTAGCAACTTTTTTTTGCCCAAAATGGAAGAATTGGACTTGGTTAACATGTGGTTTCAACAAGACGTTGCCACATGCCACACGGCACGCAATACCATGGACAGTAATTAATTTCACGTTTTGAAGCAGAGATCATGCGATTTGACCCTACTCGACTATTTTTTGTGGGGCTACGTGAAGTCTCTCGTGTACAGGGACAAGCCAGCCACAATTTCAGCCCTGGAAGCCAACATTACAGCTGCCATTGGTGGGATACCGGCCAAAACGCTGGAAAAAGTATGCCAAAATTGGAGCTTACGGGTGGACCACCTCAGGCGTAGCCGCGGTCAACATTTACATGAAATAATCTTTAAAAAGCAAATGGCAGGAAGTGATGTATCGCTCCAAATAAATATTTTATTCACTATTGAAAACTTTCTGTTATTTTTTCAATTTTCAAAAACCAAACTCTTAAGAAATCACTCTTTTTAAGGAATGGGAAAGAGTTATCGATTGCATTATTCCTTCAAGAAAGCTCAGAAAGTTTTAGGATATCTGTCGGCATTTGGTTAGCCAAACTCACATTTGATGAAAAATATACGTTAGACCAAAATATTAAGAAAATTGATTCAGAATCCTAAATTTTTGTTGAAGATATTGGTGCTTTTGTGCTTATTTTCTAAAAAATATATTTGAAGAAGAAATATTTAAAATTTCATAAGACATGAATACAATATTTGAAATGTAAAATAAATCACAACTTAGTTGTGGCAAGTCTGCCTTCTGATAGGCCCGAAGAGTACCACGAAAGGCAGACTTCGACAGATTTATTAGGAATTATTGCATTGTCTTAGCCCCAATCTCGACGTGACAGTAAATGTTTTTAAGTCTGTCGAGCTTGTACGAAAAGAGTGTGCGGTGACAGGCAGACGTCGGCAGACTTGCTAACAATTATTGCCTGGTCATGACCACCAAAATCCCCCATTGAGCCGACATTGTGTGTAGGTGGTTCCCAACTTTCTATTCCAATTACTTAACACTTTTAAGCCCCGCTTAAAGTGATCCAAAAAAATGGTTTGAAAAATACCTTGACTTCCATGACAGCGTCCAATCAGCAAAGAATGTAGAAGCACCAATGGCAACACTAAATTCAGCAACTGTGATACAATCCCTCTGGAGCAAAATCCACTATGTCGTGCAACTGGAGCCGACATTTTTTCTCAATTCACGCGAAAAACAAAAAAATTTCGAGTTTTCAAGTTGAATTGGCGGACAATGCAGGATGTGCAAGGATTTTTTAAGTTTTATTTTACATTCTGCTTTTATTTTGCTGTAGCATTTTTGTTTTTGGTTTTTTGTTTTTGTTTTTTTTTCTTTGAGACGGATTTTGTTTACTTAAAAACTCGAAAAAATGTAATTCACTCAATTTCTTTTCTTTCTTTTATCACTCACTCCACTTTTGTTGTGTATTCGTAAATAGATATTTTGACAAGTGGCCTCTGCCAGGACAACGACAACCAAGAAAATGATGCAAAAAGAAAACGTGTTAAAATTGTTGTTGTTGTTACACTTTTTTCCGTATTCTTATCAAATAGAAAAGGAAAACAGACCGCAACAAATTCAAAAGGAACAAAAAATAAAAAGAAATTTAACAACAAAATACAGCGCGCGCAAATACACACACATGCACAAACGTAGACGCTGCGAAACAAAAAAAAAAATTCTTTTCTTTTAACTATTATGCAATTTTTTCATAAATTTAAAATAAAACAAAATCAATTGAATAAATGTGCGGCACAAAGTAAACTCCGATGATAACGCGAAAACAAACAAAGAATTGCAAGAAATTTTGAACAGACGGCAAACAACGCATATAGTTTTATCTCACTCTAACGTCAGTGCGGCTGCATTTGTTTACACGGAAATTTCAGTAAAATCCAAAATTTTTTCGTTTCTGCAGAAACAACACAGACGGCTCGAAAATTTTCTTATTGCTTTTAATTATCGCACTACCACAAATTTTATTAAATGTGTTATTAATTTGTAATTATATTCATTTATCAACGCTCTTTTTATCAAATTTCATTCATTATTTGTGTTCTCAAGAAAGGAAAACAACAATCTGAGCGGACCGCAAAATGAATTACGCTAACCAATTTCCGCGAATTAACCGTTCGACATCTTATGAAATTGCAGACTGATTTCAAATTTTTTGTGTGCAGTTGCTGGAAGCGACCAAAAAGTATACATAATGGAAGAGAGAGATTCGCGCTCACAACAGACCAAAAGCGAACTATAGACCAGTTCACATTATCACACATGCTGTCCAACATGGTGTGACAACATCAATGTTCGATAATGTGAACGGTAGGATGGACCGCTTGACACACATGTTGGAAGGATTTAAAACATTTTTGATTTTTCTGCTAGCTTGTCGAACTATACAACCTGTGTGAACTGACTGTCAAGCCTAGTGAACATTTTTCATTTTAAATAAGATTTCAGGCAGTTTACTTCGATATGGACGCTAATAAATTGTTCTGCAACTGATGTTTGATAGCATGCTCGATAATGTGAACGCAAAGCAATATTGACAGTCACATGTGCAGTCAAGCAATGAAGGACAACATGTGTGATAATGTGAACTGCCCTTATGAGCCAGAATGTTGCTGAAAAGCAGAAAGTGAAGAGCAAAAGAAAAATATACACGAAATGTTGCTAGACTAAAAATATATTGAAACTGTAAAGGCCAGTGTTGCCACTTTAATGTTAAGCATATAATATTTCAAATTTTTTTGTTGAGCGTCTTCATGCTCGAAATATATTTTCTGGCATATCACAAATCATGAAATCAACATGCTGAGTGCTAAGCGGCCCTCACACGATCAATATTACTGACAGTATAATTACGGACAGTATTTACAACACTGACAGTATACTCCTGTATTTTTCATTGCGCATATCCATAGTAGTGTCTTTTATTATTCTGACAATTGGCTACTCAAATTATTTACTTTGTAAAGCAGTACGTACAACGTCGGAACTCTGGAAGCCACCTTTACAAACAAATAAGCTTAAAAAAGTGCTGTGAAAGTCAATAAATTTAAGTCCTTACTTTCCGTTTATAAAGCTATAGTAGATGGAACAGTATATAATAAAATAAGATCAAGAGTTGATAGATGTGGTGCATAAGAAATTCCTATATTTGTATTTTATTTTAATTTTGTCTGATATGAATATTTTTCAAGTGTTCACCAACAATTGTCTTAAGTTAATTCTGCGAATTACCATTAATAATTTGTTGGCCCAGGACAATCTTCAATTTTAAATTGCTCACTAGATGCTGACAAGACAAATGGCAAAATTGGAAATGGATTCGACGCACTTTGCCAAAATCACTAACTAAAGTTTGCCAACAATCAATGCAGTGGAACTCTCTGTGTAAACAGCAGGCACTCGCTTTTGCTCAGGCACTGTGTTAAAGTTTCATAAAGGTCCCATACTCCTTGCGGAGATAAAGTCCCGTCAGAGCTCACAAAATCTCACCAAGAGAAGGAGGAGTCCGAATTTTCAAAAAAATGCTTCACGTAATTAATGGACGGCTCCAAAAAAATATTTCGGAATTACTCTGGGCTGTGTTTTTCATAAAACTGAAAACTTAAGTCTGCGAATTATTCACAATAAAATATGTTTTTCTTCAAAATAGATCTCACGATTTTTAACTCTATGGCATTTTGTTTATTCCTTTAATATGTTACTACATCACTTGTTACTTTTTCATAGTGGCAGCACTGCTGAAACCTGCAACCGTGAAGTTAACAGTGGCTTAACATTGATTCAGCAAAATTAACATTGACAACATTTGTATCTGTAATAGCTGTGTTTAATGCGTATATTATTTATCGATTGGACCGAGTTTTCAAAATGCTTATATGCTTGCTTATACAAAGCATTAATAATATCCTCGATAGTATAGTGGTCAGTATCCCCGCCTGTCACGCGGGAGACCGGGGTTCAATTCCCCGTCGGGGAGATAAATTTTTTTTTATTTACGTAAATATTTTTTGAAAATGTAGCGGAGATTATTTTTCGTCAATTTATGTGCCAGGAAAATATTACAAAAATCAATATAAATGTTCTAGTTACAAAAGCAGACTAGCAGTTATTTACAAATCTTATGTATTTTGAGCTAATACTAACGCATCACAATCTCAAAATGTTTAACACATATGGCCAAAAGTGCCGTGAGTAGTTATTCTTAAGCTCCTTGAATATCTAACTGGAAATTATTATTTCTGGTCACACAACATTTTTCGTGAGTCAGAACTTTGAGAATGGCAAAAATGGCTGTTAGGTACTGCACACTCTCTGTATTGGTAGTAAAATCCATAAGAAATTATAAATTTGAATTAGATTGCCGAAGATTTAAAAATTTACTGGCCATGAACAGAAATTGCAGTATGGTCAAATATTTCAAAATTCTGTCGTAATAAAAATGTTGCCTTTTGTTTTGGTTTTAAAATCCCAAGACTTATGAGACTGCATTAATTAATAGATGACAGACACTATTTAGCAACTCAAAAACGAGCTGTAAGATATTTGAGTTCCAGCAAAATTACACAATTTCATTTTGTTAATGCTAATAATGTTAACTAATATCAAAAGAAAATTTAGGTTTCAAGTACGCCAGCCGACGGTACTTAATATTTCAATTGAGTTTTATTACTTGCACATAAGAAAAGCAATGTAAAATTCAGCTCTTTAAGATATGGAAACTAGTGCATATAACAGAAAGCAAAAATCTTCAAAAAGAAAAATCTTTTATCGACAAAAATAAAAATTGCTGGTAGTAAAAAAAATTCTTTAACATCTCCCCGACGGGGAATTGAACCCCGGTCTCCCGCGTGACAGGCGGGGATACTGACCACTATACTATCGAGGATGTTAGAATTTAAGTGTTTAAACATGCTTATATTCATTTAATGAAACTTTATTCATTGGAAATAATAAATAGTGATGCCAGACTGTTAGGAACTTTCATTCTACAAGAAATTTTGGTTGTGTCATATTGAACTTTTTGCAATTTTCAAACTGATAGTGTCAATAATGTCATCCGGGTAACAGATAGCAAGTAAAAAACCTTGTGGTGAACGAAATAAATTGGTATTCGCTCGAATAATACCTAAAGGTGGGAAAAGGGTCGGAAAATCAATTTGTTTTCTAATATCTTTTCTGATACTACAAGTTATAAGGAATATGGTCAGAAAATTTGAAGTCATTTGGAGCAAGACTTTTCGAGTTCCAGACAATAGAGTCCAAGCGATCATATGAAGAAGTAATCATATATAAACTTCAATCGCGCTTTTCTCAAAACTTTTTTTTTAAGCCGGTAGTCGAAATTTCTCGAAAACTTGTGGACCGATTGTGCCAAAGTTTTATACACTTTTTTTCGATACTAAATACTCGGATCAGTACGAAGGACTTTTTTTTCAATTACTACTTATTTTTTAATTAAACAAAAGGAGCATTTTTTGATAAAAGTCAGAGTTTTTTGATTAAACCTGTATCAAAAACTCAAAAATTAATATTTTATTTATTCTTTCGCTCAAATCCAAGATTATATGCTAAAGAAATCTTTTTGATATTTTGATTTCAGATGAAGCACTCATGAGTTATCCCGCCTACCGCATGTTGACTTTTTCTGAGGTTACTTAGTTCTCCACACTACCATTGTCTTATTTTTCAATGAAAATTTAGCAGAATATTCTTGAAATGATGCTTAATAATGTTAAAAATTTTAATATAGAAGGTACTGTGAAAAAAAAATTACAAAAATACGATTTTTTTGTCTTTTTTTGCTTTCTCCATATTGACATTATCTGGCCGCATAGGTTCATGCATCAGCCACTACTCAGATATTAGCTTGCAATATTCGCTGCATATCAAATCTCAAATCTTAACACCTTATAAATATTTGTAGGAATAAAGTTATAAATCAAACCTTACCTTTTTACCTTCTTGTTCTACTTCGCCATCTTTTCTACTTCATAAAATTGTTTGAAAATGTTTCTGAAAGAAAACCATAAAGTTTAAGTGAATAATTTTATCCAAGCATACAAATTCACCTAAATAAATTTAAACTTTCAAAGTGGAATGTCCAATTTCTGTTAATTCGAGTAAATAATTATTAAAATTAAAATAATAATCAAAAGTTAATAGGATTTGACAGAAGATATATCCGACGGTTGAATTTTCCAACCGAATGAGACTACGAAGATTTTAACAGTGTTTGGTTCGAGTAGTCTACTCATTAAAATGTTTGCTCTAAATGTTGATGATAAATAGCGATGTAGACATTAAGTATTGCAAATCATTAGCTTCCGAGAGTGGGATACACCTAATTGACATCAAGTTTTGCGCTAATTTTTCCATTCATTATTGTACAGAAGAAATAACTCTAACAGACATTTTTAAAAATCAAATATGGTCTACAAATATCTTAGATATTGTCTTCTTCTGCATCGATTGTATATTTTCTTTATTTAAGGGAAGCACATAAGTAGCTGTTGATCAATGAAGCCATGAAGAAATTCAAATAAGAGTTCAAAGAAAAGGTCAAAATGAATCAATTATTCAAGAGCCATCAAAATTCAAAAACTTAATTTTTTTCTAAATTTTTCACTATCAACTCAACCTTTCCCCAAAATCAAAATTGTTAGGAATAAATAAGTTGGGATTGTAAACCGTTTCAAGTAGATTATTTTGGAAATAACATTTTCTAACTTAATTATTTCTATAAAAGGATAAAAAAAAAACATTTATTTTTATATTAGAATATTGCTGTTTCGTGATGTCGGTCAAGTGTAATTTCAACTAATTATTGCCCACATAATTCGAGTTTGTCGCTAATCTTAGCATGATATCGACTTCTTCAATCAATTTTTAAATGGGCTTAAATTTTTCTTTTCGGCTTGAGATAATTCAGTCTATGCAAAATGAAAGATTTCTTAGTAATTTTTTAATATTTTGGCTAAGACTTTCTTTAATATGAATGGAGTGAAGAAATCGATAGATGTACATATACATAAAAAATTCACTCTAATGTATGTATATCGGCGACTTAGAGTGTAAGTCTTTTCAGTTCTTTTTCTCTTGGTTGTGAGGAAAATCACAAGGAAATAAAGGTTATTTTGCTCATTTTGGTATGTTTAAGAGATTGGGCCTTCCTCACTCAAATTTTAAATATAATACTTTTATTTACTTTTTTACCCTAACGCGTTCATCATATGACGTATTCACAACCAGATAACTGAAAGATGGCCTTAGCCTCAGAGAAGCCTTTAAGTTCACCAACGGGCTTGGCATGTTATAGCTTTGCCCACACAGATGTCTCTGTTCTGTTTTATTTTGATTTCTACGATAACTTGAACATAGTACATGTTAAACTTATAGTAATAAATCGACTTAAGTGTTTGAAAATTGGTAATTTTATGTTACGGGAAATTTTGCCATAAAAAAATTCAGGGAATATAATTGAAAATAGGTGGCAGCATTGATATTGAATAAACTTCAGATTATATGAATTGTATCTTTTGAATTGGAATTGTATCTTTAACGGAAACTTTTTATGCAGATGCAGCTACAGTTTAAAAAAAATATAAAAGAGTGACATACATTTAATTCACCAAAAACAATTAATGATGAATTAAAAAAATAATAGGTAGTTTAAAGTAAAAAACGTATCTCCACCGTGACAATGTTGGGTAACATTGCCGTGACCAGGATTCGAACCTGGGTTACTACGGCCACAACGTAGGGTCCTAACCACTAGACGATCACGGCTACTGGAGATGTGTGATTCTGGTGGTTAAATCTCTGTTTTCTATACAATGTATCTATTGAAGTTGAAGTGTTTACGCAGGGTTACAGTGTGCATGAGTGCAGCAGATAAAAAATAGTAATAAAATGAGTATTGACGAAATATGTATGTTGTGTTTTTTAATATGTCAACGTTTACACGAGGAAACTCTTGCCGCAAAGTTTCCTTGTTTGTAGGCAAGAAGGGAAAAACGAAAGGGTGGTGTACAGAATTTTCCGTACCCGCAAATTCTCTTTCGTTCTGTTCGTTAGCTTATATTATGCTTTAACTCTACTTTTGTTGTGGTGGATCAACGCAGTAACTGCTTTGATATTCGCAAGCAGAAAAAAATTTTAGTTTTCGTGTGTAAACGAAAAACAAATTCACAAAAGGGATTGGACAAGAATTCGTCGAATGATTATGTACATTAGATAGTATCACAAAAAAAAGTTCCAATGACCTCCACCAGTTTGAAAGATTTTTAAGGAAAAAAAAAATTTTTTTCGGCCTCTTAATTCGATGCAATTTTTTTTTTATCTAATATCTCCGCCATTTGACGTCCTATCAACAAGTATGGCATATTGTTGTAAATTTCATAACATGGACTACATTTCATTCATAAAAAAATTCATTAAAAAAAAAAATTTTCTTTTCCTTAAAAATCTTTCAATATTACTTAGCATTCTTCTTTTTATCTTTAGCACAAAAAGTCGGTTAAAATACGAACTTCAGTTTTTGACAACTTGTTGTTTAAATTAAGTTTAATGAGCGGAAAACTGGCATGCGTCTTAGCGACTTGCATGTGGCTTTTCCTCTGCTTAACTGTCACCAATGGGTTCTTGTGAGAAATTCGTCCATGGAGTCCAGCCTCAACCAATCGACAAGCGACAGTTCATTAGGATATTTGTGTATCGTATTGATCAATATTATTTCGCATTGGATGTCTGCAGCAGTCTTACGAGGATCCGATTTTGCCGTTCGCACAATCTGGCGATCCTTGTACCCAGAAGTGTTACGAGGTCTCTTTTTGCGGGGAACATTTGTTGGTGTCTCATACTTATCGAAATGCTCAAGTGCATTAAATACCATCTTTTTGGAACAATTAAGCTGTGTTGTCATCGCCTGATATCTCATGGCGGTCTTTCGAAGCTCAACAATTAACTTACGTATGGCAGGTGTACAAATTATGCCACTACCCATGATTAAGAATATGCTAATAAGCAAATTCGGTCAACAAGTGTTCTTACAAGCAATGACAATATCACAATATCGTTTCTGGAATCTTTTATCAAGTTTTTCTTTTATGTTTTTGAAAATTATTTCTTTGTTTCCAATTAGTTGACTCAGTCAAATCTGAGGTTTGAGCAGATAATCTCTAAAAAAATTTTTTTATGCTATGAATTTGAGTTCAATTATGTTCTTTTTTTTTAAGCTTATGTGTTCCACATTTATATTATGTATACATTTTCTGATGCACATAGAAAAATAAATGAGAAAAATTACCAATAACACTGCGAATGATTTCGTTTCCAATTAGTTGTCAACAGCTGAATGTATTTAAGTTTTTTTTTTTTTAAATTTAACCATTTTTACTCAGGTTTTTTCGACTGTCGACCGTTTTTCTTCACAAAAGATGTCATCATCTGTGTGTGTGTTTACAACCAACAGCTGTTCAGGCACTAACGGGGGCAATGAAGTGTCGATCATTGCTGCATTGCATTTTCTACATTAGGAAAATATTTTGATTATAAATATCAAATATATATTTGATGTAGAGCAATCAAATATTTATTTGAGCCAAACCTATTTTAATTGAAACAAATAAAAAAATAGTGACAAATTTTGGATGAAACGTTAACACACTCAAAGAAATATTTAATTGTTCTAAATCACATATAAAATGACTTATATTAAATCGAATCGTTTTCTCAGTGTAAACGAAAAACACCCAGAGTAATCATCGGATCCGACTAGCTTAACTATAAAACTGATGATTATGTATCATTGGCTATAAAACTGCATCAATATTTTTTTTTTAAGTCTTGTTACTAAAAATTCAATTTAAGTATGTCGGTGAAGTCTCAGCTACTACTATGTACTATAATTTTCAATAATACTATTTCTAATACTATCTTGTAGCTATTTGAAATCACAAAAACTCTTTACTGAATAATGTTACCTATTCTTTTGCACTCGTTATTCTGTAAATCTGAAACTTTTAAGATAATAATAGAATTAAAAACAAATTTCAGTTTTTCTGTACTTAAATAATTTAATATTCATTTTTTTCTAAAAAATATAAATACATTGGAATTATTAAATACAGAGTGTTCATCTAAAACAATAAACACTTAGGGATTTTTATGAAAAACTTAACAAACTAATGATATCCTTAATACCTACTAAGGTTGTTCGTTGTAGTTATTGATTTGCCTTTATTCTGCACTCTTCAACATAAAACCTTTGTAAATTTCACACGACTTCTAAAGCGCTTGATAACTCAGCATTAGCCAGGAATTATCAGGCATAAAATATTTTTATTTGGACAGTACAATGTCGTAGTGAAACTTTAAAAGCCGCTGTAGTTATGAAAAATACTGCAGTTTTAAGTGAAAATAAGTGAGACTAAAACCGGGGCATAAAAATTTTTGTATCTCTATAACCTGATGAGTATGAGATGTGGAGCTGACGTGCCATTGTTGGTGACAATTTTATTATGATAGTCGAGCAACATTGACGTGCCATTCGTCAAATGGCGAATAGTTAGCCATATTTACCCAGACGAAATATATATATATCGTGGTGATATATAAAACGAGTTTTTTTTAAATAAAAAACAATTGTTTTACTTTTGATAAAGTTTAAATTTCTAACGAAATTTGAGTTTTGGTTTTTTCACGCTCCACGAATGCTTAGTACATTTCGTGCGATGACATTTCAAATAGATAACGCAATCCGCTGCAAATAACCGCCACAAACAATAAAACCACCAACGGTTAAAAGCTGCCGAAGCAACTTTTTGGCCATTTGTAATCAATTGAAAGCTTGGGCCAAAAGGCGAATATGCACACAAAATTCAAAAGGAAAATTCAAGATGCACAGAGCATTAGTGAAATTGTGAGGGGGGTTTGTTTTTGCCATATTTGCATGTTGGTGAACCTTAACCTTTGCAAGTACATTGGGAGTGCGCTAAGTAACTTTAAAGTTTGTAAACCTTAAAGAAGTGGTAAGAAAGAAAACAAAAGAAAATTCAGAGCCTTTGAAATTTTTTTTTCCACTTTTGGGACCAAAAAAACTTCAAAAGCTCTAAGGTCTTCTGTTTTATTTCTCGACACTAATCAAAGCACAAGCTTCAAAGCTGCTTAAAAGCAAACTTGCTGCAAGTGCAAAAGTTTTGGCGCAACACACAAATATAGCGGTTTTGAGCAACTTCCGATTTTCAAAAAATTACAAAATCACAGTGCTTAGTAAAAACATGAGAATTGAGCGGAAAATATGCTGCGGCCCATAAAAGCTGCTCAAGGCAAACTTTTATGGACAACAAGCAATTTTCCGCTTATCTAAATGTTTAACAAAGCATGTGACTTCACAAAGTTCCAAATCACGGTTGCCGCTCGACTTTTTTGGTACCGTAGTACCGATTTAACATTTTGATCAATTAAAATTGATCGGTTTCCGACTTTTACACCGGTCAAAGATTTGGCGATCTTAGCCAGAGCCGCGATTACCGGATCGCGGCGTTTGGTTTGATGAACTATGCCCAAAGATTTAAGTCAAAACTTAAAATGGCGTAAGCTACAAAATTCTGCAAGTTTGTAGAACAAAATTACAAAACTCTAAGCCAACACCATTCTACCGCTTTGGCCAAATCTGAGAGCACAGAAATCAGAATTTTGAGCGCACACTGCTAAGAGTTTGAGATGAGGGACGTAGAAAGAGAGAGCTTTTTTTTCTTAATTAACCTACTGAGAACTATATGCTTTACTACATATTTTTAAGCAAAATTTTCAATACTTTTGGTTGCTTCCCTGACTGCATGCCGTCATCGTTACCCTATGGTGTTTGCTACTGCTGCTGTTGTTGATTTTTTTTTATTCTTTTTTTTTTTTGTTGCTGTTGTTGTTGTTGCCGCTGTTGTCGTTGCTGCTTGCTGCTTTTGGTGTTCTTACTCTTCGCCGGTTGTCTTACGCTTGCGACATTGGTCCGTTGTATGCCCGCGATAATTGCAATAGGTACAACGTTTGGTGCCCTTGGAACCACGTACTGGTCCCTGATCGGTTGCCTCATCTTCCATGTTATTATGTTCGATGATGCGTCCCTTCTCTAGCAATTCACGGAACGTTGCAATATCGTGACGTGGAATATGCTTACGATATTTAATATTCAGAAGACCATAAACGAAATCAAGCTCCGTTTCTTCGTCGTGTCGACCATCAGGTAGTTGCGCCAGTAGTGCGCGTTTCTGACACACAAAAGTATCGATGGCTGTAGTTTCGTCTTGTTTCTTCTCAAAGATTTCCATATAAATTTGGTAAAACGGTTTTGCCGGCGAAAAGTGTTCACGTATGAGCGAGATGGCATCATTCCAGGTTTTCGCCTCCTTGCGAACACCCTGCCACCAGGTTGAGGCGATACCGTAGAAAAGCAACGATATGCCCTTGAGTGCATCTTCATCACTGATTAACTCGATCTCCTTGTAGGTGACGATGTTGGTGATGAATTCCTCAACGGCTTCATGATCACGTTGTCCACCGAAGCGTTGACCGCAATTGCTAATGCTACCTTTGGACTTGGGAGCGGCTGCTGAATCGCCGCTAGCTGCTGCTGCTGCTATTGCATTAACATTTAACTGTTCAATAAGTTGCTTCAGTTGGTCGGTGGTCATTTGTATGACTTGTGCCATTTTGTTGCTTGTTCTTGGTTAAACCGGAAATGACGCAATATTAACTAATACACTAACACACTTTTATTAGAGTATTTGTTCTTGTTTTTAGATATAGCAATACAAAGCCAGTTTTACTCGTGGCGAATGTTTGCTATTTTATTTAACTTTGTTGGTCGTACTTGCGTTGAAATTCCGCTTGAGACTAAATTTTGTCTGACCGGTTTCCAGTATTTATAGCAGGAAAAAGCGAGTTGACGCTAAAAGCTTTGCCCAAATGGTGAAGAGCATGAGAGCGTCAGAGTTTATTGAAGGGTGAGTGTATTGTGTGTGTGGCATGTATTCACGAATTGTGTGATGTGACCCGTGATTAAAGTGGATGTCACATATTATAAATATTAACATTTTGACAATATTTACAAAATTTGTAAAGTATACCTACTAAAATCCAAGAAAAGTAGATATAGTAAGCTCTCCTTGAAAATTCCATTCCTGCAGTTTTATCTTAGGAAATTATCGAAGGGTGGTTCAAAGTCTAAATTTAAATTTTTGTGCATTCAATGTAGAACTGATTGCTTGTGAGAAATTTCCTTCAACTTTGAGAGGCAAGCCGTAAGAAGTTCTTTATAAACTGGTTTCTTGGACCAGTGATGGCATTTTCGGTACATTTGTACTTTTTTCAATACATCTGCGTAGTGAAAAATCGCAGTACATTCAGTACACTTGGCCCATTTTCAGTACATTCCGACAATTTCTAAAAAGTACATTTTTTTAAGTAAATTTATCGTGAATATTGGCTTTATGTAAATTTAGTAGGTAAAAAAGTTAAAATTTTGCTGCATTTTTGTAGTTTTAATAATTTCAAGTAAGTTTTTCAGGTTGATGTCGCAAAAAAGTACATTTCAACTCTCCATTCGGTACATTTCCACAAAACCCGAACTGTTTCAGATCCCAGAAAATAGAGCTGGATCTTTTTTCGAAGCCTTATTGACTAACTGATATCGACCAACCGATTCCAAATGATTTTAAGCTATTTTGTAGTTAATCATAGATGGAAAATCAAGCTGGTAGGAAAGTGGTAAGTTGTAGAGAGAGTCTTTGACAAAAGCAGCATGCTGGCTGCATACGATGACCGTCAGATCGCCTGCGTTATTCTAAAAAATGTTGGTGTTGAACCTGATGAAATGAATAGTACGACTCCAGCGATATCTTTCTTAAGGGATTTTTGACTCCTGATTTCACATAGAAATTAAGGAACTGGCAGATTTTCAAGAAGACAACGCTGTTTTATCTTATTTATAGATATGTTGGTTTTTTTTTCTAATCAAAAGATATTATTATCGCTCTTGCTGCTAGATTATCATATTACTCCAGCGTTTTTCAAGATTACGTCTTGGCTATTGAAAAAAATGGCGTTCCGGTGAGTTACATGGCAATAGTCACGCTGCCATCAAGTTTCTTAATTCTTTTGCCTCGAGTTTTTTAGTTTGTCTGGTACATATTTCAACATTTATGTTATGGGTACCATGGTACAGGTTAGTGCAAAGCTAAGCTTTGGACAACCTTCAGGATTCCTTTATGTTTATAGGATGTTTTTATAAATCTTTTTGCTGAGAATGTAAACAAATTATGAGCTGTATTATAATTGATTGTTCTAACTGAACCATAATGCGCTCCATGGCGCTTATTGCACTTCAAATACCCAAAGTCTCTTTAGTGCTGATCGACTACTTACGACTGATTTGTGGCTCAATTTTCTCGATTAATCTATAGCTCCAGATAGTTCTCCGAGGTGGACTTAATATCTTCCTTATACCTAACCTGTTATGTGCAAGAATTTAGTAAACGGGGGTCTAAGCAACAATTTTTGTGTTTGTGTAACACTGGCTACACAAACAACCAAATGACTCACTGGCTCCAATGGTCTCTTACTTATTTTGAGTTTAGTTTTTTATTTTCAAGGGAATTGTTTCGCTTATCGCTGCATCATTAAAAAATTTTCTATGCTCGCATGTTGTTTTTTAGCTGCATTTCAGATATTGTGAAATTAATAATTTGATTCAAACCATTTTACGTATAAAAAAAATTCTTAAAGCAAAGGGGCGTTTAAGCTATTTCAGTTGAAAACCAAAAATTCCAGTACTTATACATATAAAACTCGTTGTTTACTTTTGGTGGTTTTGTGTGACTTTAAAATAAATCTAAATTAGAGGACTCAACCAAATGTACAGAAACTGATATCCAAACATGGTTAAAACCTCTTAAATAATTTTAACTGAACATTCATCCATTTATTTCAATAATTTGTTGAGTTCTTCGCATTTTCGAAAACGAATTTTATAAAAATAATACCTTCTTCTACATATAATCGTTGCATATTCGTTTTTTAATTAACTTATAAATAAAAATTACGTGTATATTTATTTTATTGAAGTAATGAACAAGTGTATTCGTACATATTGTATATATAAAGTTATTTTATCAACCTACAGACTTTTGTTCAAACTCATACCACAGCCATATCCATACTCTACATGTTGGCAATGGATATATTTACTTCATGGTTACGTTGGTAACATTTTTATGATGAAGTTTTTGGGAAGAAAGAAATGTATTGTACTTTAGATAAATAATATAATAATTAATAGTTAATCTGTACAGCACAATAAAGGTAAAGCTTTATAAATCTTCAAAACTTGATCTTTTTTGCAATGTCTAGAACAAAAATTCAAAACAAAGAATAAAGTTAGTGTCTCGCTTTGTTATATGTACAGGGTAGCCAAGTGGCCGGTTTTGACCCGACCAAGCCCAGAACTTCTCGTCAAAGCCGGGGGGACAGTACGAATTGAAAAATTTTTGAAAAGCAGGGACATGTAGTTAAATTAAAATTTAAAAAAAATCAAAGTTTTTCGTTTACTCACAATCAATTAAAATGAAAAAAAAAAAAAATCCAATGAAATGGAAAAATTCTTGTAAGACACACCTTTTGAATATATTTTTCAACGAAAAAACATATTTTGAAAGTGCTCAGACGAATTTCACATTTAGTTGAGTGGATGTACACATATTTTTTTCCTGAAATTAGCTTGATATTTTTATCATATACTGTATATAAAAAGAAATATCTAGCCCCAGTCAAACTTTCGAACTCAAATCTTTGGAGGTCGGTCAAGGCGTCGAAGCTTTTTCTTATGAAAATGTAAAGGACTATAGCATTTTTCTTAAAATAAGCAAAGCAGAGTTGAATTTTCAGATGTAATGCTACTCATAGTATCATTATTTAAGTAGATTATTTGTCTAACTCAAATACTATCAGAGATACAGCTTTTCAAAGTCTATTTTCGATCAAAAATCAGCAGCAATTGCTTAACGTAGATTATGGTAGATCTAATCGAATACAAAACATTTTAAAAATGTTTTATAGGAAATTAAATGCTCAATTTTAATACAAGAAAAATTTGCAGAAAAATAAAATTTTTCTCCATCGAATGTAGGTCCATATAAATAATTTTTTGCGCCAAGCACTTAAAAGTATTTTCAATTTCTTCAATTTTAATTGCAATAAATTATGTGATTAAGGAATTATTTTCCAGGAAAATAATAATAATAATTTGAAAAACTGGATATCATATAATTGGGAGAAAATTGTGATTTCGAAATGACTTAGCTTGGTCAAACCTTATCGCAGATAGATGGTGCATAGCACAATTTTCGATTTAAAATATATTTTTCTAATAAAATGAGTAAAAACTATTTTTCAACCTCTTTAAACGGACATAAAAAAAAATGCTGCCAATTGGTATAGAGGTAACCTCATAGGTTTCTTACACTGCAGCACTGATGCAAGCGTTTCCACTAAATTTCATTCTTGGACGAATTTTTCCAACATAAAACTTTTCAGTCATTAGACTATAGGTCTAAAAATGTCTATAAATAGGCACCAATGTTTAGCAAAAGTCAAAAGTTTTTTTTGGCGAAGCAGCTGCTAAAAAGACTTATCGCTTGTACGTAGAGTGTAATAAAAGCCGGCCGGCAGAATTTGAAACTGTAAACGTTTAAAAAACAGAAATAAAATATGCATAGCAAAATCGATTTCACCATAGAGAATGGAAATTAGACAGAAGTTCTCTCACTCTCTTGAATTGAGTCACAAAATGATGATTCAGAGGAATACTGCCGTCAAAAGCGAAAAGGGCGTATACCAAAAAAAAAAATGCTTTCGAGATAATTGATGTTTTGTTTATGTCAATTTGCTTGAATCCCTGTGAAATTGAGATAGAGAAAATTCTCTAAGGAGATTTTTTATATGTTTGAACTAAGTTACCGGCAGTTGTAGTAGTTCATTAGACGCGTAATTTCTTAAGCTATCCGATGCTATAAGAATCACGAACATGAATTTTTCTGAGATACGCCCTTTTCGGTTGAGGGCAGTAAAGCTTTTAAAAAAAACTTCACCCATATGCACGTTCATACTTGTACGAAAAACAGAAAATTTCACAACAATGCTTAGTTAACAAAAGGGTAGATTTATTTGTTATCAGAAATTTTTCGTATAGATAGTTCTAATTAGATTGTTAGTAAGACATATGTATATATTTATAAATGGAATAGTAAAAATTTTAAAAATGCTTAGCAAAATTTTATAAAGTTTTCGAAAATGAGAAATAAGTTGACTTTTAGGTTAAAATAAATTTCAAAAAATTTTATTTTGATTGCATCATTTGACAGTTTCACTGGACCAGAATTAATGTCTTGATGAAATCACTTAATATACATTATATTGCCAGTATTAAAATAAATAAAAACATATGTTCTGGTGTATATAAACATGATTTTTCCATATTTAACTAAAAAACCCAAAATATTTTAATAGCTACCAACAACAGTAGAATATCATCGAAGTCATACCAATACCATAACACACTCTGAAAGCACGTCAATTCTCTGAAAGCACAGTAATTCTCGGAAAGCTTTTTGATTATATATATGGCAAGTGTACCTATGAAAATTTCTCATCCAACAACTGCCAACAGTTTCATTTTAGCACTCAAAGCTAAAAGTTATACAAATTGTGTATCGTAAATCTCGCTAGTTTTTAAAAAATAAAGTGACGTCATCCAGCCATTATGGCATCGGCACAAATGTCACCGGAACAATTTCAAATACTCATCGATACTATACGTTCACTTGCACCACCTGTGGATCCTGCTGTCGCTGCTGCCAAAGAAGCGGCATTAAAATCTAAAGGCAGCTTCAGCAATTGCCATTTACGTTTTGCTGGACAACGTGATAATGATGCAGTTGATGTATTCATCACCGGCATTGAAACCTACAAAGAAATAGAGGGCATAAGCGATGCTGATGCTCTGAAAGGTCTTCCATTGTTGTTTGTCAATTTGGCTGCAACTTGGTGGAAGGGTGTAAGACGCGATTGTAAGACATGGAATGACGCACTAACAATGCTACGTGAACATTTTTCACCTACAATACCATCGTATCAATTGTATCTTGAAATTTTCGAGAGCAAGCAGGATGATAGAACGCACATTGATACCTATGTGTGTCAACAGCGTGCTTTGTTGGCCAAATTACCCGAAGGACGTCACGATGAACAGACTGAATTGGATTTCATCTATGGATTGTTGAATTTGAAATATAGACAACAGATACCACGGCATGAAATTAAATCATTTCGGGATTTGTTGGAGAAGGGTCGTAACATAGAGCAACATAGTAGGCGGAATTAACGGGTAGTGCGGTGGTTGGAGTATTTGCCATCAATGGCGAAAAATACGGTTCCAATTCCAGGAAGCCACAACGGACTGAAAGATTTTTCAATGGCAGCAACAGCGTATTTTGTTTAATGTGAAAAACTGCATGTCTGGCTGTTCGACAGCATGAGCTGGCTGTCAAGTCAAAGTGGCATCAGCAAAGCTGAGAATTAAAACGGTAGTTGACGTAGAAAAATTGATTTTATATACTTAAGAATTAAAGCAGTAAGCATTTTTTATGTAAGTTATGTTATTTTTGCAGTAAATTTTGTAAAAGTTATGTTTATAAATAAAATTTTTTGTGATAAAAATCGATTGTTTTGTTTGGAAATGTGCTACATTTATTAACAAATTAGTAAGTATCCTACCGAAACTTTTTAATTAATAAAATTTCAGTTACCAAATAGCAAACGCCCCGGCGATATTGTGGTTTGTGTGGAAGATATTTCGAGATTGATTGATACTAATTCTAAGATATTCAGGGTCAATATTTGACTTTTTAACGTAGGACCATGTGGGAAAGTTAGGCTAGTGCAAAAGTTATACTGTCTGCTATGTTCATCACGTATGTCTTGTAATTCCCGAAGAATTGTGCTCGTAGCAAATAGTTTCGATCTACTTTGCTACAACTTGTGGTTTTGAGGATCTTGCGTTCACGAGAAAAGGCTTTCTAAGCTCAACTGACTGTTGTGTAACTTTTTCTTAACTCATTGTCTCCCCAGTTAGTAGTTTTAAGGCGCTAGGGTCAATGGGAAAAAAGCGCTCTGAGCTCTGCTGTGTTGGGCACGAAAAATTCGCCCTACTGGTATGTGGTCTTGGGTCACTTGTACAAATGAAAATATATATTCTGACCAACTGTAACATGACTTGTTATTGGGAATAATTTTTTTAGTTTAAGCACTTTTTTTTCAACAGACGTGATTATGACTTGGGTTGCTATCTGTGCATTTAGTTGCATTCCTTAGGGTTTTCCATAATAACTTTTTCGTACTAAAACATTTCATAATACTTGAAATAAAGTGCATCACAAATATGTAAATTGATTATAGGAACATAAATACAAAAACGTACCGAAAAAAAACCAGATATTACCATATGTTGAGTCTCATGAGCGTTTCTTTAACTTTTTTCAACTACGAGCAACTAAGAGCATAAAGCAAAAAATAAATATCGCACTGTAGAGCAGAATAAATTTTAGCTGGCCACATATCAAAAAAGCTTTATTATTTTTTCCATTCTAAGGACACAGAGGATTACTTGCAATAGATATCTCACAGTATCTTGAGGCTTTTCCATAAATAAAAGTACTTAGCTATATAGAAACTCAAAGACAAAAGTTCCTTCAAGCACAATTATTACAAAGTCATGCCCGTTAAGGATGTTCACTCGTACGGAAGGTTGACATAACAGTGTTTGAGATGGGATAGTTTTTCCAATAGTCCGCAGATACAAATGAGCCAAGTTACAAGTTTTTTCAAAGATCGATTTGGCCCCACAGTGAATCCATTTTGAATTTGATCTTTTGATGATATTATATCGAAAGATTCGAGGAAATAACTTAAGGTCTTAAATCAATTTTTCATTTCATAAGCGAGTCAGTAGTTTCACTGCTCATAACTATAAACATATAAATTGAATTGAACAGCTCATAACCGAGGCTCTTCTTGCCAGATCGTCACAGTGCTGATATGATCATATGGTGGCATTCCGACATTATTCATTAATCTGAATTGATCGGATGATAACTTTATACATATAAATGATTATTTTTGGGTTGAGATTCCAACTTTTGTTAGAAATGCATTTACAAGCATAAAATGCTACATAGGCATTCTGAAACCACAAAAGGCTTGCAGTTAAGTTTTCAGTCAAGAATGACACCTAGATATTGAAAGCAGAAGTAAGCGCATAAAAATGTTATGCTCCTTAGTAAACGTATGGTATGAGAGATCAAAACTTTAAAGCTCATTTCGTAAAATCTTAATTTTGTAGCATATCACCTACAACCGTAGAATCAAGAAATTAAAAACAAAAATAAACTTTTCTCAAGGGTCGCGACAAACAGTTTGAGATATACTGCGATTTTTTGCTCTCATTTGTTTTACGCCACCATGTTTTAGCAAAACTGTCAGCAACAAGAACAATTTCACAATTGAGTATATGCGAAGCTTATTCTTACTCTAAATTTTATGGTATAAATACTCCGAACCGGTCGAGCAAAAATCAGTCACAAACGACCATTAAACAATAGCAGACATTCGCCGCTAAAAATTGGCTTTGCTTTGCTAAAATAAAAAACTTAACTAGAAGTGCTTTAACAAAAGAAATCAACAAAAATGGCACAAGTTATACAAATGACCACCGATCAACTGAAGCAGCTGATTGAACAACTTAATGTCAAAGCAGCAACTGCAGCGGCGGCAACAGGCGTTGATGCAGCACTTGCAGCAAAGTCAAAGGGAAGTATCAGCAACGTCTCTCAACGCTTTGGTGGACAACGTGATCATGAAGCCGTTGAAGAATTCATCACCAATGTAGTTACTTACAAGGAGATCGAAATGATCAGTGATGAAGATGCCCTCAAGGGTATATCGTTGCTGTTTTATGGTATCGCTTCAACCTGGTGGCAGGGCGTTCGCAAGGAGGCTAAAACTTGGAATGACGCCATCTTATTGATACGTGAACATTTTTCACCTGCAAAACCTTCATATCAAATTTATATGGATATCTTTGAAAAGAAACAGGATGATAGCACAGCCATCGATACATTCGTGTGCCAGAAACGTGCACTACTGGCGCAATTGCCCGATGGACGTCATGATGAGGAAACAGAACTGGATTTCGTCTATGGTCTGTTCAATATTAAATATCGTAAGCATATACCACGTCATGAAGTTACAACATTTCGTGACCTACTGGAGAAAGGACGTATTATTGAACATAATAATATGGAAGATGAGGCCACTGCTCAGGGTCCAGTACGTGGTGCCAATGCTACAAAACGTTGTACATATTGCAATTTCCGAGGACATACCAATGAGGAATGTCGCAAGCGTAAGCAGGCCACTGCGTAAAATAAACACTATAACAATAGTAACAGCTACAATGCAACAACAACAAGACAACAACAATGTCAACAACAGTGTTAACAACTATAACAACAATAATCTTGGAATAACGTGTGGTACTATATAACTTGGCTAATGCCGATTTATCTAGTGCTTAAAGAGTTGTGTAAAATTTACAACGATCAAATGTGAGCGGGCATTAAACAATAGCATCAATCATAAGATCCTTTATTAGATCTACTATATGTGCGTTTATTGTTTTAAATAAACATTTTGTATTAAATTATTTAAACTTAAGTATTTATTTACGAAAAAATAAATAAAAACGTTTGCAAGTTTCATACGGAAACAAACCTTAAAAAAATATTTGTTCTTACTTTTCCTATTGAGACTTTCAGACTTAAAAGACATCGTTGGATTTTCATCATTATTCTTATTTTATATTGGGAAAAGTGAATTTGAGACATGTGAATTGGGAAAAGTTACATTTTTGATCTACTGACAATAATTACACAGTGTAATGCAAAAAATGCGGTTGAAAACTAAGAGAAAAACTTTCATACGCTTTTACATTCCAGCAAGCTTGGGTTTCGAAATAGAGGATCCCAAAAGACTCACAGTTCGATGACATCTTCTTGGCAAAATTTGTTGTTTTTTTAATCACTGCCGATTTGTTTGCAAATATGAAATCCATACATTTAGAAAATCAAAAAAAAAAAAAAACAAAACAAAAACCAAAAATGGAAAAATTTTAGTGAACAGTTTTTGTAATGCAAATCTGATTAATTCAACTTTATATAAAATCAAAAATAGTTCAAAAACTGCTAAGCCAACATAAGCACTAAGATTGAAATTTGAAGGCATTTTAATTTAAGGATCTCAAGTTCATTTTGAGTTTTATAAAAATATTGCGGATTCAATTAGGTTGAACACCTTATGTTAATCGGGTATACAATGGGCACATCCTCCGCTAAAGTTATGATGACAATTTGCCATCTTCTAGACATAACCTAAACTAATTATTTTTCAATTAATGAATTACATGCTTTGTATCAATACTGCCAATAAATTACAGATTGATCAGACAGAAAGCGATATCGCAAACATTTTTATTTATAAGTATGCATATAAAAAAAAAAGAAAAATAGTACGAAAAAAAAATATCTAACTTTATTGAAAATATTGTCTTCTACACTTCATTTTTTTAAAATTCAAAAAGTTATTGGCGTTATACATCGAGAACGATTTACTTATTTTTGTAGTCGTATCTCAAAAACTGCTCATTCTATTTTCTTATTTATAAAATTGACTATTTTCTACTTTTTTCTTTGACTAAATGAAAAATTCTAATTGATTTTAGAAAAAAATTAGTTAAAACTATTGAATTTTGTTTTATAAATGTTTCTATTTAGATGATTTCCTTTGAAGATTTTGTACTTTGGTCTAATGAAACGAAAATTAATTTGTTTGGTTGTGACGGAAAAATCTTCGTTAGGTAGCCCAGAAACGCGGAATTCGATTCGAGATACACTGCTAAGTACGGTGGCGAATCTATAATGATAAGGGGGTTATTTTTCGGCAGCTAGAAACGGACAAATTTTTTGGATAAAAGACAAAATATGCACTGCAGATTACGTAAACATACTTAGTTCTACAATGTTGCCTTATTCAGAAGAGGAAATGCCTCTTCAATGGGAATTTATGCACGACAATAATCCAAAACGTTCGTCGAAGTTGGTGAAATCTTGGATTTCTTAATGTGCTCTATCTTTTTGCAGCTGATTTCAGAGCATTGCAAGTTATGTTCATAGAGCACTCCAATATACTGGCCATATCTCGAATTTTTGGCCTGATTTTCTCAATTTTTTAAAAGCATGTCGTTAAGCTTGGGAATAATGTTTTCCACGACCCGATTAAATCTAGCAAGTAAGTAAAGGATCCACATATAAAGTATTAACTATATCATTCTAAAATACAACTTACCACTTAAGATCATTTTTCTTAATAGACTTTGTCCAAGGGACTCAAAATTATATTTTGTCCCTATTATTTTTTCCAGCTAAAATATGAACTGTGCAAATTCAAGACGCTTCTATGCAAAATGTGTGCGCTTTCAAACTTGTTTGATATTGCTAAATCAATTCCAGTTATATAACGTAACTTTGCAGTCGATTCCATAAAAAACAGATAATATTCCAATAATAAATATTTTGCTGCGTTTGTCCCTATTATTTTTTCCAACACTGTATGTATGTATGGAGTGCTTATGACCACTTTAAAAATAGGTAGTAAGGCTTTTCTTATGAATCATCTATATTCGATTCCCTTGTGTCCTTTTATAAATGCATACATTTTTTTTTGTTTTTTTTTGTTTGATTCAAATTCAGCAAAGTTAATATAACAACACTTACTACTTTTAATCAAATTCGTAATTTGGTAAAACCTTAAATGTACCATGAATCTATGAGTTCAGTTCTTATCAGTTTGTTTTTGCTTTGACTTGAGTTGACGTCTGTTCTGATCTCTTTCGGAAAAGCCATACTCTGCTATTTATTTTCGTATTCTTTTTGATATTGAAAATATTTCACAAAATTTGAAATGCAACATGTGATTCATACCGACATCATAAAATGATAATGATGATGAAATTAAAAAAGAAATTTCAATAATTTTTTATACATAGAGTCAAACTGCACACATACATATATTGTTTTATTTTTTGATTCCAACATAAGCCTTTGGTTGGCAACCGTTCTTATAACTTCCTTGGGGAGAACATGGCTACTGCTACATTTATACATTCATACATACATACTTATATAATATATGAACATATAAATCATTTCCGACTCACAAAACATTTCGCAATAATTGAAATATGTACAGTATCGCTTTGTGGAGTTATAAAAAACAAAACATTTTGTGGCAAAAGAAAAACAAGCAAGAAAAATGCTTGAGTCATATTAGATACCATCATTCAAGCGAATTTAGTGGCATGAATTAGTAAGGGTACTATCTCTAGCAAGAACAAGGTTGTAATACAGAAAAAAGTAAAAAAATAACAGATATAAGTGCTATTGACAAATCTATTATAAAAATCATGCTTGGGGCGGGTTATGTCCAAAAGAATCAAATTCTTTTTAGATAGGTTTTTCGATTTTAACATTTAGGATTTTTTGAGTGGTAATTCAGTTTTTGTGCAGAGCTGTTTTTTGGCCATGTAAATTCGATAATTCGACCAATTTTTGATATGAAATAAGGCTCCCATTTGTATGATTCTGTTACCTTCCGGATTTCATTTTTTTATTATATTTTTGGGTAATTTTCGTTTGAGTATCACGCATTACTGACAACTTTTAATTTTTTCAAAAGCAACCTTTTTGAGAACTATACATTTTGATATACAAAATTATGTACACTTCAATGATGTTATCCATTTGGAAGGAAGGAATTTTTGTGTACTGAGATTTCTGTTCAAGAAGCTTAAGTCATAATGGATGGGCTATGGTCCCCTAGTCCCGCATATCATATGTAACAAAACTTTTTGTTATGTTTTATAGTCACTACCAATAAATGTCAATTTTCTCGTAACAAAATGTATATCCTTAACTTCTGAAGTAACTACACAAAAAACAATATATTTCTCGAGTTAGGCTCATTTATTAAATTAATAAATTTTGCATCTCAACTGTATTTAAAAATAGTTCTAAGATTTATTTCAATCCCTTTTTCTGAAATCCAAATCACTACTTAAAAACGGTACTGGGTGGCTTAACAAACCGTGAAGACATGGACTTGTGTCTTGGCATTTTGTGACATGTGTGCAGGGATGGCTCAAAAAAATTTGGAAATCGCATAATATATCATATAAGAAACTATAAGGTGCAATGTCCAAAACCAAGAACATTTTATCCGCCTCATGTCTATGACTAACATAATAACTTTATGCTGCCCATACTTATATACACACACTATTGCGACCATAACTTTTAAGGTGGCGTTACCAACAGATTAAATAAAAAAAACATCAATAAATGCCTCTTTTTCTTTTATTTATTTTTACACTCCAGTGTTTTTTTTTCTCAAAGAGAAAAGCTTTTGGCGATAAGAACAATTTCACAACTGAATAAAAAGCTTTTTTTACTATAAATACTGCAAATCGGCCAAACAGAAATCAGTCTCAAACGACCAGCAAAACATTAACAAACATTCGCCATTAAAAACTGGCTTTGATTTGTTATAACTCAGCTAAAACTGTGTTAACAAAAGAAAACAACAAAAATGGCTCAAGTCATACAAATGACCACCGATCAACTGAAGCAGCTGATTGAACAACTTAATGTCAATGCAGCGACTGCCGCAGCAGCAGCAGGCGGTCTTGCAGCGGCTGTACCAAAATCAAAAGGAGGCATCAGCAACGTGGGTAATCGTTTTGGTGGAGAACGTGATCATGAAACCGTTGAAGAGTTCATCACCAATGTAGTCACTTACAAGGAGATCGAAATGATCAGTGATGAAGATGCCCTCAAGGGTATATCGTTGCTGTTTTACGGTATCGCTTCAACCTGGTGGCAGGGAGTTCGCAAGGAGGCCAAAACTTGGAATGACGCCATTTCATTGATACGTGAACATTTTTCACCTGCAAAACCTTCATATCAAATTTATATGGAAATCTTTGAAAAGAAGCAGGATGATAGCACAGCCATCGATACATTCGTGTGCCAGAAACGCGCACTCCTGGCGCAATTGCCCGATGGACGTCATGATGAGGAAACGGAACTGGATTTCGTCTATGGTCTGTTGAATATTAAATATCGTAAGCATATCCCACGTCATGATGTTGCAACATTTCGTGACCTTCTGGAGAAAGGACGTATTATCGAACATAATAACATGGAAGATGACGCAGCCGATCAGGGAGCATCACGTGGTTCCAAGGGTACCAAGCGTTGCACCCATTGCAATTTTCGAGGACATACCATCGAAGAATGTCGCAAGCGTAAGCAGGGCGATGCGTAAGGTAAGCACCACAACAATATTAACAACTACAACACAACAACAACAACAACAAGACAAAAACATTGTCAAAAATAGCGTTAACAACAACAGCGTTTATAAAGAAGGTTTTAACAACAAACACAATACTTATGAAGTAACATTGGGATTACGCAGTCAGGGAAGCAGCCTCATTAGCAGAATTTTTTATATCGT
Source organism: Tricholauxania praeusta (assembly GCA_949775025.1). Classification (NCBI taxonomy): domain Eukaryota; kingdom Metazoa; phylum Arthropoda; class Insecta; order Diptera; family Lauxaniidae; genus Tricholauxania; species Tricholauxania praeusta. Next base: position 15,758,592 of record OX459031.1, on the reverse strand, counting down.
TATTGTAGCAACTCATAAGATTCTCAGCAGGTTCATTAAGATTTTTGCTCTCACTTTCTGCATTTCGCAATGTGCTCTCTTAACGCACACTTGTGCGTTAAACTTTAGATTTTACCATCATTGGCGTGGATGCGCGCGTGCGTAGGACATGCAAACTTAATCGTTTTCATGTTTTACGTACGCGCGCTTAATCCCAAAATTTTAAATGATTTGGTTTCTGTGATTTCATCACAGATTTTTAATTTTTAATTTCAAAAAAAAAAAAACAAATTTTTGAAGAATTGAAGTATTTTATTGTACTACGATGGCTATGTTGTCGCCATCCGTACAATTGGCACGCCAATGTTGTGAGACAAATAAATCATAGTTGTTACGGACAATGGCAAGTCAGTCCCTCTATATTCGGGCTACCATTCGTCAGCATGAAACGATCACACCGTTTCTATGACAAGGTAGCCTAAGCTTGTTTTGCCACCTTTCGTATTGAACTGTAGTATTTTTCACAGCTACAACGGCCTTAAGCGTTTTTTGGTGCGACAACAGTTTGTCCACAATTTATTTTTTATGATAACCTGGTTTCTACTGAGTTATCTAGCGCTTTAAGGACTGTGTGGAATTTACTCTGGCCATATGATAGGGACGCTTAACAAAAGACAGTCGAGCATTACTGATTAAATCTCTTTAAGAGTAGAACAGTAATTAGAACCAAAGACTGAGAATCAGAAAATCAGAAAGGTAAAAGTCTTATGCCTTTTTGTGTTTATTGTTTTAAATAAACATTCTATATTTAATTATTATAACGTATTTACAAACAGAAATAAATATAAGCATAAATTAAATGCAAAAAAAAAAAAAACAAAAATTGGTTTGACTTTATTACGATAAGATTTTCAGATTTCTACAACAACTAATGGATGAATTAAAGCTTTTGTTTTGTTTCTCAAAAACTTTTATCATCAGATCGTCTATCGAGATATCATCTGGTCTTATCTGATCTCATCCAATCATATCTTCGATATAACCGATATTATAGAAGATGATATTATTGAAGATATAGATGATGATATCGATATACAGTTTGAGAATGTTATTGAAGAATTATATTAGAACCGCGGTTACATACTTTTTTGTAATAATTATGTATTATTGACCAATAAACTTAAAATACATTATTTATGAAAAATGAAAACAATATCTGATAAAAATCGATAAAAGCTATATTTCGGTAAATTTTTAACGAAAAAAATTTTTCGACCCAGCATTTTTAAAGGAAATTTTTTTACTTTTCATTCTACAGAGAACCTGTCTCTGACCCGAAAAAAAAGTTATAGGCAAAAAAGTAAAAAAAAAAAAATTGTCAATAACCCTCCGACAAATTTGACCCAAACGAAAAGAACTAAAAAAAATGTAAGTTTTGGATTTTTTTTTTTAACGTTTTTCGCATAAAAAAATATTTTCCAAATTTTTTAAATAAGTTATTACAATGGAAAATTCAATTCTTTACAAAAAGTTTTATAATATATGGAGTATATCGAATTTTTGCTTCGTTTGCGAGATATATTCTGCCCTACTAAGAGAAAAAAGCGTATCTCAAAAATTGCGTTTCGAGATAGTTGATGTTTTGTTTATGTCTATTTGTTGAAATACCTGTAAAATTGAGATGGAGAAAATTCTCTTCGGAGATTTTTTATAAGTTTGAACTAATATACCAGCACTTGGAGTGGTTCATTAGACGCGTAATTTCTTAAGCTATCCGATGCCATAAGAATCACGAATTTTAATTTTTTTGAGATACGCCCTTTTCACTTAGTTCCTACCAGAGAACGTCATTGAGTGTTTTGAGCCCCTACCAAAAATATGAGACGTGAGTGTGCCGCCTTTTGCATGCAAACAGTGAGTGTGAATCATACTTACATTCACTAATAGTGAATCCGTAGATGACATGCTGCTCATGGATCTGAGCTTGTAGTAGCTCTGGGCTCATGAATGTGAATGCGTGTAAAGCTCACATTCACATGGATTCGGATTCATGAAGCAGTAAATAGCGTGAGCCACTTATGTTGAACTTTAGTAGAAAAAACCGTTTTTTTTCTTTCCAATCGATAGGGAAATGTCGAAATTAGTCATTTTCGAGCTTTATCCATGCATTGGTGCTAAAAAATTTTTTTTTAACCACCCTAAAACTATTTTTTGCTCCAATCGATTATGAAAGGTCGAAAATGCGTTTTGGATATCTTTTAGAAGAGCTCCGGAACTTGAAAACTTGAAAACCCTAAATGATGTCAAAAATTCATGTTCGACGTTTTCATATTAATTACAGAAAAAAAAAAATTTTTCCGAAAAGGTGTCAAAAACGGTCCATTCTCGGGGCCGGACTCAGGAGCCACTCTAAATGATGTCGAAAATTCATTTCCGACCTCTCCGCATTAATTACAGAAAAAAGAAGTTTTTTTTCGAAAATGGGTCAAAAACGGTACTTTCCTGGGTCCGGAGCCACCTTAAATGAGGTCCAAAATTCATTTTCGACCTTTACCCATTTATTACAGAAAAAAAATTTTTTTCCGAAAATGGGTCAAAAACGGTCCTTTCCAGGGTCCGGAGTCACCCTAAATGATGTAAAAAATCCAGTTTCAACCGTTCCCCATTAATTACAAGAAACATTTTTTTTTCCAAATATGGGTCAAAAACGGTCCTTTCCAGGGTTCGAAGCCACCCTGAATGATGTCCAAAATCTATTTTGACCTATCCCGAGAATAGGTCAAAAACTGTCTTTTTCAAGGTCCCGAGCTTCAGTCATTTTCTATATATTTTGCAAAAAAAAAAAATTCCGAAAACGAAACGAAACGTCATTTTCTATATATTTTGCAAAAAAAAAAAATTCCGAAAACGGTTCAAAAACGGTCCTTTCTAGGATACGGAGCTTCTCTAAATTATGTCAAAATACAATTTTCGACCTTTCCCCATATTTCACAATTTTTTTTGATACAATCTGTGACTTTGATTCATGAGTAGCTCATGAAACACTCATATACTCATACCGAATGAATCGAAATGAATCAGGATTCACTAGAAATGATTCTGAAACACACTCAGATTCACAGACTTTGCCGTGAGACGGAATGGTTGCTAGATTCACTAAATTTTTTGTGAGTGGTGAATCTGTCTGAATCAGCTGAAAGATTCAACAGATTCATGAATGGAAAAAATGATGAGCTCACTCACTGACGTTCTCTGGTTCCTACAGTATTGATATCTCCAATTTCCCCTTCTAATTTTATAGCACTCAGCGGTTTTTTCTTCTTAGATGGTCTATTTGCCGATTCCTGCAATAAAAACCCGTGAAGGTCCTTTCTTTATGACTTAATCAATAGCCTATTACGTTGGAAAAAACAAAAACATAAAAACTAAAAATCAAAATGTTTGTAAATTTGACTTTTTTTAATTTCATAATCCGTTTCATGATGTCGGTATGACTCACAGCTGCATTTAATTTTGCTAAATATATTCGATATCAAAAATAATATGAAAATAAATAGCAGAGCTTAGTTTATCCAAAAGTAGCCAAAATAATAAACGTCAACTCAAGTCATGGGAACTTATGTTAGAAGGAAAAACAGAAGCTCTGGATATCTGGAATGATTTCCCTAAGTCCGTCGCCATATTGCATTACATGGCTACCGGTTGGTACGGGCTACCATGATATCGGAAGATATAATTGGATGAGATCAGATAAGACCAGATGATATCTCGATAGACGATCTGATGATAAAAGTTTTTGAGAAACAAAACAAAAGCTTTAATTCATCCATCAGTTGTTGTAGAAATCTGAAAATCTTATCGTAATAAAGTCAAACCAATTTTTGTTTTTTTTTTTTTTTGCATTTAATTTATGCTTATATTTATTTCTGTTTGTAAATACGTTATAATAATTAAATATAGAATGTTTATTTAAAACAATAAACACAAAAAGGCATAAGACTTTTACCTTTCTGATTTTCTGATTCTCAGTCTTTGGTTCTAATTACTGTTCTACTCTTAAAGAGATTTAATCAGTAATGCTCGACTGTCTTTTGTTAAGCGTCCCTATCATATGGCCAGAGTAAATTCCACACAGTCCTTAAAGCGCTAGATAACTCAGTAGAAACCAGGTTATCATAAAAAATAAATTGTGGACAAACTGTTGTCGCACCAAAAAACGCTTAAGGCCGTTGTAGCTGTGAAAAATACTACAGTTCAATACGAAAGGTGGCAAAACAAGCTTAGGCTACCTTGTCATAGAAACGGTGTGATCGTTTCATGCTGACGAATGGTAGCCCGAATATAGAGGGACTGACTTGCCATTGTCCGTAACAACTATGATTTATTTGTCTCACAACATTGGCGTGCCAATTGTACGGATGGCGACAACATAGCCATCGTAGTACAATAAAATACTTCAATTCTTCAAAAATTTGTTTTTTTTTTTTTGAAATTAAAAATTAAAAATCTGTGATGAAATCACAGAAACCAAATCATTTAAAATTTTGGGATTAAGCGCGCGTACGTAAAACATGAAAACGATTAAGTTTGCATGTCCTACGCACGCGCGCATCCACGCCAATGATGGTAAAATCTAAAGTTTAACGCACAAGTGTGCGTTAAGAGAGCACATTGCGAAATGCAGAAAGTGAGAGCAAAAATCTTATTGAACCTGCTGAGAATCTTATGAGTTGCTACAATAACGATATAAAAAATTCTGCTAATGAGGCTGCTTCCCTGACTGCGTAATCCCAATGTTACTTCATAAGTATTGTTGTTGTTGTTAACACCTTCGTTATAACCGCTGTTGTTGTTAACGCTATTTTTGACAATGTTGTTGTCTTGTTGTTGTTGTTGTTGTTGTGTTGTAGTTGTTTCTATTGTTGTGGTGCTTGCCTTACGCATCGCCCTGCTTACGCTTGCGACATTCTTCGATGGTATGTCCTCGAAAATTGCAATGGGTGCAACGCTTTGTACCCTTGGAACCACGTGATGCTCCCTGATCGGCTGCGTCATCTTCCATGTTATTATGTTCGATAATACGTCCTTTCTCCAGTAGGTCACGAAATGTTGTAACATCATGACGTGGGATATGCTTACGATACTTAATATTCAACAGACCATAGACGAAATCCAGTTCCGTTTCCTCATCATGACGTCCATCGGGCAATTGCGCCAGGAGTGCGCGTTTCTCGCACACGAATGTATCGATGGCTGTACTACCATCCTGTTTCTTTTCAAAGATTTCCATATAAATTTGATATGAAGGTTTTGCAGGTGAAAAATGTTCACGTATCAATGAAATGGCATCATTCCAAGTTTTGGCTTCCTTGCGAACGCCCTGCCACCAGGTTGAAGCGATACCATAAAACAGCAATGGTATGCCCTTAAGGGCATCTTCATCACTGATCATTTCGATCTCCTTGTAAGTGACTACATTGGTGATGAACTCTTCAACGGCTTCATGATCACGTTCTCCACCAAATAGTATAGAGGCGTTGCTGATACTTCCCTTTGACTTTGCTGCAAGTGCTGCATCAACGCCTGTTGCCGCCGCTGCAGTTGCCGCTTTGACATTAAGTTGTTCAATCAGCTGCTTCAGTTGATCGGTGGTCATTTGTATGACTTGAGCCATTTTTGTTGTTTTCTTTTGTTAACACAGTTTTAGCTGAGTTATAACAAATCAAAGCCAGTTTTTAATGGCGAATGTTTGTTAATGTTTTGCTGGTCGTTTGAGACTGATTTCTGTTTGACCGGTTTGCATTATTTATAGTAAAAAAAGCTTTACACACAATTGTGAAATTCTTTCTTATCGCCAACAACAACAAACAACTTAATTAAGCGAGAGAATGAATGACGAATATTTTTTTACAATTATATACATATGTATATAATATACAAAAAAACTCAACCACTTAAATTGCTACCAGTTTAAGAATCGCTGTGGGAACCCCACCATAGATAGTCTTTAATGCACATACTTATGTATGTAGTATATAATACATTATGTAAGAGCTTTTCGTACAAGTTGAGAACTAACAAGGAATGTCTCAACCAAGAGCCAGCTTTAGTTGCTATTTAGCACTCAACGTAGAAACTTGTGGTCATCAACTGCAAAATAAAAAATGGATTCCGCGCTAAAAAGTCCGCAAGCTGAAATGTCAGCGTTAAAATTTCAAAAACTCATCGATACCATACGCACGCTTGCACCACCGCCAGTTGATCCTACGGTGCTTGCGACTAATAAAGCAGCAGCGATGGCGGCCTTGAAGTCCAAAGGCAGCTTTAGCGATTGTCGTCATCGGTTTGGCGGAGAACGTGAAAATGATGCTGTCGAAATTTTTATTACCGGTATTGAAACTTATAAGCTGACAGAGGATATTAGCGATGAGGACGCCTTAAAAGGACTCTCACTGTTGTTCATCGGCTTGGCTGCACTTTGGTGGAAAGGTGTAAAACGCGATTGTAAGACATGGGCTGAAGCGCTCACAATGCTACATGAAAGTTTTGAGCCCACAAAACCAACATATCAAATTTATCTTGAAATCTTCGAAACGAAGCAGAATGCTGGCACTTCGATTGATACCTATGTGTGTCAGCAGCGTGTTTTGTTTGCCAAATTACCTGAAGGACGGCATGATGAACAGACTGAATTGGACTTCATCTATGGATTGTTGAGTTCGAAATATAGAGATCACATAAGTCGAAATGAAATTAAATCATTTCGAGATTTACTAGAAAAGGGTCGCAAGTTAGAGAAACAGAATTGTGAATGTTGCACCAGTTATCAGAAAATATCATGGAAAGGCGGAAAATCATAAACATGCCGCTCTGGGGTAACGAAGTCAACTTTAACAGTAGAGGAAATAGAGTTCCTAAAAATTGGTAAAAAAATATCAATTTTTTCTAATCAAATTGAACGCGTCAGGAAAATTTCCGGAATTTTAAAACAAAAGTTGAGTGCAAGGGCTCGCGGCGCGATACGTGAACTTCATGATCTTCCGTTATGCTAATATAGAAAATGTTGTGAAATTCGGAAAATTTTGAAATAAATCGAAAAATGTGCCAAAACCCGAAAAATATGATAGGTATAGTTAGTCAAAAAATTATGTTAAAGTCGAATAACTTTGGAAAATTCGTAAAATGTTCAAAAATCCGTAAAATGTTGAAAAACTCGAAAAATGTTAAAAAGTCGGAAAATCGATAAGTCTTGAAAATCTGGAATGTGAAATTCGAAAAAAAGATTGATAAAGCTAAAAAGTTATGGTGAAGGTGGAGAATTTCAAAAATATTGGAAGTGTCGAAAAATGCTGAATAACCCGAAAAATGTTGAATAGCACGAGAATGTTAAAAAACAAGTCGAAAAATGTTGAACAACCTGAGAATGTGAAAAAATTTTGGAAAAGTGGGAAGATTTTGAAAAAATAATTTTGAAGTCGAAAAATGTTGAACAATTCGAGAAAAGCCGGAAAATGTTCAAAAATCCAGAATATGACGAATAAGTTAAAAATATTGATACATGCAGTCGAAAGATGTTGAAAATGCCGGAGAACGCCAAAAGTTATAGTTCGAAAAATTTTGAAAAATTCGAAAAATGTTAAAAAACGTGAAAAATCTTGAAAAAGGGTGAAAATGTTGAAAAGCTCGATATTTTATGGTAAAGTTGAAAAATGTTGAAAACCCCGTAAAATTATGATTAATTCAAAAAATGTCGGAGAATGTTAAAAAACGAGAAAAATTATAGTAAGGTCGCAACATGTTGGGAAATTCGAGAAAAAATATTAAAAAGTCGAAAAATTTTGAAAATGTCGAAAAATACTGAAAACGTTGGAAAATCGATTTATAATGAAAACGGCGGAAATTGCTAAAAAGCTCAGAATATGATAAAAATGTGGAAAACTGGGAAAATTATGATAAAATCGAAAAAAATAAAATGTATTGAAAAAGCATCGAACAATTTTATAAAAGTCTAAAATTAAATTAACAATAGAGTTGCGTTCAGCGGGACTCTTTGCAATTCTCAATTCAGATGCTTCATCATATAAATGGGGTGGTATATAGTTGCTCAGGTATATAGTAGCGACCCTGCTGAAATTTAAGAGCTTAAAGATTGTTAAATTTTAGTAGTTATTATACTTTCTTTAGTATTATTATTTATACATATGTAGAATTAAGTTACTGCCTAAATAAAGGTTAAATATTTCCAATAAAACTGTTTACTATTTTAAAACCCTTTTTGGCAATTTTTCTAGAACAAAGATTCGGAGAGATACATCATTCATCTTGCCGATAAAATTCTGAAATTCTTTACATATTATAACTAAGATTTTGATTATAGACAAAGTTTCACATAGATTACTCGCCACAAAAACAAAAAAAAATTACATTCAACACATGCAGTGGCGGATCTAGGATTTAAGTTTGGGGGGGACACGAATTCTAGAATTCTTCGGGAACCCTCGATTTTCGATTTGAAAAATAAAAAAAAAAAAATACTCCAGGGTTGCTACCAGAGCTGCAAAATTTTAATTTTTCGGGATTTGGCCAAAAAACTGAAGAAAATTTGATTTTTTCTTATTTATAATACTTTTTTTAATTTTTTTTTTCAATTTTCCTTATGTACACATAAAAAAATATCAAACAAAACTTTACCGCTATTTTTAAAGCATATAAAGGAAAAAATCCATGGTCTCTGCAAGTAGAGCTTTGCTGTTTTTTGGCTCAAAAACTTTATGGCTTGAATCGAAAAAAGTCTCCCAACAACAAACATGAATTTTTATCTAAAATAAATAAAAAATGGCGTATTAATTAAAAGGTACAACTCCAAAAAAATCCTTTTGTAAAAAGGAACTATTATGCTGTGAGCATATGGAAGACGCTCTGCGCTAGCTGAGATAAAGCTCTGTGCAAAACTCTGCTCAATTTCCAGAGACGTGAAACGGCTCAACAAACCTCTTTTTAATTTAAAAAACTTGACGTGATAGGTAAAATCAACTCCGGATTCGGAATCAAAAGTGCAAAAAAAAACCGATGGTTTATGCTTAAATTTTTTTTTTTTTTTTCTTGTGTAATTAAGAGAATAAAGTTAGTTTCAGCATAGGAATCGAAATTAATTTTGAAAAAAGTGAATTTTCTCTCCAGTCGACTCTAGTCTAATTATTCGGGAATTTCGTTTCGAAATCAGTTACATTTTTAGAATTGATTGAGAGATATCATATAAACAAATAAGCAAAAAAAAAAGTATTTTGTCAAAGATATTTAGAGAAACATTAAATAAAAAAAATAATGTTTAAGCTAATTTATTTTAATTTTTTCATTAAAGCATTTTTTAACAAAAATTATGTTGAGTTTATTTAGTTTTTGAGATAATTCAAAGCATATATCTCAGAACTTTAATAAGTTCGTTTGAATCCTGCTTATAATAGGAAAAATATTAGCAAATCACGTTTTTCTATCCGATTTATAGATTTATTATTTAACATTAATATATCATATAGAACTGAATTTTTACTATAAAAAAACATATCACAAGCTTACATTTAAAAACAAATTAAAAATAAATAAAAATTATTATTATTGCTGAAGCCATATTTGACCCCGGTCCCCTTCGATTAGAAAGCTAGAGTTTTACTCGATAATTCAACGATTACTAAATGCATATGCAAAGTAAGCAAAGATCCTCTCAAATCCCATGCATGGTGCGAAAGGAACAATCAAGGATTCATTTTGCAACGAACTACTTTTCCGCTGGAAGCTTGCGCTTGCGACCACGTATTGGACTTGAAACAGGTGCCGCATAACTCACGTTATTATGTTCAATAGTAGTTTCATTCCCCAGAAGGCCATTATACGCTCCAACATTAGGACGTGGAACTTTTTCCATTTGATTGTGTTCGATAATACGTCCTTTCTCGAGAAGGTCACGAAACGTTCCAATGTCATGCCGTGGGATATATTTACGATATTTAATATTTAACAGACCATAGACAAAATCCAGTTCAGTTTCCTCATCATGACGTCCATCTGGCAACTGCGCAAAGAGCGCGCGTTTCTGGCACACAAATGTATCGATGGCTATACCATCCTCCTGCTCATTTTCGAAGATTTCCATATAAATTTGATATGATGGTTTCGCAGGTGAAAAATGTTCACGTATCAATGAGATGGCATCATTCCAGGTTTTGGCCTCCTTACGAACGCCCTGCCACCATGTTGAAGCGATACCATAAAATAACAATGATATACCCTTGAGGGCATCTTCATCGCTGATCATTTCAATCTCCTTGTAAGTGACGACATTTGTGATGAACTCTTCAACGGCTTCATGATGACGTTGTCCACCAAAGCGTTGCTTGATATTGCCGATGCTTCTCTTGGATTTTGATGCAACTGCTGCATCACCAATTCTTGCTGCCGCAACAGCTGCTGCATTGCCATTAAGTTGTTCAATCAGTTGCTTCAGTTGATCGGTGCTCATTTGTATAACTTGTGCAATTTTTATTATTTTCTTTTTTTTAAGGCAGTTTTATGGGATTATTTGGTTTGGAACAAAAAAGCTAAATTCAGTTGAGTTTACTAACGTTTTAATGCTCGTTTGAGACTGATTTCTGTTTGACCGGTTTTCAGTATTTATAGTAAAAAAAATTAAGCTTTTTGCTCAAATGTGAAATTGTTGTTATCGTCGACAAGCGAGAGAACAAATCGTCAACATCAAGCGAGTGTACAGAGAGTGGGTGCTGAAGACCATAACCTATCTCAAGAATTTTGTACTAAACATATGACGAATGAGACGAAAAGGCCAAACCTCAATAATCTAAATTTGCTACTAGAACTAATGCTATGTGTGTCCACAGCGTTTTCTGTTGACCAAGGACGACACGATGAACAAACTGAATTGGACTTCATCTATGGATTGTTGAATTTGAAATATAGAGAACAGATAACTCGACATGAAATTAAATCTTTTCAAGACTTGCTAGCAAAGGGTCGACAGTTAGAGCAACCGATTCAGAGTTGCAATCGTGGGTTTCGTGAAAACCAGGACCGGCTTAAATGGTTGACACAGCCAGGACCGCCAGATGTCATAACAACATGTATTTTCTTGGGCCAGCGCGAGCAACAAAAAAATCCTAAGCGTAAGGCAAATCACAGTCAGGTCTAGGCTGGCAAATGATACAATCAAACGCATGACGCTCTGGGTCAATAAAGCACATTTTTTCGTACCGAGAAGAGAGTATTTCCAAAAATTTAAATAAAAATATGATTTCCCAATCTTTTTACAAATTTATGTTTTCTTTTTTTTTTTCATTTGTATGCGGGGTGAACCTAGATTTATCTAATTCTTATTTGTAGTTTATCAAATTTTTAAGTTCAACTGTAAAACGATGCCTAAATTATTAATTGATCGGTACTATCGAAAAGTTTAAACAATTTAAACGTTACTACGATAGCAATCCTTCCTGTATTTCCGAGCACAGCGCTATATCTCAATGGCCTAGCCTGTACTCGTGTTTGTATTTTGCACATGCGATTTTTATAAAATATTTTGTATCAAAATTTTATTATTTTACAAAATTATCAATTCTGCAAAAATACTAATATGTAACTAATTTATTTATTTAAAAATCGTTTTACTAATAAAATGTTAGGGTACATAAGAAATTTAAAAAAACATATTATTTCAAATGCGTATATGCGTATGCATATTATTATTAATTTTATTAAGCGCCAAGTTCTTAATCACGATATGGTTTTAATGAAATCATTTCGCAATTTGTAAAATTCAGCATGTACGAACATGTTTGAAAAATAACTTTGTTGTTGACAAATAAACAATAACAAAAACAGATCGAAGTATAATAACAAAAAGCTGAACCAAATACCTACTCAGAGTTCGATTCAAAGCAAAGAGAGTATATTGTTTATAGTCTCTCTCTGTTCATACTCAGCGATAATGATATTACGATTCAAAGCTTTTTATCGGTGTTTTCTAACTTTTTGCTCAGATTTAATTGCTTTGACGGAGGCGTGTAGCTGCGAAACTCACTTTGTTCGAAGAAAAGCAAAAAGAAAACAATACAGGTGCTTTGCGTGTCGAGACATGATTGAGTTTTGCATTCAAATGTTTTTCGGGGATATACAGCTGTTAGGTCGCTGATAAGCCAAAAAAAAACTTATTGATAAGAAACCATATTAAAATCAACAAATCAGGTGCATTATGTGAATCACCATCAAAACTGACTGTGGTCTATTAAGGAACAAGCGGCAGCACACGTGCACTTAACTTGAGTTGTGAATTTTTCAAGGATGGAATTCTTAAACAAAAATTTAAGGACACAAAAATATGGGTGCCACACGATAGAGCTCGAAGAGTCTAAATAAAATATTTGGGGTTACTTTGTCGAATCCTGTTCCAAACATGTATTGCCACCCATTTCAGAGAAATTGGGTGGCAACCCATGTTTAAGACCGGATTCGACAAGGCAACCCTATATATTCTATTTAAGCTCTTCGAGATCTATCGCTTGGCACACACTTCAACCATTAATATATATTACTAGCATTACCCTGTGCGCATCGCCTCACCTCAACCGTGGTGTAGATTCGATGTGCGGTCTATCTATCTAAAAAATACTTTTGTATGAGAACCATCCTTAGTATGCACCCAAAATAAAATTTTTGCAACTTAAGCAGTGCCTTTTAATATAAAAACCACGTGATTTAAATTTCATGAGAATCGATTAAGCGGTTTTCGAGAAAATGATATTTAAAAAATATTTTTGTGTGAGGGCCACCCTAAATAAAAGTTTTGTATCCTTAGCTATGCCTCTTAACATAAGAGCTACCACCCTAAGTATGCGCCCTAAATAAAATTGTTACAATCTAGTCTCTGCCTTTTCATATAAAATCCATTTGGTGTAAAGTCCAAGAGAATCGATTAGGCAGTCTTTGAGAAAATGCTATTTTTAAAATTTGTGTATCAGGGCCACCCTATATAAAAGTTTTGTGGCCTTATCTATTCTTCGTGTGAATCGATTTATTTGTCTTCGCGAAAATGATATTTAAAAATATATTTGTATGAGGACCACCCTAAGTTTGCACCCTAAATAAAATTTTTACCATTCAATCTGTGCCCCTCAACATAAAAGCCATATTGTGTAAATTTCATGAGAATCGATTTGCCTGTCTTTGAGAAATCGCTATTTTGAAAATATTTGTGTATGAGGGCCACCTTAAATATGCACCCTAAATAAAAGTTTTATAGCCTATGACACCCGCCCGATCGAAACTAACATACTGAGAAAATTTCATCAAAATCGGCTGGATAGTTTCCGCGTGCATAAGAGACAGACAGACAGACGGACAAAAAATGAATTTTATATAATAGATTAAAAATTGGTCCAAGACACCGGTAGCAACCCATGTTGGGGACAGGACTAAACAATGCAACCCTTGATATTATATTTAAATCTCTTCGAGTTTTATCATTTGACATATATTTGAGGTATAATATTATACAGTTTCAATTAAAGCAAAAAAATTTGTTATAATTCAGGCATTTTCGGGCATCTGGATAGGAATTGGCAAGGCAACCCTGGTTCATTAGTCTAACCAAAATGGCTGACTATCTTTCCCGTAAATCCTATCCAGTAATCTTATACACTCGACTTTTCTACAGCGGACTCATGGGCTATAGGTTTAGGCCCGAACATAAAAATTAATGACAAAATGGACAAATAGAAATTTGTTTTTAATATGTTTTGAGTAAATCGTGTTCAAACGAAAATAAATATTGGTCAAACATGGCCATTTAAAGGTCGATCGATGCCACTATGTTTCTTAATTTTTCCGCATTTTTGGTGGCCAAGTTAAAGCTTTTTAAGAAATTCGTTTTGAAGGTTGGCTAAGCGAATATGGTGATAATGGTCAATCAAATGTATATAATTTTCTGTTTTCCCAACTTTTTATGGGAAAGTTCATATCTCTTCAGCAATTTATTTTTTGAATATCTTGTGAACCAAGGGTATGCAAACTAGAAAAAGTTTGTGAAACATGCTTAGTTATCAAGTTCCAGCTAAGCAGTGTAGTCAAGTGGCTAACTTCGTAGTCCCTTTGTTCTACCTTCGTTGGATCGATACCGATAGTCACAAAAATTCGCACGACGTTTATGTATGTCGGTCGTGTCCCAAATTATTTCTTAAGGTGTATATCACGTTTTGATTTTTTAATGAAAGCAAATTATAAATTTATTTAAAAAAAAAGAAAATTAAAATCAGTGCTGGTTGGTTGCAGTCGGATTCCAGCCCGCGATCCAGCCATAATCTTACCTAGAAAACTCTCACTGATCTGAGTGTTTAGCGCTGCTAAAGGGGGATAAATGTACAGTGAATATGCGATGTTAAAATTTATGTTGAAGTACTTGAGAAATAGAGCGATCCGTTGATCCAAAGTAATTCAAGATGTATTAGTTATGATCAATTTTCCCGTTTGAAATATCTCTAAGTAAGAGTATATAACTTAATGGACCTTCTGGAAAGCAAAAGACTTGCTACAATAATGTTAATGGTGTTGGTAATGTTATGGTATTTACACATTGTCCAGTTGTAGAACTACAAATAAATATTTTTTAAAACAAAGATCATATCGTATAATATTGAGTTTTTATTAAAATTAAACATATCACAAGCTTACATTTAAAAACAAATTAAAAAAATAAATAAAAATTACTGTTTTTAATGCCAGATTCGACCCCAGGTAACTTCGACTAAAAAGTTACAGGAACGATCAAGGATTAATTTTGGAGTGAATTACATATCCACTGGGAGCTTGCGCTTGCGTGCACGTATTGGACTTGGAACAGGTCCAGCAAATTCCACATTATTACGTTCAATAGCGCTTTCTTTTTCCAGAAGGCCATGATACGTTCCAACATTATGACGTGAAGCTCCTTCCATTTGATTGTGTTCGATAATACGTCCTTTCTCGAGAAGGTCACGGAACGTTCCAATGTCATGCCGTGGGATATATTTCCGATATTTAATATTTAAAAGACCATAGACGAAATCCAGCTCCGTTTCCTCATTATGACGTCCATCGGGCAATTGCGCAAAGAGCGCGCGTTTTTGGCACACGAATGTATCGATGGCTATACCATCCTCCTGCTCATTTTCGAAGATTTCCATATAAATTTGATATGAAGGTTTTGCAGGTGAAAAATGTTCACGTATCAATGAGATGGCATCATTCCAGGTTTTGGCCTCCTTGCGAACGCCCTGCCACCAAGTTGAAGCAATACCATAAAATAACAATGATATACCCTTGAGGGCATCTTCATCGCTGATCATTTCAATCTCCTTGTAAGTGACGACATTTGTGATGAACTCTTCAACGGCTTCATGATGGCGTTGTCCACCAAAGCGTTGCTTGATATTGCCGATGCTTCTCTTGGATTTTGATGCAACTGCTGCATCACCAATTCTTGTTGCCGCAACAGCTGCTGCATTGCCATTAAGTTGTTCAATCAGTTGCTTCAGTTGATCGGTGCTCATTTGTATAACTTGTGCCATTTTTATTGCCTACTTTTGTTAGCGCAGTTTTATGGAAGTATTTCGTTCTAATAGAACAAAAAAACTAATATTCAGCTGCGAATGTTTACTAACGTTTTGATGCTCGTTTGAGACTGATTTCTGTATGGCCGGTTTTCACTATTTATGTTAAAAAAATAAAGCTTTTTGTTCAAATGTGAAATTGTTGTTATCGCCGACAAGCGAGAGAACAAATCGTCAATCGGCAAGCTCGTAAACAGAGAATGGGTGCTGAAGACCATAACCTACCTCAAGAATTTTATATTAAACATACATATGACAAAGAAGACTACTCGAAGGAATCGGACTTCATTTATGGAATTTGAAATATAGAGGATAGATAGATAACTCGACATGAAATCATATCATTTCAAGATTTTCCAGAAAAAGATCACCAGTTAGAGCAACTGATATGTCAGAGCTGCAATCATAAGTTTTGTGGAAACCAGCTGTTAGCGATTGGAGCAGTCAGTACCGCTAAATATCATACACGTATGTACCTTTCTGGACCGG
This sequence comes from Tricholauxania praeusta, assembly GCA_949775025.1. Classification (NCBI taxonomy): domain Eukaryota; kingdom Metazoa; phylum Arthropoda; class Insecta; order Diptera; family Lauxaniidae; genus Tricholauxania; species Tricholauxania praeusta. The sequence continues at coordinate 15,742,477 of OX459031.1, read as the reverse complement.
AAATCAACAAAAAGGTCCTAAGCGTAAGACAAATCACAGTCAGCTCATGGGTGGCAAATCATACATTCAGAAACGTGACGCCCTGGGTCGATAAAGCACTATCTTTACGTGGCGCGAAGAAACTTAGTTTTACAAAAAATTCAAATAAAAATGTAATTTCCCCATGCTTTTTGCAAATTGTTTTTTTTTTTTTTTTAATTTGTATACGGGGTGAATCCAGTTTTATCTGATTCTTATTTATAGCTTATACAATTTTTAAGTTCAACTGTAAAACGATATCTAAATTATTAATTGATCAGTATCTACTTTTCGAAAAGTTAAATCAATTTACAGTGAAATTCCCCATAGCCGGACACCCACCGTCGCAGTATTTTTGTCCGGTTATTGGAGCGTCCGGCTATCGGAATGTATTTTGTATGGAAAAGTTAGTGAGTGTCGCTGAAATATGTCCGGCTATGGGAGCTGTCCGGTTATGAGGGCTATCCGAATTGGGGAATTTCACTGTAAATTTTACTAGGATAGCAATCCTTCCTGTATTCTCGGGGACAGTGCTTTATAATATTGTAAATTTATAATAAAGTTTATATCAACGTCCTTACCTGGACCTACAATTGCTTGTGTAAAAATGTTACTATTTTAGAAAATTATGAATTTTGCAAAAATATCGCTGATTTATTTATTCAAATATCTATGTATTGTTTTACTGATAAAACAAATTTTAGAATATATAAAAAATTTAAAAAACATATTATTTCAACGCACTGTATGGCATGTTATTAATCATATTAAGCGCCAAGTTCTTAATCACGATATTTCGCAATTTGTAAAATTCAGCATGTACGAACATGTTTGAAAAATAACTTTGTTGTTGACAAATAAACAATAACAATAATAACAGAAAGCTGAACCAAATACCTACTCAGAGTATGATTCAAAGCAGAGAGTATATTGTCTATACTCTCTCTACAAACTTTTAATCGGTGCTTTCTAACTCTTTGGCCAAATTTAATTGCACTGACGGAGGCGTGTAGAAGCAAAACTCACTTTATTCAAGGAAAAGCTACAAAATTATACAGGTGCTTTGCGTGTCTGGACATGATTGAGTTTTGCATTTACATATTTGCCGGGTAGCTCCAGCTGTTTTGCTGATAAGTCAAAATAAAAGCTTAAATATCTAAGAAACCACATAAGAAATTATCTAATCAGGAGAATTATGTGAACCACCATCAAACTAGCTACGGTCTACTAAGGAACAAGTGGCAGAGAAAGGCGCACTGAACTTGAGATGTGAATTTTTCAAGATTGAAATTTTTAAGGACACGTACATACATACAAACCTGCTCAAAACAATAGGTAAACCTTTGAGTTTTTAGTTTAAGCTCTATGACAAAAATATTTTGGCAATTTAGAGGAAAAATCATAGTGGTAACGTGATGTACACAATTTGGCAGCACGATCTTCAGTAAAACAAATCATATGATTGCCTTAAGTTTTGAGCGTTTCTACTCACTCTACATAGTTTGAAAATTTGCCTGCTCAAAATAATAGGTACACCTGCACGTTGATTTAAATTTTCGTTTGAATTTTATTTTTTTAATTCTTTTTTGAGCTTTTCTTAGAAGAACGTTTAGTTTTCTTTAATTAAACCTTAAAATGCAGTGAATTGACAGCTCTGCTGCGGAATTGAGACGGACTTTAAGCTTGAAGAAAATCTCTTCAATGCATTTTCAGGCTGCTGAATAGATCTCACAGTTTCGTGAGAAATGTATTTAAAAATAAACAGTAAAAGAAATCTCGTGGTAGACCACCATCAAGCAATGAACGCTAGAAGAACGAAATATCGTAATTACCAATCATTTAGAAGGCAAAAACGAACGCGAAATTGCCAATTTGTAAAAAATATAAGTCTGCAGCTTAAGGTATTATGAAAAGGTATAAAGAGGATAAAAAATTTTTTAAATAAACTACATAAGTACATACGGTGGCAAAAAAAAAAGTTTAGCTCGTGGGATGAAAAATGGACTTTCCGCGAAATTTATGAAATTCCATTCATAAATATATACTCCAAAACTTACTGTAATGGTAAAAACACATTTTCAGAAAGTGGTCCATGCCGTATACAAGTGTATTGAAGTATATTACATTTGAGATACATACTACTCCTTCAACACCACTCCTTAACCCTTATAGAGCTTTTTAGTCAAATTTTCTAGAAAAATTTAGAAAATTTTATATTTTATAATGTAAATTGAGATATATCAGAAATGATCCGTTGATGATTTGGATCCGTTGATCCAAAAAAGTAATCCAAGATGTATCATGTGATCAATTTTCTCGTTGGAAATATCTCTTTGTGAGAGTATGGCTCGCTACAATAATGACAGTAATGTTGCTAATGTTATCGTATTTCAGCGTTGCCGTTTTTGGTAGTTTCCTACCAAATCGGGTAGGTTTTTTTCCTCTTGGTAGGCTGGTAGGTTAAATCTGATTTTGGTAGGATTTAGGATAAATTTTTATGAAAATCGAAAATTGAAATTTCTTCGTGAAGTTTTTCGAATCAGGAAGCAAATATTTACATCTGGAAATAAGCTTTTACCAACCCTATCTTCAACAAGTGGGTATGATCTCTGTTTTCTTGCATACAAATTACGTTTAGGGAATACGCATATGCATTTACAATGTGACGAAATAGTGTTGCGACTGATCGCACATCTAAATTGTTGCATGTGTGCTCAGACCCGGCGTATTAGAAACAAAAGTTACTAGCGCTATTAATAACATAATTTTTTTGATCGCAGCTGTGATCAAAATCGGGTCGCTAAAAAAGGTCTTAAGTTCTAAGTTTAGTTCTTTTTATGTACATAAGATGACATAATTAGAAAAAATATTTCCGGAATAATAAATTTGAATTTGTGGGCTTTAATAAATAGCATTTTAAAAACGGACTGTAAGTAAACGGTTATTGTCAGGCTAAAATATGGCTCTTTTTCAGAACCCCGACCACTTAGGGTGTGTTTACCATGCTCCAAAAGGAGAATATTTTAAAATGTGCTCTTTTGCGAAATTCAAGCGAAATTGTTTTGTTGATGCATGGCTTATCCTGTGCGACTCAGCCATTAAAATTATTTTTCCGGAGAACTTTTCGAACGGCATGGACTTCTTAATGAAAATTAGTTTTACCATTACAGTAAGTTTTTGAGTAGATGATATGAATGGATTTTTAAAAATTTCTCGGATGGTACATTTTTCGTCTCTCGAGCTAAACGTTTTTTTTTTTGCCACCGTTCGTTGTTTATTTGAAATCCTTTTGTCCTCTTTATATCATTTAATAATACCGTGAACCGCTGGCAAAATTTGTAACTTTGCGATCGGTTTTGCCTTCAAAATGATTTTTAATTACTATTTTTCTTTCTTCTAACGTTCATCGCTTAATTGTACGCTGCATGTGTCATGTGGTAACTTTTTGCGCACACTTGCCCGACTTTTGATGTGAACGATTTAGCAACAGAAAATTTGTGCTATATGCGGTTAAGCATTTTAAACGACGACATACAAGAATATGTATTTTAAACAGCATTAAATGTTAATAAACGAATTCAATGCTGCAAAAAGATTTTTTTTTTTAATTTGTAAAGTTTTGGTAGGTTACAAGCGATTTTGGTAGGTTTTCGAGAAAATTTTGGTAGGAAAATAAATTTCTCAGTGGCAACACTGTCGTATTTACACATTGCCCTGCCCAACGGGAAAACGCAGGAGCTATACAGAATGGAGAGAAGAAGGACAACAGTAAATGAAGATCAAAATCTTTGCAACAATTTTTTGCTTTTAACTTGGACTTTCTTATATTTACATTTAGACAGCACTAAACATCGGTATTCCGATATTTTGTTTATTTCAGATTTTAAATAAAAAAAGATCAGTCATATTTCGTATTAAAATTTTTTATTAAAAACAACTATATAGTGAATTATTTTTATAATAAAACATTTATGTACTTAACTTAAGTTTAAAAACAAATTAAAAAATAAATAAATTTCTGATGCTTCAGCCAGATTCGAGCACAGCTCCCTTCGATTTGAAAGCTACAGTCTTACTCGCTAATTCATCGATTTCAGTGTTTTTTTCGCTGGCATATTGACATGCTTGGTGCGAAAGGAACTATCAGGGATTCATTTTGGGATAAACTACTTTTCCGCTGGAAGCTTGCGTTTACGACCACGTGTTGGACTTGTAATAGGTGCCGCATAATTCACGTTATTATGTTCAATAGTGGTTTCTTTCTCCAGAAGGCCATGGTACGTTCCAACATTATGACGTGGTGCTTCTTCCATGTGATTATGTTCGATAATACGTCCTTTCTCGAGAAGGTCACGAAACGTTCCAATGTCAAGCCGTGGGATATATTTACGATACTTAATATTTAACAGGCCATAGACGAAATCCAGCTCCGTTTCCTCATCATGACGTCCATCGGGCAATTGCGCAAAGAGTGCGCGTTTCTGGCACACGAATGTATCGATAGCTATACCATCCTCCTGTTCATTTTCGAAGATTTCCATATAAATTTGATATGAAGGTTTTGCAGGCGAAAAATGTTCACGTATCAATGAGATGGCGTCACTCCAGGTTTTTGCCTCCTTTCGAACGCCCTGCCACCAAGTTGAAGCGATACCATAAAACAGCAACGATATACCCTTGAGAGCATCTTCATCGCTGATCATTTCGATCTCCTTGTAAGTGACGACATTGGTGATGAATTCTTCAACGGCTTCATGATGACGTTGTCCACCAAAGCGTTGCTTGATATTGCCGATGCTTCTCTTGGATTTGGAAGCAACTGCTGCATCACCAATTCTTGCTGCCGCGACAGCTGCTGCATTGCCATTAAGTTGTTCAATCAGTTGCTTCAGTTGATCGGTGCTCATTTGAATAACTTGTGCCATTTTTATTGTTTATTTTTGTTAACGCAGTTTTATCGAAGTATTTGGTTCTAATAGAACAAAAAAGCTAAATTCAGCTGAGTTTACTAACGTTTTGATGCTCGTTTGAGACTGATTTCTGTTTGACCGGTTTTCAGTATTTATAGTAAAAAAAATTAAGCTTTTTGCTCAAATGTGAAATTGTTGTTATCGCCGACAAGCGAGAGAACAAATAATCACCTGCAAGCGCTTATACAGAGAGTGGGTGCTGAAGACCCTAACCTACTCCAAGAATTGTATTGAACATATGAAAAATAAACATCGGATGAAGAATTACTGGTGCTGCCTAACAGTAGGTTAGTCACTTTATCACATACTATACTCGTACAAAGCTTTTCGAACAAGTTGAGAACTAACAAAAAGTGTTTCAACCAGCAGCCAGAATCAGTTGCTATTTAGCAGTCAAAGAAAAAACTTGTGGTTATCAGCTGCAAAACATGGATTTAACGCTAAGAAGTCCGCAAACAGAAATGTCCGCGGAAAAATTTCAAAAACTTATCGATACTATACGCACGCTTGCACCACAGCCAGTGGATCCTGCAGTGGTTGCGGCTAATGAAGCAGCGGCGGTGGAGGCCTTGAAGACAAAAGGCAGCTTCAGCAATTTTCGCCATCGTTTTGGTGGAGAACGTGAAAATGATGCTGTCGAAAATTTTATTACCCGTATTGAAACTTATAAGCAGACAGAGAATATTAGCGATGAGAATGCCTTAAAAGGACTCTCACTGTTGTTCATCGGTTTGGCTGCACTTTGGTGGAAAGGTGTAAAACGCGATTGTAAGACATGGAATGAAGCGCTCACAATGCTACGTGAAAGTTTTGAACCCACAAAACAAGCATATCAAATTTATCTTGAAATCTTCCAAGCAAAACAGTGGAATGGCACTCCAATTGATACCTATGTGTGTCAACAGCGTGTTCTGTTGGCCAAGTTACCCGAAGGACGACACGATGAACAGACTGAATTGGACTTCATCTATGGATTGTTGAATTTGAAATATAGAGAACAGATAACTCGAAATGAGATTAAATCATTTCGAGATTTACTAGAAAAGGGTCGCCAGTTAGAGCAACTGATATGTCAGAGCTGCAATCGTAAGTTTTGTGGAAACCAGGATTGCCGAAAGCGGTTGGCACAGTCAGGACCGCTAGATATCATACACGTATCTTCTTGGGTCAGCGATCAACAAAATGGTCCTAAGCGTATGGCAAATCACAGTTAAGTCGTGGTTGGTTTGGAAGTCTAAATGGGGCGATGGCCCTGGTAGATATTCCATAGTTTAGAAGCTGCTAAATTTAAGTAGATATTATTCACAAATATTTTAAGTTTTGTTAGTAACTTATTGTTTGATTACATGTAGGTTAAGATTTTCAATAAAATATTTTCTATTAACAAGAAAAATATTCGGTATTTTTTAAACAGTTCTTGACAATTTTTCTAGGATGAATTAATGGAAAAGCATATTATTCTGGTGACTGACACTATTTCGATTATTTACCATACTTAAAATATCAATTACAAATTAAAACTGAGTGAAATATAACGATCATGAAAAATGTAATGCTACCTCCCGGACTATTAGGCTTTAAATAAAATTAAATTTTGCAATTCAAAAATTAATTTTTAACCATTATGAGAACTATCGAAAAAAATTAAAAAGAAAAATCGCTTGAAAAGTCTTTTGTAATGTGGAATCGTGTTACTACACATGTATATTCAGAAAGAACTGCGTCAACCGCGACAAAGCTCCATGCGACATTTAGCGAAATTTCCAGCTAATTTTACATCTAAGTGAATACAATATTCACAATACAAAATATGGATCTGCTAAGGGACAGAACAAATGTACAATACCTATCCATGCCATGCATATTGGAAAGTAAAATAATTTCAGTTTCCAGTGCGGAGATTCAATTTCCGCGCGGGTTACATCGAGCGCGCTCGTGTGGTGCGCAGGCAGATCAATGCACAAAGTGGCATCATCGATCACAGTGATCAATCCGGCATCCGTTGACACCTGTGAGTCAGCATGAATTCAGGGATTCTGGAAATTTTAAAAAGACTTGGTATATTTGGGGGGATGGTCCCGACAATTATCGGGGAAGACGCTAATCGTTTTACTGATAAGACTTACTAATTTTAGAAAATATAAATAATATTATTAAGAAACATATTATTAATTATACTAAGCGCCAAGTTCTTAATCACGATATGGTTTTAATGAAACCATTTCGCAATTTGTAAAGTTTAGCAAGTACGAACATGTTCAAAAAGTAACTTTGCTGTTGACAAATAAACAATAACAATAATAAAAAGCTAAACCAAATGCTTACTCAGCAGAAAGTATATTGTTTATACTCTCTCCCTGTTCATACTCAACGACAATGATACTGCAATTCAAAGCTTTTTAGCTGTGCTTCCCAACTTTGCTCAAATTTGATTGCATTGACTGAGGCGTGCAGAAGCGAAACTCACTTTGTTCAAGGAAAAGCTATATAAAATTATACATGTCGAGACATGATTGAGTTTTGCTTCTACATACGAGTAAATATTTCTCGGTGACCCACAGCTGTTTTGCTGATAAGCCAAAATAAAATTTTAGTAATCAACTAATCAGGTGAATTATGTGAAGCACCAACAAAACTGACTATGTTTTGTTTATGTCAATTTGTTGAAATACCTGTAAAATTGAGATAGATAGATTTTTTATATGATTGAACTAAGATGCCGACATTTGGAGTATTTCATTAAACGCGTAAGACGATATTTTTTTTTTTTTTTTGAGATACGTCTTTTTTTGAGTCAAAAGTTCTAAATTTTTTTTGAGATTGCAGTAGAATTCCATAGTTTCAAATCGAACATGTGCTTACATTTCAGGGATCAAAAACAAATTTATCTTTACCGAACACTTTACAGCTTTTAAAAAAGCATTTGTAACGGGTCAGACGCTAAGAACCACGCGAACAATTGTACCCGAAAACACTTCTGTACTCGTTAACGAACAAAACGAAAGATCTCTCTGAATACGCTTATTTCATATATGTATATGTGACTTCACAGCTATTAGCAGTTCCATCAACGATTGATTACCATTATTCAACAAGAATGGTTAAATGGCTAAACAGAACTGGGACGTTTGATTTATCTTCAGCGTCAAATCGCACCAAAAAAATAGAATTTTGTCTATTTCTCTGCGATAAATTTTCTATCAAAAGCTAAAATGCCAAGTGAAAAAAGCAAAAATTTTGGCAATAATCGGGATGCTTCTTGCTTTCAGTGACTTAATAGCTTGTAGAAACCTTTGACTTGAATCACGGCTTACTGAGTTTGGATTAAAAATCAGTTATATTTCAGTACGCCTACACGAACAGTTAAGTCGAGGCTACCAATTCAAGCAAATGCATGAAAAATGCAATACTTAATAATGGAAGTTCATACAAGTGTTCAAAAGCACTTATTGTCAAACTATCGAAAACAACGAAACATTTGGCATGCGGCATTCTATACAATTGAATCATGACTTTATGTACAAATAGAAAATTTGACACTACATATTAAAAACAGAAACAAAATATGACATTAGTAGCTTCCGTTCCACATTAGTGGCATTCACCTTGCTTGTTTGACATACTCACCACTATTCAACATTTCCGTGCAGCAGCAAATCTGCACACCACAGCGAGGGCTGCACATATTTTGTTTTGATTTTGAAAAATGTGAAATTCAGTTGGCTGTGCAGCTTCGGTTTAGTGAGCATTCACACGATGCGAAGCGATTTGACAATGGAAATGACAGCTCGTGCGAGGTGGAAAAAAAGAAAAAATTTTGCATTTGCAAATGGCGGCTGACCGAACAAATGGTGTGTGAGAAAGGTGCAAAGAAAATAAATAAATTAGTGAGGTTTTTTAAAGAATTTCGGAACAAATTTGATAAAAAATCAAAACTAAATATTCACTTCTCCCGTTGCATATAAAATATGTTCAATTTGTGTGTATTTAAATGATTAATAACCAATGGTGAAATTTCGACTGCTAGCGGAGCGCCCGCAATGACGAATGAATTCATTTCTTGCTACTACGTGTGGCAAAAAGAAACGTCAAAATTAAAATAAAAAAAATATGTGAAATGGAAAAAAAAAAATAAAATGTTTTCTACTTTTAGTATACCGGCAGCACTAAAGAAAACGAAGAAAAATTGCCTGTTGAATTATTAACACTCTGCATATAAACAAAAGAAAAGGAGTTCAAGTAGAGGGATCTGCTGCTACCGCCGATATCGTTGCTTGCTGTCGCGGTGCTGCTGCCGCTACACGTTCCAACGATGACTACAAGTAGCGAGGATGTTTTGTTGCAAATGAGTGAGGTGCGCTACAAAAAAGGCGATGGCATCTTGTATGTGATGAATGAACGTCTTGCATGGATGATAGATAATCGTGATACGGTTGCGGTATCACATCGTTTTGCTGATATAAAAAGTAGGTCAAATTTTAACTGATTGCTTCTGTTTATTTTTATTGAGTGATTTGTTTCAGGGTATTTTTAGACCTATTTGAGGCCTTTTTTAAATGATAAATATTTTTCCTCAAATTAGCGAGACCTTAAATGCAAATTTGCTAGAAAAAAATTTGGAGAAATGAATAACATAATTTGACTTAAGCTGATTTGCCTTATAATGACAGAAACACGCTGCTTTCCCTTGCCACCGAAATATTTAAAAGAAATGAAATCCATATACATAATTGATAAAATCCTTTGGACGTACAAAAAACCTAATTGCTTGAGTATAAAAATTGAATAAACGAAAAATCAGCAAACAACAAAAAAACTATTATTTGCACAGGCGGCCCATCCCGTCAATCCAAAAAACTTTTTTGATACAAAAAAGAAAATCATGTCGACAAATCAATAATCATCTCGGTAAAGGAAAAGATTTCATGGGCGAATGTTTAATCATCTGTACTAGCGAGGAACTGTCTCAGCAAATGTCGAATTATATTGACAAACAAATAACCAACTGTACAAAAAAAAAACCTACATACAACTAAGGCCGAAATAAAACTAACACGTTTTCAAGAGCGAGTGATGGTTGTGACTCCTATTTTCTTGCAAAAATTATGACAAGAATTTAATGAATCAATAAGTTTTACACACAATCACTTAGAAGAATATCAACCTGTTTTAAGGGCTGTACTAAAATATCAATACACTTCATACAATTTTACGAAAATGCAAGCCATGCTAAATACATGGTCCAACAAATTCAAGTTTTTTTTGTAGCAACAGGGTAACCATAGGAAAATCCTGAAACAACAAAGTTAGGCCGCGGTTACACTGGATGCGGATTTTTGTTCGTACGAATTCGTACGTATTCGTAAGAATTGCAAAAATTGAACAAATGCATGTGTGTATATGAATGCGGTTACAGTGGCTACGCATGCTTCGTGCGTATTCGTACGAATCTGTACGACTGCTTTGATGCGAACAAAAAATTTTGTTTTTCATCAGAACAGTCGCACGAAAACAAGGAGAAAAACAGCTGATGGATTGCACTTCAACTGAAAGTATGAACGAAGTCGCATCTAATGTAACCACTCTGTTCAAATATATTCGCACGAATAAATTATTAAGAATTCGTACGAACAAATTTCCGCATCCAGTGTAACCGCGGCCTTATAGTTCTGCACGTCCTAGTTTTTCAACGTGCATTTTAAAATCGAAAGTTTCAACTAAATGTTTAACACAAACTTTTTTTACAGATGTATTATAAAATACTACATACGAGTTGAACTTCGATTATCCGTAATTCCATTATCCGGGAAGTTTTAAAAATTTTTACATTGATTCTATTAACCGTGATGAGAAAAGTAACAGCTTCATTCTCTGTGTTTTGTTCACTTTTTATAAGACATGCACAGTAAAATGGAGAATGAGAATGATGATATAATACGGGGAATACCCTTTTGTGCATGTCTATTAACTCTCGCTGCAAATATTTTCTATACAATGCCGTCAAGAAAAAGAAAAGTTCTTACAATCAAAGAATGAATATTATAACTAAATACTTTTAATAAAGGGTGCTGTAGACAATAAAATAATATGCATACATATTGTGTATTTAGGACTTTGAAAATTGATAAAGAATAATATAAAATAGTGATTCTATTATCCGGAATTTTCGATTATCCGGGATGAGCTCCGTCCCAACCATCACGGATAATCGAAGTTCAACTGTACTATGATAAGCGAAAAATGTAACTTGCAGACAAAAAAAATTCTCAAACTGGTTTTCTGAAAAACAAAATCATTTCGAGCGGTGGAAAAGTTTACTGGTCCAATGCAAAAATCATCTGAAAAAGCGTTGAAATCATGGAGAAGCGAAAAAAAGGATATGGGCATCGATTATTGATAGAAATAAAAATGAAAAGTCGTCTTGACAAGGAGACAAACTAGAAAAAACAAATGAGCACCTAAGTAATCGAACAAATGAATACGAAGAAGTCGAAAACCTCTTAAGGCAAAATCAATTAGACAATCGATTAAGCCTCTAAGTTCAGAAAAAAAGGTTACAAAAAATTGTATAAAAACAAAATGGCTCACTTGAACAAATGAAAAAATCTGGACTTCTGAGAATTAAATTGGGTTGAAAAGTTCCTTAAAACTTTGGCTTAAATAAATTACTGAATAAAAGGAGAATGCATACTGTAGACTTGCTTCTAGGAACCTTGGGGACATTTTCAAGACACGGCTGTTCCTTTTGCTATATAAGGACTACATCATGAAATGGTCAGCCCTACCTGAAGTCCTGCAAAAAATCCTTCCTCACCAAAGTCAGTAAAAAAAACTATATTCAGATTTCAGACCAGACAGATCGTGTGTTGATCTTATTAAGACCCTTGTGAAACATTTAACTTTTATCGAAGGTTTAATATATTTATATTTATTTTTATATTTATATGTTTCTGACCTCAAATTTCTAAAGACGTAGGTCTCAAAATTTACATTAATAGGTTGGAAGCATAACTATCCGCCTAACCAATACCAATACTAGTATCATGACACAACTTTTGTACAGTACAAACGTTCATGCTAGACAAGTAACTAAATGTTACTATCGGAACCAAATAATAAAATATTAAAAATAAGCATTCATTGTTTTTTGTGTTAGTTTTCCATAAGATTCTGTTTGGTGATAGCGTATACCTGAACTAAATAAAAATTAATATTAATATGAAAACGTACTAATAAAATCGATTTTTCTCGGAGATTTATGAATAGTGTATACTTTGCTCATTATATACTTAGTTCAGGTATACCACACAGATGCGCTTATCTAAAATAGTATTTTCCAGACCGTACTATTTCCCTGCTTGTGATAATGTCTTCATTTTCTCATTTGATTGCATTTTTCTTATCCGCAAATAATGTACATGATTTTCTTTATTGCAGTGCAAAAAATTTCACCAGAAGGCAAACCCAAAGTGCAACTTCAAGTAGTGCTGCACGATGGCAACAGCTCTACCTTCCACTTTGTCAATCGTAATGGCCAGCAAGCGATGCTGGCTGATCGCGATAAAGTAAAAGAGTTGTTACAACAATTGCTACCTAATTTCAAACGTAAAGTCGACAAAGAATTGGAAGAAAAAAATCGTATTTTATCGGAAAATCCAAATCTATTGCAACTTTACAAAGATTTAGTCATCACACAAGTGCTGACCAGCGAAGAATTCTGGGCAACTCATGCCAAGGAGCACGCTTTAAAAAAGGCCAATAAAAAACAAGATATCGGCGTATCAGGTGCTTTTCTTGCTGACATCAAACCGCAGACTGATGGCTGCAATGGCCTTAAATACAATCTCACCGCCGATATTATACATTGTATTTTTAAGACATATCCCGCCGTTAAGCGCAAACATCAAGAAAATGTACCCGCTAAATTGAGCGAGGCGGAATTTTGGACAAAATTCTTTCAGTCACATTATTTCCATCGTGATCGCATTACAGCTGGTACCAAAGATATTTTTACCGAATGCGGTAAAATCGATGACCAGGCGTTAAAAGCTGCCGTGCAGCAGGGCTCCGGTGATCCACTGTTAGATTTAAAACAATTCGAAGATGTGCCACTTGAAGAAGGTTTCGGCAGTGTTTCGGGCGATCGAAATACTGTAAACAGTGGAAATATTGTGCATCAAAATATGATTAAGCGTTTCAATCAGCACTCGATTATGGTGAGACTTGATTTTTTATAGAAAATAATATATAATTTTTTTATATAATATAATATAAATTATTCTTTCGCAGGTGTTAAACACATGCACCGATATCAATAGCGCTGGCTCCTTGACGGGTCCCATACCGAATACATCAGCGAACAAAAAAAAAGATTCCAAAACAGAAAACTCTACAACTATTAACGGCGTTTCAGAAAAATCTAAACACAAAGATTCACATAAATCAAATCATGATGCTACTTCCTGCAATGCCAACTCTAATTATATAAGTCCAGAAAAACCTGCCAAACGTCAACGTATTGTTGACAAAATACATTTCGAAGATTTGGGTGACCCCATTGTTGATCCCGATAGTGAAATTGCGAAAAGATCTTCAAGAAAATCACAACAAATTAGCTTGGCCAAAGTTGAACGATATCTGCATGGTCCAGTGCCAATGAGCAACTATGAAACGAATGATGATCCGCGTCAACTTGATGAAGTGCAGTATCACTTATTGCGTTCAACAGAGTCATGGATGCAGCGTACACCACAAAAAGTGTTGGTTAGCGCAACAGCAGCGGTAAATGCCTTGGGCGAATTAAGTCCTGGTGGTGCGCTGATGCGTGGCTTTCAGGAGCAGTCAGCTGCACGTAAGTATGAAATTTTTTTTCAACTAAACTGTGAAGTCATAATAATTTCAAGAAACACATTGATTTTTATTTCCTTAGAAATTCTGTAAAATTATTCAAAATAAAAAGCCAAAATTTACTGATTTTTTCACAGAACTTGTGCCGCCTGATTTCGAAAAGGACTTACGTAATTTGTACTTGGCACTGGCTGAGTTATTGAAACATTTTTGGAATTGTTTTCCACCAACAACGCCTGATTTAGAGGCGAAGGCTGTGCGTATGCACGAGGCTTTGCAACGTTTTAAAATGGCAAAGCTAGTGCAATTTGAAGTGAGCTAATATACCTAGCGTTTTCATATTAAATTAAATCAATTTCGCACGAAACGAAATCATTTACAAATCAAGTGTTTTTTTTTTTTTTTGCTTTTAATGTGGAACGAATTAATTTTTCATCAAAATGAAATTTCGAATATTCCGAATTACAATTTACTGGGTCAACAATGAAACAAAATTCGAATATGATTAAATTTATATTGAAAATGCTATAAAATAAATTGATTTGTTTTATTTATTTGTTTTCTGATATGGTGTTTTGTTTTTATAGAATCGAGCTCTACATGAACTATCGCCATTAGGTTCTTCCCTTACGCAACATTTGAATCGTTTGCTTCAAGCTGCCAATACAAAATTCGCAACATGGCAAGAACGAAAAATGCGTCAGCATAGATAGCATAAGCGTCACTAGTATAGGATCAAAGCAAAGCAAAGCAAAACCATGTTACTGTAATTGAATTAAATACTTATGAAAAAATGTTGCATAAAGCTTAAAGCGCAACTTTAATATTTAACTACATACTTGTTATCAGGAATAAGCAAAACAAATCAAAATAAAACAAAAAAATAATTTTTGCCTATGTATCGGATTTTTCTAATGTTAACATACTGGAAAGATGGAACCGAAACGTTTATGATGTCTAATATCCTGTTAGGTATATCTGATAGAAAAAGAAGTGTTATTAATAATATTTCAAATGAATGTGAACCTAATTTGGATTTTAAAATGGGCAGATGAAACAATATAAATGAGAAATTTGAGCTACTTTACTCCAATTGAAATGGGGTAATGATCGTTGCTCCCAATGATCATCTTCCGGATCTTGAGAAACTTTGAATGCCGCAGATATAAAAATTTTCCTGTATAACCCTTACTTAATTCAAAATCAAATTTTAGACTTAGCTATTGTTTTATTTTTGAAAAATTTAAAAATTCCTTGTAGCATAACTACATATATATGTATGTATTTAATCCAAGCAGTCCTTCTTTATTACAAACTTTGCATCCCAAAAATCGGACATGTGCCCATTGCTCCTTTTCAACTTGGCAACACTAGCCGAAGTAAATTACTCGCCTTATCACTAAATAATAAGTTACCTCTGACGGAAACCTCCTCCCCTCACTTCCGTAAGACTTGCATTAAAATAATGTATACTGCATTTGCATTGAAAAGTTGACCTAGTTAGATTTGGTGGGATTTTGCCGGACCTCCACCACTATTTTAACTCACGTAATTAAGTTTTTTGATTAATTACAGCGCTTGAAAATACATTGAACGCCTTGCAGCAAATGAGCTGACTACGTAAATTCAGGGAAATTTCGTCGAGTTTAGCTCGCATGCAACATGCAACAGACATATGGCTGTCAGATTGAAATCTGCTGTTATAAGTGCATCAAAATTTGGGAAGCACTTAAGCATGCGATTTACAAAATGCTGCACATTACAAAATTGCTCAAAATTTATGGCTGGCTGAACAGTCCGTTCATTCGTTTGATTTACAATAACGAGTAGCTAGTTTGTAACGAGTAACAAGAAAAGTTAGTGTCTCTGCTCTTGCGTGAGCTATCCGATAACAGGTGACGCTGCGTTGCTGCTTGATAAATACTGTTGAAATTCAACTTCTTTGCTTTATGTTCATACATAGAACAAGGCCAACACAAATATGATAAAATTCTAATTACTTTTGGTTAGGAAATAAGTGCGTTATTGAATGAAAGTATTTTTTGTGGGCACTGTATGAATGACTTTACTTAAAGTACTGAAGATAATTTAATGCAAACACAAACATACATACAGATATGTAACTCACCCACATTGTTGAGCCTCCAAACATGGCGTCGCCATTTGCTTTTGCTAACACTTTAGAACAAACAAATCGCACTCACTTTTTTTCTTTAAATATTTCACTGTAATCATTACACTGCAATCATTTTGCTCTAACTTATCACTTTATTTTTTATTTAATTAACTTTTTGAAGCTTTGTTTTTTCTTTCAATACTTCAGCAAACTAGCGGAACTCGCGTTTCAAATTCGACTGATCCAATTCAGTGATGCCACATACTTTTTTCAAAAATCCCTACGCTGAGTAATAAAAATGTTCACTTTTACTTACGCTTACTTTAAACTTTTAACATTCAAATTTAAATTAATTTGTCAGTATAATAGTTTTCTTAGATTTTTATATACATATGAAAAAAGAAGAAGAAATTTTGAGTGCATTTAGGGAGGAAAAATGTGACATTATAGAAATAAAAGTGAAGTTTTCATTATTTTTTTTTTTATGGAAATGTGTAACTTTTGGTCTTTTTCTTTCATTTGTATATTTGGCTTTTATAAAAATGACTGCATAATTAAAAAAAATTAATTTTTAATTTTTTGCATATGTGCATCTATTTATAAAAATTTCGGTTTTCACAATTCAGAAAAATAAGTTTCTTGGTCTCGAAATCAGTTGGCTCAAATCAAGAGGCATCAATTGGGTAGGGCTGGTGGAGGACAATGACCCCCCATGGATCTGAAATTATTATTAATTACATCGATTCAATTCAAAATATCATCGATTCGATATGTTATTTAAACTCTGCCCCTCCCTCCCCCCCTCCAAGCATTTGGTGATATGACGCTACTGCTCAAATCATTTAAAAAAAGTAACTAAGATTTCTGTAACTTATTTATTAAAATTATTTATTATATTAAAATTTGAGAAATTTCAACGTAACTCCAAGGATTTTACGTGATCCTATAAAAATTACAGCGATTGTTCGATTGTATTTCTAAATGTAAAAATAATGCAATGTATTGTGTATCATTTTTAATCTGTTCAAAAAATATTGTTCTACATTTTTTTTTCAAAGTCTGGCAACCCAATTATTGTAAGAGATTTGTTTCCTATTTGTTCAGTTAAAACACGAGTTCCGTCGGTTGCTGTTGCTGCTTAAGTGAAATGTAATGAAATATAAAAAATTTATGCAAAATTCGCAATGAAAAGTGTTATAGTTAAAGTGAAATATAAAGAAAAATAGTGATTAAGTTCTAAAAAGATGTTAGACAAAACAAAAATTGTGCACATCACCACTTTAAGAGGCACAGCCGTAAAGCAAATTCTAGAAATCAGGTGAGTGCTGCAATTGAACTTTTATGTAGTAGATTCGTACAACGTCTACTGCGTTATTTTATAATGCACCCAGGGTTGCCAAGTTGAAAACAAGGAATCAACGGCCTGTCCAAAATAAAATTAATTTCCTTAAAATATTATTTTTAGGCCTCTTTGAGTTCTATCATTTGACATACATTTTGAGGTATTATATTATACAGTTTCAGTTAAAACAACAAAATTGGCAAAAATTCGGGCATTTTCGGGCATTGGGATAGGCTTTGGCAAGGCAACAATGGTTGGATAGTTTCACCAAAATGCATTACTATCATTCCCGTAAATCTTATCCTGTAATCTTATACACTCGACTTTTCTACAGCGGTCTCTTGGACTATTCGTATAAACAATGCGAATTTCTTTTTGGAAATGAAAGTTTCTTCTTACATAATATTGTACTTTTTTTAAAACTTATCTTATAGGGCACATCTCTTAACACATGTCTTAGCACGCTTAAGAATGATACTCGTAGACAACCCTCTTTAGTTGCTAAAGGTATTTTTAAATAACAAAAGATGTAAGACAACACACAAATGGTACCTTCATCTCTGCATAAAATAACATATGTATGTGCATGTTTTCAATGAGCGTGCATTGTGCTCCTATTGAAATGCTCAACATTTTTGTAAATATTAATTTTTGCATCTACTTCAATTTTCGTTATAAGACTTAAAAAAAAGAAAAAAACGACAAGAAACATCTGATGCTAATTGACGAACAGCTCGAAAAAAGGTCAACTAAGCGGCATATGAGGTTTATCGAGAAAACTGCTGCTGGGGTCTTAATTCCCTAAGGAGAATTGTGAAATTTAACACAAAACAGCTGATTACAAAGTGTTGAATTTGATTGCTATCGCAAAATGCAGTTCTTTTGCTTTTTGCGTACAAAGTAAAAAAAGAACAATGGAATAATAATTTTTGTGCTTCAGTATTATGTTTAAGAAATTATGCAAAGATCTCAATTACATCAAGCATATGTTTGCATAACAATTACAATTTTATACTTACGAAGAACATACATTTTTTCTTATTTTTAATTTTAAATTTGTGACCATAATGCCCACCATTCGAAATATGTGCATTTTCACTTTTAATATTCTAAGAATTCAAGGATAATTCTCACAAGAACTTCTCAGACCACCAAAGTTGAACCCTTCTAAGCCATTCATTTCATCGTGTGTACTTTATGTTCAACTTTAGTATTTAACTTTATGACTCTTTTTTGGTCTACTGACCGGAACCAAGTGACATAAACACTGCCACAAATAAAAATTACATAGAAACCCGTAAAGATTTACAACCAGCAGAAAGAAAAATAAATAAAAAAGAAACCAATCTCAAATAGACTAATAAAAATAAAATTTATTAACTTCGCTGGACTACCGTGGCGAGATAATAAATCATTTTTATTCACCACGCTGTGGTCGCCAGCTAATTATGTGGAAAAAGACTGATATTTCCGGTGAAATGGAAAATAAAACAAAAATTCCATTATTTAGGTACATAAGTGAACTCAAATGAAATTCTGCTAGAAATAAAAGAGCGCCAGTAAAAGGTAATGCTAACGAAGATACCATGTTTATGGTTATAAAACAGGTAGCTGCAATTAAAAGTGGAAACACGCGTCTAACCTTTACCTAGTAAAATAAAGATGAAATCAAGCATAAAAATGAGCGGCAACAAAATTCGATCAAGAAACAAACGGACTTTTTAAAAATTGATAAAAAAAACAAAACTTTCTCACTTACCAATATCTTAAGGGAGGACACTTACAGGTTAAGGTTTCGGGAACGCAAAGGCATCCGATATGCTAACCCTATCAGCGCTGAATTGGGGTAGGGCTAGAGGGGGCTATAACCCCGAGCTCAAGAAGGTCCCCAACCAGCGTTAGATAAAGGTATTTGCTAGGGATTTTGATTGGGCTAGGGGTCGGAACTCAAGCTCAAGGGGCGCAAGTTGATAACAGAAAACCCAGTTTTTTTTTTATGATTTGAATAACCTTTTTTGTATGTACCAGCTGTAACATTTTTGGTGTAATTTTGGAAAAGAAATTATCTTTGTTATTTTGAAAACGAAATTTTTGTATGTTAAGTTACATGGTATCTCGTTCCATTCTTTAGCCTCGGGCCCCGCAAAGTTTAAATCCGACGCTGAAACTACGCACGGCAAGATAGTGGTTGTGTTTCTGTCTGTGTCTTTAAAAAGAAAAGAGGTTGACACAAAAAAATTATTTTCAAAGTATAGAAAAAAGAACATTCTATCGCTTCAGGCCAGATCCTGCACTTTCACGGCAGCCTGTCAAAAAATATGAGAATTAACATACCCATTGGCAGAGAATGGGGAGCAAGAGGGCCGTCACCCCCGGTGCAATTTATTGTGAGCTGCGTATTGCTTGAACATTTTATTGAATTTTAGTGTGATAAGAAAATCCTTTTTTATGACAATTTCAAAAGATTTTCCAGGGAAGGGGGCTGGCAGATTGTTTTCGCCCCGGCCAAAAAATGTCCAACCTCTGCGAATAAAGTTAAGCCCATAGTACACTGATGGGTAAAAACTCTACAATTACAGTTCAGTCGCAGCTTGTAATGTGTGTGAGATATGACGTCCCCCAGTAGACATTTTAATCGCGGAGGGGTCATATTTCAAAAACAGCGGTAATGATTTTGATCGAGACTCGCTTAAATAGTTAGGACCAGTTTTTGTTTTCAATGATTTATTTTAAAACTTTGATTTATTTTTTCTAAAATTTTGTTTGGAAAACAAGTCCAATTCTGTTTGAAATTATTATTTTGTGAAATTTTTAACTTAACTTTAATTGTGTTTAGTTTGTGGCCACGCCTTGCCTAACTACACACAGAAAACACACTTACCTAAGTAAATGCAACTATAACATTTTTATGGAGCATCACTCATCACTTAAGGCCAAACTTAATTAAAACATTAAAAATAAGTGTTAATATTCATAAAAATTTTTTCCATTTTTTTTTCATGATTAAAATAAAATTCCCACGTACTTAATGTAAATTTTTTTCCCAAAGAGATAAAAACAGTGAAAACTCACACACATGCACATAAAGTAACACTAACATAGCTATAAATATTTTAGCACCAAGAGCACAACCCGCATACAATGGCACCCTTAATGACTGTTTTCCTCTATTTTTTTTTTTTTTTGAGAGAGGGAGGATGAACCATTCTTCATGGCACGCGAAACAAAAAGATTTAATTAAATCTATGATAGCAAGGCAAAGCGTGTGATTTTCCTTACTCACGTACTAAGGGGAGCTACTTACACACGGATTTTGCACCTAATTGTTGCTGAGAAATGGTTACAGAAAAGAAGGGGAGGGAGAGGTGGGGTGTGTGAAATTAAAAATGATATAAAAAGAATGTTTTTTAGTATCTTTAATTAAATACATTTTTTATTTATTTCTCGCAAAATATTACCTTTTTAAGTCTAAGTCAACGCTCTGGGGATGCCACCCATAAATGCCATGCAAACCATGCGGTTTGAAGAAAAGTATAAATGTTAAAGGGAAGGCGCATAGTTGGAGTAGTGTTTGTGAAAATTTCGAGGAGAGCTTTCATGGCGATTGTTTCATAACTCTATCATACGATAAGTCAACGAATTATTACGATAGTGCAATGTTCTCTTGAGCGATAGTGGAACGCTAAAGGCAAGAGAAGAAGAATTTCGTCGAATTGACCTATTTCACATATCTCCCTAGAAAATATCCCTTTGCACCGGATTAAGTCTTTGAGGAGCCTGGGTCTAAGGACTAAAAAGGGACCCCTTACGTCTGCAATACACAAAAATTGATGAAATGGCAAAAGCAGCTCCCAGGGAGCTATTATCTTGTAAACATATTGACGATATGACATAACATCTTTTTGGGAGCCCTCTTGAGCTCGGGGTCTAGGGCCCTAGCGCCCATTCTTAAAACATGCCTTAATCCAGCGCTAGTAGAGTGCCTATTTGTGTTTGGATCCCGAGGCTATAGCCCCTTCAAGTCCTACCTTAAACCAGCGTTGGTAATATGGATTGTAAGCCTTTAAGCACACTACGTCGGTGCTCAAAGAGGTGAATTGCGGTGATGATACTATCAACCCCCTTCAGTTACATTACACGACGATACTTGATCTAGCAGCTCCAAAGTGGTCTTCGGATACCCCGAATGAAATATGGGAATTTCACTCTAGTTTGGGTCTAATATATGGGAAAAAGACAGCTCGTAGATCAATACTGCCCTCAGAAGTGAAAAGGGCGTATCTAAAAAAAATGCGTTTCGAGATAACTGATGTTTTGTTTATGTCAATTTGTTGAAAGAGAATTTTCTCTGAGGACATTTTTTAAATGTTTGAACTAAGAATGCCGGTAGGCATTTGAAGGAGTTCATTAAACGCGTAATTTCTTAAGCTTTCCGAAGCCATAAGAATCATGAATATGAATTTTTTACAAAAACCTCTACTCTTGAGCATTTCGGAGTTATTGAGCTCGTAATATTACGACAGCCATATTAAGTGGAGGAAAAAAATAATAGACTATATTGAGTCTGCATTAAAATTGACCCGAATCGCATGAGAAATCACTGAAACGACAAGCAATTAATTTTAATATAAGGGCGCATTGTCACACTCGAACAAAAGCCAGTGCTCACTTGATATTCTTTGACTGCAGCATTGAACATAACGATAAGGAACAATGAAGCAAAAGCCTTTTACTTACTCTTTCAGAACATAGATATGTATTCCAGTATGTACTTTATTAACATTGACCATTAACCATGCAATCCAATAAACTTCCCTACTGATTAAACATTTCCTGCTGCAGTACTTTACTGTTTTTATTTACATTTGCGTATCTTTTTTTAGTGTGTGGGTTTTGTTCACCCTTTTTTTTGAGAAGATATAAGAGTTTAGTAACCTTTCAAGGGTTGTTAGACACTTTCCTAAACAAATTTTGTCCTGTTGCACATGATTAAGAAAAAAATGAGAAAACTTCAAATGAATTCACTAAAGTACTAAACTCAACCTAAAGAATGGGGTTATTCATTGATCGCTAGAATATGATAAATATAATTAATTTCTGCTTCCTACTAAATACATTTTTTCTGTAAGCATACTGATAGCCTGGCCATTGAATTGAGAGCGAAAAATTTCATATTTTCTTATGAAGCTTGATGTATGCGGAATGGGCAAAGGAATAGAAAAACAACAGATAGAATCACCCATAAAATTGTATACAACGATCATTAGCTATATGAAAAAGTACCCAAAATCTCGAGCAATTATTATGTTGTATGTTAGTTTTGCCGATTTCCCTCGAAGTTAGTAAAGAAAATCACTAAAAATATATTTTTTCACTTGAAAGATTTCCCGAAATTTGGTTTCCTTTTTAAGTTCAAATAAATAAATAAATGGCCTAAAATTTGAAACACTATTTTTTAACACACTTGATGCCTTAATTTAACACTTTGTACTCATGGTATAAATTGACATTAAGCCGCTAAATAAATAAACCAAAATAAATAACAACGTAAAATGTAAAGTCACGTGCCTGGACATACTTACATAACAATCTAGCTGCGAAACCACAAGTTACCCCAAAGGAAGAACGGTTCAAATGCAATTTTACAAATTAGAAACTTACGAAGTTAATTGAAAACTTTTCAACAGCTGAGACCACAGAAAATGCGTCATACGGTAAGAAACCACATTACAATAGCAATTTAAGAATTTGTCGACAAAAAAAGTGTTGAAGCCTTTCAACAGCTTGGGAATCTTTTTAAAAACTCGTTATTGATAACCCAAAATGCAAATCAATTGGAAAAAAATTTCATGCGCATTAAACTCAGCGGTTACAACCCAAAAAAATATGCGGCCATAGACTAATGGTGCTTCACATGATAAATAGGTAGAATACTCGCAATTGAAAGAGCTTCCAAAAAGTTACTCAATGTATGTGAATAAATGAAGGGCTAATTAGAAATTATTTTTGGTGAACGAAATAGTTGAATTCAGCTGCAACATAAATAAGCCGAATGGGTTTGATACACTTAAAAAAATTAACTTTAAATAGCTATCCAAAAATCGCTTTAATAGTAAAAGCTTACACGTTAAGACACTATTTCCAGGAATGGAATTCTCATTCATTTGATTCATAATAAAGGGTGTTCACTAAAAGACTGAATGATATAAGACTGGAGATTAATAGTCGTCTTAGCAGTGTGCGGAGTAACTTTGTTCAACCGTTGGGCTATTCTTTCTTATTGGCAAAGAAAATATCGACCGATAACTCGTTTAGCCACAACAACGTACAGAACAGTGTATTTTTGGAATTAGGAACTTTCACCGGAAGATCGCCGAGGAAATAGGTACTCTTACACTTAAATGTTTGAATAACAGTGGTCTACAAATTTCAACTCTTAGTCTGCTAATGGAAAGTCACTAGGTGTTTTCAATAGATTTTTGCACGCTGAATATGAATCTGGGCTCAAAGGTTGACTATTACGTAAATTTTGATAAAATGGGAGTTGAAACCCCAAAAAATTTGTTTTTTTTTGACCATTTTTGGATAACCATGAGCACTAACCCAAATTTTTAGAATCTTCTAAATATTGAAGCTTGTCAAGTTCTCTTTAGACCCCAATGAACTAAAATTTCATCGCATTTGACCTTGAAGCAATTTGCGTCCTTGAGCTTAGTCGTATCAGTGGCCAGTATTCTAAGTGAGAGAGAACAGAAAATTTATACGTTTACAGTCATGAATTTTATTTTGCCCGTATCCAAAGACACCCTGCGATGAAATAAATGCGCCTTCTAAAAAGCAACCCATATGTTGATTAATGTATCCGTTCTTTTTTGTGATGGTTACAATCTTTTATTTTGTATGGCCACCAACAAAAAAACCCTAAATGAATTAACATGGATTGCACCCTATAGAAAGATCCCTTATATTGTGACCCACAAAATTCGTAAGCGAAAAATACTTTAGCCACAGAACTGATGATTCTGTGTTTTCAAGGGCTTCATGGTCAAATGCGATTAAGTTTTAGCTTATTGAGATGGAAGAGGGAAATAACAAGCTTCGATTTGAAAGAATTTCAAAGAATCTCTGGGTTTAGTGTCCACGGTTATCCAGAAATGCCAAAATCACATTTTTTTGGGGTTTCAACCCCCATTTACTCATAAACTATACATCTTTTATATACTGGTGCAATTGATATTTCCCTGCAATGGAAAAACTTAATAAGTCTTACTCGTTGCTGGACATAAAACGATGCCATTTTAGTCTCCAAAGGGTGCTCTATAAAACTTAAATAATTAAAAAATCAAAGCTAACTTGTTATGTTTTCTTCAAACATTTAAGTTTTTAGTGGTCACCCTGTAGTGCTACACATTTTGTTGAATTTTTCTTTTGAGTTTTGTTCTCTGAAAGATATTTCTCTTTGTGTAATTTTGTTACAAGTAACAAAATTATACCCTATTGGATACTCCCTCGTTTCATATTTTCAATTAATCATCTTTCGCATTTTTTGTATTAACACGATTGAACAATAAATTCTTTGGGGGTTGTTGCAATACTTATGTTGCGTGCTGTATTCTACTCTACTACAACTGGTTCTATTCATATTTCATTTTGGCACCAAAATTTTTAGGTCTCACATTGTTTTCAATATACATTTAATGGAAAAATGCAATATAAATTAAACTCCGCATGAATGGGCACAACTCTCTCTCTCTAATCGAATAAATGTTTGACGTTGTGAATAAATGACTGATTTTGTTTTTGGTATTTGGTAATATATAGCATTAATTTGACTACAGTGTGTGAGTGGCAATGTAAGTTCTCAACGCTTATCTAAAATGCTGTAAAATGTAATATGGTTTCTCAATGAAGCAGGGAAAATTGCCTATACCACTGTAATTCTTTGATTTGGGGCCAATCCTAAAGTTAGTCATACCAGTTTCATCCGTTGATAAGCGGAATCATCAGTGACTCTTAAGTCGATTATAAATAAATGTCTATGCTTGGTATGTTTTCCTTTTTGCATAGATCTGTTGAGAACCCAAACAATGCAAAAAATATTTTTTCTATTGTTTAACTTTGTTTTTGTAACTCAGGCTTAGATTTTCTTACTTATCGGCTTGAAAGTCACTGATGATTCCGTTTTTAAACGAATGAAACTGGTACGACTAGCTTCAGTAAAAACTTTATTTGAATTTATGTTTTTTAATACAAAGCTCACTGTACTGTACAGTAAGCTCTGTAAAACGATTATAAATTATTTTCAGTTCCTATACAGCACAAGCTTGAGCTCACCGATTTACTATACGATTTGCGCTTGCTTCTTCGTTTTGACTCGCCTAGAAAGCTTGCAATGAAACGCCTGCAAAAAAAAATGTTATAAAAAATATAAACAAACCGAAAAAAGCATTTTTGTTTTGCTTTGTTTCACTTTTCGCTATGTTTCGTAACAGATCTATGCAAAAAGCGAAATATACAGGGCTTAGAAATTGTTACCAATCGACTTAAAAGTCACTGATGATTCCGCTTAGCATGAAATGAAATTGGCTTTATCTCAATTTATTTTTGTTCAATGTAATTTTGTTGGTGTTGACATACTGTACTGTACAGTAAGCTTAGTAAAATAATGAAAAATCATATAACTAGTTATGTATCATATGCTAATCTTTGTGTACCCAATGAAATTAGTACTTCGCAGAATCTCTTCACATTTCTGCACTGCTTACTTGTCGTCATAAAGTCGTCAAATTCTTTACAAATCATACGAAAAAGCAAACAATTTCTTTCCAAAACAGCACAATTAGTTTGAAGAAAATTGTTGTTGTTGAAATTTTTATCCAAACATTTGTTTTCTTCTTTCAGAATAAGAGGAACACGTAAAAAGGTTCTAATGGTTACAATTATTCTGTGAAAAAAAAAAATGTATTTGCTTTGTTATCCTTTTGAATTGTGTCACTCAAGAAAAGATCAAGATAACAATGATTTCAAAATACTGAAAAGTATCAAGGAAAGAATAAAAAACAACTCGATAATATTTACAGCACCCTTAATTTTTAATAGGTTCTTCTACATTCATTTGCCAAAGGATGTTTTTCGTTCTATTTCTTTTATTTTATGCTGCACATATGAAATTTATTGTACTTTATATGGCAGGTGTGAGAAAGTTTTTAGATTTTGGGTAACCCCATGCTGTGTTTAAAAAAGAAAAGATTTTCTTTTGTTAAATTGTTGCATTTAATTAATGGTCAGCAAAAAAAGTGCATACTTTTCTAGTTGGTTTGCAAACCTTAAAGTTCACACAGTTGCAGATAATGCCACATATCCTTTTTGAATATTTTCTCATGAAAAAGATGTTAGGCAACAAAGCACGCAAAGTTCCAAAAAGTATTCCTTTTACTTTCAACTTACGCTAAGAAGCAACATATAATTTACATGTTCGCTCTGACAATCGAAATAATTTAATTGCAGTTTACCACTTCCTGAGACAAAAACAAAAAGGACATTTCATCGATTTCAAATATTTCAACATTAATATACAATTTAATTGCATTTGACATGACCGTTGAAGTTACTAAAGAAAAAAATTAAACCGCTAAAAAATAGGGAAACAAAAAATAAACTCAAGAGGGCGTATAGTAATATCCTGTCTATCTATCTTACATTGGCAATAACAACAAAAAGACGGAATGCTATCATGCAGACACAGACACTTGTATCGCTGTCCTCATCATAGACTCAAGTGAAACGCAATTCAATTTTCTGGGCTTAGGTACAATAAAAAAAAAAAACCAGAGACCAGAGACCACATCGATGAAAAAAAAACCGCTACAAGACAAATGCCATTTTTCCCTTCAAATTACGCTGCTATGCGTACAGCAAGGAAGCAGCGCAGGATATTTGAAGTAAAAAGTGGTGAGCATTTGGAAGACAAACGACTTGAATAATTGCTACGCTTAATTCGGTATCTTTGTGCGCTCTGCCTTTCGCTTTTGTTCCTTGTGCGGCAGGATACGCCACTTTGAAGTCACAAGTTGCCTTCGGTATTGACGTTTTATCGCATTTATTATAGCAAGGATAATGCTATAAAAATCAGTATCAGTATTTTTCGCTTTCGTTGCGCTATTAAATTGACTTAACGTTAGCAATAACGTTAGTTTGAGTATCCTTGCGGATTTTTTTATTATTTCTGCCTAAGGGCGTAAAAAAAAAGCGTTGTATGTGACTTCTTGTTGTGAGATATCAGTATAAAAGCATGGGCACGGTTTGGCTGGAGAGCATTTAAATGAAATAAAGGCTACACTACATCATAGTTTTATTTGCCAGTGAATGAATTCGAGCAGAAAAATCGACACGCCGTAGAGTGCGGTGCAAGAAAAGATCAAAAACGATTCCATTTCAAAAACTATAAATGGATGCCACGCCCTCTAGCTTAAACGTGCCCTTTTTTTTCTGCCGCTAGATCAACTATTTCTTATCTTTGTGTGCAATTAGGTATCACAACTTCTTAGTATATCATAAACAATTGTTTGCTTCTATGGGAGGTGCCACGCCCTCTTATCAAAATTTAATAAATTTTTATCTAGAAGTTTTCTAATGTTTTCCTAGTATTTGCGTAGAATTTTGTTGTACTCCTTTAGTATAATATTTCAAAGCTTTAACTTCTATAGTGGATGACACGTCCTCTCTTCTAAATGTGACCACTTTTTTCTGGTTTTCAGCCAAAATACTTCTAGCATTTTTGTAAAATTTGGTTGTTATATCTTAAATAATTCTTTCAATATAGTATTTTTTGTACCTACTCGGAGTGCCACGCCCAATTGCAGAGCTGTGCCTAGTTCTTGTCCAGAGCATTTCCAAATCATTCCCATTCATTGTGTGAAATTTAGTTTTATTGCGTTAAATATTTCTCTCAGTAAAGCACATTGAAATTGTTGCTTATATAAGAGATGCCACGCCTTCTTGTCGATACTCACCATTTTTTTTGTTCTAAGCTTGTCAAAGCTATTTCAAGTATTTGTAAGAAATTTACTTACACGACAAATACTCGAAAAGCTCTCTCAATATAGCATATTAAATCTTTAATTTTTGTGGGCGGTGGGCGTGTCTGTGAACTGATTTTAACCATTTTCGATCTTAAGGACCTTATTGGATTCAATTATTTTGCTTGATTCTCTCGTAATCGTAATTTAAACAGACAGACACATAGACTGACAGACGGACATGATTAAATCGGCTCAGGTGGTGACGCTGATCACGAATTTCCACAGGAAGAAAAACATACATATAGACAAATATAGTTAAATTGATTATATGATGCCGCTGAAGAAGAATACATAATATACTTTTCTATACCTGCCACGCCCCCTTCAATGCGTTACAAACGGAATGACAATGTGAATACACCCTGAATGTAAGGTATAAGATAATCTGTTTATAAGACACGACTATAATGGGAATCTCCGAGTTCGTGTTGTAAGCTCCCAAAAAACAAAAAACACACTTCAAATGTTCTCCGATCATGAACTAAATATCATTAGTATCAAAAACAAATTAGAAATTTGGTAGTTTTCTTATACATGTTTTCTTTCAATTATTTTCTCTCTAGCCAAACCGTGCCTCACTATAGAGTAAGAGACATTTTTTAGTTATGCTGCGAATTTTCTATATAAAAATTCGTTACATGCGAAAAAAACCTTCCCTCACTCCAGAAATTATGTTTGCTTTGTATTTGCGTGGTTTTCTCTTTTCTTTTTATTTTTTTATATTGACAACTGTTAAAAATCGGAATTTAATCCAAGAACATTAATTACATGCATAGGGGTTGCAAATTTTGAACATTACGCGAAATTCCAAATTTAGATAAATTGGTTCCATTAGGACTTTATTAAACATTTTTTTGTAAAATTCATTTGATGCAAACATATTTTTATAAGGGGCGATGCCAATTACATAGTTTATAATGTAACGCTTGAATTATATTATTAGGGGAAGCACATTCTTTGATTATGTAATGCATGTAATATTTCAGAAAACAAAACAATTATAAAACTAACTAGGATATAAGGTTGTTATCGAATTGGCCCTTAGGGTGAGGATTTGACTGTGGCAGTCATTATAGCAGTATGTTTATCTAGGTGCTTTTACTTCATGGGCTTTGTTCTCAATTTAAAATTGAGGCTTGATCTCATGCTCCTT
Source organism: Tricholauxania praeusta (assembly GCA_949775025.1). Classification (NCBI taxonomy): domain Eukaryota; kingdom Metazoa; phylum Arthropoda; class Insecta; order Diptera; family Lauxaniidae; genus Tricholauxania; species Tricholauxania praeusta. Next base: position 15,712,950 of record OX459031.1, on the reverse strand, counting down.
AAATTAAATATTACGCTTGGTTACCTTATCATCATCGTCCAATTACTATTTATTATGAGAGTTGTCTGACTTCAAAATATACTCATGAACGTAGTCTCAATCCATCGATTTAAGTCAGGATGATGAGTACAACTCATTTAAAGTCTTCTGCCTAAGGCGGGGAAGCTTTTGGCTCAGAATTAACTGTAAAGTAGAATTATTCACTTCTTTTGGACAAACACAGCATCTCTCAATTGTTTTTAGATCAATCTGCAACTTGTAGGCAAACAATTTCCTAGATCCGGAATAAGATTTTAGTGTTATCAGTTGAAAAAATAAGAAAAATAATTTTTTACAGCACCCGCCCCTCGTTTTCATATCATAATCACATAAGAAACTGATTTATGAATTGAATACCCATGATACATTCTCGTTTTGTAGGTTGTAGAATATAGCCAAAAGCCGCAGTAACATAATCTGGACATAAATATAATTAAACAATGGTGTGGGTATGTTAAGCATCAAGGGAATGTTGGAGTGATTTTTTTTAGTAGCCAATAAAGTGCACCCCGCTTTATGTGTTCTTTTGCAATAAACCTTAACGAATATATGTGCATTCATGCATACATACTTCCACATATTTACTTACATAAACGTACGTGCGTATGTTTGTTTGTACTTGGCCTCACAATGAATGTCCTTTGGGTTTTGTTATGCGTTGACACTAATAATAAATGTTGGCAACGAAATGCAAGGACTTAAGATAACTTCATATATCACACTTATTAAGGCGGTATAGCATTAAGCAAGAGAAAATATAAAAAAATAAATAAACAACATACACGATGGTATGAAAGATGAACTGAAGCAGAGAGATCGGATTTATTCAAATATATCGATATGTAAAATATTTTGATTTTATTTACATCTAGGTTTGCTGGCACTAACGAATTTTTAAGTCGAAATAACTAAATATGCGTACTTTAAAACGATGGTTCTTACAAATAGTTTTTCAATTTAAGTTTCCCAAGACAATATCTCGAGAACTAAGTAAGATAGTGCTAATATTTTAGGTATATAAAACTATAAGGTATATAGTTTCTAGTCTTTGCCTTTGATTTTGAAATCAATTTTCAAGGTTGAGACGAGGTCTCACTATGATTTTTCAAATGAACATTATCATTTACAGCTGTTGACAACTAATTGGAAACGAAATCTTTCGTTGTTTTATTGGTAGTTTTTCTCAATTAGTTTTCTATGTGTACCAGAAAATTTATACATAAAATAAATGTCGAACATATTAGCTTAAAAAAAAGAACATAATTGAAATCAAATTCATAGCATAAAAAAGTTTTATGAGAGATTTTCTGCTCAAACCTCAGGTTTGACTGAGTCAACTAATTGGAAACAAAAAAATAATTTTGCAAAAAATTAAAAAAAAAACTTGATAAAATATTCCAGAAATGATATTGTGATATTGTCATTGCTTGTAAGAACACTTGTTGACCGAATAATAATACAACGGATGATGATGATTTCGTTTCCAATTAGTTGTCAACAGCTGTATAAACTTGAGTCCTTGACAGGGTTACCAAGTGGCCGAGATTGTGCCGAGCACGCCCGGAATTTCATGTCAGAGCGGGGGGTCTGGTTGGAATAAAAAAACTTCTGAAATAGTCGTGAATCGGATGATTTCTGTGACATGAACTTAAAATCGAGCAAAAAAAAAGAAAGTCATCAATTTTTCCAATACGAAATTTGAAGTTTATACCATTTTATGATTAATTAAATTTTGTAATATTACTCACCAAAAAAAAAAGGTCATCAACTTTTTCCAAAAAACGTTGTTACTTTTCACCATTACAGGAAATAATAACTTCATTTTGAGAAGGCCGCAAATTGCTTTTCTACGACTTACTTCTCTCGACCTTGCTAAGACCTTGCTTTATACAAAACATCTATTTTTTCCCAAATCAATAAAAAATATAGGTAAAATAAATTATGAAGATATCTTGCCTTTCAAATATTACATCTTAAGTAACACGATTGATACTTTTTTAACATCTCTAAATTATCAATTGCTGAGATGTGATTTCACATGTTACCATAGTGTTGCTACACTATCCTTTGTGTATAGGAGTAAGTAGTATATTTGAACTGAAATTGTTGTTCTTCTTACTGTCACACCTTCTAAAATTAACTGTACATTAGAAAAAGTGGTGATGCTGTAACCAATTTAATAAGAAGCGACAAAATGCGAAGGACAGTAAAAAGTATAATAAGCAATAGTACGAACAGGATATGTCATGTGCTCTCTATGGTCAGTGGTGTAGCTGTGTTTGATTTAAAAATATTCTATTATTTTTCATTGGTTTATTCTGTTTACTTGCAATTTCTGCAGAATTGCTATGGTACATCGACAGCTGTCAAATGTAAATAATATGGCGGACATTTGAAATCTATGGTTTTTTTGTGTTCAACAGACTGAAAAGAGATTACGAAACGAAGTATTTAAGTTATGTTATTGACCATTTTGGTATTTATTGATTCAGTTTAAAGTTCGGCTTTCCTGCAGAAGCGAATTGCCTTGCTTGATAATCTATTTCTTACGTCTTTATGATTGGAAAGTCCTTGTGGTATGATTCATAAAGAACCAGTCCTCCAACATACAGATGTGACGATATTATTGGTATTATTATTGGAAAATAATAATTGGAAAATATTGGTTTTAGGGTAAACGGTCTTAAACTAAATCGATATTAATAAACTCAAACGTTAGCGATTAAATAATATAGCTTCAAAAAAATTCCACGTAATTAAGTTAAAGATCTGTTCCTAATGATTCATTTAAAATATAACAAAAATGATTTGATTGAAAATGCGCGTTAATGACCCATTTATAAAATACATCAAAACTTTAAGTCTATCAAATAAAAATTAACATAAAATTACTAAATTGAAACCATAAAATAATTAATTGTGACCATAAAGTATTCATTCAATTTCACTTAATAAAACGCACTTTTCAAAAAACAAAAAAAAAAAAACCTCTAGAACGGCACTTTTACGCCCAATGTATTTTCAATTAAATTTTAAGTTATAACCGGAAATCGCTTCAAATCAAGTGGAACCAAAAACAATTCAAATCAAAAAAAAAATGTAAAACACATCGTTCAATGGTGGTGTACTTTGTGCTCTTGATATGAACATATCTCATATTCCCTTATCAGACAAGACCTTGAAAATCTATCTAATGCACTTGACTGCATTCATGCATTCAATGTTCAATTCAAGTGTAACCATTGTAATATGATGCATTTGAGGGAAAAAATTCTAAAAATGCAATTAACCAATGTGACCACTTCAGAGAAAATGAGTTTATCTCAACTAACAGTTGCGGCATATGTGTGATAAAACAATTTCCAAGATATTAATTTTCATTTAATATTCTTTTGTTTTTTTCATTTTCAAGTGCAATACTGATAAGCGCCGCAAAATATTTAAATGAATAAAATTCCCTCAAGTTCAAGTGCACGTAATCGCTTATTTGGAGGAGAGTGGCATCAACTTGAAGTTCTGCGTTCATCCTTTTAGTTTTATGAGATTTTTTATGTTTTTTTCCAGTAATGTAGACAACTTTTATTTCTTTTGCTCCCATGTCGCCGGTTTTGTGAAAACCATATAATCTTTGATATCTGGCTTTTGTCACGTTTTGCCCAACAGGGGGTTGTTAGTTTTAGTTGCCTCCACTATTTACACTACTCTGTTGTGCAGAGTTTTTATTGTTTGCATTAGTTTAGCAGATTTATTGCTTTTTAGGTATGTCAAAAGCGTGTCCAATTAGTTTGGTATTTTCACTAAAGGAATCTTAGAGGTTTTTTTTCCATAATCCTATGGAATTTAATTTTGGGGTTGATATTCGATTTATTGATTAGTCCCCAGCGAGCAATGTTAAGCGCGAACGTTTTATATATTTATATATCAAACGCAGAGGCGATGTTTTCGAGCACTCGCGAGCTCCTGAGCTGATGTCAAGCTACAGTTTGTTGGAGAGATACTATCCGGGGATAGCATTATTCGCAGCATTATTCACGAATGAATCATAAGGACGTGTTTCAAGCGATTGTTGTTTAAGGCTATATAAAAAATATAATTACGTCATCGGACTGACTGGGAACTATTTTGCTTCAAATTCTCATCTACATATGTAACTACTTGCTCCGTATAATTTACTCGTATAGTTGGTTGTTTCTTGTGACGTTCTATAATTTATAATTGACAATGAGAAACTTAACATAACATAAAGGCAACATTGCTACTGTTCTTTACTTCTAACTCACATTTGGTTTCGTTTATATACCATACACATGCCTAATAAGTTTTTTCGAATTATAAAGCAGTGAAACATATTAACTTTTAAAAACTTCCAAAATACCAAATTAACTCTTCTCGAAGAGTTATAAGTTCATCACCTGGAAGATGAATAGTTACTTAAAATTATATGGATGATACAATCAATTAATCTTATGGAATGGTCACCAAAAAATTATATGAATCATTCAAAATCCTTAATATTTTTATTTGCTGTGGTAGAACTTGCTAAAGAATTTTGATCCGTAAGCATTAAAATTTATTGCATGAGACTCTTCTGGGAAAGTTATAAATTCATCGCCATAAATGTGAAAAATGTAAAAATTTTCCATATGTTTGCTGGGTTGTGTCTTGTGTAAGACATTTTATTTAAAATTTCAATAGATATTTAGTTGGGAAAATTCTTCAAATAACTTAAAGTAATCAAAATAAAGCACATTTATTGAGGTTAAGGGCAGCAACATTAAGTTTAAACTCGATAAAAGTGTAATACAAACCAAAAAGTATTTTCCAAAAGAGTATATTGAGCAGACAATAAAAATTATAAGAATTAAAATTGGTGGGGAAAACTCAAAAGGAGGAATGAACCCAGGTTTTCTTACTTAAGTAGATTTGAATAACTACTTACATGCTAAAGGTGAACAATTGATTTTGCATGGAGCCTATTTCAAAAAAAAAACTCTATAAGCTTTCTACAAAAAAATTAGATCTCTATTTAATATCACAAAAGGACTTAGACAATTTTTCAATGAAGTGCTATCGACCCATTTATCAAATATCTACTGTAACTTTGGCAAAATTAATTACACGGTAGAGCAAAAAAAGTGAATTGTCCGATATAATATATGGTCATAAGGGGACGTCCATAAATTACGTGAGACGTTTTTTTGAAAATTCGGACTCCCCTTCTCCCCTCGGTGAGATTTGGTTAGTTCTGGCGGGACCCCCCCTCCCCCTACCTACCGTGAGACTTTCCTTATCATTTTTAGATGTAATCTGTTATAGTAATGTATAATGACACCAAAACTTTGGTCATCTCGTAGTAAAAGCACCTAGGTAATATCTAATATTAATAGTTACTCATATCGTGATGTTGCCACGATGTTACCAAGGGAACTGTGACTTAACACTTAAATGCCCAAGAATACCAATTTTGATGTTAAAATATCTTTTATGTAAAAACTTCAGATAAGATTGGTTGTTCTTCGACTTTTTCCATTGCATCGACACTTAATTGAAAAATATAGTAGTGGGACACTTTAGTACAAGGCAACAGAAAAATATGCACAATATCCAGTGTATCGTTAAAGATATCGCGGCATTTACAAAGGGGAAGGTGCGGAACCGGTTCAAACTATATAATATCGCTAGAAGATGTATGTTGGCACCTATACTACTTATTTTTTGAGGGGGTTTTGATTGTCAATTTTGATAAATAATAAAAAAAAAGAAACAAATTATGTTTTTAATCAAATTTGATTACGGCTGCCATGATTTTGAAAAGAACTCTATATCAAATAAGCCGCTTGGCTGTCCCCATTATAATGACGAAACTTTCAAGTTATCAACAATGAAATTAGAGCTATTTTAATGATTATATCTCTAAAGATACACTGGTCACTTAAGGGTTAAGGGCTATGATTTGACAACCCATTGACTGATTCTAGTAAAAATGGTCTCATTTTAATGAGGGGTACACTCAGTGCTGAATTAAAGTCGGGTTAGAGGGGGCTATAGCCCCGGGTTCTGAGCTCTGCTAAGAGTTTCGGTATTGCTTGAGTCCGGACTCCGACCCCTAAGATGACAAGAGATGTTAAGTGGATTTGTAGATGCTCTGTGGTAAACAAAACAGTAGGAAAAGCCTACTCAGGACTTTATTATAGCTTTGTAAGTTGCAGTAGAGAAAAACATAATTATTATATCGTTTCATTTTTTAAATTTTCTTACATTAAGAGGAGGCGTTTTTCCAGCTTCAGGTTCCATGTAGTCTCACTTCGGCGCTGGGTACACTGCTTGTTGTTTTTGCAAGTGCTGCTGGTATATTTTTTTAGCTCTAAAAGTTATATTATTTATGTTTGATTCGTAACTTTCAGGAACTTGCATCACAATAGGATAATTCTTAAAAATCTCAATACTAAAACTCAAGACTAATAGTCCTAACTTTTGCAATTATTCATTTAAATCGAAAAATGCGGATTTTGGAGCCACTTTAATGGATGCAGCTAGCTTTCTTTAATAAGACCTGTGTGTACAATACCACTTTTCATTGTTATGACAAAAAAAAAAATAGTTTAACAAATTCTCATTATGCTTTGTAATGTTTTGTAATAGGTACTGCACATTTTCGATCCACTCTAGCATCCATATCGTACATCTTTTACGTACATAAATGAAAACAAACTACGAAATGCAAATCCCAGCAAACAATAAGAAACTTTTTTGCTGATAAGTAATGTTTTTCAAAATGAAATGCATTCAGAGACAAAATTCAAAGAAACAGACACAAAGCTACAATAACACAGATACATGTTATAACTCATTTTCAAAGTACATTTCCAGTTAGCTTATCTCTAAGATATCTCAAGGCAAAGATTAAGCAAATATTTTACAACACTCACTTTTAATCCGCTGCATTTTGAAAATTGAAAAATCACTGCATGTTGTTGTATTTGTACTTGTAGTTGTTGTCTCTTATTCAATGAACCGGAATTGATGCATCTACAATGCACACAGATTTATCTCTGAAATATGCAGCAATAGCCAATATTAGGGTTTACTTATTGTTGTAAGACAATTCATTATTCTTATTTGTATTGTGGATTAAAATTTAAACTTTATTGAATCGAGTTTCATCAATAGATATTGGATAGTTTTGAGGGCAGTATTTGTTTAGCTTTGATAACGAGTTCTCAAATTGTGAAAATGAGTTCTAATTATTTCTTATTTCAGTTTCTTATTTTAGTTTATAAATTTCGTACCTGGCAATGTTGAAAGTAGTTCCTTTTTATTAAAAAATTCGGTTCTGTCTACATTCCTTCGGAACTAAACGAAGTTGATGTTGGATTTCCCAATTGGTCACTCCTCAAATTTTATAATTTAAGGGACTTTGCACCGCAATCTAACCTGACCTTTCTTGCTTTTTTCCAAACAAAATGTGGGAGGCTTTAACACTAGAAGAAGTTCTGAAAGTCTGGAAGATACTGGCATAATATGCCAAAAATGTGCTGAGAGTTTTTTTTTGCAATTTCACTTAACCCGAGAGAAAATGCTCTCTCGGAATTCATTGTCGGAATACGCGTTACTGCGTCTTCAAAATGACATTAGGGAAAGATAAAAGTTTGGTTCAACTAGATATATTATAGAGCAACATGGAAATAATAGCTTATTTCTATAATTATCTTTCAATTTGCCTCACCATCGAACTTTAATTTTCTTCAAAGTTTAAGAAACTCGAAAGTATTGAGAAGTTTTCGTCTAAAGCAATCAATGTGTTGGAAATCAGAGTTGTAGTTGAAAATCAAAAATATCATCTTTTCATGGTCAGGTCGCGAATTTTTTAGTTCACGCTCGTAATTTAGGCTTAGAATATTTTTTGTCAAAAGACAAACTCCCTTTAATAAGAGTACATAATTTTAACATTTGTTTTTTTGTGTACGAAAATGTCGCATGTGTCCAAGCCAAACAAAACAATATAAGCAGCTAAGCTCATCGTTACGAAAGACAAACAACAATTTAATTCAGTAAATTGAAAGAAACATAAATATAAATGCGGCATAATCCGAATTCAATCAAAGAAAATCCAACACAAGCAAAGGATAAAACAAGATATATAAAAAATATCCTAACGCAAGTACCATAGTGATAAAGCAAACCAGGAGCTACATAAAAATCCATTTAAAAAGCATTTGAAATTAGTTGTACGAACAAAATTAGAAAAGGGATGCAGTTACTTGCATTTCCCTGGAGCAGGTAAAAAATAATATAAATAATAGACGGTCAAACTGAACGTAATACACCCTATCTTTTGCATTTCAATGATTTATACTCTTAGGAGTAAAGTTTGTTTCAAACCCAAATCTCGAGCTAATGAGTTGTGGTTCATTGAAACAAATTCCACTCAAGGATCCAATAGGGATAAAATCAGTGGAGGATGGCTGAGCGAAGAAGAAAGAAACCGGCACTCAAACTGTACGTTTGTTATCGAATCGTGAAGAAACGATATAATATAGTACTTATCCAAGAACCATGGATGTATCAAAGTCATGTGACTGAGAATAGCATTATTCTGCCCAACATGATGAATTGCAAGATATTGAAGCAGTTTTGCTGTCAAAACGTCATTGGTGCAAAAAATCGGTTCGCGATCATAGTTCCCATAGGGATATAATAAAAGTAAGCAGAATCTATATCCCTGTCGAATAACTGCTATATAAAGTTTCGGCTTGGTGTCAAGAATATCTCGCTCAAAGTTTTCGGTAAGCAATCTGGCTCTGATATAGGAAATTGCTTGGATAAGAGGTAAGTCACGTTTCTAAGCTCGATACCATAGAACTGACTGAGAATTCGTCCAAGAAATTAGATAGAACATTAGTCGAGTGATATGAGACAGTGGCTTAGAACGAAAGAGTCGTAAGAAAAATATGCTTAGTTTGTTGAAACTCCTGCGACATCGTAAACGGTTCAAGGAAGTTCTGGGCAGAGCTATCAAGATTCGAACATCGAATTTACAATGCACTTCAAAAGGCATATAAGAAATGGCTTTGGCACTCTAAACTGGAATTTCATAGAAACTTCTGTAATTAAAACGACGAAGTAAAGGATTCAGCGATGTAGTGCTTCTGAAAAAGAATCGAATTTCCAAGCTGAAAACACTCCAAAAAGCCGCTGACAATATCTGAGGCCTTACAGGAAAATATTATGAGCTAGAATCAAAGTCTGTAAAACCATAGCCCTATTTGGAACATTTCCGATAAGATAGTGAATGAAGAATGCAATGAATTTTTCTTTCCTAGCTTCCTAGCTTTTTATCCTTCGATAGCATGTACCTAATAATGCTGAAGAGGTAGGAATATATTCATATAAAGATTCTGAGAAGAATGTTTAGAACCTGTACTCCCCATAAATTTTTCAAGTGAAAGCAAAAAAGGCAAACATTGAAACGTTACAGTAAGCTTTCTAAAGTGAAAATGAAAGCTTTCAGAAAAGTTTGTGAAAGATGTAAGGTATCATATGAAAGATTTCTGAAAGGTTTCTGAAACGTTTCATGCCAAGTGGGATGTAACAATTCCTCTGCGTGATGAAGGAGTCGTGTTCATACTTAAGTAGATATTCATCTCAGACTATCTTTCTCCGTGAGCTCTAATGAAGGAAGCTATCCAGTGAGGAAGTCATGCCAAGTTTGCATTCACGATTGACTCCAGTCCCGCCAATATCCTTTCATAACATGAAGGTGAGCCAAAAATAAAAAGCTAGGCGATCACTAAGATCTCGGCTATGAACGAGAAAGATGAAAGACTCTATTAGCTCAGGTCATGAACCTGATTGCCAGCTGATTTTGCATCTAAGTGAGAAGTGTGGATTTGGTATGATTATGTTTACCAAAATGTATACACCCATGCATAAACAGTAGGGTATAGTAGCTTGTAAAAATAATACATTTTCTGATTCAAAGGATAATAACAGTTAAAACAAACAGCAAAAAAAAAAATAAAACAGCTAAGAGGAAATGCATAATTTTTTTCCTTTTCCCCATTTCCTTTGAATCCTTTTTTCATACGCGTGTTAAATTCTGGTTTTACTGTTGACACAGCATTTGTAACTGGATAGCCGTCGCCGGTACTGGCGCTGTTGCCAAAACCTAACAGAGACTGTCAATGAGTCAGTAACACTAATATGCTGTGCATATGTCCTTTTTGTAAATAAGGAGTGAAAAAGCGAGCAGAGCAAAGCATCACGTCGGCATATGAACAAGCAAATGTGACCAAACATCCTCAGGCGCATATGGCATGCATGCGGGTGGTAGACTCAATCAAAAAAAAAATATAAATAATACACCAAATAAGAAACACCGAAGAAGGATGAACACAACGAGTGCCTTATTAGTTTTTATGCAGATTTTGTATACTGGAAGTCCTCCTCTTCACTGTTGTTGAGCGGAGCTGTCAAAAAAAATACACAAAAAATATGTTAAATAGTTTTTTTCCACACGCTTCTGTTTATACAATATTATAAAGTCAATTTTGTGTTAAAAGGATGTAGAAGGATGTGCTTTATTATTCATACTTAAATTTCATTTAGGCAATTTTTTTTGTGTAAAATTTATTTAGTTTTCACACAAATTTAATTTTATTCGAACTGCACATGGGGTTTTTATGTGAAATTCAAAACCGCATGACATTCATTTTATCCTTTGGCAAGGATATCATCTTTTCATTGAGTTAGTTGTTGGCTATGTGATTGATGGGTTTTCCATAAGTTTCAGCTGTCTTCTTTTGTAGAATGACCAGACAGTTGGTTGATAAATAGGTTTTGTCTCGTATCGTTTTTTTTTTTTTTTGTTTTTTGTTGAAGTAATCCCTGTAGTTAATTTTAACTCTTTTGTCTATATTGATAATCTTAAAGACAGGACGTGTTCGATAAAGTTCAGTATGGTCTTAGAAGTTCGAAAATACAACGGTGATGTCGGAGTTGTCGGTTGCTCAGTTACTTCTATAGTTAGGTTTAGTCCAGCCAGGTTAACCTAATGGAATTTTCGTGATCAGGTAGACATGGTCGACACTAAATCAACCGTCTTCTACAGACCAGTATAGCAACTTAAATGTGCTGCTCACTTCAGACATATCCGACAACGAAGAATTCCTTAGTCATTAGAGGAAAACATCTCTGAAAAAATGTTTTGGAGAAGAACGTCAGGCATCACCTCTGAACTAAGCAATATCGATATGCCGAATAAATTTGTCGCCACGAAGAATGACGACGTAATATTTGATAAAATGCTTCGGAAGATAATCAACCTAGCAAAATCGAAGAACCGAAGTTAGAGCCTTTATCTTGGAATATTGGCCCGTACAAGTTTTCAAGACTAAAGCAGAAAACTTGTCTTAACTTCAAACAGATTGTTAAATAAAATTAATCTCTATATCTAATTTAACAACAAAAATTAAGGTTCTATGTTAGAAGCATATCAACAGCAGTTTTCAGAAACACCGCTAAATATATAGTGCATTCACTCAATTAGCTAGAATATTTATAATTACATTGAGAATTCCATTGTATGGTATATCCATACAGCCAGGTATGTATCAATACATTATTTCAGTCAATAATCCCGTGGTGCGTAACTAATTGACTGCGCACAGCAAATGAGAGAAAGAATTAAAAAGGACAAAAACACAAAAAAAAAAAATAAATGAGATTTTAACAAATAAAAGCGGAACGCCCAAAATGGAAATTTATGTAGCATATGGCAACTCTTAAATTACAAAGCAACAATAATAAAAATTTGCACCAGTCGGTCATGATAGCAGGAAAACGAATGCATGCAAAATATGAATACACTGAAAAAATTGACAAACTAGAGTAAGAATTTTTACTACTATGGATGCTTGGTATTTTTCAGTAACGTAATTGGCAGCAAAAAGTAAACAACCACAAAGACATATAATTTTCAAATTACAACAACAAAGTAAACAACAATGAATACATGTTAATTCAAAATAATTAGAGAAACTAGCATTTACGGCTGTATGGCCGCAAATTGTTATTTCAAATGATGAGTTGTACCAGTAAAGTAAACAATTGAGGATACGCACTATTTCAAATAACGTATTAGAAACAATAAAATGTTATGAGAAACATCTACTTGGTGCTTTCAAGTAATAAATTGTAGCAATAAAGTAAACAATTTAGGAGACAATATTATCAAATATTGACTTATACCAAGAAATTAAGCAAGTATGGGTATATCGAATTTTTTTATAACGAGATGTTGTTTGAAATTAGATCACTACGGATAGAAGGTTTTTCAAAAGTAGCTGATGCATGACATTTACAAATAACAAATTGTACCAAGAAAGTAAACAATTACAGGTATAAAGCATTTTTAATAAATGAATTGTAAGTATTGAAAAAGTAAACAGCAACATATGCATTGTATTTTCTAATAGCAAACTATAACAAGAAAGTAAACAACAATAAATGCATGATATTTTCCAATAACGAATTGGAGCAAGAAAGTAAACAGCACTAAATATTTTATATCTTCTAATAAGGAATTATAGCAACAAAGTAAACAGCAACAAATGCATAGAGTTTTCTAATAACGAATTGTAGCAAGAAAGTAAACAGCAATACGGTATTTATATATGGCAAGAAAGTAAAAAGCAGAAAATTCATGATATTTTCTAGTAAAGAATTGTAACAAGAAAGTAAACAATCATGCATGGTAATTACAAGTAACGAACTGTAGCAAGAAACTGAGAAAAATTCTCATTTTACAGTATTAAGGAATGCAAATAAAAATATTTTGAAAGAGTTGAAAGAAGTATGTGCACATGTTTGAATAGAATATTTTGTTAAGAAATATTTTAAAAATTCATGCGTAAGATATTTTATATAGCAAGAAGTAAAATGCTATATCCAAGAAATAACTCGTGATAAAAAAAGAAAAAATATTACATAACTAATCACAAGCATGTCACAAGATCTCCTTGTTTAACAATGTAATTTTTCTCAGTATTTTTCTTATTAACACCAAACAATAAGCGTAAGACAGCCTTTTTCAACAAATTTGGTCCATTGAGCAGCGACAGCCGAACGGTAATCACTCAATATTTTTTTTTCCCTGATAGTAAAACAAACAGCAGCAGCCACGCCAACACAAGCGGCAAATCCTTCATCGTTCAGTGGCCGTGGAGTAGAGGTGTCTGGTTTTCAACGAAACACATGTGATGAGATGATGTTGTTTGGCAACGGCGCCAGGTCACGTTTATCTGCTCAATCAAAATTGGTATTTTTAAAAAACTCACTTATTTACCGATCAATTATCTTAACACACTTAAGACATATGGTGTCCTAAAATTGGTTTTTATCGAAATTAAACCGTAGCAGGATATTAAGATTAACTTAAAGAGACTAACATAAGAATATAAATTATAGGTTTATGGATTAATTAGCGTTGTTCTCTGATCATATTACCTGAGGAATAGTTTAATATATGAAAGGTCTTCAGGTATATATTGTGGTCGATATATGTTTGCATGTTTGAGTTTAGAGCTTCGATTGCCAAATAACCCATTTTCAGTCAGATGCAATCACCTGGAAAACATAAATTACCAATATAACAACTGTATATAGAGAACCAGTCAAACTGCACATCGAAAAACTATGCTTCATCAGGACAGAATACACAGCCAAGTACAAAGAAATATAATAAGTTAAACGTACAACAAAGTGTCATTGACTAAAGTTCAAGGCAAAAAGGATATAAGAAACATGAAAAATTACAACAAGTAAGCCAATGCAATAAAGTTGTCAGACCAAACTGGAAAACTGACAAATTAAATGGAAAATACCTCAATTTCAAAAGGAATGAATATGAGGACGCAAATATAAAAACAAAATATATATAAATCATAAAATTTGACAGAATAAAAGTGGAAAAGTTCCATTGTATTTCAGTTTCTGTGCTGGATTAAATGAGATCATTGCTCTTGAAATTAATACTGAAAATACAGACGAAAAGATATTGCTATTGCAAGTGCTGGATGTTTTTTGTTTAATACTTTGAAATATCTTTTATTATATGATTCGATTATGAAAAATTTTATCAAAATAAACATAAAAGTATCAAATTACTAATGAGAAATCAATAACCAGTTCATTGTTTGACAGGAACTAGAAAGAGGAACTGAAAAGTGGATTTTAATATTGAGTGGCGTAATGTGGAATTTGTTTTTTAGATTTTCGGTCAAAAAACTGACTTATTACTTCAAATCTTAACTGTCTTAAGTTTGAATTTTATCACTTTATTTTACGCAAAAGCGTTTTGTACCAGAAGGAAATCTTAAGAATCCATTTGCAAGTATAAAAGAAGTACAATATTCTCAATCGTATGGGTCAATAAAGAGTATTCAAAATAATTTTTCTTAAATTTTATTTTCATTTATTTAATCTACTTAATAACATAAGGAGAATACAAAGTTTTGAATTTTAACTGCCGGGTATGAAAGAAAACCCATGATAGAATGATTTGGCGGAAGTGCAATGCTGTTTAGTGTAGCACTGTAAAGATAACTCTATTAAGTGTAATATTGAAATTGTAACACTGCAAATGCAACGCTGTTAAATGCATCGCTGTTAAATGCAACGCTGTTAAGTGTATTTAGTTCAGTAAATGACAACACTATAAAAGGTAATGCTGTAAAATATAATGCTGTTATGTGTTGCCCTGTAAAATGCATCGCGATAAATGATAACGCTGTCTGTAATATGTATGTATATCAGTGATGGGCACATAGTGGCTCTATTTGCTCTCATTGCTCTCACCGTTATTCGACGCACAAGCAAGCGAAATTTGGAAATAAAAGTAAAAAAAAACTTTAAAATTTCGTTTGTTGTTGCTTGATATTGCTGTTTTGCTCTTTTGTTAGATTTCTATGCCCACCGCTGATGTATATAATGCTTTTTGAACTTTTTAAATGGATTTCTTATGTTCGATATTCTGTGTTCCTTTGATTCTAATGACCAGGCCTGGATTAACCTTACATGTAGAGTAGGCACGTGCCTAGGCCGGCAAATGTTGGCGCGGAAACTTTGTAAACATTGTAAAATATTTTGTGAATGGAGAATGTTGAAGTGTATTTCAAATTTTAGTCCTTTTTTTTGCTCATCAAAAATTGAGGAGGGAGGCGGGCGGGTACCAAAGAGTAAGGATTATGAGGAGGAGCGATAAGCTATGTGACGTTACTCTTAATCGAGTGTAAAGGATGCTTCTACTTAGATGGAAGACTTACATTTTTCTTCACAATTCCATTAACATGGGTATCAAAATAAACTTTTCAACTTTTTAAACCTTTCTCAACTTTTTTCAACTCTTTCGAGTTTCTTCAATTGTTTCAACCTTATTCGACTTCTTTCAACATTTTTTTTGACTTATTTACATTCTTCAATTTTTTCCGACTTATTCAACTTCATTCAATTTTTTTTTACTTTTTTGAACTTCATTTCATTCAAACTATTTCACGTTTTTTCGATTGTTTAAAGCTTTTGTAAATTTGTTCGACTTGTTCAACCTTTCCAACTTCTTTAACTTTTTTAACTTTCACATTTCGTTCAGATATTTTCAACTTCCTCAGATTCATTCAAACTTCTTCGATTTCATTCAAACTTTTTCAACTTTCAACTTCTAACAGCTTTTTTAGACTTGTTTCTATTTTTCTCAACTTGAATTTCGACTTTTCTAAGTTTTGTATAATCATATATTCAACTTATTCAACCTTTTTCCACTTTGTCCGATTGTTTAAACTCTTTTCGACTGTTTAACCTTCTTAAATTTTTCCGAGTGGTTCAACTTTTTTTGACATATTAATTTTTTTTTACATTTTCCAACTCAATTTCGTTCAATCTATTTCACGTTTTTTCGATTGTTTAAAATTTTTTCAACTTTTTTCGACTTGTTCAACCTTTTCGATTTTTTTGACTTATTCAACTCTCACATATTTTTTAAACATTATCAACCTTTTTGGATTTATTCAACCTTCTTCGACTTCTTTCAAACTTTTTTAACCTTCTTTCGATTGTTTCAATTTTTTTCGACTTGTTCAGCTCTATCTCTAAGTTTTTTCGACTTCTTCAACTTTTTTCGACTTCTTCAACTTTTTTCATTTTCGTTTTATTCAACCTTATTGATCTTTTTTTATATATATTTTCAACTTTTTTCGACTGATTCAAACTTTTGCTATTCATTTCGACTTTTTCAATCTGTTTCAATTTTTTTGACTTATTCAAGCATCAGGTTCTTTCGACTTTTTCTATATTTTTTCACTTTTTCCGGCTATTTTAATCTTTTTCTAATTTATTCAACCATTTTCAATTTCATTCAATCTTTATCGATTGTTTATATTTTTTCAATTTTTTTCAACTCACGTAACATTTTTCAACTCTTTCAAAATCTTTTAAATCGTCAGCATTTTAGACTTTTCCGGCATTTTTCGGCTGACATCATTATGTATACTTGCACTCAGCAGCTTTTTTTTATGAAAATTAACTAAAACCTTCTAAAAAATATATACATATATGTATAAATAAGTACTTGAAGTAAAATTTAAGTATTCGCCGCCCCAATCACACGCAATGATTGAATGTAGCACAAAATACATTGAGCAATAGGAATGAATGAATTCTGTCGCTTGGATTACTCCAAGGATCATTCCCATACCAACTGTGAAATTATGATTTATATATATTTTCATTTCGTGCATAAGAATGTTTTTTTATTTGTATAAGACATACGAAACTTCGTTCGATACACTACCCACAAAAAACAGTAACAAATTTCTGGCTTATGTAAATGTTATTGTGCTCGTTGTTAATCCTTATTATAAAACCTACTTTAAAAAGTAAAAGGCCTTAAAGTACATCTTTCAAATTAAATGTTTATTCAGTCACTTCACAGTTAAACTCAAAAGCAAAAAGGAAACCCATCAAATTCATCAACGATCAAGGATCAAAAGACCATCCAAATCAATATAAGAAATAAATGATCGAAGCAGTCGCTACTTAGGTCAACACACTCCGTTTTCAAGCACCTCGCGCAAGTATATAAAAGTTTGAAGAAAATAAAAACAGCAATTAAATGGAAACAACAACAAAACACTAAATAAAACCTAAACAGACGCAAAAGTGGCAACAGAGTTTAAGGAAACAACAAAAAAAAAAAATAGAATTTGGGTAAAAGTATGCGACTTCTTGCCCAAAAGAACAACAAGAAAAAAAAAACACAACAAAAAAAATTGCTTGACAACGCCCATGAAAACGAAAATACAAATGATACTGAGCTCTCGCTGTCAGGCGTCGAATGTTTGAAAATGAAATTAGGTCCCTTTTGTTCGTTTCGGTGCGGTTGGTCCATTTTTATGCGTTGCTGCATATATTGCATATCCTAGGGTTTGTTTTGCCGTAACAGTAGTCTGAAGTTACCACAGACGCCATACAGTGGAACGAAAATTGTATTTGCTGTTTAAGAAAATAATTTCCAAAAAAATACTTTGCGGTGCCAGGGACTAAGAACTGGAAAGGCGCCCTTTATAACTAACCATAAAAATATTTAAAAAAAAAATTAATTTTCTTTTTCAAAAATGCATAAAAATATAAAACATCAAATTGATGACCAAAAAAAATTCGATTATTAAAATTAAAACGTTTTTCTACAAGTAAAACAGCCAAAATTTGTTGAAATAGCGAAAGGGCCTTGGCCCCGTGACAAAAAAAGGTCCCCCCCGATTTATTTCCCACAAAGCATGCACAAAGCCACATAGCATCTTGCCATGTTGGGGGTTCCTTGAGCTCAAACCAAGGGCTCTAACCCCACCATAGTCCCTTAATCTACCGCTGCTTCAAACCATCGGTTCAAATCCCAGCGAAAGCAGAAAGTTTAATATTGATTTTTTCCATTACTTTTTTTTTAATTCGTTTCTTGTTTGCTATGATGTTTAATTTCATTTTATTTAAGTACACATCTTAAAATATAATATTATTATTTTTTCAAATGAATACCCATTTTGTTCCACTGTACATTAGCCGCCAGCTCTTGCAGCATTGTGTCAGTTGATTTTCTCGTAATGTAAACATTTTCGGCGCATCTAAATCAAGAATATTTAAGTACTCTGTATTTTATTTTTTTCGGTGTTATTTTTTGGGATGCATTTTTAGGGTATTTTAAAATGTGTAGGGAGCAGATGTTTTTCAAATCATATAAATCGGTGGAATTTCTTTGTTTTTATCAGTCGTTGTGCTTAAGTTTTTGTTATCTTTTTTCGGTTTTTTCACAGTGATATGATAATGGATTTGAGTACAAAATAATGCGTTAAAGGACCTTTTTTGTATTTTAATGAGGTTGGGAATTTGATAACAAATTTTGATATTTTAAATAAAATATTTTTAAAATAGCCACAGTAACATTTGAATTGATATTGCTTTGTTAAATCAAAAAGGGAAGCACATCGTTAGAAAACTTGCCGTTCCCTTTAAGGTGCCGCTGTAGTTGGCCCATAAATAAATCTGACACTTTCTACAGCAGCAGCATAAAGCGGTTGCAGTTATTTTGCCACGCCTGTTTGCTTTTATTTAGAACGCCCATTATAATGCAATTATGCAGACCGACAAAAAGAAAACCAGACATTCATTGAAGTGAACATTTAAAATGAGAAAAATTTTTCAATCGAAAGCCATAACTTCTCAAATATCCGTGCAATTCTACACGTTACACTACGCAAAGGACATAAATTATAAACAAAAACTTTAAAATTTTAAGGACAATTGCCTAACGTGACCATGACTAAAGCAAAAAACAAAAGGATCAGAAGCATATAAACTGTGCAAGGATATTAGATGACATAAAATTGTGAATCATAGCAAAATGTTACCCGTGGCGAAAGAGCAGACTTTGTACAAAACGTTGGTGCAATTGTCAGAAAGCTAAAGAAAATGACCGACAAAAATTTTAAAGTGTAGACAAATATTATACATATGGAAACAATTTAGACAACATGATACTTGAAATGAGATACACCCATAATTGAATAAAAAATTAACTTAAATGAAGTACAATCTTTTGCACAAATCGTTGTACAGTTCTTGCTAGAAGAAAAAACATCTAGGTCAAAAATTTTTTCATTCCAACATAATACTATAATGTTATTAAAAAAGATACCATTACAGCAGACAATTTCCACCTAGGTAAATTTCACAATGAAAGATTTATTTAGGAACTTCAATTCATCTTGGAGTAGTTAGTTTTTTGTAGCATCACTATGCACTTCTATGGTCTACGTGGAGAGATATTACCATCAACTAGTGCTTCATCGATACGAGAACGATACGACAATTCAAAACTTAAGCTTATCATCTCGTACTCGTTCTCGGACGAGAAATTTTGGATCGGTATCGTTCTCGACTCGTCTTCGCCAAGTTTTCTTGGTTATTTTCGTTTTTATTTACATATTATTTACTAAATGAACCTGTGGCTTTGCCCGTGCACTCTCCGTTGTACAACCTCACCTACATTTTACGTAGTCCGTTACGTTACTGCAGACAATTGGGTCTATGTTACAAATTTCACAACTTCTTATATTCAACGAGAATAGGAATTTAAGTGTTTTATTTTTTGTATGGGTGGAGTTACGCCCCGTTATCCAATCTCATTCACATTTTGCAAATAGCTTTGCACAATCAATACACATTCACGTATTAAGCTTCACAACTGTAGCTGCCATAGCTGTCAAGATATAGCGTTTAAAATGTTTTTATTGTATGGAAAGTGCCATGCCGCGTTGTCCAAAAAAGTTGAAACTGTGTTCTAAAGCTTGCCGATATCAAAGCAAATATAGCGAGTAAATTTGAGCTCAGTTGGCTCAGTAGTTTTCAGGTCTATGGATAACATACTGACAGACATATATTAATTTTTATGCATATATTTCTAAATTGTATGATGTCCAAGCGCCTAAGAAATAAAACAAACAATAAAGTGATATATCGTTCGATAAACACTAAATTTTCGCCGGGAACAAGAGAGGTCTTGGTGATATCATACGAGAAATAATTTCGTCTCATTGTCGTTTTTGAGACAGAGAACGAAAACATAATATTTTATTAAACCATTTTTTAGTAATCTTTCGACAGTTTTTTTTTAGAAAATGTCGTCCGAGAAGTAACTTAAAAGATATGAGTAATATAAAAAGCAAAAGTAATTGCCAACATTTTTCAGCTTTGAATGGTTCTTACCTCATATGAAATGTCCGAAAATTTTTTTATGATCATTAAAAACTTTACCGGTTCCAAAAATAAAAAAACATCATATGCGCAGTTCATACGTGGTAGAAGTGAAACTTTTAGAAAACTAAGCTGAGATAGAATGAGACGACAATGTTTTATTGAAATGATACAAGTGGACGGGATCTAGAATAGCTACAGCATTAAATGAAATATCAAATTAAAGCACTCATCGCGCAGAGTGCTCGAAAACTATCAGTTTCGAGATCGGTTAACTAAAAGCTGAGATATAAGAGTGGAAAGACATTCTGTTTTATAAACTTTTTTAATCTAGGCAGTGATTAACTACCAAAATCTCTCTCTCTCTCTCTCCGTTACAGTAACTGTTATTGTTTCCCAATCAAGCGTTGTTGTTATTAAAATATGGAGGTAGATTTTTTTCTCTTTGCTATGGCAAGGCTTTGGTAATTAATCAGTGCATTGTTTGAATAAATAGGAAATATATGCATGCTTATATCTCAGCTTTTGGTTAACCGATCTCGAAGCTGATAGTTTTCGGGCTCTAAAAAATACTTTCACTTTTTCCGATTCATTATACACACCTAATTTCAAATCCCACTCGTGCTAAGTAAGTTTCAATTCAAAAAAGTTACCCAAAAATCTCTTCTAATAGAAATATCAAAATTCTATATTTATTTTTAGTAATAAAATATTTCGCATACAAAACTAATCATCAACATTAACGTTGGCCAAGTGAAAAATCAAAGCAAAACAGAGTAGGTAAGATTATTAACCCAAGCGCAGGTGTTAGTTGACATATCAAAAAAAAAAAAACAAAAACAAAAATTTTGAGGCTGTGCCTTTAAAACCAAAAATCCGATTAGAAATGAAGATAATTCTTCTGCTGTCACACTTAAAGGTGCAAAACAGCATCTACCTAAAACAGGATATTTACTCATTATGTTTCTGCCGCCTGTGTCGATGCCATTAGAGTTTTGAACTCTTTCAATTATGTTGCATACTTGAGCAGCTGATACGATGTTATGCGTTGTATTTTCGGAAACACCTTTCTTCACCAACCTCTAAAATCGTCTCGTAAGTTTTGTTGTTAGGATAAATACTTTTGATGTTACTTTTAAAATCACTTCATCTTTATCATCAATATATCTATCATTTGAATCGCTATTGAGTGCAACGCGCGCGCTTGGCACACGTTCGAATGCTATGCGCACATGCAAAGATTTTCATTTCCGTGCTCTTTTCTAATGATACAACATATCCGCTCAGACCGGAATATCATTAGATTTGATGTTGATTTTCAATCCGTTGTATTTATATTTGTGTATGACATTGCATTTTTCGTGTTAAATTGAAATTTTCCACTTTTCTTTTATTACCTTGAATGTATTGAATTTATCAGTGTTGAAATTAGACGAGTATAGATTGCTTTTATAGCATGGCGATCATTAACATCACTTTTGAGAACATTGAAATTTACTTATAAAAAGATCTTAAATTTAATTTTCAGTTTAGATTAGCTTTGTCTAAGTAGCTAAAGCACTAAAAAGTTTTAAGTCGCAACATCTGAGTTTTAAAAAAAAATCAACAATCCTCGACAGTTAAACTCTTCAATAAAATATATATAGAATTTACATTAAAAGGAGGGTGAATCATCGAAAATAGAACTTTGTACTGAATAATTAATTTACTTATGAAAATTTATATATTATTTCCGTCGTATTAAAAACCACTCGCTCGATTTCCTGACTACTACGTTCAAAGTGGCACTGATTATATCACCCTCATGTTCTCAATCAACTTTCAAGTAAGTAAGGGTTGGACTCCCATTCCAAATTTCGAAGAAATATGCACTAAAGGTTCAAAAATAGAGACTGGTGCAGGTGCTGGAATTTTCTCAAAGCATACCTCAAGACTAGGACTTACTGACGAAGGAGATCTCTGTATAAGCTGTAAATATCCTGACGTCGTAGAGCCTCATTATTTTTGTGAGAGTTCAGCGCTGGAATATCGGCATTCCAAGGTATTCGAATGTCACTTCATTGACTCTCTTCAAAAGTGTTCAAAATCCATTTTGAAGCTTAGAAACATTTCAAAATGATAAGTTGACTATGAAGCTTCAAGCCGGGTATGCAATGGGCCCAACTGCAGTCTTAGTTATGATGGCAATAGTCATATCCCACGCTAAGTTAACCTAGCCTAAGTGGTATCGATTGCCCTTTGAATGAAATCGTAAAATTGATCTGATAATCTGAATGTAAAGTATCGAAATATATCTCATTGTATGGAAAGGATATTGTTTAACACATTAATGTTATATGAGAGTACCGAAAAGTTTTTGGAGGCAAAAAAGAGTTATTGGAAATCATCGTATAGTATATTAATCTCTTGTGAGACCCCGAAATTCATATGAAGGTAATTCAAGGTAATGGATGATATTTTAAGACAACCGAAAGTACGGTATAATGCCATCAATTAGCATTGTATGAATTTTGAAGTTATAAGAAAGCATCCGATGGTATTAGAGAATATCGAAAGGCTCTGCAAGCATTCAGAATATTTGAAAGTTATGGGATGTAATTAATGGGTTTTCAAATTTAACATAACTCACTATTAATTAAATGATTATTGAACTTTAGCCATTTTTTGCAGCGATCAACATTTTTATGTAAAATTTTACAAGTTGATACAATGCTTTATGTATTAAACAAACTTTGATAACAAAGGAAAAAACAACAACAACTCTGGATTATAGACATATGTTTCGATTCTTAAAATCTCATCAGTATATTTTTGTTTTTTTTTTTTGCCTTTGTTATCAAAGTTTGTTTAATACATAAAGCATTGTATCAACTTGTAAAATTTTACATAAAAATGTTGATCGCTGCGAAAAATGGCTAAAGTTCAATAATCATTTAATTATTAATATTATTAAGAAAGCCAATAAAACAAACCTAAAATTTATAAATCACTATTTTTTATCTCATAAATAAACATCTCTTATTATAAATTACCTAAGCATATTACGTATTTTCATATCAGACTTCTATCCGTTTGACCAAAGAACCCATAAAACGGTTAAACGTTAAAATTTTATAGTTTTTAACATTGCCCATTTCATTTCATGATGCACTTTAAGATTTAAACATTTTTTACAACCATATTATTAAATAAAAAAACAGAACCTTTAGCACTACCTACTGAAAATAGATAAAAATAGAAAATTAAATAAATATACGGACGACGTACGCACAAATCTAATAAAACTAAATTTTTCACACCTTCTGTTTGTAAATGAAATCAGCTCCATAAATGAAAAAACACCCACAAATATTCAAATTTAAATGGTTAATTTAAATTTATTACAACAACAACAACAACATGTGTGAGCGGAAATTCGAGTAGGAAATTAAATTGAGAAATAAAATGGTTTTTATTAAATAAAACTATAATAACAACAACAACAAATACAACAGCAACAATAGTGTCACACTCTCCTACACAATAAAATCAAATGTAATACTAGAAGCCATTAACATGTCAAAAAATGTTAAAAAAAAAAGAATATTTTTGATTTTTATTTATACGAAAAGATAACAAATGGGAAACAGAAGAAACCGTAAAAATAATAAATTTAGCGAAATTGTCATTTAATACGGTAGCTGTGAGTAATAGGGCCGGAATTTGATTACTACGTTTTATCAATAAGTTCTTCAATATATATTGCACCGCAGTTAGCGCTATTGCCAGTTTGCTCTAATGCGATGAAGAGAAAACTTTGAAATATGGGACGGTAATCCTCAATAACTCGGAAAATAAACATCATATGGAAAAATATAAAGAAGCGGGTGAGTACAAGCACTCGAAGCAAGGTATGTAAACTTAGTAATGTTTTTCTATGTTTGTATAGAATGTCGCATTATTCGATTGATGGAATTGGAAAAGTCGAAAATTGTTGAAGAGTCAAGATATATTGAATATTAAGAATAAAAATGAAACAGTCTATAAATGTTACAAAAATTCGGTATATTTCGAATAATGTCGAATCAGTTAAAAAATGTTGAAAAAGTTGAAATTCCCGATAAATATTAAAATAGTCGAGGAGTTTTGAAAAATCTAGCAAATTGATGGATGTAGTGAAAATTGAAAAATGTCAAAAAACCACTAAACATCAAAAAAGTTCAAGAAATGGAAAAAATTTTGGAAAACTCAAAAATTATTTTTAAAATGAGCTGAAAAACTTTAAAAAGCCGAAATATATTAGAAAATTCGAAAATTGTTACAAGATTCGGAAATTTTTTTTTTTGCCGTCGGCTTCTGAATGCTCTTTCTATACAAAGAAGTCAAAACGTAGAAGGAAAAAATTACCAAAATGAATGCTTGGTGCTGATAGCTTGATGCGCTTCTTACAGAAAATTGCATAGCAGCACGTACTATGTAAACGTCTGAACTCTTCTTACACCACACTGAACGGATTATATTAATATGGCTACCCGCACTTACAGATCGACAAAGCACCAATTTTTTTATTTTCACTAAGCCAAATCTTAGATGAATCAAATGAATTT
The DNA here is from genome assembly GCA_949775025.1 of Tricholauxania praeusta. Classification (NCBI taxonomy): domain Eukaryota; kingdom Metazoa; phylum Arthropoda; class Insecta; order Diptera; family Lauxaniidae; genus Tricholauxania; species Tricholauxania praeusta. Next base: position 15,688,027 of record OX459031.1, on the reverse strand, counting down.
CAAATAGACACCCACAATCTGTTCATCGATTTCTACAACACACGGCAAAGCCTTAGAGACCATGGCGGGCTCTTGGATCTCGAAAAAAATAATCCAGTTATGACCCAGCGGCAAATCGATGAAGTAATCTGATTTTACATGTATGAAAAGCTATACCCTTTGTGTTTTATGTTTCACAAATGAAATTGTTACTGTGATATTTTGTTTATTTGCTTGCTGGCTGCCTGCTTTGTATATAGAGACGTAGGTAGTCTGCTTGCTTTGAATATGGAGATGTAAGGGGTCTTACCTGTTGGCTGCATGCTTTGTACGTGGAGATGTAAGCATCTCGCTAAACTATACAGTAAGCGATGTTTTAAGGCAATCTGTCTTTTGTTTGTTACACATTGTATGTAGAGATGTAGGCAAGCTGCCTACAAAGCGGCAATCCCTTTGTAAAAATAATTTACAGTTGTGGCTGGAGTTGTCTACAATGAGTATAACTATTCATCGATGTTGCTTATAACATATTTGCCGCTAGAGATTTCATAACTTTCCTTGCCATAGCGACGAGTAAAAATTCACTACTCTCTCTCATTGTTATTTTCTATTGCTGTTGATATTTTAATAGCAGCAACGCTTAGTTGGAAAACAATAAGAATGAGAGAGAGTAGTAGATTTTAATCTCCTCGCTATGGCAAGTCTTTGGTAGTTAATCAGTGCATGGATTGAAAAAATTAAAAAATTAGGAAATGTTTCCATGCTTATATCTCAGCTTTTGGTTAACCGATCTCAAAGCTGATAGTTGTTAAGTATTCTGCACGATGAGTACTTTAATTTTATTTATCATTTATCGACGCAATATGTTAGATCATGTCAACTTTTATCATTTCAATAAAACATTTTCGCCTGGTTTTATCGCAGTTTAGTTTTCTAAGGGTTTCACTTCTATTGAATTGCACACATGATTTTATTCTTTTGATAATTTTTTCTTATTAATTCTTACGGGGAAAATGCACTATTTCCTTTAAAAGGCATATCATATTTTTTTCTGATATGTCCTGAGAATAAATTTTCATACAATATTTTGTTGACTGAAGTAATTTTCATAATTTTATTAATGTTTGATTTTCAACAAATTTGGAGCATAATTGCCCCATAGCACCTTATGATTCAGATTCACATTATTTCTCAGTCTCAGAGCAACACGTTCAATAAACATTAAAAAGAAAACATTTTCGACAATTTTCTTCACTTTTTTGTTTTTAGAAAAAATAAAAAGTTGTAAAAATTTTAATCGTTTTCAAAATGCAGTAGACGAGAAATACATAACAAAGAAGCCTCAAAAATGTATTTATGTTTGTCTACTCGTAAACCAACTGAGCATAAAAAAAAACAACGAAGACGACATGGTATGGAAAGAAGTTTTGTTTATTTTTTCTTTCAAAGGCATCCTTTCGAAGTTGTTTGTCTAAAGTCAAAGAAAAAAAAGGGAAACACTTCAAATTGTTATTCGAAAACCGATTTTTTTTCTACATCTTCTTCACTTTTATGATGATGCTAAAAACATAAAACTCAGAAATCAGTGCTTTTTCATGGCTGCAATAAAAAACATTCAAAAAAAAAAAAAAAAAACGAAGAAGAGAACAAACAAAACCCTCAAAGGTAACAACCATTAGTTCGAATGTAACATGGTCTATTATTTATGTCATGTTAAAATCTTTTTTGTGTAGCAATAAAAAACCTTTCAATTAGTAACAAATTGAATTCCATTAGCTATCACTTTGAATGAATTGGTTATAAAGTTAATTTTTAAAAGCTCCAAACATGGCTTCCTAACAAAATTTTGGGGAAAAAAATGAAAAACCCGCACAGTTGTTAATTCCATCTTACAGATTTGGCTCACATGTGGTGTTGTTAACCGCATTTTTCTTGTAACAACGTAACCGATATTTTCGATTTTATTTCTTCTCATAATCGTTCAATTGTACTCATGCTCAGCATGAGTTAAATTTTAAGTATTGAGGAAAGAAAAAAAAAAAACAAAAAATTCTCATTAAAATTTATGAAAAATTATAATAATTTTCATGTTCATGTTTTTGATCCGCTTGAAAATGAGCTAATCCATTGGATAACGCTGGCACGAGGTCAAGACACAATGTGTATAACCTCAGAGGCCGCATGTTCGTTGTTGTTCGTCAAATCACTTTTTTTTTCTCTCTGGAACTTGCTTTTTGTGCAACGTCAGTGTTAAGGCCTTCTTTCCTTTGTATGTAGTCGCATGAGGGCATGTCTTTTGTTGCATCAAATTGTTTTGACAGCATTCTCACGTAAAGTTATTCAACTTTTGAAACTCCAGTTATCACAAAAAATGTGCTACTGTGCTGCGACTATCAAAAACGTTAGAGTTTTTATTAAAATCATCAAAATTAAGAATCTCTTCTCTTGGTGTGGTGTGCAGCCAAAATGTCACCTTCTTATGTTTTACATTTGAGCGATAGTTTGCTGACTACTCGTGAAATATCCTATGTTATGCTTGGTAGTTTGAGTTTTGATATTGATTGCGCTGCTTTTAGTGCCATAGCCTAATCTGAAGAAGATTTCATCTCCCTCCATTATGGGCAAGTTCTTTCAAGCTTTATAGCTCCACTGATTTGGAGTTGTTGATCATTTTTCTCCTTAGACGAAGTTTCAGCTTGTCTTTTTTTCTATTAGCTGGAACGATATGTTTCAGCCACTCTATGTATTCGAACCATTACAGTAGGCGAATTTTTATCTTTTGAGCTGCGTCTTCATCATTGAAAAGATTTCCTGGTTGACGCTGCTGCTACATACACCATCCTCACATACAAGTTCAAACATAAGATGTAATATTTTCCTCTTAAAAACCCTTTGGACATTCGGCTATTGTCCAACACTCGTCTTCATACAGAGCAATTGACAAAATTAGGGGCTTATGTAGAAATACCTTGGTTTTTCAAGAAAGGAGTCCAAAATTGCAACAATTAACCAAGACTACCTTTCTTCGTATTACTACCAGTATGTTAATTGTGAAGTCGATATTTAATAGAAGGTATGCAAGCTCAACTATCTATCGATGGCAACGTTTTGCCTCAGGCGTTGGATATATATTGGTTTGTATACCTGATCTCGTTGACCGCCAGTTCTACTTGCTTTGTCACATCATGAATCTCAACAAAAATCTCGTAGAAATATCGCTGGGAGACAGCAATTGGCATACCAGATTTGTAAAGTATAGTACCTTCAAAGTTTGTTATTATACTATGCCATGCCTCTTAATGACAATGCACCACCGTGAGGAAATCCAGTGTAGATTTGGATTAGCTCAGATGTAATAAAACCATGCAGCATAGTACATCGAGTATTTAAAAGCGTTGGAGGGTATTACTGAGTTGATTTTGCCGGGATACCAAGCAGAGTCATATAGTTGTAAATGGAAGACCTTAAATTCAATTAGAAGATAATGACTATCAATTTTGTACTCGTTAGTTTTTTTCCATGATCTTTCTTCGTAAAAATATTTATTTGTAGTTGATCAATTAGGGCGGAAGACTCATTAATACGGTTCAACCTGAGTGATGCATAAAAGCTTGAAATGCTTACACAATATGATGGACAGGACTAGTGCAATGCATTGAACAAGAATATGCCAAACGAACCGCGCAAGAAAGTTCATGAAAGAGTCCATCAAATTTTATTTCGGATTGTGAGACAACCACTTAAAGCCAAAAATCAAAAATTCTAAAAAGGACCCTTTTTAGAATTTTTTCTATAATATATGTAATGAAATTCCAAACTTTTTTCAGACACCTTGCTTTGGTGGACATAATTTTAAATTTAATTTTTTACTGTAACGTTTGTTCAGAAACTAAAGTATTATAATCTAATCAAGAGGCAAAAGAGGTCAAAATATGGTCTGATTATGTGTCCGAACTATTAATATTTATCTTGTGTTAAAGTAAATATACGTCATTCATGCGAGAAAATTAAGAGAGATTTTCAGGCTTAGTCTAGTAGGTTTGATATCTTCCGTCTAAGCAAAAGAAGAAACAGATGTGTCAATTCGCATATTTATATCAGGTTTCCTAAACATCATATAAATTGATTATTGCCACACCCACTTTAACGGTCTTATTAACTTTTCCTGAAATATTTTTAAGACACCCAGCATTATGTTATCAATTTTTATCACATTACCTATCAAGGTTTTTTCTTTGACACGGCCACTCAAATAGTTCCGCCCACATAAGTAGTGCCACCCACTTTTAAGAAGTGCTGTATTTTTTGGTTGCTCAGCTTCACTTTTCTCAGTATCATCACATTCTGTGCTAAGGTTTCATAGGCATAGTATATATTTTTCTGTGCCACACCCTCTTGCGAAAGATTGCCCTTGTTTTCTGAGGGTTTGTTTGGATCATCCAACATTACAATCGCATTTAACAATAAGGTTTCTTTTTTATCACGAATTTTTAGCTCTCATGACATTTTTTTTGTGCTGTCTCCAAATCAAGCTTTGTAGTATTCCCGAAAACAGCTTCTTCGATATAGCACGTTCGGAAGCGTGCTTAAGTTAGTGCAATCTGGGCTGCATTTCTTTTGGACACCTTAAAGTTTCTAAGTCTCTTAGCATAAAGTATTCGTACATTTCAAAAACATACTCTCTTACATTGGAGCTTTTCTTTTGTGCTTATCTATGGTGAGATATTAAAATTGATTGTGAAGTATGCGTGATTTTAGTTATTTCAATCATAGCTAAAGGACACTTAACCACAAGTCAAAAAACTCCCCAATTCGTTTAACAGCATTTTAATTAAATTTTCTCATAGAATCCTTTTAATTAAATACGAAACTTTCAGCAAAACTTTTGCTATCCTTGTTCCTTCAACATTTTATGGACAGACAATGAAATGTATGTAAGCATGAAAATCCATTGTGCAGGTTATGATAATTTTCTTGACCTTTATGGTTAGTTACAAAGCCATGTATGTATGTAACGCTTACGTCACAAAACTGACAACATCGAATAGCAAATGATGATGATGATGACTGCGATGATAATGATAGTCGAAAACATCAAGTTAAGAGTGAAACACAAAAACCGCAGAAGACGAGTGATATGTGTTCGAATGTCCAACTTGATATAAATGATGGACACATAAATTTTGGACAGGCAACAAAACACAAATGAACAACAACAACAGCAGAAAGACTGACACAAACAAACAGATAGACAGACGGACTTGAAGACGGGCCAAAATTGAAAAGCGTCTAATTTGTGATTATGAGTTAGCTCGTGCTCTTCGTGATGATGGCAATTCAATTTTGATCGTGATAAAGCCAAACGAAAGAAGACTTTTAGTGCGTTGCTAAAGTGAAAGAGTAAAAAAAAAGAACTCGACAGTAATTATAGGGTTGCCAGATGCAAATAACATGCAACAGAATTCAGTTTCGTAAGGGACGCATGTATCATACAAAGGAAGCGCTTACAAAGAGATATTGTGGGTACATGGAAAATTGGACAAAAATAAAGAAACCAAAAGACACTTTATCCAAACCAAACGGAAAAAGTGCGCCAAAAATAAAAGAAACAAGCGCCTCGTCTATAAGAGAATTTGGATCGATTTTGGATACATCCCATCATCCCATGGAAGGCGTGTGGAAATTTCCCTTTCCTTGCAAATGCAGTGAAGTGGCGATGTGCTTTGAAGTGCACCCGATTTAATATTGCACTTAAGCAATTTTACATGCATAGTGAGCTTAGCTACTGCATCTATTAGCCTTCTTAGCTATGTTATTTTGTTATTTTTTTGTGTAATTTTTCAACGAAATTGCAGCGACAGTGAGGGCGATTTTTCGTTACACAGCAAATTTGGGAAGAAGTTTTTTAACGAAATTGTAACGAAATTTTCTTGAGAAGTTTCGCCAACAAAAAACTAAACTTGGAGGCAATTTTCACGCGTGAAGATGGTGCGCCATGATATTTTTTTGGCAATTCTTTCTATTCCAGGCAGAAACTCGATGAGAATTATCCTATGCAACGAAAAATGCAGCAAAAGTCACGATAACTATTTCTCTTTAGCTGATATTCTTCATTCCAATTCAGCTGGCAACTTTCGCTTAGCAACACAACTTTGGGTCGAATTGGTCTGCCGCTGTCGTCGTATACCTTACCGACCGACAGACTTTGTGTTGGGGTAATTTTGACATTGATGGTCATAAAAACGTATGATGAGTCAAATTGAATGAATGAATAAACTTTGATACCACACCAACAACAATAACATCGTCAAGAATGGAAACCATTTGTTTGGCTAATTTTGCGCTGAAGTGCAGTTTCACAGCCCCTTTAATTTTGTGTTTAAAATTTGAGTTTTTTTCTTCGTTTTTCAAAATTTTATAGTAAATTATATATGTACGTATGGCGGAATGGTTGAAAATTATTGCTTTGACCAACAGCAACAACAACAACAACAATAATAATCTCAACTAAAGAAGCAGTTTTCTTTTTTTATGGCCAAAAGAATGAAATGCATATTTGAAACGCTAATAAACAAAAGCCTTTAATCAATTTCGTACACGCATACATGCACTTACATACTCGTAAGTAAGTAGATACACAGAAAAGATGAATACAATGAAATGGACTTGGTTAGAGACAGAGACAAGTCCTTAAAGTCAGACAATGACCCCTGAATATGATGTAAGTAAAAAATTGGTATACCCACGCACTTAAATGCAAGACATAGTCGTAGTTATTTCTATAAAATGATTTAGAGGGTTTACATTCGACAGCTACTGTTCGATTAGCAACGACTGCAAAAAAACACTAAGCGATAGGATTTTTGCTAACCTTACGACATCCATTCTCTCGAGCCCATATTACTGAAGTTTTGCCGAATCTTAGCTTCTTCTTGTATCCTTTATTTCCTCACGAAGCATAGAGCATCCACAAAACGAGCAAGCAGCTTCAATTCTCTCCAATATTTCCCCGATTCACATACATATATCCTGCTCTAGCCTACGATTCCACGATGATCTAGGACGGCCGGGTTTTTTGCTACCCTGACGGTACCACTCCAACGGTTCCCAGTAGACTTCATTGACGATTTCTGCAATGATTTGAATGGAAATTGGATCTTGACGGCATCTGGTGAGCAGTTCGATTTTGAAATGATTATCGACCACCAATTTCTTAGAATTATTCGAAGACATTTGTTGACTTACTCTTGTAAATTGTGTAGCAAGATCTTAGCTTTAGAAGATCAATAAAAGACACCAAAAAAGGATGTAAGCTCTTCCCTACTGTGGACACTGGTCATAAATGGATTTCTAGAGGAGCTAACGACCTAGGGTCTTAGTTTATGTAATGCAATAAATCTAGTCTTAAACATTGTAGGCTGGCATGAGCAAACTATTTCGGAGCGAAAGACTCAGCATCAATCCAGCCAGACCATTTTACATACAGAGTCATATAGTACTCTTACACAAGGTGCGTTCTAGAATTCCTTGAAGAAGGCTCCAGGATTGATATACCGATAGGTTAAGACTATAAGATGACAATACATGGACAGAAATGTTTAAGCCTATAATACAAATACACTCCTTATGATTAAGAGTCCGATCAGTTTTCAGGCTGAAATTCGTGCAATTGAGGCTTGTGCCAGAGAATGTCAAAAAATTACATATCTATATAACATCGAACAGCCAAGTGCTTTTTAAGATCCCAAACTCCTTCTTAGTATTGAAATGCATTTCATTCAAAATTAATCTTTCTGCAGCTGGTCCTTCAGACAAAATGCAGAACTGTCGAATCTTAAGAGAAAAGGTACTCGTTTCCCATGGGAATATGGAACAAACATCAAAAACTAGCGAAATGATATCTGACTTCAGAAAAGCCAACATCACTAAAACTGTGCAGAGAGGATATTCGCGGTACAACTTACTACCTAACTGCATCCGCAGATACCATCTGATGGACATGGATGTTTTAAAAAATATCTTCATCAGTTTAAGCATGAAGAAGACCCCTTCTGCTCTGAATGCCCTGGGGAAGTTGAAGATGCTCAACATGTTTTGTTGAATTGTTCAGAAACATTCGCCGAGAAATGTAAGAGACCCTTGATGAGCCTATCACAGTTCTAAACCTTGTGCCAAATATGTGTGAAACACCAACGAAATGGTTGGTTGTTCAATCATTCGCAGCGAGAATGATGAGAGAACTCCGGGTTATTGAACGTAGAAGAGTTGTGGATCCAAATTGAAAGTACCAGTGATCCCGCCACATCGAGGACAGGTACGGATTAAACCGACCAACTCTTGACATAATACCCCACGGAAATTCCAGGAGGAATAGCTCGTTCAGACGTGAGGAGTTTTTAGCGGCTTAGAGTCCCGCACGCAGGCTTTATACGCTTATACTCCTCCTTAAAAAAATAAAAAAAAGATACCATCTGAAGGAGTTGTCTTCCCTAATTTATGCTACACAGTAAATAACAACTCAATGGAAAATAGAAGCTCTAAGCCAATTTTTCGCGGACGACTTGAACAATAGTGGCTTAATAACTTTCTCCTTCAAAAAGTATTGAATACTACGTCCATGCATGTCAAGTACCTACACATAAGAATGTAACAATGAGTTGCCAAAAATTATGGTGCTCCGTACTATGATTACTTGCTTTTGGTCGTTTTTAAGGTTTTTATTTTTATCTTCTCTTCCCCTTTTTTTTTTGCAAATACTGCAAACATGCTACGCTGCTATAGGGTAGGGTTGTTTCCTTTTCCTCATCCATATTTATCTTCCTGCATGTTTTTGTTACAGATGAAAATATTTGGGAAAACCATTCAAAGCTTCTGGAAAGCAACTCAGGGTTAAAACACGACTGCAGAGGAAGTGATGATAAAACGAGACACGCACGTTACTGATGACATGGCAAACGATGAAAATGATAATCATAAAGATGACTCAATGCATTCATTTGTTGGCAACTAAAGGATACAGTATGTATAGGGAAATAAGGATAAAAATAAATTGACGACTGCTAGCCAGAAGAAGACAACAGATGTAATGAGCTCAAGAGAGTTTAAGAAACCTTTAAAATGTCACCTTCTGTTAAGTTAAGTGATAAAAATTGGAAATTTCAGAAATTAAATATTAGAGCTCCTTAATTAAATTTCCCTGTTAATTGCCAAAATCTCCTGTTGACTTTTAGCACGTTTGGGAAGCTCGTAGCTCGATATGTACTAATTTAGCTAAGCGATTTTGGAATATACCTTAAGCAGCATAAAATTATGATGATGTTAAGGCAGCTCTGAACTCATATTCTGTGTTAAGAACTGTGACAGAAATGGCTTGTTTGACTTCCGATTTTCTGCAAAACTTATATTTCATGGGTAGTTTGTGATGAAATCGACGGTCTAATATAATTTGCTTTGGTGTTTGTTTCTCGTATTTGCTTGCAGCCACCTTAATGTCTTCGATATGTGAGAAAACTATATTCGGGCCTCGTGCAACTTTATAAATGTGCCCAAATGCCACAAGTCAAAACTCAATGAATTCCAAATTCAATATGATGATTGTGTTTAGCATTGTCCAAAACTGGATTTGGTAGCATCGTAAATCAATTACAAGAATCAAGATAGATGGCGAATGTGCCAAAATAGGATCAGAACAACCGGTTAGTCAACAAGTGGTCTACACTTTAAGCTACTGCTTGTGGAACTACTTTATCGGATAGAAGACAGAATCAAAAAACAAACTAACAGAAGGTGAAATCTTATCGCAGAACGTCTTGAAACATGTACCATAGCTGAACCTAGGAAGGATACACACTTTTTTAAGGTTCAGCAGCGGAGAGTTAAGAACTTTTGTAGGAGCACTAAATGGGGACTGTGTGATTGGTCCTATAGCTGCCAGATATGGTCCTATTTCATAGACTTTTATAGGAGCTGTGGGGTTGAGAAAAGGAAAACATGGTTAAGCATCTACTCTGTGAATGCCCAGAGAAACGGATCAGGAAACAGATCAGGAAACGCATTAGGAAACGAATCGGGAAATAGATCAGGAAATACATCAGTAAAGGAACCAAATATTTTGGCTCTGCGTTTTTTTTTGTTGTCTTGAGGAACTAGCTGAGTTGGAGCTTACATCCTCAACTTCTGGGTGGTTGGCACCAATTGAGTGAGGGAGTTTCAGGAGATGGGAAGGAATTTTATGTATGTAGGTCATCTTAATGAGCAAACTGCCTCCGAGTGTAATTTGCTACATGCAAGCAACTCTTTTAATCTAGCCTAAATCAATTAAAAAAGAAACTAGCAAGACGTATGGCAATTGACTTTTCTTTTCATAGGAAGTAGGCCAACTCACTAAACTTTCAATAATTGTGGCTATTGCCAAAAAGTATTTTTAGCTGCCTGGATATTTTCAAAACCAAAATTTTGCCAAATAGTATCGAACTCGTTAACGTCTCCTCTTTGATTCATTTCATGCAACTATTGGTCAAAACGCTGCATTTTAGAGACCACAATGTCCCCTTTCTCTGCAAAATATGTTTTCAGGTCAAATAACCAATTTCCCCCTAATAACATCCAGCATGGTCCTTTCGAAATCTAATCATTTTTGATGTTTTTTTTTTCTCGTCTTCTGTTTCATCTTCATCTGCACCCTCGCTCAACCGAATGCAACGATGTAAACAAACAACTCCATTTTCCTGCTGCTGTTACTTTAATTTTACTTCCTTTTCCAAACATTAACTTGATGCGTCACTCATCTCTAAACTACAAGCAACAACAAATATCAAATCAACTCCAGTAACAACAACAACAACTCACTCACCTTCGCATCGATGCGATTTGATGCTTTTGCCAATCGATGCGATGCATTTGGTTTTATATTTTTTTTTTTTCGATTTATCGTTCGATGACTGTCGTTATAAAACAATTGTTGTTGGTATTTTTTTTTTCACTATTTTTCGTCATTTTATTTTCTAAATTCTAAAACAGAAAAACAGAAAAAATAAAGAAAAACCAAAATAATAAATGTGCAGCATCGATTGTTTTCTTTATCACCCCCAGCAATCGGAACGCATTTTGTGTTTCTCTATTTATTGAGGACGAGAGAGTAAGAAAAGTAGGACAACAACAATAAATGTAAACTCGAGAGTGTTATTACTAACAGGGGCGGATTCAGAAATTTCTGCGGCGCCTTAAACAGTCAAAGGAAAATGCGAAAATCTTTTATATGTACTTGTATGAGAGCGTACATAGTGAAGGAGTATTGTCTTACTGCTCTATGCTGTTAAAAGCTGTCATCGGAAGGCAATCGCTTACAATCCGAACAGTATAATAAGCATTGTTTGAAAGCAGATTACACTACTCAACAAAATTTTTCACAACGATTGGCGATGATATTTTCCTTAGTGAAATTTTTCGTAGAATCCGAATATCGCATTGGTTTTTTTCGATTGGCCCCAAATTTTCCATATAAATGGCAAAACTGAAACAAATGCACTGTTGAGAGCACATACTTCACATAAATGCTTGTAAGAACTTTAATTGCCAGCCAACCAACTTTAAATTTTTTTGTAGTGCAGAAGAGAGTCTTTTTTTAAGGTACGAAATGTGCAAATAGTATTAGTTTTATGGCTGTTATGATCGAAAAAAGGTAAAATTAAAATCCATTTTTTTTAACAAATTCCAACTTTGAAGCCCTCTACTTGGAATTAATTATGTCGGTTACAAAAAGTTAGCCCTCATTTCTTATAGAGAGTTTCATTAAAAAATTTTGAATATACATATGCTTATAGAAAAGTCATAAAAAGAGTATTTTATTAACATCAATGCAAGCAAATTTTTTTCTTATAAATGCACACTATTTTTCAAATTGACTAAAGCGGACCACATCAACGTACAGGTATCATTCTATGCTCAATTTCAAGAGACCCATATTTTTATTTTGCTGAAAAGCAACACTTTTCAAAGATATCGTCATTTGAACTTTGTAGGTTAAAATTAAAAATATGAAAAAAAAGTTCTGAAAGGAGTATTTCCTCAATACATAATTGGCTATCATAATTTTTTTTAAAAAAATCTTAATTATTTAATGGGTTTTATGAAAAAGTGACGTTTAGTGCAAAATTAATTTTACAATTTTTTTATTTGAAGAAAGTGTCTCAGCCTTGCGATATGAACATCTTCTACAAAATAATTCATTTTGAATTTTCATATGGTTTTTTTCTTGTCAAATCCATCATAGGAAGGTGTGAACTTTGTACCTATTGTATTTGCTACCATTTTTAAGAATATTATTTCTATCCCATTTCAATAACTATCGTATGTATGAAATTGGAATCAATTAAAGCCCATTGAATAAAAATTGTCAATAATTCCAAAATGGTTAGGATAAACGCTCATAAGGGTCAGTCTAATTTATATAGACTATATAAAATGGTTATAACCTAATAACATTTTGTTAGAAGAATCATGCCAACACCTTTATTTTAGGCACATCACTAACTCTAGCCATCTCGTAGGAGCAATATGACTGTCATGAAAACGACAATCTACTTGAATAAATTAATTTCCAGAACTTTTGTGAATTTATTTTTGATGAAACAAATCATCCATTCTTCTCATATTTTCTATATCTAATGTGTCCGATATTTGAATATTTTAATTCAGTTTAACACCATAATACCATAAAAACCTAGGCCTGTTTAGATTGTACAAACTAAACCGGCTCTGATTGAAACATGAAAAAGAAACCTTTTAAAAATACAACAGTGAGCAAGTTATGCTTGTGAAAACTTAAAGGGACCGACAGACGGTCTTGTGTGTTAAAGAAAGACGAAAAGACGTCGATAGAGAGAGTATAGAGAAGCATATAAACATAAACAGAGTACACGCATCGACAACAACAAAGAGCACTGTGTCACTAAAGGTTATATCATACTTCTAAATTTTATTAAAATAATTTCAATGTTGATGGAGAACATAAGCTGAGTTTTATGCTGTTTTCTAAATGTAAAATCCTGCAAAACTTCTGTAGTTTCTTCTGTATATAAAGCTGCGTTGAGTTACAGCAGTGCAGAGCTCGAAACGAGACTGTTTTGTTGTTGTTTGATAATTTTAATTCGGGTTATAAAGAGAAAATTGATTTTTATATAGAATAAGTAATGTTTTTTTTCTGAGATGCCTCTAAAATTATAAATTTTAAAAAATGCATAAATTGATATTTAAGTCAAGTTGATTAAGTTAAATCAAGCACTGAGCATATTTTCGAAATTCATGTTTGTAAGATTAGTCCGTTTTGCATGTTTTTACACACATATATGGATCATATAATCTTGGAACTTTCACTTGAAGGATGAATTCAGAGCTTACAAGAACTCCAAATACATTCCAAAATGTCTGAAAATTGAAACGACTGCGAGAAGCTCGCGTTTATTATAGCTTTTGAGTGTGATTTAGTATCAAAGTTTATCCATCTAGTGTTGGCTACTGCAAAGTGGCCCCTTATAACTAAACATAACCATTTAATGACATTAATAAAATAGGTCATAATTTTCTTTCCTAATATATAAAATCACATATCGATGACCACTGACAAAAAAAAAAGGTTAGTCATTTCATAAAAATGTTTAAGAAAATCGTTCAAATACCGATTGGACCCAGCAGTCGCTTGTCTTGCATATTGACGGTGTGTCCCCAAAAAATAAAATGATTCCTTCCCACAAATCATTGATAAATTTGATATTTCTTAAAATCCTACGTCAGCGCTGGTTGTTGACCCCCTTGAGCTCGGGTTGTAGCCCCCATACTGCTCCCACATACTAGAAAATTCAGTGAACCTAAATTAAAGTGTAAAATAAAAAAGTAGTATAGTGCAGCCTTTAAAAGTGTACGTGTTTGTATGTGAATATATTGCAAAGTAAGTTATTGTTGTTGATGGTGGTTGCTGCTGTTGCTGCTGCTGCCACTGTCAGAGAGAAGACACACAAAAGCAACATCGAACCTTTTGAAGAAGTAAACATAAACAATTTTGAAAATTTGAAATCAGTTTTTTGGCGGCACTCGGCAAGCGAACGTTCATCAGACGTAACGTGCGTACGTTAGTGAACGCTTTTGAAATTTGTGTCAACGTGCGTCCGCGAATTGTTTAATCAAAAATATTTTTAGAATTAAAAAATGCAGATTTTTTGAGGCTTTTTTTAATAGTTCATAAGTTGTAGGGATTAATAAACAGTGTAAATTAAACAAAACATATATCATTCTACAAGTGATAAAATTGAGTGCTCATAACACAAAAATTTTCATATTTTTTTCTATAATGTTTACAACACCAAAGAAAAAAACACAAAAATCCGACGATACTTCGAGTAGTAAAAACAACCTCGAAACCAATTCAAACAACATGGTTAATCAACAACTTAACGAATCAACTGTAGTACTTGAAAATGGTACTATGCTTGGTGCACTTACCGAAAACCATGTAAATCCTAAAAATCTCATCATACCCGAAATCATCATAAGCGCCAGTTATAGCAGCAACAGTCTGCATCGCAGCCACTGTGATATTGGCAGCCAAGTGCACCACTGTGAAGATACCATCGCTGAGAGTACCGCTCTACTTGATGCTCAATCGGATGCTGATATGCCGCATGATGACTTTGAACAATTCATACTTAATCGCACTACATCGGACAGTAACATACTTGAGTCCAGCATTTACAGTGAATTGCAATTTCCACCCTCAGCTGAAGATAGCACCAGTGGCGGGCCCACTGCTGCTCAGATTCCAGCACAACAACAAACTTCCTCTGCCAATGCCAATGTCGTGGATGCGCTTAACTCCAGCACATGCTCACGTGAATCTCGTCAGAGCAAACGCACGCGGCGCAAGCATAAATCCAAATCGAAATGTAGTGTTGTTTCTACTTCTGGTCAACGTGCCGCTTCTGTTTTGGGAGCAACATATCCTCCACAATATACGGCTATATTCCTTGATCCGCATCATCATCATAGTGGCGCTGCCAATGCAATGGGACAAATTGCAAATGCGGCAGCGTCATCACCGTTCCTAAATGCACCGGTAGGTGCAGCCGATGCAAATTTTCTACATCAGCAGTATCAGTTTTATCAGCAGCGCCCTTTATTGGGCAGCTTAAGTGCAATCGGACATCATCATCATCACAGGTTAGTATATTTTTTGAGAAATGTATTTACTTAAATTTAAGACAAAAGTTCAGAAAACCTTCCTTACAAGTTATTGCCAATCTTACCGCTATTGATCGCTCCTTAACGTCGGCAAGTAAAAGAAGGGAGATTAATTAAACTTTCTCTGAGATTCGTAGTTTTTTGTAAATCTTTTGTTCTTATCTGTTTTGATCATTAGCGGCAAGCTAAAGAGACAGTACATGACCCAAAGGAAGCTTAAGGATTTTAGTTGAATCCGAGCAAGCAAAAATCAGATTTTTCAGTGCTCACTCGAAATCACAGAACTTTAATACGTCAATATTTTGAAGCAACCTATCCTGCAGTATCTTAAAATCTGGATGGGTTCGAGAATTTTTGGTGCAGATTTAGACTTAACATACCTTTAAATATAGGTGATTTTTTAATTATTCATTCATGTGGTACAAGACACACATTTAATGTATGGATGACTGAAAGGAGAACTCCTGAGAGAATCGGTTATCTTAACTTCTACAACGATGAATTCAAGTTATATTAACAATTGGGCTATAGTATTTACTCTAAAGATCTGAAGCTAAACATTGCTGAAAGATTAACAGACTATTGCATCATTATAGCCATGGAAGAGGTATGTCAGTATCCAAAAGAGGAAACACATTTAATAAGATAGTCAAGCTGTTAGAAAATCTCTAGAGTTAGACTTCCCCAACTCACTTGGGGCTCTCTAAAATACTGCTCATCTCTTAATGAGTTCACTCGGTATTTTAACATTCAACTCATCTCCGTACCTGAGCATATGGATATTGATGACAATTGCAAATTTGATGAAATTTCTAGACAGTGGACCGCTGCACAAATTTCTCAGGTAATTTCACTTGGAAGTATCACTAGACTTGATGTTTGCTCAGTTGTTGCTGTTACAACTGACCACTGTCTCTTCGGAGAGATAGGACTTTGGTCTTTTGACATCATAGAAGATGTAGGGATGTTGAGGAAGACCTACAAGGTCTGAAAAATCCTACAGCCATTTATTCTCTGAGTGTACCTATACATTTTCTCTTAAGTCAGTGACAGTGTTCCTTCGGGTAGGAGAGGAACAAACTTTCCCGAATAAATTCGAACGAACTTTTTCTATATGACATGACTCTGTTCAAGAGGTATTGCTTGGTTAGACCTCTCGTTATTCAACTTTCATGTTGAAGAAAGAAAGAAGCCTCACAGCGTCCGATTTCGAATAGAAAAAAGCGCATATTTTGCTGATTTTGAGGAAGATACAGTAAAAACGTCAACTATTACTTCTGAAAATTTCTGCACAAACAATATATTTTAATGAATTTTTATGATCGATATATATATAATCGATACATGAAAATAATATATTCAATTATGTAAGCTAAGTAAATTTTATTGACCTCAAAGTTCCTAAAAATTAATTGAGAACTATAAAAAGAATCGAAGAAGGGGTTTTTTTTTATAAACACAACGCATGCAGCAAGTGCCATGTGTATTAATGCTGCATACTGAAAAGCCTTCTACGCGAGAGACCTAGCTCATTGGCCACTAGTGTTTTTCTGCGATTTATGTTACCATCCCGATTTATACCATTTTTCTTTCTTTGTTAGTCAACCTAGCATGGTTAAGCTCGAAGTTTTCTTATCATAACAATATTCAAATGAGTACTTCGAAAATTGCTTATGTATTGCTTTAATACCTCATGATAATAGTTAGGGATTTTAAGTAGCATAACAATTTTTCTTGAGTTCGAATAACCAAACTATCAAAAATTATTCCCTAATAAATTACATAATCAAATGACACTTTTTTTTTAATGGCAAACAACAATTTTTGTACCAAACAATTTCATGCCACTTCAAACTTTTAAGGAATTTTTATACTTCCTTTGCATTGACATACATAAATAAGTGTATGAATACGTACATACGTACGTACGAGTGCATAATCTTGACATAACAATCTGCTCTGAAGATTGCATCTACATAAACACAAAAAAAAAAAGCGTTCCTTTTGTTAAGCACAAACGACCAAAACAAAAAAGCTGATCCCGCTTCCCCACATGCGATTACGATACTGGCTGCTGACTGCTACTGTATTCATCCATATGTTCATTAGTTGGAGCGCTTTTTTCGTTGAAAGACAACTTGAGTTTTTGGAAGACCCTTCTCATTGTTCGGGGCTATACACTACATGCGTGACAAGATTTTTTTAAAATGATAATTTTTCTTTTCATAAGTTTGGTGTTTTTTTTTCGCTTTTATTCCGTCATTTCAGTAGTATACTCTTCTTTCATTCATTCAGGCGTTATGGAGCATGCCAATTACAATTTTAAAGAGGCCTGTCAAGTTTTCTCATCGTGTATTTTAATTTATAATGCGTATGACTTTGATTTAGGATCGTGCTACGGAGGGAGTTTTTTTTTTTCAAGAAAAGCAGATTTGATGGATGCTTGTGTAGTTTTTTGACATTTCTGGAGCAAAACTAAATACTTAAGCTGGAAATGTTACAGTTGTTTCGCTATGATCTTGAGAGAGAACAATATTGTCTATTTGAAATATGTGAGATGAATTTTTTCTGAATAATATTAGCTAATTTTTTTCGTTAGAAATTATATTTATTGGGAGAATTTTGTTTCTTAAAATTACTATGATATAAACTCGAAGTATATTAGTTTAAGTTTTAAGTGAGGAAATTATAATTTTATATTCAACTTTCTTAAACATTTTAGTTTATCAATACTGATCATCCAGCAAATCTACGCTCTTGTGATGCGCTTACAATTTATAGGTCCTCTCGTTCCCTGATAATATACTTTCTATAAATGCTAATTTTCTTTTCTTATTGCTAATTTTCTTCTCCTTTACTAAGTTATGTGCAAGTTTCTTCGAGATTTCACCAAGAAAACATGAGTAAATAAAGCTTATTATAAAATTCAAATAGCCCAGGACAATTAGGAGATGTCGACATACTTTTGGACAAGTTGTATTTTTTTATGGACCTTTAGATTGGCTTTGTAATTAACGCTGAAAAGGTTTTCATCGATATCGATTGCCATAAAAAATTCATTTAAGGTCAAAGGTCACGAAAATCGATTTTCGCAAATATCTTGTAAACTATTGGCTTCATGGTAAATATTGCAACATAAAATTTGTTCCTTAGCTAATTTTACATAAAAGAGGTCGAAGACAAAATGTCCGTAGAATCAATAGTTCTCGAGATATATGGCTGAGAAACTATTCATATGAAAAACAAAAGTAGACAAGTCACAAATGGTAAATTTTTGAAATTTTTATGGCCATTCAGATTCAAGTTTTAAATTCAACATCAGACTGAATACGGTTCGTTCCAAAGCTATTTCGCTTTGAAATTACAGTTGAGCAACAGAATTGGATATGTCCTCAGATGTCACTTACAAAGCTGATTAAGTCCACATTAGCCAATAAGAACGCTCCATTTTCAATTGCGCTCGAACGTTTTTGTGAGTGTCGATGCTCGGTATTTTAATAAAAAGTTAGTGAAATATTAAAGCATTTAAAGCTCATTTTAATTGCAAATGCAAAATGAATAAAAATGCTTGAGATGTACTTCCAAATAAAGGTAGAAAAATGCAGGCACATTCGGAAAAATAGAAGACAAATGTTGCTAAGAAAGAGAGGTAATTCCGGTGCCGTGACATAATCCCCACGGACATAATCCCCATTTTTGCTGTGGGGGTTATGTCCGCAAAATTTTCGGACATAATCCCAATAAAAAAGCGGACATAATCCCCAAAGCTATGGGGACTATGTCCGCATCAGTGACGGACATAATCCCCATAACAATAATTTTGTCATAGGAAATTTTTAAGTTTAAGAATCGGCTATTTTGACAAATCATCCGCCACCATTGGAATTATGTCCGTATGTTCAACACCGGCTTCGCTAGCTACAGTAATTTCACATAAAAGTCAAGGTAAGTGGGCGGCCTTCGGCCGCAGCTCAGGATTTAAAACTCCCAAAAATCCAACACCGGCTTAAAACTCCCAAAAATTCAACACCGGCTTTGCGGTGTTTCACAGTAAACTATAAAAGCTTAGTTTTCTGAGTAGAGTTGTGAATACAACTACTTGCGGTTATTAAAATATCATTCTTGCTTAAAAAAAAAAAATCAAATTAAAGTAAAAGCTATATATGGAAAATAAAAGTCATGGTAAGTCATTTATATATCTGTATATAAGAGCAGTTCAAAATAAAAACTTTTTGAATTTTTCACGATGTGTCAGCGGATTACAATAGCCTCTTATGTCTGGACAAGGCCCATTACTAGGGTTAAGGTTGATATTGAAAACTGGATTAGTGCCCTCTGTTTTAAGTAGATAACCCATTTTCGAAAATATCGATTTAAAAAATGGTGCAAGTTACCGAGGATATCAAATTTTCCAACAAAGTGGGTATAGTTTTCAGGCAATTATCGATCAGGGAATTCGAATTCGTGATTAGTTTTTTTTTCTTTCTTTTTTCTTATAAAAAAATTGAAAATTTTCCGGACAAAAGTAAAAAAGTAACGATTTTCCACTTTCTAGTTGCAACACTATTGCACTGCAATATTATCTTACCGTCGATCCAGTCGTACATAATTTTTAATGAACTGATATTTGTTAAAAGAATGCCAAAACCGCATATCATTCTTATTTCAAAACCAAGATATCTCCGTGATGTTATCTTTCTATGTGTTTTTATTAATAAAGATGATTAATATTATTTCACTGATTATTATTTTACTGAATACTTCCCTGGTTTGTATGTTAGCAACAAACTTGGTTATGTCCCGTTCGCTTACAAATGAAACTAGTTATGTCCGCCACTTGGAACCAGAGTTAGATATGTCCATTCATTTTATTAAAATATCCCTTATTATTTAAAAAATACCATGCCAAATATGTTCTTAAAATAATAAAAACAGACTTTTCTTTTATTTTATGGATTTTTTCTTGGCTATAGCATGTTAACAAATTTGTAAAGTGTTTTTCTCAGTTTCTGTAAAATCACATCTGTGGGACTTGTCTACTTTTGTTTGTAGACCCCTGATATAACGTCAGCAGTTCTCGTGAACTTTCAGAATTATAGGGCATGTGCAACTGTAAAAAATCTTAAGTTGAAAATGAAATGGGTTCTTATTTAAAAAAATAATCTCCTGACCACCGCCAATACCACTTCGCTGTTGAACATTTATTGCTGATTTCTTCCTTGTTTTTCAAGAAATGTTGAGCTTCAGCATTTTCAGCAAAAATTCTTTCCGGACGAAAACGAGTTTATTTGTGTATACAATATAAAAATCACCCATGAACTTTTTTCCAATCAGAAAACGGAGGAGAATCGAAGGTCCTTGGCTGTTCAGGTCAAATTCAAGTTGCTGTCAAAATCTACAAACATCCTTTTTGCTTTGTTTGGTGAAGCCTCTCGCAATGTTCACATTTGATTCCATATGCTGCACTGACAACTCCAGCTGCTTTAAGAAATTTTTAGAAATAATTCTTTTAAATAAAAATGCAATTTATTAGTCATATTATTTCCTTACACTTCGGATTCCCTGTTAAAAAATTGGAGAATAAATTCTTACAAAAAATGTTAAAACATTGTCTCCCCGAAATTATTCCGGATAACCACACTTTCCAGTGAATTCTTTCAGTCCTACAAAAAACTTTTTTTTGATTTCAAATCAGGAAGTTTGACAAAAATTTCGCGGAAATGTTAATGCATGTACATAACTTTTCCCGGGAAAAATCCCTATTGATATGCAGTATTTATTGATTGTTGTATATGAAGGACAGCTTGTGCTGCATTGATTGTTCAGGAATGGCGAAATGTAAAAGTAAAATATTATTGAATCAACAACGATAGAATATGGAATACCATTTGGTCCACTTGAGAGTGGAGAAAGTGCAATAGTTTAAGCTTTTGTAAAGACTTCCATGTTTGGGGTACTGGATTCCCCAAACAATTTTCAATAAAGAATTAAAGCCATTCTTTGTCAGCTTTGTTTGCTTTATAAATATGTACAAATAAAATTATATCAACTATGTATTTCCAAAGAAATGTAATTATCATTTCAATAAATAAGAAACAACACTGAAAATGTATACAATTGTCATATGGGGTATGAAATGCCCCAATACACGGGATTAGGATAATTTAACCATACACGGTTCTAAAGTTAAGTTAATTGATTTCAAAGAGCCACAGTTGCTTACAACAGAATCATCAGTAGATAACATATCAACGGAGATATCCAAATGTACTTAATTTTTTATAAGAAAAAGTCAAAAATGCTTGAGGTTCGTGCAAGCTGACAAAAAATTTAATAACTGCAAAGGACTATAATGTGCTGCGAATGGTCTAATAAGCTGTTTGAGAGAACATTTTTTGAATAGTTAATATAAATAATTTATTTTGAACTACTACTTTTTTTCCCAAGACTACTATCGCTTACAAAACAAAAAACCATCCATCATAGAAAGTTTCTAAAAATCCATACCACCCAATAAGTTATTTTATTTCTACACAAAGCAGATAACAACAGTTTTTATTGAAATTCATTTTTTAAGTTTCACTTTTTATTGTTTTTTCACAATAATAAAATCGACAGAACCTTTCAGAAAAAAAAAACAATAAGTAAAAGTCACTTATACATCAAATTGATGGACAACTTGCATTAGAGGGCACCATTAAGAGCACACAAAACCGTACCCAAACACTTATCAAAATGAAAATGATTTTTGTTTTTTTTTTTTATTTTTTATTATTATTCAATTTAAACATTTTAATGCAGACAGCAAACACTAGAGCCGTTTATGACATATACTGTACGTATGTATGAGTAAAGTGTTTAATAGAGTGCCACAATGAGATTTGTATGTGACGTCTCAATGATGCTAATTGAAAGTTCAAGTAAAATTTGACACACAACTTGTCAGCGTACCAGAAAATTTAAAAAAAAAATAAATAAAAATTTTCTACAGTTTTCGATTACAAATCAAATATACTTTTATTATATCAAAGACGTTGTTTGCGCAGTAAAACAAACATTTGAGTCGTCACATTATTTAGTAGCCTCATTAACACGCCATAGTTACAGATCAAAATATTTGAGGGCACCAAAAATGGGTGCTATATATTGTAGGTTTTAATGTATTTATTCATGAATATTTGATAAATGTCTTAAGAGTTTCAAATCAATATTGCAAGAGCTCGAAGTATTGAACTGTGAGCGTTTGAAATTTATATTTCTTAGGAGTACCATATGCTGCAATATTGTTATAAAATAAGCGTTGACACGAGTTAAAGAAAATGTAATACTCCTTACACAAAACAAACTACATTTTTTATAAAAATTATTTTATAATAATTTATGCCACCCTTATAACATGTATGCAGTTCTAAACCAAATGCTTTAATCAACAACATCTGTGTCCTATCTTACCAAGAATTTCTTAAGAGTAAAACTAACAAAAAAAAAAAAATCAATAGGGCACTCAGGATTGACACTATCTTGAGGTGTCACATGTGTTACATATCGGTCTGTCTGTCTGTCACCTCATTTGTCTGACATTTTATGTTGAAAATTAACGTCAATAGTATGAGTATCTTGTAAATTGCTTTCGATACTCATCATTTAATAAGTTTAACGTTACAGCGTTACAGCTAAAGTGTGTTACCACTATACAACCACTTGCTGTGGTATCGTTTCCTATTTGTGATTTTTCTTCTTCTTCTTTGCATCATTACATTTTTATGCTGTTCAAACATTTTGACAATTTATTTGACATATCATGTTAAGGTTCAATATGCCCAAATGCATTAGTTGGTTGTTTGGTTCTTTTCCTTTTTTCATTGAACTCTTTTAAACTTTTCTTGGGTATTTTGTCTAGAATGCCCAATGGGAATATATGGAATTTATAAGTAAGTCAGCAAAACTATATAAATTTCCAGAATTGCAAATGTTAAGCGAATGAAAAATTTTGATGTAATGAAACCCGACAAATGTTTATAAAAAAACTTAAATAATTATGAAAATTATCGATTTTCTAGCACTAAATATAAAAATTTGTAAATTGTGTAAAAAGTTTTAAACGAAACACTACAAATGTTTGGTGACAGAAATTTTTTTCCTCTGTGAAACTCTACAAATGTTTGAGCAGAAAGATTACAAATCTTTAAATCTTTTAAACGCTGTAAAGTAAAAGTAAAGAAATAATTAATTCTTGTACGAAAATTTTGATGTAATGAAAACCTTACAAATGTTTATAAATAAACTTAAATAATTATGAAAATTTTCGATTTAGTAGCACTAAATATAAAAATTGGTAAATTGTTAAAAATTTTCAAACGAAACATTAAAATGTTTAGTGACAGAAATTTTATCCCTCTGTGAAACACTAAAAATGTTTGAGCAAAAAGCACGCAAATCTTTAAATTTTTTTAGAAGCTATAAAGTTAAAGTAAAGAAAAAAAATTGTTTTAGTATGAAATCCTTACAAATATTTTCATATTTACCGAACATGAGGTCTATGATTCCTAAGAAATACATAATCTATACAAGAAAATTAAGAAAATAATTTTTTTAACTACATACTTTAAAACCAACATGTCATAATTGGTCAAATCAGACACACGTTGAGAAATTATGCGACTTAAATAGAAAAAAGAATATAAAAAATTATTTGGCTTGAAATTTTTTAAAATATCAAGGTCATTGCATCATAAAATTAAAAAAATTACTTTTTTCAAATTTTTAATAAAAGTTAATTGTAGTACTTATTTTTCTTCAACATAAAATTTTTTTTTAAGTGTTTCCCATAGCAAAAAAAATTTATATGGCATATCGACCTCTTGAGTTTTCCTTTAAAATTCAGTTAAATTTGTCTCATCGAAAACTTTTTACTATGCAACATTCCAAAGACATCTTTACATATTCTCTACTGGGTCCTTTTTTGTGTCTTCGGCATGGTTGTGTCGTCAGTTTACTTCTACTCTGTTGAGTATCTGTTATCTGACACCGTAAAGGAAGTTCATCAGTTTTTTTTTTGTTGAGGCTTTTTTTGTTTTTGCTTTTTTCTTATGCTTTGATTATTGTGGTTCTTTAGTTGCTTGTTTTTTTATTTAACTTTTTTTTTTTTGGTTGCTAACTAGCAAACTCATGTTTGTTCTCGGGTTCACTTTTTTATAGTGAAATTTAGAGAAAAAAAAGAGATTTTTCTTTAAAAACATATGTGTTAATTGATGTGATCATATCAATCATTTGTATCAGGTTAAAATACTTAGAGTACACAAGTTTCTTAAAGTTTTCACTACTTACTTAGCAGATTAACTGGAGTGTTGTTTTTTTTTTTCAAGTGTACACAGCGAAAATAAATATTTAGCTACGAATTAACAAAATATTTATAGTCGACATAAACAAGAAGTAGGCATGTAGTCATAGCGATAATGATTTTAAATTTGAACAGCTTTTTTCGATTGATTTTTAATAATTTCAGTACCAGGAAACCCACCATTATTTGGATTTTCTAATGAAAGTATAAAGTTTCAACAAAGAAATTACGACGCGCTTAGAACTTACATCAAAATCTGTAAAAAAAAAAATAGTGATGCAAAAGTAAAATGATGCCTGATTTGGTGTGGTGTGCCCCATATACATAAAATGCGAGAACAAAATGTTGATGACCGAACAAATTTAAAAGTTAAATTTGCATGGTATTAGTTTAATATATCCGAAAGTGCTCAAAAACGTCTGCCTTCAAATTTAAAAGTTAAATTTGCATGGTATTAGTTTAAAATATCCGAAAGTGCTCAAAAACGTCTGCCTTCAAAAAGACAACGTTAAAATCGTCTGCCTAACTAATAGAATCAGTCAGCCAAGTGGCAGACGCTATTAAATTATTTACTACCCATTTTTTTATTTATATTTTTGCAATATTGCAATTTTTAAATGCACCAATAACTAAGTGGCAGATGTTGTTTTTCTCGTTTCTTATGATATTATCTTTATGTATAACGCAATCTGCCTCACGATAAAATCACTTAAATTTTTATAGTTATATCATAAAATTCAAAATATATAACAGAATTACTCTTAAACGCAGCAACGTAAAACGTCTGCCTCTTTCATTTATCTGTTTTTGTGCTTAAACACATTTTTCAAAATAAAAGGCAGACGCGTTGAAGTTGTTAATGGTATCCTCTTTTTATGCAATTTTAAATGGCTCTCAATTAATAATACAGACCCAACGTAATGACGGATATTGTTCATATTATATACATATGTACATATACTTAATTTAATCAACAGAATCAGTCAGCCAAGTGGCAGATGCGATAAAATTATTTTTACTTAATTTTTTATTTATGTGTTTGGAATTTTTAAGTGGCAGATGTTGTTTTTTTTTTAATTTTTTATATTTCATATCAATATATTTATCGCAATCTGCCTGACGATAAAATCATTTAAATTTTTGTATGTAGCTATATCATAAAATTTAAAAAATAGCTGAATTACTCTTAAACGCAGCAACGTAAGCGTCTGCCTCTTGCACTTATCTGTTTTTGTGCTTAGGGAACGTTCAAGTATTACGTAACGCAATTTGTAAAACGATACGATGCGGTACAGGGGCGAAAGGAGGTATCGAAGAACGGGTGATTTGAAATTAGGTGTGCTTAATGAAACGATTTCCAGATTAGCTACAGCAATAAATATTATATTTATTATATAAATAAATAACAGCTCATTAATTTCAAAGATCTTTAAAAATTGCGTTACGTAATACTTGAACGCCCCCTTAGACAGATTTTTAAAATAAAAGGCAGACGCGTTGAAATTGTTAATGGTACTCAATGAATAATGCAGACCCAACGCAATGGCAGAGATTATTCATATTACTTAGAACTTCATGATTTTCAAGCTCTGCCACACGTTTAAATCATATAAAATTTTCGCCAACGGCTCCCTAACTACAAAATCTATGTGCCAAATTTCACTACGATTATTGCAATAATTAACTAATGAACGTTCACATTATTTTTTTTGCGTATAATAGGTGCTATGTGTAGTGAAAGCTTGCAGTAACCTTGCAACAAACTATATTAAAACGTTTTTTGCTTGTAAGACAATTGCCATGCTCACCGCTGATACTTCGCCCATTTAAAGTTTAGAGTTATATCATAGATAATAGATCGGTCATATTGAATTTTTCAATTATTTTATGAAAAGAGACTGAACTTCAATGTGACTTATTTCATATCACACGTTATTTCATTCGGTTTTTTTTTTTTGTAGAAAACTTAAAGTTTTAGTTTGAGCTCATATAACTCAGCTGGAAAAAGTTTTTAAATTTTATAAATAAAATGATCATAGAGATGCTACTTTTGACTTTAAAAACTCGTTTTATATATATCAATACTTTTATAATTGCGAAAGTTGCAGCTATTTGAATAAAGTGCATTTTCTTAATAATATAATAAATATTGCTCATACGACCCGTTAACCGTAATTAACCGTGCGGTTAAATAAGCGCCAGTTTTCTTATGACATGTATTTTGTGTGCTAAGTCTTAAGCCAGGAAAAAGCTTCCTTATTCATATGCTTATGCAAGCTTTTAGCTCCAGAGAAGATATTCTCATTTAATTACTATTTATGAATTTTATTGTGGGGTTTACTCCACAGTTTTAATACACTCAAACCGAATGCTTAAGTATTACAAAAATCTTTAATGAAAATTATCCTTTGTCATGATTATACAAAAATCTGACATTTTCAAAGCTTAAGCTTTATCAATGAAGCACAATGCAAGACATACAACTTACGTGTAAAAGGACACCCCTCAAGCAATACTTAAAAAATGAATCAAAGGACTTATTTGTGCCACAAAGGGATGTAGTATGTGCGAGCACTAAAACTCATAACATCAAAGTATCCAATTACATTGAGGATCAACATTATGGACATTAAAGAATAAAAATAAAATATTCTGAAAGCAAAAGGTAATCAACCACTAAAAAAAAAAGCAAAACAAATGTTTTCCTATTAAATTTAAAACCTCAAAAAAGAAACACTCACATTTAATCTTCTTTAAATTTAAAAAGAAAAAAAAAACTCAACTAAATCTACGTATTATTAACTTGCTGCGTTATTCCTATTAGTGGTGGGTGTTACTTGGTATTTCCGTTTGACACCATTCTCCATAAGCCATGTTTTTTATAAATCTGTGACAAAATTGAATTTAAATTGCATTTTTTGTACTCCATTCATTGGAAAGAGGCAACAAATATGAAAATTTTAAAAGTGAAAAAAAAAAATAAAAGAAAATGCGGGTTGGTCTATCAAATAAAATGAAAAGGGTTTTCTACATTTTCCCTTTATCATTGTATGTGTATTCTTCTTAGTATGGAAATGTATATGAGTATCATACATTTGTTTAAGGGTGGTTGACTAACTTCCTGTTACTGTGGCCTCGGGTTACAAAAAAATAAAAATAATAATACATTTTTTGCACCCTTATCAGCAAAAATTCATATTGGCACGGCAAGTGTTGATGTTGCTTGGACACCCTTTAGCTAGAAAACAATAGACAAATTGAGTTTTGAAGAAATTTTTTTTTGCTGAAGAAAACTTTTCAATACTTTGAAAATTCTGGTATTACTTTTTCTTCATAAAGAAGCTCAAAATGTAAATCATTCAAGCCTTTGTTTGGGAGTTTTTCGAAATTTAATAGAAGTTTTGTTTTCTTTTTTTAGATTTTCAATCCGGAACACGGAACACTTTCGAATTTTCCTAACATTACCCGAGATTTCATGCTAATCTGTTGATTATGTTTCCTCAAATGAGCTGTCGTGAAAGATGTCTACTCTTAAAAAAAGGGTGCTATTTCATAGTTTTTCTTGCAAATATTGGTATTTTTTTTCTTTTCAATTTTGATGAGATTAAATGCAGCAGTATTACCTTCACCCTCATTTTTGAAACTGCTCGAGTCTACAAATGTTCCACCAGCTGCTCAAATCCTCTCACTGACACTTGGATATAGCGGTGATTTACGCCTTAATTATTTTGAGGGCATCTGCCAATTCGATTGAGGTACCTTATCTATTAAAGGTCCGGATATTCCAGGTGTATATCCCTAAATCATAGTCCTTTTTTCATTTGCGGTGTTGAGGGGTCCTTTATTCGAGGATTTCTTGGTTTTCAATGGAATCTTTGTTTTACGTGACGGGTGCCAAACCCTGCGCACAATCCATTTTACTTCCAGGGAGGACGCGCTGCACACATTCGCTCACTATCTCAGCTGGTGCGGAGATAGCTACCCAGATGGAGCAGTGGGGAGGTTGTCTGACAACTTGCTAATGGTTGGCACAGACATCACTCTGGCAATCCCCAGATGGAAAGCAGTCAAAAAATGTACTCGAATCAACCAAAAGCCAATCCATTCATAGCCTTAAGGGCCTCTGGGAGTTTTTCGAATAAATAAATGACAATTTTTTAAAATTTTTTTTTTGAAGCGACATTTTATTTTAGACTAACATTTTTTTTACATTATTAAAGTATAACTATTCAAGATTAATCGCTGACATTTTGATCCAAAAATATTCGTCGATAAGGTAGAAAAGTGAATTACTTCAAAATTTGCGGTGAGCAAGATATCTGGAGACTGGTTCATCCAAAAAAGAAAAATACAAATTTTTTCGGTTTATTAAACAGCTCTTGAGAGTTTGATCGTAGATCAAGTGAAGTGTTTTTTATTTTTCAAAAAAACTCCCGTAGGCCCTTAAGAACCCTTAGCTGATTTATTCATAACATATTTAGCCAAAATAATTTCCAAATTTTCAAAAAACCATACACTGAGAGAACACTAGCATTGCAAATTTTATTTTTCGTATAAAGTTTCAAATTTTAAAGTTGAAAATAGTAAAAATAACATTTTTCCACTTTAATTTTAACACGAACAACTTTAAATTCATTTTAAATTAGAAAAGTAATAAAAATGAAATTTTGTAACACTTATAACTCCTAGTTGGTGTAATCATTATTGTTCTTTGTGGGCTCTCATATAGTCATTTGGCTATATCTAGATAGAATAGACCACCACAATTTCAAAAACTGTGGAATAAATTTCCATAAAACGAGCATACACAACAATAAAACCAATTTTAATTCTAAGCCTTTTAAAGTTCTACTAGTGAAATCGTTAAGCCTTTGAAAAAATATTTTCAATAACAGTATTTAAAGAGCCCCACATAGCCTACCAACCTTTCACCAATGCCTAAGCCGATTATCTAAATTATGATTCTAAAAAACTAAAAAAAAAAATAAGCTGTAGCATTTCGCTAAAGAACACCATTAACATCTATTCAGCTGAGCTAAGCTCATTTTTAATGAAAATTCCAATAGACTGCGATAAATAACAACAGCTACTGGTATTCTTAAAAGATATTAATACTTTCCAAAAAAAAAAAGTAAAAGAAAAAACTTTGTAAAGAAAAAAAGACCCCAAAAAGACCAACAAAGAAGATGATCCATTAATGGTGTAGCTTGATATATGCCGCTGATAAATAATTATAGACGCAAGCTCAAGTCAAGTCCAGTCAAGTCAAAAGAAAATTATGGTCATTTGTGTGCTTTTTTTTCCCTGTTAAATGCATAATCTTTAATTCATTAAAAGATTTACACTAATGAAGTGCATCTCTCATACTTTCAGACGTCAGTGTACCTACATATGCTGACTGACTGAGGGGGGGATAAAAATGTTTGGAGCAAAAGCAATTAAATTAATGAATGCTTTTTAATGTTGATTCGATATTGAGTTTTTATTAATGAAGTAACTTAATATCAAAAGAGGTGTGAGCTTTGTTGGCCCTTGTGGATAGAAGAAACATATAATTTAGTTTAGTGTTTTACGTTCTTGATGCTGCTAAAAGTTCTGTCGTAATTAAAAAAAAAAATCTACTACAGTTGAAAATAAGTTAAAATTTTAAAAATATTTATTAAGAACCTAAAAATTAACATTTGAATTTTTTTTGTAAACAACATCACCAATATAATGGGGCTACAAACGGTAACCTGAATCAATGCTTATAAAGCATGATTTCTTAAGCGTTTGGT
The DNA here is from genome assembly GCA_949775025.1 of Tricholauxania praeusta. Classification (NCBI taxonomy): domain Eukaryota; kingdom Metazoa; phylum Arthropoda; class Insecta; order Diptera; family Lauxaniidae; genus Tricholauxania; species Tricholauxania praeusta. The sequence continues at coordinate 15,657,700 of OX459031.1, read as the reverse complement.
TTTTGAAAACTAAAAAAAGTACAAAATATTTCTAAAAATGAATAAAATATTTACTTGGAGCAATACACCAAATCCTGCCATTTATTTTTTGTGGACTATTTTATGTAAATATTGTTTAATGAAATGTTTGTTCCCTAAATTGTTTTGCTTTATTTATGATACTCAGCACCCAGCAAACAATTCTTTAGTAACTCTCTGTTCAGCTTAATATGAAAACATAGGAATAACTCTACTTAACAGTAAATCTAATTAAAAACTAATTTTCTAATATTTAGCACAACTTTCTAACAACGCTCGCAGACAACGTAATTTAAAGTTTAATTAAACGGAAGCAACTTGGCGGTTGGCATAGAGTATAGCGTTTGTCCGCGCAGTGGTTTAAGCCCAGTTTTCATTCAATTATAAAGCAATGAACTGTTGGGTTTTATTTTTTTTTACGATAATTTTCTATTGTTGCTTTTCTGATTACTTCGCTGCTTGCGTTATTACCCTTTATTACCCTCATCAAAAAGTGATTTCTCACGCGCTTGTTTACCTACTTCCTTTACTTAAAAAAAATATCCCCAAAAAATTCAATTGTGCCGCTTTGAAATACAAAAAAAATAAAAAAAAGAAAATGAAGAAAAAAAAATCTGTCAGAAGTGGTTTTTGTTTCTTTCTTTCTTTTTCTTTAATTCGTCGGCTGTGTTTGACACTCTCTGTTGGCGGTCATTTCAAAAAGTGCGCCTGATGGCAGCTTCATTTTGCACTCCGTTCAGCACTTAACCTTTTTACTTTGTATGTTCAAAGGCGTTTGATTGTGCTTGGACATATTGAGTAAGGTGGAACTTATTTGATGTGATTGTTTTAAATATAGGCAGATAGTAATGCATGTTATGAAAACCTCTATTTGGAACAAAGCAGTTGTTGTATTAAAAAGGCCTCATTAAAAAAGAAATTGGGTTTTCCTCAATAATTCCTTAAAAAAAAGGTATGACAGACAGAAAAGAAAAAATGTTTTGAAATATGACTATATGACATAATAATAAGCACCAGGTAGGCCGACTATGGTTCAGTTTTCGTTATGATCCTTTTGCTTCAGTTTTCATTTGAAATAAAAATAAATAACCCTTAAAGAAGATGTCACACCTACTCAACTTTTCAAATAAAATGTTAACCAAACATAATTTCTCACCGTATTTCCTAGCTAGGAAGCCAGTGGCCAACATTTTTATATGATTTAATCGTGCGGCAGAGGTTAAAAATCATGAATTTATAAGTTATCTAAATAATAAGAGCAATATCTGCCAATGTGCTGCGTCTGCCTTATCAATTGAGAGCAATTTTTTACAAATGTAGACAACCATCGCGTCTGCCTTTCATTTTAAAAATGTTTCTCAATACAAAAACAGATATTTGCAAGAAGCAGACGTCTTTATTGCGTCTGCCTCTCAGCTAACTGGTTCTGTTACTTATGAAACTAATAAAAATAGATAAGGCAGACGATTACAGCGCTGATTTTTTGATGGCAGACACTTTTGAGCACTTAGGGTACATACTATTAATGATATACATATAGATAAAAAGGAATACCTTGTACATTTTACTGTGCAAAATTTACTATTCTATTTTTACGGCCATTTATATTATTTTTCTGGCTGTGGATATGGGGCATTCCACGTCAAATCAGATTTTTGTAAAATAGAAAGTTTCTCTTAGAACCAATTGAAACCAGCTTACATAATTTTTTTCTCTGCAAAAGATCGTTAATTTAATTTTATAACACAGGTCTATATGCAGATCTACATAAGTTCTAATAAGGCAGGATAACTTGAAAATTTAAATATCATGGAGAAATAAAAGTTATCGTTATAGTTCAAAGTTGTTTTTGAAAGAAAAAGGTTAAGATTTTTAGCTACATAATAAAATATTTTTGAAAAAATATACGAAGTTGTTCAAAATTTACGATTTTGACATATACAACCTCATATATTTAAAAAAAGCAGTGATCTACACGTCTGCCTCTTACATTTTCCGCTTTAAGGGACGATACTGAAGACAACGAAGTTCTTGGAAAAAACAATAAAATTATGATGTGTAATAGAGTTTTTTTTTTGCAAATTTATTTTTGAAATAAGGTCCACACTTACATTATGCCTATAGCAGACAATTAAATCACGCTCCGCAAGCACTTCCTGCACTACACTTTTTGTTTTCTTTGTCAGGGGCTTCATTTCAACAGTTTTTTTTTTCGAACAAAGTGCTATGGCACAGCAAAGCTCTTTTTTCCTTAAAATTTTCTTAATTTGTTTTTTTGTTGCATTACCTTTTTTGTTGCAGCTACTCTTTTTTATTGTTGCCTTTCTAACATGACTGTTGTTTTAAACCTTTTATAATTTCTAATAACCTACTAATTATAGCTAAAAGCCATGCGCAGCTGTCTTTTCTCAATTTCTATAGCTTCTCTTCAAAGGGCTGCCCTTAATTTGTTAAGCTTTAACTTTATAAAGGAAATGTTAATGTAATGAAAACTTCATTACGTATTCTTTATTGGTAGTGGGTAATTAGATACATTGGTAGTAGCAGAGGTTGCATTATTTCGTAAACGAATTAGATAGACAGGAAAGTGAACTTTGTTTGGCGTTTTAGATTGAAAGCTAATAGTTATGATTATTTGAGTGGCTTTAATTGAATATTAATAAATGTTAATGGACAGGTGTGTATCGGCACAAAAGGTAAGTGAATTATTGTAAAGTGACTTTGGTAAATAAATTTTTGTGTCGTGCATCACGTAGGTTAGGGTAAATTGGAATTTGAAGCGAATAAATTGATGAGAATTCTCAGAAAAATTAGACTAAGACATGCATATGTTTAATAAATTTTTTAATCGATAAGATACTAATAATAGCTTCTAGCTATAGCCTTACTGTTTCAGTTCAATAATGACGTGCAAACTTTAGGTATTAGGCTTTTAAAATGTACTTAAATGAAAACAAAAACCTTATCACTGACCAACATCGGCAATTGAACTTGGAAGTAGTCGACATCGACCACAGTCGATCAAAGTCGAAATCAGTTAAGATTGAAGTCAGTTTCTCTCAAAATCATTTTGGAACAATCTCAGTTATATGTGAAGTTTCTCAGAGTAGCAATCACTGTCGAAGTCAGTCACAGTACAAGTCGAGAAGTAGTAGAAGTCGGAGTAAAAGTTACAATAATGCAAAGTCGAAGCCATTAAAAAACAAAGACTTTGGTGTCACTATCAGATTCAGTCATAGGTTAAGTCCGTCTGCCATTCAAAGTCAGTTTCAGGTGAAGTCAATCATCAAAGTTAAATAAATTGTTTAAATCACAGTTGACACCAGTCAAAGTTGAAGTTAGCTATTTTCGATATAGTCGAAATCAGTCTTAACCGCAATCAGCTAAATTTGAAGTCAGTTACACATCACTCATTCACAGCCGAAGTCAATTAGAGTTGAAGTCACAAACGAAGTCATAAAATTTGATTTCAATCACAGTCAAAGTCAATCGGGTTTAACATTAGTTACTTTCGAAGTCATTCAAATCGAAGTAATTTCAAGCCAAAAGCACTTACAGTCATAGTCAAATAGAGTTGAAGTCAGTTTAAGTCTAAGTAATTCAAATTCGAAGTCAATCATAGTCAAAGTCATACTCCAAGTCATTCCAAACTGAATTCTATTTCTTTCAGGGTCAGTTCAGAGTCCCAATCAATTACTGTTAAAGTTAATCCAAGTTGGAGCTATTAAAATTCAAAGACAGTCTTAGTAGAATTCATACAGAGACAGTCTCACTTGGATTCATGCAGAGTTGCAGTCAGTCACGACTGAAGTCATTCAAAGTCTCAGCGAAAGTTATTCATAGTCGAAATCGAAGGATGTTGCCGTATGAGTCTGATTAAGGCACGTCTCAAATGATGTCATTCAAAGTCAATCAGAAATGAAGTCAGTCGTCAAACTTAAAATATTTTGATTTCAAAGAAATTGAAAGTAGAAGTCAGTGATAGTTGAAGTCAGTTAAAATCAGACACAGTTGAAGTCAGTCAAAGTCGAAATCAGTTATAACCGAAGCCTGTCACATTTAAAGTGTCTTACGCAGTAGTCTTTCACAATCGAAATCAGACAGAGTTGAAGTCAATCAAAGTTTAAGTGATTCAAAGTTGAAGTCAATAGCAACCGAAGTCATTCAATGTCGAATTCTATGTCAGTCAAGGTCAGTTAGCGTCGCAATCAATTAGTCTTTAACTCAATTAAAGTCTAAGTTATTCGTATTCAAAAACTGTCACAGTCAAAATTAGACAAAGTCGTAGTCAGTCAAAGCTTAAGTGATTCAAAGTTGGAGTCAATCGCAACCAAAGTCATTTAATGTCTACGTTCGTCAAGGTCAGTCACCGTCGCAGTCAATTAGTGTTTTACTCGAATAAAGTCGAAGTTATTCAAAGTCAAGTCACAGTCAAAGTCATACAGAGTTGAAGTCAATCACAGTTGAAGTCATGCAAAGTAAGAGTCAGTCGCTGTCAAAATCATTCAAAGTTGAAGTCACTCGTAGACGAATTCAATTGAAGTGAAAGTTGTTCAAAGTAAATCACTTATAGTTGAATTGATGCAGCACTGATTTCAAGGTCAGTCACGTTCAAAGTGGGTCGAATACTGAAGTCAGTTGCAATTAAAGACACTCTGAGTTACAACCATTAAAAGTCAAAATCAGTCATTGTTGAAGTCATTCAAAGTTTCATACCCGAAGCCACATAGTTAGAGTTTCACTAAAATCTTGCACCTGGGAAGTTTTGAATAAAGTTACAAAGCACTAACATAACTCATAAGTGATATGTAAATTATGCGTTTTTTTCTGTTCAAAATTGAAAGTTTTAATTTTATATGTCACCAGTTAATAAATTTATTTGACTATAAAAGCTGTTGTTTTTTTCTTTTCTTTTTGTAACATGATGCATATTTATTATAGCGCTTTTCTCTCATGCAACAAAAACTGTATTCACATTAATTTTTATGACTACTATGTTGCTTTCGTGCGTATTTATAACCCAAACTATGTAATGCCATATCATATTCACTAAAACGGAAATCTATACCATAAGAAACCTTATAAAACTGATGCTATAGCTACCATGCACTTATGGTTATGAAAGCACACAAAACATCCAATTGTTTAAAATTTCTTAAATGTTTCATTTTCATGTGAAGTGGTAATGAACTGAAGTATATACGCACACAAAGTAATGAGGGAACGTAACTATGAGAAAGCAATTGCAGTTTTTTTTTCGAAATGAATTGAATAAATAAATTTTATTGTTATTGCAGTTGGAGAAAAGAAATTAATGCTATCAATTTTTATGAAAACTTGGGAATCTTGTAATACTTAAACATTTTTAGGGTATATAATTGAGGAAACACTTAATTACCTACGATGCATGCCCTAAATAGTGTTTTAGAATATTTTTACAAAATTTTAAATTTATTTTTAAGGAATGCGAAGAACAAAAAATAGAAGGGCAGTTTTTTGTGTGAGGTTTTGCAAAACTTAATCCTAAAAAAAAAAAATATTTGACTTTAAAAAATAAAAAAAATAAGTATGCAATAACCTTCTTTAGCACAAGTATGTTGTCTTAAAAAAGGAATTATTAAAATCAGTTCAGTATATTTAGCGCTAAAGCGTTACAAACCTTTTCCATATGAGCACTGCCGTACACTGGAACTAGAGTTCTATAAAAAAGAGTAACTAGTAAAATTCAAAAAAGTCACTCTATTGCAATTAAAAATTATAGCAAGCGCAAGTCATATTTAAAAATGCGCTAAATGCACTTAGAAATTTGCTTGTGCATATATGAGACTCATATATTTTTCCAGCATTTTAAGTACCTCAGATAAATAATAAGTGCAGAGGGGAATGCACACGATTACAGCGACTGATTTTATGTTGCCATAAAAAAAAATGTCGGCATTTAATTTTTCTTAAACTGTGGCTTACTGCTGCCGGTGCGGGTAACCGGTACAATTTCTTTCTTTGTCATAAAATATTTGAAATAATTATTGGGTGTGAAAAAGTCATCAATTTTAAATTTATCATCTTTTTCTACGGCACTTAATGAAATGCGTAAAAGATAAAAAAAATAAAAACTTCCATGTTACATACAACGCCAAAGAACAAGACGATGGCAACGACGCAGCTGATGATGATGACAAGAGAAGCAAAGGGACTTCAATGGCATTTGAGTAAAATTGAATTTGAGGTGCAGATGTCATTAATTTCAGTCTTTAGTGTTTGTACTGCTGCGAGAACTTTGCTGAAGTTAATGGAAATTTCATTTCTAAAAGGCTACAAAAGAGTTGGGAGCGCGCATTGAGCATAAAAAGCCCTTGGGGAATTACGCTGCGACATTGTGTCTGGCTTGTAAGGCTTTTACGTAGTCATTGCTGCGGCTGTGACTGTGATGGTATTTCTATTACTGTGATGATTTATTTAGTTAATTGATTTTTAAAAACGCCTATCTACGAGTTGCATTTGTGTGGCTTAACATTTCCAAAGGGAATTTTGTGTTGTGCAGTAAGCGATGGAGGGGCCTTAAAATTGATAAGAAAAGGAGAATTTTCAACGAAATTCCCCTTTTTTTATGCACTAAAATTTCGAACTTTGAAAAAACAAACAAATTTTTTTTGATTTTTTTTTTTTTTTTTTTTGATGAAGTGGAAAATCTCTAGAGCCCTTAAAAAAAATCCACGGCAATAAATTAGTGAACGTCTCGCTTAAATTGGCCCGCATCAATTTTGATTTCTTATGCGCAACCTCAGTTTTTTTCTATTTTTTTTTTTTTTTCTCAATTTAAAAATTTTATTTTGATCTCAAACAAAATGTGCTGAAGTGATGATTAAGTGTGTCGTTTCACAATTTTTATTGGCTATATTGACTATATATTTTCTTTCTAAATGAATTTTAAAGCTTTTTTCCTTCTATGTTAACGCGGGAAAAGCTCATAAATAAGCAAAGTGCAGCGTAGCACTTTGTTAGCCTGTGGCGGCGACGCATCCATTATGATTGCAATAGCCCACTATTCATATGGCATGTTCACACTGAAAGCATCATTCAGAAAATTGTTATTTTTATTGGTTTCGATGTTTTTTTCTAATTTATTTTTATTGTCTGCATACGCGATTGCATCATTAGCCGCTTGCTAAAGCTTCAGGCAGTTGCACGCGTGCCGTGCGTTGCTTCTTCAAAATAAAGTTATATGACAAACAAAAAAAAAGAGGAAAAAAGTTTAATGATTTCAAAAATACAAAAAAAAAAAAAAAACACTGAAAACTTGAAGTAAAAAATAATCGACTGACAAATGAACTGAAATGAATCTTCATTTTGTTAGGTTTTTCTTTCTTCATTGGAACTACATTTTACATTTACGTAATAATCCTAAGAATGCCATATGCATAATTTATGTTTTCAGTCCTGTTGCATAGAATTTGTTTTGGGAGGGGTAGCTTGAATGCGTGGAACAGAATTTATGGAACAGATATTGATTGAAACAGAGGATGCAAAAGTGATCGCGGCGTGATGTGTGAAGGCAATGATATTTAGTTGTGTTAAAAATTTTGGATCTTTAATAGTTTTGCGGCGTGAAAAATCAATACGTTTCGGATATACTTCTTAAAATTGTAACTATAGAAAATAATAACATACAATTATAATAAATGAAAATATCGAAAAGTATCGAATGCTATCAAAAATTAGTAATAAATGCCGAAGAACATCAAAAAATTCATAAAACTTCAGCAGTATCGATGTAAGTAAAAAAAACATCGAAAAAGTTAATAAATATCGAATAAAATAACAAAAGTCGAAAAACATCGAAATATCAGAATTCATCGCCACGGGTGCAACCATTTGGAGGGCAGCAAAATGGTCCTCTGGTCCTATATCTTAATTTGCTAGAGTTTTCGTAAGTTTTGTAATTTTGTAACTCAATGTGAGATATATGTCATTTTGGTAGCGTTTTTGGAAAAGCAAAATTGACAACTTTTTTGTTCACAAAAAATTTTTCCTTAACTTTATCTATGTACTTATTTTGGGGCATAGATTCCAAAAACGCTAAACATTATTATTTCTTAACCCTTTCAGGACCAATGTTGCCTATAGACAACATAGTCTTCACATGTCAAAATTACCGTTATGTTATTTTTTTCCGTGATTTGCTTTGCTTTTGTCTTATCTGCAGTTCTGTTTTCAGTAAGGAAGATACAGGATACCGAGGACATAAAAATTGATATCAGTTAACCTTTATGATCATATTAATTGTATTGATCAGCATGAGCTCAAATATTTTTTTCCTTCCATTTTAAATCGGTCCTGAAAGGGTTAAAAGTCATTTTCGTGGTTTTTTGACACTTTTTACAATTATTTGCCCATATCTCCATCAATTCTTATTCGATCTGCATGGATTGTATATCGTTCAAAAGAAAATTTAGTATTATTTGGTTATATACATAGATCGGATAAAATTGAATGAAGTTACACATATTCAATATTCTACTTCAGCAATAGTCAGGCATCATGTCTTCGTTCCAAAAGTCCTTAGGTATAACGTTTTTTAACTGCTACGATCAATGCCGGCTCGATGGTAATTGGCGCCCTGTTCAGAAATAAACAGGCGCTCTTTACTTATTTATACCTACTTTTCAAAATTTATTATGGGCGTTATTCATATCGCGAATAGGTAATTTTAATTCAACAAAAAGCTTATTCTTCTGAACAGATTTATTTAATAGAAATAGTTGAACAATTTATTTGTGATATTGATAGCGATGTAGATTCCGTTAAGTCTTTCTTGATGTGATGTAAGTTAAAAATCAATCAAATTAGGAGAATTTTTTTCTAGCTTTTAGACAAGTGAAATGTTTTAGAACTTCTGAAAAATCGATATTTTGAACCTTTTCATTCTCTACAGAAAGAATCGCTATGGAGTTTAGATAGATGCTGTTGGTTCTTCGTATGTTTCAGCTTAGAAAAGCTCCTTTCATCGTTTGCCACAGAAACAGGAGTCGCTTATAAAATCCTTAGTGAAATCCAAGCTTTTGGGAAAAGACAAATGGAGACGATTCGGTCGTTATTTTATACTTCGGTATGCTAGTTAATTCGAAATATAAAGTGCTCTTCAATCAATATCAAATTATCCTTTGATTCTCAAGTTTTTTGGAATTCAGAGCAATATTTTTTGAGAACTTCGTCGTGAGGTAGATTTTGTAGAGAAATACCTATCGTGTTGATTCAGTCGATTGAATCTCTTCCACATTGTTAATATACAGTCATCAAACGGAGAATTGACGAATTGTATTTCAAACTGTTTTTTGTCAATTTTCATTGACTGATTCGTCTAAAATTTCATAATCAAATTATCTTTTAACATATCTTTCTTTTTAGTTTTTTGAAATTGAGGTTCGATCCTCAAAATTTCTCCAAGTCTTATCGCATACATGACAGTTTTTTCAGACCGCTTTTCTTGTATTTCTCTAAAATTATTTTTATTTATTTATATTATTTTTGTCAACTCACACTTTTTCTGATATTAGCATCTCGATTCTATGTAAATACGAACTACCTTAAAGCTTCCAAAAATCATATTGTAAACAATTTCACTAGCGCAGATGTCATGAATTTCCAAACTGTTTGCAGAGAAAATTAAGAAAAAAAACAAAGCATCACCAAGGCGCCCTGCACTAAAAGGCGCCCTGCACTAAAAAGGCGCCCTTTTCGGTTTAACGGCTCGAACACCCCTCGAGCCGGCACAGATTACGACGTCCTGGTGGAAGCGTTCGCTTATCAGTCTTCGCACCCAAACTCGGAGTGAAGCACTCCAAATGGCTGTGCAGAAATTGCATTCTCAATAACATGCGCGCACCAGAAATTGGAAAAATCGTTTCTTGTTAAATATATTCTTCGAATAACTCATATGTACTGAACGGAATTACAGTGGTCATTCACTGCGACACAAGCATAAATTTCTAAAAAAACATAATACTGAAATTCCGCCTATCTGATAGCGACGCCCTGGGCAGTAGCATATACTGAGCTGCCTGCCCTTTGGTTCAAAGCTAAGGATGTTTAAGTAAAATATATTGTCGTAAAATAAACCTTTCAAATGAGGCACATTTTCCATAGTTAAAAATAGGTTCGTGGGCAGACCTTCGATAGTAAGTGTAGTACAGCGATGTGGTAAATCAATCATTACATACTCAACTCGTTTCCAGAAAGCATCGATCGAAATTAAAATATTAAAATTACAACTCTTCTCAAACTCTTCAAAGTAATGACACTTAATGCGGATATCTTTGAACATAAAAATAAGATTAAAATTAAAACAAACAAAAAATAATAGGGAATCATATAAAACACTATCATAGTTACTGTTATAAACGTGTATAGCATTTATCAAAGATATATTTCTATATTTTAAATTCTCACAAGAAAAATCGCTTCGCGTTGATTTTGCCTGATTTCAAAGATACCCAAAACCACATGCTGCTATGCGCCTCTATAAAATCTATCTATATACCTCTTAAGCAGGTAGTGACAAGCTGTACACAACTAAAGTCCCAACTAACCTAAGAAAAATGCATTAACATTTTTCTTTTACATACACACAAACTTTTTGAATTCGCTACACAATTTTAAATCAGAAACTGATTTTTTTTTTCTTTAAAAATTTATGAGCCTTGAAAAACAATAGAAAAGAAATGAAACTAACAATCAGTTGAGATTTTTAATGTTAAATTCTTTTAGGTGGTAGGTCGCTTGTTCAATCAGTCGTTCAGTCGTTTACACAGGATACAATTTCGACACACAATACAACATGCTGTCTAATGCATCCTTAACATTTTAGGGTGTTTCTTTGGCTACTTTTATGCTGCTGCTATATGTTTCATCGTAGTTTTTTTCGTTCTCTCTCGCTAGTTTACTTTCTTGACATCTTACACCTGCCCTTTTTTTTGCTGTGTTCCTATTTTATTTACGTTTTTATTGTGTATCTTCTAAAAACAGGCAGATGTTCGCAACTTGATTTATTTTTTCTATTAGAATTTTGAAAATCTTTTGTGAGAGTGTGTGTACAACAATTAATGTTAGTTTTGATGTCCACTTTTCATGGTGCTTCCAAAAATCATTTATTCTTATTGAGGTTCGAATTGTGCAGGTAGTAACTGTTGAAGAAATAATACACAAAAATCTGTAGAGAAAAGTAAGGCGTTGATTTTTTGGAGGTGGTCACTCTTTTGACTCTAATGAGCAGTAATTTATTAAAATAATCGTTACATCAATATTTTGCTAAGGAAAGCATCATTTCCAAAAAAATGCCAAGTTTCAAGGTAGTATATGTACAGCATGTCCAGAGAAAAAAATAAACAGGGTACATCTGGTTTTGTTTTAGTTGCTATATCTCAAAAAAAAAAAGTCAAAAATAATCGGTCTTTTCAAAAAGTTAAATTCGCGAAAAAAACCCATAAGCCGAAGTTTTTACTAAATATTTTACTGAAACTTGCTTATATATTCTGTTGAACTGCAGTTGCAGATCAAAATTTTCCGCACACAAATTCTAACCTGATTTTTTTCCCCCTTTCATTTCAGACCACTGCTTGACATAGCATTACCACATCACAATGTAGCCGATGGTACGAGTCCCAACACCGCCAATAATCTGGCCACACCACCTACCTCCACAATTAACCCACCATTACGCGCTAATTTTCGTAAGTGGTTTTCACGTCCCACGCTGCCTTTTATTATTGGCATACTGGCGTTGGGTGGCGTTGCCTGCACTTTGGGTGGCATCGTTCTCGGCTCAACCGGTCTAATAGAGCACTCAACACAATATCTGAGTGCTGCTTTGCTTATGATCGGTATTGGCGTTTCGCTGTTGGTTATATCAGGCGCTATTTGGCGTTTAAGTTTACCCGATGATGTTGATGAATGCCCATGCTATAGACATATGGAAACATGTCGAAATTGTAATAGTCCGTATTGCAATAACCGTTTGCTGCCGGGCAGCTATTTGTATCCAGAATTTCAACATCGTCCACCACCACCATCGTATTTGACTTCATTGAATGAATGTGCCGCTATGGGGTAAGTTGAAATTTACTATTTTTGGCTTATGCATAGAAGAAATATATTTGATCTATTTTTGAAATTTCAGACTTCTCTTTCATCCTGCCGCACAGCCACAGCAAGCTTTTACTGCCGCCCTGAGAATGAATACACCACCACCACTATATCGATCGACAAATTCTTTGAGGTGAGTTAGTGTAAACTTATTGCAGCTCTGTTTTTGTATGGGATCTGTTGGAACTATAATAATGACAGGGAATATCTACTGAAATATGAAATATTGAGTTATATTTTTTTCATATGAAATATGGAATTCTAAAAAAGAAATATTGTAGAAATGTTCCAAAAACTTTGTCAAAGAAATTATGCAATGGACTAAGATTTTGAATAAGGGTTTCAATTCGCATATTGTTTCCAAGGTCAAAAAAATACCAATGACCAAATCAAAGTTTTTCGGTTGAAACTTAGATTTTCGAAAAATAAGATAAATTCCAATGACACTCAAATTCATGTAGAAAATAGTTTCAGTTTTGTCTAAGAGAAAAAAAACTTTTCTAAAGCGTAATGGTATACACATGAAATTTTAAGCAATGAATTCCAACTTACTAAGTAAGGTGATGAAAATGTACATTACTAGGTAACGTAAAGTGTAAGGTATTGATTTTTTTTAATCTGTTAGAATCTCTACCAATTTTTTATATGGCTAAGAAATAAATCTTCCCTTATACAAGGTTGAAAACTTAAATGAAAAATAAATGAAATAGTACCTAAGCATTAAACTTTACCCTACATATTAACGTGATGAATTCTAACTTCCTAAGGAAGGTGATGAAACTGGGATTTAATTTTGTATATAGTCTTAAAAATGCTAATTTTAATATTGACACATAAAGGCAAAACAATGAACACTATAAATAGTAAGCCATGAATTCTACCTTACTGAGAAAGCTCGTAAAACTAAGTATTACTTTGTATGCATTACTATGTAATTGAAGTTATAATAAACCTGGATTTAATTTTATCAAAAACAAAAACTATGTAGTCTTAGCAAAGCTTGTTTTAATAACAAGACATGCAAAATAAGCAAAATGATATTTACAGTAAATTGTAAGCGACGAACTCTACCTTACTGGGAAAGCTGATGAAATGACAGATTACTAAGAAATTCAAGTTGTAATGCATCTAAACTTATTTATGATTTCAATGTTTGTAATGAAACTATGGAAAATAATTTCAAGAAAATGCGCTCATAAAGGGTATAGTAATCAGACTTCTAGATGGTAATACTAAATAAAAGACTGTTTTGTGAGAAAAACTTTTGGTTTTATGAATCTGCCAGCTCAAAATTATCACTAAGCCGGTGATCTTTTGAGATTGTATCGGCTTAAAGATGCACGAAAAAAGTGTTTAATGCAATAAAAACTAAATTAGTTCAAGAGGAATTCATTTGAGGAAGTTTTTTAAGTAGCTATGTAAGCTTATAGCTGAAGTAGTTAAGCTCAATTATTTTAAAATTTTGTATTTAAATAAATCATTACTTGTCCTCAAAATTAAGTATAAAATTAATTATACTCTTTATAATTTCAGCGTTTATATGCCCAATTCAAATAACACAACTACCATGACCACAGCACCACCAAATCTGAGCACCACAATATCGATGCCTGTCACAAACTCTGTAAGCATTTTGCCGGATCATAATGCGATAACCATGAGTGTTGTTATGGAAAATCTGCAGGCACAGACACAAGCGCTTACCAAAGAAATCAACTATTTGGAGCTGGATTAAGTCTTCAAATCAGTTGCTTAATGGTAAAGCACACGCGCTCAATATCTGTTAAGTTACTCAGGCTTAGACTGGACCATTGTTACTGCGTTCTATTTGTTCGTTGTACATTTATGATGACTGATTTCTAAAATTTTAACATTTATGCATATTATTTTCATTTTAAGAAATTTTAAGCTTATACTATTAAAAAAATAAAACTAATCGTCATTAAGAAAATTCTCTATTTGCTTATTTACATTAAGATTTTAGTTAGTCTAGAAACAATTTACAAAAGCAAAGATGTGTGTTCTTTAATATATGTATCTGAATAACCCAATAAAAATTAAGGAAAACTAATATGATTTGTTTGTGTAAATCAAGCTTAAATCATTAAATTGTATAAACTATAACATTTTAAAAGTATTTCATAAAAAAAATGTATTTTTACATATGTTTTGTTCAATATTTTTGTATGCCAAATTTTAAATATAGAAATATATTATACATATTTTAAAAATAAATTTGCAATAATTTTTTTTATTGGTATAATTCTTAAAACGGATGGTTTTTATATAAAAACAATGTCTTGAATGTATGTAATAGTTTGACATAGTTATTTATTGAAAAGTTAAACAGTAATTTAGTTTTACAAGTATAGAGTATTTTCATACTTTAGACCCTTATATGTCTAAATCAAGTGGGGTCCTCTCATGACTTACTGAATTTGTTTGTGATCCTTTGAGCATTAAAAGATGCCAGGCGTCAGGGATGACAAATGATGTCATGATTACAGTGATGGTAAAAAAATTCGCAATTCTATATCCATAATAATACATAAATGCAGTGGCGTACCGAGCACCCTACCAACAGAAAATGTTCCCTGTTTTATTATAAAATCATCTACACATTCTCTCCAACTATTTACATTCCAACATTTACAAAATGTCGTAGTTATGCTTACAACAATATCTTAATTTCATATTACGAGGCCCCCAAGTGGTTGCGCACGGTGCGGCCGCCTCCTCACCCCTCCGCCGTCCCGGAAACGCTACTGCATATATGACCCCTTGGGTAAGTGGAACAAAAGTTTCAATGACCACGCAAGAATCCTAGACAGGATTTTGAGTTATTGCCCAATAAAGGTCACATTAGCCGTGTTTTATTCGCTTTCTAGTTCAATTGATTAAACTTTTTTGTCTTTGCTAAAGTTTGAAACATCATAGACAGAAACCTAAAATAATCGAAAATATATGGCAACTTTGCTGGAATTTTGAAGACGCGTTCTTAGGTCACGCGAGGCCTTAGGCACTCAGTCAGTCCTAGGCCCAAATATTAAAATAGAAACACATAATAATAAAAACAGTGATGAAACAACAGAAAATGAAAAGAAAACGTTGGTGTTAGCGTCTGCGACACCACAAAAACAGTTTGAAATCATTTGATAGCAATAATTTGGAAAAAAAAATATATGTACTGATACGTGAGGCCCCTTACCACGCTAGGCCCCGTTCAACCACACGACCATAAAGCTGGCTCTGATTTTAAAATAGAATTTCTGTCACACACTGTCATGCACCCTATTGGTCAAATGCAGAATTATAAAAGGTTAAACCTATGCGTTTTATTCACTTTTAGGTTTAACCAAAGCGAATACAACACGGCTATTTTACGTTCACTTGCATACGAGTATTAGATTTTCGGCGAAAGTAAGGATATCTCCAAAGACACGATTACGATTTTCGTGGCGCCGCGATATAACGATAGTTTTCATTAAAACACGTAAAAAAAAAACTCGAAATTTCAAGTAATAAATAAATAAAGAAATATCTCGCTTGGTTTTCGTTTGCTTATTTTTAAAAGTTTCCTCATTTCAAATGAATTAAAAATACTGTTTGGATAACTTTGATAGCTACAACTGTTCGACAGTAGCGTCCACTTTGTATGAGTAGTGAAACTAACAGCAATTCATACAACCAAATTATGGTGTTTGTCTATGCTAAAAGAAAACTAAACCAAGAGAGCAAACTTGTAATTTCAACACAAAAGTGTACCAACACTTTGGTTAGCTAAATCGGCCAACAAGTTGTAATGTCTAGTTAGTGCTTCAGTTTTCATGAAATTTGCAAAAGCGCGCGTTTTATTTGCTCCATTAAATTTTGCATATTTTGCAATAATATATTAATAATAAAATTATGAAAAGTGCTGATATCTATTTAGTTACAAATTTGGAGTCATTAAGTCATAAAATATTTTAATAAATTTGAGTAGAAATGAAAAATCGCATATAAAACGTTGCCGTCGGCAGAGCAGCCAGTGAGAGTGCAGTTGTTTTTGTTGTTAATTTAAAAGTGATTTTACTAAAAATCTTTTCGTTTGCTCACAAAAAATGCAAGAAGTGCTCTAATTAAATTTAGTTCTTTCGAAAATATTCGAATGTTTGTTTTCTTTATAGAAAATAATTTAATAAAACTGCTTAAATGGTGTGTGTGTATTTATTGGTTGTTGCTAAAATGCATTGCAGTTGCTGCCTCAGTGCGGCATACGCACTATGGTTCTGTTCAAAGCTATATTTCAGTGCTTTCAAAATGTTTTGCGAACTAATTTTTGGCAGTGGTTTTTCAATTGTGCAATTCACAAGAGGCTGCAAATGGTAAGTGATTTCTGTTATGTTTTTCTATTATTTATTTAAAATTTCTATGTTTTATTGATGCAAATGTTTAACCACCTGGTTGACGTATTTCTAATTCCACCGATAAGGTTAACGTTAACAATATTAGAAATAATTTTCTATAACATCTTGAGCTGTATTGGAGCCACAAATATATAAATAACTCCATATCAATTATAGTAAAAACTGCAGCTCACTATATATCATTGTTCTTGTGTGATTTATTTAATTTAAATAGGTCAAATTTTTCAATTATTTTAAACACAAAAATACCTAATAAGACCTCATCCAACCAAAAAAACAAAAGCAACAGCATATACCCAACGCATTACAATTATAGTACATATATAATAATTAAGTGATTTAAAAAAACAACACTTTCCATATGTATTAACAAGGCCAGAGTTTAACCCTAATAATAATTTAAAAACATTTAATAGATATAGGTCATTAATAAGGAAACGACGCAACAAACATTCTACAGCATGTTTGTTTATGTGAAAAATAAAGTTCACAACAGTCAGTCCCCTGCCTCACTTTATAATAATTAAATATTTATAATGTTAGGCTGTAGTTTATTAAATGCCATAACTTAACATGCGATAATATTTCTCAGCGCAAAGGATATTGGAAACTCTTGTAAGAAATTTGAAACAGTTTGTGATTGTATATCGTAAGGCAAAGTTTTAAATTAAAATTCCAATTGTCACAATGAATTTATATCAAATTGCTGCTATTGTTTCGGCTATAATTTGTCTAATGGGAATTTTATTGGGTTTTGTGGGATTTCCACTATTGTTGGTGAAAATGATTAAAAGTGTAAGATTTTGAAAGATAATGGTGTTAAGAAATTTCTAAAAATTAAACTAAATTATAGTCCATCAATTTGAAGCCCGGTTCCGATATACGCGCTATGTGGGAAGAGGTGCCATTTCCAGTGAATTTTTCAGTTTATGTCTTTAATTTGACAAATCCGGAAGAAACTCAAAATGGTGGTAAGCCAAGGGTGTCTGAAGTTGGACCGTTTGTTTTTGAGTAAGTGATTTTCAAAAAAAAAAATCAAGTTTATTTCAAACATTTTGTTATTATTTTTAATTTCTTATTCGGAATTGTGCTTGCTAGCGATTATTGATAAAATAAAATTAAATCAAAAATTTTTATTTTTACTCCGATGATATTGAACTAAATATATCTTTATTGATTATTTTAATGAGCTTATAATAGGCGTGAAACACAAATAAATTGAAAATTAAAAAAATTGTGCAATATTAGGAAAAATATTAAAATTCGAACTCAATATCAATTATTATTTTCCATAGAGAATGGAAAGATAAATTCAATGTAATAGACATTGAGGCAGAGGATGCAGTCACATTTAATATGCGTAATACATTTATATTTCGTTCGGATCTTGGACTTAGTGGAGAGGAAATAATAACAATGCCACATCCACTGATACAGGTCAGTTAGATGATTTTGAAATTATATGCCATCAATAACAGCTCTGCACCTTTATATTTTTAAGGTAATGGCAATTTCCATTAAACGTGGCAACCCCGAAATGATAAACGTTGTGGCCGCAGCATTTGATGGAATTTTTAAGCCCAGTTCCCCATTTGTAACTGCACCCTTTATGGATATATTCTATCGTGGCATCGATGTTGATTGTTCAGCAAATAATGAAGCTGTTCAAGGTATTTGCATGAATTTTCATGCAGGTGGCGTTAAGGGGGCAGTTAAAGTAACGGAGACACTTTTTAAATTTTCACTAATGGGTGCTGTAAGTAGTCTTGGCGTATTTATGGGTGTGGTAGTTAAAAATACGTTGTTTTAACTTTTAGAAAAATCAAAAAAAATCGTTGCAAAATTTGAGCCTGAATCTTAAGACGTAGTCCAAAAAGTTTGAAATTTTATAGGGGAAAATTAATAGTTCAGTTTAAACTCATATAACTCAGCTGAAAAAAATTCTAAAATTTTAGAGCTAAAAATTTCATTAAAGCGATACTTGTGGCTTTAAAAAGCTGTCATACATAAATCCATGCTTTTGTGTTTAAAAATATTATTATTATATTAAAAAACTTCATTTTATATATTCATAATAATAAATATTACTCATACGACCTGTTATCCTCAAATATTGCATGCAGTTGACCAAATACCATTTTTTATATGGTATTTGCTGTGCTGAATATATATGCAGCAGCCAAATTACTCAAAATTTTATTTTTATAGTTTTTGAAATATATAACGCAGCTGCAAAAATTGTAACACTAAAATTTTATAAAAAAAATTTCGTGCCAACAGTGAGAAGACTAAGGTATTGGATACATATGCAATGGTTTTTCAAAGCTGAAACAGACGCTTTTAAAACCATTTTTTAAAAAATTCATAAAATTTTGTTAGCAGCGGTGTATAATTTACAAATCTTAGGCAAAAATTAAGATTTTAGCACTTATAGGTTAAATATTTCGAAATCCTGAGATGATAGAGGCATAAAGCAGTCAGCTTTAGATTCAACACTTGAAATATATATCTATGCTGGAGTAAAGACACTACCGAACTTAAATTTAACACACAAAAAAGCATTAAAATAATGCTGTTTTGTCTACCACGCAAAATAATTACGATTAACGGGTCGTATGAGTAACCTCTAATACTTTAACAGAAAAGACACTTTTTTTCAAACAGCTGTAACTGTTACAAATATAAAGGTATTAATATTTATAAAACGGTTTTTTAAAGCAAAAACTGTGTAATATATGAAATATTTGCACGTAAGATTTTAAATATTATTTCAGCTGATTTATATGAGTTCAAACCAAAACTTAAATTTTCGAAAACCAAATCCAATACAAAACTTTAAGCTCTTGTAGATAGTGTTAACATTGAGATATCAAACTCGAATTATTTTTTTTTAAATTTTTGCTCTATTTCTAAGGACTTTAATTTCGTCAATAAATTTGAAAAACATTTTTAAATATCACCCAAGTATATATGCACTGAAAGAGCCTCAAACTCTATGAAATATTTTGTAAAACTTATAATTCCCATCATCACATCGCTCTTCAAGGGCAATCACAGCGATGCTGGTCACTTTAAAGTGAGCCGCGGTACAAAAGTCAGTCACGATGTTGGTAAAGTACTTCAATATAATGGTGCTGATGAGTTGAGCATTTGGAAAGGCGAGCAATGTAATCGTTTTCATGGCACTGATTCAACCATATTTCCACCGATGATGAAACCAACCGAGGGTCTTTGGAGCTTTTCCGCCGATCTTTGTCGTTCGATGGGAGCAAGTTTTCAAAAGCCTGTTACTTATTTAGGCGTGCCAGCGTTACGTTATGTTATGGATTTTGGTGATCCAAAGGTTGAAGATAAAAATTCATCATTACTAAGAAATATTTAATATTTAAAATGTTGATTTTTTCATGCGTAACATAGAATGAACCAGAAAATCAATGCCTCTGCAAAGATTATCCAAATGATTGTCCAGCCAAAGGTACCATGGAATTGAGTCTTTGCAATCAATCACCTATGATTGTATCGTTGCCACATTTTCTCGACGCTGATACCAAATTGTTGGAGTCCATTGATGGCTTAAGTCCACACGTTGCGAAACATGGCATTTTTATTGACTTCGAAATAGTAGGTCCACTTTTCCGTTTGCGTTTGGAAAATAATTTTTAATCTATTTTTATTCATTTCAGATTTCTGCTACACCTTTGTCTGTTGCTAAACGTATGCAGTTTAGTCTTGATGTAGAGCCGATTCCGGAAATTGAGGTTATGAAGAATTTAAGACCACTTGTTATGCCACTCTTTTGGGTTGAAGAATCAGCTAATTTGGATAAAAGTGTTACGGATATGTTGAAGTCAAAAATTTTTGGCGTTTTCAAGATGAACAATGCTTTTAAGTGGGCTGCGACTATACTTGGTGCGGTTGGCCTACTACTGTCCTTGTATTTGATGCGATCAAGTAAAAAAGACAAACAGATTCAAGTAATGGAAGCTCAGCCACAATAAATTTAAAATAACTGTGTGCTTGGATAGTAAAAATTAAATTTTATAAATAAAGTAAAATATCTATGTTTATCGTTTTTAAATAATAATTGTTAGAGTTTATACACTGGTTAAAATTCAACCATTATAGTGGCAATGCAAACAGCTCAATACCACTTACCTGACAAGTTTTTTGATTAGCGGCGTGGCACCGCCCCTTAAATATTTTTTTAAGATTCAATCTAGGTCCATACCAAATTTCATCAAAATCATTCCATTAGCTTAGTAGTAAAAACGTAGTTTCCTGTTTAAGGCGTGACACCGCCCACTTAAAAACAAATATCCTTGCTCAACAATCAATCGATATCCATTGCAAATTTCATCAATTTTGGTGTAGAGGCTCAGCCATGACAGCGTTTTCTGCCATAAGAGGCGGTTCCACGCAGACTTAAGGAACATAGTGTTTTCAATATCCTTTCTTGTGGCTCAATTAAGCTCTAAGCCAAATTATATCAAAATCAGTTCATTATTTTAGGCGTGCAAACGTATTTTTCTGTTAGAGGCGTGGCACTGCCTACTATCGAAAAATAGATTACATTCTGTTCTGCCCACCTTCACAGCCTTTCCAACCAAAAATCAAATCAAACGATTGTGTTATGGCAGTTAAAAAGAGATGAAACCCTTTGGCATGAGAAGTGCATAGGTGCCCCTAGTGACAATCAGGCTGCGCTAAAGGCTCTTGCTAACCCGATCAGCTATTCGAATATCGTAAGCGCGTGAAAGGTGAAACAAGGCACAATGTGTTGAATTCAGGCCCGGATTAAGAAATTTGCCGCCCCTTCGCCTGAAAACTTCTTCATTTATTAGACAAAATTATTTTTTTTTGTCATTTATGTTAAATTTTTTAATAAGCAAAAAAAAAACGTCCTCGTTGCGGAACGAAAAACACTACCAAAATTAAAACCAAATTTAAAAACTTTTTCAAACTTTCCGCCAATATTCGCCGCCCTTTAAATCTTGCCGCCCTAGGCACGTGCCTACTCTGCCTGTAAGGTACATCCAGGTCTGGTTGAATTCCTGAATACAGTAATGTCACTGTGAATGAACTGAATTTGCTCATCAGACTTCAGCGGCCACTCCAATGAGCTTGGAGCCATCCATAGACATCAATTTTGCGGAAGCCACTTATTAGATCGATGACTTTATGAGTATTGTTCAAGCAAGGATGTTTTGTCTAAGCTTGGATCTTACAGAAGGTTTCGTGAAAGCATCGTCTAGGAAGTAACGAAGTTTATCCTTAAGCTGGGAAAAAATTACATACAAGGGTTAATCAAGGGACATAAAACATGTGTGCAGCACTTGTCTAACATGGGTGGCATCCTCAATGCAACCTGTCATTCTTGTCTTGAGGATGACGATACTACTTGTAGTTATCCGGTTTTCACAAGATGCAGCATAAGATTGTTGGGTAGTGATGTCTTTTCTTCATCTCCAAAGAATTCCGAAAAAGAGCAACTTTAACTAATTAGAATGAAAATACTTAAACTTCCAAAATCTGTTCATAAGGAAATTAGGTTAAGGTCACTTGCATATAGCAAGTTTCACTCGGAAGGCAGTTTGCCCATAGTGGTACTCTAAACATATAAAGTCCTCTCTCTTATTCTAAAATGAATGTGTGCGAACTATCCAGAAGCTTTGATGAAGTTGAAGATGCTGGTGAGCACCAACTCGGCTAGTTCATCAAAGCCAGCAAAGAATGCAGCACCAAAACATTTGATTCGTTTCCTCATTTCCACGGGGCATTCGCATAGTAGATTTTTGACCGTATCAGCCTCTTCTTTAGGGAAAATTTATTAGAAGGGCTTTCAAGGAGTAAGAGCTTCGCCAATCGAAGGCTATTAGCCTTCTTAGCTATTAAGCTTCATAAAATCAATAGAGAAAATACTTTCAACAGCGTTATATTAATTGATCAATTAAAGACGACACTGAATTATTTTTTTTTTTAAAGTACACAATTATTTATTAAATATTATAACTATACAACTTTTAAGCTACAACTAAAAATTAGAACATTAGATATCAAAACACACAAGGGAAAACTACAAAAAAAAACTTTACTAGAGGGTTATTTTTAAAAAAAGTAACTTATTGCAAAACGGAATTATAAATTTTGACTTTGGTTTTGTTTTCGCCTTACATTGTTTTTATTTTTTTTTTTTTTTGTTTTTCTTTATGTTTTTGCTCAATATACGAGTAACTACAAGTGAACGTCTAATGAGCATCACTCAAACACTTAATATATAAACTTATGCTTTGTCCTTAGGTATGCTACAAGAAATTCAATAGTTTAACTACTAAATTATAAAAATTAAATATTAATTAATTACATACATATATATTTACACAACTTTTGTTTTAAGAAAAAATTGAAGATAATTCCGTATTACAGAGAATTCATTCACTAAATTAAATTTAGTTGGTAGATAGCAAAACTTAAGGAAAAAGCTAATTTTTGTGCATATAAAAAAAAATGACATATCACCAACATTTTTTTTTTCTGTTTTGTTTTTAATTTTATTACCATAAACCAATCTTAAAGTTTCTTATGTTTTTTATTCGACGTTTGCATATTACGTATCACATCAGGACGTAGCAGCAGACGCTTCAAAACGTAAACAATCAAATAGATGATGCCTAAGTAAAGTGCCAGTACATCGACGAGATAATATTGCAGCCAACTGTAAAGAAAGGTTTTTTTTTTAATTAAACTTAAAGAATTGGGGCCTCTTTATCTATCACGATTTGTCTAGTTTCGTCTCTAATTTTCAAGCCTGAAAGTATGCTATTTATTTTGAATGAAAACAAAAATATCTAGCAGCTTGTGCTTAATGAATTAATAGCTAGATATATAAAAATTGTTGTGGCATATTTTTAGGCTTGCAAATTAGAGAGCAAACGAACGACTCGTGATACGTAAAGAGGCGTTTAATCTTTTAATTTAAAATACCTCATATTTCTGGCTGGTGACTGCAGATGATAAGCGCCCTTATGCCGCAGCACGTACTCTGTCCAATAGATTGATGTTTCTAATGGCGTGGTGCGTTGATCCAACAGCAATTTTTGACGGAATCTGTAAGATGGGAATTTATTGAGATGTGAAAACAAAATACTTCTTCAATGTATATTTCTTTTACGAAATTCCGTGAGCTTTTCTGCTCTAAACTAACCTTGCTGCATTCCTATACTGCGGATCATGTATCACCTTCATAATGGACTTATACAGCTGCGCTGCACTTAATGTTGCCAATTCTAATTTAATAGCATAACCATCGACCTCTGCTTTGATCGAATTAACATCATGATCCATAAAAACTGGCATCGTCACCACCGGCACACCGTGATACACCGTCTCAAACATACTGAGCAGACCACCGTGTGTAATGAAAGCTCGTAGCTTACGATGTCCCAATATATCCTGCTGTGGCAACCAACGACTTAACTTTACATTTGCGGATAAATCATGCATTTCAGCAGCGTTGCCTTCATATTTCCACAGCACATGATAGGGTAGACGCGCAAAAGTCTTAACCAATAAACGACGCAAAGATTCTGGCATATTGGCAGCTTTTACTGATGAACCCATTGAGACATAAATGAAACCCGATGCACCGGATGAAACAATAAAATCTTCCAGATCCTTTGGCAAGGGCTTGGCAGGTTTGCAATGTATGCATGCGACTTCGGCAACATTAGGATTTAGTGCACGCGGATAGGAGACAACAGCATGACCATTTTGTAGTATGAAGCTTACATTTTTCGATATATCATAGGGATGTGGTATTTGTGTGCCGAAATGTTCACGCAACACTCTGTGCACACGATGCATAACGAACTGCAAATCAAAATTGTATGAATGTGGCTCATATTTGTAATTGCTATATGCTAATGTACCTTATGCATTACATCTGAAAAAATTTGCATAGCCGTATTGGCTGCACGCTCCAGTAGATTCATGTTATCCGAAAAAGCCGAATAGAAGTTTGGCGTCACTGCATATGAGCCTGGATTGCCGCTTTTGGCTAGACTGCCCGTATAGAAACCTACAGTATTCATATACATGAAGGGTATCTTGTAATGATAGACCATGCCGAGCGCACACTCGGGAAAGGCACCATCCAAAATAGCCAGATTAAAGCTACGATTCATAAGTTCTTTGGTTTCAGCATCATTCATCATACCATCGCATGCCTAAAGAGAGAGAGCGCACATAGTTAATGATATATTCAAACGGGCTATAGTTATAGTTTATATAAATAAGCAACATTTATTTATGTATTTTATTTTCATACCCAAGAGGATATCTATCTATCTATCGTTTCTATGAAAAAAAAAGAGTGTCTGGTTTTGGCGTAAAAACGAGATAAATGGGAAATGGGCCGTTTTTTGATGCCAGTGTGAAAGACACGATGTTGTTTTCAGAATTCACAAAGTTAAAGGAAACACTTCTATATACACCACTTTTCAATATACACTCGAAAATTTCGGATAAGACCTTAGAGGAATTACAGAGTTAGGCGAAATCAAACCATATAAAGACCTATTTCAAGACACAGTATGATGGTGGACAACGATATACAGCGACGGCACAGAAAAACGTTGATAAAGTGCCTCATCGACAGGCCTGAAATCCAAAGATGACAAAAAATATGAACATAAGCAATCGAAATATTTGTCGCATACTAATTGATAAGCTTAAGGTTCGGTCTTTGAGAAAACCCATAATTGAAGTGCTGACTCCTGTTCAAAAAACAAAAAAAAATGTTGACTTGTTCAGAAGCGCTGACTTTTCGTCGAAAAAAATGTTTGCATTAAATAAGGCGTAACCAAACAAAATGATCAGGTCTGCTCAAAACATGTTCGCGCAAATCATGGTTTGGGGTGCAAACACCGAAGAGTTGGCCATCGGTCTCACCTGATTTGAAGCCGCCCGATTATTGTCTATGAGGCCTTTTGAGAGCCAGGAATTGTGCTAAAATTCTGATATCAATTTTGGCTCTGAAAACGGAATTAAATAAGCCTGGAAAAAAATTACATCAAGTGCCGTTCGAGCGGCGTGCAACTCGTTTCGGAAGTGCCTTAGTCTGGATATACAAGCCAAGGGAGGAATTATGACTATTACGCTGAATAATCAGCATTTAAATAAATGCATATGAATAAAAATATATAGAATACAAACAAAGTTATATCATTTCTTTTACAGAGACATGAATCGCATAACTCGATATAATGGTGAAGTTATAAGAAAATTTACTCTCAAACGTTGAATATTGCTAATTTCTCCGTAGCCATTTTGTAGAAACTTTTTTCTTTAAATTTCATTTCAATTTTTTAATTTGCTCGAAAAATTTTCTTAATATAATTTTTTGTTTGCCTAACATTTCGCACACTTTGCATGTAGAGTTGTAGGCAGAGTGTCTGTCATCTGCTAATTTTGTATACGCAGATGTAAGGGGTCTTGCCTGATGACTGCATGCTTCGTATGTGAAGATGTAGGCAGTGTGCCTTTCGTTTGTTACACATTGTATATAGAGATGTAGGCAAACTGCCTACAAAGCGGTCAAAGCTTTGTATAAAGAAGCTGAAGCTTTGAGCATTACTGCTTACAAAGTGTATAACTATTCATCGGTGTTGTTTATAACATATTTGCCGCGGGGGAGTATTGCATTGTGTACTCTCTATTTCTCAATGTACATAAGTGTGGTTATTTCTCTTCCATATCATTTTGGGTTTCGTCTGTTTATTTGTGTACTTTGCAGAAGTTACGAGATATTTCGTAACAAAATATTATAATGGTCTTCACAATCATTACAAAAGGTTGTATTCTGAAACGATTCTAGAATATTTCTGATAAATTTTTGGTGCATAATTGTTTTTCAATGATTTTATGCCCCATGTAGTGTTTCTAAAATTAAGTGTTCTCAAAGCTTATTATTCCCAAAATGATGGATATATTACCGTGCAACGAAAAATGTAATTTTTTTCTGATAGCATGTAATATGGTGTAACACACGCACTAAGCGTAACAGCCAAAACACATGATGAAAATTGCAGCCTTGAACTGTACTCAATTTTATAATAAAAGCAACAACAACAACAACCAATAGTGTGGAAACACATCGTTTTGCTATCGTACGAGCAGCTGGAAATATGGTGCATCCACTTTATGTTTTTCAACAACACTTGGAATTAATGCTGGCAACATAACAACAGCGCAAATTGCAACAAAAAAATGTGAAAATTTAAATTGCAGCTAAAAACTAAATAAAAACGTAAAATGTACGTTAATGAACCCATTACATACTAATGAACATATGAAATGTATGAACGCATATTTAGTTTTTTATTTTTGCAACAATTTTTACAAATACAAATACATTTTCTAATTGAAAAATCATGTTGCACATTAGCTTTTTTTTTTAAGTTTGACCTGTCATCAGCTGTCAATTTAATTAGCTGTCATCCTTTTTTTACAAATTGTCATCTGTCATTTTATTTGTTAAATGATTTTTCTAAAGTTTCATATTCGTCATGCTTTTAGTGAAAATGAATGCAAAATAAAAATTGCAGCAGAATAAAAAATGCATTGTCAACACGACCGTTTTATGCACTTATTATAACTCATTCGAAGATGACTTATTAGCATTTGTGTGATTTTTCTAAAAACAACGTTAACACTTCCTGCTTGTGTTTCTCTGACCCATAACGGATCAAACAATGGCGGTCGTTTGTTTAAATCTGATTTTCTAGAACTTAGAGACTATCAAACAATTCAGCGCCAAACATGTTATACACAACATCGATGAATAGTTATATTAATTGTAGACGACAGTAATGCTCACAACTCCAGCCACAGCTGTAAGTTCTTTTTACAAATGGATGGTCGTTTTGTAGGCAGCTTGCCTACATCTCTATATACAATGTGTAAAAAGGTGGATTGCCTTAAAACATCGCTTACTAAGTGTCTGTATAACTTAGCGATTTGCTTACATTTCCACATACAAATCATGCAGCCAAAAGGTAAGACCCCTCACATCTCCATATACAAAGCAAGCAGACTGCCTACAGCTCCACAAAATATCATTGTAACAATTTCATTTGTGAATCATACAACACAAAGGGTATACATGAAAAATCAGAGTACTTCATCGATTTACCGCTGGGAAATCGACTTTTGAGAAATTGCGACTGCTCTCTTGGCTAAAAATTTGAAAAGTCTAGCTATTATATACATACATATCGTTAATTTAATATAGAAAGGTTCTATTTACATATTTTTGTCACCTTACAGGGGAACAAAAAAACTTACAATTAATAAAAATTAAAGTTTTATGAGTAAAAATGGGGGCTTTTATTTGCTTTTAATTGCTGTATTTTCAATCGTGACCAACCGAAATCTCCAAATAACTCGATTTTGAAAAAAATGTTAGTTGGGGCCTTTCTATATTAAGGTAACGATATAGACCTCTGAGCTGAAAATCTCACAAATATACCAGAAAAATCGAAGCTACAATTGATTCTTGAACTAATCTTAATTAGTCAGACTTATAGAATAAAATCAGATTAAGTGCGAAAAGCGTTCCTGTACTCAAAAAACATATGTACAGTGAAATTCCCCATAACCGGACACCAACCGTCGCAGTATTTTTGTCCGGTTATTGGAGCGTCCGGCTATCGGAATGTATTTTGTATGGAAAAGTTAGTGAATGTCGCTGAAATATGCTGAAATATGTCCGGTTATTGGAGCTGTCCGGTTATGGGGGCTGTCCGTAATGGGGAATTTCATTGTATATATAAAATCAGAGATGAGAGAATAATTGAGCTTTTCTCTCTGTTCAAAGTTACAGATTTTACTCAGAAGAATTTTTGGTGGTAAAATCATGAAAAGTGTCAAACTATTAGCTTGTCTGTGTTGTAATGAGTGGTTTGTTTGCTATTTGTTTTTTAGTGTCAATTTTTTTACATTTTACGTATGATTCGTAACATATGTCAACGCCAAAAATACTCAATAAAATTTGCCATTTAACCATGAATAGATCAATAAACGAACAGCGCTTGCAAATTATTGAATTTTACTATCGAAATTCAAGCTCTGTGAGAAATGTGTTTTTTTATTGAAAAATGATCTTCAGCAACGAAACTCATTTTAGGCTCAATGGGTACGTCAACAAACAAAATTGTCGAATTTGGTCTAAGGAACAGCCAGAGGCAATTCAAGAGCTACCAATGCACCCTAAAAAAATTCACTGTTTGGTGCGGTTTGTGGGCCAGCGGCATCATTGGATCGTGCTTTTTCAAAAATAATGAAAATCGCAACGTTATTGTCAATGGAGCAAGTTACCGTGCGATCATTACTGACTTTTTTTTTTTTTTGCACAAAATGAAAGAATTGGACTTGCTTGACATGTGGTTTCAACAAGACGCTGCCACACGGCACATGATATCATAGACCTATTGAGAGGCAACTTTAGTAAGCAATTAATTTCATATCTTGGAGCAGTCAATTGGTCGCTAAGATCATACGATTTTACCTTACAAGACTATTTTTTGTAAGGCTACGTGAAGTCTCTCATGTACAGGGACAAGCCAGTTACAATTGCAGCCCTGGAAGACAATATTACAGCTGCCATTGGTGAGATACCGTTCGAAATGCAGTTTAAAAATATGCCAAAATTGAAGTTTACGGATGGACTACCTCAGGCGTAGCCGCAGGCAACATTTTTATAAAATAATCTTTAAAAAAGTAAATGGCAGAAGTTAATGTATCGTTTTAAATAAATATTTTATTCACTCTTGCAAATTTTTGTTTCTTTTTTTTAATTTTTAAAAACCAAACACTTAAGAAATCACCCCTTTCTTTCTAATCCTGAATGCAATGCAATCTGTGTTTATATCAGATAACTTGCAACCAAAGTTTTACTTCCATTGTACTAAGGCTGAACCTTTTTGATACGTAGCTACCTCGCGAGTAGCTGTGACTTTACCATATTATGCTGGACTATGATATCCCTTTACAGAGCTCTGTTCTAGGATTACTCTATTGCAAAAACACTGTTGGACTATGACATTGTATTTTTAGCTTAGGGATCATTATTCTTTTTTTTTTTGTTTTAAAAGTTTTGACAGTTTTCGTACGAGACAGTTAGAATAAAACACCGAACCATGGTTGTTGCTACTAATATGCTAATGACGCAACAAGCAAACTAAAATCAACAAAAAATTTTGAAAAACCATTTCGTGCAAATGCTACAACTTTCTTAACATACCTGAAAACCAAAGCGTACTCCATCCCAAATTGAAATTGGCATTTCACCTGACGTACGTGCACCCAACAAATCCCAGTTTGTATAGTTGTGTATGTAGTCGACCAAGCCAGCAGGTGTTATCTCATACAGCCCATTAATATGAAAATCTGATGGAAAGCCATTAAGAAAAGTGATGTTATGACCTCTGAAATGTAATAAATGAGAAAACTTATTATACAAAAAGTTGACAAATTACATAGGTATATGACAATACGACAATGGACAAGACTTATAGCAATGTTGGAGTGTAACATAATGAGGTTGCACAAAAGACTAATTGAGTAATTCGCTTTTGTAATTGCATTTGAAAGAAAAGTGAAAAAATTACCTAGAACTATGCAACAAAAGCTCTGTAATACAAAAGACAAAAGTTGCAATGTCAATAGCAAATAAATGAAATTTTAAATTAAAAAAGAAAATACAGAAAAAAATGTTTCTAGACATGTGCAAATAATCAATTGAGGCATTGATCCATGGAATGTTTTTTTTTTTTGTTTTTTTTTTTTAATATTGACAGCCTTATAGACGGTGGAACAATTGCGCTGAAAAATTCCTTTGTTTGTTTTCTTTTCTTTGGAATTTTTTTTGCCATGACAAACGTTTTTTGTGCAAAACTTTTTATAGGATTTTGTATGGATAATTAGGTAATTTATTGCGCGTTGTCTGCTTTGTCAAAATTTTTAAAAAACACTTAACTTATACTTGAAAAAATAAAATTAACAACATTTGTCATGTCTAATTTTAATAAAAATATTTTTTATTCGTCATGAAATAGCTCAATGACTACAGTGAGTGTAGGGTAAAAAAAACAAATTGGGCTAATACTAAAGTCTCTCGAAGTGCATGAATTTGGAAAATAGTTAAGGCATGGTGTAACTGCAGTTAAATAGTAAAATGTTTACCGATTTTTTTTCACTGAAACCTTTATGAAACCTATGTGCTAATGAAAACATTTAATTTATGCTCAAAATGGTATCGTGTTTTGTGACATTTATTTGAACGAATTTACTTCTCTTTTATTTTCTTGAAAAAATATGAGAATTTTTCAATATAATAACAATTACATAAATTTCAATCAAAAGCTTTCTTCCACTATTTATATCAAAAAAATTTATTAAAATGCATATTTTCCCTTTCACAATAATCCAACACTTTCTAAAGTGATAAAAAAATGGTTTCCATGGTAATTTATATTATGACCTTTAATAGTACTAGTTCATTTTGCAAAATTATTTCCCATATATTGAAATATAATCAGTGTTGAGCGTTTTTGATTGTTCGAATAAGTTTCCTTATTTGAATAATTTTTGCACAACTCTCATGTAATGAAGTTTTCAGAGTTCTGTAAGTGAATTGCATGGAAGCATCAATAGCTAAAATTTAACCAAAAAATATGAATTTAACAGCGAAAGTGCTGTAGCTTTTTTTAGAGTTCAATTGGCCTAAATATTTTAAAAAATAGCATATAAATTACAAAAAAATAGTTAAGTTTTATTACATTTGTATTTTTCAGTAAAATCTTTGATTTTAAAAGCTGATTTATAGCCAAAAACTAGCATTACGAGCTAGCGCTCTCTCGAGCAGTGCGCATCAGTATAGAGAAAAGAAATGTGTATGAATTTTTTTTAAGCAATAATTTGAAGTATGCATGCAAAAAAAAAGCTATAAAATATAGCCATTGCTTTTACTGTAAATTAACTTTAAATGCGATTTTATAAGAGCAATGAATCTATGCTTTGCTCTGTGATTTCTTTTAGCTATAAATGCCGAATCAAAATTATAAATATTGTTGCTTTTGTTTAGCTGTAATCTTTTCGTTAAAGTATAGTTCATAGCTAAAGAAAATAACAACAAAGTTGTGCTAGTTCTGAACATCTATTTTGGCTGTATAAACCAGGTTAAGAAAATATTTTGAAGCAATGCTAATATTAAGCTAGACACAAGCTGTAAAAGCATTTTTAAAGAATAGAAAATTTCTTTTAAATAAAACTTCAGCTGCATTAAAAGTGTTTTTACAGCTTACTCCTAACAATTATTGCACAGTAGTATTTTAATGCTACTTGGGTAGTCAGAAAGTATTGGAAAATATGGAAAACTGTCGAAAAAGTCGATTGAAAATGAAAGTTATCAAATGGTAACGAACATCGTTGCAATTATCAAGATATTTGAAATTATCAAAAAATATCGATATTATCAAAAAATATCGAACAATTTTAAAAATTTAATTCACGAGGCATAGGGCCTTCAAAAAACTCTTCCAATGTGCATGATCAGTAACGAGTTCATAAAGTTTCTTCCAACATTTTCCCAAATCACATACGATGACTCAGGCCGACATTCGCCGTTAGATTTGAATGGAATTCGGATATTGATGGCAACTGGTGAGCAATGGCTCTAGGGTTCCGAATTTTTGTAATTCGCCAAATGCATTTGTTGATAAGGAACTGGCTTCATGTTTTACTCAGAGATTTTGATCTTTGTTGTGGTTGACGAGGACGAAGACTGTCAGACATAACAGAGCTTAGCGAAGGTATCGTTCACTTTAATAATTTTAGCATAGATGTCTTTATTGGCTCTTCTGAGTTTGCATTAAATGTCCCGATTTGTAGAGTTTAGAGCACTACTAAAAACATCGTCCAGTATTATCAATAGCAAGATTGAGTATAGCAAACAATATTGGCGTACACTCGAAATGGATAGTATCATGAACTACCTCTGTAGTTCTGAAATAATGATCCAAAATCCTCCTAAATAATGAGTCCCTATTTTTGCAGGTATTCCGGTATTCTTCCCATGTTTGGATAAGAACATTTCGGCATCTATACGATCTGCGCTTCGCCGTTTTTAAAAGATTTTATTGCCGTAGTAAAGGTGGGCACGAGGCCAGTCGCTGCGGTCCGAAGACCGCTTACAAAGACTGCAGTTGAGCAAGGAAAGCAAAATTGTTTTTTTGTGTTTTTGCTTTTCTTCAATTACTGGCAGTATAACTTACGATTTTGCTAAGCTTTCTTCAGCCTTTTACCATTTTTGAAGAGACTTTTATAAGGCAACATCGATATGAATAAATTTTTCATAAGTAAAGAAAATTTGTAAAATAATTTTTTAAAAAAATGAGCACGAAATTTTTTCGATTTTTTTAAGTCACTTAAATGGTTTTTAAATAGTCTCCTTTTTTGTTAATAGTCTTCCACTTCATACAATTTTTATGGCAGGATATCATGGGTTGATAATAAAAGAGTTTAGCTAATACAGGTACTAGCTTTCTTAGCTATTTAGCTTGAAGTCGTCAGTTAAAAACAACTTTTTTTCATACAAAAAAGATTATAAAAAAAGAAAAATTTGATCGGCTTGATGTTGACTCAATCCTATGTGGATTATAGTAGCCTTGAAGACTAATTTCATGTGGCAGATCAATCTTTTTTTTTTTTTGGTGTTGGTTCAAATATCTTTATTGATTTTTCGACAAATTTTCCGAATGACAAAAAACCAAAACTAAAAGCAACACAAAAAGGCTGATGTTCAAAGGTTATAACATTTTGGGCAATATTTCTTTAGAAAATTATTTTCAATGTCTAATCCCTCCTCTACATAAAGTAGATTTTTGCGGATTTTAAAATTTTTTTTTTGTTCGCGTTTAATCTCGGGGCCATTTAGCTCACACCTGCTTTAAATATATTGTTTAAGCTTACCGATCGATCAAACCTTTTGCCAACTCCCAAAACGGAATTTTGTGTGATTTTGTGCCACCCATTGTAACCATAAGAATATCAGCGCCCAATGTGTTGCCCACACAAAGCAGGAGAAAAATTCCCAGTATTCTTGAAGAACGCGTCATGCTGAAAGGAAAATAAAAAAAGAAATTAAAAAATTTAATTTTTTGCAAAAAACCAACAAATAAAGTAAGATATTCAATAAGCGCACCTCAGCACAAACGCCTTCCAATACCAATAAACAAATTGACAACGTATGAAAAATGATGCCCAGCTTTATAGATTTTACCAAATCAGAGATTTTGACAGTTTTAATTGCAGTTATTATTATTAAAAAAACATATTAGCTGATTATTTATTTAAACTTTTTTTTTCCTTATTTTAGATTTTAAAAAATATTGTATAATTACGTTTTAAGTGCTAATACAGTGATTGCAAAATATATTCATACGCTTGGCTAAAGCAGTGGAATTCTAATAAAACTTTTTTACTTAACAAAATCCATATGAAAATCAAATATAGAATCACACACATGGAGCAGCAATTAACCAAAAGCATTAAGAGTGATTTTAATCGCAGCTACAAAAAAAAAGTTCGGTCAGTTAAAACAACAACCAAATAAAATTCGTTAATCGACCGTGAATTTAGTTTCAATTTCAAAATAAATTTTCCAAATTTAAAAAAAAAACTTTTGCATTTTGCATGATAAAAAAAAATAAAAGAAAAAACAATAATGATTTATTTGTTAAAAAAATCAGACAGGTTCAAGGCAGCGCATTGCAACATTTACTGCTCAGCAGCAGCAGTGCACTTTGTTGCACTCAGCGTTTAGCAACATGTTTTGTGCTGCTGTTCGTTGCGCACAGCTTGTTTGGTCAGTTAATAAAATTTAACCGAAATGTTTTTAGTTTTCTATGCATTTTGATATGGCATGAATTAAACCGGCTTCAATTGGAGCAATATTTATTAACAATTTTTTTTTTAAATTGCTGCCACTGCATTTAAGTTGGCCAACTAATTGAGTATTGGGTACAACTAATGCTTTAAATGAGCTTTAATGGAATTCAATTAAGTTTTAATGCGAATCATGCCACACTCATTTCTTAATACTGATGCGTTTCGACACCCTGTTTGTGTAATAATTGTGTTTGGGTTGTAATTCTTTTGGCATGAAAATTTGCTCAACGCACTGAATTGTAAAATAGATAGCTGCACCCTATGTGCGATTTAAAAAAAAAATGTTCATTTCAGAATTTCATAAAATATTGTGAAAACTTGCAAAATTTGAACTTCGATTATTCGGAGTGGAGGGAGGTTTCCTATATATTAAAAAAATTGCTAGCATATTAATCGTCTGTTATCAAAAATGTTTTATATAAAATTTCAATCAAAATTTTACTAAACAGTTTGTACCATTAAGAGTTAATGAATTTCTAATACTAAGCACGCATCTTTTATAAAAAATGTAAAAAAGAGGGTTAGGTATAGCATTGGTGGTGTGATATGTAAACATAAATAGCATCACGAACAACCTTCAGACAGGGAATGTTAAATGACACGTGTATACCTTAGACGCATGTTGCCAGTGATAAGCTTTTACTGTTGGTTGCTTAAAATGGTCGAAAACTTTGCGATAAATCGTGAAATATTTGATGACAAGAGTTGTAGATGATTGTAGATGATGTAAGTAGATGATGATGAAGAGTTGTAGAAGATTTCTTGCACAAAATTCGAAGAGATCTGAACGAGCTATGCCACTTCAAAATTTCTCAAAAAGCAATGTTTTTCACTCAGAGTATATTCATTTTGTCAACCCGTGTGCCACGAATAGAAGGGGGCGTGACAGGTATAACAAAGGTTATATATATTTTTGAACAGCGTAACTACTTGAGTAGATTTAGCCATGTTTGTCTGTGGAAATCATAATTACGGGCAAACTAAGCAAGACAATTGACGAAAGCGGTTTACAGACACACCTAACATACAAGTAAAACATTTTGAAAGCTATATAGAGAGAATTATTTAATCTAGTGTAACCAAATTTCTCAAAAATACTAGAAAAACTTAGACAAGCTCTAAAAAAAAAGTTGGAAAATTTTAAATAGTGGGCGTGCCACTTCCCAAACAAGTGAAAACGCTATGCGTAGAAAATTATTTTAAATAATTTACAAAAATTTCACATAACTACAAAAAATAGTTCGTTCGAATATCAGACAAAAAATTTTGACAAGAGGGCGTGGCACCTCCCATACAAGCATAAAATTCAACGCGCAATACTGTTAGATTTATTTATGGTTATGAAACTGAATTTCGCACAAACAATAGGAATAATTCGAAATAGCTCTGAACAAGAACTAGGCCAATTTCAACAAGTAGGCGTGGCAAGCTTCATAGAAATAAAAACGTTTAAAAGCTAAAATGAGAGGGTTATTTACGGTACGTAAACCAAATTTTGCACACACACAGGAAATGGGCGTGACAACTCCCTTACAATCATAAGCTCTAAGCAGAGAGCTATTTAAGTAAATCTTGCCAAGTTTAATGGTGAAGCAAAATGAATCAATTATAGATAAAAATTAAAGGCTTAAGTGCACTTTTACCGTTAATGCAGTGTAGGGTATATAATTTTTGGCAAGACCAAAGATAACACTCTGACTAGTTTTTTTTAAAGACACAATTTTTGACTCAATTTTATTTATAGACTTTCTGCAGTTTATTGAGTTATTTTTTCTTAACCCATATCCGTTTTACACGATAATATATCGATATACACGATAATATATCGATAAATGATTAAGATATTATGCGTATAAAATTATGTGATATTCAATATCTCGATAACTGGTGACCGAAACCGTATTTTTTTCCTTCAATCGCAAAATGCGGCATTATAAAGTGTCACAGACAAAATAACCACAGCGATAACACAAACCAACAATATTTAACTGTTTTTTGGAGGCAGAAACTTGAATATACATATATTTCCGAAGGATTTAGGTGCGCTGGATCCGAATCTGGCAGCGGATTTGCTCTATCACGTCACATGTTGAAATTTTTAAGTTTCTCAGTTTCTTAACATGCGAAAGTCTACTAAGCAACTCTTAGACATCAAGCAGTTGATTGCTATTCAGAAACTTAAAAATTTCAAAATGTGATATCTCAACGAAAAAAAAAAGATATTTGAGCAACCTTAACGGCATGTGAAGGAGGAGAAAGCCTTGTACTTTTAGATTCAATGCATTTTTTTTTTTTTTTTTTTTTTTTGAAAAAGAATAGATGGCATTACCACATAACCTCAAATGTCTCAAAAACTTGCTGTGATTGAGCATTAAGCGGCCAGATTCGGATTCAGCGCACTAAAATCCTTCGGGAATGCATATTAGTGTGTCTACTTCTTGACCTGTATTATTGATCCAAAAATTTTTTCACATTATGATTTGACCCAGTTATTGTGGATTGGAATTGGCTTATATGGTGTTTTTTGTCGATTTTTGCTTTGCGTCATAGTATATTTTGTTAAAGAAAACAGCAAATTGGTGTATTTCAAAGTACGATAACTTGCTGAAATATTTGAGCCATAAATCGATTTTTTTCACAACTTTGAATCATAACATTTCTCAATTTAAGGCAAAAATGCGCAAAAACTAAAAAAACTTGATTTTCGCCCACTTTAAACGGCCACCAATGGAAGCTGTCACCAAAAAACGAGATTATCTTATGATATTTTAATTAAAAGTATATTCATTTTTTTTATAAAATATTAGTTATAATAATTTAATATTTTTTAAAATATTATATTGTATTGCAAATATCGTTTGGAAATACCAATTTGGCCAAATTCAAGTAACTCGTTCAAATCTTCTTTTGGCCTTTTTTTGTGCAAAAAATCCAAGGTTTCCACACCTGTCATATATTTGGTTTTGCTACTTTCTTTGATTTAGCGCATATTTTGTGAGCAAACTAAAAAAAATGAATATATTGTGACTTCAACAGTGGTGTCAAATAGAATTTATTTTTGCAAAATTAATATCCCAGCTCAATATAAAATATAGCCTTAGTATTATAAAAGCCTAATGGTCGCTTAGACGCCCAGCAGGCCTTTAGGTGTGTAAATTAATGGCGTGACAAAAAAAGTCCTCTTGCACCAGTTTATCTTAGTCTAGCGCTTGCTGGAGGCTCCCTTAAGCTCGAGGCTACAGCCGATGAAAGTTCGCATTTTAATTCAAATCAGTCTTGTCCAGCTAATGAACAAACTGCAAGTCATCTTAAATGCTGATTTACACTTAAAATACAACCAGATAGCAAACAAAATAAGACTACGAAAATGGGTATGGATAAGTCACACTCTCCAAAAACTCCCCTCTAAAGTTTATTGCGAGGCCCTTGAGAGGAATCCATACGACAATAGAGGACGTGGTAGATCAATAGTCAACTGGAAAAAGCCGCTGGAAAATTAAATCAATGAATAGCCAGAATCGTAAAAGAAAGTAAAATCCATTGCAAAGGATCGCTCTCGTTGAAATCGTTTTATTTTGGCCCCATAATCCTCTAGGAGTTAGTGCCAAATAAAGTGCATTCGCAGACAGCATTCATTTTTTACTTCAACGATACAAAAGAAAATCGTTTTTCATAGTATCGTTACTGGTGATGAAAATTGAATTTATTCTGAGAATACCAATCGTAAATGTAGAGTCCGGTACCTTGGCAGAAAGCCAAAAGGAGCCAGAAGAGTGATATGTATTATGCACTGAGAAGCTCTGGACAAACGGTTTATACCGAACACAGCCAACAATAATTGATCGATTCGCTGCTCAGAAAATGACCAGAATATCAAAAGAAAATGGCAGCTCAGGCTAATTTTTCTCCATGACAACGAGCCTTCACATACGGCAAAACTAGTCTGTGATACGTTGGACAGTTCTATCCCATGCGACTTACTCACTAGATGTGGCACCTAGAATTACCACTTGTCAATGGGTCACGCACTCGCTGAGCAACGCTTTGGGCGCAAAGACTTTCCTAATCAGTCTAGAGAATTTGGGGCTTAAGTGTGTGGAAATTTCATTTTTCAAATTGACTGGAACACCAAAGTTGTTTTTAATGTAAGCAATTTTTTCTACATACAATATATGTCAGTTTAATTCTAAAGCGTTATATTTCCTCCAGTTGCCAGCAGAATTTTGGAGAACTTTCCTGAATTTAACAAATACACAAACTAAGACAGGTATTCAGGCAATCTATTGTTAATGTTAAATGGAAAATATCTGTAGCAATTTATTTAAAAATTTAAAAATAAACTAACCTAACATAGTCAATCTGCTTATGATTAGATCAACACGCATATGATATTTTAATTCTTTTAAAAAAAGGCCAAATGATATGATTATATACATCCAAGTCTAACCAGTTTTTATGAATGAAATCCCATATATATTAAGGTAAATAAAAGATTGCAACATCTTTAAAGTTTTAGGTTTTTTTTTTTTTTTTTTTTTTTGATTTATGACCATATAAATGTTGTCAAAACATTTGGGAATATTTATTACTAATGGAAATATGATATTAAACACGCACTGTCTAGGCTTTCAGCATAACTTCCGGTCATCATTAATAAAAAAAAAGAAAAAAAATACCTTAACAATCGATCAAATTAAACGCTAATAGTGTACTCGTGTTAAGTTTAACAACAACAATAAATTTCCATTTAAATGTGATATCAATACAACAACAACAATGCGCACAATATGCCGGTAAGATACGAAATTTACATTTGAGCGCATCACAAAGCAACAAATCGGTAGATAAAAAATCGATTTGTGCGGAACAATGAATGACGATAACAATAACAACAACAACAACAACAACAACAAAAGCAACAAAACAACAACAGTAGCTATAGGAAATTATACGTTCAATTGCAAATAAATTAATAACTGAGATACAATTAAAATATCTAATCGAATCTTAACACTTTGATATTGTGAAGTGATTTTTTTTTTTTTTGTTAATGCTCAGCATTCTTTTGACTTAAGTGTCTATCTTATTGGCTGATAAGTACAAATAAAGCCACATTCAAGATTTTTCACGAACGAGGTACCTTTTAATGTTTTTACATAAATTAAGATATATTTTTAAATTTTTTCTCAAATAAAGATATAGTTTAGAGTTTTCATTGCACTAAATAATTTTAAAAGAGTTTTCGCCGAATTTTAAAATACCGAGTAAGAAGAGAAAATGCAAATTCCACGAGATTCATAATTTCTTTTAATAAAAGAAAAATGTTTAATTTTGCTTAGATCTAACTGAGTTAATGAGTTCCAAGTTGATTAGTCAATGTATCATTTTTTATCAAAATACTCCAAGAGAAAGTGACTGATTTGAGCCATTATTGGGTCCCAGCGGCAAATCGATGAAGTACTCTGATTTTTCATGTATGAACCCTTTTTGTTGTATGTTTCACAAATGAAATTGTTACTATGACATTTTGTTTATTTGCTTGCTGGCTGCTTGTTTTGTATATGGAGATGTAACAGGTCTTGCCTGTTGGGTGCATACTTTGTATGTGGAGATGTAGGCGACTCGGTAAACTATACAGCCACTTAGTAAGCGATATTTTAAGGAAGTCTGCCTTTCCATTGCTACACATTGTATAAAGAGATGTAGGCCAGCTGCCTGAAATGCGGCCATCCCTTTGTAAAAAAAATTTACAGTTGTGGCTGGAGTTGTGAGCATTACTGCCTACAACGAGTATAACTATTCATCGATGTTGTGTATAAAATATTTGCCGCTGGGGTTATTCTTCTTCAGAGCTGATGAGATAGTGAATGGCGATCGATGTCAGTGGATGCTGACACATTTTATACTAACGCAAATGCATAGAAAAGGTCTGAAAGACTTCGGGTTCCCATAATACGGTGCGCGATATGTTACACTGCGCACTTAACAATGTGTTTTTGCTTCGGAAGTTCCCGGGAGGTGTGGTGTTCAAAAACAACGATATTGACTGGCCACCAAATTTTTCGATTTTGACTCCACCGAATTCTTTTTTGTGGGAATTTTCAAAGCATCAAGTTAATGCCAACAAGCCGAATACCATAGAAGAGCTAAAAGACAACATTCGAGCCGGAATTGCAGCGATATCGCCCGAGATGCTCATTTTTACCTCACTAACAACAGCAGCCACTTGATTGATAATGTCTTACAAAACTAGTTGAGTTAAATTGTGAAGGGCTGAATAAAAAATTATAAATTTCCGAAAGCTATTGAGAATTGTCAAAGGTATTTAATATTTTAATTGACAATATTTAAATATTAATTTCGGGAAAAAATGTTCCATCTCAGCAAACATTAGCTTCATATGCACCAAAACAAAAAACATCAAATGGGTGGACATATATCTACCGTTTGTACGGTAAACTTTAAACTTTATGAGTGCTCAAAAAATAATAAAAAAGTAGGCGAGTGATGAAATATTAAAATTAAAAAAATTCATCCACAAAGAGACAATCTTATATCAACTACGCATCCTTTCTTGATTATGTGGATTAAAAAACTTTTTCTATTAAGTGAAGAACAATAGAAACCTATGAGTAAGATTTGAATAATTTTACAAAATTTTAGCTTCAAGCAGAATTTTCAGTTATTAAAAACTTAACATATTTTTATTTTAAAAGTAAAAAAAGAAATTTGGTGTATCTTACTTATATTATTAACGTGAAAGTATTAATGTTCGTTCCTCGATCACGACTTAACGGCTGAATAGATTTGTATGATATTTAGTAGATAGATAGTATATGACTCTGATAATAACATAGGACACCTTTTATCCCGAAACATTTATAATTCCTTAAGTTACAAATTGCTTCAAATTGTTTGCGCAAATAGAAACAAACATAGTGATGCAGTGCTGTTGACTGCGGCTAAAAGCTGTCATAACAAGACAATTGCATGCAAACACAAGAAAAAAACCGATTTCCATGAATTCAGGATTGAACAAAGAGGAACAGAAGAAAGTAAGTGTTGTACAAAAAAAAGATTATTGCAATGCAATAGAATATTTATGGGAGTGAAATTACAGAATATTTATGTGAGAGAAATGCTTACTGTTAAGGGCTTCTAAGGCCCACTAGGGTTACAGCTAGTATATGATAAAGTCTATTTTCTTAATTTTGAAATTTTTGAGAATCTATTTGGCTCATTTTCTAAATCAAAATTAAATTTTTGAATATTTATGTAGCTCAGCGCAAAAATTAAATCTATTTAAAATTCAAATTATAAAGAGGGACTTAACATTCCGGCTCTCATTTTTTATATGTGGTTTAATTTTCAAAGAGGAAATTGTAAAATCAAAGAGGGAAAATTTTAATTATCAGGTGATTTAGTCTTGTAAAAATAAAAACCAGCAGTATGTTTATGTTCGTTCCTTATGTTCTGAGATCGATTCCTAATATGACAAAATATTTTTTTATTATTTTTTTTTTTTTCAAGTGGTAACGATTTGAATTGACTGAATTACTTTTGTTATCTTCAAACAAAAGCTGGGTTAAAATAATGAGTTTTTGAATTAACTAGATCCTCGGTAATTTTATTTTTTTTGTACATAGCATTAAGTTTTTAACTTATGTGAAATCCCGCATGGAATGGCCCACATGTACTTTATTTATTTTTCTAAGACGATTTTTTTTTCTACAACTTTTTGTTGAGGCAACTTCTTAGCTCGTTCATATTGCAAATCATTGTCAAGTTCAAGGTAGCGATTAAAATAAAAATAAATAATATAACGAAATCTCAAGACATTAGTTTACATGAGGCTG
The DNA here is from genome assembly GCA_949775025.1 of Tricholauxania praeusta. Taxonomy (NCBI): domain Eukaryota; kingdom Metazoa; phylum Arthropoda; class Insecta; order Diptera; family Lauxaniidae; genus Tricholauxania; species Tricholauxania praeusta. Next base: position 15,615,279 of record OX459031.1, on the reverse strand, counting down.
CGTGACATAAGTAAGCGAAAAAAAAAACTTTACCTCGCGTGCGTTCACAATGACAATTAACGCGTTTGCTCTGACTGAGCATTCGACGGCCCATTCAACTGTCCATCAATAGGCACTCCATATGTTGCTACGTTGTTTACGTATGAAAATGCCGCAAGCGTTGCCACAACCCAACAAAAAAATATCTTATTTCCGCAAGCTAAAATCTAACTAACAGCTGATTGCATTAAGCAAATTTGTTTAATTAAGTAATGAAAAATAAAAAAATAGAAAATAATACGCAAAGTACAAGAAGTTGATGTTTTGAAAAAGAAAAGAGATAAAGAAGTTTTAAAAGTGTTGTCTGAAAAAGTGTGGCATTAACTTAAAGTGAATGTTATGAAATGAACAAAAATTTACCAAGAAAGCTGATATTTTTAGCTTTAAAACGATATAAAAAAAATTATTTTTTGCGTTAAAATTTACCAGAGATATGGCAATTTGAATATGATCGTGAAATTTCAAAAAGATGAAAAGTTCAAACTTCACAACTCGATATCTTCGATATCAAGTAAATTCCTGATACACGTGTTCACTCATATAATGCCTAAAATATGTAAAAGAAATTTGGAGCGATTTAAAGATATGTGTCGGTCAGAAAGTGTACGGTTTGTAAAAGAATGTCTCATATGCTAACCAACACTTTACCAACTCGCCACTCCATAGCACCCTTAAAATCAAAACATTTAATTAAAAAATGTTAACGTACTCCAAACTTCGCTAAGATACTTCATATGCGTTGGAGCTGTAATCAAATTTCATCGGTTATTTTTCTAATTTTTATTTTTCAGTTACGCTGCACAAATTCCTCAGTGAAGCGTTGCTACTTTCACGTCCAACATCACGTGGTAGTGCTGGTGCTGCTAATGTTTAACATTTCTTACTTATTGCTGCTTTAATGATGATGATGATGATGACGTTGGTGCGACGTAATTGCAACGCATTGTCGACAGTTAGCAGTTCAATATTTTTCATTTTAAAAACACAAATTTTAATGGTTCAAACATCATTTACTATTTGTATTTGAATGCAATTAAATGGTGTTGTTGTTATTGTTGTTGCTTCAGCTACGGTAATACCATACAGTTACTATGCATTTTACGGTAGTCATAATTTCCAAAAATGTATTTTTAATTAAATGCGACCAATTTGTTATTCAAAGCAAACACTCAGTAGCAACATTAACAGCGAGTTCGTTTCTTAAGTCTTTCGTTTTGCATGTCATTTCATTTTGTACGTACGCATGACAATTAAAATATTATTGTGTCAATGAATTTTAAATTATTTTAGGGCGCACTTCATTATTTATTGGAGAGTGAAAAAATATGTATTTGAATTGGACAGACAGACCCCAGAGCAACATTTTTTAAAATGCATTACATTCATAAATTATTATTAAGAGCTTCACATTGTGAGACATTCATTTGGAATTGAACTTGAGGCTCTAGTTTTGTGACCTTTGATTTGTAGTGGCACACATTTCAAAAACATAAATTGATTGTGCGTGGTAGGCCACACAAAGTAAAGGTAAAATTTGTGGATCTTAGCGTCATCTGGTAATGATTTTCTGAGCTTTAAAGTATTAAGCTTAAAATTACGATAATTAAAAATTGCTCATAGACAAAAAAATAATTTAAGTCTAAAATTCATTAAAAAATGAGCCACAAATTTCAAAAAAAAAAATTGCTGAACTTAATATTCAGTCAGTCTCATCCACATTTCAGTTGATTTTGGCATTTTCAGTTCTCGGCTGCGTTTTTTAGGAAAATTCTTAAAAATGGTAAGAGTAGCCAGAAAAAAAACATTCAAGAATAAAGAGAGTGAAACAATTCAATATGTTTTTTTTTTTCAATTTTTTGTAAGAAAAAACTCGCGCAAAAAACAATGACGCATGTTGAATGCATTTGCTTCTCGCGGATCACTTTTGGGCTCTCCGCACCCCAGCTTAAAGAATTTCGTTTATTTGCATAGCCATTTAGTTGAAAATATGTCTCATCACTATAAATGGTATTTTTAGCAAAATTATCGTTCACGAGCTGCTGTTCCATCAACCAATTAACAAGTTCTCACTTAAAATGATCGGTTGATATGAATTCTTAGATTAATCGCTTTATGTTGGCATGCAGAACTTTTATTTCTTTATTTTATTAATTTATTAAATCTATTATACTGAAACTAACAAGTGATCAAATTTTAATAGCTAAATATATAATTTCAAGTGCTCAGCCAGTTCATTGGGTAAAAGTTTTTATCAAAAATCTAAAAAATACTTATCGTAGTAATTAATTACAGTAAATGGTACAAGTATCACTGGTATACAAGGTGTGTGCTAATTGGAAGTTACTAGATAGATTTCGATAGATTTTCACACGCTGAGCACGAAAATGGTTCAAAACGTATAGTTTTTGAGAAAATCACACTAGACTTTGAAATCCAAAAACTGTTGCCGAACGGAGGTTATAAGCATCTAAAAAAGGGAGTTGAAACCCCCAAAAAATGGCGTTTTGGTCATTTTTAGATAACCAAGGGCACTAATCCCGGAGTCCTAAAACCGTCTTATATTGAAGCTGGTCACTTCCCCTTTCGAATTCAATAAATTAAAAATTAATCGCATTGGACTTTGAAGTCCTGAGCGCATTTTTCGAATCCAAAAACAAAACTAAGTTGGCAAAATATAGAGGGTTATAGCATGGTTTGGTGTAAATATGTTTTTTAAGTAGTCTACAAATTCATATGCTTTCTCAGACTCGCTTCTTGCTGTCTCCCTGCGATTAATTAATTTTTTTTGGTCGAAGCCAAACTATACAAAAAAAGTTTTCAGAGCTGCATTGCCCCTCTCTAAGAGCATTTTTTGGTTCACCGTAACACTTGGACCTAGAGCAGCTAGCTTTTTGATTCAACGGCCGTTTCTTAGACATTGCATGGGTGAAATACTATCCACAATCGAACAAGTTTTCTCAAATTTATTGAATATACTTTTTAATTGTGACTCATTTGAGGCATCGTTTGGTCCGAAAATACTACTATGTTTGCATATCGGCTAAAGGCTAAAAATCATAAAACTCGCGGAATCAGGTATGAAAAATGTTGCCTTTATAGAATATGAGAAAGTGGAAGAAATTCTTCTTCGCCCATTCTATATGGACATGCAAGTCTCCCAAAAATTTCACACATATTTGAGATAGATGTGAATTAATTTTCTTGTGATTTTTAGTTTTTCTTACGAGACTGAATCGGATATTTTAATAAAACTCATTGATTTAATAAAAATTAGTTAATTAATAACTTTATTTTATTATGCACAAGACTTTGAGGTGGCATTTTTTAAAGAGTTTTTCGAAAAACAAAAAGACACTTTTTTAAATTTTTTTTTTTGAAACTGCATTTTATTTTAGTCCAAAATTTTTCTTTATTATTAAGGTATAGCTATTCAAGACTTATCTCTGAAGTTTTGGTCCAAAAATATTTGTCAATAAGTTAGAAATGTGCAATGCCGTGAAAAACCTCAACATTTGCGGTGAGCAAGATATCTGGAGACTGTTTCAGCAGAAAAAAAAATATATATTTGTTTAGGTTTAGTAACAGCTCATGAGCGTTTTAAGATTTTTAAAAAAGTCTATTTTTTGTTTTCGAAAAACTCCTGGAGGCCCTTACGCATATTGGTATGCCTCACTGCTCACCTTGCACTTTCTGAACGTGTTGCTGGCGAACAGTGAGACAGTTCAACTTTTTCTATAATTAAACTTGCAGCCACGTGCTTTTAAATTCACTAAAGTATAATAATTGTACAGAACATGCCTTTGAATTATTATCAAAGTGTTGTTATAAAGAGTGTCTCACTGTTCGCACCTTTCCCTTAAATAATCATCTAAAAGTTTTTTTAAAAGAGTTATAAAATGGTTTTTAACTTGCCGATGCAAAAAGTAATGCCGAAATGTCTCGAAAAGTAAAAAAACGCTCTTCGAAATTTAACATCTTTCAAGTGAAAAAAACTCAGCTTTTTAATAAAAATTATGCACCTTCAAAAAAAATTTTTAAATTTTCGAAAAATATTTGACCATTGAAGAGCCATTGAAAAATCTATCTAAAGCGTTTGAACTAAAATTTATGCAGTAAGTTAAGGCAAAAAATTATCAACATGAAACAGATGGTGTTATTATCCCTCTTACTTCAACCAGTTTGTGAAGAGACATAAAGATATTTTAGCATGTAACTTTTCAGAAGTTTAAGGCCAATGGGTTATGTTCGATTTTTGTCTTAGGATATTTAACATGAAAAGCGTCATGTAAAGGAATTTTTTCAGAATGTATTTTAGAAAAAACTATTTGCATAAAATCGATAAAAATGCTTTATACCCTAAGCTCACTGTATTATGTAATATCATTTTAATATTTGTAACAAGTCAGTTCACAACAAACGTATCCGATGTGCACGTACTATAATTTTGTATTCATATAAACGCATAAAATTATATGTCCATTATAAACAGTCAGGAATTTAATGTCTGTTAGCCAAACACATTGGCCAGCAAACGATTTGTTAAGAAACGATATGTACTAAATTTTGATGTACATATTACCAATCTGAGCCAATGCTTAACGCATGTCCAACTGACAGCATATAAACTTAGGCCAAACACGTGAAATTACCACACTAGCACAATTTACCAATGGAGATTCCCATAGAGTACACCGTAAAAAAAAAGCCATAGTCGCTGGCAAATCAAGTTACACGCCGCAGCACGCATTGTTACATATACAGCGCAGCACACTTATTCGCATAAAATTTGCAATAAACGACATTTTGAAATCAATATGGTTTTGTGTTTATAAGGTTTTTAAAAAATAATTGCATACTAATAAAAATTTTGATAAACAATTGCAAACGCTTTAGTTTTAATGAAATTATAAATAATCATCATTGCTGTTGCAAAAAAAAAAACAACAACAACAACAAAGCCAACACAAAGTGTTAATTGGTCACGGTGTCAATTTTATGTTGTGGTAAATGGCTGCAAAGCAACAACGAAAATATACAGCAGGTGCTTGACTTGTAATTTTTTTGTTTGTTTTTTTTTCTCAAAACAAAAATTGCTAATTAAGACAAAAAAAAACAAGCATGATTATAGATTTCATAATTAACACTAAAATGGACTTAAGTGCAGTAGCCAACTTTCACTTTAGTTTGTGCATTTTAAAGAAGTTTTCAAAAATCGTGCACAGTTCGTATGCGGTTTGATAAAAACAAAAAAATCGCGAGTAAGCAAGGAACAACCAAATTTATAAGCAAGTTTGTCGCTTAAGTCTTTTGATTTTACATGCATGCAAGCTGAATTAAATGGCAAAAATTGAAAGCGATAAAAACGACGCTTACAAGTAAACTATTAAATTATGCAGCCTGAGGGAATTCGAGGAATTTTTAGCAACATTTTATGGATTCACTCATATTCATTGTGTTGTCAATTATTTTTGTTTTTTGCTTAAACTTTTGCATACTATAGTTTTTTTATATATTTTATATAGTATACATGTCATAGCATCAATGCGTAACCTTAATTAAATATTTTTGTTTTTGCATTAAAGTATGAAGTAGTGGTGATGCAAGTTTTGGATTTGTTTCCAAAAAAAACAAAATCTCAAGCGGTGCGATAAATCTGAAAACGATCCACCACCACACATAAAAATTTTAAGCTCCATTTCTTCGAAAAAATAAATGACTGTACAAAACGTAATGATAAAGTTGTCAATGAATTTCAGACTTCAGCCACCTTGCATACGCTAGGTATAGTTTTTGATACCTTTATTAACAATTAAATTATTTGCTGCATTAGTCGATGTGCTTACGAAAAAAGTAGCAGCTGCAGTACTCCTTTACAACAAATTTTAATTTTATCAATTTATTAAAAACATTTTTAAAAAATGATCGACAACTAGTTTCATGTGTAGAATTGAAATGAATGTTTGGTGATTATGTAAAAGCAAAATCACTCAAAAATAAATTTAAAAATCACCCCAAAAAAAATGGTGCCAGTAAAATATAAAACAAAGTTTTTTTTTTAGAAATATAATATATCAGGTTTTTGCCAATATGCTATTTTAGAAAATTTCGATACAAATAAATTAATAAGAGCTTTTTATGAAAGTCAATATAGAATTTTGTTCCTTTTAAAACTAAATTAGGCAAAACTTCATAAAGAAAAGTTATAAGAAACTTCAGCTAGAACTTTGGATTTTGGCTAACCATAACTTCTCACATAATAAGAGGTGAATTTTTAAGCTTTTGGTTTTTGAAAATTAAAAAAAGAACAGAAAATTTGCAATAGTGAATAAAATATTTATTTAAAACGATACATCAATTTCAGCCATTTATTTGTTAAAGATAATTTTATGTAAATGTTGCCTGCGGCTACGCCCGAGATGGTTCATTCGTAAGCTCTAATTTTGTTATACTTTTTCAAGCATTTCGGCCAGTATCTCACCAATGGTAGCTGTAATGTTGTCTTCCAGGGCTGCAATTGTAGCTGGCTTGTCCCTGTACATGAGAGACTTCACGTAGCCTTACAAAAAATAGTCTTGTAAGCGGCTACGCCTGTGGTGGTCAATCCGTAAGCGCCAATTTTGGCTTACTTTTTCAATTTCAACCGATGACAGCTGTAATGTTGTTTTCCAGTGCTACAATTGTAGCTGGCATGTCCTTGTACACAAGAAATTTCAAGTACCCACACAAAAAATAGTCTAGTGGGGTCAAATCGCATGATCTTGGCGGCCAATGAACTACTCCGAAGCGTGAGATCAATTGCTTATCAAACTCACCTCTCAATAGGTCCATTGTATCGCATGCCGTGTGGTCTTGTTGAAACCACATGTCAACCAAGTTCAATTCTTCGATTTTGGACAAAAAAAAATCGGTAATCATCACACGATACCTTGCTCCATTGACTATATTGTTGCGATTTTCATTATTTTTGAAAAAGTACGATCCAATGATGCCCACAAATCGCACCAAACATTGCATTTTTCAGGGTGCATTGACAGCTCTTGAACTACCTCTGGCTGCTCTTCAAACCAAATTCGGCAATTCTTTTTGTTGACGTATCCATTAAGCCAAAAATGAGTTTCGTCGCTGCAGAAAATTTTTCGAAAAAAAAATTCTCATTCCTCACAGAGCACGAATTTTGTTAATAAAATTCAATGATTTGCAAGCGCGGTTCGTTTCTTAATCTATTTATAGTAAGATGGCAAACCTTATGAAACATTTTTGGCGTTGACACATGATCCGAATCACGCGATAAATGTAAAAAAGTTTACGCTGAAAAAACAAATACCAAAAAAATCACCCGTTATATGAAAAAAGTTTCCAAATCCGGGGATATATATTTCTTTTTTTCAGTCAAAGTTTGCAAATTTGCCACTTTTAGCATTTTTCATTCTTATTTTTGAAAGATCCGTACAATTCATATAAAAGTGATAGAAGAAAACTAAATTGGTTTTTATAAAGTGGAAAAAATTTACTTTCTGTCAATATGCTACATTAGCGCATTTTATATCAAAAAAGTTAACTAGAGTGCTCTATCCAACAGTTGCTTATATGAAAAGTTTCATAGAATATTTTTGATGTACAAAGTTCAACTTTGAGCCTATTGTGCGGATTATATGTTGCACGTTTTACCTAAACTGTGCCAAAATTGCGAGTAAGAAAAGTTATCAAAAATTATTTATTATGCCTTAATATACAGTTCAATTAACATTGATTTTATACTGAGCAAACAATAAATGTTACTCCAATTTTAATTCAAAACTCAGAGCGAAAAATAATAAATGTTTTTTTTTACAACTGAAGAAATCGAAAGTGGTTTAGTAACTGTTAAACAGGTAGCGTTAACAAGTGATTCACAATGGCAGAAACTTCAGCAACAAAAAAAATGCAAACAAATAAAACCGACAATATAAGTGGCAATAAACAACTGAAATAACAATACAAAAACAAACAAAAAACAAATGTTGCAGCCGTTAAAGCTCTTTAGTATTTGCAGAGTTACAAAAAAAAATCAATAGTTTTTTTTAAATTTTTCTTTGCTTTTACAAACGGGGGCGCAGACCGCCTGCGTCTATGCGAGGGTGATCTGATAATTCAGTGACTTTTACAAGTAGTGGCACGCAAATTATGGCACTGATTTAATTGCATTTTATATTTGATTACTAGTTTATATTTTATAAAATTTATAGTTTTATTGAATTGGGTCATTTATTACTTTTACAAGGAAATAATAACAATGAAAAAGTCATGAATATTTTCATACATCGGCAATATATTTTAATTGATTTCAATGTAGTAATTTTTGATTTAGTTCCAATGTGTACGAGTACTTTCTTTGAACATTCCTCAGTTTTGTAAAATGTTAACAAAATATTTATTGCAACAGCAACATATTGAATTTATATAATTTGTACAAATAATAATAAAAATAAAAAAATATTTTCCTGCCTATTTTACAAAACTTTATTTTTGTTGCTTCTTCTTTTTATTTTCTTTTATAATTTTATTTTCTCCTTAAGAAAATTTGTATTTTTTTTTTGTTTTGGTTTTTTGATTTCCAGTTTTTAGGCTGGCAAGTAATGCCATGGTACGTATACATTAAATTTTTAACAAGTTTCAGCAAATCAACGAAAGACGCCGTTTTTCGCAAAAGATATGGTAGTGCTATAACTACAACAACAAACTATGTAGACAGTCACTACGTTTGGTCAAAGCAGCAACAATGTACAAACCTGTTGCACCAATAACAACAACAACAAAAACTATTACTATCAACACAAAGTTTGTTATTGCTGCCGCATATGTGAAATAAAGTGCAGTTCTTCATTTACCTGCACACCAGCTTTTGAAGGCAACAACACCTTTTTTTTGTTGCATAATGCGTGACAGTTTATCAGCACTAACTATTTGTGATTTATTTAACACTTTTACGCGTAGCTGTTAATCAAATATGAAATACATAAACATTAAAAAACATAAAATTTTGGGTCACAAAGTCTTAAGGACTTAGTGAGGCTGTGCGACTGCATTGACCAAGTTATTTTATTGCAAAAATCTCAGGTATTCATTGTTTTCTACATCAAAATTTAGTAAACATAACGAAGAAGGTTAATTAATAGGAATTTTGGAATAAATTAAAAAAAAGAGCAACTTATCGCTTTGCCAGAGATATGTTGGTATCATGATACTGTCAATCCCAACTAAGGTCTGAACGAAAATTTTCCACACTCGAGTAAATGATCAGGTGACAACAATTAGCTTATCGCTCAAACAATTTGTATTTGGCTCAAATAAATAGCATGAGAGAATTGCATGGTTCGTTGTAAGCTTGTCGTATCAAAATTGGCATTTTGATTGGCGACATTGGCGTAGTATCTTCGCGTCATTGCCTTCCACACAATTTCCCTTTAAATGGTTTGCAGCACTCTCTTTTAATTGCATTCAGAAATGTCAAAATTTTTAGATACCCATTTTGATATTGTCAAAATGAAAATTGGATGTAAGAAATAATTTTTTTTAGAATTTATATCTTAAAAATTGTATTTGGAAAAGTACAAAAATAATCACTAAAAGACAATTTGAGCGATTGGTTGAAATTTTTGCAAGTCCTCGCTTCCACTTGCAAGAAACACTCAATGCATTTACAAAACAAAGAGCAATGTATTTAGGCCGGGTCGAAAAAATAAGTTTGAAAAAACAACCTCCTTTTTGAAAGCTTACCTTAAAAGAAACTGAGTACTAAAAATTATTTTTGTACCACTCTTAAAACACTCGAAATCGTATTGTTTCCATAACCGATGTCATGTCCGATATATAAAAATTATACATTGTCGTAAAGGGCTTAACCCATTGAGGTCAATTGGGTAAATTTTTACCCAACAGTAGAGTGAATTTTAAAAAATCTTACCAGGCGACAAGCAAGAGATGTTTTTAAAGCTTTATTGAGAAGAGGAAGAATTGGTCTGAAATGAATATTTTTATTTTTCGGAACTTCTTCTGTGAGTTAGAGCTTAGGTAAGATATAGTTTCCAAAATTTTGGTGAAAAATCGATCCAGGCAAATTTAAAGATTTAAATAAAATCGCGAAACAAATATAAAGATCCTATGTGGCATACTATAATAAAATAATAAAATAGATTTGATTGAAAGTAAGGTTGGACCCAAAACCATTTTTTTTTTTGTTTTTTTTTTTATTTAATATATATATCTCCGGTTTGCTGATGAGGAACATTTTTTTTTTTTTTTTTCATCAGCAACTTCTATTGATCCCCTGCCCTCCCACAGCAAATTTTATTAAAAATGTGCGGGCCATATTAGTACCAGTCTTTTATGGCTTAATTAGTACAACATTTTCATTTCTTTTCATTTTCTTTATAAACTCTCGACGTCCGCAGTCATATTTGAATTGTAAGACACAACTTCTGAGGTTCGGACTCCCCTTAATGCAATTTTTTTTTTCTCATCAAATTTAAGTTCTTAAAAATATTTTGCCCACAAAATGCATTATTAATCTTACAAACAAAGATGGTAAGGCAGTTCAAAATTATAGAACAATGTCTATATAATAAGATTTCTTAAAATCAAAACTTCTTCAAAAATTTTTGTGAAACTACATAATACAAAATTGTTATCTTAAGACAAAAAGTATACATCCACCTAACTAGTACCAGCTGTAGCTTCATGATAGGGGAGTCCTACATTGAAGTAGTAGATATCTTTACTTACTTTGGCAGCGTCATACCTCCTGCTGACAAGATCAATAAAGACATTCATGCTATAAAACTAAAAGCATCTTCACTCAGCTTCATGATGCTCGGCAATCTTTGCGGCTGTCAATGACAACAAAACTTAAAATCTTTAAGTCGAATGTGAAGACAGCTCTTTTTGAAAGCTGTAAAACGTGCTTACCGAAAATTTTCTTCACCGAACTCAGAAAATATGCTGGCTTAGTACTATCTCCAATATCGAATTGCTCACCAGTTGCCAAAAAGATCCAATTTCCATTCAAATCAAACTGCGACATAGGTTCGACACAAGTTGCGTAAGTCATCAACTAAGGTCTTTCTGCAAGCAGAGCTCTCAGAATAGTAGGAAATCCTAATCATAGTTGAAATAATCGCTAGCACAAGAAATATGTAAATCGCGGAAATGTTGCTGAGAATTAAAGGCTTTTGTCTTCATAACTGTGCAGAGATCCAATGCTCTGATGCAGAACTGTTCTTATCAAATAAACTATATCTTATTATGAGCGAATGTTCAATATGAACGTTCCAATGAAAAAGTACGAAGAAAAATGAAACAAAAATAATAATTTTTACTCTTCGAATGATAATGTTCATTGATAAGAGTCTAAAGTAAATTCAACCCAAGACCAACAACTGAAATTCATGTAAAATATGTAAGGTATGCGAAATAATAAGTTATTAAAAATTATTAAATAGTGAATAAACAAAAGACTTAAAGTTTAGAAAAAAAAACACAGTTATTAATTAATTATTTTAACTGACAAAAAGCCGATGGACATGTGATGCCGTTGACCAAATGAAGATACAAAACACCGCACAAACAACAACAATTGAAAAAAAAAATAAAAAAAATGTTGTACATAACAACGACACCGACTACAACATATGCAAATAAAAAACAAAAAACATACGGTAAAACAACGAAAGTCACTTTGGTGAAGTTAAAACAAAGTCATTCACGTTTCTAGAGAGTCACACACACACACAGACAGACACATATCGGCAAAAATATTCAATTGGTATAGAAAACACCGCAAATGGTTTTGCAAATGTATTTTAATACAATTGAAAAAAAAAAAAAAAATAATGCTATCACTGTTGTTGTTTTTGTTGGTGTCGTTTTTCCATATCAATAGCAAGCAACAAAAAAAAATGCTTTCTTTGTCTGTACGCTTTTGTTGTCATTGTTTTTGTTGTTGTTGTTGTTGATATACCTGAGTAAGCCAACTATTTAAGTTGGTAAGAAAGTATTTGCCACACTTTGGCCAAGGTACTATGAAATAAGTTCACGAAAAGCCAATTGAGAACACTTTCACTATGCCTTTAACATATGTGGCTATTAGAGTTTTGCAAGCAGCGACTAAGTTGGTGACAAGTTGTTGGATTGTAAAGAAAAAAAAAATTTTTTTGCCAATTTGCAAGCTGGCTAAAAAGTTTTTTCAATTTTGTCAGAAATTTCATGATTCATTTACTATGCAAGTTTCCAAAGGTTCAGTTGAGCTGTATTGCTATTGGCTTAGCGCTTCAAAATATGAAACAGTGGATTCCATTAACTAATGAATGCTTTTATGAATGCTCTTTCAAAACACAAAAAAAAAATTCGATCAAAAACTTCATACTTTTGAATATCAGGCTTAGATTAAGCAGAGAAATAGGATCATTTGTAAATTAAGTGGGAAAAATATCATCTAAAATGAATAAATCAAAAATTAAAAGGAAAATTGCCTAAGAAACCTTAGATATCAGAATTTGAGTCTGAGATATTTTCTAAGAAAATAAATGTTTCATATGAAATTTGCTAAATTGATTTTTCAGCACCTATTTATTTTTGGTTGTTTTACCTCAAAAGTCGGCAGAAAATTATGAATAATGGAAAAATGCTAAATAATCGATCAGTTATTACAAGTAATTACTATAGAGGATGGAAGAACATTTTCAATATATACCCGATGATTAAAACTTGCTTGGGTTAATTTTTCATTTTGGTTTCTGTGCAACTTTGCTTTAGAAAGACTGACTCAAAAATACTAGAAGAAAAAAAAATTCAAGGCGAAATTGCCCTAAAAAATATTTTGAAAAATTCATCACAAAAAATAAAATTCACCTAGAAATGAAAAACCCTTTTTTTAATAAAGGAAAATAAACACTCCAGAATCTGTTATTTTTCACAGGAAGTTTTAGTCTTGGATAAATTTTCCATTTAAGCTTTATCACAGAGAAATCATAATAAAAAACTTATACGAAAAAAAAACCAGGAACATGAAACCACACCGATTTTATGGAATTTCTGAAAATCTTCTAATTATTTTTATTTATTGGCTGCAGTACTCTGTAAATTTCTTATGAAAGGGGAACCTATTTTTGACCAATTTTTTTGCTTATTTCATAAATTTTTTCTTTTATGTTTTAGCATTTTCCCGTTTTCTTATAGTTTGTCACACCCCTTGCTCACAGAATTGATTAAAGTATTAATAAATCGAAACTTGCTTTACACTTTACGTTAAAGTTTTTATTAATTAAGTTTTAATCGAATTTACAGTCAATTGCAGTAACCGATGTTCATGTGAAATTTGACAAATCGGTAAATTCGATTAAAATTCAATTAATTAATAATACTCAGTCGATTAAAAACAAATTAAAATTAAAGTTTTTATTGTAACATAAATAACTATCCTTCATTTTTAATCTTGGCCAAAGTTAATAAATTAATAATATTTTGCCGAATGTTATGTTCACTCCACAAAGGTTATTGGGCTCACCAGACGTTAATTGGCAAGTTTACTCTATCTGGAGCGCTTTGAAATCTTGAAAAAAAATGTTTGTTATTATGTTCAGAAGTTCATATTCGTGTCATTTATTATTTGACTGAATCGACTACATCAACATTCAAAGGCCTAGAGAGCCAGATTGAACTTCTGAAATGATTTTACCTAGTTTTCAAGAATTGTTTGCTAATACTATTGCCTATATAACAAAAATTTTTTATAAGCAAAAGCTTCATAGCCTTATGATTTGGTAACATTTCCTTTCAAGCACCCTGTTATTTTAACTAAAGCATCATTTTTGTCCCTTCTTAATACTGTGATAGCTAATCGCTCCAAATAAAAGTTTTTTTTTTTTTGGTGTCGGTAAATTGATTTGATTTCATGTGTCATGCAATTTACAAATATTCACATAGACACATAAGATAGGAAAAATTTTACGAGCGAAAAAAAATTCAAACTTTGTGCATGTCAGTTGAAGTTTATGCCAAATTAAAAATGTGGCTAGAAAACAATAAAATCTTGAAGGAATTGTGAGAAAAAAAGCCCAATTAGAAACATGTTGCAATGCAACTTGTTTGGTGGCTTTACTTAAGTGATAAAGTATATCTTGCTGTAGCTGCACAAAATACCTTTCAACATATTAAATAACATAGTATTACCATTTAAATTGCACACATATCGAATCAATATCTTATTTATTAAGGTATCTCTCTCATAACGCACGCGCTACAAAAAAAAAATCATAAGCAAATCATATAAAATTAATTTATTTTGACTTAATTATGTCTGAAATATTTTCAATCAAGTTCTCGTTTCGTAATACATGACGTGTGCGTAACATTCAATTTGAATTGTGAATAAGAAAACAAAAGACTCAAGCAACGAACTTCCTGTGTATGTTCATTTTTTTCAATGATTTATTTTGCAGTCGTAACAAGTATTGGCTGCGATTATTTAAATTAGGCGAATCAATAAATTAATAGTGGCAATTTTTTAATAAAAAACATGATTTTAAAATGAGATAATACAGTTACCTACATTTTCATTTCAATGTTTTAAATTGAGACTTTGTACATATATTGGTTAAGTTAGATTAGAGTTTGTCTTGTTAAGATAACTAAGCAACGAGCTGATTAATTTTGATAGTATCAATGATTTTATTTTATTAAAAAAAGATTTTCTACAGACATAAGCCTAGTAGTGTGTAGGAAAGCACACTTGCATAGAGAGTTTTCGTTAGCATCATACTCTTTTACCTCCACGGAACTGCGACAGAAGGGACTTAACGTGATGTCTAGCCTCTGAGATGTTTGCCGATGGCCAAGTGTGCATTGCAACTAACACCTCTTGTGCAGCAAGTCATTGGTTTCGGAAATCTTATATAAAAACCAGATTGCTCTCAATATTTTACAGGTTTTCAAGATTTTCAATTAATATTCATAGTTCATACCATAAATTATTCTTTGAGAGTTTGCAGTCATATATGTATTTAATAATAAATATAATAAATATAAATAAACTGAGCTTAAAATTTTATTCTACTTTAATAATTTTCTTAATTTTATGAAGAACATTTTCTCAGTTTAAGATATAAATTCGTATGTATATCGTATATTAAAAAAATACAACGTATTGAATTATTTCATTTGATTGAAGAATGAGTAAAAATTTTAGTTTTTGATTTTTTTTTTTTTTTGGTTTAAATTTGAATTTCAATGAACTGCGGTCAAAGAACGGCCCTCAAAGTCTTAGTAGACATATGCAAATTCTATAATAAAACATAATTAATCGGTGAGTATCATAAAATCACGTGTTTGGATTATTTAGATAGTTTCTTGTACCAATTAAGTCTCTAATAAAAAAAAAACAACATTTTGTATCAAATAAAATGAAAAAAATGAATTTAATTTCGAAAGATGCGAAATGTGTGGGTATCAGAATTTTAATTTGTTAATTTATCTAAAAATACGGGTCAACAAATTTAAGATTACTTAATTTGAGCTGATGTTAACTTCATTTAAAGTATTTTTTTATTAAGAAAAATATATGCATATACTACATAGGTGTGTAAGCTCTTATTTAATTAATTTTTTTAAAAAAATGCTCGTATAAATACAACGGCTGCAATGCTTTGAAATTTACCTAAATTCAAAAATATAGTAAGTTAATTCTAGTGTCTTTTTAAGGGTTCAGTCCTTTATTTCCTTCCGGAGCATAGGACTTCTGCAAAACTCTTTGACCGTGATCACGGGGGTGTATCTGAAATCATTCCAACATAATTTTCAAGAAGATCGGCTGCATTTTCTACTACCCATATGGTCGGCGGTTGTCGGCAGACTTTTGATGGTGATTTGCGAAGGATATTTCTAAATCATTTCACTATTCGATGTTTGATTTGGATGGAAATCGACTCTTGTCAGTATCTGATAAGCAACTCGACATAGGAGTTTCAGCGCTTGTAAGTTTCACATATGATATCTACTTATATAGATCTCTTCAACAAATTTAAATATCTTCGACACATCCAATATTTTTTGGATTTTTTTAGAATTTTCAATTTTTTAAGAATTTTTGACTTTTTTTGCATTTTTCGACTTTTCCAAAATTGTTCGACTTTTTCATATCTATTAACTTTTTCAGCATTTTTGAACTATCTCAACGTTTTTCAACATATTTTCAATATTAAAAAGTTTTCCAGATTTTTTAAAATTTTTTAATTATTTAACATTTATTGACAATTTTATTGATTGATTTATTTGCAACACTATATTAAGGACTAAATTTTATGTTGAAAGCCATAAAAACTTTTTAACATCATAGCTTAACTAAAACAGAATACTTTCTAAAAATAAATTATGTTTCCATAGTTAGCAGCCATAAGCTTAAGAAATCTCTGTTATTGAGGATGATTCAATTCTTCAACCCTTAAGAAATTAACAGCTTTGACGACAATCCCATAATTCCACAGTACGCAGTCAGATTCTAGCATCACTCAGAATAAGTAGTCTGCAATACACTATATTCATAATAAATTCAAATATCTTGAAGATAAGTCACCTGTTCAAATTTCTAGTTACGCCTTCAATGATTTCTTTTCCTTTTTATTGGATTCGTTTTTCTTAAACGCTATTGAAACCATAGAATTAAGGAAAAAATTAAACTTTCTAAGATATCAAGACGAATGTTTCAAATTATAAAATGAAATCAAATAATATTGTTGCCCAAATAAAATTATTCACCCCTATCATGAATAAACATTCCTTTGAAATTTTTCTCAAGCTCTTTGGTTTGCAATCGTGGAAGATTTTTTGGAATGAGAAGATCAGGCTATCGACAATAATTTTTGAGGGAAAACTTTTTACATTTCTCGCAAAAATTTTTTCTCCAACTTTGTAGGAAGAGTTTAAAGTGGAAAAAAGCATTGTTTTTGAACTACTTCACAAAAAGTAGTAGATGACGAGCTACTTCATTTTAGGCAGTTTTTTTTTAACAAATGCAGATAAAATTTCACGATTTTTCAGCACAGATTCAACATACTTGCCTTGATCTTGAGGGATCTTATAAAGTTCAAATTGTAGTTCAACCTGCTGTGCATGATACGCCCAAAAACAACTACAAATTTAAAAATGTTTTTTCTTTCTAAATTAATTTTTATCATACGATTCAAGTACATATCGTGTTGTATATCTTCTTTAATATAAAGTTTATTCCCCTCATTCATTAGAAATCTCTCAAGTGCAAAAGCAACATAATTAAATGTAATTTTAAGCAATAAATTACAGTGAAGAAAAAAGTTCCAAAATGAAAAAGTCAAAAACTGAAATTACTTAATTTCAATGTTTAGCAAAGGTTAAATTAAACATAAATAAATGATTGTGTTGTGGTTAAATTCAGCTGACTGAATTGTTAGACGCCTACTTGTTTTTTTTTTTCGCCAAATCTTTCATTCTGCTGCTGCTGCTGAAATTAACTGTAATTTATATTTTGCTCATCGGTAGCGTTGTGCGATTTGTTACTTTACATGAATTTTTTTTAGCCGCTGCCGTTTGTAATAGTACTTTTTGGCTTGCGTGTTTTGCTGTTAAACGTTTTTGGAAAAAAAAGAATTAAAAAAACATTTAATAAACAACAAAGTTTTCATAAATTTCACCAGAGCATGCAACAAGACCACGAAAACAACATTATAAGTTAGTTGACTTTTTACATTGGCGTTGACCTTGTACAAATTGGGATAACATCTGCTGCGATTATTTTCATGCTGTGCTAAAGATATTAAATCATTGCTGTTGACATTTAATTATTTTATGCACTTGGTTGCTTTTGCCTTGTAAGCACAATTTTGTCATTACCAATGTAATGTTGTTGTTTTTTTGGCTCTTGCATATTTGCTATGAATTCATTGTCAAATGAAATTTCGACATCAAGTACTTTAAAAATGCGCTTAGAAAATAAGTGGTCCACAGAAATATTTGAAAATTCTTCGAATTTTAATTGGTACATTAATGGCACTGGCTTACAGCATTTTGGTTCAAGGCCAATAATTACTATTTCATGCAATGCTTTTTAGCTGCCTTAAGGCTTCTTCTTTCAGTAGGTTTTAGAAAATTATTAATTGATTGGAGTTGGATTGAAAAAAAAGCTTGTCAGCTTGTCATTTAATTTTAAAAGTATGACCTTTTTAAGAGCCCAATTCTTTGTTTCCATCCGGAGATAGAATCTCTGCAGTGATCATGAGGGTGTAACTCAAATTTCTCCAACATAATTTTCAAGAAGATCGGCCGCGTTTTCTTGTTACTACCAGTGCAATGCTTGTCAGAAAAATTAAGTAACTTAAGTAATTAAGTAAGTACTATTAAGACTATATTCATGTTTTTATTTTATTCCAAATACAATCAAAACAGTTGAACAAGATATAATAAAAAAATTGGGCCAAAAATTCGTAGGTATATCAGCTTGGGATAATCCAATTTCTTCGAAGTGTTATCTTTCTCAATGGTTTTCTATCTTTTGGCCAAGACCTTTCATAATCTTCCCGGAGAAAAATAAGTCCAGAAGAACCTTAGAGAAATACTGTAGAGTTATCTCTTCTTTATACTCTATGCTCAGTTCATATGTACTTTCCACACACAAATACACGTGCAAGAAACGACTACCTTTCACATGCAAAAGTGAGTGTTCCAAATTAAAAAAATAATATCAACCTTTTTAATTTTATTGATTTTTATTGCTCTTAAATTCAGTAAAATTTTAGCTGATTATAAAAAATTTGAACATATCTCAAAAAATACTCGAAGTATTATCAAATGATATTAAAATTATAAATGAAATTGGACATTAACCGCTAATTTCTTGAATTTTTGAGAAACAGGTTCACAGTACTCGTATATCAACTGTTGTTGGGTAAATTACTAAGCCAACTTTGCGAAGAAATCAAAACTATTATACAGCAGCAAAACACCATTGCATACTTTAAGTTGTTGGAAGAAAGGTAGAAATTAAGTTATGAAATATAAAAGGAAAATAATAATTTCTGAAAAGCTTGCGCCAGAGCACACGAGCGAAGTGAGATTTAAGATTGTGATTTTAGTAATGCGTATAGGTCAAAAGGTTGCCGACCGCTGACTTAAAAGACAAATCATCAGTTGGTAACTTCTAACAAGTTTAACGCTTAAGTCTTTTATTTATAACATCGAAACGGTGATTTTTTTTATTTTTCAATAGTTAAATTAAACTGAATATATAATATGTTTACAAATTTTAGAATATTTTTAATTTTGTGGTTTTGGAATTGTTTTTTAAAAGAGTGCAAAATATATATTTTTTTTTGCAAGTTTCTTAAAGAATATGTTAATTCTTAATTAATTTCTACGCAGCATTGATTATAATTTTAAGCATATTCAATTCTAAAATCAAGTTTCGGTTCTTGCTTAGATCAACAGAATTTACATAAATTAACTAGAAGAAAGAAAATATTCCATTTCATCGCAATAAAATTGTTACTAATTAATATAATTATCTGCGACAAATCTTAAAAGTTAATTATTTCATAGCTGACTGGAAGTTCGTGGAATTACCCATTTTACGAGTCTGAATTATATATAATTTTTTAAGACATTTTTAGTATTTTTGTGGTAACCATAAATTAATGTAAAATGATGGGTTTTTTTTTTGGTTAAAAGAGTCGTGCCACCTCTTTATAAAATTGATTTAAAATAAATTTATTGTTATTCTAAGTTATAGTCACTTTTCAACAGTAATTTATAAAATTTGCTACAGTTGTTGTTGAGTTAACCCTTAATTATATAAGCCTGTATTGAGCCAATTTTGATCTCAAGAGGTACAATTAAGTCCAAATTTCATCCATTTAATACATTCTGTTTTCTTGTAAGTAACAAACGAAATGAATGTACAGTGGTATGACGATCTCACACGTCCCTAATAACAGACATTCATGTTTTGGCCATGTTTTCAGAATATGTGGTTCAATTTTCAAATATGTGGTAAAGTGATTTACGGTGAAAATTCTACTGATTTTTTTTTTCGGACATAATAGCAACGTTTCCGTGCAATAATGAATTGGCCTTATTTACAGAATTTAGTCAACTTCAGTCCGAAAACAATTTTTCTTACAGATTTTTTAAGTACGAGAAGATTTTATTTTGAAGAAACTGGATATTCGCAATCTAAAACATGAATTTTCGAACAAATTTTTAGGGTCCGTACATTTATAATATCTAACATTAAAAATATTAGTCATTCATATTTCATACGATAAATTGGATGAAGGGTCTACATTAGCATACAGGCTTGAGAAAAAATATTATTGATTGAAAATAGATAGCTGTAGAGTCAAAACTTTGATTTCTTACATTTTTCAGTTCAATTCATAGACATGAAAAAATGTACCTCGAAAAAATTACTTTTTCTCATGTAAAAATGATTCGATTTAAGAACCTTGTTCCAAAACTATCTGCTTGGAACGAACTACAGCTGATTTTTCATTTATTTATTTCTAAAAATTTTAATAATGAATAGAATTGCATTGAAAATTAAGAAAGAAATCAAAGTTTTCACTTTTGACGGCTCTACAGGGCTTTGCCTCAATTTTTTTTTTTTTTTTGTTGCAATTCTGAACGCAGATTTGAATTCTTCATTTAATTTCATGTAAGGATTAACTATACTCATTTTTTTATTACTACACATTCATAATGCACCGATTAAACTCAACAAGAAATTTTAAAATAAACTTGAAAAAATTGGAACAAAAAATCGTATTTTGGTTTGTGAGAACTAAGTTTTATTTAAAGTGATATTTTTGATGGTATTTTTTAATGTTTTAGCTCAGAGCTTTCATAATTTTTCCAATAAGAAAATCTCGAAAAAATCTTAGCAATAACAAAAACATGCAATCAATCTAATGTAGACCTTTTGTAGATATGAAACAACATTTATAATGAATATTTGCGGAGTTTTTCAATGAAGACAAAATGGCTTCAAAGCCAGAAGTGAATTAAGAACAAAATTAGATAAAAAAAAGTTAAATATAGCAAAAATATAGCCAAAAATTAATCTTATTCTGTATAATTCATCTCTTCATAGAGCATATGACCTTAACAGAACTCTACCAAACGTGCAGGGTCATTAGTGAGTGCCTTCAATTCATTCAAACATTTCCCCAAATTGCAAACCTCTGCGCTCAATGAACATTTCTACAATATCAATCTTAATACTTTAAATTTGTCCCCTTTTTTACAGGTATTAGGTTACACCGATGTTTTTCCAGTTATTAAATTTATATTATATTTATCCTATTTATAATTATATTATATATAGTATTTTGTTTATTAAGTTTATGCATCCTCTCATACACGGAATTATATCCGTCTGAGGATTTTGTAATAAATAAAAAAAAAAATACATTCCGGTTACTTAAAATGGATCGCTACACGGAGTGAACAAAGTGTTTTCATTATTAAAACTTATTTTAAATATAGTGCAATTTATTCAGAAGTTGGAAAAAATTTCATTCATAGTACGATATAGAAAATGCTCCGACAAACCGTGCTATTAAACTTATCATTGATAAATTTGAAAAAATTCATTCAGTTCAAGATCAGAGAAGCAGCATCTATCATCGCTGTGGTGAAAATATTGCAGCTGTTATCACACGTGTTGCTGAATCAATTCGTCGTCGATCACAGCAATTAAACCCCAAGCCAACAACTTTGATGAAGACATTGATGTGCAGACACAGCAACGGCATCAATCGATCTTTTGAAAGAGAAGTTTAATAATCGAATAATTTCTCAAAGAACGGACGTTAATTGGCTACCAAGATCATAAGATTTAACATCATTGAATTTTTTCTTATGGGATTTCTTCAAGAGTAAAGCTTATGCGGATAATCCTCAAACTGTTCAACATCTCAAATGCATAATCATCGAACAAGTATCACTAATTGAAACATTATTATGTAAAAAAGTTATTGAAAACTTTGGTAAAAGATTGATAGCCTGCAGAGCTAGCAGAGGAGGTCACTTGAATGACACTTTTTTTCATGATTAAGCGGAACCAAAGTACTTTAATTTTTCACATAATTTATTTATTATATTTAAAATTTTCAATATACTTCAAATTTGAACTCCCTTTATAAAGAAACAGTTGTTATTCTTCTTTTTGAATATTTTGCATTTATAAAAAGTTTTAAATTGAAAAAAAATTATGTTTATTCTTTACAAAAACAAGACAAAATTTTAAATGTAAATTTTGCTTTTTAGAATTTGACTACCTTGAAAAAATCAATAACTTAAGTAACAATATATTGAATATAATTTGAACATTAGCTTTAGCTTGAAAGTCCTCAAGCAGATATTCAATTATATAAATGCATGTAAGTCAATGATACTTGAAATATTTATAGTCGTATGTAATATTCTCGTTGTTAAAAAGAAATGAAAAATCAAATTCGAAATAGTTTTATTCTTGAAAGAAGGGACATTTAAGAACATGATATAATAAATCTTTTAAGTTTTAAATGACTGAAAACTTGTACTGATTAACTAAATTCAAACTACCGACAGACAACGTGTTATATGCTTGTCGTATGCTATGTTCTCTGATGTCGGAAATGAAATCGTAACTGAAATTTTTGAAAATAAATTGCAACGACAGAATAAGGGAACGCCTTTCACTTCCGCATAAAATAAAAATATTCCGAAAATTCCATATATTCCAGTTTTTCCTGATTGATTGACTGACAACAACACAAAAAACATCTAAAACTAAAAACAACATAAAAGGCACTAAAAACAAAACAAAAATGATGATCTCAAGGTCAACGCATAAAAACGATGCTGCAATGTGACAACAGTTAGTGCGCTTTTTATGTTTTTTTTTTTATCATCTTCTTTTCTTTTAAGGCACAACTGATACTAAGCTACTAATTAAAGTCACTCTTTCAGTTACAAAAAAAAAAAAAAAATATGAAAAAATATTCGAGTTTATTGACAGCTTACGAGCATCAGGTGGCAACAGCTAGCGCTTCAACATGCATAATGTGAGTTCATGCGAGATGTTGCGCTGTTTCTTTATTTTTGCAAAAATAAACCAAGCACCAAATATGCATTTTTTATGCTTATATATGTAGCCTTTTATGAACTCAAAACTAACATGTTGCCACAAAATAGTTTTTATGGCAATACTGGCTTTTAACAGCATTTTATTTTTTGAAATATTACATAATTTACACAATTTTTGAAGAGATGCAAAAATATTCCAAAGCAAAAAAAAATCATGTGGTTTTTTTTTTTTGATTTTTTAAGTTTAAAATTCGTCGCTTAATTTGAACGATTTTACATAATTAATGAAAAATAACAAAAACAAAACAAAAGACTTTGGAAACGAACCCGTTCGATACAAAGTCGTTCAATATATTTTGTCACCTAAAATTTTTGTTTTTTTATGTAACTGTTGTGGTGAATAGAAACTATAACTTTTGATAAAAAAAATGCTTTAAAGTAGCTTGACCTTTTATTGGCAAATTCATCAAATTTAGCTTTTTAGGGGATTTTTACAAAATTATTTCTTTTTGGCGTTAAGTCTAGGAAACCAATAAACATACATAAATGTTAAGCAAAAATTATATTTCTAAGCGTCACTCGCGTTTCATAATGCATAAAATGTTTAACCAAATTTTATGTTTAGTTTTTTTTTTTTTTCTATAAATGTGCGCACAAACCTTTTGTTATTCGTTGTATGAGCAATGCGTAGCTTTTTTTTATGTTATCCTTTTTATTTTTAACTCCTCTTACTTTGCAGCAAACGCCAAAATATGTTGTTTCGGAAAAACCACCGCAATGCAAACTAGTTTATAGCAGCTTTTAATATTTTGAATATTTTTTGAATAAATGCATTAGGAAACTTTCTCCGCCGCCAAAACGAACATACACTTTTTTTATGATTTTTTTTTTCTTATATTATTTGCTTTAATTTGGAAAACTAGATTATCAATAAACATGAAAAACAATTTTCACACAATCAAAAATATATTTCATTATATTTTGTTTTATTTTTGCACTTTTAGCTTTTTTTAAGAACTTTGAAATTATTATTTTCACTATTTATAATTTTTTTTTATCTTGTATACATATAAAACATCACTTTAACATTTAATTTTTGTTTTTCTCTTTTTTCCTTTTTAATTAAATAATTTTGCTTGACCAATTTTGGCCCAAAACTTGCAAGAGCAAAAATTTTCAAAAGCAGCGCACAAGAAGCACTGAAGTAATCCAACGCAGTCAAATAATTCAACTGAATGCTGTTTTGATAAAACAGCAACGTTTGGGCCCCACTTGCTGCTGCTGCCAATGTCTTGACTCCAAGAAAAGCGTCATCGTCGTAGTTGATGTGCTTTTATCAACTGTTTGGCTCAATTTGTTATCGCGGATATTCTCTTAATCTCTTTCATGTGTGCTCTTACACTGTGAGACCTTATTGTTTTTAACGAAAATTTAAGAGCAACTTGGAAACCACTGTATTTCAAGCATATGAGAGTTCACAAAAGTTCAGTGATAAGAAAGAAAATGCGTGAGAAACTCAAATTTATTGAAGAATCTCTCTTCTCTATTACATTATATGTAATTAATAAACGAACGCCTGAATGGTGCAGAATACAAGAGAGCTGATATCAGCGATTAATCGCTACACGTGCAAATATTGCGTAGCATGGGCTATTTCATAATGAGAATGATCCAGAATTTACATATTAAGTGCTTTTATTTCAAACTCAACATTTTTGTTACGAAAATCAGGTTTTTGAAAGTTCAAACTGTGGATTGTGATTCAATAAAAACACAGTCTATTTTTTTTACAGAGCTAATTGTTGTAATTAAGCGGACAAGCCTCAGCAAAAATTGATCCGCTTTTATTCACTCCTCGGCTTCATCTTATCCCTTGTCAGCTGAGGATTCAGTCAGTCACTGATTTCACTGATTTAAAACCGTTTCCTAATATTTGCGTAGCTTTGGTTATGCTCACGTAACTACATCTGGGTTCCTTACATTTAGGACAGCAAAAAATATTTAGATATCTATTTCGTTTTTACTTCCCTCTCATCATGATCCACAAGCTTTCTTATTGTGCCTAGCATGCCTTACAGATTTTGCTTTTATCTAACATTTCTTGAAATGTCGGTTTCTTGTCCAGCTTTTTGTAGGCAATTACATCGCTCAATTCAGTATCCCTGCACTGATAAGGCTGTTTCTTCGCTTATCCATGTCTTCGATTACTGCGGTCTTGCTTTCTATTTCGAAACACAGGCTACAGTACCTGCTATTCTATGTTGCACACATTACGTTAGCTTTGCAACTGTATCTTTGAACTGATTCACCTTTTTACGCTCATCTTCCGAACTTATGGATAACTCCTTGAACAGCTGTTTATCTCAATCACTAAATAGCTCGTCCCCAAAATTGGTAATTTTCAAGTCCTGTGAGCGTTACTTGATCTCAAATTCCATTACCAGTTATCCTTAACTGCTGAGTTTCAAAAATGTGTTCTGACCGCTTATGCCATCGCTAACAGTTTTTATTTTCGAATTTTTTATCTGGGAAGCGCATATCCGGTACATGCGACAGTCACTCATCCCCTACCTCCCGAAATTTGAGCAATTTATCCCGAAGACTCCATTGGGATGCTTAACTTCCCACACTACTTCCTACACTGTTATGGCCTCCTGCAAAAGCACGATAGTTACGGTTTCATTAAATGCTGTTTTCGAATTCCTCATTATCTCATGACTATTTCATTATACATCAGGGGCGTCGCAGGGGGGTCAGCTACCCCCAGAAATTTTGGCAGGGGGGCAGTGTATTCATTCTCACCCCTACTCGGAAATAAGTTATATCATAATTTGATCAACATTTTTAGGACTCAGGAAATCTTTTTATTAATGTGATTATCTCACATCTTGAGTCCATCGAAATGTGACAAAATGAACATTTAAGAAACAGTGTATGAACTTAGCTTCAAGCAAACTTTCCATTAGTTTGTGAGTGTTAGTTATAGTCATATCAATAGTCTAACATCTGAGTATTGAAATTTGCGGTCCTTGCGAACAACTTGCTCGAGCTCTTCAAAATCCAACAGCCACAGCTGTGAAGCAGGCAGCGAGACTTTTAGTCCAAGCAAATCAAAGACTCCGTTCCGATACAAAATTTGAACGAATTGTTAAAGAGGCGATGAATGCAGATGATAACTTTGAACTTGAATATTTTTCTGAGCCCAGAACCAGAAAAATCCCTCGACGCTTACGATTGTTCCACTCCTGAAGTAAGATTACCATCAAGAGATCGATTTCGGAAAAACTACTTTGAAGTGTTGGATCTTCTCTTAAACGAATTAGAAAGAAGATTCAATCAAAAAGCTACTACGATCTGCTCAACGTCTGCTCCATTTATATGAGTGGTCCCATGTTTTTGGGATGAGATAAGAGCCATACATACATATGTACCCAATGAAGACGCGGCACACCAAAGCGTGTACTCAAAAATATCACTGGAAAGAATTTAAATTTAGCATTTTTATAGCTAGATTATAAAAAACAGAAAGCTTTTTTAAACTGTTTCCAAGGCTTGCTGAACTTGAGCCTTTCGTAAATTTTATTTAAATAATTAAGCACACTTGCACGATTTATAAGTTACTGATGTAGATGCAGCATTGTTCAGCTGCAAATTAATGAAAACAATCTTATATTTGTACAGAGTGCCAAAACCACAGCATACAGACAGGTAGGCTTGTCAATCAAGATTCCTTCTTATTGTTGTTATAAGTTAAATTAATTTTTTATGTCTATGGAATATTTCAAATTGTTACAATTTAAGTTTTTAGCAGTAATTTGTTGTTTTGGTTAAAACCCAAAATAAAATCAAAATAGATATAATTTCATACAATTGAAATCGCGCACATACGGCATTAATTATTACGTTTGGTTTGACGCATAACTTTCTCGATCTCGAACTGACGTAGATCTGTTCGTTGCAAAAAATCCTGACGTTCCAAGTATCTACAAGAAAAGATATGAAAAAATTATTATACTTTCTGTATATTTAATTATGGTTTAAGATCATAACACGGAAGTTAATTTAGACTTAAGTTTTCTTCATATCAAGCAAATATAGTTTGAGTTGAGACCGTCTGAAAAAATGTTCAACAACTAATAAGTTCACCGTAATATGTACTAAATAGCCAAACTATGAGTGCAGAAGATCTAAAGACAATTTGTTGTTGCTTTAAATGTTAAATACAAAATTCTTTCCTTCGCAGTTTAGACCATGTAATGCTGTATTGCAGTTGTATTCGTTTCCTCTTTTTAATTTTTAACTTTAGTTTTCTTTTTACTTTTTGACTCATTTTTCTTTTAGTTAATCTATAATAAGCTATTTTTCAACGAGTCTTTCTTTATGTGAAAAAAAAAATTGCATAATTTTCTGCTTGCTCACCCATCTTTTCCCTTGTTGAAAGTTTGTAGTTCTTCATCGATACCTTCGTCTTGTTTAAAGTTATTCCAATCATGTTTCGTCTTCTCTAGCATTGAAATTTTTTTCTTTTTGCCAATTTGATTTAAAATAGAACCTAAGCCAGCAGATGCTGCAATTCGTTTGGTACTACCACCCAATTCTGCTACTGGATTACGTGAATTCAAGCCTGTCAAATTTGGGGATGATTTCGACGACAGACTTTGTGCCGCTTTATTTTCCTTAATGCTATCAGCGTTTACAATTTTCTGTATACGCACTTCTTCCCCAGCAAAATCAACTATTTCCGTAACTACAATTTTTTTCGGCGAGGCCGTTTCAGCAATTTCTTCAACATGCGTTTCAGTTGCTTTTGAGATTTCATCTTTCTTAGGTGAAGTCTTTGCTGAACTTGCGGAATCACCACTGGTAATTTTTGTAGGTATAGATGTTTTTATTTTTTTGCTCGAAGCAGGTTTGACATCACTCATAAAATCTGCCCACAATGCATCTGTGCGCGATTTTTCGTCATCATCTGAGTCCAGTTCATTTTTTTCCGTGTTTATCTTTCCATTGCCATTAGTATCATCTGTCTGACGTGTACTCCGTCTGCTAAGGCTTTGTCCTTCCGTAGTCACAGTCGATTTTTTATTTGTTTTTGTTTTCGTGCTTCCCTTGGATGTTTTCTTTTTCTGCCTGCGCTTCACAGTTTCGTTATCATCTTCAGAAGCAGAGCTATCGTCATCCACGGAGTCTTCCACACTTTCGGCATCAGAATCAGAGACGCCGGTTTCTTTGTCTGGACGAAAATCTTCATCACTTTGATCGCTGTCGCTGGCGTAGTCTACTTCTTGGTTCATTTCGAATGCTACGATTTTATGTAATTAAATTAGTTTAGTTTTTTTTTTTTTTTTGCAAGGAACTAGAAATGTTTCTTACACAGGCACAAGTTTTATTTAGAGAACCACACCAGACAAAAGAAAATAAAACAAAGCACCTGAAAATTTCTGCAAATCTGATTCTCTACAATTGTTTTTTGTCATGTTTTTGCAGCCGTCACAGTTTGACAGCTGGTGCGAAAATCTATTACAAAAATAACCAAGCCGGTTTAGATACAGTGTTGGCTGCTAAATTAGACCAAATAAATATTTTACTGACTCATTTTTTTATAGCCATTTTCATATGTAGGTATTATGCGCAAAAAAATGGCCATCATTCTATACAGTGATAGAGACGGTACTATGTACCCTAAAAACATTTTCTACCTAATTTGTTTTTAAGAGAGTTGTTGCTATTTATCAAATGCACCGATCTGATTGAAACTTTGACATATTAAAGAGGCTACATCCATTTGATATTCTCAAACAAAATTTTGGTTCATAGCTTTGTTATTATATAACCGATTGCCAAGTATAGACTCTTTTGAAAGGTAATTGTGCTGAGTTTTAAAAATATAAACACCATATGATCCTATTGAATAAAAAGTCGGCACAAATGTGAACTTTAATTTTCGCCAGCTTCTGGTACACACGTTATTTATTTGATTTAACCTTTATGTAGCGATCATGGACCGACTTTCCATTTTGACGTGGAAGAGCGTTATATGTAAACATTTGATTCCCCACTGAAACTATCTGAGTAATATTTAGTACAGAGGTGCTTAATGGCAGGTTAACCTTCCACATTAAATGATTGCTGCAACAATTCACTTAGAACACTTACATTTTCTTTACTACCTATGCAATTTTACCCATGAACCAAGTAAATGGTATAACATCTTGAAAGACTTATATACGTGACATAATAAATTAAATACTTTGCTTTTACCGCAAGTTTCGCACCTGTTTATCAGAGCACGATTACTTTTAGTTAATCGCATGTACATTTCATTTAGCTATCACCTACGTACATCGTGTACCTTTAGTCCGAATTTCATGTTTATAAACCGAACAAAATATCAAATTTTGAAAAATTTCTTTTTCAGAGGATTATTGACCAATTATTTACCAAATTGCACTTACATCAAGTCAATCTTTTCCCGACGTTTCGTCGATTATTTGGTGACTTTTTTAAGAGCAATTTATTTCTAAAACACAAAATTTTTTTAACATTAAAACATAAAATTCTTGCAATAGGTTTTTATGACATTAACAAAAGCAATTGACTTTAAATTTACTTACAATTGACTATCAGAAAAAACTTTTAGTTTGTACAACAATATGTCTCAAAGCAGCAGCAAGTCTGTTTGTCGAATTTCAATATTATAACTTGAGAACTTCTTGATCTGAAATTCTTAATTTATCCCAATACGCAGCGATATTTCTTTTGAAATAAAATATGTTTATGTACTTCATTTTTGTAAATTAATAAATTTATTGACGCCTTAAGCTAGCTAAACATTGTTTCACTTTTGTAATGCTTACAACAAATTAAAAATAATTAAATATCATCAACTTCCATTACGATGAATCACTTACATTCTGAAAAAAAAAAAAAATTGTTAGTTTATTTTGCAATAAAACACGAATTTTAATTTCAAATTTAAAGATTTATTAACAATTCATACAATCAACATGTGCTAAAATATGTAAAAGTACTCGTATTTATACAATTTAAGATCAAATATTTAATGTGCTATTTTATCCATTCCTAACAGTTCTAATTTTAAAAGTGAAATTTTTTGTAAAATTGTAGGTTTTATAGCCTCTATCAAAGGCCTATGTGGCCGACGCGAATTGTAATTTTTATGCGGCGGAACTATTCTGCCATTATCACGTGAATTACAATCGAATTTTACATTACAAAAGCAAGTAACTGGGGAGAAACGAAACAAATAGAAAAGTGTGCGTTCGCGAAGATCTTCAGGCGGTGCACTAATTTTATTAAAAGCACTGTAATGATATTCTTTTAAATTGCCAAGCAACAAACGTAAATCGTTTATATTGGCGTGGGAAAAATTTGGAAAAATTCCTTTTAAAAAGTCACCATACAAATTAAATCCATGTTGACTTGAAACTTCTGCCTGCATATACTGTTGCCCAATTGCCAATAAGTCGGGCAACTCATATTCAGCAATGTGATTTTCAGTTAAGGCATCAAAAAAATGAAATTTTTTAATTCTCCGATAAAATATTGCCATACATAGTTTTCTTTCTAATTGAATTTGATTTACCTGTTCTGAGACAGAAGCACATGAAGCAGTTGATATGGCACTAATGGTTGAAGCAGCTGAAGAAATAGATGTGCCCGGCACATTAGCTGCAATTACTTCTTCCGGTTTGTACTGGATTTGTTCTAAGTCCTTTAAAAGTTCTGTGTTATTGAATAATGTGCAATCGGTAGCAAGTGCTTGTGAAGCTGAAAAACTTTTAGTAGCACCACTGCTATTATTGCTATTGTTACCTTCAGTTGTAGGAATTTCAGGTGTTGGAGTATTTTCTTGTTGGTTCACATTAGGTGATTTACTTCTTCGTTTATTTTCATATGTTTTAGTTACTGCAGCTACTTCTAGTGGCCGAAACGTGTGTAAAATTTGTGGTACAACATCGGTATTGTTAATATTTTTTGTTTGCTTTCGTTTTGATGCAGTTGCTGCTTTTTTTCTTTGTGTAACATTTGAAATAACATTTACATTTTGAAATTCAACACTCATTTTAGCAGTGCCCCCGGTATCATCTTCTGGCACTTGAGGTTCCACAGGCGCATTTAAATCAATATTCAACTGCTGTTCGTTAAATAAATTTATGGCTTCTTGTTCAGGTGACTCTATTACGATGTCATCAGCGTCACACGCGTCACTTTCAGTCGTATCGATGTTGAATACAAAAATTAATTCTTCTGAACTTTGTAACGAGCTAGTGTCTGACACTTGTACATTTTGCTGCTTAACATGGTCATCATCGGTTGGTAAAGCAGAATCCAACGAACCAATGTTGTCCGAATCTTCAGGTACTTTATCAATATTTTCTTGTTTATTATCATCACCTGCAGTAATCAAAGTTGGATTTGGCTGTTTTTGTCGTTGATTTTCTTGTATTGTATCATTATCTTCAATAGAACTGGGTAATTTTTGTGCTTCACAGAAGGTGCCAGTTTCATCATCATTTATTACAGATGAAATTCTACTAATAACTGCACCTCCGGAACTGCTTTCATCTGTTGGATTCATTAGTTGATCAATTAAAGTGGTATTGCAATCATCATCATCAAGCACAATAAGTGGAGATGGTTGCAAAGGACAAATTTTCGGGGCACTATTTGAGTCATCTATAGTGAATTGTAGATTATTTAGGAATTTAATTTCTTGCTTAATTGGACCATCGGCTAAAATGTAATATAAATGAAACAAAATTTTAACAGATTAAGAAATGTTCATACAAATTTTTGGTTGGCTTTCTTCATCATTTTTATCATCATCATCACTTATTGTAATAAAACTTTGATCCATGGTTTCAATTATCATGGAATTCTCTGTCTCGTTTAACGTGAATTGCAATCGATTTGGAAGTTCAGTTTCTTTTTTAATACCCTTGTCATCTGCAGAATAAGAAGATAAATATATTTGAATTGATTTAATCTGTTTAAAGAGCGCAAATACTCTTTTTAACATGCAAGTGCCGCACCCTCAAGTTGCGATAGAAATTTCAACGAAAAAAGTATTGTACAGTAAATTGCTGCTGTCATGTTTCAAAACTTATCTAGCAACATGCAGCATTCAGTGTGCCGATGGAGTGACTGACATCTCAAAAAAAAAAAAAATTTTTCTTCAAATTTAAAAAAAAAGCTTTTTCTTATCCTGCAATGCTCCATTTTAGAAGCAGAAAAATCTTCTTTTGTTGCTCTTTTAATTCTCGATTTGATGAGTAAAAAACTCAATTTTTTACTTACAAATGCTCCAAGATAATTTGTGTACTAGGTACAAACGCACCAGAATCATAGCATCAAAAATTATATAGAATATGACAAACAAAAAATGTATAAGAATAAATTTGATAAATTTATTGCTTGGTCCTCAGGATAGGATTGAAATTCTACTGATCTTTAATTTGGAAAAGATGTTCCCAGTTCATTTATTTAAGCACTCAATTTGAACATGAACGATCTTAACAATAGTGCATATGATAAGATTTAATTTTAATTTCTACTTAGATTTTTTAACGTACCTGTCACATGCGTATTGTCAACGGAAAAATATTTTGAATCCTTTGCAGCTTGAGAAGAACTTTTTTCCTTAGGTTGTTCTGATCTTTCATTTGACATTGCAATAGCTGATGCTGTTTCAGACGGTAAATCTATTATACCATCTATATTGACACCGTCTTCAGATTTTCTACATTCCAAAACTAAAACATAAGAACAAAATTTTATAGAAATGTTCTTACTTTGGGTTCCAAAACGATTAGAAATAATCACTTACAGTCTTTAGCAATGATGTTGATCTTGGTGAGATTCTTACTTGGTACATCAAGGGCCTACGTAGTGACTATTAACCTCTGAAGGTCTTATTTTCAAATAAGAGATCAAAGATCATTACGAAGTCCCTTGAACTCTATGTACCAATCTGTAAGCGATTATATCGAACTGTTTGGTATTGTGACCAATTTTTTTTTTTTAATGGGCGAAAATCTAGTCCAACCATGTACTAGAAATCATAGAGCACCTTTACATTTGTCGGAAGTTGATTTTGTTCTTTTATTTTTTAACTTACCTGTAATATGCGAATCGTCAACGGAAAAATCTAACAAGTTTTCTGCAGCATGTGAAGAATTTATTTCTGTAGGTTGCTCTGATCTATCATTGGATATTTCAATAGCCGGTGCTGTTTCAGACGTTAAATTTTTACTACTTTCGATATTGACTTCCACTTCTGGTATTTTATTTGTTGATTCTACAATGTAAGCAAAATAATTTTATAGAAAGTATTTTGAAATAAAATGAATATTTTTTTTGAAACTTTAAACCAATTTCAAATAAAAATTTACCAGCATTTTTATTCATTTCATTAATTAACTCTATCGATGTATGCAATTCATTTGTTTGGTTAACTTCAGTCTCGTTAAGTGCCTGACGAATTATTCCCTCACGACAGTCATCGCTAACTTCTGCAATAATTTATTTAGTTTTTTTATTTTATGCTGGAAAACTTTGTTTTTAAAAGTCACAGTAATTTTGCACAATTTTATGCAATCATTTATGTAACATATAATCTTATTTCTTACCAGCATTAATGATCTCTTCTATTACTGGTTGCAATTTTGTTGCTTTTTCATTATCTTCTTCAACAAGCAGGTTTGAGTTCGATTCATTTGATGTTATAACTTATAGAAAAAGAAGTTATTTTTTTTAGCTTGCATATACATACATACATATATACGTTAATACTTTTATATTGGTAATATAGCAATAATATTTTTTTTTTATTAATACAAAACCTCTATCTTAGTTTTATAGTCTGAAGAAACTAAGATAAATTTATATTCAAAAACGTTTAGTTGTTAAAAGATATCAGTTCTACATATATAGGTATATACCTTCATTGACATTCACATGTGTTGTTAAATTGTTCAACATTTCCTGTGTATTTTGCTCTGTGGATAATAAACATTGAACTGAAATTCAAAATTTTATATCATATTCATAAACTCTGTTTCAAGAAATTTTTCTGTAAACCTACCTGTGGCTGTAGCATCTTCCGCAAACATATCATTCATTTGCTGCTCAATTTCATCGTTCAATGGATCAAAATTTAAGTGTTCATCTGAGGGCAATGATAGGATTTGGTTTTGTGTATTTGGCATGTCAACAAAAAATTCGACATCTTTATTTTGTGAAGAGCACTCTTCAAGAATCGGATTAGCATTTAGTTCAATTAAACTATCAGCTATGGTGTTTTGTTGTAATAAATTTTGACTGTGCAGTTGTGAAACAGTCGAACCACTTGAAGATACAAAAATATTTGGTGACAATGGTAATACGGTTTTGGCTGACCTATTTGTTCCATGATATTGTATTTCTTTATTTGTAGAGTTTGTCGACTTTTTTCGACTTTCTTGTGTTGAAGTAAATTTTGAAGGTGTCTTTACAAGATGCGAATAAAACATATCTACCGCCGATGGCGAAGAATTCAGTTCAGATGACGCACTTGAAAGTAAAACATCTTGTGAAACCCGCACTGCAGAATTTATATTCGATTCAGAGCTTCTTGATATGAAAAATTCTAGTGATTTATTCTCTAGTGGTTCATTCTCAGTCAATAACTTTTGACCCGAAACAGCTGTGTAATAAAATGTTATTTGTTTTTATAAATTTAATAAAAAAATAAAAATATGCACCTGTATTTAAATTTTCTTGTATTTCATCGGAACCACTCAATGTTATAATATTTTGTAAAGACTTTTCAGTAGTAATTGGATGAACTTCATTGTCACTTATTAATTCTGAAGCTTGCATATCTAAACAAAACATTCGGCCGTTATTGACTTAAAAGAAAAATATATTTCACTGATATCTAAAAAATTTACCAGTATCTAAGTGTTGAGGAATTTCCATTGATACTGTAGCTTCACATCGGAAAACATTAGCTGCATTTACCTCGTTTTCATCTAAATTATCTACAAATAGTTATTTATTATTATTTTACATATTTTACATATTATTGTAGCGAAATTTGGTTTATGCTAGAAGACTCTTGAAATAAATACCAACGAAAGAAACTAAACGATACTAGCTAGCATACACCATCTAGCGTAATGGTGTAAAAATAATAAACCGAACAGACGCTGCAGTACACTTTTAAAGTCAATAACATCGAGACATCTAGATTGTGAAATTCATACAACGTACAACGCCATCTAGCATCTAACATTCTGGATAATTGTGAGCTCAACGTCAGTGCGCCATGCTGGTGAATTGTGGTGAATTATGGATAGTGGTAGAATGCACGCTACAAAGTAGCACTGGTGGGTTGTAGATAATGGTAGAATATACGCCACTTAGAAGGTACTGGATTATTCGAGAGAGTGATGACTGCAGTATAAAAGGGTTGTCATCTGAGCTGA
The DNA here is from genome assembly GCA_949775025.1 of Tricholauxania praeusta. Classification (NCBI taxonomy): domain Eukaryota; kingdom Metazoa; phylum Arthropoda; class Insecta; order Diptera; family Lauxaniidae; genus Tricholauxania; species Tricholauxania praeusta. The sequence continues at coordinate 15,579,625 of OX459031.1, read as the reverse complement.
GTGACACAGTTGAGTTAGAGCAGCGAAGCAATAAGCAATAAAGTGAATACAGTGTGATCCGTAGTAGAACAAAACAGTTTTCTATACAGTGTTAAATTAATATTAGAATTTGAACGTTAATAAAATAAACCATTTTATAACTAAATAAGTTTGTGTGTTTTTAATTGTTACACAATCCAGTGATCGAACTCAGAAAAGTGTGAGAGATCGAAATTATCGTCAAAGAGACAGAAATTTCGTAACATTATTATTATTATTTTCGCTTTTCAAAAATTATAGTAGTAAATAATGAGTCTTTACTCTAGCCTGACAAATAAAATCTGAATAGTGCTTAATTTTAAAAAAAATATTGGTACAAAATTTTTAGTGCCTAAATCTCTCACCTACAGATGATAGTTATCATGGCAATAAAAGTTTTTTTTTCTTCAAAACTATTATTGATAATTATTGCTTCGAACGCTGTTTAAGCCTTGTTAATATACCCCCGTTTTTGTGCGGAACGTTAGCCTTAATATTTCAGTCATTTTAAGTTCTCGAAGAATTGATACTTCATACATATGGTCAGGTATTCATATTTTATTGGAATATCTAATCTTAAGTTAATTTATAGAACTAATTGGATAGAAATACAATATTTTAATAGACATATTATGATTTTGTAAATGTAGTGTTGTGTTGTGTTACCTTCGTTATATGTACTGTCTAAGTTTCTTTCAGGTTTAGTTCTTATTTTTTTCTTAAGGGATAACTTGCGCTTGATAGGAAAAATTACGGTTTCTACATCTTGACTTGATTGTTCTTTTTCAGTTAACGCAAATAATTGAGATCTAAAACAAAGCCCTTGCTCAGGACTGCTTGCAAAAAGGTCTTTCACTACATATGACTTATTATGAAGTGGATAAACAATAGTTTCAATGTCATCGTTGTCATAGATATTTTCTTGAAAGTGTGTAAGAAGTTCGTTTTCAGATAAATTCTGGATATTTTGAACTGATGTGGATGTGAAATAATTCGATAAAAATAAAATATGTTAATATGTACACTTAATAAACAATACATAAATATGGAAATCAGTGATATTTCAAACAGCAGTGCTTGTACTTGTACAAGAAAAATGTTTTTTGTGATTCTTTGTGCGATGTCAAAACTGAACTGCACTGAGCTCGAATATAGTTCAAAAACTGAAAACTCAGTGCAAGTTTTTTCTGGCAGTCTTGCTATTTTCGATACCATAAAATTTGTTTAGGGCAAGAACTGACAGAAAAGTACAAACACTGAAGAGGCATGAAAAACGACATTAGACTTGACAATTTTTGAAATCATTATTCAACAGCTGTTAAAGACTTTAGCCACTGATTTTCATATCATACGAATATAAAATATCCTTAGCAAAAAAATCGGTTACTTGTTCCTTAGAAATTTTTTATGATCTACCTTTATTAAAATTTATTTCTTTAGCAGACGCTTCAGTTATACATTCTTCACTATCTGTAGCTGATGATGTGCGGGGCGATACTATTAATTTAGGCATATACGCAGCAGTATCGTTTTGCAAAACCGCTTTCCAGTTCTAATTAAGAAAAAAAGGAACATACATATGAAGGTTTAAGTTTATATCACTTATTTTGCATTTGCATTTTCAACTTACTGTTACAAGCACTGGTGACTTCCATATCCACTGGTTATGGCTACTGCATTTCTTATAAAAATGTACGCGTCTTTTGGCAAGTAAGCCTTCATCATCTTTTATATTTTTGGCTGTTTCTTTAAAATAGTCCAAGCGTACAATTTCATCAAAGTTTGTTATCAATGCAATTTCTTCACAGCACAAAATAATTGGTGAAATATGCTCGAAATCCGTATCGCTTATTATTATGCCTTTAGATGATAAATACACTTGCAAGTCTAGCAAACTCATATACAAACTTGGATGCCACAATTTTTCTACTGCAATAGCATTATATAGTTTTAAAGTTTCTTCATTTGTATTTAAATGTGGTTCACTGCGTTTGCGAGTATATTTTTGAAACTCTTCAAAACTAATATTTAATATAGCTAAAAGTATGCGTTGCTTAAGGCCTTCACTTAAACGGGCAGCATATGCAAGTGTCAAGTGCTGAAAATAATGAAAAAATGGAAATTAGATATGTGCATAAAGGCATTCCTTATTTAAGAAGCGGCTTTATAAGTTAATTTAGCAAAAAAAAAATGTAATTTCGATAGAAATTGCCAGAAATTCTTTGAAATTTTCGCACTAAAAAAAATGAAAATTTATTTTCGCAAAAAAAATATTTATTTACATGTTTATAAAATAATGACGTTCGCGACAACGCGAACGGAACTATAAATTTATATCAAAACTTGAATTTTTATGAGCAAGTATACCACTACAAAACAATGTATAAACACTAGAATTTGTGTGGAACTGAGGCTAATGTAAAATTAACAGACTAACCTTTGAAATTTGAAAATTTGTAACTGGTGGCTTAAGAATTTCTATTGATTCTATGTGGATTTGCTTTTTCGGTGAGGGTTTTGATGAAAAAGATATCTCTTTTAAAATTCTTTCTTTAATACGTTGCAATAGCAACGGTTGTATATGTTCAGTACAGCAATTTTTCGACTTCTCAGCTAAGTATTTTTTAAAAACATCTTCACTTAAGTTTGCTGCAAAATCACTAAAAATGACATTTTTCACATTGCTATTTTGCAATTCACCCAAGGAACTTTTCAAATTTGTTGCTGATAAAGTATTTTGTTGGTCTTTTTGTTGCACTTCGTTCATGTGTGTCACGCTATTAGTTACACTTGCCTTAGAACTATCCAATATTTCTTCAGGTTTCAAAGTTCGTTGTTTTTTCGATTGCGGCATTTCTTCAGTATAATTTTCAAGCTCAGCTACAGAACGTTTAGGTTGTTGATTTGAATTACCTTTTATAAATTGAAAATTAAAAAAGTGTAGTACACAGTTGACTGAAACGACTTAATAAGCTTTATTTACCTTCTTCTCTTTTATCAACGGTGAAGCAATCTCTCTCTGGTATTTGTAAAATCAATTTTCTTATGCTCGATGGACATGGTTTCATTTTCAATTTATAACGTTGACGTACTTCTGGTTTTTTGTAAAATGCCTCGTAATAATTACGTAATGCTTTAGTGCGCAGCTCAGTATCTTTTTGTAATTTTTGAAATATTTGTGAATTATTTTTGGCAGCTTCCTTAAAAATTTCATCAATAATTTCATCACAATTGACATATTTTTTGAAGAGTTTCAATAACTTGATGCTATCATTTGTTGGTAGTAAATTGTCGACTGGAAGTGAAGTTTCCAAACAAGAATCTACAAATAGTTAATTAGTTAGTATTCATTTAAATGTGCTTGTTTTTAACATACCATCAGCTTGATTGTGGAGTTTATCTTCTTGGTAAACTGATGTTATTTCAGTTTCTTTACTAGTTTGGTCTATATGTTCCTGGTTATCATTTTTATCTTCTGACAACTTATTTATTTGATATTTTGCGGGTATTTGAAAAAGTTCATTTTCTAAATTGGGTGACCATTTTATTGCATTGAGCGGTTTGCTGCGACGAAGCTCAGGCTTAGTATAGAAAGCTATGAAAAACTTGTATGCAATTTTTTTTATGAATTGCATATTATTTTTCTGACTTACTGGGACTTCTTCATCAACAATATCGAGTACATTTGTGTTTTCTAGAAACATGCAAAATTCAACAGGAAATAACTTTATTTCTTCATTGCCTGGGGTAGGAAGATTAATACTGCAAATAATGAAGGAAAGAAAGAAAGTATGAATTTTTGTTTTATTTTACAGTGTGAACCATAAGTCATAATGGAGTTTAAGAACTTAACAACTTTTTTATTTACATATAAACCTACACAACAACATCAAGCAACAGCAAACAAAATATTAAAGTTTTTTTGCTGTCATTTCCAAATTCGCCAACAGCACACATTCGTCAAGACACAATGCGGCGCCGTCGCTTATGGCTTTGTTTTCATTTGAATTCAAGTCAACGCTGTGCCTCGATAGCGTTGCAATTCCACGATTTTTTTTTTTCGCTTGCTTGTGCGTCGAATAAAGGTGCGGGCATTGAGGGCGGGTAGGGACACTACGTGCCCACCACTGATCTAAACTATCAACCGCGTCTAAATGATTAATCGCTTATTAAAATAATAAAATGTCATTATTCAGATTCATTATACTGCTGTAAGTCTCCGTATTTATTTTTTTTTTTGAAGAATAAATGCGTTTTCCAAACTCTTTCGGGCATTCATTTAGTAATTTGAGATTTTTTAAAGGATGTGCTTTTCGATATTTCGGTTTAGAATAGAATATTGTATAAAAACGGTGTACCAAGCCAGCAACATATTTCTTATTGCATATGTACTGCTCATAACTGTTTGGCTTCGCTTCCTTAATGTCCGCATTAACTAATTCTGTGACATTTGTAAATTTCTGAAATTCATTTAAGCTAACGGGAAATAATTCTTCCTCATTCTCTCCTAGCTCTGCCATGCTGACCCTGTATATTATTTGAAATAGGTGATGGCTTGAGTATTTTAAAATATAAGGACTGTCCCAGAAAAATTTGTCACTTTTATTTTCAGTTATAAAAAATACCCAATAAACTTTTTGGTCTTTTTTCTTTTTTTATTAAGAATATAAATAACTAAAAACTAATTAACAATTTTTTTTTTTTTTTTCATAAAAATTTCAAACTTTTTTCTTAAGGCTCTCCATTAAATTTTGTACAGTTGTTTCATTGACAGTACGGAACGAGTTTTTCCACTTAAGTCTAAAGTTTTGCAGTCTTACCACTCTTTCGAAGATCTCTTTTCATTAGAGTCCAATATCTCTCAATTGGGCGAAGCTCTGGGCAGTTGGGCGGATTTGCTATGTTTGGTACGAAATTGATCTTTTTACTTTGATACCATTCCATCGTAGCTTTAGAGTAATGAGAGGTTGCTAAATCGGGCCAGAACATCACCATACCCTCGTGTGCGCGAATAAATGGTAGAAGAAGTTTTTCGAGGCACTCGTCTATATAAACTTTTGAATTGATTGTGCCTTGCGTAACAAAGAAGCTGCTTCTGAGGCCACAGGTGCCTATGGCCTGCCAAACCATATATTGCTTCGGAAATTTCGAAATTTTTTTTTCTTTGAATTTACTAGCCACATGCCCCTTCTTTGGTGACGTATAATATTCGTGCCCAGGTAACTGCTTAAAATCTGCTTTGACGTAATTTTCGTCGTCCATAACGCAGCAATCAAATTTAGTCAGGTACCTTACATACAATTTTCGGGCTCGCATCTGAGCAACCAACTGTTTTTCATCTTTTTAGACCTATAAGATTATCAGGTAGACCGTAATCAAACAAAATAAAAGTGACAAATTTTTCTGGGACAGTCCTTATGTATGGTTGAAAGTCTAACATTCGAATTTGTAAAATATTTACCGACTTTATTTTATGTATAATACTTACATGCTTGCACATTGATTTTCGTCATTATTATTATCAGCACTTTTGGCATTATCTATAATTTCAAGTGTTTTACTGGCATTTACAGTCGAATTGTCTTCTTTTAAAAAAAAAAAAAAATAAGTTCAATATACAAACTTAAACATAAAGAAGCTTACCACTAGGTCGAGTCATTTCCAGAGTAGAGCACGCTTTCAATAAAATTTTATCTTTCATTGCTCGTGGACATGGTTTGAATTTCCATTTTAGTTTGTGCCGCACACATGGAATTGCATAAAATTTTTTATAAAATTTATAATCGTAATCTAAGCGTATATTTTTCAATTGACGATGTTTTTCTATTTCTTTAGCATCTCCTTTACATAACTTGAACAAATAATGATTAAAATCTTCGTCAAAATTGACAAATTTATTAAATTCATTGAATGAAACCGGATATGAATTGGCAATAGTCTGAGAATTTTCTTGACTATTATTGATGGGCGACTGTTGCACTTCACTATAAAAATATAATCAAAAATTGTAGCTCAACATTAAGTTTAGACAAATTTCTTATGCAAAAGTAAAAAAAGAAAATAATACTTACATGCTTGCACATTGAATTTCTTCATTATTATTATCAGTACTTGTGGCATCATCTATAAAGTTGTAGTTAGTTTCAAGGTTTTCACTGGCATTTTCATTCGAATTGTCTTTTTTTTTTAAATAAAAAAAAAAAATTGTTCAATATACAAACTTAAACATAAAGAAGCTTACCACTAGGTTGAGTCATTTCCAGAGTAGAGCACGCTCTCAATAAAATTTTATCTTTCATTGCTCGTGGACATGGTTTGAATTTCCATTTTAGTTTGTGCCGCACACATGGAATTGCATAAAATTTTTTATAAAATTTATAATCGTAATCTAACCGTACATTTTTCAATTGACGATGTTTTTCTATTTCTTTAGCATCTCCTTTGCATAACTTGAACAAATATTGATTAAAATCTTCGTCAAAATTGACAAATTTAATAAATTCTTTTAATGAAACCGGATATGAATTGGCAACAGTTTGAGAATTTTCATGACTATTTTTGATCTGCGACTGTTGCATTTCACTATAAAAATATAATCAAAAATTGTAGCTCACCATTAAGTTTAGACAAATTTCTTGTGCAAAAGTAAAAAAAGAAAACAATACCTTTTACTTGTGCCAGGTTTTGGATTTATCACATCTTCACAATTAGGTTGATTTTTTTCTCTGTCAGCGCTTGTTTTTTTGTCCTTTGTACAATCATCTGTTTCTTTATTTTTATGCTTGTGTTTCTTCTTTCGGAATGCTTCAGGAATATTGAAAATGCGTTTTTCAACCTCCTTCGGGCATCCTTTTAGCAATTTAATATCTTTTATAGGACGTGAGTTTCGATATTTTGGCTTTGCATAGAATATTGTATAAAATTTATGTATCATATCAGTTAAATACTTCTCATTGCTTATGTACTGCTCAAAGCTATGTGGTTTTGCTTCCTTAATGTCCAAAATGACTAAGTCTGTGACATTTGTGTATTTTTGAAATTCACTCAAGCTAACGGGAAATAAATCTTCTTCATTGTTTTCTAATACTGGCATGTCAACCCTGTAGTTTATTGGAAAAAATATTAATTTAAGTGATATTGTACAGACTATAAAACTAGAAAAGAAAAAACTTCAAAATGCTATACTGAGATATTCCGGAATTATTCGAAAATGCTCTGGATAAGAACTAGACAAATTTCTACTTAAAAACGAAGTTTACAAGAGTCAAAACTCATAATAAACTTGCACACTGAAAAGTTTATATTATTTATATAGTAAATATTTCGCAAAATAAGGAATATATCAAAAAATAAAAACTGCATTTAATATTTTTTTGATGAATTTTATAAGAATCAGTTGTTAAAATTTGGCGCGCAATAAATTTATTACTCCCCAAATTATTTCGTCAACCTACAGAGTTATAACTCCGCCACAAATTATGTATATTATGCGTTTGAAACTATTTATGTTTGCTTCTAAATTTGTATTAAGTTTTCTTTTGTTTCCACAGCATTGGAAAACCAAGCGAGGGCTCACACGTTAAGACCGACCCATGTTAACAAATGGACCCAAAAACGTGGGCACACAGCGGGCAAAGCGGAAGAGAACCTTTCATGCTTACGTTTTTGGTTTTCTGCTACCAGACGATTCTGTGGCAGCTTCCTCTAAGGCTGAATCCTTTCCATAATTGTTTGCTTTCGTTGTTACTGCAGTGCAAGTCAAAACATCTAAAAGCAAATTAATTTAAAATGCCAATATTGGAATGTTTATGAACCATGTACGTACTTTCATTCGAGTTTAGATTAAATGCAACCATTTTCCTCTTCTTTGCTGAGGGTGAAAAATAATCCCTAATATTTCGTTTTGCAGGATTCATCGTTAATAATTTAATTTTATTACATTTGGAGTAAAAAATTTCTGTAAAATATAAAATTCAAACTGAAAATTAAATGGACGCGTTCAGCCAGCTTAACCGCTTTGATAAATAGGAAGAATTACCATATACATCACTTACACACAGCATCGGTTTGTAACACCGCTTTGCAAGTTTGCTGCCATTCAGGTACTTACACGCACATACGCCGGTGCTGAAATGTTGTTGTCAAAATTAGTTTGCTATGACCTAGTCTAAAATTTCTCTTATTTATCTTTTGTATTCTTATTTTAAAATTTCTTTACGCTAAATTTTAAAATTAATTTTAGCTTAATGCATTTTTAAACATTTATTTTACTTATAAGTATATTAATATTAGCATTTTTGGCATTTGAACGCCGATGCACAAATCGACATTCTCACAAACGTATAAATACCGAACTCCTACTCCGTCGTATTAATGCACTCACACACTAAAAAACTGCTACGATGTCTTACGCCGGCGCTCAAGTTCGGTGTGTGTGAATAGCGTAATATAGTAATTGATGATTATTATCATAGACTAATTTGTGGGTGTTTTTCGGGTAATTTGTGTTTTTTTCAGGGGAATATGATATGATGAAATTAAAGAATATAATAAAATCGAAAATTTTATACAAAAACAGAAGTATTTGCTTGTTTTTTAATTTTTTGAGATTAGGACTAGTTGAAATATAGGAATATATACTAACGGAGAGTCGATCACGGCGTAAATGCTGTCTTATTTTAGTGTGAAATAATTTCTTAAGATGTCCAAAAATAGCATTTGTCAATGAGCTTCGAGAAGATGGAAAATTTTTACGTGTATATGGTACATATATGTTACCGGCCAAACTAGTTTTTAGGCCATAGCTCTCCATAGCTTAAGCCTTAAGATGTGCAATGACATTTTAATGCAAAACCACTGTGGTTAGTGAAGACTACAAAAGTAGCAATGTAAGAAAACAAAATTTGTTAATTTCATTATGTACTTGGTAAGTCGTTAATGGGCGGCTCAGGATTTACATTCTCCAATATGTCCAATTTTGGCTTCGTGGCGGCCTTTGGGTGTGGTTCAGTCCACAATATGTGCAATACTGACTTCACTATTTACAGTGCTTTTCCACTAAAATTAAATTGCATACTTTTAGACCTTTAAATTATCTAGTTTGGCCTAGGATAGACCAGTTTGTCCTAAAAACTAGTTTGGCCGGTGACATATACATCAATTCGCATCGAGTTAGTACACGTTACCTTACATTTCGAACGCATCAATAGTTGAGCGCTTCAGTTGTCTGAACGATTCCAATGACAATTGTGTTTCCACACTTTGACACTGGGGTTTTACACAAGGGTTTTTAAACAAATGATTACACGCTTTGCAAGCAAAGAGTGACAGTTGCAATTTCCCTGTCCAACTTAAATAAAGTGTTGGTGTAATTTATAAAGTTTCGTGTAATAAAAGTAAATAAAAAGGTTTTATTAATTCTTTCTTTCTGCTTCATATGAAGAAGTTGTGTTTTAATACATTAGCGTGAAGTGTAAAGTGCTTATAATTTTAATATTCGCAAGAATGTGTAATTTTTACTGACGAAATTTGTGTTTTATGGCCTAATGTTTGTGGTGCCTGTGTTGGTTATCAAACGAGGACTTTGAAAGAAAAATGTTTAATCTTTTTTAAATACAATAGTGGTACGTACATATTTTGAAAATAAAATGCGATGAAATTTTTTGTGTAAAGCTAAATAAACTTGAGATATTAAGAAAATTTGCGTGCATAAAATTTTGAAGCTGACGAACTCAATCACGTTCAATTCCATAGAGAAATCAACGACGTTGACAGCGGCGTCGTCGGCAGTGGCTGCTGTGTCAGCCATAACTTCAGAATCTAGGACATGTAAAGGATCAATCAAGCAGCGCGGGTAAGTGGATTTGAGTGCAATCTCGAGGATTGTCGATTGTAAAACGTTTTCATTTATTTAATTTTTTTGTTCACTTGTGTGTTCCGTAAATCATGTGAAATGATGTAATACAATGTATATGATTATCTGGGTGCATTAACCCTTGTGCATGTCGCAAAAGAATCGCAACATTGAAAGACTGATTTATTGATAGAAAAGGTGGACTTTCCCAAACTAAATACATAAAAAAACATAAACAATTTTCGTTATTTAGTGTTTCTGGAAATTTGCGATAAATACTGCTATTTATAAATACGGAGTCAAAAGTAGGTAGACACACCAAGCATCAAAGCTATAGCCATTAAAAGTCGCGGTTTTATATGTAGCTTTTCAAAAAACTGTTTTAAGTAGGGAGCCTTTGAATCATGTTTCAAAGAATGGGTGTCATTTGAAGGATAATTTAATGAGATATGATATTGTTTCGTGAAATATTGAAGTTTTTAAAAAGATTTTGGTCAGCGATGTTGAAAAATCGTCACATCTTGAAAACTTATTTACTTTTAAGACTTGAAAACTACAAAATTTGGAAAATGATTCAGAATTTCCTAACTTAAGTATAATAATTTATTGAAAAGCTTAGTATATCCGCGACTTCCAATGAGTATTTTTTTGAAACCTCAAACCTTTGACTTATAATTTTCTCCAAGAGAAGAGTTCAAAAAAATAAATAAATCGGAAAGGAAAGAGCTCGTAAAGTAAACCTGGTCTTGACGCCTAACTAATACTCCTTATAATATTTTTTTTCTGAGTTTCCTGTTCAGAACTGTAAGTGCAAAAAACACAAAAAATTACAAGCGTAAAATGCATTAAAGGAATAAAAAATAATCAACTAGCTGCTAATTTCCTCATATATGTAGTTACTGTTATCCTTGGAGGCATTCACAACCGGTTTAAAATTTATGTGACCTTGTAATGGTTGTAACTTTGCGAGGAAACATCATAGATGACTATTTAAAAGCTTATTTTAAAGAGGAAGGACGATACTACTTAATAATGGTTTTATTAAATTTAAGCTAAACAACTTTTTTTGAATCCTATACATGTCCTCAAAAGTCGACAAAATAAAACCTTATTTTTTAGGTAGTGAACCTCAAATATTTCAGAATTCTGACATGATGACTTCGATTTTGAGGCAGTGTACCTCAAATATTTCAAAATTATGTTATGATAGTTCGATTTTGAGGTCAAATTCAAATTCAGCGCAAAAAAATACTACGGAAAATGACCTAGTTATAAAAAATCTATCACCCGAACTGACCTCATTTGAGCTTGAACTTTGGCTTGTTTCTGAAAGTTTTTAATTTTTCTATTAGTTACTCTGGTCTTCTGATAAAAAATACTAGAACTTCGGGACTGACCAGAACTTCTTCGTCTGTTTTCGGACTACAATGGTAAAAAAATATTAGACTCAGAAAAAAAATGTATTCCCCAAATTTACCTCATTTAAACCCAGATTTTCGCTGTTTTTTTTGCTGTTTTCTGATGCTACCAAGATATATAGCCACTGTATAGCAAAACAACTGTCACCATCGTGATCAGCAGTTCCAAAAATATAAGAATCAATGCCGACAGCCCGTACCTTATGCGGTATTGTCTTTTGGGAAGAGTTTTAATCACTCGCAAATAAAAAGAATGGACTTAATGCAGAAAACACACACTACCGATCTTTAAATATTAATAGTTTTTGATGAAATTTTCAGGCCTAATTTTTTTTTTTACATAACACTAACTACTTATCATATAAGCAACATTAAAATCGATGTTATTTTTTGTTGTTCACCTTAATATACATATATGTATGTTAACAGAGGAGAATTCATGAATTCATTTACGTCATTTAAACTCTAACGAACAGTTATTGCAATTTTAATATATTTCTGATTTGTGATTGTTTTGACGTCATTGTAGTTTTTATAAATAAAATTTCTCATTTAAAATGTTGCATTGTGCATTGTGGTTTAAAATTTAATAAAAAAAGCATTTCTCTGAGCCTATGTGTTTGTGGGCGAAACAAATGACTACAATTTGCCTTCACATGGTGATAACTTCAAAGAAAAGCAGTCCTTAGATCCATAGCTATATTACTTTTCACTAGCAGCATTTCGTTCTCTACACTTGCCAAAAACTTAAATATATTTGCTAGTTAGTTAAATTGTATAAAAATATAGAAATATAAAAGATCACTAACAAAAAAGCAAATAGAAAATTTAAAAAAAGTCATTAGATGCAATTAAGATTAAAATCTTGAATCTTGTAATCTTGTTCAGAGATTACCACATTCGAAAGCTGCAGCAGAGCGTATATTTTCAATAATAACTGATATGAAATTTAAAATGCGAAACAGATTATCTAATGACATGACGAATAGTATTTGCAAAGTTAGAGCATCTTTCCAAGCAAAAAAATATAATTTATTTTAGCTTAGAATTAGAAGTAGTAAGGGTGGCATTGCCAAAAACTAAATACCTTACACTGTCTTAAAAGCAAAAATACACGGAAAAGTCAATATGCGTCCCCCACATTGATCTGTGCTTCCGAAGCTATTTTGATATGTGATGAAATTTGATTGCATAGCATTCTGTAAGTATAGCAATTTTGATTAATATTCTTAGCTCTGGGAATGAACTGTAATCAAAAAATGTCAGCAGGATCTAATTTCGGAGATATAACCATCAAAAGTTGCGGATATAGCTTTTTTAAAAATGATATATGTATGTAAATTGAGAACCCTAGAACTTTTGTTATATCTAAAATATGCCTTATCAAATAGCATTTCCTTTGTTAAATGCTAAATAAAAATTTACTTATTTTTATTTTAATCATTCCGGATATTATAAATTTATTTCAGTAAGTAACGTTCCACCAAATTTTAAGTTTTAATTTCGAACAAGTGATAAGAAATTTGTTTCTTCTTATCAGCAAACAGCTTAGTAAGTTTACGTAAGGAAATGATTTAAATCAAAAGTGTGTATGAAGTTGTTTACAAAAAACAAAAAAGAAAAGGAAACAACTATCGAAAACAAAAATATAAAATGAAATATATGTGTATGTGCAAACAAAAAATAATAGATAAAACAATAAAAAAACATGTGAAACACAATAGAATACATTTTCACTTAACTAATCGCAAACAATAAATGTTATACAAAGTTGACATGGATGTACATTTTTATGCCCTACACTCAGTGCATATTCACTTTGTCATTCCGTTTGTAACGCATATTGAAGGCGTGGCAGTATATATACTTTTGACCAGCGTCTGTCTGAGTGTGTAGAAACCACGATTCCGGCAAAAACAAGATAGCTGAATGAAACTTGTTTCACATGCTACACATTCAAGCAAGGTTCTTGGTATTGAAAATGGACAAAATCGGATCACGGATACGTGTCGCTAATACAAATAACACATTTAAAACGCTGAGCATTATTTTGTGGTGCAACCAAATTTTTCACAAATACTAAAAACTACGCGGACAAGATCTAGAAAAAAAGTTAGCGAATTTCGAAAAGAGGCCGTGGCACCATCCATACGGGTGGAAACTTCAAAACTATATAGTTACTGAGAGTTATTTAAGATAATGGAACCAAATTGCAAACAAATAATAAGAATAATTCAAAAAAGCTCTGAAAAAGAGCTTACGGAACTTCTACAAGTGGGCGTGGCACTCTCCATAAACGTCAAAATACTTTAGTGGGAGAATTATTTAAAATAATGAAACGAAATTTCCCACAAATACCAGAAATGGTTTGGTCTAGCATCAGTCAAAGAGTTGGCGAATTTCGAAAAGAAGGCGTGGCACCTCCCATACAAGCATTAGCTTCAAAACGCTACACACATAGCTATTTACGTAAATGTGGAAAAATACCCTTTTAATAAAAATTTAAGACTTGCGCGCACTTTTACTGTTAATGCAGGTGTAGGGTATTTAATTTTTGGCGAGGCCAAATATAACACTCTTACCAGTTTTGTTTTGTATTGTTGCATTTCTCGTTGTTGTTATTTCAATTTTTAAAATCTGTTTCAATACTTTTATTGATTTTAAAAACCTTTAGAGGCGTACAAGTAAAATGGATAAATACGTAATGGGTGATTTTTTTGCTATTTGTTTTTTCAGTGTAAATTTTTTGACACTTCACGCGTGATTCGTAACATGTGTGAACGCCAAAAATGCTCAGTAAAATTTGCCACTTCACCATGAATGGACTGACAAACGAACAGCGCTTGCAGATCATTGAATTTTATTATCAAAATTCGTGGTCTGTGAGAAATGTGAGGAATCCAATTTTTTGTCAAAAAATGTTCTTCAGCGATGAAGCCATTTTTGGCTCAGTTGCCTAATTTAGTCTGAAGCGCAGCCAAAGGTAGTTCAAGAGCTGCCAATGCACCCTAAAAAATGCACTGTTTGGTGCGGTTTGTGGACCGGGGGCATCATTGGACCTTACTTTTTCAAAAATAATGAAAATCGCAACGTTACAGTCAATAGAGCAAGGTACAGTGCGATGATTACCGACTTTTTTTTTTTGTCCAAAATGGAAGAATTGGACTTGGTTGACATGTGGTTTTAACAAAACGGTGCCACATGCCACACGGCACGCTATACCAAGGACCTATTGACAGGCGAGTTTGGCGAGCAATTTATCTCACGTTTTGGAGCAGTCCGTCCATTGGCTGCCAAGATCATGCGATTTGACCCCACTAGACTATTTTTTGTGGGGCTACGTGAAGTCTCTCGTGTACAGGGACAATTCAGCCATAATTGCAGCCCTGGAAGACAGCATTACAGCTGCCATTAGTCAGATACCGGCCGAAATGCTGGAAAAAGTATGCCATAATTAGAGTTTACGGATGGACCACCTTAGGCGTAGCCGCGGGCAACGTTTACATAAAATAATCTTTAAAAAGTAAATGCCAGGAATTGATGTATCGTTCCAAATAAATATTTCATTCACTGTTGCAAATCTTCTGTTCTTTTTTCAATTTTTAAAAACCAAACGCCTAAAAAATCACCCGTTACAATCATTGATTTGTTTTATTGACATTAAAAATTTAATTGATGAATGAATGTAATAAATAATGTATATTAAGTATGTACATATATAATAAATCTTATAACTTTAAAGCGCTTTACTGAGTGAAGGTGGTGCGAGTATCGGCTTTAATACTTAATTATTTCTATACTAAATAATACTTACAAAGTAAGACTAACTATCCAATAACTTTCTAAGTAATAGAGCTAGAGCAATAAAATTACTGAGTTTCATTAGATAATTAATGCACATATATTATAGTAATCGTATTTCCAGTTCAGAATTATCGCTATTTAAAGTCAGAAAAACATTTTTTTGTAGTTTTTTTTTAAGTTGAACTAAAATGCGTACACCCTCCACCTGAGCTGCTGTGTTGATGCAAAAGTCAATGTCCGTTGCTGTTCTTAAATATTTGCGATATATTTTTTAATTCGTTAAGCCCACGTCACTGCTGCATGTTGTTTTTTTTAACTCTTCAATACTTTTGCATAAACAAGAACAACAATACATTTCACCGACATTGCAAAATATTGAATTGAATCATTTTTGCAATATCACTGACAACAGCATTTGTTTATGCGCGCGCTGATATTCCATTTTTTACATTCACATTATGTGCGAAACAATGGAAAACACAACGAATAGACAGACAAAACTATAAATGGGTTAACTATTAATGTCTTGTATTAAATTATGTAAATATCTCTTTCAACTATGTACGAGCTTTTGAAATGTTTACAGCTGTTTTATTTTCAGCAATTTTTTCCTATTTCATGTATGAATATAATTCGATTTGGTTTCATAAATGGGACATTCATTTTTTTCCGATTATTCTTAGTAACAAGTTATGTCTCTATTTTTTTATGATTTGTATTTAAAAATACGAAATATTTATGTATGATGTTTTATGTTAGGTACTTTTTGCTTTTGGTTGGATATATAGAATATGAATTTTGTGTCAAGAATTCTAAAATTAAATAAAAAAAAAACAACTGTTGTAAGTATTAATCAACACAAGTTTTGCTTTCTTGAAAGATGTCGCTTATTGGAAAATGTAAAAATAAAATATAGTTGTTTTAATTTTAAATTAAGTGCTCTTTAATGTGAAACTGAATGCATTGAGTTTTATTTTGTTTTTTTTTTTTTTAAAGGAACTCAAACCGTCTTACAGTATCCTCCCAAGATGATTGAATGAATGAATAGAATTAAATTAATGCACACAGATTTAGATAATAAAATAAACGAAGTATCCAACTTTGATCTATGTATTGTTCATTAAGCTATTATTATTAAAAGTAGGTACTTAATTTAATTAATTAGACCCTAACGCATTAAATTGTTTGAGTTTTTTAGTGTTAATGTCTTTTGTTTGTTTTTGCTGCTGCTAGTGTTACCAGGTACCAGATAATCTACTGTAAAACATGGGATGTCATGGTGTGAAATTCTACAAACTGCACTCTACTTATAAGTAGTAATACTTAGCAATTTTTGTTAAGGCAAATAGTTAATCTGAAACTGGTTTCTAATGAAACGACGTCTTGAACTCCTCGATTGACCAACAAGGTTATTATATACCTTTTCAACAGTCTTCTAAAATACGGTTTTTATAATAACTATAAATATTTTCCTTAATGTCTTCCTTTAATTCGTTCATATCCCAATAGTTTTTGTTTAAACTTTTTTAAGATTTAAAATGTGTGGCTGTAAGGCTGTATATAAACTTTGAAAAATCAGTTTATTTGTATTTTCCGCCGAAAAACAACATATTTTATCATCAACCAATTCCCCAATTTAAATTTAGTCAGACTGCATGATTTAAAATGGATTCCGTACCGTTGTTGGCAGTTTTGTAAAGCCACAGTTTTATATGACAGAGTCGTTTTCACATTGTCCGAATACGCCTTAACCGGGACTTTAACCGGCGGTCAAAAATCTTATACAAAATTTGCCATATAAAGTTCCGTTTAAGTTTAACCGGACATTGTGGAAACAGTGCTAAGGAACAGTTTCAGAGCTGTGAAAGAGTGCCATTCATTTTCAATTGAAATCCATTGATGTCACTGTCAAAAATGTAGCATTTAAAATGAAAGTGCAGCTATTTTAAAATGAAGTCTCTATTGCCAAAAGCTTGCAGCCTTTTCCATCTAATGATGTCACATTTTGAATTGAAATCATGATTGAAAGAATTGTGTCACTTGAAGTCGTTGAAGTCACTGGAAGTCGTTGAAGTCACTGGAAGTCGCTGAAATCACTTGAAGTCGCTGAAGACACTTGAAATCAGCTGCTCTGAGTTAATTCCAAAATTTATATATTTTCTATACATACATATATATAAAAGTGAATATGGGTATGAATGATCGAATAAGGAATAATTTGTGCTGACATTGCATTTCATTCGCTTAAGCCCGAGTAACACCGGGCAACATATCTGTGTTTTTCAATGGAGCTTAATTCAAAATAGTCTACGTATCTAAAGAGCAAAAAGCGTGCGATTTCAAGTGACTTCAGCGACTTCAAGTGATTTTAAGGACTTCAAGTGACTTTAACGACTTCAAGTGACTTCAGCGACTTCAAAGTGATTTCAGGTGACTTCAATGCAATCACAATTCTTCTAATCATGATTCCAATCCAAAATGTGACGACACCAGAATAATTGCATTCTTTACGATAGAAAAGTCTACAGACTTATGGCATTGAAGTCTACAGGCGACTTAAGTTTTAAATAGCTGCACTCTGAATGCGGAATTTCTCATGACTTAGCTAACATAGTTAGCTAACATTTTTGTTTTTCATTGCATAACTTATCACGAAGTGAATATCAGTTAATTAATTTCAACAAATTTATTCCATCTAAACGTTGTAATGATTAAATTTTTTTTTTCATAAATACTTTGTCACCCCTTTATTATTTCTCTCTCTCTCTCTCGCACATCTTTTGTCTAGTCATGTGTTCCTGAAGTGTTTTAACGTTGATGAGACCCCACACAATTGACAGGTATGAAAATCTTATAACATCAATTGAGCTCATATTAAAAAAAACATTTTTTTTTTGTATTTTTCCTTTTGCAAATTTATCGTATTTGTTCACACCATCCCTACCCATATCACTGCTGTCACCGCTGTTGCCCTTAACCAAAGCCAACGACGTCACACAATGTGTAATTTGCTCTCATGTTTTTTTTTTTTTATTTTTTCACAATATCCATATGTTTTTTCTTCTTTTTTTGTCTCTTATTTGAACCTATAATTAAATTGAACGCATTGCTCCCCGGTGGTGGCGCACATATTCGATATTCTATTTTGTTGTCCACCGTCGTTGCCTGCCCGCTTGTCTGCCTCTTCAGTGTTTGATTTTGTTGTTTTTACACTTCCCTATTTATGTGGCTGCATCACACTTTTAGTTACAAAATAATCGGACCTATTTAGTCATTGTCGTCGGTAACAGACGTTCTACACAATGACAGCGCTGACGCGAGTGTGGTGTATGGGTTTGGCCGGTATTTTAAAAGAAATAAAATAATAAAAATTGCACTACTCTGCATATGGTGTTAATAAACTTAGTGAAAATTTGCCGAAATTAGCAATTATTGCTGTTGCAATATTGCAAGAAATAAACGCAATATATTCGTGTACTAAAAATAGAAAGAAATAACTAAATCACATAAAAAAAAAAAAAAATACCATCGCTAAATAAAAAAAAAAAAAAAAAAATTAAAAACTAAAACTATCCTGAGTCTACGGCATAAAATTTGGATAATCAAAGTGCATAAGGAGATATGGTCAGATTTAGAAGGTGTGTCAAAAATTAAAATAT
This sequence comes from Tricholauxania praeusta, assembly GCA_949775025.1. Classification (NCBI taxonomy): domain Eukaryota; kingdom Metazoa; phylum Arthropoda; class Insecta; order Diptera; family Lauxaniidae; genus Tricholauxania; species Tricholauxania praeusta. The sequence continues at coordinate 15,560,873 of OX459031.1, read as the reverse complement.
ACAATAAAAATCTAGCAAATTTTATGGCGACTATTCGATCTCAGAAGATGTAAACTAAATATGTGGCGCAAAAAAACTTATCACGATCACGTCGCCGCACGACTTTTTTCGTTTGCGCCTCAGTTTTTCATTTAAAGTGCACCACTACGACCTTGCCACAAAACAAATTTTTCGTAGGGCTGATTACACTGTAAGCAGTGAAATTGGAAGAACATCGACTAGGGTAATTTGAACCAGCCAAGCCCAAAATTTCATGTCAAAGCCGGAAGCCTGGTAAAAATTGAAAATTTTTTGAAAAAACCGGGAATAGGATGAATTTTGTTACTTAAATATTTTTTTTAAAGAGAAAAGAAAAATAAGGTTATCAAGTTGTTTCCACACAAAAATTGTAGATTATACGATTACATTAATTTTTTTTTTAATACTGGTGATCAAAAAAAGAATATCCTCAATTTTTTTTCCAAAAAAAGTTACTTTTTCCCACAAAATATTTTACTTTTTACCATTTTAAGGAACAATTATTTTACTGTGGCAAGGTCGGGAATACCTTCTTTTCAATTTGGCAACCCTAGTCTCAAATCAGATTTTAGTCTATATGCCAGCGTTTCGAGATAACGGTAAATTAACCGGTCATTTACACGGTTACGTTCTTTTACGACTTTTTATAATTTCATGTCTGAGAGGTTTGGTATCTGAGGCAACATTGTTCCTCATGAAAAGTCAAAAATTGTTTCTATTTACGCTACCCCTCCAGCACGTCTCCTTGATCCCAACCCCCGCCCCCCTATGGAGCATTTTAGTGAAATTTTCTGAAAAAACTTTTTTCATGCACCCTTAGACAAAAATGCTCCATGGAAGGGTTAAGGAGTAATGGAAAAAATGTTTGCCTTTACATGACGAACAACTTTGTCTCAGACATCAAACATTTGATGTTACTACAGCACTTAAGTTTGATTTTTGCAGTGTTATTAATCGATCAACGTGTGTAAAAAGTGAAAAAAGGTTTACTTTTTGTATTAAATTACGTTCTCGAATTTGATGAAGTGTCTCCGAAAAAGTTGATTTTTTTTTGTAGGTCCTGCACTTGACTTTAAAAGTCTATACTTTAATAAAAATTCAGAGGCATTTGTCTCGTGACACTTTTAAAGAGCTATTTATTATCTAAACATATAGTGCCTTATATATAAAATTAGGCTCTGATCTCCGGATTTTAAGCAAACATTATGAGACTCCAAAAATTTATATATTTACATTGCATTGAAATATTTTATATTTATGTAATGCAATGTTTTTTTCTGTATTTCTTTGTTTTGATTTTTTCAACACAAATCCGAATTCTCAGGAAAAAATATGAAGGTGAGGTCATAAGAAAATTTGCTCTCTCATCGACAATTTTATCGAATTTCGTTTTGAAAATCGATTGGCTCTCATGCTCTCAAAATGACTTAAATTTTCTCTCCCTAATAACTTCACCTTTTATAATAACACCATGGAAAATACAATAACAAAACGCTCACACACAAACATATTAATATGCCACACAAATTGTTGTGCTTGCATGCTTGTTTCTATTTGCGCAAGTAATTTTTTTCTAAGCAATTTTAAAACTTTAATAACATGATAAGAAAAATCGCAAAAAACTTTTATTGGAAATTCAGACCAAGCGTCTAAGGAATAAAACTAAACCAATTTGATCAAAATCGATCCAGTGGTTTTTGCGTATTGTGCAAACATCATGGATATAGCTATCATTTTATTCACACAGATAAGTTAACACAAGTAAACGAACCCTGACTACGCCACTATGGAACATGATAACATCATCGGGTTTCACTAGCCGCAGCTCGCAACTTTAGCTCATTTTGCATACGCCAGCCGCAGCGCGCAGCCTTTAGTTTATTTTTCATATTTGTTCATCGTTTTGTCACGTATTGCAGTTATGCTAACTTAACAATTTATGATATTTACTTTGAGATAATTGGGTTTACTTGTCACTTAATTTTACGAATATTATTCAGAAGAAAAATAGAATTCAAATTATAAAATCAAACATTTTCAATGCTCATTAATTCATATATTAATTTCAGTCAAATTGGCTGGAAAAATACAAACCTAATTGATATTTTCACCCTATTTATTATTAGTGTTTATATCCTTTTAACTTTCGAATAGTTGATCCTATTTAAACGCAATTTTGAAAAGTATGAAAATATTCAAAATTTATTGAAAGTAAACCTACATATGTTATTTAAATGTGAAGTTTCATTATTTAGGCAAGTCAAGGCATCATTCGGCAGGCATTGTTTCAAGGGGCACAAAAGTGAAAAAAAAAATGTTGGTAAATTGTGGATCCTTTTATGTACATAAATGCTATCTATGTTTATGAAATCAGGTTAAGCATACGACATGTTGTACTAATTTTCTTTGTCACTTTCGCTGCATTTTTATTTGCTTTTTTTGCTACTTTTCATGTTTTCTGCATTATGAATTAAACTATGCTGCATAGACTCTTAAGGGGCCATGCTCAGATTTTTTTTTTTTTTTAATTTATCTTAAAATTTTTGTAAAATTTTTTTTTTTACTGTAAGCAAGCTCTATGCAAGGGCAGTACTATGGAGCCGAAATAATTGAATGTTAGTCAAAAAACTATTACTGTATTCGTTTAGAAAATGGTTTTCAAACCTTAGATGCGATTTTCCTAAAACTGCATTTCTAAAAGCAGTGAACAAACTTTTTGTTTTTTGATTGTACAGGTGGTCAATAATAACTGTCCGTAAAACAAAGTGTTATAAAAATCAAAGTCGTCTACAATATTTTGTTTTATTTATTCCAAACGTTTAATAACATTCCAAAATTTCTTAAATTAATGATGAAGTTCGAAACTATCACTCTTTTCTTTGATTACAAGACGTAAACGTTTGAAAAACGATTCACAGGCGGCACGCACCATTTTCTGCTACATTTTGTCCCAAATCCTTGTCAGACGCTGCTTGAACCCATCAATTGTTAAACCTTTTGTTGACCTTACTTTACCTAGCATATGGCCCCATACGCAAAAGTACAATGTCTTGAGATCCCATGATGATGCTGGCCATTCTTCCGCAGAGATGAAATCAGGCAAATTTTTCGGCCCTTTCCTTATTTGTGATACTGCTCCCCACACCTTGATTTTAGTCACGTTTTGATATCGCTCAGCAGTCAATTCATCTTTTGGAGCATTCGCAAAACTTCTTGTGTACACACGGTTATTTTGCTGGTTGTGGCTGTCTTGCGGAAAGAACAGTTTTTCATCCGAAAAGATTATTTCATCTCCACCGTGCCAGTCTAGTAGCTCCTTACTTTTTGTAAGAGGTAATTGCTTTTGCTTATTAGTTAGCCCATGAAGGCGTTAGCTTTTATAGGGCTTGAGTCGTAGATCATTCCTGATAAGAAGCTGCTTGGAAGTTTTGGATATTTTCATATTCTTTGCTACAGAACAGGCTGATTGAGCAGGATATCGTCCTCTCACTTGTTTTATGACGTCATTTTTTCGCACAGTCCGACTGCGTCCAATTTTTTTTAATCTTCGAGCCTCCCGTTTCCTTATAGCGTGTTATTGTCTTATGTATGCATTTGTCTGCTATTCCGAGTGGTTTTAGTGCTTTTTTATGATGTCATAATTTCAATTATTTTTTTAAAAAAATTTATAACTAAGTCAGGTTTTCTTTCCATGGCGCTTCTAAGTTTGATATAAAGAATATTTTTTTTGCCGTGTACTTTCGTTGTGTACAATTAAATTTTGAAAAGCAATGCATCCTTAGATTATGAAAATATTCAGACTTTGAATTTTTTTCAGAACAGTGAAACTTACGAACAGTTATTATTGGCCACACTTTGTTTTTCTTTGTTCTTACAAAAAATATTTTTATTATAAATTGCAGTTTTGTTTATTATATCCGTAATTTTTTTCATTGTTAAAATGATATTTTGAAAATCATTCTTTGTAGTACTTCACTCTTTAATCCGCGTCATTTAATTTACATACGTGACTTTAGTCCTAAGACCTAAGTAACCGCAAAAATGCCTTTTTTCCAGAAAGCAGCCAAGAAAATGGCCATAATTTTTTTAGTGTCTATACTTTTTCAGTAAAAAAAATAATGAAATACTTAACAAAATAAAGTCATACTATATTGTATACAAAAATAGCTAATTAAAAATTATAAATTTCGAAAACTAAAATCATAAAAAAACAAATTCAGTGCGCCGTATGACCCCTTAAAACATTTTGTGGCTCATTATATAGGGTTAGCTTATTATCTTATGCTTAACAATGCATTGCCATTGTCTTTAAGACAAGCTTTTGTATTTGATCAAAGAAAGGCGGTAGATACTTATCTCAAACTGAGGAAGGTAGTTAATAACGCCAAATGGCCTTTCAAAATTCACGTCGATGTTTTCACGCCAGTCTGAAGACAGTAAGGGTTTAATTGTACTTTAAGAAAACAGCCTTTAGATAAAAAAAACTTTAGTTAAAGCATTAAACAAAAATATCAAATTTCACGCAAGGCTTTTCTTACTTTTCGTTAAATATTTATTTTTTTTAATAATTTGAACAACATAAATATCAAGTATTTATTTACCAATGTGTTTTGTACTACGTGCTATAATTTTCATCCCTCTTCGCTTAGATTTCAAGGTGTTGCTCTGTACTTTCACTTGTTGTGGCGCAAAATGGAGCTTAGTGTCCATCGCGGTCGCATTACATTTACTTAACATTCATGGTCAGGTTTATCTAGCTGTCATATGTGTGAATTATAGAGATACCGAGCAATACTCATTGTCACCGTTGTTGGCAGCAAACGCTTTATTTGCATTTGCTTATTGATATGAGGGTTGGTTAACTAATACAAAATCAATAAACTCAATAACCTTATCCTACTGCTGTGGCGCTGCAAATCAATGTGAAATTTAAAATGTGTGTTTGACAAATAACCATTACCTGGTGTACATATGTAGCTACCTATATAATGACAACAAGTGGGTCAGTGCTAATTGCGGATTATGAATTGCGGTGACTTGTTTCTTTGTGATGTGATAATCGATGTCTTTCTAAAAACATATGGGTAAGACTTTCTGAACAGAGTTGTAAGTTTTTTGTAAGATTTAAAATTTTGAGCAAAAATTTATGGGAGCGTAGTTCTATTCGGGAGTAGTACGCTTTATGATGTCAGTTTTCGGTGGTATTTATTGGGTTAATCAATTTTTCTCAAAAAATCTGTACTTTCAAGACTTAAAGGTTTAAAGACTCATTGAATGTGGGCGCTTGATATAGGGCATTTAGCATGATAACCTGTGAAGGATTCAGACTTTTCTTAACTTGAAGGTTTTCATAGCACTAAAGCATCAGATCCTTTAAAATTATAACGGGTGTTTTTTTGCTATTTGTTTTTTTAGTGTAAATTTCTTGACACCTCACGCGTAATTCGTAACATGTTTCGACGCCAGAAATGCTCAGTAAAGCTTGCCATTTCAACATGAATAGACTAACAAACAAACTGCCCTTGCAAATCATTAAATTTTATTATCAAAATTCATGCTCTGTGAGAAATGGGTTTTTTTTCGAAATATTTTCTTCAGCGACAAGGCTCAATGAGTACGTCAGCAAACAGCATTCTCGAATTTAGTCTGAAGAGCAGCCAGATGTAGTTCAAGAGCTGCCAATGCACCCTGAAAAATGCGCTGCTTGGTGCGGTTTGTGGGTGGCGGCAGCATTGGATCGTACTTTTTCAAAAATAATGAAAATCGCAACGTTACAGTCAATGGAGCAAAATACCGTGCGATGATAACCGACTTTATTTTTGCCCAAAATAAAAAAAAAATAGACTTGGTTGCCATGTGGTTTCAACAAGACGGTGCCACATGCCACACGGCACGCGATATCATGTACCTATTGAAAGGCGAGTTTCGTGAGCAAACAATCTGACATTTTGGCCGCCAAGATTTGACCCCACTAGACTATTTTTTATGGAGCTACGTGAAGTCTCTCATGTACAGGGACAAGCCAGCCACAATTGCAGCTCTAGAAAGCAACATTACAGCTGCCATTGCTGAGATACCGGCCGAAATGCTAAAAAAGTATGCCAAAATAGAAGCTTACTGATGGACCATCTTAGGTGTAGCCGCGGGCAACATTTACATGAAATAATCTTTAAAAAGTAAATGGCAGGAATTGATCTATCGCTCCAAATAAATATTTCATTCACTATGGCAAATTTTTTGTTATTTTTTCAATTTTCAAAAACCAAACGCTTAAAAAATCACCCTTTAGCATTCTGGGTTCCCTCTAAAAATCTATAATTTGAGCTTTAGAGCCTTTTTGAAGCTGAGAAAAATTCAGGGATTCGAGAGCGCTACAACAACTTGCAGGTTCTTCAAGGTCTCATAGTGCTCCCTAAGTGCTCCCAACAAACATCAAGGCATCTTGAGATTTGAGGACCATTATGAAACTTTAATTCCTTTCTAACTTTTTAACTGTTGAACTTTGATGTTTTTATTTTAATGTAATTTGATGCCGATATGAGGTTGAGTTTTTACTGAAAATATTGAAAAAAATCTCATAAACAACTAGGTAGGTGTTTTAAAAATCGCACTATGAAGTTAATCAGAGTGATTTGTTTGAATTCATTTTTTTTTTGTTAAAATTACAATCGTGCAGGAAATATGCGTAGTGAGTAATTTTTAACTTAAAACTTTTTTATTTTATTTTATTCAAAGTTTACTTATTAGCACTACAAAGTAAACAAGACTTACAAATAGAATAAAGCACATTTGTGATTCTTTTAAATTCATGTGATCCAATAAAATCAAATGGTTTACTTTCAAACATAACCACTTGATTCTAACTTTAAGGCTGCCTCATAGGTTGGTAAACCTGTGCGATCAATAATTTTGCTCATATCCAAACGTACAATGCCATTTTCATTGATGGAATCCAAATCGACCACCTCGACGTTATCGTTATTGTCCATGTTGCCATTCGAAATTGCTGCTGCTGCTGTTGAGGTTGAAATTTCTTCAGCTGCTGCTGATGTCGTTGTCGTTAGATTTGCATTGTTATCAGTTGCGGCGATGCTGGTATCAACAATAACAATTTGTGGACTGTAAAGTTGATTGACACAAGCATTCTCATTATTTTCTATATCTCGCGTCTCCAATATATTGTCAAGTTCAAAATCTTGCTCATTTCTTGTCGACGCCTTATCATGATTTGTATTCGCAACAGTTGCTGGTCTTGTGCCGCACGAACATTCTTCCTCTTCAGCATCCACCTCTGCGATGTTTGTCGCTAATAGCAAATCTGTAGTACCACTTAGCCTGTGTTCCGCTAAAATGTGACCAGAACAATTATTGTTGTTATAATCCTCATCATCGCTGGTGATTTCATCACCAACTGTTGCACTTGCTGTTGTAGTCATTTGAGGCCTTATTTGTGTCTCCTCCCTTGTAGTCTCGCCACATCCCAATGCATTGTTATTCAACACAATTGACTGTAGATTATCTAAACCACTTTCGGTTGATAGCGATAGCGATTCATGGACATCATCGTGTCGAAATTTCCCACACAATGGACAGCCGCGTCGATATTGACTCTGATTAAGATAACGACGTCCCAATTCATTGACCGATAACTTTGCTGCTGTTGTCGTTGCTGCCAACATGTAGGATGGTAAAGATTTTTTTGCTATTAAATTTGTTGTTTGTTGTAGCATATTTTCAGGCGTTGCAGCAGTAGCAGCCGCAGCAGTCGAACTTGTAGCAGCACTTGCATGTGTTGCTCTTGCAGCAACAGCTGCTGCAGCAGCATTCCACATATTTTCGACTTCAGCACGCTGTAATGAGCAACATGATTGTGCATTCCATAATTTTTTCATATTCAGCAAAGGATGTGCCAAATTTCTGTTGCCGATTTGCTTGGCGAAGTTGTAACGTGTAACACATGCGTTGCTTAAATTGTCATTTATGTTGTCGACGCTGTTGCTGCTGCTGGTGGTGTTGTTGTTATTGTTGTTGACGCTAGCGTTGCTATTGTGACTTGGTCGATGCAACATTGCTGGCACACATGCCGCTCTGCCAGCTGTTGTTGCTGTTGCCAGTGCTATTGCAGATACATCTAAGGATGAGCGATATCCTGGTGGTGGTGACATACGAAATTGTTGCTGTTGCTGCAGCATTGCTTGTTGCTGTTGTTGCAATAATTGTTGCTCATACATTGCTACGACAGCATCATATGATGGCGGTGGTTCATGATGCAGTGTTGGTAACGTGGAGAGACCATCGGTTGATTCACCCATGAAAAGTCCAGATGTTTCGTAGCACTGTAAGAGAAAAAAAAGTTGAATTTGATATTTTAATTTTTAAATCGATAAAACTACACTGAGGGAAAATTTGAATATGTGTGATGTATTCATATTAAAGCATTTTGCTTATAGATAAGGAAGGATATAGGAAATTAATATAAAAAACGTGAATCGGGAAAATACTGGAGAGAATTGACGGCGATAAGATTCAACTTTTTTTTAATAAACTTCCATCGTTTTGGCTTTTCCAATGTTATTCGATAAGGTTCGATTTTTTCGATAATTTTCGATAATTTAAGTCAATTATTGATAGATTGTTTTGTTTTTCGATAGTTTTAATGTTTTCCGACCGTTTTCGACAAATATCGACCTTTCGATAAGTTTCGATTTTTTCGATAGTTTCGACTATTTCACTCTTAATTTTTTGAAAAGTATCGAATAATCGAAAAAATAGGGCAAAAATAAAAATTAATTGGCCCAAAATGACCTGATTGATATAGAAAATGAATAATATATTTGATCTAAAAATTTAAAAATCCATAATTACAATAATTTTTTTGATTTAATGACTATTTTTGATTGAAAAAATAAAAATTCAAAATTACGATTATTCTTGACCGAAAAAAAAAACAAAAATTCAGAATAACGATTATTTTTGATCGAAAAAATAAAAATCCAAAATAACGATTATTTTTGATTTTTTTAATAAAAATCAATTATTAAAAATAAGGCATATTTACGGTCCTTGGCTTATAGTTTTTGTTAAACTTAAAATTTATTATACTGTGAAATTGATAAAAATTAAAATTATAATATTAAAAAAACTTATTTATGCACAGTATAGCATATCGAAAGTAAAAAAAAATTATTCGCAATCGGTCAGAGTTTCAAAATGAAAATATCTTTTACATGAAATACCCCATGTTTAATTGTGGTAAACTAAAAGTACCGATATATAGCTGCTTCTATATATCATTCTCGTGCGAGTAGATTATGTATTAATTTTAATCTTGATTTAAAATACCAGCGTTTCCTTTTAATTTATTACACAACATGACTACTACTCGATTATGGAAATAAATCCCTTCTCTTCACAAAGCAACCAACCAGCCGACTACCCACCCACATAAAGTGGCGTCTAGTCTGCTGCTGATCTTTTTTTATGATATAAATCAATTAATTAGTCATTTTGTCGTCGTCGTCGTCGTTTATTTTAATTACTGTTAGTTGCACTTTGTGGTCATTAAAATGAACTCTGCACCGCACCAGGCTTAGTTGCTGCATGCAAAGACGTATTGTTTTCATTCGTTGACATTTCAATTAACACCTCGCCTGTGTTCTACTTTTATTATTCACACTTTGAGATGTTTACATTAAATGTTTGTCTAAGGTAAAGGAAGGGGGTGCTTAAAAAAACTCCTGTGTTTACCCAAATCAAAGCCGGCATTCACGGTGGGAGTTTTATTTTATTAAATTTAAAATACCCATGTCCGTGTTTTCCTTTATATTCTGCTTTCAGTTTAAATTTAATTAAAATGTATGTTTTGAAATTTAAAAAAAAAAAAAAAGTTACGTGCGTCTTAGTTAATTTTGCACTATTTCTTCAACTCACATTTTTACTTACATTTTGCAAGAATTTTAAATATATTTTACTGCGATGTACTTGTGATAAACCGATTTCTCGAAAAGTTTTTATTTTTTTTGTTTGAAATCGTTTCTAGAAATTGGTGCCACTTTTTATATATTGATAAAAGTTCGCAAAAGCTCAATGTAGCGGGAAAATTTTAATTAAACGATATCATTACCGTTGAGGCACAATGAACTTTTGATTTGGTGATATAAAAACACCATGAAATGTAAAATAGGAGTGGCAGTCAATTAAGAATCGCGTAAATTAAGTAGTTGTTGTTTGCAATACCAAGCAAGTCAAAAATAAATAAGCCGGTTGCTTGAAATCTTGTTTTTGAAAACGTTACACAGAATAAAATCTTAAATTAAGTAAAAAACTTTTCTTAAATTAAGTAAAAAATTTCTTAAATTAAATAAAAAATTTTCTTAAACTAAGGAAATAATTTATTTAAACTGAGGAAACAATTTTTCTTAAATTAAAAAAATTATTTCCTTAAAATAAAAAATTAGTATTTTTAAATTAAGAAAAAAATGTTCTTACCTTAAATTAAGAAAAAAATTTTCTGACCTTAAATTAAGAAAATAATTTTTTTATTTCCAGCAAAGCAACATTTTTCTTTTCCTATTTTTTCTATCAATATTTTTTACAATTGTAATTATAGTCCTGCTTATAATTCTCACTTCATTCAAGAGAAAAATATATCAAATGCTTGTTTTTAATCAGACAAAAACTGTTTGTTACTTGTGTGCCCAATTATTCGTAATAGTGGCATTGGACCCCAAGGATTACGCCACTTTGAACAGTTACAATATTTATATTTTTCTTTACACTTATACGTATATTTGTATATATTTAATACATTTATGTATGTATCGAGTAATATCAAAAGTACCTAAGTCCATTTTCCGAAATTTTTCATATGATTTCTCAGGTTTTCTTTTTTTTCAAAAATGACTAAGTCCATTTGAAAAACTTTATTTTTTTTGAAATTTGCTTTAGAAAATTGCAAAAATTGTAACAAAACCAAAATTGGTATTTCCTTGGTATACCTTCCATTTTTTCTGAATTTTAGCAAAATGTTATTTTAGTTTAATTTTTCAGCACAACTAAAAATTCAACTCCTTTCGTTTTGACAAACAGTACCCTATAACATCTATAGATCAGTCCAACTACAACTGCATGAAATGCATTTTAAACTGTGAACTACGCAATTTAGCGGCTCTTGCCGGTAGTTCGTTAACCGAAACCGACTTTGTTTGTTACAGCCCAATGTGCCGCAGTGTGATTCAGTCAAGCATTAAATTGAGGTAAAGTTGCCTTTGCACACCGTACACGTTTTTCGTCAGTTCAATCGTCACAAGATGTCTTTTTTACCTTCTTCCATTTATGTTGATAACTTTGATATAATTTGATTATTTGAAATTAATTGAGTGTAAATTTGCAAATATTGTGAGACAATTTTAGTTTGAATCGTATGAGTTTTTTTCTATCAACGTCAATACCTTTGCTTAAAGCGTAGAATTAATTTTACTTTTTATAATTTGAAATTTTAATATTAAAATTTGATGATTTTCTTTAGTTTATTCTAAAAAAAAAAACTTAAACTTAACAATGGCATAACTCGTTTTTTATTTACATTTGCAAATTCAAATATTTGAACTTCACACCTTTCTTGAATAAATACGTCAAATCTAAACATAATTTTTGTTTCTTTTCCAGATATGAAATTCTATAGAATAATTTATTGCTTATTTGTAGAACATTTAGGTAAATAAAATCATCTACCTACAAAGCGTATACAAATAGAAATTGGTATTAAAATGTGTGTTTTTCAATTTGCAGTAGAATTTTTCTTTAACTAGTATTTTGATGTTGCTTAAATATTTGCAATTTATATACACTGACAAAAAAAATTATAAACGAACTGGATAATTCAACTCAAAATGTGTGCGTTTTAAAGTCAAATCAAAATGGTTTTATTTTTTTTAATTTCAATTTTAATTCAAATCTATCCAGTTAAAAATAAAATATAAAAATATAAAAATAAAAATGTATTAAAAAAAGTCAAAATGTTTCGTCTTGCTCCGAATCGGATTCAGAACTATATATTAGATTGCAAGCTCATGGTTTTGTCTCTGCACTACAGGAGCACTCAACTTGGTATTCTAACAATGTTCAACTTCCAATGCAAACTTTCAAATTTGTTTCTATTGAAATGCAAAGAGATTTTGTTTTTATTTAACTACATCCTTAGTTGCTTAAACTTTTTAAATGTGATTTGATCCTTTCAAAAATTCTAACAGGCAAAAAAAAGTCCAACAAAATATTCATTGCCCACAGTAAGAAAAAACTGTTTCACTTTTCGCTCAGTGTGCTATTACGCCATCACGATATTCCTTGCAACACTGGCTTTATTTTGTAATATTTCCGATCGCGGGCTGTATATGTATCGATCATAGCTACAAGAATGTTTAATTTGTTGTGCTGCACAGTTTGTAGTTTATCAGCTCTTTTGTGTAGTCTTAAAAAATATATTTAACAATGTTAAATTACACGGCCATTAAGTCCCACTCTTATAGCTAGATTTTGTAATTTCTTGGCCAGGATACTTATGGCGCAATAAGACTATTAGTAACGGTTCGTATCATTTTCAAAGTAGTTCGACCAAATGAAGCACCTAGAGGCTATTTTGCTTTTCCGATTCGGCATCTTTCTCAGAGTGGCAGAAACTGCTAACGTCGATCATGAAAACGATCACTAAAATAAGAAATACATAAATCGGGAGAGACTAGAGACCTTATACTCCATGTAGAAATGAAGACCTTAAGGGAGAATTTGGCGATCAAATGTGAAACCGGCATCAAAATGCTCTTATTCAAACGCCCAATCTGCCCAACGTTGTTCATTGTCTCTAATCCGCAGTTCTTGTGTTATATGTTGCTATCATTTGACCTTGAAAATGTTAATTTTGTGTCTTACATTTTGTTAATGTATTTGAAATGAAAAATAAAAAAAAACATCGAAAAAGTTTTTTGGTCACAGAGTTCTCGAGAAAAAGGCTATCAAAGTAATATATTGAATGGTTTTTACTTAAAGAGTAAAATCTTCGGTCCTGTTCACGTCGGCGACGACTACTGTATTTGAATGAACCACGAACTGTACGAGCTCTACGCTGACATTGACATAGTCAAGCGCATCACTATCCAACGTCTGCGCTGGCTTGGACATGTTGTGCGTATGGACGAAGAAGCTCCGGCGAAAAAGGTGTTTGATGCGGAAGCCGCTGGGCGACGACGAAGAAGAGACCATGCCTCCGATGGAAAGACCAAGCCGAGGAAAGCAGAGGCGCCTGGAGAGAGCTTTTGAGGTCGGCCGTAACCCGGTAACGGGTTGTTATGGCCACCCAAGTAAGTAAGTAAGTTTTACTTAAAGATTTATTCAGAACTTTATCTTAAAAACGTTGCTTAAATTACTACTTTGTATTTATTTTAATTGAAATTACAGCCACTTAAAAGTTATTGCTCATAATGTTAAGTCCATTACTGAACTAGTCAGAATTAATCAGACTCACAGGATTTAGTCAAACTTATTCCGAAAAGTGTTCTTGTACTCGAAAAACCTGTAAATGAGAGCGGTGATGACAGAGTAATTGAATTTCTCTCTTTGTCCAAAGAGAATTTTTGCTGGTAAAATCATGAAAAGCGTCAAGTGTCAGTTGTGCTAATTGAATTGTAAACATTAAGTTAATTTTGACTTATTTTTATCTCCCATTTTATTCTTACAGTTTAATAAATTCAATTTATTTTTCAACTACAACAATTATAGACGTTTATTTATTGTTTGTGTTCAGAAAATTCAATTTTTTCCCCGCTATATTGAAAAATTTATGACATTTCTTCCCGGACTAAAAAAAGATGGTACTTTTGACATTTTTTCTCTTTCACTGAGCGCAATTTTCATACACTCTCGTGTTTGACTGTTTTAAGGGCTAAACAGAACTGAGACGTGCTATTTATCTTCAGTGTAAAATCGCACCAAAAAATAAAACTTTTTCCATTTCTCTGCGATAAATTTTCTAGTGTAAAATTTATACTCACTACAAACATATAGGAAAAACAGCAGAAAAATCGCACGTCCCAATTCTGTTTGGACATTTACTGGAGTTTGTCTAAAAAGTTAAAGAACGGACATATTACGTACACGGTGATAAATAATTAACTTTTAATTTCCACGCAAAGTAGAAGTTATGCATACGACATGGTTGTCTTCAGAAATAATTTTTTAATATATTCAGCAAAAAAATTACATATCAGTAACAACAGCAACGTTTTCAAGATAAAATTGAAATTTTAGACATTTAAACAAAGTTTCAAAACCACAAAGAATTCCACTTTGATAGCATTTTTCTCATGAACTATTTGACTTTATCAAGCGGTCTTTCCATTTCTTATCTCAAAAATAATAAAAAAAATGTAATATAAAGAAAAAACAAGAGTTTATAAATAAATTTTTACATAAGCAAGAGAATTTTTATTAGATTCTCATAAAAACAGTGAAATTCATATTTCAAAAAAAAAAAAAAAAAAAAAAAAAATGGTGTCTCCAATAAAATTACTTTTTCTCATGTAAAAATTATTTTGCTCAAAATTGATACATATCATGTTATATTCATTAATTTTAAAAAACTTTTATTCTAAGCTAATGGTTGTGTTGAAAATTAATTAATAATAATAATATTAATAATCTAAACAAGGATTTCAATTTTACATCCAATTTTACGAAAGATTGAACTACTTATACTCAAACTAATTTTTATAACTATCCCTAAAGCAGGAGAAAAGATTAAAAAAAATTGACTAAAAAAATTGTGCGAAAATTCGTATTTCGACATACAATAATCTAGTTTCTGCAAAGTGTAAGCTTTCTCCACAGTTTCTCTATCTCTTGAAAATCTTTAATACTTTGCCCGTTAAAGAAAAATTTAAAGAATTTTAACGAAATATATAGAGGCATTAATCACTCTAATATAAACTTAAAAAGTATTAAACGAGTCAAATTGGTTAGCCATATAAAAAAATATAAATATGTCAAGAATAAAAACACAGTTTAGCTACTACAGCTATTAGCCTTCTTAGCTATATAGCTTGAGGCTTGAAGTCAAGTAATAAAAGGTTATTAAAAAGAAAATAAAATAAATTGTGAAAATAAAAAATGATATTCAATTTTCAATTTGTTATGAACAAAAAAAAAATACAATTTAAATTAAATTTTTTTTTCTCTCAAAGGTTCAGAAAGTTTTTCAGACGAAGTTACTTGGTTTCAAAATTTAGTTCCTAATCTAGTAAAAAATATATCATCAAAATGAAATCAACTCTTATTGAGACCGA
Organism: Tricholauxania praeusta; assembly: GCA_949775025.1. NCBI lineage: Eukaryota > Metazoa > Arthropoda > Insecta > Diptera > Lauxaniidae > Tricholauxania > Tricholauxania praeusta. The sequence goes on along the minus strand of OX459031.1, from coordinate 15,545,520 downwards.
GCACTTGCATATCTTATCATATTAGGGAGCAATGAAAGTTCATTGATGCCTTTGAAAATTGAACTATGAAATAATGGCCACCTAAATTTGTTATGACCTTATGCAAGTACATTTATTTACCTGTTCCACACTGTATATCTCCATATTTGGATCACTCTCTAACCATTGACGCTGTTGTCTGTAGGCTGCTTCGGTGCGTTTTTTTATGTTGCGATGACAACAATAACAAACAACGCAAAGTATTGTCGTTACCAATGACAGCATTGCACTGCAATAAAAAAGATGAAAAAACCATTGTAGTAAGATGTTTTATCGGTGAAATTAAGGATATTAATATAAACGCAATTGGTATTCCTTTAGAAATGAAAAAGTAATGGAAATCATTATGTATGTAGTTATTTTTTTATTGTTTAAAAGAGTTTGTTTTTTAACATCAACTGACGGGTTGAAAGTCCTCAAAATAATTCACAAGATAGTTGCGGTAATATCCGGTTAAAAACATTCTGGTTCAAGAATAATATCATTTAAAGGTTTTAACTTTTTTTATTGTCTTTATTGAAAAAAAATTTTTGCAAATGCATCAAAGCAAAAGGTAGCCTGCAGTATGTTCCATTTTAATATCTCGAGAACTAAGAAAGATAGTGATAAATCTTTTAAACAAATGTTGTATGGTTTCTAGGAAGTGAATTAGTAGTGACATTTCCTTTGACATTGAAATCAATTTTCAAGATCAAGTCGAGATCAACTTATTATATTTTTACAGTAGATTCGTATTCTACGAGAAAAAATAGAAATATTTTGTATGAAAAATTTCAGTCTAGGATTTTTAGTTTTTGTGTAAGTAATAAAAACAGTTTTGTACCTTTCATCATTTTTTTTCTCCTAAACTATCAATTTTCAGTAAAAATCGCACGTAGTAAAAATTTCTAAAATTAGTCAGAATATTCGGAAAAATTTGGCATCCCTAAAATAAATTAATGAAGATAACTGATATCACAAACATGAGCTGATCGATCCAAAATCTATAAGAGACTAATGTAGTGTAGCTCAAGAAAATATTGCTTTTACCCTATAGGGTATAGTGTCACCCGTCTGTCTGTTTGTGGAACATGAAAAAATCAAGCGTGATAATTTAATGAAATTTGATACACTGGCTACTATTTCAATTACAACTCGTGCGAAACATTTAAAACGCTACGCTACATTAATTCATTTTAAATGCTATATTAAGAAAGTTATTTAAAGTATTGTCCATTTCGCATAAATACTATCAATTTAATAAGACACGGCTTGAACAAAAGTTGTACGATATTCAAAAAATAAGTGACTTTCTTTCCTTTGATGTTTTCACAGCTAGCTGTCGCACCCTTTTTTATATTCTTAAATGATCATTGTAAGTATTGTAGCTTATAACATTTTCATATTAAAATTAATTAATTTATTGCTTATTTGATGTTTGCGCAAAAACTTTCACTGATTCATTAACTTTTTTTATTGGAAACACCTTAGCCAAATCGATTGTGTATATTTCACCTCTCGATAAATATACATACATATCGGTGTTTCTTTAAATAACTGTACACTTTGTTTTTTTTTTTTTTTTTTGAGTTTTTTAAAGATTTCTTGCAACGAAATATCTCAAAAACTATGGGAAATAAAATATAAAAACCCAGCCCTTATTTTTAGTTTTATATAAAAAAAAAAAACTGAATAAATTTGCCAAAGTATTAATTTCTTTATTTATAAAAATCTTTCTCAAAATATCTTCGAAACAACTTCTTTTTTTTTTTTGGTTTTTTTATGTGTTATTCTTCAATCAATCCTAAGGATTTGTCTGCTCTGAAATAAAAACTCCCGCCCTATTTTTGGAAAACATGAACTTTGTGTGAAATTTTTTATGAGGACTATAAAAAGAATTTTTAAACAATTAAAAATGTATGTTTTTCTGATGTTAACATGTTTATTTTTAAGTATACATATGTATTTGTTACCGGCCAAACTAGTTTTAGGCCAAACTAGTTACCGTTAAGCCAAAAGATATGCAATCAAATCTTAATGAAGCGGCACTGTGACCAGTGAAGACTAACATAAGTAGAAGCAAAGTAAAACAGTAAAACTATCAATTTCGTTGTATGCTTATCAAGTGGTTAGTTAAGGTAAGTGGGTGGCCTTCGGCCGCGGTTCAAGACTTACATCCTCCAATATGTTCAATACCCGCTTCGCGGCGGCCTTTGTTACTATGTTCAACATCGGCTTCGCTATCCACAGTTCTTTTGTATTAAAATTAAATTGCATACTTTCAGGCATGCAAATCAACTTGTTTGGTGTAGGAAAAACTAGTTTATCCTAAAAACTAGTTTATCCTAAAAAACTAGTTTGGCCGGTAACTTTATATATAAAGATAAAAATTTCCCACTACTCAACTTTTTTTTAATTTATTTGGACTCATTCAATTTTTAAAATTGTTCAATCTTATTAAGTTTTTTTCGACTTTTTCAACTTTATTTTCACTTTTTAAATTTATTCGACTCTTTCTTGAACGTTTTCAACTTATTTTGAATTTTTTTTTCTTTCAACTTTTTTTTAACATTTTTTCGATTTTTTCAACTTTATTTAACTTTTTTCGACTTATTCAACCTTCTTCAATTAGGTTCAACCTTTTTTTTTTAACTTTTTTAACTTTATTATTTGCTTCGATTTGTTAAACCTTTTACGAATCATTCAACTTTTTTCGACCTATTTAACCCTTTTCAATTTTCTTCCAAATTTTTAACCCTTTGCGGCACCACTTCATTTTTATAACAATCCGGCACATTGGAGTCTTTAATGACACTACGTTAAAAAAAATTTATAAAAAAGCAAATTTTCAATTCCAGGTTTCATAACTGTGAACGATTGCTGAGATGACTCTACTTTATGAAATTTAATGATTATTAGAGATATTTTTCAAAAAATGTTTTTGCAACACGAGGCTAAACTTGGGTATTTATTAGTTCGAAAAATGATTTTAAAATTGCCGTGGAGTCGTTCACAACCGCATGATGCCGCTAAGGATTAAACTTTTTTTCAATCTTTTCAATCTAATTCCACTTTTATTAATTTATTATCTTTTTCAACCTTTTTCAATTTATTTCGACCTGTTCAATCTTTTTAAAATTTTTAATTTTTTTTTCAGCATTTTTCAACTTTTTTCGATTTAATCAGAATTTAAAAAGATTCTGTTCAATCTTTTTCATCTTCTTGATCTCATTCACTCTTCTTAATTTTTTTTTTAATTTTTTTCAACTTTTTCAACCTCTCAACTTTTTTTGATTTGTTCAACATTTTTGAATTCTCAACAACTTTTTCGATTTTTTCAACATTTCTCAACCATTTCTCAAACATTTTTCAAATTTTTTCAACATTTTTCTACATTGTCGACTTTTTCAAAATTTTTTGATTTCAACTCAATAATGCAATCTTAGATGATTTTCAAAAAAAAAAGTTTACACATTGACGGAAACCGAATACAAAAAAAAAAATGTTGCCCATTAACTACACCAAATCGTAAATTTTCATGGTTTTTTTCACTTCACCCTAATGTAAATATGTGTGCTTAAAATGAAAGTAAATAAACTAAGCGCTCCTTACTGATTGCTTTGTTGAACAAGAATATTATGACTATCATGTGCATATGTACTCACGTATAGGTAACTAATGTAGGTTACAATAGTCATAAGAGCTACACATGCTACAAATGTCGATTTTCTCATAAAAATAAAAATGCCACGTAATATAAAAAATAATAAATTTTTAATGAAGGGCATAGAAAAAACGAAAAAGACATGTTAAAAGTATTGAAAACTACACAAAACCAACGTCAACCTAACCCAAAATTAACCTTTTTTTTTTTTGATTAAATTGATTTGCGGTAAAATTAGGTTAAAAACTAAAGTGGTAATTTTCGGCTCAAATAAAACTTTGGATTTATTATTATAGTTAGACTAATAATAGAAATACATGAAGAACCTTCAACAATTTTCAATCAATTAATCGATAAACTATTAATAAGCCAAATGTAAATGATCCGAAATTATACTTATGAAATTATTGTGTCAGAACGACACTAAAGCATAATGTCATGAGAACATTGCAAAATACGTCATGGCAGCTACGACGCACCTAAATTGCGTTTCGCTCACGATAATCCACAACTTAATATTTAAAATGTTTTCTATGACATGGCTTCTTTTAAGCTTTTGTAGAATAGTACAGATATTAGAAGAACAAAACTTCATATAAAATTTATAATGCTTGCAATTACTGTGATTTATGGTATATGTAGTAACAAATTGTTTTTATTCACAATTTAATGCCACGTTTTTTATTATGACATTAATAATATCAATTTGGATGCACCTTTTGGAATGTTTTGTCATTTCGTTTTTATTGAAGGATATTTAATTAAAGTGGGGCATTTCATGTCAAGCGTAGATTCCTAAAAAAATTGTAGTTTTTCAAAAAAAAAAAAAATGTCATAAATCCACCCAATAATGGCTTTACGCTGCAGTTTACTGACAGTTTTTTAAGGATAAGTCTAAGGATTCTCATATAATTAATTTTGCTATTCAAGAAAAATCATGAAAAAATTTGCTGTAGATAAAATCGCCCAAATTACACAAAACAAATGTTACTCACAAATGCGTGCCAAATGAAAATGGCCCAACATCTTAGTTGCTATATTTTATAGATTTTTCATTATTTTTTATATGAAAAATAACACCCAAAATCTTTTATTCAATTAACCCCTATCGTAAATAAATATTCCTTCGGAATTTTTCTCCAATCCTCTGTTTTGCGATCGTGAAATATTTTTGGGGAATGAGTAAAAGTTCCCTGGAAAATGAGGTTATTGACAATACTTTTTTGGGGAAAATTTTTTAACGTTTCACGCACATTTTCCCCCTAACTTTGTAGGAAGGAATTTAATGAGGAAAGAGGCAATTTCTTTATTTGTGTTTTTGGAACAAAATTTCATAATAATAATATTTTTGTACAGAGCTTCTTGTTCAGTACTTTCAATTTCTGATTTTTGGTTGGTTGGAAGTAATTTGAAATAAGTTTTCCATTCCTCAATTATTTATGATCGCAAAATTTCACTCTCAGAAAAAAACAGAAAATTCAAACTTTAGACGTGCATAGGTTGAAATCAGCTCAATTGATTGTTGTTTTTTTAATTTATTTTCGAGTTTAAAAAATATAGTTGAGAAAGTTAAATGTAAAAAGGAGCAAGGAAATAAAAACAACTTTTTTAAAAAGTCAATTCTTCTAACTAGTGATAGCTTTGATTTTTTCTATTAAAGCCGAGTTTAAGTTCTCTTATGCATAACTAAATCTTGAGTTTATCTTAAACATTGCTTAGAAAAAAAAAAACATGAAAATATCTATGAATATTGGCCATAGTTTGAATAGTAACTCTACAGTGAAAGTTTTTTATGTATATTTTTTAGAATGTCAATCTAAATCTTCTCTAAATATAATGAGCTTCAATAAAAAATGAGCTTTAATAAAAAATGAGCTTTGGTAAAAATCGAGCTTTAAAGCTTAACTTCTTCATATATTTAGTATAGAGCATAAAAACAAACAAAAGTTTCGCGCTTAAATCTTTTAGAAAAGTTGGTAAAAAACTTTAAACCAATTTTAATATTAAACATTAATTTTGGCAAAAACTTTTATTTGACGAATTTTAGTTTTTTTTTAAACTATTCAAAAGCGATTGTGATATTCATGAAAAATCTTTTTTTCTTACAATGTCTCATTGAAGGTAACATTATTTCGATCTTGAGTTAAAGAGCTAAGTCAATGTCTTCCGTGACGATGGCAAAATTGCATAAGCTTCAAATGACATATGTAAATAGAAAAAAACAATGTGTTTATCTCTTTTATTTTATTTTTGAAATCATACGCTTACATAAGTAGAACATATTTTTCTGTAACTTACCCGCCCAGTAGTAAATTGACATTGCCGTTTATTGCATTTGGATATGTGGCACCACCGTTGCCACTACCGCTGCCAGAGCGTATGTTTTGTTGGTGAAAAAGGCTTAAGCCGCCATAGTAGGCTGGAATAGAACTTCCGTTGCTGCTGGTGAATGCAATGTGGTTGTTGTTGCCGCCTGCACCTCCATCAGTTTCGTAAGTGGTGGATGTGGATGATGATGAAAACAATGAAGTTCTTGCCGTTGTTATCGATAATTGAGGTGGTGCTGTTGACGATAATAACGATGATGATGATGATGATGATGGTGATAATGATGACGATGTTGATAATTGTGACGATGATATGACTGTTGTTGTTGTTGCTGCTGTCGTTGTAGTGCTACTATTTTGTTGCTGTTTATTATTGTGATAACTAACAGCTGCAATTATTGCATAACGTTTAAGTGACATTTTGAAATTTCTGCTATTAACGCCTTTGCAATTTTATTTATTTTTTATTTTTAGTGTATCAACACTGCAAGCATTTTTTTTTTTTTGATTTATGAAATAACTCATAAGTGCGTTAAATCAAATTTTGTTTTTGCTATACAATCTTTTAACACTTTTTTAATTTGAACATTTTTTAATGTTTATTCAATATTTTTTTTTGTAATATTTTTAATATTTTGTTTTATTATTTTTTTTAAAAATTTTTTTTTTAATATTTTTTTTTTTTAATAATTTTTTTTAAATATTTTTTAATATTTTCTTTTAATATATATTTTTTATATTATTAAGCACACAAACTTTGATATAAATTTAAATTAGCAACTTGCATAACTTTTGCATAAAAAAACTCCTTTTTTTCCTTTGCATACACATACATTTAATGCAGTGTCTAAAAAGCACTGCTTGGGCGTATGCTTTAGTCACTAACACTTGCTTACTGTTTGCTCTCAATCACTAGACTGGCTAGCGGTAACGGTGTAACGTTCTAAATCTAAATCCTTTTGAAAATAATCGTTAAATCGCTTGTACAACACAAACGCGCGCGCACACACATACAGGCACATACGCACGCAGACACATTAACACCGGGGTGATGTAGCGAAAACTTTTGAAACTTAATGTTAAAGGAAGTCAGAAAAACACAAACTATTTCTGTTTTAGTTAATTCCAAGAAAATTAAAATTCAATAAATTTATCGACTTTATAAAAAACATAACACTTTTTTATTGGGATTTCAAATAAATTTTATAAACAGCTTTTCTATTTTCTTTAAATTTTTACTAGTTGATTTTCTTAAAAAAAAAATAAAACAATAATTATATATTTTTTCAAGCAATCTGCTCTTCAGATTTGGTTGTGACGAGACTCATTTCGTAGAAAATATTGCGAAGTTTAGGTCTAAAAATATATTTGCAGAGTCATCCATAATAAGGAAATAATTTTTGATCGAAATCAAATGAAGAATGCTTCAAAATTTAAGCAGGAAGAAAAATCTGGTATTGAGCATTACTTTCTCATGAAAAACTGACCAAAACTTTAGGTATATTCCTATGACAGTTGATATGTTTCAGTCAATTTTTGCTTTTAAACTTTTAGGCAGAAAAGTTTGACAAAAAATATTTAGACAGCTCTATCCACAAATGCTGTGAAATTTAAAAGAATTTCTAAAATTACAATAAAATAGTTTAGCTACTACATCTAATAGCCTTCTTAGCTATTATGCTTGAAGCACACTGAAATTAATGTTTTCTTTGGTAAAGCTTATAAGTAAAACCTTTTAATCTTCTACGATTTTTATGCTCAACCACTAGTAGAATTTAGTCTTAAAAAATTTTTTACAATGAGCCTAAGAAACGGAAATATTTCGCACAAAAAATTGAGATTTGAACTTATGCCTTTTTTCCCAAACATTTGTTAGGTTTTTAATGCAACATTTGTAGGGTTTCATTAGTAAAAATAGCTCTGGAAAACTTATGTTGACAAAATTGTGATTTGCATTCAATTAACTTTCACAAACAAATTTGAACATTCCTCATTCAAGTCTCAATGTCCCAAACAGAATGCAAAAAAATTTTAAATTGCTTCTTTCAAAAACTATAATAAGCAGTTCAGAAACTAAAAAGCTTTTTCCACATGGGACACTTTAAAATTATTTATATTTATTTTATAATATTATACTTTTTGTTGCATAATATTTTTTTTTTTTTTGAAAACAATTTAAATTTAAAATCATTTTATATTTTTCATCGCATCACCCTAATGCACACAAACAAACAAGAATTTTTAACTGCAATTCACAAACACACCGTTGCATATATAGTCCTAATAGTTTTTTAGTTATCTATTTGCTATTTTAGAAAATTAATGTTCACCACTCAACACGCAACAATGGAACGAACCTGCTTGTTTGCTTGCGTATTAAACCAAAAAAAATAAAAAAAAACAACAATAAAAAAAGCTTCACGTAAAAAAAAACGCGCTTTTACATCAATTCAATAAGAGTCCTTTCGGCTTTTGATATTTTGCTATAGTTCCTTAGTTTATATGTAATTTTTCGTGTTATTAGTTCGTGTGACCTTATCGTGGTGCTTTCACTAATTCAACTGAATGTTGTTGCCTGCCACCAAATGTTTGGCTTCAACAAACACGCTTAACAACACGCGCGTTTTCACTACGCTGCTGCTTTTAAGTCGCTTCAAGTCCGTCGTAGTGCTCTTCATCATAGTCTTCCCGTTGTGCTCGTCCTCTTTGTCGTTGTCGTCGTCGTCGCAGTCGACATCCTTGTAGTCGGCGTTAAGTTTTGTTAGCAACATTTAACAAAACAATGCCTGCTGAATAGCCGAAGTTGTAAACTTACGAGCGTGCAATGGGACAAACTGCAAAAAATTTTCGGTGTTTACTGTTTTATAGGCTTTTTTTTAGGATTTTGCTTTGATGAGTGTGGAGTCGTTGATTATGGCAGGGTACTTAATAGTAGAAATTATTTGTACCATACTTCTGTATCTTATTGACCTAAAATATAGTCTTTGACTTTCAGAGTCATTTTTTAAAGGTAAATATATGTATGTATTTCCAAATTAGTCTAGTTGTTCCAAAAATCTATCTAGAATGCTCTAAAAAGTTGCTTAGTGGCATATGAAGGATATATCCCACACACGTTTGTACAGTACATTTTAAAATTTAGCACTCATTAAGCAAAATCTTGCTTCAAATAATATGCATCAAGCTTAAAGTGTTAACACAGTTTTAACAAGACTTGTAAACTGTTGTGAAGAATAAATAAAGCTGTTCTTTTTAAACATTGTAAATTGTGCATTTGATTGAAACACACAATGTTTAAACTCAATGTAAGTGAAGTTCGTCATTTCAAGAAACTAAATTATTTTAGTATAGTAAAAATGTACTAAAGCCATATTTTTTTTTTAATTTAAACCAGTGGTGGGCACGTAGTGTTCCTATCCGCCCTCATTGCCCGCACCTTTATTCGACGCACAAGCAAGCGAAAAAAGATTCGCAGAATTTTATCGCTATCGAGGCACAGCGTTGACTTGAATTCAAATGAAAACAAAAACAAAACACAAAGACATAAGCGACGGCGCCGCATTGTGTCTTGACGAATGTAGCAATTGTTTTTGTTTGTAGTGTAATTTTGATTTTTTTTTGTGCTGTTGACGGACTTGGAAATGACAGAAAAAAAACTTTAAAACTTTGTTTGTTGTTGCTTGATGTTATTGTTTAGCTCTTTTGTTAGATTTACATGCCCACCACTGATTTAAACCAAAGAATTATGTTTTAGTGAATATCTGAACCATGAGGCGTGTTGTTTTACTTTTATTCGAGAACTTTCACAATCAATTTGTCAAACCTTGGAATTGTAAGCTGCGTACTCTTTGATATGCACCCGATACATCTTACAATTGAATTTTCTTTCTCTAAGCTCTCCAAACGACGGCAGGGCCAAATATCGGGTCAGAACTTTTCGCTAAAGAACTACAAAACAATTACTACGTATAGAAAACATGCTGACATGTGACCATTAAATACAATAAAATACTATCGAAGTATTTAGAAGGTCTGTCTTTGAAGTAAAGGACAGCATTTATACGACGAATCTGCTCAAGTCATTAATTTCATTTGCCCATTGTAACCGACACGCAAAAATAAAGTCTGTTCCTCAAAATTATTAAATACTTTTTTTTATTAAAAAAAAATCCATTCTATGCCACTGTAAAACCTGCTAAACGAACTAGTAAACGAAAATTACGAGCCGTAATACGAACAAATAGACGAATGAAGTAACGAACGGACGCTTGTGCCGCTATCAACTACTACATATGCGGTAGTTGTTCTTCACGCCGTTGTGTCTGTTCACTTGGCTTAGATTGACTTGGCTCGAAGGACTCAAAAATATAACTTTTCCTTTCCACTTTCACTACAACGTCTGTCCTTGTCGCCGTCTTCAACATCATCATCGTTCATAGAAATAATAGCGCAACGCACACGAAAGGACTCTATGGCACGAACGCGAGCGCTAAAGGTGGCACAACAATACCATAAACGGAACTTTGCTACGCTACACTACAAAAGATTGGGAAAAGCCCTGCCTATGCCTGTTCGAGTCCATGTGTAGCATTGTTACTATTTTCTGTCATTTCTGTACTTTTCTATTTTTCTAGTAAACAAATAACAGCGACAACAAAACGGCGAACAACGACAATTCATAGCAACAGTCTCTTTTGAAACAAAACCAGCTGCCTCACGTTTTTTAATGTTTTGATGGAGCTTGGCACGTTGGCTGGGTGGTTTCATTTCAACGCTACCTTAGTCTATTGTTGTTGTGTTGTTGTTGTTGTTGTTGTCAAATAAAGGTTTAGTTGGTATAGTTTGCTCCAAGTGGCACGAATGATGACGAATTCACTTTGGAATGAACTATGACGGAAATGTTGTTGGGGCTGGCTTTTTGTTTTGGAAATTTCTTTTAATTTTTGGACCTTTTGTTTGAATTTCTTAAAATATTTTTTTTATTAATAAAAAATCGTCTAATTCAGATGATTTGAACTAAAAACGATTAAAAAATTGCAAGGAAACTTTACTAAAAATTGGTTAAAAATCGGCAAAAAATTTTCGAAAATCTGAAAGAAAATTTAAAGAAAAATCAAAAAAAAAAATTTATTGAAACTATATTCGAAAAAAATTTTAAATATGGCAAAAAATTAATGAAAAACAGTAAAAAATATGAGAAAAAAAAAAATTAAAAAAAATTGAAAATTTTGGAATAAAAATTTAACAAAAGAATAAAAAATTGGATATCTACGAAAAACTTTCAAAAAAGGGGTTATCATTGGTCTCTTCAATAACTAAATGCCACACACCCCATTAACAGTAAAATTTCGAGTGAACGTACCCAAATTGAAGCCATTTTACTTAAAAAGCTCTCTGTATAACGCATTAAGGCTTATGCTTATATGGGAGGATCCACGCCCACTTTTTGTCTGACGCTAGACCAAAATTAGTTCTAAGTGGATAGTAAGTAATACTGCTTTCAAAAGGTCTATAGCACATAAATTCATAAATTTTATGAACTAGTGAACTAAACTACGGCTGATAAATGAAATAATTTCCTCCCTCGACTTCTTTCGAAAGAACCAAACTTTATCCTTTTCGTTTTTATCCAATAAATCAGAGAATCGTCATTGTTTTTGATGATTTTTTGCAATTATTTATGCTCAAACTTAAATTCCCATTTATCATCCAAAGTTTTACGCAAAGTATGCAACATTTTTTTTTTTTCTTTACGAAACGACCACATACTAAGTTTCCTAACTGTGTTGCCTACTTACCACCTTGATTGTTGCGATGGTTATGCACACTTATACAGCGACACAACAACACAGTTATTGCGAACTCATATTTAGCAATGATGTGAATGTGTTGTAACTGTTTCGAAGAAAAAAGAATTCCTTGCATTGCAGTGCGACAGCGGTGTTGTCCTGTTCTGTGTGTGTCTCTTGGCTGTTACGTACAATACACATACGTACAAGTGTCGTGCCCAACGGTTAAGCATTCGCGTACATATGTCTTTGTTATCTTTCAGTGTATATCTGACTTAAATAAACGGTCGGTCGGTCGGTCGGTTGGTCGGTCATAAATGCACGCGTATATGCAGACATACAAATAATCGTCTTTGTCATACGTTTATAGTGCAATGGGCCATTTATTGTTTGGCTTCACAAACGTGTACTCGCAAGACTACGGAAAAAGAAAAGTGCTCCGGAATGTGCTTTGGTGGCATCTACCATGGCTGTTGTTGTCGTCGTCGTTGGTGTTTTGAGTATTTTGATTTTGAAGCAACCAGCTAGCTCTAAGGAGTAGCCAACCAAACGGCGTGACATAGCATTTGCTTGTTAAAGTAAACAAAGAAAAAGAAAAAAATATCTTAAAAATAGAAATTCATTTCATTTCGAAAAAACAAAAACATGAGCGGATTTTATAATGTTTGTAGTTTTAGGGCGCAATTTTTATCAAAAAAATGGTAAGAAATTAAAATATGCCAAGAAGTATGCAAACTTTATTCTTAATATACAGCCAGAAGTTTGCAAGTAATTTTTGAGTGAATTATTTCCTATTTAGTTTTATTCAAGCAGATCGTAATTATGATTCCTAAATAAGACTTAAATTATACAAAATTTCTATTTGATTGAAAGTCAATACTATTCTCTTTTATAAGCGCCTAAAACGCTGCAACATTTTCTTCATTCAACCATCATACGCCTGATATTTGTAATTTGTTATTGTGTCTATGTCTTGCTTCCGTTTTGATTATTTTTTTTCACATATTTTTTCAACATTCTTCAGCTACTTACCTTAGCTCTTGTGGTAATGAGCTGTTCTGCTAAAAATGGTTTCATGGCAGCATCTTTAGAGCGTACTTGGTTCGTAGCACTCTGACATTAAGTGGTCAACACTACTGGCAGCACGTTCAAGCATAAGTTGAGTCATATTTCGAGCTGTTTAATTATTTAAATGTTCTGTAAGTAAATGAACGCCAAATGACTTCATTTTTTATGTCGGACTTTTATTTTCATTGTCACGCATGTGCAAAATATTACACACCTTCTACAAATAGAACTGTTAGTTTTATTCACAAAATCAACAAAAGTAATGCTATGAAAGGATTTAAAAAAAAAACTTTGTTCAAATGTTGGATTCTAAAAAGTAATCAATATTTTGATTTGACAGTGTACAAAACCGTTGAAAAAGTTTCCAAAATACTTTATAGTAGGTATAAGTAGACAAAGAAAAATTCAAAACCTATTTCCCGCCTTATTATAAATCATTGCTTGCGAATAAAAACTCTGCGACCATGGAAAAAATATCCTATTTCTACTCTTAGATACCCTGACAACTAATGACTAATTAGTTATTAAAACGGCTCCGAAAATTTCTTAAAATGTGCGGACTTTGTGGAGCTTTGCAAAAGCGCTGACTTCAAATTTACAGACCCTCTTTCTGCATAATTTTTTCGAACTTTAAAAAAAAACTTGATCAGAATCAGCGTTGAAAACCCATTAGAAACAGTTAGTTTTGTTCAAAATAAAAACAAACAAAAAAAATATTTATTTGGGTTTTTGGTTCAAAACATAGATGGGCAAAATTTTGAAAGCAGGGGTACTTACAACAAAAACAACAATTATAATAATAGAAGAAAACCGTACCATAAATTCGATCACGATAGCAAAAGCCAATTCCGAGAATCAAGAACAACTTGAGTGCAGAAATAAAAGTACATTGATCAAACGAAACGAAAGAAGCTGTCCTCTATGTGCACATTGTTGTTTTTCTTGTTCGCTCGCTTCGCTTCGGTTTTTGTTTTTTTTTTTTTTTGAATGATGCAACAATAACAACAATATAAGTCTCGAGCATAGCGATAAATATAGGCGCAGCAGTATCTGTTTGTTGGTTTGGTTATTTTTCTTAAGAAACAACAACGAGTTTGTTGTAAAGAGCTAAAATTGGCGCATTTTTCCAATTCTGCCCATCGCTGGCTCAAAATATCAAAACTTCATATTAAAAATTAATTCATAAGCTATAGACTATACTTATCGTCCTTCTTGGTCATATCTTTTCTAGCATGCATGGAATGGCATCAGTAGCGTGAACAATTGTCGCCCGGGGTAAAGAACTCAAATGTCGCCCCCTTGACCAAAATGATATTTAATAGTGCGAGGAACATTTTGCCGCCCTCTAATCCTGTGCGCCGATGGTTGCTGCCCACCTCTACGTAAGCACTAAATAGCATATCTTTTATTCGACTCTGATCAAGTTAAAAATTCAAAAGAGTTTGCCTGCACTCTGTCTGGTCACCCTGTGTATCATTGGTTATTGCGTGTTAGAAAGCTTTCTTTTTGATAAAAACCGTAGCTTTTGTAGCCTGTGTTTCTCATTTTTTTTTACGAACTTTCAAATATGACACAAAGTGGGCGTGGCAACTCCCATACAAGCAATACTTAAAATAAACTAAACATAATATATGAATCTGCTTAAGTTAATAGAACCAACTTGGCATAAGTAGAAGACGTGGTTTACACAACCATTGTATGAGAAGCATTGTTGCAGAAGTGGTCGTGTCACCTTCAATAGGCAAAACAACTTAGAAGCTTTATACTAAATAAAAATAATAAAAAATAATTAACTAAGAATTGACACAGATACGAGGTGATGGTGTTGCTCAAGTGGGCGTGTCACCTCTCATTCAGGAAAGGTATATATTACAAATTTGGCGTAAATACTTTGGGTGATACATGTAAACATTGCAAAAAAAGTGGGTGGGTTTATGTATATAACTTTTCTAAGTATTCCCATGTAGTAAAAAATTGGATAAAAGCGGGCGGGCTTGGAAAAATAGGTGTGCCACTTCCCATACAATATAAAACTTAAGTTTACAAAGTATTGATTTTGAACTTAACAAATTCCTCGTGATAGTGATTTTTGGATTTGTTTGTTGAGAAAGTGCCACGCCCATTTGTACAAACTCGCCCACTTTTTACTAGTAGTTGTGTATACATATATCCAAGCGTATTTGTGTCAACATTAAATTTTCTCAGCATAAAATTTTTATGGGCCCACATGTTCGCCCATTTTTTTTAACAGTTCTTGCTTTTTACCTGCGCTTGCTTGATCCCTAAATTTTTGTTTTTTGGAATAAGTCTCAGAATACTCTCCAGAATACAAAACTGTAAAATCTGCGGGTGGCACGAAAAAATTTTTTTTAAATATCTGCTGTGAGGCAGATGCCTTTAAAATAGACTCAAGCTACAGAAATTTTTAGGTTACAGAAACTTCAGTAAACCAGTTCAGAAGATCCAGATTTGTCAATTTTTGTTGAATTTAAACGGCGAAGTAAGAGACCCTTATTGGCAAATTTTACACTCGAAACATTGCCCACTATCGTTAGTTGAAGGAATTTGTAGCTTAATTGTAAATTATAGAAATACATTTCAAAAACGTAATTTATATTTTTGAATGCTAAACATGACGAGGCTCATCAGCCGCCCACAGTTCAATTTTTGCGTAACATTTACAATGTTAATTAATTTTATGGTATCCTTAAAATCATTAAATCCTACAGCTTTAAATAGCCATTTCGTAAAGGCTCCTAACACCTTCAGCTCAGTCTGTTCTTCTGCATCCTCCTCCGTTATGAACGCAAGTCAAAAGTTTTGTCAACAAAATGATTTATTGTCAAGAGTTGATAGAAAACAATACTAAGCACAAACTCTAACAGATTCATTATCTATGCAAAGGCGGCACTTTATGTTAATGCCACACTTAAACACGGAATAACAGTTACGCATAACCGATCAAGTTCCTTCCCTACCAGCAAGCATAAAAAAAAGTTATGTAAAAAACACCATGCGAACAATATATCCCCAGTTGACCCCACGCCTTCAACTCTCAATACGCATTAGTTGTATTGGGTGAAGTACAAGAAGGTTAGTTGGTTAAAATGGCAACGCAAGCTTAAGCAGACTTACCACACTTGTCACAGTTGACTTTTCAGTAACTCAATCGATTTTCAATGTAAAGTTGTTAGCCCAACCTCCCCTATACTCTACCCTGATGCCTTTCGTAGTAAAAACTCAAATTGTTTTGTTTTGGGTGGTTCCAACACTTACAAGCAAAGGTCATGTTTAAGGTGTGTGCGTTTGTGATGCATGGGTGTGTGTGTGTGTGTTTAAATGTTTGTTTTGGCCTAAACTTTAAGTAAAACTTTATTATTGTTGCTGTGCTATGCAAACGTGTCATAAAAAATCAATTTGATGATTTCTTTTGTAAACATAATCACAAATTGATGATGATGAGAATTTCTAGAAAATTAACACTCTCTGATAAAATGTTAGTATAAGGGTTATAAAAAACATAGGGTAAATAAACAAGAAAATTTTAAGGTAATTTTAGAAATTATAAGGAAATCTAGCCAGCACGCCATTTTTTTTCAGCTACTTACTTACACGTTGGCTTTCTAAGATTTTGAAAGTCAA
This sequence comes from Tricholauxania praeusta, assembly GCA_949775025.1. Taxonomy (NCBI): domain Eukaryota; kingdom Metazoa; phylum Arthropoda; class Insecta; order Diptera; family Lauxaniidae; genus Tricholauxania; species Tricholauxania praeusta. The sequence continues at coordinate 15,529,012 of OX459031.1, read as the reverse complement.
AGTTCATGAAAATCCATTCTTCGTTTAGGAGTCGTCGATAAAAGACGTCGACAGCAAGGGGAAGCGGGGAGTCATAAAAACAGACAAAAGCACACAAGTAGAAGGGAGATCGAGTCCATTTCGGACGTTCCGTTTTGATTACGAAAACTTGGGAAATTACGTACTGATACTGACAAACGCATCACCAAAAATATTTTTATAGTTACGAGTACATATTGGTTTGACATGAACTTGCTACGATATTCTAGAGTCCTGCACTTACGGAATTGAAGTAAAAAACTTAAACGGCATTTCCACGCACCAAAACGAGGAATAAATGAAGCAATTTAAAAAAAAAAAAACAACCACAGCAACGCAACACCGCTAGTATCAGGGTTGCCAGATAGATAAAGCGTAGTCAGTTTTATGATTTAACATTCCAAATGATTAGATAAGTTTATCATAAAATAATGTATCTTATTTAAGCTTTTATAATTATTTTTTTGACAGAAAAATAAATTAAATAAATCATGGAATTATTGTTACACTCAGAGAAAAATTTCATTGATTTTGAATTTGAAAAATATTGTAAATAACATAAAAACTTTACTTCAATCGCAAAAAACTTCAAATTTAATTTTGAAGAAGAAAGTATTTGAAGTTACACTTTATTACGTATATTTTACATTAAACACTTTGGACACTTTGAATTATATCGTCGCTCTCGGGTAGAAATTTACTTTTTTATCGATCCTAAAAGATAACCTTCAAATACACGTCCACTCAAAATTTTGACGTGATATTTCAATACATAGCGGACTTTCACACCCAATGGAAAAATACCCTAATATGAGATTTTGAAACTTTTATGCAGTTTTTTCGACCTCCTGTAAAATTGCCAAAACATGAGTTAGGGTATTTCTACCCGAGAGCGACAATATATGAAATCACTTTAAGTAAATGTGGACTTTTTTTTTGTAAGCATTTTCGGCGTTTGCGCTAAATCATAAGCGAATATGATTGAGTCAAACATAAAATTATTATTGATTATTTTCCCTAAATGTAATTAAAACTTTGATGAAAAACAAAAAAATTTTTTCACTAAAATTTATTTTGTCGTCTTCAAATTATGCCCCACTGCTTGCAATGCAACTTCGCCAATGCTTGATCCAGTCCTCCATTTACTTTTCGTAGACCTTCAGAGAATTTGCTTTTATGGCTTCAACCAAAGAGCCTTCCTCGAAGTGGTAGCTTTAGATTTGGAAACAAGAATAAGTCGGACGGGGCCATATTAGGTTAATACAGTGCCATTTGATATTGTTACGAAATTTCCTGTCTCTTTGACGATAATTTCGATCTCTTACACTTTTCTGAGTTCGATCACTGGATTGTGTAACAATTAAAAATACACAAACTTATTTAGTTATAAAATGGTTTATTTAAATCACAATAGTTAGTTTTTACACGGTACAATTGTTTATCTCATTAACATTCAAATATTAATCTAACACTTTATAGACAACTGTTTTACTTTATTACGGAACACACTGTATTACTTTCAAAATATACCGTTCTGTTTCACTGTTTGAATTCAACTGTTCTGCTTTACTGTTTTAATTCAACTGTGTCACTCAACTCAGATGACAACCTTTTTATACTACAGTCATCACCTCCTCGAATAATCCAGTACCTTCTAAATGGCGTGTAATCTACCATTATCCATAATTTACCAGTACCTTCTAAATGGCGTGTAATCTACCATTATCCATAATTTACCAGTATCTTCTAAATGGCGTATCGACGTTGAGTTCACAACTATCCAGAATGTTACTACTATCCTCTAGATGGCGTTGTACGACGGCGATAATTTCTCTCGGTTATCGACTTTTATAGTGTACTGCAGCGTCTTTTCGGTTTATTATTTTTAGTACAAAAACTGCACTTTGCCGCTAGATGGTGTTAAAGTATTTATACAGCCAGTGATGCTAGCTAGTATCGTTTAGTTTTCTTTTGTTGGTTTTTATTTCGAGAATTTTCTGGCGTAAACCAAATTTCGCTACAATATATATTTCACTAAAAACTTTTCCACAATGATGGTTTCATTCGAAGGTGCATTGTCGTGGTGCCAAATTCATGAGTTGTCCTTCCACAAATCTGGCCGTATTCGGTGGACATTCTCACGCAAACGCTTCATGACGCCTAAATAATATTCATTAGTAATCTCGTTTATCATTTTGGTTGAAATACAGAGTGCGGGAGTTTTAATTTCGGATACTTTTTACACCGTATAGTAGTTATGGAAATATTTGAAACGAATTTCATAAAAATTGATTATAAAAGATAAAGATTGGCTTTTCGCTACCAACAAATGCGCTATAATATATTTATGTATATTCGTTAATTTTTCACAAAGATATAGCTTTTTAAAGAAGATATTAAAATTCCCCATTTATTTTTATATAGCAAAAAATATGTTACTTACGAAAATTTTTAATTTTGTATTTTTAAGCATTCTAGAGGACATTAGAATATAAATTCCAGAATGTCATATTTAAGGACAACCCTCACGCTCATCGATTTTCTAAGGTTTTTAGAGGTTATAATTTTTTCAGTGTTTTTTTTATCGATTCGATTGTTTTGTTCCGAATTTGTTTTTTTTAAATAAATGATCGATTGATAATGGCTACAGAAAAAATTAAACATAAAAAATATTGAAAAAGTTTAGTTTGATTCATAATTTTAGTGTTAAAATTTGGCTAAAATCATTGCTTTAAAATTCAAATAATAAAAAAATAACGAAATGTAGATCTTCAGACTTCTGAAGTGAAAAAAAAACATTTTCTGTTTCAAAAAATTAATTTAAGAAATAACGCTCGACAGCGAATTTTATTTGTCATTGAAAAAAAAAGCACCTCACTGAAAAATCCAAGTTAACCTACTCCTTTATTTAAGTGGCTTTCCGTGGGACTTTATTTATTGATTTTTATGAATTTTTAAATTACACTCTATCTCCCATCCTCTAAAACAATTAAATTAATTAAAATACCTACTACATATATTATTACAATATTTCAAGGCAACTTATTTAAACAAAAAGAAATTATCTTTTTAATTACAGGTTACGTTACGTTTTTAAAATGGCACTTGCTGTTTCATTACGACGCGCTTTGCTTATGCTGCTGACTGGCACAATTGTTGTTCTAATGGTTTTATACTGGAATCAAGGTGGTATAAAACCACCTTTTCAATCATTTATCGGCACCTTTGAGAAATCAGTAAAACTACGTGTAGATCCAAGTTATTTCGACATGTAAGTAAATTTTATATTTTAATAATTTATTATGCCAAGTTATCTACTACATGTCATATTTCATATATGTCATATGTCCTGAGTCAAAAATCGAACGAAACCATTAAAATTATTGACAATTATTTTCCAAGGTTTGGAAACAACTGCCGCATTGTGTATAACAATTAGGGATCTAAACTAGTAATCCTATCTAGCTATCTTTTACATCTTGCTATCTTAATAATAGCCGTGTTTTATTGGCTTTGGTTAAACCTAAAAGTGAATAAAACGCATGAGTTTAACCTTTTATAATTCTGCATTTGACCAACAGGTGGCATGACAGTGTTTGACAGAAATTCTATTTAAAATCAGAGCCGGCTTTAGGGTTGAATGGTTGAACGGGGCCTAGCGCGGTAAGCGGCTTCACGCATCAGTACACATTTTTTGTTTTCAAATTATTGCCATCAACTCATTTCAAACTGTTTTTCGTTTTCTGTTGTTTCATCACTGTTTTTATTTTTATTATGCGTCTATATTTTAATATTTGAGTCTAGCACTGACTCGGTGCACAAGACCCCGCGTGACCTAAGAACGCTTTTTCAAAATTCCGGCAAAGTTGCCATATATTTTTGAATATCTTAGGTTTGTGTCTACATCTTCTTGCGATAAGCGCCATCTGTTGTTTACTAGCGTACAATTTAGCAAAGACAAAAAAAGTTCAATAGATTGAACTAGAAACTGAGCTGGTTCACAAATTTGTATGAAATTTTGGCATAACCAAACCCAATAAAACACGGCTAATATATGACCATCATCTAAATTTGTAGTATATATTATAATCTGAAAAGCTATGTTTTTTTTTTTCATTTATTTTTAATTAATTGAATTGAATCACCTTGATTTTTCTTTTTCGTCTGAACAAACAGATGACTTACAAACAAACTAAAGACTGCGACTCAGCTGCTTTCTGCACGAACTGCATTACTGTTGACTGCTCCATATTACGGCTTCCCATTAGATGATAGTTGATAATTTTGATGGTTTTTTTTTAAACCAATTTTATACTTTGTTATCCTTTTTAGAACGGAGTTTTAGTTGAACTTTTTAAATTAACTATGAGTTTTAATAAAACAATGTTTTTTTTTTACATTTGAGTTGATTTTTCTGTTGTTGTTTACAAGAATTACTGTGTAGATTTTATATTAGGCGGCAATTATGAATTCTCACTGCCACTTTACTTCGTGATATTTCTATAAAACACACAGTTAGCTTTCACTTGTTTATTTTTAATTAATGCATATTATTTATAAACTCGCTATGAGAGTTTGAGTGCCAAATTAGAACTGAACTTATTTCAATTTAAATAATTTAAAAAAAGCTTTAAATAAATTTTGCCGCTGTTTCAGCAGATGAATTTTTATTTTGTTTGGAATGAATAAAGCGCTAAGCTTGAGTTTGGGACAAAAACAACAAAAATGTTTCGCAAAAAGATTCGCTAAAATTTTTTTGTTCAAAGTTGATTTTAGGCATTTTTTTGTAACGTTCCTTAACTTATACATAGTTTGCGTTTAGAAACTGTCAAAATCTTAAAACAAGTTTTGCGATCGCTTAGCCCATATCCTATAAGTGTTCACCATTAAGTTTGCAATCTCAGTTGTTGGCGTCAATTTACTTAAATTTGTTGCTTTTCGTAAGCAACCGTTGCACAGTGGATGGAATTTTATGAAATGGTGACTATAAATAGTAATAATAGCGCTGGACTCTTGAAATTCTTGCATATATAAAAAATGAAGAAAATCCCAGACTATATACTTTTTTTACAGTTTAAGTTCTTAAAATTCCTTAAATATAAATCAGCATAACTCACATCTATATTATTTATATAAAATTGCTAACATGAAAATGGTTTGTAACGCTTTGTCGCAAAATATACTGAACCTATTTTAATGATTTCTGTATTAAAACAACATATTTGTACTAAAGAAGGTTATTGCTTACTTATTTTTTATATATTTTAAACCCAAAAAAAGTTTTGAATTGTTATAATTTTTTTTTCTCCCCTAAATATTATCTGACGATAATTTAATTTTTTTCTTTATATTTATAACCACGATCACCCACTGTGCCTCGCGCATAATTTTAACGATTTTTAAATTTTTTTAATTAAAAAAAAATATATTTTCTCAAAGAAATTTCTCCAAAAATTATAAGTGTTTGAGCGATTTTCTATCATACGGTGAAATTTTCGTACAAAAAAACAAAGTCCAATACCCCCATTTCGATCTGTCTATAATTTTTCTTTGCTGAAGTCTTAGTACGTTGTGTGTGCGCAGCTGGTTTTTCAATGTCATTATTGTGAAATTTTAGTTGACATTTGATGTTATGTGTGAAATTTGAGCTGCAACTCCCATTATTAAAACATCTGCTGATGGAAAGAATTGGAATAAAATTTGTACGTATTGATAGCTTTGGATCATTGATGGGCACATAGTGGCTCTATTTGCTCTCATTGCTCTCACCGTTATCCGACGTACAAGCAAGCGAAAAAAAATTCGCAGAATTTCAACGCTATCGAGGCACAGCGTTGACTTGAATTCAAATGAAAACAAAAATAAAACACAAAGGCATAAACGACGGCGCCGCATTGTGTCTTGACGAATGTAGCAATTGTTTTTGTTTGTGTTTTTGGTTTTTTTTTTGTGCTAATGGCAATTTTGGAAATGAAAGTAAAAAAATACTTTAAAATCTCGTTTGTTGTTGCTTGATGTTGTTGTTTTGCTCTTTTCTTAAATTTCTATACCCACCACTGCTTTGGATCAATGAAATTGCAGTAAAAATTTACAGACTTTATTTTCGACTTACTCAGTTTTGAATAAACTTTTGTAGCTTAAATTCATGTCCTGAATGGAATTGTTAATGCCTTGCCTTCTTTAAACGTCTTTAAATCAATAATTTAATGTAAAAAATTCAACTATGAGTTAAATATATTTGTAAGTTCTTGCAGTAAAAATGGTTGCAACGAATTTTGAAATTTATCAACCCTGTGATTTTGACCCATATTCTGTATTTTTGGTACAAATTTTAATTATTTTCGCGATTTTGTACAGCAATACTCGTTTCAGCGCCTGAAAATCCATTTAGGTCAATGACTCTTTTCAAATAGTCGAAGCCATAGATGGGAAAAATATTGGAAGTAAGAGCCACTTACAACAAAAATAACAATAACATTAACAGAAAAAAACCATAAATTCGATCTTGATAGAAAAAAAAATCTACAACTAAGCAAAAGCCGATTCTAAAAATCAAAGAAGAATAGCATCAGTGTACACTGATCAAACTAATCGAGTGAAGCTGTCCTCAATGTGAGCATTGTTGTTTGTTTACTCTCCTAAAAAAAAGTACGTGCTTGTAGAAAAGAGCCACAATTGGCTCATTTTTCGTATTTTGCCCATTACTGTTTTAAGGAGTACTTTTTTTCCTAGTGAAACTGTGCAACTGACGTCAGTTTTTTTAGCTAATTTTGTTACAATTAATTATCACGTTTAGTTTTTCGTTTTTCGCTGCTATCTATGATTAAATAATATTTTTCTTGCATTAATAATTTTTCCACGCTGTCCTCCGGCTTCATCGCAACAAACAACAACAACTACAACAAACACCATATTAACATGCTTATAGTCCAATAGAGAAAATGTGGACCTACAAGTGTGAAGGTGACAGATGTGTTCGTTATCATTTTTTGCCCGCTGAGCAAAGTAAAACAGAAAAACGCGTATCTTTTATGACGTGTTCCATGACATGTGGTGACATCAACATTTGGCCACATCCAACAAAAAAATCAGTCATAAGTCCAAGGTCACTTAAATTCACCATGGAGGATGTAGAGCTACGCATAGAGACACCATTCAGTGCAGTGGAACAACTATTTAAAGATGCTTTCCAATTGTTTCTTAAAGATCTGAAACATATACAGCGACTCGACACCAGTGAGTCCAAAGAAAATGACATGGAAACGTCATTGCACAATGATGTCAATAGTGATGGTAAGGTAACCGGCGCTCAACACCATCGTCATCTGGACATTGGAAAAGCGAACAACGCGAATGGTGAAAGTATTGCTGCTGCTGCCATATTGGCAAATGCATTCAGTCAGCGAAAACACTGTGATATCGATGAATTTGTAGTTGAAGTAGCAATAAAAAAACATGCAGAAATTAATTTAAATTTAGATACAGACGAGAGTTATGAATTGACCATAGCGTGTAAGTAAAATCGGCTACATAATAGTTATCGTATCGTAACATTTTTAATATTTCCTTTATACTTTTTCAGCTGAAAATCGTCGCTTACATGCCAAAATTCATGCAAATTCATTTTTTGGAGCGCGTCATGCACTGTCAACGTTTCAACAGCTCATTTGGTTTGATGATGACGAACGACTGTTGCGTATTCTCTCTAAAGCCATCATTGTGGATGTGCCTAAATTTCGTTATCGTGGCCTTATGTTGGATACCTCTAGACATTTCTTCTCGATTGAGTCGATAAAACGCACCATTGCCGCAATGTCCCATACGAAACTGAATCGTTTTCATTGGCACATTACGGATTCGCAAAGTTTTCCCTTTGTTTCTAAGTATTATCCAGAGATGGCGGCTCATGGCGCCTATTCAGACCAAGAGACATATACTGCGGATGATATTAAAGAGGTGACAACTTTTGCACAGTTACATGGTATTCAGGTATGTTTATTTTTGTGTAAACTTGTTTGACACTGAATATAAAAGCTTTTTACTTTTATTTACCTTTAGGTTATACCAGAAATTGATGCACCCGCTCATGCAGGTAACGGTTGGGACTGGGGTGTAAAACGTGGTATGGGCGAATTGAGCCTATGCATCAATCAGCAACCGTGGAGTTTCTATTGTGGTAAGATATACCATAATTATTAAAAATTGTGTTGAGCGATAACTGTTGACCAGAACCCAAACAAACTACGATAAAGTCAATAGAAAAAAATACAAATTTTTTTTTTTTATATAAAAATGAGGAAATCCCTATTTTATAGTCCATTGCAAGCAATCGCAATCGTGTAGCTCTAATCTTTTCCGTTTCTTATAGACACAAAATATGCTGAGTGTCAGAGAACGAAAATATTTATATAGTTATACCTGCGTCTGGAAAAGTCGTGGCATTTCAATAGAAAAAATTCCAAGGTATGCTTCCCCTCAGGCATACGCCATTGCAATCCGACCATCGCCCAATAATATTCTTTAAAACTGATCTGAAATTAATCTTATCCGGTTGTCAGGTTCTTCACAATACTTTTGGTTTAGCAACAGATAAAATTTCTACCCGAAATCTGACAAAAACTCATTATTCTTCTAATGAAATTTTAAAGAATTTCACCTGATTCCTGCTCTTTTCTTTAAGTTTATTTGGCCCATGGATCCACATTAAACTCAATGTTGTATTCTGTAATACACGTCTAAAATTCAGTCGCTACTGTGCTCAATTTGTTTGAAAATGAGTAATGTATCATAATACCACGACACTCTATAAGCCATAGTTCCGATATAGTACTGTGACACAATATTAAGGTGGCAACCAAATAATAGCTTTTACTTACATTTCAAAATGGATTTTGAAGGAAAAGGGTAGGCCAAATCAAAGCTATTCGGAAAAAAATTCGTATTCCTAAAGTAAATTCATGAAACTGACAAAAACTGACATTTTTACTAATATAAAACATGTATCTTAAAAGTTAAAGCTTTCTCTTAAATATATCTCTTTTTAATGTCGAAACATCCAGACTCAAATCGAGCGAACCATTTCTGGGTCGCATGTACTGTAAGAATACCTTTGCTACAAACTTCACCTATTTTCATTACAGTCTTTGCCTTTGTCAAAGAAAATTTACAAAATATCGCGAATTTTTTCAATATCCACTTTTGATATTAATTTTTTTTTTTAATATTTATCTCCACTTTTGATATTTACTAACTTTTTAGACAAGACTTTTGACAATTTTATGCCGTAAAACATTAACTCTCAATCAAGCGCCCACTGTACGAATAAAATTGTTTATATATTTTATATTGTTTCTTTTTATTCTCAGGTGAACCGCCATGTGGTCAACTTAATCCGAAAAACAATAATACATTCCTTATACTGCAGCGTCTCTATGAAGAACTCCTAACACTTACTGGTCCCACAGACTATTTCCATTTAGGTGGTGATGAAGTTAATCTCGAATGTTGGGGTCAATATTTCAATGATACTGACCTGCGTGGCATGTGGTGTGATTTTATGCAAAATGCTTTAACCAGGTAAATCTTAAAAACCCTAAAATTTGCTATTGTGTATTAAGTTTATAACGTTTTTTGTTTTGTTTTTAGACTCAAAATAGCCAACAATAATAACTTACCAAAATATGTTTCAGTTTGGTCAAGTGGCCTAACTAATACCAAGTGTCTTTCAAAAGATCAATTTGCAGTACAAGTTTGGGGTGGTAGTACGTGGCAGGAAAACTACGATTTAATTGATAATGGTTTTAATCTTATATTCTCACATGTTGATGCTTGGTATTTAGATTGTGGTTTTGGCAGTTGGCGACCTACTGGTAAGTGAATTCAACTGAGAGTTTACAAAACTTAAACTGAAGTGATATTTTGGAAATGGGATGATTATACATTAAAACAAAATAGATTCATGGACATAAAATATAAATTTTTAGAAAGTTAATTTTTTGCTGATGAAGTATTCCAAACAATGTATACAACTGTCACGTTTTTTGTTAAAATGCACTCAGAATTTGGTATATATCTTACCTTTCGATGTGAATTATTCTAAAACTAGTCCATATTCGTATTCAGCACTTCAAAATATCTTTGAAACACATGCTACTGAATTTTTTAAAATTTAACCCTTCATTTTAAACTTTTTAAGAACCAATTTGATAGAGAAAATGTTGATTTCATTAGATTTTGGTAAGAAAATCACGATGATTTGTCTGCATTAAAGATAAAAATGTGTCATGAGGACATATTGCTTGGAAAAGTAGATCAGCTTGAAATTAACTTTCTGAAAATATATATTTAATCTCTAATTAAAATTTTTCAAAAATTGTTCTACTGTGTTATTAATCAACGATTATTTTTATCATTGAATAAAGGTGAAGCTGCCTGTTCGCCTTATCGTACTTGGCAAAATGTCTACAAACATCGGCCATGGGAACGTATGCGATTGGACAAATTTAGACTGAAACAGGTAAGTTTAAAAAAAAGACCTTTTTAATAAATAAATCAATATTTTTATAAACTTAGGTGCTAGGAGGAGAGGTGTGTCTCTGGACAGAACAAGTTGGTGAGCAGCAACTGGACAACCGACTTTGGCCCAGAAGTGCAGCGCTGGGAGAAAGGTAGGATGAATATTATTCCATTGAATAAATGAAACTCTTAGCTCTAAGTATTTATTCAAAGCCATTTACAAGTACATCGGATAGATTTTTATGTGCTTATCCTTCTGAGAAATTTTCGCTCAAAGATGCGAAGTGTACAATTTTAAGGAATATCTAAAGGTATCTCATATTTTTGGAAAGTCGTTTAGCATATTTCTTTTTGTGACATCAGATAGCAATAGCTTAAAAGGATGACCTCCTTACGGAAATACATATAACACATTGTGTTAAAAGCTGTGCTGACTAAACTCGGGCATAGAGCGGCTAATTATCGGTTGTTTAACTTATTCGCGTTTGCTGATTGTGTTTGTCTATAAATTAAAAAGTAAGGAACTTTTTTTGCTCATCAATTTGAAAAAAATGGGAAAGAAAATAGAATCTTTTAAATATTGTAAACTGAGGACCCTTTTTTGGCTCATCGCAAGAGCTAAAAGTAAGAAGAATTTTAAGAAACTATTGCTATCCGAGATAATAAGCAGAAATGACATAAACTAAACTTCATATACCGTTTTTACTCTTTAAGTAAGGATATCTTAGAGTACTGGTTTTATGGGAAGACTGGCAACGAACGTATTTATGCCGATATTTTGTTATGCAAAATTTTGCTTAGATCCTAAATTTTTTTAGAAAAGTTTCAAGTTCACATTTCAACTGTCATCGAACCCCAACTAAAAGTTTGAGTTCATATATCTCAAAAAAAAAAAAAAAAAAAGGAATGTGAGCAATTTTAATATCAGACTCTTTCAGTTATTGTCGCCTTATTTAACCTGTAGGCGGAGCTGTAACTCTGAAAACTTTAAGAACACTTTTATTTTTCCAATGCCTTCTAAAATGTTAGATCCTTTTATCAACTTCATGCTAATAAACTAAATTTGATTACAATAATAAATAATCTCTCATTTTTTTCACAGATTATGGTCGGATCCAGACGATGAGCATGATATGGACACTGTACCGCGCGATGTATTTAATCGTATGTCGGTATTTCGCAATCGCCTTGTGGAATTAGGCTTAAAGGCAGAGCCAATATTTCCAAAATATTGTATGCAAAATCCAGGCGAATGTATTTGATATTTTTTTTAAGATTACGTAACTTTATCTCACGATGATAGTCCATAGCACATTGTATTCATGCCAACACACATAATTTAGATTCAATTTTATTTTATTTTTTTGGATAGTTTTTAACAACATGAAGACATTAGTAAAAGTTAAAACAAAGTGACAAAGGTTTCTACTGTATAAGACATTAATAAAGTTTTTTGCTTCAAATTTCACATATACCATATGTATGACGTAGTGTATACAATGTCTAGTATCTTTTAGCTTAAGTGCAATTTGTTCGTTAAATTTTATATGAAATTTCTTATTAATAAGTGATAAATAGTTTGTTTTATTGATTACAGTTGATTGTACCTTTTTAACGCACATGCTTATTTATGTAAAAAAAAATTTTTAAATTATAGTTACTATATTTTTTTAGTTAGACACTATTTTTATTCATTTATTGTCCATAAGTATATATGGGTCACTATATCTTCAAATGAAAGAAGTTGGAGCGTGATTTTGATACCGGTTTTTGCTGATTTTTTTTTATGTTGACTTGGCAAAAATTAAATAGCTACGCTAAATATTTCAAAATTTATGAAAAATAGAAAGGTGAATTCTTAAGATATTTTGAATTTACCTGGAAATATCAACTCAACGAAGATAGGTATGTTTTTTAAATCAGCACAAAAAACAATGAAAATATATCAAAATTAAAATGAGATCTAAATTTGTTCTATTTTTCGTAGAGATGATATTTACAGAAATAAAAAAATAATGACGTATTCCAATAACTCTGTATCGTAGAAATGGTAGCCGAAAAAGTCGTATTTGTTGAATTATTCTTCTTTTAACTTATACTTCAGTAGAAGTTGAAATTTATGAAATGATAAAATTGACCTCAATTTTGAAATAGATCATTTCTATACATTCCATAATCGATTACATAATTGAACAATAACAAATATTGTGCTTAACTGTTTTGAACCGATCACGTTTATTTACTTTATTTTTATATCAAATAATGTTTTCAACTTATAACTTAGGGCACTTAAGCTTTAAAGAAAATAACCAAGAAAAAACTTAACATCATGTACTTTTGTAATTCCCAAATTCACGCTAAGCGAATAAACAACATTACTTGCGAACTACCTAAAGTTGAACTTAAAGACAGTTGTGACTGTTCGTTGAATTAAAGATAGCTGAAAGTATAGTACACTTTTAATGATTATTGCATGAAAAGTGATCCACTGCTATGTTTTATAATTTATTTTATTGGTTTTGAATTGCTTATTAGTAATTTCATATAAAACTATATCGATTAAATTATATTCTCAAAAGAATTTTATGTTAGTTTTCTCTGTGTCAGATTTACGAATTAGCTGTTAAAAAGAAAATAAACAGACAAAGTATTTACGGACCAAAAACCAATAAGAAATAAATTCAAATTATATTAACTACTGAAAAACAAGTTAAAAGAAAACAAATATATAAAATACAAACTTTCGCATAGAGTAATTGCAACGCCATAGTCATCATCCACAATCGACTAAATCCATCATCATTTATCATCCATCACAGTCAGTTACCATCGTCCTCCATTCACAAACAAACAACATCATCATCCTTTATCAACACATGATCCATCCATGGATGACCTAATGAATGACCTGAAGTATACATTATATAAAAATATATTCTTTTAATCATTCGATTTTTAAGGAATTTCAAAATTTTTAGATAAAAGATTCTTTGTATTACGATAAGTATTAGACTTCGTATTGAAATACATCGAAAGGGCATTACACGACACTAGGCATACACACATTTCAATTCCTTAACGATCCAATCCATCAACCTTTCCCTTCAACTCTAACAATCAACCTAAATAGTACCCCACCTCACCTTACACATGTCCCTTACCAACCTACACATACCCCTACCCATTCACACTCATCTCGCCGCGGAGACGAAATTTTTTTCAATTTTGAATTTTAAAATAATGTCAAAAATTATTATTCAATTTTAAAATCTCAAAAAGAATAAATCACAAAAAAAGAAGACTCTCAAAAAGAATAAATTAATAAAAACAGAAGACTTCCAACACATATGTGAGTAGGGACCCAAATAAACCATATCCAATACTCACACACACTAGCTACACAGTGTTTGAAATTTAAAATTTGTATTTTTTTTTAAATAATTGTATTTTTATTTGAAAAAGAAAATTTTTATTCAGATCTAAAATTTCAATAACAAATATTCTTACTGTTTAAAAAATAAAATTCATTAATAATACCAAATTTAAAAATTATTAATAAATAAATAATTTTGAAAATAAACCAAACCAGATGACTCCATATACATGTGTAATAACTTATAGGAAATAAAAACTTTGTGTCCCAACATTTTTTTTTTCGTGAAACTGATGTTTCCAATGTTTAAAAATATTTCAAAATTTTATTTTTTATTTTTCATATATTCTAAATATTGTTTACGCATCAAACTTATGCCAAAATAATTTATGGCAAAACATTTACCAATCAAATACTACCCATAAAATAGAGAAAAATCAGCAAAATCGAATTTTAAAGTTCAACTTCTTTCGTTTTCAGATATAATGACCCACATATGTAAGCTTAAAATAGTAAAAATTTCTTATATTTTAATATGTTAACTTTGCGAAAGTATGATACAATTTTATAGGATATTTTTAAAAATGATATAAAGTATGATACGTATTGTGTACAAACAATTTGTATTATGAAGTTGGGCATATTTTTTGTGAGTGATACCAGGTGACCTTAAAATACAAATGTAATTTTGTGTAAAACGTGGTTATTAGTATAAATAAATTAAAATTTAGTACGAGTAAAACATTAAAAATAAGACCTTGATAGTCTATGAAAGTAAATGTTTTAAAAGTTGAAAATTTGTTTTTTACTTTAAGAAAATAAAAAAAAAAATTTTACGTCCTATATTTGTTTTTAACTTCGTTCGTTTCAAACTCAATTTCATAGTTAACTTTGAATTGTAACAAATCTAAAACATTCAGCAATGAACAAGTAACTATATAACTAAAATAACAATAAAATAAGAATGAAAAACCATTTGATATTATAAGGACATAGCGAAAAGAAAATTAGATAGTTTTAATACCATACAAGAAATTATGTAAAACTAACGTGTACGTACGTGTAATGAAAATATGTATACAAAATGTAGTTTCTAATATTGAGAAATTCCCTCGTCGAATATAGGATAATTTAAGATATTTTCAGAAAAAATGTAATGTAAGTGACGTTTAAAAATGTATTAAATTTTTGACTCTACGCTTTTGTTTAGTTTATGTTAAAAGTTTCTGTTTTTTATGTCACTTACGTTACGTTTGCTTTACGTTTAAATATTTGTTATATTGAAAAAATTTTTATTTATTAATTAGGTATTCCGCATATAACTTTTATAATTTGTACTTACTTAATTTTATAGCTAAGCAATCGTTAGAAACTCATAGCTGCCTAATTTGTAAATAATTAAATTTTTTTTTATAAATTTTAAGTTCTAAGAAATTAGTATTTTTTAAAATTTGCAAAAATTAATTAAAGATCAAAGTTAAAAAAATTAGCCTAACGAAAAACAAAATTACCATTGTAAAATAAGTTTTGTAAATAAAAGAAATGAAAAACGTATTTAGCATATTTTTTTTGCATAGGTAATACATTCGAGTGTTTCAAAATATAAAAGTGTGAAAATGTTAGGGTGCGCGCGAATCTTTTAAGTAAAGCAGTGAGTTAATTTTTTGTATTTTTGCTATCAAGCGTTTTTTATACTCAATAATGTTATTTGGTTATTCAAAAATAATTTATTAATTGAATGACTTGAATTGAGTAAATTTCAACAAAGTGAAAACTCCATACAAAATGCCACTGTTAATTGTGCATTATCAATGACCGCGAAAACAGAATGAAAAGTGAAAATGTATTGTGTTTGTAGTAATTGCAACATTGATTACGTTGTACTGTAAGCAAATCTGATCAGGAAGTGCCAAACATACTTACAGTCATGGACATATAAATAGCACATTTTTTTTACGTGTTCTCTCTTATGCTACATTATCGTAAATATTAATAACAAACTAGTGTTTGATCCAATTCTTTATACTCAATAATTAACCAAACTTAAGTTATAATTCACTAACAAAAAAATCAGTATGATCAAAATGTAAAAAAAACGTTGAAATGAGCTGGTCACATAAATGGCACAATGTGGAAAAAAAGAGAAAAATCGTGTGAAGTTTGTAGTTATTGATTTTTTGTTATGTACAAACATTCAGAGGTTGTTGTAGCCCTTGTTTTTGATGACAGCTTCACACCTGCGATCCATATTCCCCACGATTTTTTGTCATTTTGTTTTGAGTATCGCATACCAAGCATTTTGCGCGGCAGACCAAAAATTGTTCATATTTTTATAAATTTCCTTTGATGCGTTGTGTTAAACAACTTAACGCTGCTACAACTTAATTCTGTGAAAATAAATTTTCTTGCTTGCTAGATATTGAACTGAGTAACTTTATTTTTATGACTTATTTTTTTTTTTGAGACAACATTTTACTGGAATACTTACGCATGTATGTATTTCAAATATATTTAATTAAAACTAATATGTAATAAATTGTTCTACAGAAATGAATGCTGATTTATTGAATAAGCCTTCATTTCTTTTAATTTACCCAACCTTTCAGTTTAACGCAGTTCGTTTAAATTAATCTCCATGTAACTGAATTAAATTGTTCGAGTTTTTCGCAAAGGTTTTCATAAGAAGTTGTATTCATTTTCTGTAGGCACAAATTTTAAGTATAAATGGTGTCTCACCGGACTTAGTTTTTGAATTAAACACCATTGCAAACCAACTTAAGGAGACCGATGGTCTAGCCCCCGTGAACTTAAAGTATTTTTACATTTTTTTTTTTTGTAGATGAAAATAATAACAATGATACTTAAACTTTTTTGGTATATTTTAATACTCAAAAACCATACAAAAACATTTTTATGTATCAAAAAAAAAATTTTAGTTATTTAAAAAATGGCGCTGAAGATGACCCCCTCAAAAAAATTTACCTGAGCGGCGGTTGAGGTTTTAGCTCTGTCACTTATCTGAAAAATTAAAATTTAGGAAATTATTAATACATATGAGTGTAGCTATGGCCGGCACCAACAAAATACGAAAACAAAATTTTTTGACAAAATGCCACGTGCTTGAAATTTTGAATATCGAAAACAGACTATATTTTTCTTTTGTTTTTTTTACGTACAAAATAAGTTATTAAAATAAAAATTTTTTGGTGGTCACGGCCATAGCCATTGATGTACTGAATAACATATTAAAATCTGAAAGAAACTGCACCAAAATTTTATATAGTTGGAAACTTTGTCTTATTTTCTTTTGAGTCCACATATACTGATTCGTGCACCCTGAATAATTTGGAAAGGTTGGATCGTTTTATTTTGATCCTATCTGAATCTCCTTCAGCGTCATGTTAACATTTCTCTGTTAAAGCTCTGTTAGTTCATATGTTTTGTGTCTTTTCTAGTTAAAATTGGAACTTAAAATCTGAGATGATTCGGTTAAATACATTTTTTTCCTTCCGCCGTGTAGAAAAAGAGTAGTTTGGAGATAAATGAGTTTAAAGTTTCCATTCATGAGGCGGGCCAACAGTTCGCTATCTGCTATAAAGGCCTTAGAACCTAAAATACCCTCATTATCATTACAAAAATTTAACAGTATGTTCTCGAAAGACTGTACTTTCGAAATATTAAAAAAAAAAACAATTTTCAAAAACTCCAGACCATAGGTCCCCTTAACTGATATTTTGTCAAAAATTCATTCGTTTTCGGAATCACATACGCAATACAATTTGTGTCAATAATTTTACATAATTTTTCATTTGAGTGCTATGCGTTAACTAATGAGAGGGTAAACAACTGATTAGAAAAAAAAAAATCTAACGTATCTTTAATTTTTTAAGTGTTGCTGCCTATAAGGTTATTAGTCCAGTGTTTGTAGGATTTCTTTGAGAATTTTTTTTGATATGAATGTATCAAAAAAAACCTTCTAAATAATATATTTTAGAGATCAAATAATGTAATGTTTACCGATTCTTATGCTACTGCTTATTTTTTCTATTTTATATTATATGTTAAAAATAAAAATTATTAAAATGGCTGATGAGTTTCAATTCTGAAAAACAAAAAAAAAAAAAAAAAATTGACAAAAAATGGAGCCATACAAAAAAAAAATTATTTTCTAAAGCCTATATTGCCCTCAGAAGCGAAAAGAGCATATCTCAAAAAAAATGTATATTCGCCATGCTTATGATTCGTTTCGTAAGAAAAAAAAAAACAACAACAAAAAAAAAAAAACAGCCGAAAAATTGGTTTTGCCTTACTACAGACACTGGACTATAATGGTGCTGATAAGAAATTATTATCTTTATGTTTTCGCAAATGTAAACTCCACACTAATTAAATTATGTCAGTCATTGTTTGCAAGTCAAAGAAGTTGCGCACAAGTGTAAAAAAGATATATTGCAAAAACATGACACATGCTTCAGCGGGTTTGTTTATGTTATTAGTAAGTAAAATTATAACTTTTTTTTTCTTTTTAATAAAAAAAACTAAAAATATTTCTCAAATTCTCCAACAGTTAAGCTGCGCACTTTGTTACTCCGCCAAAATACATATTACCTGTGATTTTGATTTAGAAAATATCACCGCTATATTACCACATTTACCAGCAGAATGTACGACGATATACAATGAGCGCTTCACAAATCCTCAGCTTTATCAGACGCATCTTGAAGAATCACAGAAATTCGAAGTTTTTTATACCAAATTGGATAACTATGAAAGGCGTAATATAACAAATGTGGATAACTTTGAAACTGCTTTAAGGGAAGAAATATACGCAAGAGTGGACTTAGCTGCTTGTATTGTGACTGCAACTTCTTCAGCTGTGCAATACTTGGACTGTGTTAGTGGAAAACGTTCAGAGTTAATAGATCTAGTGCCGTATGTGTAGAAGGTTAATTAATCTTGTGTGGAATAATTTGTGTAGCAATTAAATTAAAATATAAACTTATTTTTTCATAAATTGCTGATATCCGTATTTTTTTTTTTTGCTACAAAAGAAAAGACACTGCAGTTTCGCATATAATAACAATGCTTGCAGTGAAATTGGAGGAACTTCGTTAGAGGTAGCTGAACTCCAATCTGCCATCAGAAAGCAATATTATACATTTGCTTGACTAATCAAAAGTATACTTTTTCACACTGTAAAGGGTTTTGCAATTACATATGCGAAAATCACTCTCTCCACACACAATAAGTTGACTTAAATTTTGCATGCACTAAGGAAAAAACAAAAATTTAAAAATTAAATTATAAGTTTTGATTTGAAGTTTTTCGATTTCCTTTAATTTTACCCTTTCTAAGGGTTGACTCTAGAAAGCTCAATTCTTTCTACGAACGATTTTTTCCAACTATTGGTTGAAATCATACTTCCAAGAGAGGATACATTTTCCAATTAATCCCCTATTAATTTTAAGATAAATATAGTTTTCACTCATTGGGAGTTTAGTTCCACCTCCGGGGGCTAGTCAAAATATGTACCCTAAAAAACTACTTCGGAAGCCCTCGCAATCGTAGCACAGATATTTACAATAAAGGGTAGTTTTTTTTTGGACTTATGGTCAGTTCAAGAAGTTAACTAAACCTGATGTTGCGCGCATCATGTTGCTCGCCACCAAAAACAGGATAGGGGAATATCTTGTGGCTAATTCGTGATACCATTGCTTTTCCTTGCCACCTTAATTGGTTTCGATGTTGCTTAATAAGTCCGTCAGGTTGTAATAAGAAAGGGTTTATTAATAAATAGTTTTTTTTTTAACTTTTTTGTTTTAATAAAAAAACGTAAAAGTTTTTATATAAAAAGTAAGTTTTAGATTGAAATTTTTATAAATCATTAGTCATGGATTAAAAATTTCAATTTGAAATGGAATTTATTTAGCTGTTTTTCCTTGAGTGTGGGTGGATTATAGTCAATTAAAGACGGAATTGATACTTATACACCAAAAAAGTTTGCTCCTGCGACTTAATTATTCTCGGCATGGAGTGCAAATGTTTAAATTTTCTAAGAATGCTAGATATCTGGAAGTCTTACTTGATCAATTGGAAAGAAAATATTGGAGCAGCGTGCTTGTGCTTTGTTAGAAAATTTTTCTCTTTTTCAGACTGCGATATATTTTGGTCTGCGCTCATTCACACGAAATCATATTCAAATGCTAAATTATCAGCTATTAGCAAAGGCAACAATCAGACGAAAAGCTAACGAATGTATAGAGGACTGATTGCTACTGCGTTCGAACGATACTAAGTTGTAGTCATAATGACACAATGCAGTTCCTTAACATGTTTACTTACAACAATTAATTAACGCGATTAATTTCAATTGACTTGCATCCAGTCAAGCTAATTTTATTGAAAACCATAATAGATTAAATTTTTTGAATTCAGAAACGAAACTTTAAGTTTTTGCTGTTTTCTTTTATCTTACATTTTGCTTTTGCAATAAAAACTTCGTCAGACAGTCAGAAAAGAAAACATTCTTGTATATCCAGCACAGCAAATGTATTGATTTTTTCGTTTATGCTCATTCAGTATTTTTGAAGTGTAGACCTATAAAAATTACAAAAAATTTGATTTCAAAATTGGGCACAATATTGCTTCTTACCACGATTAAACTGTTTCTACAGTTTATTTTCTATTAATTAAATGTTACTCATACGCTCTGTGGTCTTTCAAAAGTTTTGGTAGCATAGCAGTAAAATTTTAGTGCATACACAGTTTTAAATGAACTGTAAACTGTTAACAACGAGTATTAATTGCTTGTTGCAGTGTTGCCAGAAGTTGCAAAATGTTAGATGTTTTGTGTATGGAATTTTTTACATAAAACGGATATAAAATGCTCATCAATGTAATTTATGTGCTCTGTGTTTTCATTTATGCCAAAATTAAATTGCGCTTTTGTTTAGTAAAATGTAAGAAAATGAACCAAATATGGTTATGATAGAAAACATTTTTCTATAGATATATTTCTTTACAAGGTTTCAAAAAAAAAAAACAAAATAATAATTAGATGCATCGAAATTTGGGTTAGTGTCAATTTTCAAGTATAACTCACAGTCTGAAGAATGTAAAAGTTTAAAAAACTTTATTTTTCTAAAGGCAATTTAATTCCTAACATTTTATACCTGACAATATTTTTCGGAGACTTAATATTTACAGAGGTAACAAATATTTTAAGATCTTCTAAGTTTTGAAAATTAGTAGTTCAACAGCAGTTCAATTTATGCTGAAATAAAATCATCACCTAGTCAAATACGAAAAATAAAATTTGCAATATCGGAGACCAACTCTTTCGTTTTGGCAAAACATGCTCTTGTACTAAAAAGACATTTCCTCTTTGATCATAAATCAAGCAATCTCTTGAACCACATTTTGCTTAGTAGTTAAATTTCCTTTGTATTTTTACTCCGATATGGCAACAGTTTCTCTACTCGTTTCATAAAAACTGTTTCACAGTCCTGCCCGTCTTTGAAGTCATCCTAAAAAATTGAAAATTGTGAAATTTTGCTCAAATCATTTTTCTGAATTTAGAAATGTTTTATTTTTTTTTAGCTTAATACGAGCTTGCTTTATTGCTTATACTGAACTCTATAAGATAGCAAAATTTAATTCATAGTTGTGGTAAAATAAAACAGAATTTCACAGATCGTGTATCAACTTATTAAATTTCTTAAAGAAAATTAATGAAACTTGATAAATGGATACTAAGTAGTACCCTACTTGTACAAAAAGTGATCAAGTGAGACATCTCTCAGAGTATGTGAGATAGAGTCACTTTACTTATTGTCATTTCCTCCCACGTATTTTTTTTTTTTTTTTTGCAATTGATAATGTCAATATGGCTGATAATCCAAATAAGCGTCAGTCTTCAGAGCCGTGGTGGGCCTGGTTATGAGAGGCCGTCAAAAAAAAAGTTTCGTTCAATAACTCGGAAAGTAAGACATAAATAGAAAAATATATCAAGACCAATGTTGTAGAGCAGATAAAAATACATCGATTTTGTGCCCGAAATATTTTCTTTTGACAAGATTTGACCCACGTTTCGTATAAATCCAGTTATAGTTTCCAATAAATCCAGTAATTTGGGAAACTTTAAGTAACAACTTCTTGGGAACCGTTCGACATCCGCAGAACTTTTCACACAATAAAATCGATTGAGTTATGGGCTGTGTGGCACATACCTCGGTCTTGTTGAAACCACATGTTGGCTTAATCAATACCTTCCAATTCAGGTCATAAAAAGTCAGTTATCATTGATCCGTACTGCTCACCATTGAAAGCAACGATAGCTTCTTCCTCATTTTCACACCAAATGGTTACTTTTATAGAGTGTTAAAAGGTCAGCGCCAGAAGGACTATTTTTTGGTCACATTTTATTTTATTAATGACTTTTTTTGTCACCAACTTATTAGATTTTTTACATGAAAAGAAACCTATTATCAGTTTTTAGCTGAGCCATGCAAAATCTTAATCCGGCACTGGTTTGAGTTCCCCTTACATAATTTGTGGATTGGCTTGGGACCAGTAAAGACAATTTTGCCTTTTACCGATACAAAGACATGGAAATGTGCTTTATTAAAGGAAAGTATTTTCTTGGAAAAAATCTATATCATTTTGAAATCTTTTGATATACACATGTCCCTAATGAGTTTTCAGTTATAAGGAAAATCACAAACATGAAAATTTCAAAATGCAATATCTCGGCGAAAAAAAAAGAAGATATTTCAGAAAGCTCAATGGCATTTGAAAGAAGAAGTACTCTAAGATCCCACACAAAACTTTTTGAAAAAAAAAAAAAAAACAAATTCACGGTGCTACATAACCTCAAATATGACAAAAAAAAAAAATAGTGATTTTTGCAATTTTAGATTAGAATATCTCAAAAACCTTACGTGATGGAATTTTTTGACAATTTGTAACGTGTCCCCATTTTATCGTATCGAACGCGGCCCGCCACGGCCAGCTTGCGGTTTCCAGGGAGGGTTATTAGAAAATTTGTTGATGACACAGGATGGGCGGGCGCGCAGGAAGCGGTCAGCTAATTCCTGGCTTATGTGTATAATTCTAATTTTTGTTGGTGTGCATTTTGCCTTTGAATTGAGTGTCGATTGCGTATTGAGTTGCTACTTTTATTTTGTTGTGTGGATACATTTTTTTTTTGCAGTTAAGTTTTAAATGATTTTATTATTTATTTTTTTTTATCGTTTTTAGAAAATTTCAGTATTAACTTCAGTTCAGCAATTTTGAGTCATGTAGATTTGTTTTTTTTTATTTCACTTCCGGCCGAAACCGGAAACTGAAATTATTGTACATCCCTCGATCTAACGCGGCGGGTTAATAACCCTCCCTGGAAACCGCAAGCTGGCCGTGGCGGGCCGCGTTCGATACGATAAAATGGGGACACGTTACAAATTTTAAACTTTAAAAAAGGAATTTGTTGTATGACTGTGTTATACTCATGCGTGATAACGCAAAGTCCGCTGTGATATTGTGGCAGATAGTCCTAAATGTTAAGAAAGCCTTGCAATCGATAAATTTGGGTCTTCATCAACTCTTGCTTGAACTGCAGAGATTCGTCTACTGCTTATTTTCTTAATAATAATAAATGCTTCCAAAAGAATTGATGCTCATGGTACAATTCACGAAATTGTCCTATGTTGGTGTCTTTGACACATTTGACCCAATTCAACTGAACAACTTGGCGTAATACTATTTAGTTTGTAACTCAGCGTCAAAAATTACATAGAAAATTATATCTTAAAATATTTTTTTAAAAAATTAAATTTTGAAAATTCATGCATCCTACTGATAGAACATAAAATTTTACTGATCCTTGAACTGAGCGTATTATTCTTTTTCTCATTGCAACCTATTTGCATATTAATGTTCTCTTTTAATTTTCTCTCGCAATTTAAAAAAGGACCATTTTCACTCGATGAATTTTAATAATGAAACTTATTTTGCCTGGCTTCAGTATATTTTTAAGCAAATTCCCAAGAATTTTTTTAGCTACGAAACATAATACACTTGTAACAATTTAAAAAAGATTTTCAGACATTGAGGCCTAAAGTATTTTAACCCTTGTAAATTAATTTTTTTGTTATGCCACATTTTGTATGAAATTAAATACCTTTCATTTAGCCTCTGGTGAGTGTCGTATGGTAGAGGGTGCACAAAAAAACATTTTACTTACGTTACGTTTTTTAATCCGTATACGGGTAGTTCATTGAAGCGGTAAGTTGATTTGATTTTTTAATTTTTAATGATGTAATTTGTATATTGTATATAGAAACATATTTTTATAATTTCATTTAGATTGTTACATACATTTATATACACACAATTATGACATATACTTACAGACATTATATACGATTTAAATATTTTTAATATACACATAATTTTAATTGACTTACAATTAGGCAAAAAAAAAAAAAAATAATTTTATAAATTAGTTTCTAGTAAATCGTATTTGGTTCTATTTTACTAATGAGTTTTTAATTAAATTTTTAATTAAATTATTAAACATAATCCGTTCTGGTGTATGAATTACGCTTAAGTGAGTTCCGGCTATGCTAGGGACGCACACAAATCATATATTCCTCAGTGCTAAAAGTATAGAAAATAAATTGTTAGTTTTATTTCAAGTTTATTTGGATAATAAAATGGGGGACGTTTTTTTTAAACTTAGGACTTTCGCTTGGGATGTGCGTAAATTTCATGAGATTAACTACACTTATGCTACTTAAATGTAGTGTTGCTATCTATGAAAAATTCTCTTCGTTTGTCCGAGCAAAATTTTTCAAGAGTATTAAAATCATGTCATTCAGAAATGTAATGAAAGTAAAAAAAAAATCATACACTCCTACATTTTGATTTTAATATTCAAAATCTCTAAAAAAGATTAAAACCTAACCTAAAAAATTTTAAAATATTTTTATTGTATGTTACGTCAAAAATGCTACAACTTTAAAATTTTTCGGAATTTTCATCATAACCGAGAAAATCTATAAAATTGAGATCATAGCAAAATTTTGAATTTTTTGACCATTTGTGATCGCCTGTGACACCAGTGCGAATGCGACTTCAGCTCTTAATCCCTACCGCTCGAATTGTCTCAACATGAGCTACTTATAATACGGGTGATTTTTTTCCTATTTGTTTTTTCAGTGTATATTTTTTAACACCTCAAGCGTGATTCATAACATGTGTCAGCGTCAAAAATGCCCAGCAAGGTTTGCCATTTCACCATGAATAGACTAACAAACGAACAGCTCTCGCAAACCATTGAATTTTGTTATCAAAATTCGTGCTCTGTGAGAAATGTGTTTTTATCGAAAAATTTTCTTCAGCGACAAACCTCATTTTTGGCTCAATGGGTACGTCAACAAACAGCCAGAGGCAACTCAAGAGCTGCCAATGCACCTTGAAAAATGCACTGTTTGGTGCGGTTTGTGTGGCATCATTGGACCGTACTTTTTCAAAAATAATGAAAATCGCAACGTTATAGTCAATGGAGCAAGGTACCGTGCGATGATTACAGACTTCTTTTTTGGCCAAAATGGAAGAATTGGTGAGCAATTAATCTCACGTTTTGGAGTAATCTATTGGCCACCAAGATCATGCGATTTGATCTCACATAACCACTTTTTGTGGAACTACGTGATGTCTTTCGTGTACAGGGACAAACCAGCTACAATTGCAGCCCTAAAAAACAACATTACAGCGGTATTGGTGAGATACCGCCCGAAATGCTGAAAAAAGTATGCCATAATTGAAGCTTATGGATGGACCACTTCAGGTGTAGCCGCGGGCAATTTTTACATGAAATAATCCTTAAAAAGTAAATGGCAGGAATTGATGTATCGCTAAATAAATATTTAATTTTCTTTTGCCAACTTTCTGTTTTTTTTTTAATTTTCAAAAACCAAACGTTTAAAAAATTGCCCTATAAATAAGTTTTACAGAAAGTTGTTTTGTTAATTTGCTCTTATAAGCAGCAATAATCTTCCTCTACAAACTTTACTTTAGTAAGCATTATTTTGTAAAGGTTAAAAGGTAAAATTTTTAGACAAAGGCTTAGTAGTCGCTTGGAAAATATTACCAGATTTTCAAAGAAGGCCAGCATTTTTCTTTAAACAGAATTGAGCTCACACTTCACTGCTAGGGTTTTATTTATGATTGGAGAACGGAACCAAAAATTTAAGGAATAAAACTAAACAAATTTAAGTCAAATTGGTCCAGTTATTTTTGCGTGATGTGCGAACATCGAAAACGGCTATCACATTATATTGACTTCATGCAGTAAGTTTGCGAGACTTTTTTATTGAACAATGCAACAAAAAAAGATTTTTTGTTAAAAAAAATTCCTCCTTATGCTGGCTGGCTGGCTTTTTCTATATTGGATTGATGTTGTTAAAAAATATTTTCTAAATGTTGACAAAATATGTGAAAATATTATAAAAAATCAAAATAATATTTTTAATAATCCTGCATAAACTTGAGGTACATACAAATCAAAAATAATTAAAAATAAATTAAAAAAACAAAAACCTCAAAATGAACATAGTTACAATATATATATTTTATATAGTAGGTATGTACAAAACAACTTAAAAATAAGGAACATTTTTTCGGCCTATTTTTAAACTTAAGCAAACTTAATATTTTTTCCTAGGAAATTCTTTTAATTCGTATATTAATGCAAAATAATAGTGATACAGTAGTTTTTCATAGAAGGGAATTGTTAAGAATACGTGCATTGAAATAAATTATTCAGTGTGTCCGGCTGGTACTGGACTCGTTGTTGTTGTAAGACTGTAAAAAAAAAGAGTAAAAACAGAAAAACAAAGAAATCGTATTTTTCATAAATAATAAAACAGTGAATAAATAAAAGCAATAAATATGCAATATGAGAAAAGAAAATTCTGATGCAGAAAATAATGGAAACATTAAATGGAGAAATAATAAAATTTATTTTTGTAAATGGCGACTGACTTCATGCAAGATGGTAATGGTGTGCTAATGTTCTACATATGTATGTGCATAGGTATGAACCTCTTTTAGTTAACTCGCACACAACCAAGAAACTCATGAATACTAAGTACTATATGAAACACAACAACAACAAAAACAGCCATTGCAATAGCAATAACAATAACAGTAACAGTAACGAAATAAACAACCTGCAACTGCACAGCAGCGGGAGTTACATGAGCAATCATTGTTGTTGTTTTTTTTTTTCAGTTGTAAAATGCAAATTTTTCGTTTATAATGTGCAGTTTCATCACGTGTAGGGTAAAGTAAGCATAAAATGCATGCAAATTTTTTATTGTGTTTGACGTCATTGTTAAGTCAGTTTCTGTCAGTACTTGAAATTGAAACAAATCGTAGTTTACATTTGTTTATTTTATAATAAATACTATGATGATTATTTAGTTTTTGAAATAAAAGCTTAGAAGTTTTACAAAAGTAGATATAAGTTAAGTGAGCTGAGCATTTTTTAAATTATTTTTTTTACGTATACCTTAAAATATTAAAGACAATCTTTTGATGCACACTTAAAAATAGTAGTTTTTTGACTTTTTTAAAAACAACTTTCTAAGAATACATATCAACTTATATTGGAAAAATTTAAAAAACTTTTAAAAATATAAGTCAACATTAAAATATATTTTTTTTTAACTTTTAATTTTATTCTGAAAGTATTACAATCATTTGGTAGTTTTACCTGGAAAGTTTTCCGGTAGTTGTGAAAATGAGTAATTTTATAGATTTCGATGTGCTCTTTTCGAATTTCAACTTTGCCACCTCGTATTGTTGCCGCTCGCTCCGACATTATCTCCTTTCTGACTCATTTTACGATAAAAATGTTGTTATACAAAATGAAACTAGAAGAAATTGCCTACAATTTATATTATAACCTTTTTTTTCATAAAATCAATAGTTTTGGCGTATGAACGCCGCAAAGTGTACTTCCGTCAAATACGATTATGCCATTTGATTGAAAAATTAGTGATAAAAATTATATTATAAAAGCATTCGTACGCCAAAACTATTGATTTTACGAAAAAAAAGGTTATAACATAAATTGTAGGCAATTTCCTCTAGTTTCATTTTGTATATAAATATTTTTATCGTAAAATTAGTCAGAAAGAAGATAATGTCAAAAAACTGATTTTAGGCGCCATTTTTTCAATAACAATAACAATACGAGAAGCAAAGTTGAAATTCGGAAAAAGCACATCAAAATCTATAAAATTACTCATTTTCGAAACTACCGGAAAACTTTCCAGGTAACGTCTTTTTTATAATCAAATGACTGTACTTAAGTTTGCATTTTTTTTTTTACCGAATAAATAAGTTTTAATCGAAATATTGTATCTTGTATTATTGAAACAAATTGAAGAAAACATATTTTCTTTTATCCATAGCAAAAACAAAAGTAAAGTACTTGGCAGTTTCTCAAAAACAAACTTAGAGTACATTACTTGTATTTTGAAAAAGTTCTATCAAATCAATCGATAGCAATAATTTGAAATTATGTTTTGGATAGTACACGAAAATAAGTCAAAATAAAATTGAAAAGTTAATAAATTTTATTTTCAGGTTTGACTCTTATTTTTAGCTATTTTTCTGACATAAGTTTTGCCTATCGATTTTCAGGAAAAATCGCACTTAGTAGAACGTTATTGAAATTGGTCAAAATATAAAAAAAAAATGTCTATTGTTTTATTGGAAAATTTTTTTCTTGCATGACGTCATAGATTTTTTCGAAATTTCACAATAAATATAAAAAAAGTATTTTTTTTTATTTTTTGACCATTTTTAAGAGCTTTTTGCTCATATCAATATTTTATAAAAATTACTCTTAAACGAAATAAATTCTATAAAAAATAATTTTATTTTTAAATAGATTTTTCAACAGTATGAGTCTTAAGTCAACTGTTTACACTTTGTTTGTCTTACCCTATAAAATGCTGTTCTAAGCTAGAAAAATATTTGCATAGCATTGCATTCCGTATCGTGCTGTAAAAAGTTTTTTTTTTTGTTTTGGAAAATATAGTGTAGATGAAGACAGTTGCGGTTAGTAATTTTAAAGGCTTACCATTGTGTTGCACAAATTACCGCAGAGGTTCATTTATTAGAATTTATGTAAAAGAGGTGTTTCGCTCTTACAGTAACGTCATTCAGCGTATAAACAAAATTAGTAACCACAAGTTAAATAAAATTTAATGATATACCACTTGCAACATTCAACAAAAATGTTTAAAGACTTAAATATTTTGATGAATTTAAAAATGAAGCAATAAAGAAACATCTAACATAAATTTACAAAACACAACACTTAACAATAACAAAAATCAACAAAGATTTCAAGCTTTAAGTTGCGCAAATGAAAATTTAAAATATCATACAAATTTATTTCAAAACTTACCGTAAACTTTCAGTTCGTGATCTCTGTGAATAGTCTTTGGATAAGCGATATCTGAAACATAACAAAATGAAGAATAAGAAAAAATATAAAACAAAAACTTTGAACAAAATAACATTTCATTCTGCGAACTCAAGTATCAACATACCATACAATGCAAGTACAATGGGTATTTTGAACAATATGGTTAGCAAAAAGTACAAACTTTTACAATTTACAAGACAGAAAATGGCAGTGGAAATCGAAATGCAAATGTTGGCATTATGACTGAATATCAAATAAGAAACAATAGAACAAAAACGAAACAAAACAAAATGAAAAAGCAAAAAAAAAACGAAACAATAATACAAAAAAGGTATGGAAAAATAACAAATAAAGAAACACATTTGCTATCGGCAATTTTAAATTAAAAAATAAATATCTGTTTACATGAAAAGATGATAATGTGGTATGTTAAAAAATCTTATTGTTCGAAGAAACGATTTAGCTACTCGTATTATGAGTGTTCTAACGCCAAACGAGTCTTTGAATAATCCTAATTCTAAAGTAACTTAAATGAATGCATAACTAACTTTTTACTATGATTTTAAGTTTTGAATAGAATTCAACTCAATCTGAATGACATATTGAATGTTTTCAGGAAATGCAGACTTCGTGGTGGGAAACAAAAATTTGACTTGCCAAGCAGTGGCACGCATACTAATAAGAATTTTAGATTTTCATCCTTTATTTTTGATGATGAATTTTGCGAATTTGGCGATGAATTTTTAATTCTTCAAGAAGAGTAAAATTTGTTTTTTTTTTTTGACATTTTTGAATTTCATATATTTCAATGCACAATGATTCGATATTACTTGTTCGTTATTTGCATTGTAAGAATACATATAGTTAGAAACAGAGTACGATTTTAATATTGTCACGGTGATTACGTTACTAGTATTTAGTCTAATGATAAAATCCCATTAGAATTCTCACTCTATCTGTATTTCTGTCTATATTACTCTCTATCTAACAGGAAGCCCAATAACTTTGAAGCCATTCAAAAAATATATATTTGGAAATCGGTAAAGATGTAATAAAAATGCAAATTCTTTTATTTATATTCTTAATATGTTTTATAAAAATGTCCAAAAAGAATCAGTTCGATAAATATAATAGTTTTTTCAAAAAAAAAAAAAAAAAAAATTTAATAAGAGTATTTTTTTCAATTATGAAACGAAAAGTCCCCTTAAATGTATTAATTTACTGAGGAAGCTCCTCATCAAAGGCTAGCAATGCAACCTTAAAGACTTTTTGTTAATTAAACGTGTTACCTTCTCTTGACGTTATCCTGAAGTTGTAGAGGCTTTGAAGGCCAACTGGCTACTAAAGAAATCATGAATAGAAATGTTGACTACTCCCTTAACTGTAACGTAACACAGGCCGACAAAATTTAACCTACATTCAGACCCAGAAATCAGACTATATATTTCCGAAGGTTTTTGATGCGCTGAATCCAAATCTGGCCTCGGAAATGCTCTATCAGCTGCAGTTTTCGAGATATCCTAACCTAAAGTGCAAAAAACACCATTTTTGACGTTATCTGGCCTTGCGGATTTTTTATTTCACCGAAATTAAAGGTTTGCTTCTTTAAGTAAAAGTCTTTTTCTTTCAAATAGCGTTTAGTTTTCTCAAATATCTTCTTTTTTATCTGAAGTATCACATTTTGAAGTTTTCCTGTTTGTAAATTTCCCATACCTGAAAATCGATTGAGATAACATAGACATGATATAGTCGATTACTAATTTGCAAAAAGGAAAACTTCAAATTGCGATATCTCAGAGAAAGGCTAAATAATCTCAAAAATGGGTAAAAACGGTGTTTTTTGCATTTTAAGTTAGGATATCTCGAAAGCCAGAGCTGATAGAGCACTTCTGAGGCCAGATTTGGATTCAGTGCATCAAAAACCTTTGGAAATATATTGTCTGGTTTCTGGGTCTGAGATGCTGTTGGCCTGTGTAATCTAGCACGATTTGTCATAGACATACATATGTATGTACATCATATACATCTCATCTCACAAATAACAAGCTTAACACCGTATGTAGTGGTTGTTCCCACTGGTGACCGATTAAATAGGCTGAAAATCGGAGTTTTCTCAGTTTTTGAACTTTCCCCGAAAAGTATTGAAGGTGAATTTGTGGAAAGGTAAGTCTAAATCGATTTCATGCCTATTCCATCTCCATATATTAACTTCAGCGTATGGTGCGTTGCTGCTTTAAAGATCACTATAGACAAACATGTCTTTCTTGAAGATAGAATCCTGAGCAAAGAATCTATACAAGAATCAAATGTTCTCGACCAATGTTTAAAATTTTGTTGAGAATTTAAGGTTGATCAACAAAATTCCCAGTTTTAAATAAATAATAGTAAAAAACAATGCTGCACACAAGATTATTTTTCTCCAATCATACTCACTTCCTTATAAATAGCAGCAAATTTCCACATTGCCACAATTTCCTTTACGAAACAAAAATAAAAGCCAACAAATAAAATCAAATAATAAAGAAATCATTCAGTAATAAATATCTAAGTTAGTGAGATGAAAATATGATTTGTGTAAAATTAATAAATGTTGTTTCATTTGTTTTTTAGGCTGATAAAGAAAAAAACAAACAAATCAAATCAAATCAAATAAGAAGATTGTTTTTACTTATGGTAAATCATCTATACTACGAAGACCACCCCCTTCGCAGGAACACAAGCAAACGTAGCGGCAGCACAAGAAAAGCATTTTTTTTTATTTTTCTGTTCAAATGTACCTTCGATTCCTTTGAGAATTTCCACGGCGTAGATTGCGAGAATCTCGCCATCTGTCGAAGCGATGGCGCAATGTTTGGCGTACTTCCGAATTGAGAAAACAAAAGAATAAAGATACAAAAAATCCCTGAAAAAAGAAACAAAAAGAAAAATTTAAGGGAATAATATTAAAAAAAAACTTGTGATACGCACACACACACACATTGTTAAAGCTGGAATCATTGTAATGCAGCGCTGTCAAAACTTACATTATAAAAATATCAATAAGAGAATAATCGCAAGCAAAGTATAAATTACAAACGAAAAGGAATTAATATCAGGAACCTACCCGGCTATATCTTTAGGTTCCTGCCCCGTCATATCCACCACTGACACAAATGAATCGCGCCAGCCTTGACACCCAAACGGATTACCGGACTGTAAACCAAACAAATGTCAAAAATTAGATCTTTCTTAACATTACTGAATTCAAAGAGAAAAACTCCTAGGACCCCAATTATTGCCCGTTATAGAAAACTGCACTAAAATATAACCTACGAAGCAATTCAAGAGCAGGAAGAACTAAAAACACTACAAATGTTCTTACCGAATTTTTTTGAAGACAACAAACAACCTTTTAAAAATATTTTGAAATTATTAAGTTCACAAATTGCTAGCCTTAAAAAACACCATACTAGTTATAATCCTCACCAAGCTACTCCTAATGTCTAATATTCCGCACTAATATGTTGCTCAAAATCTTAAGAAAATCAAGACAAGAAACAGAAACTCAATTCTCGAATCATACAACACTCGCCTTGGCATTTATCACATTTTGCGCACTCAGATTGTATAAAATGGTAAAAATCATACTGGAAACTCTACAAATGTTTCAAAGTAAAACACTGAAAAACACCATGTAATGGCGAACAAACTATCAAATTATCTATTAAATGCAGATAATTGCTTAAAATATAACCTACAAGCATTAAAACAACCAATAAAAACTGGAAACCCCACAAATGTTTAAAAATAAATCACTGAAAAAAGGGCAATAAATTGCGAACAAGCTAACAAAATATCCAATAAATGCAATTAATAACTAAAAAATTTAAATTAAACCTAAATATAACCTACAAAGCATTAAAACAACCAATAAAAACTGGAAACTTTACAAATGTTTAAAAATAATTCACTGAAAAATACCACTTAATTGCAAAATTATTGTGAAAACTCCCATCAAATGCAGTGAACTACTAAAAAAAAAACCTTAATGTAATCTACGAAGCATTAAAAGCATAAAAAAAATACTTGAAACCCTACAAATGTTTTAAACGTTATTTAAAAAACCGTAAAACTATAGTAAACATTTTTTAAAATTCCATTAAATGCATTTAACTGTTGAAAGGGAAAACCTACAAAATATTAAATATTATTTTTAGCACGCAGATATAAGCATTGACAGCGCTGGTTGGTCTCAACCTACATATATTACAAATCCGAGCAATTATTGTGAAATTACAACACTGTTACATCTGTGACTCAATACAATGTGCATAGAGTTGATGCAATTAAGACATGTGAGTGTTGTTTTTGTTGTTCTTGCATCTTTAGACGCCACATAACTCACCTGTGTACTAATTAGAAATGCACGTAAGACCTCAAAGAGATTCCGGCTAATACCATGCTCGGGCCCTGTAACCACCAACAAATATGTTATACCAAATAATGGAATCAGCACGAGTAACGCTTTCGATGCCTTATGGTATTGACGTGTCTCCAGTGTATTGGCCGAACGTAGTTTTGTAATGAGCACCTAAAGGGAAATAAAATGAAATAAATTGTCAGAGCAGTTGCCAGTAAATGAAATAAAAGGTAAAAAAGAAGGTATGAGTCAGTTCGTTGTTTATGGAAAGCACAGCAAGGATAATGGGTCTTGTGTGTATGTATGTGTAAATAAGCGTAAAAGGAGATAACAGGAAGCATGAGAACGGAAATTGAAAAACAACATTAGTACATCAATATCAAGAGAGATTAAACTAAGTTGATATTGAAAAAATAAAGTTCAATAGTAGAAAATACAAATGATTTATTGACTTTTGTTTTGAATTTAATATACTGAAAACTGTTGGTCGTAAAATAACAAAAAATGAAAAAAAAAATTGGGTCATATTTCGTGTAGCAATCTTGTTTAAAATTGAAAAAAAATGTCATTGGCAAAATCTATCTCTTGTAAATTATTTCATTTATAACTTTTTGATATAAAACTTATCATGGGAAGATTTGTTTGTCGCGATATTCTATTGAGCACCGTTGTGATGCAAAAGGGAGGTGGTGAGTTTGGAAACAAAAGTTATGAGAGTCACCTAATATGGGAAATATAGCCATCTGAAGGTTGAATATATCTTTCTAAAAATCATTATAAGTTAGGAATGCCTAAATTGATTTCAGAAATATGAGTGTCTTATTAAAGACAATTCAATAAACTATAATAATAATACGTGCAAGATTGAAAAAATAGTCACACTTTCGATACTTAAGGATTTTACAGAAATTTCGACCGATTTGTTTTTCAAAAATCCCTTATTTTTACAAAAATTGCATTAGGTAAGGTTAGGTTAAAAGGATCGTTTGTATATAGCAAGTATCTGTCGGAGGCAGTTTGCCTATTGTGATACCCTACATATACATATTTTTATGGTCTCCTCTTTTCTCCTTAAAAATCTCATTGACTGGGCGTGAACCACCCAGAAGCCTTGGTGAAATTGAGGATGCTAGTAAGCTCAAACTCAGCTAATTCCTCATGACCAGTAAAGAACGCATAACCCAAATATTTGGTTCGTTTCCTCATTAGCCTCCTGGAATTCGCAGAGTAGATACCTAACCGTCGCATCATCTTCTTCGTCTCCACAACTCCTGCAGAAATCTCTGAAAGGCGCACAATATTTGGCGGTTATAGGGCCAATAACACTGTGTCCCGTGAGAACTCCTACAACAGCTCTTAACTCTACTCTGCTGAACTTTAAGAGAGTTTGTGTCCTTCCAAGATTGAGTTTAGGCCTGCATCCGGCGCTAAGGTTCCACCTTCTGTTCGTTTGATTTTTAGCTATGTTCCCTATCCGATAGTGTAGTGGTATCCTAAGATTTAATACTTGTTGTTTCTTCGTTTGTTCTGATCCTATTTTGCCACATTCATCAGCTTTCTCTTTTCCGGAAGTACCCTTATGACCGGGCACTAATTGCATTATTAAATAGCAATTTCGATAACATATTAAGAAAGCTCAATTTATTTCATTTAATATGAAATTTGTTTTATAATTTTTTATTAAACTTTTCTAACACAAAATAGAAAAAAAAAACTGACAAAATTTTTAGAAAAATTCTCATATCTCAAAAACTATGTGAGGCACATCTAAATTTTTCATGTAAATGTTATAGCTCATCAAATAATCTTTCATTTGACTTCCATGTTATTCAAATCTGTTAGGGAGTTTCCAAATTGAGAGCAACATCAGCATCCTATTAAAAATGTCGAAATTAAAGGAAGAGCTCGAAGAGAAAGATTACGAATTTGTGGTGGGTAGGCTTAAATGCGCCTAAAAACAGCACTTTTTTTGTACTTTATTTTGAAAATATCTTAGAATAGCGATGTGATTGGCAAAATTTTGTTTTGTTTTTATCATCGGTCATTCGTACATCAATTTAGACTTGACATTTTAAAACTGCCCGAAGATTAAAGAAAATTAAGCATATTAACGAAAATTCATTATGGATATTTTCGAAAAAAAAAATGTTTTTTAGCATTTCCACGAAAACGGAAGTTTTTGTTCCGTGCGACACCTTGGTTTTTTGCAATTATCTTGAAAACGTAAAATTGCCCCAATTTAACCTTAGCACCAATTATAAAGCTAATTAAGAGCTATAAGTTAAACCTGTTGTCAATATAAAAATCCGTTTTGTTTTGACTTTTTTTTACTATACTTTAAATGTGTTTGACGATCGAACGGGACACATAGAAATGCCCATATGTACGTGTCAACTGAATTTGTTGAAAGATGCAGGAAAAAAGTTTTCAACACATTTGTAGAAGGTGATTTTTTTTCCAGAAATTCGTGCAGTTTGTAAAAGAATGATCCATAAACTGAATAATGCACAGCGTAACCACTGTTACACACACCCACGCTCACGCATCATTTTGTATCGTCACATAGCCAACAACATTTAAATTGCAAACGCATCCATCTGTTGAACGCTATAGTGCTCTTGGATATGACTGGAAGCTAAGTGTTGAGTATTTAATTAAGTTCATATTGGTAGGATGGGCACAAACGAATTGTAATTACGCAAATATTGATTAAAACATAAGCACTCGCAGGCATTTTTGGCCTATGGTTTGCCAGCAGGTATCTTTTAATTTGATTGCTTGCATAATTTGAGGATACAATGCAAAATGTCTGCAGCACTATTGGCTATGGCGTCAAACATTATGTCATCATAGGCTTTAATGCCTTAAAAAATGCCAAATTCGTTTTTTTTTTAATTGACCAAAATTTCTTTCTTTTTTATAAAAAGAAGCATATATCTGATTGCCACAGCTATAAACTGAAATAAATTGCCATGTTGTGCTCATGAGGGTGCTTTAAATTGATAAACCTTAGGGTGTCCTCTGTGTTTCTTTTAGTTAGCTAAGCAAAAATGTAAGAAAAAAACTTTCGAAATATTATATTTAGAACACTATCGATGTCCTTTAAGCTTAAAAACATTTACGAAAACTAAATGTTTTGCCATTTATTAAACAGTTTGGGTCACAGCGGACAGAGAATGATAAAGTTCTAAAATGCAAAATATTTATCAATCTCAAATCCTCAAATCCTACAGTTGTACTTACTCATAAACATTAGCCCTCTTAGGTTTTTTTCATAAAATTTCTATATTTTATTTTAGGTTATTCTATTTAGCGAATCATTCTGAAACGCAAGTTGATCTACTTAAGTTTTCACTCTTTTTCAACTAAAGACTTAGCTCCTCTAAGCACCGATTAAAAAACGTTTTAGTTTATTAATTTTGAAATATTTATTCCATTTTGATATTATTTATTGATCGTTGATGTAAAAGCACTTACATCTACCTGTGGCACAGGAGCCACCCATACCATTCCTGGTCTCGTCCTTTAATGGGCAGTGCTCTTCACACAAAGCTTCACCAGTAACCGATGGCGGATGTCCTTTACAAATGTCAACTGGATCTACATAATCACTACCATTTACGTTCAAAGCGAAGATCAAAATGAAAACGCAAAGTAAAATTATTGACTTCATTTTACCAAATGAGACTTAATGAGTTCCGACTGATTCTTCTCGTTCAATACAAAAACTGTTGTATGACTTTTCATGCATCTTCTTATTTATACTCTATTTACAGTTTACTGCTTAATGCGTAATATTTCAATTTGTGCACTTGAAAAAAATAAATAAATTCCGAATTTTCGAGTGCAATGCGACATTGTTTGAGAAAGTAGATAATTTTGAAATAATCTCTCAGAAAATATATATTTTTTATCTTGATCATTTAAAATTTTTAGAAAATTTCTTAACAGTGTAACCAATAAGCAATTAGTTACAGTTTTAGTTTACAAAAAAGTTTAATTCAAATTGTTGCGCATCGGTATCGATACACCACGATGAAAGATGTTTACCCGCAGCCATGAAGAATTGAAGGCCAAATAGCGGCACGAATTATGCTTTCGGCGAAGTTTTTTAAATTAAAGCGGCATAATTTGTTACGGGTTTTGTTTTTTATTGGTAGAATTTATATTATATAAAGAGGTAAAGTTTGTTTGTATATAAGAGGCTATCTCTGGAATTACT
The DNA here is from genome assembly GCA_949775025.1 of Tricholauxania praeusta. NCBI lineage: Eukaryota > Metazoa > Arthropoda > Insecta > Diptera > Lauxaniidae > Tricholauxania > Tricholauxania praeusta. The sequence continues at coordinate 15,490,980 of OX459031.1, read as the reverse complement.
GAACCGATTCTAAAAAATATTTGACTAATAGAAAGTTACACTATCTCTGAGTTACTATACTTTATTGTGATAAAAATAATGGGGCAGGGCATCTTCCACATTGCAATAACACTTTAATCGCTTTATATATTGGCAGCTATTGATAGCAAAGCTTTACATTTTTGTACTACGATACATCTCGATTAAGTAGCTCACGAAATATGAAACGGATTAAATAATTTTCAATTCAATATAGATTTTTCAAGTAAATGACCCCTTTAAACAGCCATGAGCAATAGTGACAAACTAAGAACTGTCACGTAAAAAACTTACGTTTATATTTTTTCAGGTTATACTCTACCTGATAATCTTGTACTAATACTTCCAAATAAAAAAAAATAAATCAAGATTCTTCTGAAAACGTACTATATATGTACCTACTATAGACCTGGAAGGAGAATTCTTTCAGTACTCCCCCCACTCTCGCACCTCCTCCCGTCGCTGGACCTGATATTAGCACTATGAGCTCTAAGCACTTGAGCTATGGGTTTCGTGATTCTTCGTCCGTACAAAGTTTTCTTTTTCGTTACGTTTAATGTGCTATCCCAGTAAACATTTTCAATTTAGAACGTGTCATTTTTCAATTTTCGGGACGATGATTTCGATCGCGAGAAACTACATACATTTGATGTTGTATATGTAACGGATGATTTTTTTGCTATTTGTTTTTTTAGTGACACCACCACGCGTGATTCGTAAGATGTGTCAACGTCAAAAATGCTCAGTGAGGTTTGCCATTTCCCCATGAATAGACACTAATAAACGAGCAGCGCTTGCAAATCATTGAATTTTATTATGAAAATTCGTGCTCTGTGAGAAATGCGGGAAATGAGTTAATGAAGCAAGGTACCGTGCAATCATTACCGACTCCTTTATTTTGCACAAAATGGAAGAATTGAATTTGCTTGACGTGTGCCATATGCTTGATGGTGCCATATGCCACACGGCCCGCAATACCATGGACATATTGAGAAAAGAGTTTGGTGAGCAATTAATCTCACGTTTTGGAGCCACCAAGATCATGCGATTTGACCGCACAAGACTATTTTTTGTGGGGCTACGTGAAGTTTCTCGTGCACAAGGAAAAGCCAACCACAATTGCAGCCCTAAGAGACAACATAACAGCTGCCATTGGTGAGATACTGGCTGAAATGCTGGAAAAAGCATGCCAAAATTGAAGCTTATAGATGGATCACCTTAGGCGTAAGGGCGGGCAACATTTATATAAAATAATCTTTAAAAAGTAAATTGCGGGAATCGATGTATTGCTCCAAATAAATATTTCATTCACTATTACAAATTTTCTGTTTCTTTTTAAATTTTCATGAACCAAATGCTTAAAAAATCTCCTTTTACAATGCAAATAACTAGAAAGTTATTTCGAATCATAATTGCAATATGAGAAAAGTAAAAAAAGTCATTTTAACTCTTCTAAAAGAGTTATGAATTCATCGCTTTAAAGACGGAATTATATAATTTTATAGAATTATCATCAATTAATCGCATGAATGTTTCAAAATGTACTATTTTTATGTTTATTGTTATTTATCTACGAGAAGAGTGCTATTATAGAGTGCGCTTATTAAACGCGTTCAAATTTGATTTTCTAGAAAAGTTCAGCGCCAGCTTTAAAAATCTTCCAAATGTTTGCTGGGATCATTTATGTCTCGTGTTTCGATATAGCTGTTAGCCCACGGCCTAAATATATGCTATGATTTTTTTTTCAAATTTTAAGGTTGAAGCTGTGGACATTTTTTTGCAAATTTTTATCTGTAGTTTTACTTAATTAACCAAAAGAAACAAAGACAAGTTTTAGATAATTTTAAAATTAACAATTTGTTTCATCATATTGTAATTTTCATTTGTTCGAAAAAAAGAATTGACAAAAATAAGCTTAAAAGTATTTAAGTTCCCATAATAGTTTGAGCAAATGTTTTAAGTTTCTCTCATTAGAAAGCTTTTAAACTGTTGTCTCTTTTTATGAAGTGAAATATCACAAAGTGAAGTGACACTTGAGTAGTAAACGACACTGATGGTCGCATATGAGCTACTACTTACATAAACACATACTACATATCTACTGCTGCTATACATAAGCAATTCAGCTTTTACGTATAATAAGCTAAAGATCATCTCCACTTACCCACATAATGCGTATCAGAAATAGTAAATTCAGCAGAAGCACTATGGATGCAGGTCCTTGAAAAATCCAATCAATATGAGATTCACGCATCCATGAACATTCAATATCAAGCTGAAAAAGAAAGAACAAGAAGAAATAAAAGAAATTTTTTAAAAACTTGAGAAGGTAGTAACAAGAATAATGGAATAAAAATATTAGTCTTAAAGTGCGCGCAATGTGAAACCGAGCTTTTATTGAAACTACGAGAGCAGATAATGTGTGAAAAAAAAAATATACTAACAAAACGCATTTGATGGTGCTTACGTGTTGCAAAGAACGAGTTGCCTGCATTTTTTTTTATCAAGTAAGCACACTCAGCGAAATATTGTTAGTACAGTTAAAACTATACTAAAAGTGGGGTATCAATAAAAAAGCGCCAGATTAAAAAAGAAAAGTGGTTTTAATTACAAAAAAAATTACAATCATTTCTGGCGTATGTAATTTTGAACGAAGTTTCCGAATATGACTTCAAAATTTCTCTAACGTGCCAGGTTCTTGAGATATATTAAAAATGCAAAAAAAAAAACCGCTGTTTAAAGACATTTTCAGCGGTATATCTCACACTTAGTGATGGTATTTATTTTTATATATTTACAAGTACAACAAATACAAGTAACATTATTAAAACCACTACCTGACAATTTTGTTAAAGTTTCTCCTAAGCCAACCATTTTCTAAAAGGCAAACGGTTAAGAGAAAACGTGGCATAATCGCTTCTGCCTGAGCCACCTACTTTAACCTTTTGGATATGACACTAATGTTCTTCGAATTTTGCTTAGAATTATTTCCATCAATAAACTTTTGGTCGCCTATTCTGACAATAATGTTTTATTAAAACTAGTGGCCTCCGCCCTTTCCTCGCTTCTATCACCAACTTCACTCGTGTACTTCTCAGAATTTTTGTTTTTTTCTTATGCTTTGGAACTTCATTTTAGCTTTTAACTAAAAGTATGCAATGGAATTTTATCTTTATGTAACAACTAAAAGTATGCAATGGAATTTTATCTTTCTTTAACAACTAAAAGTATGCAACGAAAGTTTTGGTTTCTTTTTAAATTTATTTTGTTTGTTTATTTTTGACTTTCACGATTGCATTTAATTTTAAAACTTAACTCTATTACTTTCTTTAACAACTAAAAGTATGCAATGGAATTTTTTGTGTTCATCATATATTTGTTTTGTTTCTTTATCTTTCGTTACACAAAACTTTTTTGACACCAAAAGCTATTGTATATAATAAAAGAACAACAGTTTCTTTCACCATTTTCTAATAATAGACATATTTTTCCAGTATAGTGTAGCACTAACCTTTATATCGGCAGTTAAAGGGTGTTCAAATTTCATGTATCTTTTTAAATTTTAAATAAGATGTATAAAATCTTTATTTAATTTTATTGAAAATTAAAGTACATCGGTTCCGGTTAGTTATAAAAAAGAATATCGTTCTAGTGACCTCAGTCAATCTCATAACAAAATTTTGAATAACTTTTTCGCATAATGAGGGTTTAATTATTGATATTTGCTCAAACAGTTTGAACAGTTTAAGTATTATTCGCATAAGCTTTACACTTCAAGAAACCCCCATAAGAAGTTATAGATGTTAAATCGCATGATCTTGGTGGCCAATTCACGTCTGTTCTTCGAGAAATTATTCGAATATTTAAACTTCACTTTCAAAAAATCGATTGATTCTGTTGCTGTGTAGCATGTTGCACAATTCTGTTGAAATCACATATTTTGCACATCAATATCTTTCAATTGACTATACCCAAAAGTTTCTAAACATCTCTCAATGTTGAGCTCCCCAGCGGCAAATATGTTATAAACAACATCGATGAATAGTTATACTCATTGTAGGCAGTAATGCTCACAACTCCAGCTACAAATGTAAATTCTTTTTACAAAGGGATGTCCGCTTTGTAGGCAGCTCGCCTACATCTCTATATACAATGTGTAGCAAGGAAAAGGCAAATTGCCTTAAGACATCGCTTACTAAGTGCCTGTATAGTATACCGAGTTGCCTACATCTCCACATACAAAGTATGCAGCCAGCAAGCAGACTCCCTACAGCTCCATATACAAAGCAGGCAGCCAGCAAGCAAATAAACAAAATATCATAGTAACAATTTCATTTGTGAAACATACAACACAAAGGGTATAGCTTTTCATACATGAAAAATCAGAGTATTTCATCGATTTGCCGCTGGGTCCATTCACAGAACGACGACGAATTAATGTCCTTGGCTCTTTAGCAACAATTGTGCTAACAGCTGTAATATTTCACTTGAACGACCACTGCAATGATGAATTCTGCTTCTCTGATCTAAAACTGTATCAGTATAAGTTGATTAGCACGGTTTGTCGGAGCATTTTCTCTACCATGTTTCAAACGAAGTTTTCTTTCAACTTCTGAATAAATTTGACCATATTTACAATAAATTTTAATAATAAAAATACATTATTCATTCACTAAACGTTTCATTTAAACTAACCGGAATGCATTTACTTTATAACTAAAAAAACATCAGTGTAAGCTAATACTTGCGAAAAAAAATGGAGGTAGATTTAAAAATATACCACAAATTTGATCACCTTTTAAAAGGACTCTGCTGCTTGCGTAAGGTTGCATATTTAGATGCATTACACAATCAAGTTAATTTGAGACTTTAAAGTTGTTCTTTTAAAGCTCATAAGCTGATATTTCTGAACAAAATGATCAAATCTAGCAATCAATGTAATAACATAGATTTTTTTTTTTAATGTTCTTAAAAGTTTTCACAAACTTTTTTGCCACAAGTGTTGACTAATGCAAACTAATTGCTAATGTGACAAAAACTTACAGCACGTATTGCAGACCACGTTTTCATATACCCAGCTGAAATGAAATCGCATCTAAAAGATTTCCGTCCAAATGCTAAATATGAATTTGCAATACTTTGTTTGCACTGCAATAGTAAAAAGGTTAAAGTGGAAAAAGTTCCTTCGAGAAATCCCAATGAAATTGACATTTTACTGAATTTTGGGAAAATAAAAATGCTGTTTTTTTTTTCTTGCTTTTGCAACTCATGCAGCTACCAACAACAATAAAAAAAGCTTTAACATCCGTTGGGTATTTACTTACACCGAGTCGGTGTGTGTCGTAAAGCGGTGCTAAGGAATGAGAAAAAAAAAACAAAAACTCAGCACTTAACTGCGCCTGGCACAATTCTTGACTATGCTAAGTGCACTGAAGCGCAATTTGCAATAAATTTTTATTGATTTTTTTTATTTTTATCCCCAAAGTACACATGTACATTACTTAAGCAATTAATAGAAAAAGAAAAAAACCAGCGAGTTTTTCAAGCGAATAATTTAAGAAACTGGAAGTTCCTGCTTGCGGCTGATTTCTTAGTATTCAGATAAATCTAAGGTTTTAATGTAATGTAAACATTTAATAGCGCTTTCGCGGAAGAAGACTTGAAGCAAGCATTTTTTTGATTTTGCTGCAAATTTAAGGCCTAACCAGTTGAATTTTGGTAGGGTAAACTGCTGTTTTAAGCAACTGCATAACAGTTTCGAAACAGATTTAGATGACATAAAATTTTGAAGTAAAAAACTACTCATAAGCAGATTTCATATACTTCTTTAGAGTTGCGAACCAATGTTAAAAACAAAAAAACTTTCGATTTAGGTCAAGTTCAGTTGACTTTATATGATTAAGAAAAACTTGTTGGAACTACTTTAAGTACATTGTATGTATGTACATTTGTAACTACTCATAAAAATTTATGATTATGTATTTTTATATTAATCTGCAGCCGTCAGTCAGTCAATGCCGAAAAAACACCAATAAAAATCATAGTTCGGTAAATTATAAAAGTAACACTAAAACAACTAGCCATAAAATCACTGCCACACAAAGTTCCACCATGTAGGGTCGTAAAATCTACAATATGCATTAGCCAAAATACAGCTCGTAAAAGTTAAAGCGCTGAAAAGCTAACGAAATCGAATCAAGCTATAAAACATGAAATTTTGCGGTAAAAATGCTTTGTGCTCAGAGCTAAAATCCTATTCGTTTTTGGTATGAAAAATATGCTTATAGCTTAAGGGCATTGCATTTAAAGCTATGCACGTTAGACGGAGGATTTTTACAGAGGATATTTTTTTAAAATTTTTTTATATTCATTTGAAAAATTGTAGTTGTTTAACATCAGAATGGGATACTTCAAGTTTAGTTTTTTAAATGAATTGGTTTTTTTTACTTGGTTTTTCCCACACTTTATTTAACTTTATACCATTTTATGAATTAATATTTTAATAATTTTAAAAATTTTACTTTTTACTATTTGCGGGGAAAATTACTAATTTTTTGAGAAGGCCACGATTTGCTTCTTTTGAAATTGGCAACACTGAGTAATATCTACTTAGCGCTTATTTGAAAATTTGATTTAAAGTCGAAAATTTTGAAATTGAAATTGGTAAAATTAACATTTTTTACATTTATTTTTAACACAAACAACTTTAAATTCATTTTGAATTTGAAAAGTATTGTAAATAACATTTTTTAACTTTACTTCAATCGTAAAAAACTTCAAATTGCATTTTGATTTTGTTAAGTATTTAAAATTACACTTTTTTACAATAAATATTTTGTGACTTTGAATCATATATGAAATAAATTTAAATAAATGTGAACTCTTTTTGAATCCAAATCAAAATTTAATTTTAATATATTTTCGGCTTTGGTGCCAAATCATAAGCGTTTATGGTTAAATCAAACATAAAGTCATTGATTTTGAACCTGAGTATATGCTACATTTTTTATATTCATCTATTTTGAAATATGTAGGTAGAAAAACTCTATTTCTTGTGGTCATTTTGCACCAAAAGCCAAATACAAGCTATTCAGTCGGTTTTCATTAGATACACATATGTATATACAGCTGTTGACAACTAATTGGAAACGAAATCATTCGTTGTGTTATTGGTAGTTTTTCTCATTTATTTTTCTATGTGTACCAGAAAATTTACACATAATATAAATGTAGGACATATAAGCTTAAAGAAAAAGAACATAAATGAAATCAAATTCATAGCATAAAAAAGTTTTATAAGAGATTTTCTGCTCAAACCTCAGATTTGACTAAGTCAACTAATTGGAAACAAAAAAATAATTTGCAAAAAATAAAAGAAAAACTTGATAAAAGATTCCAGAAATGATATTGTGATATTATCATTGCTTGTAAGAACACTTTCTGACTGAATTTTCTTAACAACATATCCTTAATCATGGGTAGTGGCCAAAAGTTGTGCATCGGCCATGCGTAAATCGATTGTTGAGCTTCGAATGACGGCCATGAGATATCAGGCGATGGCAGCACTGCTAAATTACTCCAAAAAGGTGGTATTCTTTATCATTTCGATAAGTATGACATAGCAAAAAGTGTTCCTCGCAAAAAGAGACCTCGTAAGACTTCTGGGTACAAGAATCGCCAAATTGTGCGCAATTCAAAATTGGATCTTCGTAAGACTACTGCAGACATCCAGCGCGAAATAATTGATCAATACGATGCACAAATATCCAAACGAACTTTCGCTTGTCGATTGGTTGAGGCTGGTTTCCATGGACGAATTTCACCCAAGAACCCAATGGTGACAGTTAAACAGAGGAAAATCCGCATACAAAGTAAAATATATTTTGTTATATCTTTTTTTTTTAATTAAAAACATATTTTTGTAGATTAAAAATTTACTAAAACATGCCGTTTTCAAAGCAGAATTACTGATCAAATCTTAGCATGCCGATATTTTTGGGTCCCCTGAATCGATGTGATTTCTTCACTTCTTTAGTTTTGATTATAATATATTATTTGATTTAATAATTATTTTCCAAGAAAATCAACAAAAACTGAAAAACTGATACTGTGACATGCAAAATACACAATCACATTTTAAGCAACAGTTTTGTTTTAACTCTCTCTAATACATAACTCTAAAACCGGAAAAAGTTCTTAATAAACTCATTTCATTAGCTGCAGTTGCATATACTCAGAACTTAGTTGTGCGCTATCAGGATTCACCTATTCTTTATTTGCTACCATCCTTTTTAATTTTTTTTCGCCTTTCATCATTCAATAAAATTTAATTTCATTTTATTGCCGACAAACATGAAAATCTATATGTACTTGAACATGCAATATATTTGTTGTCATCCATTCCCTTGTTGAGTAGAAACAAAAAACAACAAAAAAAAAACATTTTGCAATACCTCGGGGTAAACACTTTCTCTTCTTCAAGACATAAATGATTCAGGCAAACCCTTAAATTATGCAATGAAATATATAAAAAAAAATAAATAAAATAAAATAACTCGAAGCACACGTTTCCTGGTATTATCTCTTTGCATATATTATATAGCAGACAGAAAAAAGTACTTGACGTGAAATTCACGTGGCAAATGAAATACTTAATTTATAATAACAAGGATAATATTAATACGAAAAAAGTGTTTTGCGCAGAGCTTAAGTTTAAGTTATTTATGCAAATTAAGTGGGTGTCTTTTCAAGCTAGAATTATGCAGAATTTGCAGTTTAATCGATTTTATTGTATCTCAAATGCCAGTTAACGTTTTTTTTTCTTTTTAATCATTAGATATTTACGCTTTTTAGATGCGAAACGAAACTTCGTTCTGCTGTGGATACAGCTATGGACAACGAAATAGCACACTTTTAAAATAATTTGTATTATATAATTTGTATGCTATATTTAAAATTATTGCAAAAAAAAACTGTTTGTTGTTGGTCAGAGAAATAGCACATTTCAGTTTGAAAAAATTCTACAGGAAATTAAATTTTCTAAAAAAAAGTTCACAAAGTCAAATGCGTCAGATCAATGGTATTCAAGATATTCAAACATAACCACATAAGTGCACTTGTATAAGTTATTCCTCTTGCTCTCTACAATGAGTCAAGCAATCTTAAGTATACAGAGCCCAACACCTCAGGTTTAAGCATATATCTTGAGAAACATTGATGTGATACGTTTGATTCTGTAAACTTTTTTTTAGAAAATTTAGTTTCCTGTAAAATTATTTCAAACTGAAATGTGCTATTTTTCTGACCAAAAAAAATATTTTTTTTTTCCAATAATTTTAAATATACCAAACAAATTATTTAAACAAACTATTTTTTTTTTCATTTTTGGGAGATTTTTCATTCAATTTTAGCTATTAATTAAATTTTAATTTTTAGTAAATTTTTTCAACACCCAATAATCGGATGAGATTTTTTCTAAAATTACATTTCAGTTTACTGGGCTATCCATATACAAGTTAATGTAGTTACATATTCTATGTGATTTGTAGCACAGTGAGAAATTAAATGGAAGCCAAAACGTTAAGACTTGTAGATCCTTCAAACATACATACATGTATGTGTGAATTATTGCGAGTGTATGCATACATAAATCCGTATTGTATAAACTCACTTTCCTGGTTGTATTCCCATTGCTCATTGCTATTTATTTACATAAAATATTAATGTGCTTTTTATTTTTTCTGCGATTAAAAACATGTGATTCTTAAAAGCTTTTGTCGATTTTGCACTTTTATTGACTTTTACGATATAATATTAAATAAACCATTTAATAAAAATAAATAAAAAAAGTGCAAAATAACTCTTATAAATATATAATAAACTTCGCAAGTTTCATTAAAAAAAGAACAAAACTTACCCCATTGAAATGTTCAGTTTCCAAGGGCGGTGCATAAACTTTAGCAATGGACCAGAAAAAAATCACAACAGCGGGACAACCTTTTGATAAAATATAAAAATTATATAAATGTAAAATTAATAATTTTAATAAAATTTTTATAAAAAAACTTAAAAATACAAAAGAATATTATTTAAAAAAAACTTACCCCAACCAATAAAAGAATATGTGACGAAACGTAGATCATCACTGGAAAATGTCTGTACTACCAAAGTGTATAAATATAAACCTTAAAAGAAAAATTGAGGAAATTATTACAAAATATTAATTTGTATTACAATTAATATTAGCAATACCACATACCTTCAACAAACATCCAGAAAAAGTTTGTTAAATTAAAATAATGAAACATTATTACTAAGGTAATGCAACCAGCTTGACTAGGGTGATCTGTCATCTGTTGGGAAGAAGAGCAAATAGTTGAGATTTAAAAGTAGCATCGCAAGATTTCATTTAAAAAATAATATTATTAATATATGTGGGCTTAAATTCGAAAATTTGAAATTTAATTTTTTTTTGAAATAATCGATAGGAAAAAAATTCCAAAATGATTGTGTTTTCTCTATTAACGCAGAAGAAAATTATATGAAAATAAAAAATCTTTTTTTTTTTGTCTCAGACAAAAATATCGAACTGTATTTTTCCCGCCGCTGACGCTTTACGAATCTGCTTATATATAGTTAAGTTTTTTTATATATTGTAAACATTTTTTTTAAGTTCAAATATACATGAAAATAGTCCAAGAAGTTCCTAGGGCTCAGTTGTTTTTTCTTTTCCAGAAACGTTTCGCGAAAATAGCTGTTTTCGGATCTCAAAATATACAGCATCCCCCTTAAGTTGACAAGGAAAGTTAAAATGCATATTTTGAAATATTCAAGGATTCTTATTATTCAAACCTTTTTTGAAAAATTTTTCATTTTCCCCATTATTAATGCAAAAAGTTCATCAAAAGAATTTTGGATATTGAATAGGCGATACATCCAATCTGTCTAAGGTCATTAGGTCTTTCACAACAGCGCCAACGAAACACCCAATTTTTTTTTGCTTTTTTTTTAATTCTTAATGATACTTTTTAAAAAGATAATGTGAAATGGACATATCTGTATAAAAAAAAAGGTTAGCCGTTTTCGATGAACGGGATTCACGCAAAATCTACTGAATCAATTTCGATCAAATTTTTTTAGCTATCTTTCTTAGACGCTATGTCTTAACATAGAATTAAAGTCATTACGATATTCCTCTTAAATATCAAAATATTAAAGTTTTAAAATTGCTAAAAAAAATTAATTTCACACATAGAAAGAAACATGTAAGCATACCAATAATAGCAAGTTAGTGGGTTAGTAAGGGTGTGTGCGTTTTATTTTTATATGGCAATGCAATGGAAGACAAAAAACGGAATTTTATTCTCGCTCTCATTCTCAATTTGTCAACACAACAACGCGGAATTTGTGAACAATGAAGAATGAAAAAAAATTACAGTAGGTTCACACATAGAAAACACACATGCCATCCTACATGACTTGACAACATGTGTGACTGTCAATATTGCTTTAAGTTCACATTATCGAGCATGCCATCAAACATCAATTGCAGAACAACTTATGAGCGTCCACATCGAAGTAAACTGCATGAAATCCTATTTAAAATGAAAAATGTTCACTAGGCTTGATAGTCAGTCAGTTCACATAGGTTGTATGGTGGGACACTGCCAGCAGAAATATCAACAATTTTTGAAATCCATCCAACATGTGTGTCAAGCGGTCGTTCCTAAAGTTTACTTTATCGAACATTGATGTTGTCAAGCCATGTTGGACAGCATGTGTGATAATGTGAACTTGGTTAATTGAATGTGTTAGTTAGTGTGTGTGCGTTGGATTTTGTCTTTCACATGGCAATGCAATGGAATATTTATGGAAGAGAAAACAACAACAATTCTAGATCTGTGAAGAAGAATCAAAATTAACTGTAGTTCAGGCTAAGCGTACAAGTTCGTGGGCATCTGCTAGCTAAAAATAGTTTTCTTCAACCTTATACAGGATCGCCATTGAACTATCCTCCAAAGTTAAGTAACTGAGAATTGTTCTAGATGATAAGCTTGAAACTTGAAATTTACAGCCGTAAGCAGTTTCAATACGAGCTACAAAGGTCATGTTAGCCTGTCGCTTTTGGGAAGAGCTGAGCCCTATGTCCGCAATTCGTTTTCTAGACTTATAAGGTGATGATTCATTCTATCATATTGTATACATCACATATGTTAAGTAAAAGCTAACAACTTAAATTATTTGAACAAAATCTAAGCTCAAATTTCAAACAAAATGTGATCGATCCATAGGTTTAGAATGAAATTTTCGTTGAAAATAATAAACATAATCAAAGTAAATTTAAGTTTTGAGGTATTAGGATCAAGTAAGAATTTAAAAAAAAATATATATATATATTCAAGTAACTTTAAGTAACGATCAATACTTACGACTTGTAAAAAGAGAGTCAAGATCCAAAGTAGTGCTGACAGCACATAGGTTAAAAATAAATTCGCATGTATTGTATTTCGAAGGCATTTCAAGTCTCTGTGAAAAATAAAATAAAATGAATAAATATTTTTGAAACGGAAATATTTCGTCTGTCGGTTCCGGAAGAACTAACTCACTTAAAGCAGAGAAAAACAATAAGAGCTACAATTAAAGCGGTAAAACTTATGAAGTAGCCACAACAGTAGATGTAGGCGGGCAATTCAATGTTGGGCGCAAATTCTGGTACTGGCAGCGAGGGCTCATGATGACATGCATCATAGTTCGAGTAATTGTTCCAGGTACCATTTGGAAAACAATAACGTGTAGCATTCTCTGTAATGATAGAAAAAATGTTTGCTGTATTTAATAAAAGTTAACAAAAGTATTTAAAAAAAAAAAACAAAAGTCTTTTTAAATTAAAATTTATGTACAAAATACTTTGAGAGCTTTTTAATTAAACCAAAAATTATATTTCATACCAATAAATTAATGTCAAAATGTTGATTTTGAGTGAGTTGACACATTGGGTGTTTACTTTTTTATGAGATAAACTTTAGCGCAGTTTAAATTTATGACATTTGCTAATGCTGACAAAATTTATGTTTTTATTTTTTCTTCTTTTTCTCAGCAAATGTATGATGGACGCGTGGTTTGCTAGCGCACAGTTGCGGCACATTTTGCATTCATTAATTTTGGTTTTATTTTATTTACTGATTTTATTTGTTTAGCAGCGCCAGTACGTCCTAATGAATGAATGAATGAATGAATAGGAGACTTGTGGGTGTGTGCACTTGCATTTGAATTGTGGCTAATGATATAAAAAAATAAATACCCCGAGACTTCTTTTATCAGTAATTTGGAAAGTTTGGTCTTTCATTGTTTGCCTATTAGCGCTCTTAAGTTTTATGTTTCAGATTAAATTGCTGCTTTTACGAAATACTGCCTTATGTTACAATTTAATGCACATACCAAGTGAGTTATGTAGGGTGGCCACTGAAAAATTGAAGGGTTCGCATTGCTTATTCGTTTACAATACGTTTTTTTTCGATTCGGTTTCTATTCCAATGAAAGTACAATTATTCAAACACTTTAATGGCAGTGCATCTCCTAGCGATAATATGAATCGGTACCTTATTACATTGGATCAGTTGGCATTCAATTTCGATTTAATTACATTGTAAGCAGTGAAATCGACTGACGTGAACTTAGTTTAATTTAGGGTTACTAAGTTCGAATGTTCCATAGGAGGGTTAAGGAGTAGTGCTGGAATATTAGGTTAATGGAAAAAATTATATCTTTATAAGATGAACAATTTTGCTAAAGATGCTAAACCTCTCAGTCTTAAAATAAAAAAATTCTTTGAAGAGCGTTTGTAACCTCAAATTGTAACTCAAATTCAGCTTATGATCTGATGCCAGATTCGAGCGCTGCGATCCGAAATTACCCTATGTTGATATCAGTCGATGTTCCTCCAACATTAGGTTTCATTTTTGCACTCTGTGTTGCTTTTTCCATCACATCTGGTTCTTTTGATATATGAGATCAAATTCTCAATTACACCGATTTTTGACCATTTCAGTACACTTATACTTAGAACCCCAATAGCTCTGAAGCATCTTTGATCGAAGTAGAATTAAGTAGTGAGCCTTAATTTAGGGTACCGGTAGCTTTTTAGGTACATAATATCATCGACGTTGATGTTGATGTATATTGTAGTTCACATTATACGAATTAGAAAATTAAAGAGATAAAACGCCGATTTTCTTAAAAAAATTGCAAAAAAAAATTCCCTTAAACTATTTCATAGCGTCTGCCTCTGAGATACAGTATTAAAGGCATAATATAGTTAACGAAAATATTAAAGGCAGACGTCCACACTGCCGCATTTTTAATAACAGCAACTGTTAGTGTGCGAAAAAAATAACTCTATTAAATAATTTTATAATTTTGTTTTTCAGATTTTCGTTGTCTACGTCCCCAGAAGCTGAAAAAATAAGAGGCAGACGTATTGGTTTTTCGCTTTTTCAAAACTTATGGGGCTATGTATGTCAAAATTGTTTAGTTTGGTTAATTTCTTAGATTTGTTTTAGGGAGGCCAAATTTTCCAAATGTAATTAAAATATTCTTTTCCCTTCAAACCTACTTTGAATTATATCAATATTTTTTGTTTCTCCGAAATATCGTTAATTTAAATTTTCCAGTTATGCTGCCGTACTGGAACTTATGCAGATCTGTATGTGGAGCAGTATAATGAATTTCAATTAACGATATTTTGGAGAAAAAAAATTTTAAAAAACCAATTATCTCAATTATTACTAATAGAAAAATAATTTTTTTTTAAATCAGAGTTGTAAAAGCAAAACTGAGTCTGGTTTGGCGTGAAATGCTCCATATATACATCAAGAAAAATAATTTAAATGCCTCAAAAATAGAATGGAAAATTTAGCATCAGAAAATTTTCACGTTATTGGTTTTATATATTTATTTTTTTTTTTTTTGGCATATGTAGATGTGCACTTAATAATATGCAACTTATGTGCTCAAAAACTTTTACCTTCATAAAATCAGCGCTGAATACGTCTGCCTTCACTATTTATATGTTTTTCTAAGTAAAAAAATCAGTCAGCTAAAAGGCAGACGTGATAAATACTTTTTTATTCAATTTCTTATTTAAATGCTTGTAATATTTCAACTATTAAATGCAGCAATAACTACAGAGGCTGTTTTTCTCATTTTTTATGTTTTAATTCTTAAAATTAATGCAAACTGCACACTTGAAAGAAAGAAAAAAATGATTACGCATAAGCGCAGCAACAAAAACGTCTGCCTCTTGCATTTATCTATTTTTGTGCTTAAGCACATTTTTTAAAATAAAAGGCAGACCTGATGAAATTATTTATAATAAAGTTTTTGTTTTACATTTTTTAAAGGGCTCTCAATTAATAACGCAACGACAATGCAAAGGCAGAGTTTATTCGTATTGCTTATGTTACTTGGAACTTTATAATTTTCCACGTCTGCAAGGTCACCGGCTATATTTATTGAATAACCAATTATTAACATTAACAAATTTAAAAACAAATTCGTATTATTAAAAAGTGCCAAAGAAAGTATATTAAATTTTACTGATTCTTGAACTGTACGTTGTTTCTAACATTTTTCAAAAAAAAAAAATTAAGAAATTCCTCTTTCTCCATTTACACACGGCGGTTTTTTAACGATTTTCAGCTGAATCTCAGAAGCAAAGTTCAACGTACAACACAAAAATTAAACTGATTTAAATTATCTTCAAATTGCTATAATTTTTTGAGGCGTATTTTACAAAAACGAATATTATTTTTTTCCAAAAAATACTCATGGCTTAAATCTAAAGAAATTTTAATCAAATTCGGCGAGGTTAAATCTTTTCTTTGCTCCTAAAATTGCTTCGTTATTACACTTCAACATCAAATAGTTAAAATTTATTCAATTTACATTTTTTATTTACATTAAATATTTATTATTAATATTAAATATTTACATGTTGTCGATTGTTTTAAAATAAATAAGAAGATATGGTGCAACATTGTTGGCATACGGTTTGTGAGTGCATTGTAAACGAGCGTAGGAATAACAGATGGTGGAAAGAGAATGCTTTTCTGAGCAGAGATGCCAAGTACACTCGTTTGATTCTTCTCGATTTACATTGCAGTTTTTTTTTCTACAAATTAATCAATGGAGTATAACGTTAGAGAGACGGCGACAAAAATGCCTTGAAACTCCCAAACGGATGAAACGCGTGGCTTTGTATAGTTCGAGTCTCGTTCTTGAAGTCCAACTTGTCGAGTAGGGGTCTGGCGCTATAGCGTTTTGTCCAGATTTGCCCGAGCAATTTCAAAAAATATTTTCCAAACGGATGAAAATTACTGGAAAAATACTTTCATCCGATTTGACCGTGGCCGTAACCTCCAGTACAATTAAACAGACCTCAACAGAACAGATTTACTTTAGGGACAACCATTCGATTTAATTTTTTATTTTTAAGAGAACATAGTACAAATGACACATCATTTCAAAGGTAATGAATTATACTTTCTAAATATCACTATATCACTATAGGTAAATAATAAATTTTTTGGAGAAAATAACTAAAAAAAAGCAAAAATTCTCATATCTCCAAAGCAAACCAACGGAATTCAAATATTTAAATTACAATTTTATACCTTATTAAATTACCTTTCATATGATATCTATATTTTGGAAATCCATCACGGGGTTCCTTACTTATAGCGTTATTTATAAAAGCTATTCCGATGGCTATATCTCCTAAGCCAGATCTAAGCGATAAATTTTTCTTACAGATATATTATTTATTCATAATACTCTACTTCTTCAAAAAAAAAGTAAAATTGGATAGTTGTCCTTAAAGTAAGTTTCAAAAGAACTTTACAAACTTCAGTGTAACGTTGGCAACCCTAAGCTGTAGTAAAAGAAGTAGCAATATAACGTTAAATTCATTATGTAGAAATAACGTAGGTGTTTTTTGACAAATATTTGCATTGCATTTTAACTGTAAAATCGGTATTCTTTACAAAAGTAATAAAGTTTTGTACCTGTTGTTTAATTTAAATAAATATATACATACGCTCATACAAACACATGTATGTATTTATTGTAGGTGTATGTGTGCTTGACGAAGGGTAAAAAATGTAACACAAAATGATTGAGGTGATTTGATTACATTTCTTTCTTACACTTAAGGGGCTATTCATATATTACGTAAAGCTGTTTTTTTGTGGACTTTTTTGGTCACATCTGTGTCAAAACCTTTCATATAAGCCGGAACCCAAACTGTCACAGACTGTCACTTTTTTCAAACTAAGGACATTACATAATATATGAACAGTTTCTGAGTATAAGGTTCTGTGAAATAACTTACGTGTTGTATCGTAATGAACTCCTTTGAATTCCTCAAAACATGGCAGTATGGCCCACGAGCCTGGCTGTGTGCGTGGCCAGCACATAACAGAATCAAATGATATGGGACAACTGGACACCAGTGAAGGCTATGAAATAAATTCAAAAGAAGTTGACATGCAGTATTTTAAATGTTTTTAGAAATTTTATATTTATTCTTAAATGGCAAATGATATATTAAAGCTAATTAGATAAATACTATAGTACAACATCTCAAAGAGCTGTTTATAGAGTGCGATTCATTTGGAGGTACTTTTTTTCAAAAATAAAAGAAAAATCAATAAATTGTATTTTATCGAGCAATTTTTATCATCTTACAAAAGAACATTTCTTGCTTAACATTTATTTTGTATAGATAACGTCATCAAATATTGACCGTAACTTTGGCTAACATGGTCCATACTGAAGTTTCAATGTCTATCTTAAAGTCCCTAGTAAAAATGGTACCTCTAAATGAATCACCCTTTATAAGCTAGTTTTTTAAAGAAAGCGTTCATAACAAAGAAATCTACTTTTACGTAGACAGTTATTCTGCATTAAAGCCCTAAGATCAAATTACATCAAATCCAAACCAGTCTCAGGCTTTATAGGAAATAAAAAGGCAGGTAGATCTACTATCAAAGTAAGATGCTCCGTCAGATCCACAACTCAGGAAGGCCTCTCCAACATTATTTTCTATTAAAATATAGAGAGTGGCGGTAAAGAGGTGTGATTGCTCTTCGACTAGCAGTATTACAAAAAATTTTTGGCCCTGTTTCTATAAAGTGTATTCAAAATATTTGTTATTCCAAACTCGGAGTGAATACAGCTTATTAACCAGAGCCATAACAGACCACTACCTTATTGGGCGTCTGGTGTAAAAATTCTAGTAAATCCGATAAAGAGGAACACCTTGATTGCTCTTGCCACGCCATGCCGATTAAAATACTTTTGGCAGCCGTTTTTCTTATCCTTGAAGAAATTAACAATATTCACCTAAGTAATAGGCCGATTTTGATTAAATTTGGTATGGAGATAGATCGATTCCTGAGTAAAGATAATTGTTTTAAGTGGGCGATGCCACGCCCCTTACAGAAAAAAATTGCTAGACTAATGTACTGATTTTGATGAAAATTGGTACAGAAATAGATTGAACCCCCTGAGAAAACATATTTCTTTTAAAGTGGACGGTGCCACGTCTACATTAGAAAAATATATTTTTACAACTAAAATAATAGACCGATTCGGATGAAATTTGGTACTGAGATAGATTGCAACTTAAGAAATGGTATTTGCTTATAAGTGAGTAGCGCCATGCCCCTAACAAGAATATATGTTTCCTTAGCTAAGCTAATATACTGATTTTGTTGAAATTTGGTATGGAGATATCTACTAATATTGAACTCCAAGGATGGGATAGATCTACATGATACCATGATTTTTATTTTTGGAAGAGAGACAAAAAATAGTTTTTTTTATATCAGCTTTTTAATACTAAAAATTATTTTTTTTTTGTTTTCTCAGTATAATGATTTATTTTTAACCACCAGGTGTACTCTGAAATCGTACAAAATTTAATATCACTTTTCAGTTGATATTTTTTACTATCCAGTTACATCTTCTTTTGCTAAGTTTTATTTGCATTTTGTATTTTGGAGAAATTTTCGTAAAGACTAATTGACGAAAATTTTAAGCAAAAAAATTATACATAAAAAATATGAAATTTTGAAAAATCACCCATACTAATTTGTGAGCAAATTTACAAAAAAAAAAAAAAAAAAACTACGCTGAAAATCATCAAACATTTTTTACCTTTTTGTAATACTTAAAAAACTTCGAGCGGTTTTAATTTTGTATTCAAATGATAATACTTTGAATATAAATAGTGGAACATCCCATCCGTTCATCGGGTGCTTGTTTTGTTGAAACAATTACTTTACAATGCTGTGTTGTGTTTTAGTACATTTGAATATGCTGACTCAAGATGGTGTCCACAACGGAAAAGGTCACGTTAAGTTTTTGTAAAATATTGAAAATAATATTTAAGAAAAATCAAAAAATTTTTTTTTTGGTATTTGAATGCATATTTAGATTATTGGGTATATTTTTGAATTTTAAAAAGCTTAGGACATTTTTCAGTTTAGTGCTAAAAACAGTTGTGGTCATCATTTCACCTTTTATTACTTTTTTCTTCTAAGCTATCAATTTGCAGTTAAAGTCGCACTGAACAAAAAGTTTCTAAAACTGGACAAAGTAGACAGAAATATATATATTTTCTGTTAATTGCAACAATTTTTTTTCCTATGACGTCATAAATTAATTTGGTCTAAGCGCAATTTTCAAAAAAAAAAAGTTGCTGAAAGTAAAAAATTTCTTAACGTTCATCAAAAAACACAAAAAAAAATTTATTTTTAATTAATTGTGACATTTAAAAAAAATTGATGACGTCATAAAAAAAAATTGTTTCAATAAAACAAAAAAAAAAATTTCTGAATATATTGATCAATTTTAAAAATTTTTTACTTAGTGCGATTTTTATTGAAAACTGATAGTTTAGAAGACGCAAGGGATAAAAGGTGAAATTTTGACTTAAAATGTTTTTATCACTATTACAAAAATTCAATATAAGCAAAAATATTTAAAATCGTTCAGTCCAAAAATAAATTTTTGATTTATTTTCTAAATTATTTTTACAAAAACTTTATGTGACATTTTCCGTGTTGCCCGCCATATTGGAATCTCTAACTTAACTTACAATAAGTATCACACAGCATTCGAAAGGTAATGATTAAATAAAATTTTTGTGAGCTCAAAAAATTCGATCTATTGCGCTGAATTCTGGAGGGAGAGGTGTTTCGAACGAAGCGTTTTGGGCTTTTGAGTTATTTGGTCATTTTTTCCAGAATTTAAAATTTTATTGCCAAAAAGCAAATACTCGACTAAGGAGCTTGCAAGGTTAACGCACAAAATCTGATATCCTTTTTAAGGTAAGTATTTTTTCTCGTATAATTTTGAACTAGTTTTTTATCAATTTTTTTTAAAAATTTCATATTTTTATTGGTTGATATTCCAACTTTAACTGTGCTGTATTTTTCTTTCATTCAACATTTTTCTAAGAGCTTTACCATAATTAGGTTATTTAGTGTTTTTGAGTCTTAGCGCTGTTTCGCAATGTTCACTCGCAATATGACTGCCATTTCAAAAAACATATTCCATGAAACTTTATGTCAAACTGACAATTGAAGTTCCACTTAATGTTTAACTGAAAATTGTGAAAGCCCACCCACATTCTATAAAATTTTATAAAGAGAATTCTAATAAAAATTTAAAATATAAAAATAAACGTCAAATGAAAATGAAAGGACTCCATATCATTTTGCAGCATTTACTTACATGACTTTTATTTCCTGTAGCTGCTATTGTTGCAACTGTGGCAGTCACATCATGATGCTGCTGCTGCTGCTGCTGTTGTCGTTGCCTTAAACACTCCAATTCCATGGTGCGATTCATTGTTAACGCAGCTGCACGCGCGCTGATACCACTGCTGATGGTGCTGCTACTACTGCTGCTGCTGTCGTCGCTTGGCTCTATTGTTGTGGCGGCGACAACATGGTTTGCAATGACTTCACTGGCTTTTTGCAGCATCTCCGTCGAATAGTTGGCAATAACATTTGCGATATCTGCATCCGTTAAAGTATCAACGAATGCGCGCAAATCGGATGTATCCATTATGTGTTTATTTCCGGTTTTATATCACGATTTTGTATTTGCGCGATTGTTCAATTACTTTTGTGTGAATTTAAGATTTTATTGTTAAAATTTTCACATTTAAATGCGCATTATAAAATTAAGTGTTACACTTTTTAAAGTATTTCTGAGATATTAGAATATTTAAATGTAAAATCTCACATTTTAAAGCTTTCAGCGTATGTCAGTTAGCATTTTAAATATTAATTAAAAATTAAACCTTTTTTTCAGCGCACACGCAGGATTACACGTTAACGCTTTCGCAACCGCTTTCTTAATCTGCAAGAGAAGCAAAATTTCTCAAAAATGTGACGAAAATTCCGCAACGATGAGCAGAAGTTGAAATAAAAAAAATGGAATTTAACTTTGTTGCTTTAAGATTTTAATCATACTGATATCTTGCTTTGTGATAACAGCTATGGAAATATGTGCGAAATGTTGTACACAAGATGAAGAAAAAAATTTAGGAAAAATTTTGGAAAATATGCTGGTATGTGTGGGTATTAGATAATGACCCAACATAAAGTAGTTGTTACCATGGAAGTCGCAAAGTAAGGCTCTTAATTTGCATTGTTGATAAGGTGATGAAACTACGTTTTCGTATAACAACAAATTTGCTATCGATACATTTGAACTTTAAATTTTGGTTGTAATTAGATTTTTTTTGAAAAAGCTGCAAATTTTAATTTTCAATTTATTTATAGCCCATTTCACGTCAAACTTAAACAGTCATCATGGGGATTGGGGTTGCGTGCGCACTAATGCATGCGGTAAAATCCGCTCTGAGCTCACAAAATTTGTTACTTTTAATGATTCATATTCACATGACAGCATCGACAGAATCTCAGAATAATCATTTTTACGCCATTAAACGCAGAAAACTTCAAATTTATAAAGTTCAAAGCCTAAACTTTAAAAAAAAAATTTCCAACGACATCAAGTATAGCTTTATTATACAATTTTAATCCCTTTTGTTACCATTTATTTTTTGATATGTTAATTATTGATAAATAAGCTATCTTTTGTTAAAATTTCAGACTGGGACCACAACTCTTTTTATTTTTAAACAATTTTTGAAAATAACCTTAGCAGTTTCTTAAGTTCAAACGAGTATGTAAGATATATATACTGTAGCTTTCTCTTAGTAGAAGAATTTTTAGAATCGGTTCAGTAGTTCCAGAGATTAGCTCCTACATGCAAACAAACAAACAAACTTTATCCCTTTATGTACTTAATACCTAAAGAAACGTATCAAAAAAAAAATTGTTGAAGAAGCTCTGGCTGAAGGCCGAATTTCGAATGATAGAAAATGATACGTGAAAAATCAGGTTAGAATAAAACGAATCGAAATAGCTATAGAAATGTTGTTTTAGTGTACTTATCAGGCCTGTTCTGATTACGATTATGTTTGGAAAAGAAATTGAAGTTCACAATTACATAAGTGTCAATAGTTCTTCTAAATCAAATGGGCAGAATTTCCTGTTTTTTTTTTTTTTTTTGAATTTCAAACTGAGCTCTGTTATAGTTCCTTTGATTTAAAAAAAAAAACTTTAATTTTTGACCAGATTACCAGTGTAAGTACATCAGAGATCTCAGACGCTCGCTCCTATGTTTCGACTCGTCGTACGCTGCACAATTAAGTTCTTCGTGCACTGCGTGACTTGCACTTGAAAATATTCTTCCGATTTAATAAAGACTCCACTTTAGAACTATTTAAACAAAAGAATTGTTATTATATTTCTTTTGTTGACATTAAAAATGTTTTTTAATACACTTTGAAAGCTAATTATATAAAATATTAGACAAAAAACCGACGGTAATCCAATCAGAAATAATAGACTTCAAGTTTGAGAAGATTTGAGTAAATCTAGCCAGCCAATTATCAAAAATTCGTGTGTAGTTATTTTCGAAAAAAAAAGTTTTTTCAGCAAATTCCAAGTAATTTTATGTATATGTTACCGGCCAAACTAGTTTTTAGGATAAACTATTTTTCCCTAGGCCAAACTAGTTCATCCGAAACGTGTTATATTATTAATTCAATTGGTCTAATGCCGTGCCATGAAAATGAGTCCGATTTTGGCTGACTAACAAATGTTTTTCTATCCGGACCCAGTCAATTTATCTTTGTCTCATCAGTCCAAAGTATATTTTTCCAAGACTGGATATTCTTTTGAAGTTGTTCTTTGGCAAAGAACAAACGCTTTTTCACGTATTTTATTACAGGAGCGGTTTTTTTTCTAACAGAACGCCCAAACAGATTTGCTTCATTTAGCTGTCCTCCTATTAGGTTCCGTGACACGTTAAGCCTATATTCTTCATTCTATGCCAATAAAATGGATCTTTATGCATGATAATGACCCGAAACATACGGCCAAGATCATAAGAACCTGGCTAAAGAGATTGAAAATAATCGCTTTGGACTGCCAGTTCAAAAAAATATCCCAAAGAAAATTTGTGGGGTGATGTATAGGCAAAACTTTCAAATGAAAATTTTTCAAACTTGGACGAATTGTGGACTGCAGCTCAAGAAGCTTGGTATTTATTCCTAAAGAGAGGTGTCAAAGGCTTGTGGAGAGCTCGAGTCGAAGATGTGAAGCGGTCATACCAAATAAAGGATTTAGTACAAAATATTAAATATCTTCAGTCATTTACATGTAGATTTGGCTTAGTTCTAATATTAAAACCAAAAAAATTCCAAATTCTAGTATTTGTGCTATTTATATGACCAGCTCATTACAGCATTTTTTTAAAATAATTCGAAGATTTAATTTAAAATCTTTTTTTTTAACTGAATTGTTAAAACACTAAGTTAAATTTATGTATCTCCATAGTTCTGGAAAATAAGTTCCTTTCAATAAAATTGATTTTTTTAAACTTAAGAAAAAATGTGCTATTTAATTGATCATAACTGTACTTAAACTGAAAAAAATTTCGAAATTAAATCCAAACTTATTGTTAGCACCAATTTGGCTACAAAAAATACTGATGATTACAGTTCAGCTTAGCTTGGAAAGTGCTCCTTAACTAAAAATTAGCTAGCACCATACATAGGTAATCTACACATTTGTAAGCAAGAAGGTAATGCGTTAAAAACAATTTCTTAGAAAAACGTTGTTTTTTGTTTAGTTTCTTATCTATGCGTTTTTTTTTTTTTTCCTTTTTTATTTATTTTTTTGTAATAATTCAAAGATACGCGACTGTCAGAACCACACTCTGCATTATGTTCTTTGACAGCTGCGTCGTGTACTTTTGTATTTTGTACGACTACCCAAGCATACTACGGTAAATAAAAGTAAAATTTTAGAAAAAGCAAATATTTTTTTTTTTTTTAATTTTTTAAAGTAATGTGTAAGAACTTTAATTATTTAAGTACATAGTTGCATGTGTGAATATTTGTACAACCACTACAGTGCAGCAAAAAGCCTTATCTTAGATACATGCTTACATATGTATTAAATGTATTTTGACTTTTTATTTTAATTACTTAGCAGCTTATTTTCTGTAGCATGAATAATTTCAATTTGTGTGAGTATATCTAAAAAATTGTATTAAAGCCAGATACATAGCTAATTTGCAGATAGTTATCTATAAAAATTTTATAAGAATTTTTAATTAGATTATATGTTGTAGAGTTGATTAACGCTAAAAATTTAATTGGATAATAAAATAGACCCTCTCAGTATATTTCAAATTAATATTTAAAAAAAAAAAACATTTTTCTGAAAATAATTTTTAGATTTTTCATTTAAAACAAAATTAATTCTATGAAAAATAACAAACAGTAAGTCTTTCGCAAACCAATATTTTGTTGTGTATTTGAAAAACCATTTTATTTGTATACAAAAACTTTAATTGAAGCATCAATTTCATACTGAACACCATTTAGTCTGCAAAAAAAACCACGAGCTAAATTCAATTAAAACCAAATAAAAATCTTGAAAACAACATGTGGTTCTATGTATGTGTAAACAAAAACTAAAATAGAATGAAAAATGTTTTCCACAAAAGCGAAAATAATGCAACAACAGTCAGTATTGTGGAATATATGTTGGAATACAAGTTTGCGCAAGGCCGGTTTCAACATACAGCAGCAAATTCAAAAGGGCCACAAATTTGGGACGCGCTGTGCAACAAAATTCCAAGAGTTTTTCATCAATTTTGTTCCAAAAAAGAGAAGTTTTATTTTTATTTAATTTTTTTAGTGTCTATGAACTCAATTACAGCGGAACAGCAAAATAGCATGCATCATCGTACCCTGTTCCAGCCCTGCATTTTCGTATTCACGCAATAATGGACACACACAGTGTAACCAGTAATTGGTAAGCAACATGTAGTGAGCAACAGCAACCGCTAACCAATCACCAAAATATGCAGTGATGGATACATTTAATTAGGCTTTACCATTGGAGTAGTCACAGACGTTTCATGCTATCCCATGAATTTTGATACGCACACAGCGTTAACGCAAAAATTTCTAATCAAAACTATCAAACATTCGATCAATATATTGCAAAATGTGGCTAGAAGTCTATTGATGGTTGAATTTAAATTTTTAAATTTCTATCCATTAAATTACGTACACGGCGATTTATGATTGACTTTTGTTTGCTGTGTGAAATAAAAGTTACTCATACGACATGTTGTTTATTAATTACTTGTGATGTGATTTTTAAATACCTATAGCTTCTACATAAATAATGATAAACTAATAATTTAAACACCGTATTAAAGATAAAAATTCTAGCTTTAAATAATTTAGCTAAGTTTTGAAAATTGATTGAAGCAGCTAAGAAATTAAACCAAAAATAGTTTTACAT
Source organism: Tricholauxania praeusta (assembly GCA_949775025.1). NCBI lineage: Eukaryota > Metazoa > Arthropoda > Insecta > Diptera > Lauxaniidae > Tricholauxania > Tricholauxania praeusta. The sequence continues at coordinate 15,464,995 of OX459031.1, read as the reverse complement.
ACTTTTTCGATTTTGGCCCATTACACGTGTAACGAAAATAAAAAAAAAAGTTGATTTGTTTGAAACTTGGTATTCAAGTGCCTCATGTTGAGGCAATTTGATCCCTGAAATTTTAGAGCCCAAGTCACATTACACTGGCAAACACACACGAACGGTCAGGAAATTGAAAATTTTGTTTTGATCTCAAACTTATAAATTTCGTAAGCAAATGGACGGCTATATAGAAACTTCAGAAAAATTTTAAATTTGTAGCATTGTTTCTGAAGAGTTCGATAAAAACACTTTCAAATTTGTTAAAATAGGTTTTCACTCTTTTATGAGGCTTTAAATATTAAAATAAAATTTAGGAAAGTTTGACTTTTTTGATATTTTCTTTGTACTTTTCTTACAAGGTTGAATCTTCTATTCTTAAATGCTTTTCGTCTCGTAATGAGACAACAATCGATGTAGCAGATTTCTGAAGAAATAAATTGATTTTTCTTAAGCTCAGTTTTGATAAAAACTTGGGGAAGTTGCCTACAGTTTGCAAATTTCATACAAAATATGATGTGAAGAAATTAATCACCAAATTTAGAGAGATTTGATGAGTTAGTGATATTAGGCACTCTGCAAGGCCTTCAAAAAGTCGTGAGAGTATTCCTAAGGGTACGGGAAAATCAATATGGTACCGTGTTGAAAAATTGGAAATTTCAAAACTGTCGCACTTTGGGTTCAGTAATTTCACGAGTAACTGCTGAGCAACAAATGCATCCACAACGTGTCACTGCATGGTGCGGACTTTGAGCTGGTGGCATCACCGGAATATACTTCATCGAAAATGCGGCTGGTTAGGCAATAAAAGTTATTGGTGCTCGTTATTGTGACATGTTAGTATTTTGGGACTGGATTGCAAGATATGGATATGAACAACATGTGATTTCAACAAGACGATGCCATACAGCACAATAAATAATTCAATTACTGCCTGACTTATTTTCTGGTGGTGCAATTTCCGGTATTGGTTATCAGAATTGACAGCCTATATCATGTGACTTAACGTCGCTGGACTCTTTTCTTTTCTTATCAACGAAATTCAGCCACATTTATAAAAAAAAGGGTCATGGAAATTTTCGCTTAAAGAGTGCGATAGTGTCAGCAAAGCCATGGAAGCCATTTAACCCATTAAGTCCCAAGCCAAAACTACTGGACCAAAATCGATTAAATTTCATCCAGAGGCTACATTTGAACCGTAGGTCTGAGCTTTGATTTTTAATTTTTTTTTATCTACTCAGGTTGGGGCTCAGGCGGGTGTCCGATTTATCGACCACTGGCCACAAGCGATATCAAAAAATACAAGAAAAAACAGTTAAATAACCGAATCACGCCAAATAAAAAATAATGTGTGCTGGTAAAGATCCGAAACTAACATATTAACTAAGCGCTTAGGCGATACCGCTATCTGGCTCACTTGCAAAAAATGCAAAAGTTACTGCTCGAAAAATCGACGGCTGGGACCTAATGTGTTAATCGATATGCTATTCAATACATAATTCAATATTGTATACTTTATGAAAAAATAAAAAATTTATAAATTTTTAGTCAAAAACCTGTAGTTTTTATCAAATAATCTTTTTGCGTAAATTTAGCCACACCCTTTATTTAGTACACATGTCCTGAGAATTGAAAAAGTTATGGAAGTGAAATTTAGTAACTAAATATTTCGCATAAAATAATGCAAAAGTAGGCGTGGCGTCGCCTACGTCACATGACAAGTTTTTGTTGTTTCCATTTGTAGAAAACAAATCCAACGATTTAAAAATAAAACTTTTAAGAAAGATTGTTCAGAAGATTGAATTAGGATTCAGATTGTTAAAGTTTCAGAAAGAAGGCGTAGCAACTACCAAAAGAAGAAAGCTTGTCATATCTCTGAAACTATAAAGGAAATTTTGGTTAAATCAACTTAAATCTCATTTTATTTTCTTAAGAATGGGCGATATCAGACGAATGGGTGTGGCACACACTACAAGCCCACTTTCTACAAAGCTCGGACGGCATGATACGGACCCAACGTAGTCGTCTCTAATGGAATTTTATGTGTGAACAAGAAACATCAATAGCTTTTAGTAAACAAAAACTGCATGGGGTCGAAAAGGTAGGCGTGGTCTCATCCAAATAATCAAAAATTTTAACATGTGGATTATATAAGAACCACTGAAACTATTGAAACGATGCTTCATATGTGGTGCTATTCTTGTCATAGGGTCCCAACGTGAATTTCTTTTACTGCTCTCGAGATAAAACTTCACAAGATTAAAAATCTCCTAATCTTATTTTTTCTTATAGATATAACAGCTTCCTAAGTCTCCTGAATGTCATTCAAGTCGTTTCAAAAATATTTTTTTTCTTTTGAGAATATCGTTCTCAACAATATGTTTTCAGAGAAAAATATTTTTAAAAAAAAAAGCATTTTATTAACTTCCCTTGGAAATATTAAACATACGATTTTTTTAAATTTATTGACGTTGAAAGATTTACGAAAAAAAACCCTATAGTGTCTAAGATTTAATTTCTAATAAAAGATCGTGATATTGTAAGTGAACACAAAAAATAATTAATTCTAAAATCATTAATTAATTCTAAAAATAAAAAGAACAAAGTTTTAAATAATGGAGCCATAAAATATGCACATACTGGTCAAAGCAACAAACAAACAGCCGGCTAAGTTTCCACAACTAAATCCATTAGACACAATATATCAAATGCTTAAAAGTTTGTAGAGATGTCATGTCGTAGCGAGTTAAATGAACTGATTGAATTATCCCCACTGAATTGCAGTAACAATGAAATAAATAATAATAATTTTATTAAGATTTATATGTTGTTGTGGATTTTCTTTTATCTCATTGCTATTGTAAAAATTAATTTAAACAATTCGCATCTTAAATTGCCAGAGTTTTATAGGTGTAGACGTACAAGAGATATGACAGTAAAACACTGACAGACAGACAGACAAACAGACAGACGAACATATCGTATGAAAGTAGCTATGATTGCGGACTTTGTTGGCGCTCAGAGTTTATATTTACAATTCAGATTCAATTTGGCATTGAATTTCGTGAGTTATTTGCATGACATGCATGTCGTCTGTCTTATGTTGATTTGAGATCTTCAAAAATCAACCTCACTTATCTTGGCACTTTTCTTATACAAAAAAAAAAAAAAGCAATGAGTTTTCAATGGGTTGTCAAAAAGTAAATTGGTGCTTAAGTGATAAATGAAAACATTTAAGAATCACATGCTTGGAGTAAGTGAATGTATGCCACATTTAATTTGAGTTACAGTTCAGTGGAGTTGTCTATATTTTGAGCTGCTTTTAATGCACAATTTCGGGTATGAAGCAAAATATTTTTCCAAAAAAAAAATTTATTTTTCTTTATTAAAAAAGCCACGATTTTTATGATTTCTTTGTTATCATTTTCAAACAAAAACAGAATTCATTTTCAATCCAAATTCCAGCAGTATCTTTAAGTTTGCTTCAGGTCCACCCTGTGTAGGCAATGCATTTTTAAGTCTTACGCTTGACTAGTTATTTTCCAATGAAAAAAGGTCAATGTCACTCTTTAATTTTTATTGGCGTACGTTCCAAGCATATATTTTGTCGTATGTATAGTAAGTAGCATATATATTATATTTTTTTTTTATTAAAAATTCTTATAAATCATAATACGAAATATTGCTGTTTTGCTTTTTTTTTTCTCTACCGACTTTCATTAACTTTCCTTTTATGACCGCACTAGCATATTTTCTTACTTTTTGATTAATAACTATGTTCAGCGCATTAATATGTATGGCATTTAATGAGCTCATAAATTCTGTTTTATCTTTGACTTATTATAAACCATGCACTGTGGCCGAAATGTTGACCACTTGCTTACCATTGCAAATGAGCGGATTTTGTTGTGAATGTTGGTCCCGCTATCATAATTTATTATTGGAGTCATCTAAAATATTAAAGTATAACTTCTTTTAATTCATAACGACAATAAAAGTTTGATTTACACATTGACAAACATGTGTCTATGATTTAGTTTAGGGAGTTGCGAAAAATTTATAAAAATACTTATAAGACTCACGCAGAAGTCGCTATGTGTCTTAGAACCAAATTGTGTCTAAGACTGTATCTACACATAAGCTTTAAATATCTTTTTTTTATGAGAAATGATCTGTGTAAAAGGGATAAAAATCGAATAAAAAGCTATGTTCGAGTGGCCATACTTCGGTGAATTTTTAACGGAAAATTTTTATTTGACTCAGCATTTTAAGAGAAATTTTGTCTACTTTTTTTTCTGCAGTGCAATGCCTGTACCTATCTCTGACCTAAAAAAAGTTATAGGTAAAAAAAAACAAAGTTTTGTTTTTTTTTTTGTTTCAACATTTTTTGCATAAAAAAAATGTTCTAAAATTTTTTAATAAGCCATTTCTATGGGAAATTTAATTTTCTACAAAAAGTTTTATACAAATTGTATCAAAATTTTGCTTCGTTTGCAAGATATATTGAAAAAACCAAGAAGGGTATATTTTCACCCATATCTCCAATTTTCACCTCTAACTTAATAGCACTCTGCGGTTTTTTCTTCCTAAATGACCCATTGACCGATTGCTGCAATAAAAACCCGAGAACGTTTTATTTTCGATAGCGTCCTGTTTTTTACGACATAATCAATAACCTATATTGACTTAAATTCTTTTTGAAAGCTGCTTAAAAACCCAACGTTGAAAAATTTTACAAACAATGAAACAAAATTGGAAACATCAAAGTCTTACTTGATTTATTATTTGTAGTGCTACTGCCTAGGCAACACTCACTTATTTTAAATCACCATTAAAATAAATCAAATTTTATCTATAAAATGATACATACATATTCTACATACATACATTTCTTTTTATAATTTTTACAAAAGTTACAGCCCTTTCAAAGTGTGCTCACGATAAATAACTCAATTCTTTGTGATATAAATTAAATGTTGCTCATACGCCCCGTTGCACAAAGTATTGTATATGAATAGCAATGGAAGTAATATTTGCTGGGGAAGTACTTTTTGAATGGTAGCAAATTTTATAAAAATTATTAAAATTTAATCACTTAAAAAGCTTAATTTTTTTTAAGGCTAAAGCACTTGGACTTGTTAGAAGTGCACGAATATTATGAACTTTGTCAAACTCACCGATTTTACACAAAGTCTTGCAATTGTGCCAAGCGCAGCAATACTTTTAAAGCATTTCTAAGTTTCATTAGCCAAGTAATTAATTTTCCCAAAGTTTTTTCATTGGAACAAATCAACGAAAAGTTTCGAAATTGGGAGTTTTACACGTTTGAATGGATTCAGATCAAATACTACATTGGAAATGATAAAAAAGTTTGAAAATAAAATTTAGAAATAATTTTTCGAGTAAAATCATATTTTTACAAAAACAATGTTTATGTTTCTTTACCATCCACGCAGTTTTTTTATTTTTTTACAGACTTTGTCTACAAATAATATCATAATACATTTTAAAGCCGATTTTTAGGAGTACTTTGACTTACCAATTAAATTTGGTTAAGACTCACTTGTGTGCACTGGTAATTAGGAAAAAAACTTTATAATTAAAATTCTATTTGAATCTTTACTTATTTTTCGCAAAATATTTAAGTAACTGAGCAGAGTACAATTTTCTTTATAAGCCCACATAACAAAAATTGGCAACATCGTTATCTAACGGGGGTTATATTTAATAAGGTAAATGTCTATGTCGTCTGTCTATTGACGGCTTAAGCTGCCATCAACTTGTCTTAAAAGTCAAGAGGTAAGAGATGAAAGAGACTTCTAATGCATTAATGAGCGAGCAACACTGATGCACATGGAAACAGTCCTTATGGGATTGTTTATAAAAAATTATCTAGTCTAAAACAGGACAAAAATTTCATGGCAAGAAATTGACCGTAAGACTATTGTGTACATTCAGTGTGAAATTCCCCCGTTTACCATTTTATTTCGTCATCCTCAAAGTCACCTATAAATGCACTGCACCGTGTTCTTTTGAAGAAAAGTAGTTAGTTACTTAGATTGATTTTTTGAATCTACCTAATGCTAATGCAAAGCAAAAGGAATGGTTGGTCTGATAAATGACACTGAATGTATACCCGATCTAATGGGAACATACATATGTCGAAGTTTCCCTGGAGCACATGCCGTTACAGCATTTACTGCAAAGGATTAGGAAGAATAGCTTCACGATAGTCAGTTGTAGAGAGATATTCGCATTCACATTTAATTTCATCGTACTTCGTTGAACTTTGTCCAGCAGCTTCAAAAAAGTTTTTAAGATCCGACAAATGTGTAAGAGTCGTATTATTGTAGAGGTCGAATAAAGCAATACGAAAATAAACAGGAGTGAGTTATTATTCCACCGTTCAAATAACCCAGACACAAAGCTGCTACTTTTGACTTTAAGAATATATCATCTGGCCATCTCATCTCATCATCTTTCAAAAAATAAATGTTATCGTTGGGAAAAGAATGAATTGGATTGGGAGTGGTCTGTGTTCGAAATTAATACATAAAAACAAAGAAGACAGTCAGCGATAGGACATAGCTTTGAGAAATTTCAGCATTGTTGAAGTGTTTATTTGGGAAACCACCTATTAAAACACATATAGGAGCAGACATTGCAAAAATGTAATTACTGACTCCATATGTAAATAATCGATCAAACATCTTTGAAATAAGTATCTAGAGTTATCAGCAAACATTCACATATTGTTCTTACCAGCCCTCGGTAAGGAATGCCATCAGATCTCTGATAGAGCGGCCGCAGCTGAAACCATATTTGGAAACACAAAGTGCACTCCAAATAATAAACAAAAAGGATATTTACTACGCACTCCATAGCTTGGGGCTATGGTAATTACAGTTCCCTCTTTAGACATGAGCACAATTGGACATTTGCCTACTGTATTAATGCAATTACTAGGGGCAGAAGTAGGGCTAAGGCTCCAAGCACTGAACTAAGGGAGCTCCCAATATGATGAGATGTTGTGATGATGTTTTTAAGAAAGAAAATTGTCCATTTCAAAGTTAAATTTTATTTTTTTAATGTTTTGTTAAAACAGGAGCAATTTTTGGGACCAGCAAAGCCTTAAGCTGGCACTTGGTAAATATTAGAGTTGAAAACTTTACTGTTTAATTATGTATTGCTTAAAAATATCTGCATTGAATCTACGTTCCAATAGTATTACTGCAGCTAGAAATTCGAACATTCCATATTGTCAAATGTTGATTTTTATACAGTCAACAACGCTAACGAAAGTTTTTGTTTGAATACTAAGGAGAAACATTTATTATTTTCATTTTCAAATAAAAACATTTTTTTCTTATTTTATTTTGCGTTTGAATTTACTTTGCTAATTCTAAGTGCAAATCGAAATTATGAAAAAAATATAAAAAAAACACAAATATTTTGCATGGACGCTTCAAGTAGATAGATAAATAACCTAAATAATAGAAATTGCTCAAAAAAAAATAAACAGATCGCTTATAAATCATCAATTGATTAAAATTCATATTTGTTTATTTTAGCATTCCCAAAAGTAAACACACAATTTTTCTCACAACCATGCGAATAATGGAAGCAAAACACTCTTTGAAGAATTTTTATTTTTGCTCGTTAGAAAGCAGATAGTTAAAAATTTATTTATCGATTTTAGAATGAAAATTGACTTATGCTTTTAATTTATGTGGGTACGCGAAGATTAATGACCGAATTTATTTGCAAAACTTTGAAAACAAAAAAAGAATTAAATAAATAAACGCCAACCGATAGCCGCCTACTTATTTAGATTTCTTTGTTGAAATAATGTTTCAAAATGAAATTGTTGAGAAAATATTTTACCAAAAGATTTGTAGCAATCTTATAATAAGAACATATTGTTGAGTTTAATTCGATGATACAAATATTATACGATATTGCTGTTACAAAAAGCAGAAAAGCACAAGCTCTTCGATATTTTTATTGACAACATCAAACCGGCTTAAGAAGCTCAAGGACATTGCTGAAGTGCAAACAAACAGTTGTTGACTGTTACCAACAAGTAAGTAGCCTTATTCATATCTTTAATACATAAAGCTGTAATCCTTAAGAGCAGCAATAACAACTTCATCAATGTCAACTAAATTTGTTGTAAAATGAAAGAAAAATCTTTTCATTGACATAAATATTTTAATAAAAGGCGCAATTCATATGTAAACATCTTGGACCAGTTAAGTTGTAGCAATGATATACGTGAGTAGTGGGAAATTCCACAAAAACAGTGATATTATTTCTGCACTGAAATATTAGCGATTTTATATATGAAATGGTAGTTTAAGGTGTCAGCTTTTCCTAAATTTTTAACTACAGTCATTGCAAGTTTCAAGCATTAAAGTCTGAAAATTTAAAACAATATATATTTTTGTGAAATATCGGAACAAAAAATAATTTGTAATTATTTAACTGAGTGTACTGTTCAGTTCAGTGTGATATCAACAATAAAGTTATAAAAATAAAAACAACAAAATCTAGCTGAAGTTAGTCATACTTGTCTATTTCTAAATGGAATCATCAGTGACCTTCAAGCCTGATATGTTTTCCTTTTTGCATAGATTTGTTGAGAATCGAAGCACGAAGTAAAACAAAAACAAATTCTGCAAGAAAAGTGTAATATGAATTACAATAACAAAGACACAGCACAAAAAAAGAATTCTGGTTTTGCTTTGTTTCACATTTTGCTACGGTTCTCAACAAATCTATGCAAAAAGGAAAACATATCATGTTTAAAGGTCACTGATGATTACACTTAGCAATGAATGAAACTAAGTACATAGTATGACTAGCTCTATCTATTTTTTTTTTTGTTGTTTTTAAACATTATTTGAAAACAATTAAGGAATTGAAAAAATTGCTCACACACATTAATTCAATAAAACCACACCAATCGATGTGAAAAGGTCGAAAATTAATTTAAGATTTCGTAAGTGGCTGTTTTTCAGCAATCGATGAAATCAAATTTTATATCATTGATTTGGATTTCGGTATCAACACGCCACGGTTGTTCAGTCCCATCTATATTTTACTGCTGCTGAAGAACATTTGGAAGGGAAAGGATGGGATTTCAATGTTATATAATCATTAATGGCTAAATTGAAAAATGGCCGTGGAAAAAAATGACTTCTTGATACATCTGTTTTACCGTTGGAGCTCAGAATTTTAACGTTAAAGGTGATGAGCGAAAACCGGTGCTATGCTCTTTAAACTATGAATATAATGTTCAAAAAAAGTTGGGCTTTTTGAAAAATATGTATTATGATCGTTTCTTGACCTTAGCTTAAGAACAATCCTCCAAAATATCAATGCTTCGTAAAAAGGATGTCATCAGATTATTGGGGCGTACTGTTTTTCTTCGCAACTACTTATATCATTTTGAGGAAATTGGGTCATAAGCCCCAAAAAAAAAATAGGAATTATGATTGTCCTAAAGTCCTAAAATCATTTTAGGACCTACGTCCGTGTGTGATATAATAACAGAGTTAAGCTACTACAGCTATTAGCCTACTTAGCTATTAAGTTTGAAGACTTAAGTCGAATAAACCGATTTTATTTTTTTGCCTTTTCTCACCATTGTGTGCTTCATTTTTATATCGATAAAAGTAAATTAACACGGACATTTTTTTTTTTTTGGTTACTGCCACAAAACACTTAAGTATACATTATAGTAGTTAGCTTCATAAAGAAACAGCAAACTTTGTCGTGGACCACTCTCATGTCACTACAGTTTCACTACATAAATGTACTTATGATCCTAAAGTCATTCAAGTTCTAAATGAAAACTTAATCATTTCAATAAGAATTAAACTTCTTATGGAATTATCATAGTCTTGGCATCTTCGGAAGACATAAAAATTTTTACTTATAAGCCAAACAGTAAATTTTTCATGCCTATTCACATGGAAAAATGCTACCAAGTGAAGCATGTTATGCTGAATTCTTTTTGCGTTTAACACTTGAGCTCAAAGCAAATTGAAAATGTTGCAGTAATAAAAATCGGAAAGCGACAAAAGTGGGCAGGACAAATAGCGGATGGTAGCAGCTATGGAAGGAAACAAAATTCCCAAGGAAGGAAGTTACTTTAGCGCCATAGCTGCCGTTATGCTGCCGAGTTATGAAATGCTCCTTATTAAATATTAAATTGAAATTGTGCGCCATTTACTGTGTTGTGTTGTTGTGCATTTCGTGATTTTGTTAGAAATATAAATTTAAGTTTCGTCCTGCTGTCGTACAATTTGCAGACGGAATTCAAACCGGAATTTAGTTCTTTCTGGCCATGGTAATGTGAAAAATGCAAAACTAACATAAGTTCATTTGCGTGTTCATGAATACTTAAAATGATGAACATTTCAATGTTTGCCATCAAATAATTAATAAACACAGGTGCTGTTATTGCTTGATGTGTGAATAATTTTTACATATTTTATTATAAATGAAACTGGCTTCATTTAGCTTTTGAAAACTAACATTTTTAATAGCAATTCATTCAATTTCATAAGGAACGGACTTATGTCACTTTGTGCAAAACGATTTGATGTCGCACTCACAAGTTATGATATTGAAGTACATAAAATTTCGAGTTTTTTCACATTTCTTGTGTTGCACTTATCGTTTTGAAACAAAAACTTTCGAAAAAAACTTTGAAAAGGTGAAACAACTTTATATTAATTATTTGAAGATTGCCTATTTCTATCTCATCAAACATAAACTGAAGCGCTCTCGAGTTAAGTTTTCAAATTAAGAGGCAATGCTTCAAAATTTTCTTTCGTGATATATCCTACTGTCCTCTTCCTATTTAGCACATTTGTACATAGTATCCTTCAGTGACAAACACACTTAAAAACTTCTGTCCAATAGGTATCAGATTCTTAAATTTAGTGAGCGGCATTTCATTAATTTTGAGCGGTGAATAAATCAATTGAGCTGCTAATCGTATGTTATTAAATTGTTTAAATAACTTAAAACTTGATAAAGTGACTATAAAATTGGCTTAGCGTTATATCATGAGCGGTGATTTATTCAATTTCGAGCTGTAAAAAAAAGTTTTCAATATTGAAAAAAAGAATTAATACTGAGAAAAAAAAAATGTTTAAAGGAGTGAGAAAATACTACTAACAATAAGTAGTAAGGCTGTGCAACGAGCTAATCGAACATGTTCGAAATTTTGTCACATGCAATGAGTCAAACTCGAACAGCTCGATTCGTTCGATTCAACTCATGTTCAGTTCGTTAGTTGTTCGTATCATACGATTCACGAATTTCTAGCAACTCGTTTGTTCGAGTTTTGAACTGTTCTGACTGAACTGTTTGAACGTTGCATGAGGTTTGCTGACGATTGCATTCGGATGTGTATTGCGTGTATATTGTGTGTATATATTAGTGTAATTACAACGATATTATACGCAAAATAGCGTGTTGTGAGCGAACACATCGAACTAAACAAACTGCGTTGAATCGAGCACAACGAATTTTGTTCGGTGCTAAAATTTTGTGAAAATCTCGAGAGTTTCGAGTTTGCTCGAACGAGTTCGGCTCGTTCCACAGCCATACTAAGCTGTGAATTTGTCATCTTGAGACTTTGCTATCTATAGTGCTGCTGCATTAAAGTCTGGATAAGTGGAGAGCCTATGGTTGTGGCTAAGGACTTAAAAAGTGACGTCGAAAAGATCAAAGAATTTTTTTTTTTCACATCTGTTTTGTTCTGGTCGTCTTTAAATTGATGAGCAAAATATCTCAATAATATTTTAAAATTTTATTTTTCAAAAATAAGACCTGTTAAGTTTTGATGAACAGAAAAAAAAAGCCAAAATTTGAACACTAGCAAACACGAGTTGCCACCTGGGGCACACGGAAATACCTTAGCGATACTACTGGTTGGGATTATATAATCAGGCCTATTCTGAATCTATTTCGGATTTGCTACGGAAACAGAATTGAAATTTGATGTTTATTTCAGAATCATACAAAAAAGGGAAATCCGTTCTTTTGTCGGAACTATAACAGCTCACGTTCGAAATTCAAACAAATTCCATAACTCCGATCATTAGATATAGAGGAGTTAGTGACATATAACTACAGACTTCAATTCCACTGACGTACTAAATTGAAATCAACTTGGGAAAAATTATAAAATTTAAAAAACGATGCGCTTGCCAAAGTAGTAATCAAAACCAGGGTTGCCAAGTTGAAAAGAACAAATTCCCAGCTTTCTAAAAAAAAATCTTCCCTCCTATCCTTTTGGGATACTTTTTTTTTTGATGTTTTTGGTCAGCAATATTAAAAAATTAATTCATAAAATGATAAAACCTTCAAATTTGGTATAGAAAAAACTTGGTTATCATATTTTTCAAAACTTTAAAGCTCATGTCACAAAAATCATCCGATTCCCAACTATTTCAGTAATTTTTGAATTCCTATCAGGTGTTTGAAATGAAATTCCGAACTTGACCAAGTCAATCCCGATCACTTGGCAACCCTAATTGAGCCTATTTTGCAACATTTCTTTACTATGCCAAATCGATTTTTGGATAAAGTGCTCTTATGACTCACCTTAATATTAAAATAAAGTATATAGAATGTTTTTGAGGGTAAATATTGCAAACTTTACGGATTTTTTTCTGCCGCTTTTTATTTTTTCCAAAAAACGTGCTTATCAGACTACCGAATATGCTGAAGAAATTCTCTTTTCATAACGGAAGGTTTTTATTGTTCTTGAGTTATACTTAATACAATTTTTGATGAGAAGGTACCACGCCCCTATTAAAAGCTGGAAAAACTAAAATTTTCTATATGTATATTGTTTTATTTAATTGAATTTTAACCGAATTTACAGTTAATTGCAGTAACCGATATTCATGTGAATTTTCACAAATCGGTTAAAGCATTTTTTTTAAGCAAACATGACAAAGATAACAAATGGAACAATTTAACCTGGTAATTGTATTGTATTGTTTTAATTTTGACATACACAATTGGTCATCAAGCAGTTGAAGAAAAAGCGACCAAAACATTAGCAATAATTTTTTAATTTATTCTTTTGGAAGATGGGATCACAACACCTTAAATGGTCACCATATGGTACAAATAAATTTTTTTTTATTCTTTGCCCACGGAATCTGGCGCAAGGACCTTTAATTTTTTTTTTTTTTTTTGCTTCTCAAATTGAACAGCAAACGTGGCATAACAACAAAGACATCTTTCGGTTGGCCGGAGCGGCCTTTGTTACGCTAGCGCATGAAAAAAATTCCGAAGAAAACTCCTACGGACACTGAACTAATTAGATGTAAAGTACAATAGCTGCCTACTTAAAGCGATAAAATCAATAAGAATGCGTACAAAATCATAACACTTTAACGCACATGCAAAACAACTTAGCAAATCATTCAACAAAGTGCATGAATTCAAGCAAATTAATACACATAAATCCATAAGATTGTCTAACAATAGTAATGAATGAAAGTATCTTATGGGAGTAGCTACCAACAGCTGTTACCATTGCCAAGCGACAACGAAAGCAACAGTTGTAAGCGCTGTTGCTTTGCAGTAGCAACAAATTAATGAAAAATTAAAAGCATCTGCAACTACAATATAATGAAATATAGCTGAATGAAAGGAAAATTTAGAAAAAAATTTAGAAAAAATTATAAACGTAATTTTAAAATTTACACACAAACACGTAGTGCAAGGCGTGCCAATGATTTGCAAATGCAACTTTTGCAATGACAAATACAAAATTCAAATTCAAGAGATGAATAAACAAAATACAGATAGTACTACGATATCTATGGATATGAGCATTTATTAATTTTTTTTTTTTTTTTATTGAATAAACAGCTACCCAAGTTCAAGTATACGACGGTCTTAGCAATTTCAAGAAGCTTTCAATTACTGGAAAATCTGCAGCGAGCGAGCATTTAATATGTTCTTAGCAATATATATTTCAAGAGAGAAAGTAAATGCTCATAAGTCTCATAAGTAATTCTCACAGTAATAATAATCGATGAAAATTAGCAAAAAATCACCGAAAGGTTTCTCTGCTCAATGAGCAAGGTTTCGGAAAACTATGCGATTCGCATTTGCGGCACATTTGCAGGAAAAGCAGAAAAGTTCGCTGTAAGAGGCTTAAGAATATTATAAATTGGAATTGAACACACCATAAGAACACAGGTTAGTTCGAGTAAACAAAAAAAAAATTAAGAAAAATATTTTGAAATGCTGTGAATATTTAAGGAAGGGCTGTCTCCAAGAAAAGCCTACAGAATTAAATAGCGATTCTCTTAAAAATTAAAAATAATTAAAGACACTAGAGATTTTTAAACAAATTATGCGAATTGATTCCAGTGTGCGCCATATTAAGTTTTCAGTAAAAGAAAACAACGTCCCCTATCCAACTAAATAAAAAAGTGCCTACTATTGTTCCCACCTCTTATTAAAACAATGAGCTAGAAAGGTATTCTTCCTCGTGGAGTGGCTCTGTCATGAGCATCTCTACATCTTTATAAGCGCCTACAAGTGCATTCATCATTATTTTGTTATTCCAAAGTATGTAAACAAAAAGTTAAAAGTCAAAAGTGCTTATTTCAAAGATGCCGTCGCACTTGTTCAAGAATACATACTATGCCAAAGTCAAAGAACTTATGAAAGTTCAAAAAAAAAGTGCCCTCAACGAAGAACCTCTTAAGTTTTTCTTTATAATTTGTCGTTGTTAATTTCATTTTAAGTTATTTGTTTTTTTCCTAAAATGAGGCGTAGTAATGGTACTCGTAGCTGCTATATGCTTTGTCAAAATAATTATTAAAGTTTTTCTTAATACGTACGAGAGTGTACTCATCATCACTTTGATAAATGAAACTTTTTAAGCGAATTTACGCATTTAATGCTCATTTAATTGGTAACTTTTAAAGTAGCTAATTTTTCATTTAAATTATTTCAATATGGACTTTTTTGCGACATAAGATGTTGCTTTGCTTTCAGGCAGTGAAGTATGTGCAATCTTTTAGCTTCTTTTGATCATATTAGAGTTGCTTTAGGTAGCTCAATTTACAATTTATAAAAAATAAATTGCAAAAAAAAATTTACCATATGAAAGTTTATCAAACTTCAGTCTTGAAACTTTTTTTCAAAAAATTTATCGATATTGTTCGAACATATCGAACATATCTTATGTGTATTTCATCACACATAAAAGATAATGTCAATGAAATTGTCTAGCTATCATAGCAGTCGATGCATTCGAGTTAAGCTTTGATTGCTTTTACAAGAAAAAGTTCTACGACGTTAAATCGCTTGAACTTGGCGGCCTGTTGACGCCACTAAAAAAGGAAATAATCATGACTTAATTTTCCTAAAAACATGAAAATCCGATAAAAAATAGTTTGATTATAATCAGACTGGACTTAAAATTTGCTGAATGAATAACAATTTTTTATAAAGAATTTTGAAGAAAATCGAAAACTATATACATTGTTAAAAATGACGATTTATTTTGAAAATTTAAAATCTTATAGTAATATCCTCATGAAAAAAACTAAAATATTTTTTATGGAAAGTACGTTCAAAAACGAAAATTTTGTTAAAAAAAAAAATACAATTTGGCTTGTTATTTGCGAAGTTATGAGCATTTCATAAAAAAAATACAGTTTCAAAAAATGTATAACTCTTACATAGCTTGATAAGAAATTTAGAAAATCTATGGAGAATACTCGCAACCACAACAAAAACTTTTGATTTTACTTACAAAATAATAAAATTTTTTTTTGTCACAATAACTTTTGATTTTATTTACAAATTGATAGTTGAAAATTATTATACAAAACTACTCTTTAAAACTTAACGTAACATAGAACACAGCCTGGCAACATCGTCATCGTTCTTTGCTCCCATACACTTATAAACATTTGATATCGTATATGTACAATGCAAGTAACAAAAAAGTTATTTCGAATCAAAGCACTACAAAATATGAACATGAAAAGTTTATAAGTGATAAATCGTTTGTTGAAATGAATAAGTGTTTGGGACAAAAGACAAGTGTTTGTCGAAACACTTCCATAAATTGAATTGTTTGACTGAAATATTTTGACTATTTGTCTTAAATAATTATATCATTTAGAAGCAACATTTTATGAAATGTTTTGTTAGAAGTAATTGAATCACTTGCCACAACTTAACATTTACTTGTGTCAAATACATTGGTTTTTCTTATATTGTCTACAATAGTTTAAGACAAAAGTTAAGTGTTTGCTTGAAATAATAAGTGCTTATATTAAGCATTCGGTAATTTGCTACAAACGCTTTCTAAACAATCCTTTTTTTGAGTGTTATATTGAAATGGTTTGTAACGCTTTGGCAACAACACATTTGTGCTAAAGAAGATTATTGCATGTTAATTTTTTTTACTTTTTAAGGTTAAGTATCCTTTGTCATAGGATTAAATTTTTGCGAAACTTAACACGAAAATAGTCGTTTTCTTTTCTTGAACTCTATGTTGTCATTTTCTTTCTTCTGATTTGTACCGTTTGTATTTGTCTTCGAAGTTCAAAGGACAAACTCTCTTGTAGTTGCGGGCAACAGCTGTACCCATAATCCACCAAAAATAAATCTCTTAATGCTAAAAAGGAACTAAGCGCCCAATAATTTTCGGTGATTTTTCATAATGAATATTTTTCAACAATAACTATGCCTTTGGGCAATCCTTCACTGTGAAAGTGCCATTTTTTGAGCGTTTGTGCGTCTTATGCGTTTGGCTGATTATGAGTACAGCCGCGGGCAACAGCCAGTACTTAAAAATTTAAGCTAAAGGCTCTTTAACATATTTAATGGTCTTGGAACAAATGTAGAATAAATTTCCAAATACGTATATTGCACTAAAAGATTTAAAAGTTTTTGCGCCGTTTATAACGTGAGAAAGAGACATATGACACATTACATGTAGCTAACATTAAAACCACCCTAATGCACTGATGTGTACTCGCACTCATTACACATTCACCGCTAATTAGAAATCTAATGAATTGTTAAGAAATTGAAAATCACTGCCATTAGGGAAAAGTTAAAATTTCAAATTAAGAGCTTTTTGATTAACATGTCGGTACAACACAGAAAAGGTTAAGCCTATTTTCATACTCATATTACTACTACCACGTAAATATATTAAGATGATATAGAGAGGAAATTCTTTTGATATGTCGAGACAAAGCAATTACATTGTGCCCCCCTACCTTAACAAAAGCGTTCACATATAGGAAGTTGGCTGCTTTATATAGAAATAGCTTTATTGTTAATTAATTTTGTTCTTTGAAAGCAAAACTTAAATAAGCGCTACGCTAAAAATTTCGGTTATGGATATAAAGTAAAATTTATAGTCAAAAGAGACCATACCCTCTACAGTGACATTGAAGCAACTTCGAGAGTGAAGTCAAAAAATCTGAAAATCTTCCGAAAACAAACGAATTTCAACAATTTTTTCGATACCAATGATATCGTTGGCACCAGAGCCTAATAGAGACCGCGAACTCTACTTTATGTTGAAAATACAGCAGCAGCGATTAGGGAGATTTGACTCGTCAGCTCAAACCGGGGCATTCGTTAGTTAGAAACTTTCCTTCTGCAGAGAATCAATAACCCATTAGCATTGTGTGAGCAAGAAAAAAGAGTCATCAGTTGCTAACTTTTTTTCCATTTAACGCAGGATCAACAGCACTTTAAGTATGTTAAAAAATACTTTTAGTGTCCATGTTTTTTTCTTATAATTTAATTGCTTTTATATAATTTAAAAAACATAATAAATCACAAGCACATGGTTGCACATGAGCATTATTTTTGGTGATGAGCTAATGGAAAAATTAAAGGATTTTTAAATAAATTTACATTCGGGTAATTTAATTTAATTAATCCTTCGCCTCATCACTGCCATCGCAACACAATTTATGTCGCTGTGACATACATTATTTGGTGATGAGATTTTTTAAAAATTGAATTATGATGACATAAATTGTAGCATAAATACGCTTTTCTTCTTAATATACCATGAGAAAAGTTGCCTATAAATTTTTGTATAATTTCAAAAACTCAAAAATAACAGTAGATCACACTGACATAATATTAACATCGACTTCACATAATTTTTTTTTCGAGTTGATGGCAACACTGACAAAAGAACTAGTCGAAAAATTGAGAGAATGTGAAAAAGCAGAGAGTTAAGATCGCGCAAGAAAATGAACTTACAACTGTGAGAAACTTTTTGTACCCTACACTACATTCCATTTGTGACGCATAGAAGGGGGCGTGACAGGTATAGGGAAGTACATATATTCTGAGTCAATTTAGTCATGTCCGTTTGTCTGTCAGTGGAATTACGATTACAGGAAAACCAACCGAGCGGGATAATTGAATCAAATTTTGTACATGTCGCTATTCTGTAAAATCGAAATTAAGACAAACGAACGGCGGCAACATATAAGGTTGAGGCTTTTTATGCCTAAATATTATTATTAATATATATAATTACTGGAACTGGAAAGGTTTCAAATCGGTATCGGGAATATCGGTTGATTTTGTTTTAAATCGGTAGGTATCATAAGATGAAAACGGAAGGCATCGGAAATAAACAAAAATTTCGGATGATATCGGAAGTTCATTAGAAAGATGAAATTATGTTGCAAAACATCGGAAAATATGGGAGAGCGCGATATCGAATTATATTGGTTGATATCTAAAGGTACCGAAAGACATACAGTATGAAATTTAGCAGCTGGTATTTATTATTTAATCATTTGTTTGCACACAAATTGTATAAAGCCTCGTGAAGAAAAATTTAACACGAACGCGATCAAGTCCATTGGAAAGAGCATAAAATTATCCATACAAAATTTCTAATGCACTTTTTTCGTGAAGTTTCATTTCCCTGTTAATTTAATAGGAAACAAACTGTTTGTGCCATTCACAGGTTTGATTTAGGAAGCTGAAATTTTGTGAGGACTTTCTTTAGGTCCAATGCTAAGCATATTATTTTTTAATTATTATTATTGTTATTTTTAAACAAAAATGCTTTTAAAAATCTTCAAAAATTTCGCGATCACCAAGAAGCCGCAAAATTGGCACACATATGCACGCAATAAAAAAAATTTATGGTTCTGATTCTCGAAATTAAATTTTGTTGACTTTCCAATGAAAAGTTTATGGTATATATACTTAATTACTATTAAAGCCTCTAAGTAAATAGCAAATTTTAATTATGTTTTTTACTAATGCGCCCAATCTTTATGAGTTAGCTGAGGTTGCATAGGTTGATAAGATAAAAATATTGATGAAGATGAAGAATGTATAAAAGCCAAAAATTTTAAAATTAAAATTCAAGTTACATTTTCAACTCGACTTTCAACATGGCGGACAGTTTAAATTCTGTAGCAAAGATTTTGCTGCTAGTGCTATCGGTAAACTGTGCGCTTAGTGCAACATTGAACACCTCAATTGGTGCGGAGCAAGCAACTTCACCATATAATACCAACAACTGTAGTAATTCTCATTTGAAAGAAATCGTTGATTTCATCTATCGCAACAACAGTGACAATTTCTATGACGTATTACGATTCGCAGAAACTAGCACTGATCCCAACTATCAGGCGGATATCTTAATAGTAACCTTCAATATTATGTATGAATCAAAACAGATGTTCAATCCATTTAACGCACTACGATTTTACAATACAATCGAAGTATTTCTCAACTTCAATAAGTGGAGTTTGGAAGATAAACAACTAACAGAATTGAAGGCCATCAACAGCTATTTGCTATTTGATCCTATAATAGAAAGAGGCGCAGATATACTCACATCTGCGGTATTATCAAACTCATACAACTTCACGCTATTTCGAAATTGGTGCGACGATTTGCATGCAAGTCCTGATTTGGTATGGCATTCTGTCGTCAGTAGAATGGTGAATAGGGTACAGTGGACTTTAACTAATGGAGAGCTTGTGTCACGACTGTCCAACTTTTCTGTATATTTAAGGTTTAATATAGAGGCGATGTTAGTGCTTGTTGAGGAATATTATGAAGTGCAATTTTATGGCATAGATCAAATGGTGCATCTTAGCAAGTTATACGAACTCAAACAACATCGTGATTATCTGCAAGTTACCGATTTGATTACGCAAAGCCGTGTTGATAGGTGCTTCCCAGCAAAAATTACAGAATTATATAATGGAAAAATATGCCTGAGTCAAAAAATGACAAATGGTTCAACATTTTATATGCAGAAATGTGAATTTACCGATAGGCTATGTATTTACATTAACACAAGTGCTATTGGCAAAAGAGTGTTTAATACAGAAATGACGGGTAATCTTACTGGATTTAGATTTAGAAGCGTGTGGTCCAATTTAAATCCAATATACCTGAAAAACGGTGAAGCCGAACAACCTGGGGGCTTTACTTTAAATGTTTTTATTCCAGCTGCTAGCACTGGTTATCAATTGGATTGGAAAATACATCTCGACAGTGGACATTTAGTTATACAAAATATGAACCGGACATTAACACTTTGCGCTGGTAGCACTTTGGCTGCCACTCAAGGTGAACGTGCTGAGTGGTATACCTACACTAGAAATAGCACACTTTACGATGCCTACAAAGAAGAGTGCAGGTGGGATGTTGAGGATTGCAAAGATGTGTAGTGAGCACGAATCATAGATTTTTTTTTTAGCTTGTCAAATGTTTTTCCAAGCTCAACAGTTAAAATGTATCTGATAATGAAATATATAGAGATTTAGAATTTACATATATACTAAATATTTTTATTTGGATATGATGTTGAAACATTAAAGTGGATAGTGATACCTGTCGCCAAATCGCTGTCACTTCTGTATTTTTAATGAAATGTCCCATTACTTCTCGGCAAAGGTTCTGTGATAGTCCAAGAATAAGGATGCCAAGTCATACAAATATCACTATTTTCCTTAAATGGTAAAAAAATAAAACTTTTTTTTTTAAGAAAAACTTTTGATTTTCTGTTACTCGTTAAACAATAGTTTTGAGTTCGTGTCACGAAAATTGTCCAATTCCCGGATAGTTCACCAATTTTTGAACTCCTACCAGGCGCCCGGTTTTGACATGAAATTCATGGTCAGGCTGAATTAACCCCGTTCGCTTGGCAACCCTATGCACGAATAACGCAACGAAATTCCTTCTTCAACTCTGGCATTATTTAGGGATCATTTATATACATCTTTTGCTTTGTGTAACCGCGTGGAAAAAACAGGCGCGTGATAACACAATTTAATAATAATGTGTGCTCATCTTTATTGGCGGGTATAGAAGAAAATTGGCGGAAATTCAATTTAAATTTTTTTTTCTGATTTTTTAACATTTTTGGATATTTTAGAAAGCCCCTGACCCTTCAAAAATGGAAAGATCTCAAAGTTTTTTGGGCATTATCAGGTGCCACCGCCATACGTGAAGTATTGTAAAAAAAATATGTATGCAATAACCTTCTTTAGTCCAAATGTGTTGTTTTAAAAAATAAATTATTAAAATCGGTTCAGCATACATTGCGCCAAAGCGTTACAAAGCATTTTCATTAAAGCAATTTCATATAAATAGTATGGATTACAGATTAAGGTAAAAAAAAGCTATCCAGCTTATTATGAAATTGAAATTTTTTATGTATAAGGTACCATTTCCCAGCCTTTAGCCCTGCATTTATCTTACACAGATTAAAGGTGTCAAATATTCGCTGTTTATTTTTAACTGTTCAAGCATTGTCAGGTTCAAATTGCAACCTTCAAATGAAACAGCCTTTACAAATATGTGTATGAAAATTACAAAATTACTATTAATTATAAAATAAAATATCATGATTTTTATTTTTCTGAATTTCCGTGTTATTCTTATATTGGAGAAACAACTTATAAGGAATATATTAACATTCAAAATTACACTTTTATTTTTCAGTGTAATGACATTTCTATATCAGTACAAGCACGTCATAAAAATACCATGATGTAATCAATATGTTCAAATCAAATCGTTTTTATTTCTATTATTTATTTAAATATTAGCGTGCAACATTATGATTTATTTGAGCTTTAGTTTAACAATTGATTCCAAAGATAAGAGTCAATTTGTGAGGAAGGTATTTCCAGCAAATTGTACTTTCACTGATATAATAATTTTACAGATATATTTAACTAAAATATATACATATGTATATATTCGTAGCACAGAAAGATTTTTGCTTTGTGTTTGGTGCTATAATTTTTGTTTAGAGACAGAAATTATAAGTTTCAGCATGTGACATCATTTTAATGTAATTGATTACAAATATTTGACTTGAAACGTCTTATTGGCTCTGAGCCTTTAGAATGGGTACAGCATTCAATGAATGGTGCAAAAATTATTATTAACCCGATGAAGAAATGATAATGGTACAGTTGTTTTTCTTCTAAGCTTGGCAAGAAGTAGAATAAAGTCTCTCGATAAGCTGTTCTTCACATCTTTAGAGAAGCTTTCCACATTCGCTTATATTGACATTAAAAAAAAAAATCGTGTAACAACAGACGCCTTCATATTGAGTTTTGATACTAAGTACCAAAAGGATTTTAGTTGGATTTTTCATTGCTAATTTTTAACAGCTAAGTTGAACGTCATTCTGTTATATCTGTTTTTAAGGATTCTTAGGATTATAAACTTTAAACATAAACTGGTGCATGTATGGAGTCTCTGAAGATGCTAGAAGTATTAACTGAACTTCATTAGATTTTTTGACATTATTTAAAGTAAATATGCGTTCGAAATACCCCACATAACTTCAACTGTGCATATTTTCCAAAACTTAATAGACTTTTCAAGTAATTTTCTGTCTCAACGGAATCGAAACTTGTGCCAACACTTTTCCCTTATATGACTCCCGAAAACTTAGGCGAAATCAAACATTGAAAATCGATGCTGCTTTTTCCATTTTTTCGAAATTTTCCAGTTTTTTTTTTTAAATTTTAAGTACGAATAATTTAATATGATATTTCTTAGCCGGTTTATAGTCCAAGGCGAAGCTGCACTGCAATTATTTTCATGTAAGAAGGTAATTACTTACATACTTTCCACACACTTGCATAGTTATCGAGTTGAATTCCAAAAATGTTTGCGCTCTTTTCTTACCTCAGTAATAAATATTTAAATAATTGAACGTAGTATCCATTGTTTTTTTCACCAAAATCAATTTTGCACTAAAATTTTTCAAAAATTATTTTTATTGCAGTACTTGCAAATTCCACAAAAAAAAAAAACACACAAATCCCACTTCTTTAATTTCCAACACAACAGTTAGTAGGCGGACCGTGAAAAACGCGCCCATAAACAATCACACCCGCAGCGAACCGATAAATTAAAACTCATCCCGTCGATCATAAAAATCAAGAACACCACGCGATTATAACTCGTGATAACGTGGTATCTTCCGCAATTTCTAATTCTTGTGCTTATGCTTATCAGCAGCAAAAGAAATTAAAATAAAACTCACAAGATACTGGAAAAAGATATGAAATTTTCTTTAATTCGAATTTGCGCGCGCGATTTTTACTTTTCACCAAAATACGCAAAGCAGTAACTTGTGCCGCGTATTTGGCAGAGATACAACAGCAAACTGTGTGTAAGAAAAACACTTTTGATATTGTTGGCGATATAAAACTGACGCGCGGCGATTACGACTTTTTAGAACGACCGGCTAAATGAAACTACAACAAAACAAAAGCTTTTTGCACAGACAAAATAAAAGTTTTTTTTCGCACATATTCAGCAGCAGCAACAGCAATTGCTGCTATCAAGTCAAATGTCAAACAATTAACAACAAAAGTTACAACGTATAACGGTATTAAGCAAATGGCAACAACAACTTGTGGATACTCTAAAAAAAACAGCTGTTTTGTGGAAGCTACACTGTGTGGGAGAGCAAGAGATTTGTAGAAGAAAAAAAAACGAAAGCTTTTGCTTTTGCAGTCACTGTAATACAGCAACCGCCGCAAAGCCAAAAAGCTGTGTGCACCCACCACCCAAGTGGGTGGTGCAGATTTGCGATGTTTTCTTTGGACGCTCTCTTAGCGTAAGAAGTTCATTCGAGACCGGTTTTAATTTTTGTAGTTGGCGAAATTCAGACTAACAGAGTCCACATTCATCCGAAAATGTTTATTTATTTAATTTATTGTTAGTTTGTGAATGAAAACAATGATGTTGCATTTTTTATTTTATTTTTTTTTTTAATTCCCAATAAACAGACAATTGAATAATTTTGCCTCTCTGTTTCGAATAAACATTTAATTTACGCTTCAAAATAATAAACGCAAATGAAATAATTAATTGCTTTTTATAATGCCGGCGGCATCAATGTATGCATGTTATAGTTAGAGTTTAATTGCCGAAATAATTGATATATCATTAAAGAATGATTGAAATCAATTACAGAATTGTTAATAAAATTGTAATTCACCGCAAAAAAAAAAATTGTGTTACAGGGTCTTTATGTTTTTGCAGATTTTATTTTGACCAATATATATTTTTGTTTATGACAATTTGTGGATATGTGAATTAAAAAACAAAAATTTCTTAAATTTATGTTTTTGTAAGGACCTTTTTCGGTAGATGTTCCAGAAGCAGTGGCAAAATTACAGTTTTTTGAAGTATAGTCTAAAAAGTTGTTGATGCCCTCATCAAGTATGGTTGATCTGATGAAATAATATTAGGATTTTAAAGAATTAAAATCAGATTTTGTAATCTATATGTATAGGAGACTGTCTCACGAAATCTCACCAAGGGGGAGGGAAGGGTCAATAAAGATCTCACGTCAACTTTTTAATGCAGAGAATTATAAGGAAAGTCTAACGGAAGGGAGAGGGGGTCCCGCAAGAACTCACCAAATCTCACCAAGGGGAGGGGGGTCCAAATTTTCAAAAAAAAAACCTCACGTAATTTATGGACGTCCCCTTAATAAAATGATAGCTATATGAAACGTTCTGTTGCAAAAACGGCCAAGTCCCTTTTTCATACTTTTGGAAAAACAATGAAACACGTTTAAATTCATCTAAGTTCATTGAAAAATCAAAACGTATTTCCCACATAAAAGCTAATAAAATTTTTTACTCAAAACAGAGCAGACTTTTCAAGTTTCATCTGCCTTTGTTCTTAAGAAAACAATTTTGGGCTTGGCGGGCGTGTTTTGATACGAATGTACTGGACTTGGCTTGTTTTGACATATAATGTACTGGACTTGGCCAGTTTTGATTTCAAGGCGTTGGACCGGTTTTGAAAGCAAGTTCATGAACTTAGCCAGTTTTGAAATCTATAGATCAAAAATTAATTTAAAAAATTAATATTTCTGCAAAAGAATTTTTTTTTTAATTTAAAAACATAGTAGAAAGATAAAGTATGGTCTAGATTTTGATTTATGAAAATATCTCAAAATTTAATTTTTTTGAACTTGGCCGGTTTTGCAACTAGACGCCTCATATACAGAATTTTTAAATTTTGTCCATCAGATGTTTTATCATTCACCTGACAAACACAAAACACATTGAAAATATTGAGAATTCATATTTCGGTCAAGCTTTTTCGTTAAAAAATATTTTAAATATAGGCAGGGTTGCCAAGTTAAAATAATTTTTCACTCAAATGGTAGTTATGATGGTCTGTTTTTGTTTTTGGTCAGCAATATTAAAAAATTAATTCATAAAAAAAAATTTTGCTCTTTAAGCAAATCATCGTGGCGGGAATTTCTATTTGAATGCAGATACATTCTTAGGATTCTTAGGATTGGATGCGAAATAACATTAAAAAAAACCAAAAAAAAAATTTGTGTCGAATTTTATGTTGAAAAAGTATGGTGCGCGTCATCAGTAAAAAAAATCGTAGTTTTCAAAGTTATGGCGGGAATTTCGATATGAAAGCACATGTATTCTTAGGATTGGATGCGAAATAATATATAAAAAAATTAAAAATATTTTGAGAACATTTTTTTTAATTAAAAAAATAGTGTTTTAACGAATTTATTTAAATTTGTTTAATATTTTTTATAGAGTTATAGTCTTTCTCAACAAAAATGATTAAGTGATTTTTAATCCTATCTCCTATAGTTTTTGAGATATTTCGCTTCAAAAAATGTTCAAAAACGTAAAAAAAAACAAAGTGTGCAGTTATTAAAAGAATTTGGTTATTTTTTATGAAACTGAAAAAATACGAATGTTAAGTTTGTAATATGGGAAAATAATCTTTCAAAAACTATTTACCAATTCGATATTTTTAGAAAATTTTTTTTGAAACCGATCAAAAAATCAAATGAGCAAATTTGACTATTCATACTGTATACACTCGTATATATTTTAACGTAATATTTCCCAATTTTTTTGCAATTACTAAAGAAAAAGTTGAGGATTTTTTTTTCACAAATATAATAATCATAGCATAAACAATCCTGTAGCTCCTGAATACTGTTTGACCAGTCCTCATTCCCTTAATTGTAAGCGCGTAAGCAAATTACTCACATTTCGCCGATAATTGCCTGCACTTAATAACATTAAATATTTAATTGTGTTAAAATTTTATGTATGCTAATTATTTTTTAAATAATAATAATGCATTTTTAAAAGTATACGATAACAAAGGCACTTGTGATAACAAGCGATTTTGGATTTTATATTTATAATTTTGTTAAAATTGCGCGACGAAGGGAGTAACAAATTATTTTATAATTTAATTGAAACTCTTATCACTTATACGCATTGGTTTGTGAATTATCGAAAGTAAATATATCGACACAAATTTATGTAAACAATGTGCAAATTGTTAAATTGAAGTGTTAAACGATTTAAAATATGCACCAACGGCTTGAGTTTAAAAGGTTGAAAAGTGATTGAACTTAAGCCAGGAAAAAAAAATCAAAAATTTGTTTACTTATTTTATATCTATTATGCACTTTTGTGTAGCTCTTAGTAAACATCTAATTACAATACTCTACACAAGAAACATTATACTCGTAAGCTGTCAACACGAAAACTCTTTATAGATTTTTAATGGAAATTTTGAATGTCATTCTATTTATTACAAATTATTACTTTACCACTTCAAAGGCTTTCTAGTTGTACTTGTAAAACTTTTTTTTTATAATATACTTAGTATTTTATTTTATACCCTACACAAGGTATGTATGTATAAGCATTCCATTTATAATGCATAGAACGGGGCGTGGCAAGTTTAGAAAATCATAATTACTATGTTAAGTAATGCAATCAAATTTACAACGCATACAAGAATTGGCTTGGACTAGCACAAAACAAAACAAAAGTAGGTGTGGCACCTCCCCTACAAGTAAAAGCTTTACTGAAAGCTCTACTTAAAGCTATTTGTGAAACAAACAAGTGGTTGGTGAGTTGCCTTTTTGAATGAATATCCCTTTTGATAAAAATTTAAAACTTTTACGCACACTTTTACAGCCAAGGCTGCTGTGTAGGGTGTTTAATTTTTGGCAAGGTCAACGGTAACATCCTTAATAGTTTACTTTTATGATATATATAGTATGATATAAATTGAATGACCCAAAGAGGATTGAGCTTCAAATAAACGTATATTAAACATAAGAAATACACCAATACAAATTCATTTGCTTAATTTCATGCACACGTTATTTACAACAAAAAAAATGTGTTCCGTATACACCAGGCTTTTCCTAAAAGGACTCTTTAAAACATTTTTGTATTGCTCGAAACCGATTTTTTCTTTAACCTTTGAAATTTTGTTTTTAATTTTGCCCCCCGCCATTTCGATGGGAATTTTCCAGGACTTCCGTCACAATCAATCAATAAAAAGTTATTAGTATGAATATCTACACAGCAAATAAGTAGTTTTTTATTCAATGAGTGCGACTGAAATATAGTGATAGATCACGGCTTAAATGGATGCTGGGTACCACCCGGGTACGTATACTCTGATTCCAACAAAATGTTTTATCGAGCACGTTTTTTCAAAAAAAAAAAAGGAACCTCGAAAATGGATTTTAATACACCAGTCATTTTTGGAAGAAACATTTTTTGTGCAATCATTGGCGAAAGGAACAACACGAATTTAAGACATCACTTGAAGCGGTTCGGAAGCGCTAGTTTTGGGCTCATGCTCATGCAATTTTTTGCCCCATTAAATGGAGAAAGATCGAAAATGAATTTTAGATTGCACCAGATGTGGCCCCCCATAAGGAAAAAGAAAATGGGGGTAAATTCAAAAATTAGTTTTGCACATCACCAATTCCCTAATCGACGGGAAAGGTCGCTATTTCTTCACACATTAAATAGTTAACAGTTCAATGAATATTGAAGAAATAAAGTTTTTTTTTTGAGTTTCAATACGAAATCGACTTTTCCGACATTATTTGTTACTTTTCGACTGTTACTGCTTCTTTCGATAGATTTCGAAATAGCATACTATTTATCCCCCTTCGTTTTCTCGAATCATGACATCCACGCACGGAGACAGACAACATAGACGAACATAGAAATATCGACTCAGGAGATAACGCTGTTCATGAATATATGTATTTCTCTATGCCTGCCACGCCTCCTTTTTATGGGTTGCAAATGGAAGGGAAAATTGAACATACCCTGTGAATAGGTATAAAATCAGTATATTTCAAAAAAAAAACTTTACAAAAATTTTAAACTTACATATACATACATATGTATTTAGTTCAAAACGGCGATGGGCAAAAAAGGAAAAATGAGTCAATTTTAGCTCCTTACAACAAACACGTAATTTTTCTTAAGAAAACAACAAACACATGCACTTACACTGTTACGCACATTTTTATCGTTGTGGTTTTGTGAAGGTTTCGAAGATTCATTGACTCTACTACTTATAAGTAGAATATTATGTTTTTCACTAAAATTTCAAAAAAAAAAAAAAAAAACCAATTTCAGCTAATTAAATACAATAAAATTTAACGCTGCTTAAAGTTGCCTGTCACAATTAATAAGATACATTTGGTTAATTGGTTTTCAGTTGAAGAAATTTATTTTTAGCGTCGCCTAAGTGACATTTGTGATATACAACAATATATATATTACATTTTCTGTACAAAAATAATTAATTTTTACATACACCACTGCCCAAAAATCACCGCCACATTTGGCACTTATGCATTGGATTCTCTCCCACAGCGTCGTGGCAACGAAACGTTTCCGCGAACTCAGGCATATTGGCTAAGGTTGTTATGACGCGTACATCGTCACGATCATGATTGATCGCTTGCGGTAATTTACCGCAAAAAAAATTGTGCAAAATTTATGAAGTACAGTTGTTTAGCAGTAAATTGTCCAGAGAATGACAAATATACGGGTAAATGATTATCCGGAAAAAAGGCATCATACGCCAATTGAAAGCCATTTATATCAGCCATGCGCTCAATCAATGAAACGGTCGGTGTGCGTCTTAAACATTTAACAGCTGAAACAAATTCCGACTTTAATTTGATGGCAACACCCACAGGGGATTCATTACCGTCGGCATCTAAAATAATACCATCTAACTCAAAACCATGATTAATTTCATGTGCCAATATCCAACCCATGAGACTTTGCTGAAACACAGCATGTAGACTATGATGAAAGAAGGGCATTTGCACAAAATTGAAAGGTACAATAAGCAAATTTCGCTGATGCACAAAATAGGGTGCACTGCGCGCCTGCACGATGTCATCATTGACAAAGTAAGTCGCTAATGAATCGAGAGATAGCACCAGCAACTCATGCTGTTTTTGTGTACGATGACGTAGTAACTCCCAGTGATTTCTAAAGAAATTATCATCGCTTACATTTGCATCGGTGTAGTAGTTATTGAAATAAGCTATCGGCATTTGTGGCAAATTTCCTAAGCGCCATTGCATCTTCAGGAGTTTCTCTTGTAGATACTCAATTTCTTCATCGGTCAAGTGCAGTTTATTCTGTTGCAGATATTTAGAAAATTGTAATTTCAAATTCTCAAAAATTCCTCCAATAATGTCCACGTCATCGTAGCGTGTTCTATAAAGCCTATGGTCATAGAGAAAATCCATTCCTAAAGACATAGTGACCTGCATGTGTTCCACACAGTTACGCTTTGTTATGCGTGGACTCACTTCCAATAGAAATTTGCACAATCTCATAATTACATAATAGCATATGGTGCGTTTCTCCGTTTGTTCCAACAGTGCAGCTAGTTCGCGCATATATGCAAGATTTCCCAATTCAATTGGCAATGTCTCCGGTGCGATGTGACCCAAGATTATATTGAAATAAGCCTGCCAATCAATATCGCTGACGCGTTTTTTCAGCTCATGCAGTGTTAATGCTTGCTCGCCTTCAGCGCTCATAGACTTCCTGTAAATAATGTGGATGGTGTATGTATTTTTTGGTACATTATTTGTTTTGAGACAGATTTCTATTAAGAACTATAAGAAATATAAAATTTTGGTGTTACTTCCTTAGGGAAAATCGCAGAAAATGTTATATGTATTCGTTTTACAAGAGCTTTCTTAGTCAATATTCTCATTACCTAGAGTCAAATCAGTACTTTTTGGTATTATAAAAACTGATACAAAAAAGATAAGAACCATGGTATAATATTGCCCTATCCCTATCTCTATCCCTTCCTTAGAGTTCAATATACATATCTCCATACCAAATTTCATCAAAATCGGTCCAATAGTTTAACTGTGAAAATATATTTTCCAATTGGAGGCGAGACACCGTCCTCTTTAAAGAAAATGCCTTTTCTCAGGGTTCAATCTATTTTTGTACCAAATATCATCAAAATCAGTCCATTGGTTTAGCAAAATATCGTTTTTTCTTGTTTGGGGCGTGACATCGCCCACTCAAAACAAAGATCTTTACTCAGGATTCAATCTATCTCCATTTCATCAAAATTGGTGTAGCAACTCAGCTATGACATCTTTTTCACCTATTAAGGGCGGTGCTACGCCCCTTTAAAGAACTTAGCTTTTAATAACATTTCTTAGGGTTCAATCTACATTTATCCAAACCAAATTTCAACAAAATCAGTCTATTAGTTTTGCCGTGAAAATGTATTTTCCTGTTAGGGGCGTGGAACCGCCTACTAAATATTGCAAAAAAAATACATTCCGCACTGCCCCTCATCACCGTTTTTTTTTTTTTTAAACTAAACTAAGCGATTATGTTGCTATTACAGTTAAAAAGAGATGTAACCGTTTTGCTTTCGCCTATTTACTATGCA
Organism: Tricholauxania praeusta; assembly: GCA_949775025.1. Lineage (NCBI taxonomy): Eukaryota > Metazoa > Arthropoda > Insecta > Diptera > Lauxaniidae > Tricholauxania > Tricholauxania praeusta. The sequence goes on along the minus strand of OX459031.1, from coordinate 15,433,633 downwards.
TAAATGGGGGGGGGGGGGGGCAAAATTATTTATATTTCTGATCAACTTTTTGCGGAGGTAGCTGAAGAAAAAATTTAAAGGTGATTTCGAGGGGTTTCCCTAACCTTTTTTACTGTGATAAACTTCAATGTCGATTACAATGACATTGTTAACATTGGATGGGGGTTGAATACCGCGCATTACTTTCTGTATTCGCTCCCTGATTTAGCTAACATTTTTTGGGTGAAACTCATTTCTTTTTTTTTTTCATTGATACAGGGTCGTAATAAAGTTGCCGGAAAATTAGCATTCTTGCAATAATACCTTCAACGATTTTGCCTATGCAGAGGTTTTTGTCAATGACGCTCACCTGCTATGCTTCGCTCTCAGCTCACGCAATTGCGTTTCTAATTCGAAAATCTCTGCTGCAAATTTCATATGTTCCTCTGTTGCATGTTCAATCCAGTCAAATTCTATGAAATAATTAATGAAATCGTATTTATTTTGGAAATCATCTTCCTCTGGCATTTTCAGCTCGACCACATATTGCCAAGAGTTGTTTGCTGCAAAGCCAATACTTTCATCGATAAATATGCCATTTATGCCATAACGCCTCAGCTCCGCTATAGCATTAAGCCAATTGAAGTCACGATGAACATTCCATTGCATCCTTTCAAATTGTTCACTAAAATTGGGCCACTCAATGTTTGGCATTGCTGGCCATACCTTGAAATACTCTTCCAACTCTAAATAATAACCGCCTGCTTGCTTGCATGCCGCATAATAGCTGCGTAGTTTTTGCTGCAATTTCTGAATTTCTTTATCATCTTTGGCATTTTCAATGTGATGCTTTAATTGATCATTGTAAAAATTTCCAATTGCACCAAATGTATCAACATGATCATAAAATGGTGCAGCTGTCCAATCACCACAAGCGTAATCCCAAAAGTTGTCGCATGGATCCGTTTTATTGTGTATGTTACCAGTTATTGTCTTCACAATTTCTTCGTTTATTGCAACCAAACAATTGGGTCGCAATGCACAACTCACCGCATCCACTTGGTTCGATTTGATTTGTTTGACCACTTGCTGGCTTATTATCGCAAAGATTGATATGAATTTTAGTGTGAAGTTGCTCTTCATTCCTTTGTGTTACTTGCGTTCAATATGCTTGAATTCTTAATGAGAACTGTTTTAATTTTCTATTCAAATTAATTTTTATTATATTGACGGTACCATTTCTTTAATGCTTATCTACATATTTTGATGTTTCACAAAAGAAATCGAAACTTGTTTTGTTTTATTCTTGGAATAAATTATGCAGATTTAATTCATTTCGTGGGGTGTTCTTATTCTTTTATGAATTTGGTAAGTTATATGAACTTTAGACAGTATAATTGAAATCAGAGTTGTAAAAATCGAATAACATTGCAAGAACTGGTTGTCAAGTATCATGGCTTTAATGGAAAATTCTTAAAAACCGTGTACATTAAGGCAGAGTGAACAATTTTGCACTGTAAAATTTTGAGTCCAATTTTTTTTAACACTTTTTTCACTTTTTTCATCAACTCGCTTGAAATATAAATTTTTTTATATATTTTCTTATAATTTTTTTGTATCATTTACTGTGTAATTTTTGACATTGAATCCGAGCCTGGTACACATTAATTTTTTTTCAATCACATCTGGTTTTTGTGATAAATGGAGCCAAATGTACCAAAAAAGTGATTGTGATCATTTGCGTGCTCTAGCACCAAGGACAACAAATTCTTTTGAACCATTTTTAAGGACACTGAAATTAAGTTTCAAACCTTCTTTCTATAATCCAACTTTCTTTTGATTTTTATGAACTTTGTTGTTCTTGGGATGACTACAATTTGTTTTTGTGCATTTGGCACAGTATCATTGCCAAACGGAAAAATGCAGAAGCGATCCATTTTGAAGCTACAAAGGAGCACATGTTTTTCATATAAAAAATAGATACAAACAATGCTGTACAACAGTTTATAAACTTTAAGCTGATAGAAGACTCTAAGTTAAGGTTCTCTAGAATGATTGCCCAATCGGTCTGCTAGGCCACCCAAAATTTTCTGAGCCAAATTCGTCGAAAATAACTACTAGAGTGCGGAAAAATATACTATGTACTTTGATAAGATTAGATTAAGAAATAAGTGCTTGCTCAAGGTTGTCAAGCGGCCGGGTTTAACCGGAATTTTATGTCAAAGCCGGGGGTTTTCTAGAATTTGAATTGGATGTTTTTTATTATATGTCCTTCATTTTTTTTTAACGTGAGAAAAAAAAGCACTTTTCTTAAAAAATTTATGCTTTACCCACAAAAAATTTTACTTTTTAATAATTTAAGGAAAAGTTATTTTATTTTGGAAAAGCCAGGAATTCCTTCTTTTCAACTTAGCAACCCTGTCCTTGCTTGAAGGCAATTCGGAGACAATTATCTAATGTCATGTCGACTTGGTATCTATAAAGATCATTCCAAGTTGTACACTTTTGACATAAGTCTAACAATTCGTAATTGATTTAGTCTTGAAAACTATGTTATCACTAGAGACCTAGTGGTCTATTTGGGGCTTCTTAGTCCCCACTGGAACCTAACATTCCCTAGAAGAACTACAACTAGCTCTGGCAAGCGCCGGGCAGTTTGAAAGGGTTTAACATGCATAGTTTGTTGTGCAGATCGCGGCGATTCCCGCGATATCAATGCGGCTGTGAGACAATTATTCAGTGATTTTCGAACTGTTACGAAAAGGCCAGATAATTCGGGATATCTATCTATTAGCTTTTTAAAACCTTCGAGTTGTTTTTCGCCTCGGATAGAAAATGGAAAAAATTTCTTGACCGTGTGAAGTATATACGCACAAGGAAACGGTTTCGTTAAGAGAGGAATTGCATTTTTCATTACTCTCAATGCTCCTATAGCCTGGAATCCAAATGAGAGCTATGTCAAACTGGCGCCTTGGCATGACTTTATTTTCTGTATTGTGCTGCTAAGTAACATTTTGCGATTGCCAAGTTCAAAGCTTTGATAGTGGCTTGTCTATCGGATAATTTAGGTACTTTTCCCATATTAGTAGTACATACCTGCAGGCTTATATTTAAAAAAAAAGATGCGACATCAAAATAGTTCGCTAGTTGAATAACTTATGTAGATCCGTTTTTTCAATATGCTGTTTAAACTCTATCTGGCGCTTTAAGTTAAAGTGCTTAAAAAGGATTCCAATCGTGCCTTAAAGTTCCTACGTATTGAGAAAATGACACTTGGTGATAAATTAAAAATATCTTACCATTGGGTGATTTTGCCTGCAGCCAAATGTGTCTTTGACACCATTTGATGAAAACTTAATTAACGGTATTTCATTTTAAATTTTCCACATTTTTTTTTTCTCTTCCCTTCTTATCAAGTAAATTAGCAGCTCAAATGCAACTGACAGAAAACCAACTGCAGCTAACCGACCGAAAGCAGCACAGCAATCAGTTAAATGACATGACAACGCGACCAACAATTTCCGTTTCTATTTTCTGCTTTGTCTTCTATATCAACTTCATCATCGACTTCGCTGTTCTGCTTCCAGATTACGGTTGTTAAGCACTCCGTTATCTGAATGCAATTTGAGTGACCGACTGTGGCCTTTAGTTGAGAGTGGCATCCCGCATCACCAGGATTTTCCGCATGATGCCTGAGACATACATACGTAGATATGTACGTACGCTCAATCCCAGTGAGCAAAAGCAGGAGTAGAAAGTGCTATTATGAAGTCATTTTAATCTAATTTTATGAAAAATTATGTGGCTGAACAAGCTTAGAAAATAAGACTTCGGTACTCGATTCCAAGTCGGAGTGAGAAAATTATGCCTGCCGTGTCTACTTCCAAATTGAATGTACGAAATAAAGCCTTTTTGTATTTCGACTAATTTTTATGAAAAGTTGAAGTATAGACATTGATATTTAAAAAAAAAAACACCGATTTGAATATCGATATACATATTGAAGAATCTTACATTCTGTAACACATGATGAAGCTGTTTCAGATAGCAAGATTTTTATACACCCTTTTGAGCTTGCCATTTGCGTTACATATAATTGGAATATAACAAAAAAAAAAAAGGTTATAAAAGAAGTTATTCAGTGAACGATGAAAAATACATGAGAAAAACTCAAACGGAATGTGAAAAATTGGCCTTTCTTCTCACTCTTTTTGCATGCAAGCTCAGCTACTTGCTAGCAATTATTGCATCGTCTGAATGCTGACAATTTTTGGATTAATTTGCAGTGAAACTATTTTATTTTATATGTAAAATTACATATCCTATATAAAATGTTTCAATATATGAAATTCACTTTAATTTCAAGACTTTTATAACATATAAAAATATTCAAAATGTTGGTTTTCTAATTTGCTACAACTTTTGACGAAAAAATTCTTTTAGTCGTAGAATAATCCAACGATATTAATAAAAATGTCGATAAAAAGAATCTCTCACTTTTTTAATTATTTCTCATTCTTAGGCACCGTGCCAAGCAAACTTTATTTGACACAAAGTTCTCATAAACTAGTTAAGAACTATGAAAAGAAACGAATTATTACGAATAAGGTAAATTTTGATCATGTTTGCAGACCTGCTTTTGGAAGACATATTTGCATGAAAACTGATTTTGCCCATGTCAATTGCCTACTGGGATATGTCGGAGTTTTTTTTCTCACGCAGATTATCAATGTTGCCTGTCAAATTTACAGAAGGACAACGTCTCTCATGATATCCTTGCCAACGGGTTCTCACTTTAAAGTCAACTGCAGGAAATGCAACAGAAAAAATAGAATGCTTTGCGATTTTATAAGTATTTGTATTATTGAGCAAACTTTTGGAGTTATAATTTTATAAATAATAAAAATAAATAATTTTGCATGGCATAGGTAATTTTTGATTTTCTTAAACACAACAATTTAAAGTTGAACAAAAAAAATTTGCAGAAGTATGACTTAGTAACTAAGAAGATTGGCATCACAAAAAGTGAGCTGAAGGTTATAATTCCCAAACCACTTATCAGATTTGCAAGCACCCAACCCATACAATTATTCATAGTTTATTTCATAAATAACTGCACACTTTTTTCACCTTTTGCTCCGATATTTTTGATTTTTATATATTATTAAGATGAGCATCTTAAGGTAAAATTTAAATATAACTTCAAAAAAAAAAATGGCTGAACCATTTTGAAAACGAAATATCTCAAAAACCATGGGGAATATAACAAAAAAACTTTAATAAATTTGTTTAGACACGAACATTTTTATTTCTCAAAATATCTTCGATATATTTTTTGATTTTATTATATGTTATTCTTCAATAAATCCTAAGATGTATCTGCTTCCCGCCATAACTTTGGAAAATATTATTTTTTTTTATTGAAGGCACGCATACAATTCTTGTAGTAAATTTATGATTATTACTCATACGACCTGTTGTACGAAATTGTTACACAGAAACTAAAATATGACTTTCTATGCAATTATAATGCTTTAAATCTCATGTTTAAAGAATTATGATATGACTAAAAATACAGCATCAAATTAAATGGCTATAACCATGCTATCTATTAAGAGTAATTTCAATTTCAATTCGCATCAGTTGCAATATTTGAGACAATTTCATAGACAATGAAAAATGCATTTGATCTGTTTGGAAATAATGCGTTTATCTTATCATTACATCTTAGAATGCAACAACAAATTATCTTTTGTCATCTGTCTGCTTTACATGTTAAAATTAAACAGATTTGGTCAACAAAAAGTCCTAGAGACACCAAAATCCACGCTATAGTTATATTTTTTGGAATAATAAAAAGTTGAAATTGTTGGTTTTTATTTAAAATTTTAATTTTTTCATATAAAATCTTCTATAAAATAAATTGTATACTAGATATGCTTTATAATAAAACAAAGCTAGTTCAACAAAAACTATAATTATTAAGATACATAAACGCAGTATGTATTTGAACTTATTTGCGCATATTGATTCTTAAACGTGGATATAAAGTTAGCAACAGCCTTTAGACATATGCTAGACACAGCAAGAAACCAATTGCTAACTTAAGACCATTGTTTTAAAATGTCTATGTATTTTCAAATAAAGTAAAGTAGATATTTACTTAAATTTCTTGTTACCTGGTTTGGATTTGAATTTTCCACTATTGTTGCTGTTATGCTTTTTAATCTGTCCGATTTGTTTCGATTTTTGTTTGAGTTTATTTTTATTTTTAATTGGTTTACCCTCTAATAAGGGTACATCAACTATTTCCGCCTTTTGCTGTTTCAGTGCTTTTGAATTCTGCGCTACTTTTTCGTTTTGATTTTTTTTAGTTTTTAATGGAGTTTCAGTTTTAGTAGTTACAGTTACACTTTCCAATTCATTCTTTTTGTTTAGATTTTTTACTATTTCTGTACCTTGCTGTTTCAGTACTTTCGACTTCTGCGCGTCTTTTTCGTTTTTGTTTTTCTTAGTTTTTAATGGAGTTTCAGTTTCAGTAGATGTTATACTTTCCAATTCACTCTTTTTGTTTATATTTTTAACATTTCCATTCTTTTGCGTTGGATTTGCACGCCCTATTTCCTGCTTTAGTTTTTTATTCTTCTTCGCTTGTTTATTATTTTTTACTTCCAATGGTTTTTCTTGAGTTTTTTCTTCAATTGCTGGCATTGGTGTATCATCTTGTGGCTCTGTTTCCTCTGTTTCCAGCTTCTTTTTAATCACTTTAACCGGTTTTTCAAATACGGTAGCAATGTATCTATCCTTATTCTGTTGCAATTTCTTCTTCTTTAACTCTATTTCTGCCTCACTTAATTTGGGCTTTCCTGCACGTCTTTCAACCTGTTTGCGGAATTTGTTCTCAAATTCGACTTCATTTTCGTTCTCACCTTCTGCAACATTACCATTGCTCTCATTTGCTGCAATGCCCTCATCCAATTGTTTTTCATCTTCTGCTTGTTGTTCTTGTGTTACTGGTATTGTGTTGGAGAACTTTTTCAGTTTGGCCACATAAAATCCATCCATATTATGCATATGCGGATAATAACGTCTTGTTAGACTTAAACTTTGGTGGAAACGATACTGGCGATAATTGGTAAAGCCCTCAACACCAAAGTCCAAACCTGTGGGCACCACTTTGACATTACGTTTCTTAAGTGCATAATCAATAACCCATTCATTTTCCTCTGGCAAAACTGAACATGTAGAGTAGACTATATAACCACCAGTTGATGACTTTGCATTAACACAATCGATTGCAGTGAGCAACAATTTACGTTGTAAATTGTAGCAACGTTGTACATCAATAGATGACTTAGATGTCTTTACGCTAGGATCTTTTGCTACAACACCAGTACCGGTACAAGGTGCATCTAGCAAAACTCTATCAAAGCCAGCCATCACGTTACGAAACTTGCAGCCATCTTCACAGCTTACTATTGAATTTATAATACCCAAACGATGAAAATTCGCTACAACAGCCTTAACACGATCACGATTAGCATCGTTAGCAAAGAGTACACCGGTATTTTTCATTATTGCTGCAATATGTGAACCTTTTCCTCCCGGTGCAGAGCACATATCAAGTATACGCTCGTTTTCTTGTGGTGCCAAAGCCATTACAGGCAACATTGAAGAGGCGCCTTGTATCATATAGTGACCAGCAAGATATTCAGGTGTAGCACCTAAAGGTACTTGTGAACTGTAGATGACTAAGCCGACTTTCGTCCATTTGCCTAGTGGATCTAAGTTTACACCACGATTTATAAGTGCCGCTGCCAAATCACGTCGTCGTGTTTTCAAAGAATTAGTACGTATGGTGAGAGGGCGGGCGACCTAAAAAATAATTAAAATTTTAAAAATTACAATTCAGTCACGTAGAACAAGTTGTTTCTCGCTTGTTAAATGAAAGATTTATTTTGAGGAGACATTTTGGTAATATATGTAATGAAACTTGACTGCTTTTTCAAAATAGCATTAAATAAAAATTTTGGTTGGAAGGCTTACTGGCTGTACATTTATTAAGTAAGACGTTTAACACAAAATTTATATTTTTCTCCCAATACATATTAAATTTATACTTTTATGGTGAATTTGCTAATTTTTGATTGTATTCTCAAAGCATAACTTTTATATAATATACTTGCCTCCGAAGCCTCCAGATATTCCATTAATTCCGACAATGGAAACATGTCCATCAATTTCGTCATGAGAAATTCATTGTAGCTATAGTAAAGACATAAATCACCTCTTAGCAATTCTATATACTCGGAACGGCTACGTTCAGGTTGACGATACTTGTTGAAATCTGATAGTACCAATGTAAGATCTTTTATACGTTGTTGAACGTCCTGGAGGGTGATTTCTTTTTCGGCATCATCAGTTTCATCAGGGAATCGGAAAACTTCCTGATTATCAATAGACATCTGCATTTCAGCGGCAGCTAATTTGGTTTCTTTAGCCTGGCGTTGCTTTAATTTCTTATTGGCACGTTCAATGGGTAATTTTTCATCATCATCATTGTCATCTTCATCAACGCCATCATCGTCATCGTCATCATCATCTTCATCATGGTCATCACTTTTATCAACTATTGCCTTTTCATCACCAGATAGTTCGAAGTCATCATCAGAATTTCCATCATCTGATAGATCGTCTAATTTGCCAACTTTTAATTTTGCTGCTACTTGCTCTTCATCATCATCATCACTATCATCATCTTCCTCTTTTTCTATTTCATCCGAATCCGCTTCATCAGCTTCCATTTCATCTGAACCAGCTTCCTCGACATCATCTTCTACCTCCTCTTCATCACTATCATCCTCTATTTCGGAATCTTCAGTTTCAGCTTCCTCAACTAGTGGCTTTTGTTTCGGCTTAAGCCAATCCTTATTTTCATCGCTAAATCCTTTGATTTCCTTTTTTCCCTTTTTTAATGGTACCGTCTTTAGCAGTTGTGGTTCCTCTTGTTTAGCGATTTTCTGCTCACTAGAATCAATATCTTCTTCCATAGCTTCCAACACCTGCTCATCTTCCTCACTGTCACTGTCGTATTTTTGTTGTTTTTTAACTTTTAGTTTCGGTTTCTGTTCACGATGCTCTTTCCTTACTTTTTGTAAATTTTTCTTTTGATCCCTTTTGACTACACGTTGCTTTTGTCGATGGGACAATGTTTTTTCTTCATCTTCCATGGGAGCTGTGTACAAATTTAAATTTTAATAAAACCTTTTTGTGGGGATTCTCGATTACTCTTACCAAAAGTTTTCTTCGTAAATGTAGGAGCTTTTTGCTTGCGCGCTTTGCGCCCAGGTCCTTTTTTCGGTTTCTCATCAAATTCTGCTTTGCGTCCCATTTTTTTATAAAATTTTACTTAATAAATAGTAAATTAAATACTTGTAGTCCGCGCGCATCAACAACACGTGGGATCGGTGAAAGAATAAAGAACAATTGACGTTTAAATGACAGTTATAATGATGCCAGACTTTTTTAAAATAGGGATGGTTGATCAAAAATTATTGCAAATTTAATTTCATATTGCCGCTAACAAGAACTTTATCGAATTACACTACGCTATACTCAAACATTAATATACATAGGTAGGGGCATAATTAAAATGGATATAAATGCGGAATCGCAGATTTCTACACAAGATCTGATCGCATATAGACATTAATGCTATAAGCTAGGTCCCAAAAATCATATAATTGCTGGCAATTTCAGAAATTTTTTAATTTTACCAGGTTTCCGGTTTTGACATGATATTCCTGGCTTGATCGGGTTAATCCCGGTAAATTGGTATCCCTTAGTGCTGCGTGCTCGTTGACCTATGAATTTATGATTTATATTTTGATAAACTCCCAAAAGCTTTCCGTCACAGTTTTGACGCCTTGAACGCGTAAGTTAAGGGGAAGTCCATAAATTGCGTGAGGTGATTTTTTGAAAACTTAGGCCCCCTCCACTCCCCTTGGTGAGATTTGGTGAGTTCTGGTGGATGCATTACAAATTTGAGATTTTTGTTGACCCCCCTCCCCTTGGTGAGATTTATCTGGACCCCCTCCCGAATATTTTGACTCACGTAATTTATAGAGGTCCCCTAATCAATAAATTCATTGACAGATTTCTGCCGTAAATATTAAAGTGACGGTAAGAGCAGTGCTGCCAAGTTCTCTATCTGCACAGCTGATTGTCGACAACGTAGTTTTTTTTTCTCAAAATTGATAGACAGTTCGCATTTGTTTTTATTTTGATTTTTATGTTATAAATTCCAAATACGTGATTGTTTTCGCAATTTGCACAATTATTGATTTTTAGTGCAAATAATTAATACCTAAGCAATAAAACTAAAAAAGAAAAGTCATGATTCCTAAGCCAAGTAAAGAAAAAGAAATTTGAAAAAGTGCAATCCGGAGTGTAACTGCAAAGTTCGTTGTTAATAAGAATCAATTAACTTTAAATAAATCCAATGGATTTTGGCATCAATTTTGAGCTGAGCACCGAGGCGCTTATTGGCTCTTTGCTGGCACTGGGTGCACTTTTTTTCTTCTGTCGCAGTCTCCTAGTTGAAGATGTGATTTGCATTCCGGGAAAAACTCGTCACAGCTGGAAATCAATAAAAATTTTGGACAGGGTAAGTGGGAAGCCACACAATAACATAATTAAGCAGAAATCTTTTAATTGAAGGCCTACTACTGTAATATTTGCGAGATACTATTAACACCTTCGGCAGGGCTCTTTTGTGACAGTTGTCTATTGAGTGCACATTCCACGATTTGTACCAAAAAGGCCGATAAACAGTATCGATGCAAGGATAAGTGGATAAAAAGTGAAAAATGTATGCGACATTTATGGGTAAAGGGTATGTCACGAAAATTTAGTTTTATTTTTATTCGGCGTTTGAGATTATCTACTGTATTACAGGCAACTTACCAATGGGCGTTGATTGTGCTGCATGTCATGAAGAAATCGACTATCATGCCACTGCTGGACTCTATGGCTTTCGTTGCGCTTGGTGTCATCGTTGCTTTCATAACAACTGCTACAAACGTATTGACATCAAGGCAGAATGCGATTTGGGCGAATTTAAGGACATGATTTTTCCACCATACTGTATTGTCGCGGCACGTACACGTGAATCCGTGCGTTTGCATTTAGCTGGGATTAAGGCACCCGACATTGAGAACTGGGAACCACTTATTGTTATTGCCAATACCAAATCTGGCAGTAGCACAGGTTCCGATGTTGTTTCACTCCTAAAAGGCTATCTACATCCATTACAAGTAATGGAATTAGGTTCACGCGGACCACAAGATGCGATGCAGTGGGCAGCAAAAGCCAGTCCGCGACCATGTAGAATATTGGTAGCCGGTGGCGATGGTACCGTCGGTTGGGTGTTAAATACCATGTATGCCTTAAATATTAAGGTAAGCTATCGATATTGATATGAAAAAAGTTTATTTGAAACTTCCCTTTTTAGCCAATTCCGTCAATAGCCATAATGCCACTTGGTACAGGAAATGATTTGTCACGCGTTATGGGCTGGGGTGCAGAGCCACCTTCGATATTGGATCCAGTACAAATTTTAAGAAATGTTAGTAAGTTTAGCTTTAGAATTATTTGAAAGTGTAATTTTTTTATTTTTACAGATTAAAAGTGCACGTTCCATTAATTTAGATAGATTTGATTTACAAATTGAAAAACTGAACTATCGTTTACCTATACAGAGGCATCCAATAAAAACCATCCATGTCTACAATTATTTCAGTATTGGGGTCGATGCTTTAGTCACCTATAATTTCCACAAGACTCGTGAATCGCGTTTTTATGTGCTTAGCAGTAGAATTTTCAATAAGGTGAGTTGGTATTTAGGTAAATCGTGTGGTAAAACTACTAACATTGAAATTAAATTTATGAAATTTATGTAATTATGAAATTACTTGCATAAGTTCTCATAAAAGTCAAATATGTGTAGGGACCCACATAACACATCCAACACTTACACTTAACCCAAATACTCCACATTCTCAAAATTAAGAAATTGTATTCATTTAAGAAAAATTGTATTTTTATTTCAAAATGAAAAAATAAATTTTTCATTCAATTTTCAAATTTCATAAAATAAATAAGGAATTTTCAATAAAAATAAATCGTCTAATAAAATCATAAGATACAAATATAAGGACTCCACATTGGCGATCTTGCCAGGAGAGAAGAAAGGTGTGAAAATATCACACGTTTAGTTAGCAATGGCGTTGGTAGTAATCGGCAGCAATCATATCACGCCTATCATAACAATGGAAGTGGTGGACCGCGACATCAAAATAATACCAATCGTGGTCAGCAACAGCTAGCGTATTATCATCATTTTCATCATATACAATATGTGCAGTCACAGACACACTTTCAACAACAGCAGCAGCAACAACAAATTAAAAAATCAAATTATGCCTCCAGTTCAACTTCATCCTGTTCGTCTTCATCTTCGTCCTCGGCGTCATCGATTTCATCAAAAACTTCGGATACCAATTCTACTACAAATCGTCGGCAAAATCAACAATCAAACAAAAATCTTCCAATTCAAACTTAGCCATAGAAACGTTGCCCACAAAGACGAACCGTACGCAACATCGGCAGCAGCATCATCACCAGCATATGGCGCATCATCATCATCAGCAACAGCATTCATCCACCCCAACTCCAACAACGCCACAACATCAAAATTTTTACAAATTTACGAATCTCGCTGTTCAGTCGCCAGCTGAAACGCCACAACATCCTACACAATTTAACAGATTATCGTCAACCGTTAAGTCCACCAATCCAGGGTCATAACCCGACTTACAAAACAAAATATACACGCCAACACTAAAAATTTTACAAACACTATTTTAAATGGAATAATATACAACACCACAAAAATTAATTTAACACTATTCTCTACATTACTCCATACACACATATACATAAACACAATACTTTGATTATAATTACAGTAGGATAAAACCACGATCCAGGATCTGGTTCACTGTAATAATATAATCAAAGTATTACTGACTTAACTATGAGTAAACCGCCAAAGCGTGTCATAAAGTCAAACACAACAACACACACTTTTTTTTTTAGAAGGGGGAGTAGTGTAGGGACCCACATAACACATCCAACACTTACACTTAACCCAAATACTCCACATTCTCAAAATTAAGAAATTGTATTCATTTAAGAAAAATTGTATTTTTATTTCAAAATGAAAAAATAAATTTTTCATTCAATTTTCAAATTTCATAAAATAAATAAGGAATTTTCAATAAAAATAAATCGTCTAATAAAATCATAAGATACAAATATAAGGACTCCACATATGCATGCTTTGCGCCCATTTCCTTTTATCTAATTTTATATAATATTCATTCTGACTTTTACAGCTCATTTATTTTGGCTTTGGAACGCAACAGATTGTACAACGCGACTGTGAAGGCATTGAGAAAAAAATAGATTTATATATGGACAATAAATTGGTTGACTTACCAGAACTACAATCAATTGTCTTCCTAAATATTGACTCTTGGGGTGCTGGTTGCAAGCTATGCGGTACTTTATCAATTAACATTTAAATATTTTTTCAATAAAAATATTAACTTTTGTGGCTTCACAGAACTAAGCAACTCCGATACCAAAATTAAAATAGTAAATTGCATTTCTGATGGCACTTTAGAAGTATTTGGAATTGTTTCCTCATTTCATATTGCTCAACTACAGGTAGGCATTAGTAAGCCAGTGCGCATCGGTCAAGCCAAAACTGTTAGAGTAAGTGGAAATAATATAGGTATTAATTCAAAACTTCATTAAAATTTTATTTCCTAGATACAAATAAAATCGACTTGTCCTATGCAAGCAGATGGTGAACCATGGATGCAACTGCCTGCTGATGTGCGATTGCAATCGCGCAGTCAGGTGCGCATGTTAAAGTTTGAAGGTGCTGAAGAGTGATGCAGAGCTGCAAGTTGTAACAGAAAATTAAAAGAATCTTTACAATTCTCTTAAATTACGCTAGTACGTTCAATACGTAATTGATGAAAGAACAAACCTCAACTTGAAGATTTACTTACATAGAATCTCACATTTTTAATTAGTGAATTCTATTGATATTTTATGTTGTAATTGATATTTGTATGTTAACCCTTGATGTCGTCATGCGAGTTGTTATTTGTCCTCAACACCAAAAAACCTAAATTTTTTTACAGAAAAGCTTCTTAATTCATACCTGAAACATAATTGGATGATTAAATAACCAAATTTAGCTTTAAAAAAATATATCGCAAATATTTTTTAGAATTACACAGTTCGAAAGAGATTGCTTGAAAATATATGGCTTCAATAACTTTATTTTAACCAAAATGGTCCGCTGGACAAATAAGAATTCGCATGACATGTATAGCTACCAAGCTATTTATATTTTTTTAACTTGAAACTAATTTTTCCCTCATTTACATATTACCTTCATAAAAAGACGTCCAGTTATCATATTTAGAAGCAACTTAATTTTTTTTTATTGTTAAGTTTTAATTATAATTTTTTATATTTTTAAAATCATAAGCATTTTTTGTTTTAAGTAAGTTAGCTAAAAGCTAGTTTTTAATCAATAAAATAAAAATGAATGTTGAATGGGAGCAAAGTTTTTTAATCTGTATTAAAAGACCTGAAGGACATATATAGTTAACAATCAATAAATGTTTGTTATAAGCCCAAAACTGAAAATTGAACAAAAAACACAGTATAACAATGAAAAATAAATATGTAAATGAAAATTTATTGGGACAAAAGGAAAGCTAATTTCGTGCTGATCAACTATCTCACTATTTTCCCACTAAATTTTATCTACTCTTTGATGTGGATGTCTAAAAAACCAGACATAATGCAAATCAGACAGCAAATTCGAATTCGGCGCATCAAGATTTTTTATAAACTCAAATCAAATTTTTTAAAAATTTAGCAATAAATTGGCGTTCCTGACAAATCGATAGAGATTTAACAAAACTTTAAGCTACAAAATTTATTTTTGTATTCAGTGGCTCATTACAAAACGATTCGTTTACACTTGTGAAAATTATTTTTGCGGTTTAAAAGTAAATACTACAATGAAATTATAAAGGAGTTGTGTATACATAGTACGGCTTCAAAATATAAAGAAAAGCATTTATTTCAATTATTTAGTTTGATTTTCTTTTCTTCCAATCTTTTTGTTTTTTTTTTTTTTGTTAATTTCCAATTGTCGTGTATTAATGTTGAGGCGGGTGTTTTAATCAAATGCATTCCAAAGTACGGAGGTCAAACCAATCTGTGTGTTGTGCCCTCCCCACTTTAAAGCATCGTCAGCTCCATAATCGCATTGACAATATCATTATTATTGTTCTTGAGCGCACGTATAGCCTTAGCGCGTGATGTATTCGCCTGTGTAATCACCAATTCTATATCCTTCTCATCAACACCGGTCTCATCGACTTCTTCTTCATCCTCCTCGGCAATGGGGGCAACTGATGTGGTAGTACCAATGGTATCAGCAGCACCAGCTGCTTCTGGTGCCTTGAATTTCTCAGCGGCAGCAACTTGAGCTTGCTGTGATAGATCTTCAATTTTAGCTTCACCAAATACTATATATGTATCGCTATGTGGATTCTTGTAAACATCTGGATTGTTGATGACAAAGAGAATATTTTTCGATTTACGAATAGTTACACGGTTAACACCTTGAATTTGCTTCAGGCCCAGCTTAAGCATAATTTTGCGTGCTTTCTTTTCGCCGCGTGATTGTTTGG
This sequence comes from Tricholauxania praeusta, assembly GCA_949775025.1. Lineage (NCBI taxonomy): Eukaryota > Metazoa > Arthropoda > Insecta > Diptera > Lauxaniidae > Tricholauxania > Tricholauxania praeusta. Next base: position 15,417,806 of record OX459031.1, on the reverse strand, counting down.
CCTTGGAGACAAGGTCAATGGGCAGACCAGTGGCGCCACCACCTAATTGTGTGGTTCCGACAGCGGCATCTTCCAACTCAGGTATGGTATCCTCAGAGTCACTATCACTGGCATCATCTTCAATGCGAACATCCACTGCTTTGGCTTCAACTACTGGAGCAGCAGAAGCGGTAGCGCCGGCGGCATCACTTTTGATTTCAGTAAGTTCTGGCATTTTGTAGGATGTTTGTAGTCTAGAAGAGGAAAAAAACAATAGTTGTAATAGGAAAACACAATAATTAATTTAAATGAAATAAATTTAATTAAAACATTTGTTTCTAATGGGCGCACCCCGGTTCACTTTTCTTGGGGTTAATTTTTTGTTCACTTTCAATCGGGTTTTACTGCAGATATTTCCAACACATTCTCTCAATTTCCACATTTAAAACTTTCACGACATTTTGGATTTCAAATTTTTATATTCCAATTAATTTTGTTTGGCAGATGGTTTTTATTTTTGCCGATAAATTACCTGAAAAAATTTTCAGCCTGCGCGTACAAATTATAACTTATTGACAAAAGAAATTTTTATGCGCTTAGGTTGGCGAACATGCGTTGAAAATGACAATGGAGCAACCGACAGCGACATCTGGGTTTCACGTTTATTTACGCGATACAGCGGATAACAATATCTCGGTGTCTTAAACTGTTGCTGACGACAAGTCTGTCTTCGTTGAGAAGAAAGAAATGAAATAAGTTTTGGGAAATTGTTTTGGTTATTATTTGAGTGGCGGAAAGAAGATAAATGGAGTTACGGGAAATTTTCTATGAGCTCTTGGAGAAATTTTCTATAAGTCTACAAGTCTTGGATTTAAAAATTAATAAAAACAAAATTCAAGTGCTCGGTGTTAAGCTACACTGGGGTAAAATACAAATTTTCTTTAATCAAAAAACTCATTTTGTTTAAACAGAGACATTACAATACCGAGAAATATAATAAGGGTATTCCTCTAAACGAGAAAACTCGAAAAGCATTTAAAGCTCGTAAGCTTGCTTACGGGAACACTCCTATCAATACAAACGTGTAAGCGAACGAGGAATGGCAATTTGACAGTTTGATCAGTATTGCCGCAGTCATGAAAAAATGTATCGCACCAAAAAGATAAAATGTATAAAAATTGGTAGAATTAAGTTAATAAATAACAAAACAAATATAGGAAAACACATAAAAAATTCTGGGAATCACGCTTTTAATATATTTAAAAATCGTTACGTTGAATTTATATGCAAATATCTATTAATTGGTAGCAAATTATTTCGTCAAACAGCAACACTGATTCACTTTCAGACTTTTCGAGGCTATTTTTCCATCAAATTTGCGTAAGCTTTGCTCTAAAATGTTCTCAGTCATGTAGGTACGCAGCTTAAACAGTTTTCGAGATATCTTCGCGTTTAGAGGAATGCCCTCACTATTCTTTTTGAAAACCCCAAACTTCCCTTTTTCAGGGTTATGGCATTTTCTTGTGTTGTTTTTTTTTTTTTTTTTTTTGAAGGCTGGCAGCCCACAAACATCCATTTCTTATTTGACTTCCTGTCAGTGGACAAACACTTAATTATACATTTTAAATAAAATTTCAAAATCATACTTCTGCAAAAGACTTAAAAATGACTGATAAGTCCAAACAGCAGCAGAATAACGATATGGAAAATTTACAATTAGCAAAGTCACCAGCAGTGACGGCAGCATCTTCTGCCGAAATGAATATCAATGAAATGGATGTGACCGATATTTCGGAGGTTAAAAAACTTTCCCTAATACGTGACACTTTTAAGAGGAAAACGCAAACTTTTTTAGACGATGGCCTGAATAATATGCTGGATAAAAATAGGCAATCTAAATTGCGAAAAGGTATGTTTTTATCATAATATTCCAGCAAATATAATTAACAGAAATTTTGCTCTTATGTTGCAGTAAAGGAATTGCGGCAGCTGGTCGATACCAATAAATCCCTACTTTCTCAATTGCATAATCAACGTGCTACATATGATAAACGTGTTGGCGACTTTGTCAAATTGTGCAAATCTTTTGGTAAAACAAACGAAGACACCCAAAAAGAAAGGGAAGCAGCAACAAAGAGTTTAAAAAGCACAGCAGACTCTATTAAGAGGCAACTCGAAGAATTAAAAAAACATTAATTTTGAAACTATGTAATTGCTGTAACTTAACGTAAAATCATATCTTGAATTTGTTCCTATTTTAATTTTAATAAAATTTATCATTCTTTAACATAGGTAGATAGATTTTAATCAATGCACTAAGATTTGTCTGTTTCAACTATTGCTCGGTTACATTTAATGTTGATATTACTGCCCATAAAATTCGCCAGCTGTTCCAGCATACTTTTTTGGTGATAGATTGAGGATTACATTTACTAAGCTAGATGTCACGACTTCCATAGCTATAGGCACGGTTGCCTTTAGTCAATATTTTTCAAATGGCTTGAGATTATCCACCTGAAATTAGCTACTTAGAGAAAAAATTAAATGCTTAAATGGCATTTTTGGTATGGTATGGCTTAAATGCCTTAATATCATGACATAAGAAAAAGAGTAGTTTGAAGAAAATTTAGATTCAATGCGAACAAAAACATGTAGAAAAATGCTTGTTGATCTATAACTTTATAGTATAGTGCCAGGATTTTAAGCCATACTTAGCAAAAATGCTATTTTTGCCGTTTTGATGGCGAATTGAGGAAGGATTTCCTGCCAGCGATATGAGTTCCTATGAGGTACGATTAAGTGAGTTTTATAATCATTAACTTAACCGATTGGCATCATATTTACATACAAAATAGAGTAATTTCAATGTGTTGCCAAAAATATACAAAAAACTTTTGGTAGAAGTCTCATCTGTAAGCTCTAATCCGAATATGAATAATGTTTTTAGAAAACTCAAAAAAGTCTCATTCTGTTGAGGGACCTTGCTTCCCAAACCTTATTCGAAATGTGAAAATACATTCTAAAGTGCTACAACTTTTTGAAAATAAATAACGACATAAGTTACAATACATGAGGCCCCCGAAAATAGCCTCATTGTATGGGGTCCTTAGAAACATAATAAAAAATAAATCATTTAGTATTTAACTGCCAAAAATCAGTAAGAATTTAGTTAGTAAGAATTTGAGACCCTTATTTGCACGAAAAAGTGAATGCTTGCAAAAGATGCGTAACCAAATTTCGTTAAAATAGCCCCACGCAACAATCGCTTTAAACAACCATTTTGTTTTTTTTTTTTGTCAAAGTACCACCCGCAATATTTTGTACAAACAATAATAAAAGTAGGCCACATACGGAAAATTGAATTCAGCTGCATCCTGTTTATGAGCCTTTGCATGCGAACACACTAAGTTACTAAGTTATGAAATTGATTCCTTCATTATTCTCATCAGAGCGAAAAACTAATCAAATGATATGGGCCTTAAGTGCTGTTGACTGAAAGGACTGCTGCATCATGCAAAGCAAGTGTAATCATAAATGTGTAACCTTCGTACACGTGGGTCGACAGCAACTCTACAATTAAATCCATCCTACTCTCGACTATAAACGCAATACTGAGTACGCAAACAAAGTAAAAATTAAAAGTGAAGAACTTTTTTATGACTTGGTAATTGTTTCGATAACTTAATTGTCATTATGTTTGCAGAGAATCAGCGGCCAACAACAATAATTTAGATACAAAGTTATGGTAAAGATATGTATGTATGTGAAGGGGCAGAGATGTAAATGATTATATCAAATGGGGAAGTTACTGAATTGATGCTATGTCGCGTACTCTTTGGTCGTTAACATTTTTGACGTCTATTTGCTTGATGCATGTGGCAGGCATTCACCACTAACAATACATCCATAAAATTATATATTTGTGGACCAAATTAATTCCGCCATTTCCCGGAGAAAGCAAAAAATCAATGAAAAAATGTAGGACTCGATTACTAATATAGTTTTTTTACGATCGACCTTATGGAAAATAGTTATTTGTTTCATTGGTCTGTAGAAATGCAAGTCATATTCACACATGCCGATCACTACATGCTGGAGGGCTCCACAAGTTCATATAGTTCGTTAGAAAAATATTGAGAGCTTTACTGAACAAGTTTATAGTATAATTTCTACGGAAAATGGAATCGTATTTTTGTAAAAAGACCATAAAAGAGTATTTATTTTATTGCCAAGAACATTTAACTGTTTAGATTCAATGTCATTGCCATTAGTTATATAACATTAGTTATTTTTCTTAATCAATGAAATATACATACATTTATAATAAATCTATTCCACAACAGCTCTGACTGATGGTATGAAAACTTTTGTGCTGAAAGTGGAATCATAATTGTAATTATAAAGAACAAGAGAATGTTATTTTCTAGTATGACGACTCTATTATTACTTTTATATTTATTTATTAAAAAAGTTTCTAAATATCCTTATACGAGTACTTGCACCGTAGCTTACCATATACGCACGACTTTATTGCGCCAAACATTTGTGATTTTAAGAGAATTGCTTATCACTTTTATTCTTATCAATATATCGATAATATCCTGCTAATTTGTTGTGAAATATTTAATCCATTTAGCATGTAAAAGCCAAAATTGTTTTTAATGTTAAATATTAAATGCCACTTAATGATTAAATTACTTTTTTTTACGCTTATCAGCCAAAAAAAAAGAGATTCATTCAGTTTTTTGATTTAGTCACCAATTTATTGTGGGTTAGTACCAAATCGATAGAGTTTCCCTTCTAAAAATATTCAACTACGACGCAAGCTTAGTTATTGATAAAAATAATCTACATTTATTCAAATCCTATGCAATAGCAAAATGATTTTCATGATTTACTTAACGTGATCTGTATGTTTTGGGTAGACATCTTTGTTTTTCAATTCTAAGCCAAGTAGTGTCCACTTAATACCAGATATTATTTCTGAGGAGATAATTTGAATATAACACTCCGCATATACTGACCATCATCGACATACTTACTGGATGCATGAACTTAAGACTTAAACAGTTAAAAGATTCATAGCTTCCTGAGAAATCTATGGAACCACTTCAATTTCAGGAAGTTCAATACGAATGTTGGCAACAATAGAGCTAATGCGACTTAAAAAAAAATATATGTATACTATACTGCCCTCAGTAGCGCAAAAGGCCTATGTCAAAAAAATCATATTCTAGACTCTTATGCCATCGGATAGCTTAAGAAATTATGCGTCTAATGATCTGCTCCAAATGCCGGTATCTGAGTTCAAACACATAAAAAATCTCCAAAGAGAGTTTTCTCTATCTCAATTTTATAGTTATTTCAAAAAATTGTCAAAAAACGCATTTTTTTGAATTACGCCTTTTTCGCTGCTGAGGGCAGTATAGTCGTGTGCAACAGTCACACTAGACTGCTCGCAATATTAAAAGAAAAAACGTTATTACAAAGAATTCTCACAACTTTAGGGGTTAAATTAAGAGCTATTTAAAGCTGCGATTTAAAATGTAAAAAAAATATCCTCAAATTTCAAAGCATTATATCTCATTCAGATCTAAGAACATTTATTGTGGTTTTTACTCCCTTCAGCTTAGCTCTAGCATACGTTTCAATAAGTGATAAACTTTTCGAGAAAGTGATCAAAACTTGGTAGAACGCAAATGGTTTTTTGGGAGTTTTTTGAAATTAAGGAGAGAGTGTTTTTATCATGAACTTTTGATTTTTTTCTTCTTATTTTGATCGGCGATTTCGGGAAGTAGTTGTTTTGATTTGTCAATGACAATATCACCTCCCCTTTGTCACATCCTACCGGGAAAGTATTGTTTATTGGGCTATCGAGTACAGGGAGCTGCATGTTTTCTTGTGTTCATTTTAATTTCAAGTAAAGCTTGAAGAAAAAGGATTTGGCTATAAAAAGCCAAGTGAAAGTGTTATCCAAAAAGGTCTAGAGTGCATTTAATTTTTTACTTTTTTTGAGCTTTTAAAAGAGATTTTCATAAAAACAAATAATATGCTGAATCTCCATGAAGATCTGAAGCACCTATGATATGTGTACATTGGAGCTGTTAAATCGAACATAATTGTTTTTTCTAAAAATTTAGTTCTTGGTACAAAACTAATATTCACAAAAAAATTAGCACATTTTTATCAACTCAGAAGCGATTTCACCCATTTTATAGATAGATTGAGCAAATCTAACACCGATATCGGATCCAAAATCTATAAAATAAATTAATTTAATTGGAATAAAAATTCCTCCCCGATGACTAGAAGTTGGAGATATGTATGTTAGTAATATGGTTGCCTTTTTACTCCAGTCCTCTAGTTGAAACATCTAAATAGACTTGTTCGCTGAATTCGATAGGCACTATAAGCACTTTCGCGAAAAAAGTGAGGAAGGATGGTTTCACTTTTCCATGCTGGTTTCTCTTGGCTGAAGTAACTACCTTCTACTACTATTTGCAATAAATATTCAAAAAACCATATTAGATATTTTTTGTCTAATTAGGGTTGGTATCGCGCTATTACGAACAAATGAAGAATGCCATTGTTTTCAGCAATCTCGACTACAGAGGAATTGGTTTTGTGAAAGCCCTATACAACGACAGGAGAGTGCGAACAATAAATGCTTTTTCAAATAAAAATTGTGAGTCATATTTACTAAGCCTTACTCTAAACTCAATTTAAAAATATTTTTCACACAAAATATTAACATACTATAGAAAATTAAATAAGAAATATATTTTATATGGAGCTTTAATTTCGTGTAAGACTCTGTAACTATGTATGTGCCTATATAACGTTTCTCTTTATGGTTTAGCTAATTTTAAAAGATAATTCTTTACAACTAATATTGCCTACATGAGAACACATTGCTGGCAACATTTACGAAATAACTTCTATTGAATTGCCTGCTCTTAAGTAAGACTTTATGAATGAATTGCTGTTGTATAGTAAGCTACAAAAATGTTTATAAACATTTAAGCAACAAGCAATATACTGTCAACAGGTTCACAACATATTCACAACACACAAAAGAACACATAGCGCTCAATTAGGTTTAGTTGTAGGTACTCTATGACTTATTTTTTTTTTCTTTCCAATCGCACATGTGAGCATGAAATTGTTTCATCATCGTCTGGCCTGAAATACCTGTCAACATGTTGCGCACTATAGATGGTAATGCGTTTATCAGTTCGTATCATAACTTACCACCACAAGAACAACAGCAACAACAACAACGCCTGCTCAGCAGCCACCAACCAACGATAAATGGATGATTGTAGATATAAAAGCCAACCAGCAGAAGGATATTCATTCATTCAGTAAAGTTGAGTTTAGCGGTAACATTCACTGCTCCACAGGTGTGCAGTTTGAAGTTAAATTTTTCAAAAATAAAAAACCAAAAACAAAAAAGTGTAGTGAACCATTAAAGAACCGAATCTCTATAGTGAAGCACACGCGTACATACACCGGACTGACTGACAGACCGTTAGACAGATTAACAATTTACGAAAAAACCAGTGAGTGTTCAAAAATTTACCTATTGTCTTACTTTTCTTTTTTTTTTTGTTTTTGGTGCTAAACAGTTACCGTCGGACATATTCATTGGTGTAAGTCGTTGTACAAGCGTGCTGTGTGTGTTGCATATATATGCGTGTGGGTGTGTGTGTGTGTCTTTTTTGAAACTTGGCGGCATTATTTAATGGCTTAAACACGTTATTTACGAGCTTATCCGAGCTTTATAAAAGGATTTGTTAATTTTTTGACTTTGTTTACGGAATAAAAAAGGAAATATTATGTTAATATGAATTAAGCACAACATGGCGTATGCGTAACTTGTAATTCACATAATTTAAATATTCAACTTAACACACATACTGAAAACAAGCAAATTCCATAAAGATAGAGCTTAAGTTTTTATTCGTAAAAAATTTAAATTATCAACTTAACTGGAATTTGGAAAGGATAAGTACTTTTCTTGGCAATTTAAGTAGATTATAGAGATAATATTTGACTTATGTGATATTAGCTACAGCTTGGTGTGTGTATGTGCAGATTAAGAACAATTGTCATAATGTAAAAATTAAACATGCCGTAGGTCGTTTTAGCACTTTATCTACTTACAAAACTGCAAAAAATCTATGGGAACGGAGTATGAGCGGTAATCTTTGTCAAAAATTTTAATGAGATTAGAGGAAAATGTGGATACCTTTTTTCAAATTAAATATAATGATTCATTATTTTAATTTTATTTATTTATTTATTAATTGATTTATTAATTTATTTATTATTCATTAATTTATTTCATTTTTTATTTATTTCCCGTTTGATTTGAATTGAAATCGGACGGCATCTGAAAATCAATTCTACATTAAAGTTGATCCTAGACCTCCAAGTTCTCTGCAAGATACTATATTGTGAAAAAAATATTCGGAAATGTTAAGTAACACAGAACAAATACATCAAAAATGATTTTGTCGTCTTCAAAGTAGGCCCCTTTGCTGGCAAAATAACTACGCCAGCACTTCACCCAGTACTCCATATATTTTTCGTAGGCTGATTGAGGAATAGCATTCAGCGATTTTCTGGAAGTAGTAAGCTCACCTTCGGGGTCAGAAAAAAGTTAAACGTACCCATATAAGGTGAATGCGGTGCTGGGTCGATGATATTCGTTGGATTTTTGACTAAATACTTTTGCATAATGATGGCTCTATGCGAAGCAGCATTGTCTAGGCGCAAAGTTACATTTGATCGAATTCGGTGGATAATATTTTTAATTACCAATTGCTCTTGGCATTAAGAGTGCACCACCGCGGTAATCAAAGAAACTCAATTTCAAATTCCTTCTTACAAAGTATGTATGTAGTAAGTAGGTCCTTTTATGCAGATCGCATCATAAATTATTTATAAATTTTATAGTATTCGGAAACAACTGATGTTTAACACTTAACTCTTTGTAACGATTTAACGTAATTGATGTGTTAACATCTTCACTGTAGGGTATATAGTACTGAAGGATTTTTGAGAAAATCTATAATGAAGCTAATTTTTTGAAAAACTAAACTAAGAATTTTATTAACTTTTGATTTTTTCATTTCTTTAGACTTTCTCAACATTTTTCCACTTTTATCAAATTATTCAACATTATCAACAATTTAAATCTTTCCCAGTATTTCTCGTAATTTTTCCACTTTTTTGATATAAACGACTCCTTAAAAACTTTTCGACTTCTTCAATATTTTTGGACTTTTCCAACATATTTACACTTTTATATATTTTTCAATATAATTTGGACTTTATCAACATTTTTTCGAGTAAGCAAGTAAAGATTTACTGTCGAGGTTTTCAACATTTTTCGAATTCTTCAATACACTCTTCGAAATTTTCTTTGCTAACGTAACGAAACCCAATTAAGTTCACACATCATTCCGTGAGTGCATCCATTCACCTGCTTCTTTTATTGGTGTGTCGTATGGGTTGTTTAGCTTTATTTAGCATTTTATCAATTTGCGCTTCATTCATGATAAAAAAATATTGATGGGCAACAAATAAAATGCGACTCAATAGCATTGCTATTAACCATTTTTATTATAGCCTTAACTTTAATGTGTGTAAGTTCCTTTCATAAACCATAACTTTTTAGTTACCTTATTGAGAGTATATATTGCATAAGTGATCATCAGTAGTATTGCAACACGTATGGTGGCTCAAGTACTTGCGAGAGACACAAAAATATCAATTGTTAAACAATTTATAATATTTTGTTACAAAGGACTTTTTAATATAAAGACTTTAAGAATGTTATACACAACATTTAGGTGTTTTAGCTGCATAGGAGGCGCCGCACTCTGTTGTCAAACCACGCCCATATTTATGCGGACAATATACATTCATACATCAAATTTCCAGCCAAGATAGTGTTTCAAGTGGTATTTTGCAGTACTTGTTATACTCTTTATTTCGTACTTAGCCTGAGTAGTGGTGAAAGTCTGCACCAATCTGGCACCACGGGTTGTTAGGAGCCCATAGGACTTCGGTCCTAGTTAGTTAATCCTCTTTAATGCTGGTTATTTTCAATTCGGTTTCACAATTTACAATTTTGAAATTAATTCAAAATATGTATCATCAATCGCAATTTTGTAGTAGCTTTTTAAAAAAGAACCTATGATTTTAGTTTTGGCATATGTTGTGCAATCTAAAAGTGGTGTAATTCCATATTTTTAAAAAAATTATTTTGTTGCTTAATTGTATCACATTTCGTCATGTCTTTAATTTAATTTAATAAAGTAACATTTCCTAAATGACATTACTTACTTACTCATACGTTTACTGCTACATATTCATTATAAAAGTAAAGTTATTTCAAAATTAAATTTCAAGGAGTGAATTCACTTTTACAATGAACGACACATACATACATATGTTAAATTTAATTGTAATAAAATTATTTCACTCACATAAAAGACTTAAATGCAACATGTTATAGTGCTTAGCTATAAAATTTCAATCTTGTTAGCATTACAATTTGTAATAAATAAATAGCTAACTATAAGACAAGAATACATTTTCATGTTTCTTAAACTTGAGACGAACCTGATGTGTAAGTTCGCAATGAAGAAAAAGGAAGTATAAAACGATTATAAAATGTTATTTCTTAAGCGTTTGGTTTTTAAAAATAAAAAAAAGGAACAAAAATTTGCAATAATGAAATAAATATTTACTTAAAACGATACATCAATTCCTGCCATTTACTTTTTTAAGATTATTTTATGTAGTAAATGTTGCTCGCGGCTACGCCTGAAGTGGTCTATTGGTAAGCTCTAATTTTGGCATACTTTTTCCAGCATTTCGGCTGATATCTAACCAATGGCAGCTGTAATGTTGTCTTCCAGGGCTGCAATTATGGCTGGCTTGTCCTTGTACACGAGAGACTTCAGAGAGACGAGAGTGGGGTCAAATCGCATGATCTTGGCAGCCAATGGACTGCTCCAAAACGTGAGATTAATTGCTCATCAAACTCGTCTCTCAATAGCTCCATAATATCACGTGCCGTGTGGCATGTGGCACCGTCTTGTTGAAACCACATGTCAACCAAGTCCAATTCTTCCATTTTGAACAAAAACAAACTCGGTAGCGTTGCGATTTTCATTATTTTTGAAAAAATACGGTCCAATGTTGCCTGGTTTGAATAACGTTCTTGAGTGGAAACCATCTAAATAAAACTAATGTCAGTCTGTCAATTGTCATTGACTTGTGGCACATATGTAGCTCCCGGTTTTTGCACTCATTATATATACATACATACAAGCTAAATATATTTTCAATTTTATTGTTTATTTAAAATGGAGAAAACTATAAGCGAAATCAATTTTGATAGGAAAGGTCGTAGCAAGGAATCTTCTCCACTGACGAGTTTAACAAAAAGGCACATTTCAATTCAAGGGCACATGTTCGTTAAAGGCTTTTGCAAGAAGGCACATGTCCATTAAAGGGCTAAGCCAAAAGGCACATGTACAGGTGGTCCCTGCAAAAGGGCACATTTCCATTTTTTCCTGTTTTCTCTTAAAGGATTAAACATTTTTAAAAATTTTTTTTTTGGAGTCTGAATGAGTTAAAATAGTAGCGCGAACTGACATAATCATAGTAATGATTAATGTGAGCAGTTCTGAGGCATATACAGTTTTTTTGCGATTTTTGAAAATTTTTAGCAACTGGACATGTTCCAGTTCTGTACGCCCACTTCACAATTTGCCTTGCAGTTATTTCGAATTTCATAATATTAAAGTTAAAAGGCTGTGAACAAACTTCTTTACATAACACAATTTATCTTCACTGGTAATCTTTCATGATTTTTTAAATATTTTATAAAATATTTTTTTGTTGCATAGTGCTATTTACAGTTACTGATTCAGTGGCTCCTTATGAGCTCCTGCGCCAAAATATTATTAATATTAATTTGACAACCGCAGTATAGTCATGGATATAAAAGTCATGAAAACTGGAATATGCTAATTTTTTTTAACTGAAGAATGATTAATAGTTTAAGTGATTAAATTTTTGGCAACAACAGCAAAACTGAAATACTTTACATGTCGTAATGTTTATTAAAAGTACATTAAGTACACATATTACATATATAATTCAGTGTGAAAAGTGAGACATAACAAATGTCCATTGAGAAGTAAATCTTAAAATATCACTATGCTAAAAAAAACTTTCAAGTAAAGTAATGATAATATACTATACCTAACTCGCAAGATTTCCTTGGCATTCGCCATAAGCAAAACGTTCGTGGGAGAGATAAACCTGTAGCTGTAGCAGTAAAATTTGTTATCAAAACTTAAACAACTCATCATTTTCTTTATATTCAGAATATTCTGAAGTAGTAGCATATGAGCGCGTATTACACATAAAAACACTCACATATATTGCAATAAAAATGCTTAGGAACGCTAAATGACTTTTATAAGAAGTTATTAGCAGTTAATTATTTTTTTTTTTTTTGGCAAGCAAAAAAACCCGCTAATAATAGCGACTTGTTGCAGATGCTAATGAATCGCAAGAGAAACATTAAATTCAACATACATAATTTTTCCCACACAATTGCAAAAGTTGATGAAGCACGTGCTTTCACTAAAGGTGGATTTAGGTAAAAATTGAAAAAGTCAATAAATTAATAATTTAAGCATTGTCTTAGATTTTAAGAAATAACAAAGATATTCACAAAGGGAACACATTTATGGATCCTTTGTGACTCTGCAACTTCGATATCAACCATCAAATATTGGTTAGCTGAATTTAAAGGCGGTGGTACTTGGGTAGTGCTCGAGTCATGGTATTTTACTAAGAAATTTGCGAATACTCAATTTGATCGGTATTCCGGAATAGTATACTTAAGTCTATACTTTACAATTTACTCAAGTCTGAGCTCGAATTATCTCCAATGTCAATTGTCAATATAAACCGACATCAAGCTAGCAGTTCAATACAGGCGACTGCAAAGTCATTAGATTAGAGACAAATGAGGGAGGGAAAGTGCTATAGTTCAGGAATTTCAGAGAATTTTAAAAACTGTGTTTTAAAACCCTCCGAGGGGAGAGGAGCTTTGTACCCCCAAAATACCTCCCATTCTCAGGGGTCTGTGTCTATAAAGATTATTACACCAGAAATGGTCGATAAAGTCCATGATATCATAATTGACGATCGATAAGAGAATTTGCGGAAAATTGCTGAACTTCTGTGCATCTCACGTGAACGGATGACGAATGTATTGCATAAATATTTTGTAATGAGAAAGATCCCTACCAAATGGGTGCCTCGGGATTTGCTCTCACTTGACATCTAACACAAACGTGTAACCATTTTGATGGATTGTTTGACTATATTAAATCGCAATGAGATGTACTTTTTATGCCGTTTCATAATCGTGGAAAAAACATGGATCCATCACAACACACCAGAAATCAAGGAACAGTCGTAGCAATGAACTTTTCCTGGTGAATTAAATCGAAGAAAACAAAGATGGATCTGATAGCCAATGGACAAAGGATCTGATGGTGACTATTTTTGGAATATTTATGGAATCATTCATATCGATTATTTTGAAAAGGGCATAGTGCAAATATTATTTAGAGCTGTTGAAAGAATTGAAGAAGAATTGTTGGAAGAAGGTGAAGAAAAAATTGCTCTTCCGTCAAAAAAACACACCGGCGCACAAGCAAAATAATGACAATTGCGCTATCAATTCATCAGATTTGGCACCCTGCGACTATCACATGTTTCCAAACTTGAGGAAATGGCTCGGTGAAAAGAGCATTTCTTCGGACATTTATCTCTAAGTGTAGGACTATTTTGAGGACCTCAATAAATATTATTGTGCAGTAGGCTTCAGAAAATTGTTGAATCTTCTGACGAGAAGAAAAATTAATTTTGGCCGAAAAAGTTGTGTTTTCTTGCCTAGGCTGATATCTTTTTGGCCCGCCATCTAAGTAATTTTGTTTGAATAAATGCAATTCAATGATTTATTACTAAAATCTTTAAAATTGCTCATATATTAATAAAAAATAATATTAATAATAATATTATAAGTACTTTTGTGTTAGCATATATGCAAGTAATACGTACTTTTAAAGTCACATTTTCTTAAAGACAATTTCATCGTCAACCCATAAAGCCGATGCAATCGATTTATTGGGGAGTAAAAAAACCAGAAAATATAAATGCATTCAATAGCAACACAGCTCGCATAAACGGTAACATCCTTCTTCATTGCATCATTTATTTTGTCAACATCAACATATTCGGCCAGAGAAAATAATAGATTTTCTTCAAGTTATCCGAGACAATCTGAATAACAAAACTGTTATGAATGACTTTATGATTTTCTATGCCTATACCCAAAGGGAATATTTGAGAAGTTCACACAGGTATGACTTCCGTCGGCGTTATTGTTGCAGTTACTGCATTTTTTTGTCTTTTATGAAACTCTTAACTCGTAGAGCTCGTACTTAATGGCTGAAGCTTGAAAATTCAATGCATTCGAAAATTGCAATCAAAAACCATAAAGATAGGGTAATCGTACATTACAAACAATGCAGCATTCGTAGTTCATAAGATTGTTCAACTCGTGCTAAAGATTAAAGTGCAATAAAGTAAAAGAAATATCTTTCAAAAAAGTTATATATTAATAAATTATTTTGATTTTCAATAATGGAAATAATTTAATGCAATTTTGCAAAGGGTATAATTAAGATAATCGAAAAAAAAGTTCTTTCCAACTATTAGGTTAGAACCTCTCCCGCTAGGGAATGCACCAAATGTTCAGCCTAGAAGCTCGCACACACCTAGACACGGCCATGGTCTCGGTTAGTATCTGAAAGAATTTACCTATGTCACAGCTGTCAGAGCCAAAGATTGAATTATCACGTTAGCGCGAGTTAGTTTTGAGCACAAGTGCAACGGAAAAGGATTGGATCTGATGGGATGCCCGAGTGCTGCGAGCGAATACTCTCTCCTCACTCAGAGATTGAGAAGGGTCTTCTTAAAGCAAATGCTGCTGTCGTTCGCAAAGCAACGAATTGGATACAGGGCCGATGACAGAAAGCTCTTTGTTAAAAACAAGGATGTAAGACAGTGCCCTTGCGAATTCTAGTATTCATGAAGTGTTCATTGAATGGGAAGCCGTCTACGGTTAGAGCGGCCACATGCTTTGTTCGTTATACTTTCGGGATATTAATGCTGCAGCGTCTAAGGTTACATTAAAATATCTCAAAAAATTTATATAATTTTAAAGATATCTCCCTTGCCAATAACTTTTTCTTCTAGGTTGAGGAAGTAGTAAAAAAAATTGTATATGCGGTTTTTTTAAGCCCGAGCGCACAAAAATACCTTAAATGTTTTCAAAATATTACCGAAAACATATGTATTTACTTTCAGGACACTGATTCTAGACTAGATATTTGTCTTCAAGACTTAGACAGCCAAAGTCTTCATGTACAATGACTACTGTAGAAAGTATTATTATGCAACGCATATTTCATTTACCCTAAAAATTAAAGAAATTATTTAAACTGCATATGTTTTACTTCAGCAAATGAAAATCGCATGGATAGAAAAATATGACATTAATTTATTTTTGCTTCTACTACATAGTAGGTACCTTAGCTTCCGATCCGTGAGATGATATGAAGCGTAGCACAGCATAAAACTGTTAGTTTGTTTAAGTTACAAATTTTTATTTTAATTGCGAGCATAAAATGTTAAAAATTATTGCAGCAACTTAATGGGAGAAGCAAAATTTTACCTAGCACTTTTTGGTGTATAATTTAAAAACATAGGCCTTAAGGAGACCATTTAACATTTTTATTAAAGCACGATATCAACACCTTTCATAACTATACGTAACATTAGATACGTTCCATTTAATTCCATCTTAAATATTGTTTTAAGACAAAAAAACATTATGCAAATGTAAAAAATCAGTTGGATTTCCTGCAAAACTCCATTTAATGTTAAGCAGGAAGGAAACATTTCTAAAATTTACGCTGCCTAGAAAAAATGAAAGTGCTCGTATATTACAATATGCATATTTTTCATAGCTACACTGTGATAATAAACAAAACAAATTCAAATGAAATATTTTAAAAGTTCAAAGTAAAATACAGTTAAACATCTTTAAATATGTTTTTCTGCGAGCAAAAAATAGTGTACTCTGTTTTCGTTGACATATTTGTCGTATTCTAACTTGCTTTTATGATAAAAAAGAGAGCGGGTTCAATTCCCAATTGAATCCAATATGTATTTGAAGGCATTAAACAAATAAAAATTATATGTAATAAATTTAAAAAAGAAGGTATATTTTATTGCGTGCGTATAATAAAAAATAATTCTTTTTATAAAATAAACTTATAAAAAAGACTTAGCCGCTCTTCAAGGATTTGAACCTGTTCGCCCAGTGATTTAAATATGTTAATTTTTAAGAATGAATTTAAAATTTTTAAAAATATCACCTTCGTTGTACTTTCTCAAGTTTAATTTTCTGAGTGTATGTATGTATTTTTTTTTTCATATTTGTACATATATTCCAACATATAAATAACATTTAAAACACAGTTCTTTTTTGTTTTGTATATTCCGTTGAAAAAATATCATAGATATCTATTTTTATTGCTTTATTTAATGGGGTTTGGAAAATATATTTTTTTATTTTTTGCTCTTAGGCTACTCGTGGTTGTGGCATACCTTTAACACTGTGTCGTAGAATGTTCAACAATAAAGGTTAAAAAGTCATATTTTAAAGACAGATTGGCAAAATGAAATCGATTTACACAAAATTGCACCCATGCAAAAACTTACGCACAATTTTATATTATGATACCTACGAGTATATACGCGTAGGTACATTGTGACTAAGCATACCAACCGAAAAGATTTTTAGCTCAGCATACAGCTATAAAAATGCGTATGGATTTTCAGAGCTGTTTAAATTATGTTTTAATACTTTACAAACTAAGGTTAAGCAATTAGTTTGCCTATCAAATGAAAGTGAGGTAAGCCTCCTTGTCACGTTTCTTTCAGTGATAATCGAAGCCATACAGAGCTTCGAATGAATCTGTTGAAACCATCTAATTGTGCATTTGATACCATGCTAAAGCCTTCAAATGTTCTGTCTCCAATGTTACGGTGTGACGTTTGTTTTGTAGCGCAATTTATTTGCAGCGGAGGTTTTGCATCGATTCCAATTCTTTCGTTGGAAGGCCTTTGCACTTTTCTGATTAAGAGTCAGCCATTACGATTTGCCGACTCTGTGTTCAAACATGGTGTACCTCCAATTGAATAGTTCCCTTTTTCTGTTATCTAGTTTTGCCACCATGTGTTCTTGTGACATCTCAGTTCTTCTCCTAACAAGTCCATTAGTTTGTTCTTTGCCTTCAATGTCGGTTTGCCATTATGCTCAAAAATCAGGCGTAGAGTTTTCTTGTAGTTCATCATATACGTTGATTTGATACAATGGAATCCCAGGGGGCTCTGTCTGTTCAATAGCCCAAAATTAGCTGCATTGGTTGGGTAACTTAAACGACCAGCTCAATTTCAGCTAGCTCGAGTTGATCTCCATTTTCGAACCATCAGAGAACACTGAAATTTCTTTGCCACCAATAAAGGTATAAGGAATTGAATTGAATTGAATTAAGGAATCGAATAAAACAGAATTTCGACTTCTTAAAAATTTTTTAGTTTAGCAGTACCTTAAGTCACTTCATTATTTTTATTTCCGACATTAACTTCGAAATGGATTAAAGAACGACTCGAGGTTGAAATGGCCCAACTCATTGGCTCATACTACCAAGTGACATTATAAAAATGTCAATGCAAGATTAAAAATCCTTGGTACACTATAAAAATAATGCCTTCTCTCGGCCATTAAGAGGTTTATCTTAAGCCTCCTTAGTACCCGAAAATTATTGTGTTGATATAAGACCGCATTTCTTATTGCGAAGATGAAAATCATCAATACTATAAAATTTTTTAGTAAAGGGTTTACGGACTTGTACAGTTTTTTGATTTGAAATTTATGAACTTTGTATAACTTTTGGCCGACCAAATGCTGGTATGCTTAATTATGTTTGTGTTTACATAGTTGTCTCATATATGGTTTTTATTTTTGCTTCCTTCCGTTCTATATTGAACTTTGCATTACCAACTAAATGTGATGACTTTTTTCAAAAAACTTTCGAAATTTTTGGTTAAGGAAGAGATATGCTAGTCAGCGGATAGTCGGAGGATATTTTAAAAGTAAACCTACATGTTGCTTGACTTTAGAAGCATCAAAAGACAATCAACATTTTGAAAAAAATAAAAAATTAAATTCGCAAATCTTAATTCCTAATAGAGATGGCTGAAATTTTACTAAGGTTTACGAAAGCCTTACAGAACCGTTTCAGACAAGGACCTATAAACATTTCAAACAATAGATTTTTTCTTTTCGCCCTAACGTATGTAGTGTTTACGAGTATGCGGTCCGCCAAATATTTCTTAGTTTTTGAACTTTAATAAATAGATACATATGACCAACAAATCCCATGATATGTAGCAATTTTACATTTTGCAATACGTTCAAAAATTCTTTACCTATTTTGTTTGAAAAATTTTAATTTTGAAATTTTCAAATATCACAAATCATCAATCAAAAATTATTTCCACTTAATGGGCTATCATGTTAAGAGTTACTTAATTTTTTAATTGATCTTTAAATAATAATGACAACAGCATAAATGCTATGTCACTTATCTGCCATTACATTGTATTACCTGTAGCTAAGGGTATTATCAAAACAGAAGCATCAAAAACAACAACAAAAACGCTATAATTAGCAACCCTTTAAAAATGTGTGGTATTAAATTGGGCTACTGCTCTCCACTTGGTGGGCCAAATATTTTGCTACATTGATGCTGGTGCTTTTTTGATTGAAATTTTAATTTATGATAATTTTTGGACCCAATCACCTGTCACTTGTTTACAAAGTTTTCGCCAATGTTTAAGAGTCAATCGTGGAAGTCAAGTGCACTTAATTGATTTTTATGTAATATAAGTAAAGGGGTTGAACTTAAATTGAAAGTTGAAACCAAGCTATTAGAAACAAATTTTAAATTACATAGTAGTCTACAAGCGGTAAAGTGGAATTTGAAAATTCAAAAAAAAAAAAAAACTCATCGTTTGTATTTTAACTGACTGGACTTATGATTTGGTAAATAAATAACAACAACGTTGACTCTTACATTCTCTGTTGTTAACATTAAAGTATAGCAGCAACAGTACAGAAAAAGCAACAAAACTCTTTTGGGGCATAAGCTCCATAGAAACGGGATGCAGATTTGTAAAAGCACACATTTGATTTAAAAAGTCGATCATCACATTCAAAATTTCTCGCTGGGCTTGCAAGCATTTTTGCGTCAACTTTAATCGCAACTGAGTAAAAGTACGTCAGCAGCAGCAGCCGATTTTTATGTCTTGTTGTGAACCTTTTTATGCCAGTCGACAGTTCATTTTTGCAGGGAATAATTTAGAGCAGAAGAAAGTTTATTTTG
This sequence comes from Tricholauxania praeusta, assembly GCA_949775025.1. Lineage (NCBI taxonomy): Eukaryota > Metazoa > Arthropoda > Insecta > Diptera > Lauxaniidae > Tricholauxania > Tricholauxania praeusta. Next base: position 15,398,202 of record OX459031.1, on the reverse strand, counting down.
CGAATATGTTCATTTGTACCTCACTATCAAGCCCTTAAGTTATACCCATTGAGTGAGAAGTTTCGTTTCTGTAAAAAAAAATTATATTTTTTACAATTACATTTACTCAGAAAAATTTAAGTGAAACATAACTAATGTGATGCTCGCTAACATATGAACAAAAATTGAGAACAAATTGAAAGTAACAATTTCAATGATCATGTTCATTTTCCACATAAAAATGTAAATTGATTTTAATGTAAATTGATTTGTTAAAATGAAAATTGTTTTACAAAAACTTAGGGGCTCCGTCATTGCCCGTCAATTTCTCGCCTCCGCATACTTCGTTCGCTCTGGCGCGGTGCTCAGAATTTTTTTCTTCAAATATTTGACAACTTAATTTTACATTTCTATAACAACTTAATGGAATTCTTTCCAATCTAATTACATATGAAACTTCTTCAACACACAAACACTACGTATGATGTTTAGCTCAAAAATAACATGCCAGTAAACCCTTTTAGTTTAACTTCTTGTTTTCAACACTTAAAGTTTTTGCTGACACCTAAATCAGTATAAATTTGCATTTAACACTTTGACCATTTTAAACGTGCGTGCTTCAATAAAAAAAAGGCCAGTTTTTGTTTAACCTTTACGTTTTTTCCAAAGAAAACATTTCCCCCCCCCCGTTTACGAGTATACGCGCCGTAAATGTTGCAGTTCAAACTACTATGTAGCAGCGTCACAAATTGGCTTGGATAGGAAAAAAAATTTGTTTGCATTTGTTGCGAAATCGATACACAATGTCAAACCTTAAGTATAAATATATGTTATTTTAAATAATTTATAAGTTAAAGAAAAAAAAAGGCACAAAACTTTTTTACGTCACAAAATGTTTGTTACCAAAATTAGAGCAAATCATTTATTACACGCTTCATTTAACTGATTGTTAAACTACACACGGCGCTGAAAATATGTGTGCATCCCTTGTGCCTTAGCATTCAGGCATGTGATTTGATGGGAATCAGCTCTGTTTTCATTTTGATTTCAGAAGTCAAATTTTGGTATTGAAAAATTTAAAACGGTTTCAATTCGACATTTTTCTGGCTTACACCATTCGAACCGGTTGACCTGACTTGATTGAACTTTTCAAAACCTTTTTTGTGGTTTAAATGAATGGTGGAAAGCTCAAAAATGCGTAAAAAACTTTCAAGCTATCAAACTGAGCTCAAGTGATGTTCGAAATTCATATTAAATATTTCCATATTGATTGCTTGAAATTGAAGTTTCTGAGCAGTAGATTTTCAAATGAATGATATCTAACCAGCACTGCTAATGTGTTCAATTAGGACATAAAATCTCTCAATTAACCGTAGTCGTTATATATTTTACCAGCCAAACTAGTCTTAAGAAAAAACTAGATTTTAGGACAAACTAGTTTTTAGGATAAACTACTTTTTTTTAGGATAAACTAGTTTTTAGGACAAACTAGTTTTTCCTAGGCCAAGCTAGTTCATCCAAAGTGTGCCAAGACGTAAGTGTTAAACACATTTCTGGAGCGCTGTGTATACATACATATGTATGTTATGTGCTCACATTGTACATACATATAAATAACGCTGTTATCACTACTAACGAAAATTACGCGTTTTATAATTTGTTTCTATGCCATCAAACATTATCTATGAGTTATCCGTTTATCATTAAATTATAATGCATTAAAAAAGTACGCGTATCAATTTTGGGATATTCCCACAAAATCAAAATCAGTTGGTTATTTCCATGAGAAAGTTTTGCTCATTTTTGAAACACGTGCCAAAATAATTTTATGACTTTTTTCAGACAAATTGAAAATTGCTTTGAACACGACTAAAAATACAGCAATTATAAAAAGTCAATCATGATATTTTGCAGACCGAAATATTTTACTATAAAAATGAGATTTTGCACAAAATCTTACTCCGTCATAAAGAGCAATAATCTACCTAACTAAAAATAAATATCCTCTCCTTTGTCTTTTACCGAAGAGGTAAGGTAGGTATTTTAAATGTTTTGTTAATTGGAATTTAGTGTGTACCCACACACCAATCACTACGCCTTTGTCGTAGGAGTATTAAAATTTATTTGTTTGTCCAATGCCAACAAATTAGCCATTTATTCGCAATATAATGGCAATTTGCAAAATCAATCGGAAATCTGTTAATACCTCAATATTTGAACTTTGTCACTAACGAACAACATTGGCATTTTCTTCTCTTTTTTTTGGTGTATGGGAAAACCAACGACATTGCTGGTTGCTTTAGGAAATTATAAGAAGAAGCGCATTTTTTTGTAATCGTTCAGATATGATTGTTACTTAATGTAACGTAAAATTAAAACAAATGAAGGAAAGTTTCTTATAAAGATTTTCTTTCAAATGCTGCTGCACTCAAAAATCAATCAAAACTTTTGAAATCTGCAATTAATTTTCTTCTTTTTTTAAAATAGTTGCTGATATATACATAATGTTGTATTACTCTCATATGGAAGGCGCGGCACCGCCCATTTTTTCATTGGAACTTACTTTTGCCCATTCTTTTTATATTGTATGTATGTACCTAGTCTCATTCATCTGCATCATCAATTTTGGTTTTTTCAGTATGGGGGGCGTGGTTTTGATTGAAACTTACTCCTGGACGTACCTTTTATGTACATACTATATGCACCAAGTCCAATTCATCTGCGCCAAATAGTTAATGAGTTATGATAAATTTGATTTTCAAGGGCGTGTATTCGCCCATTTTTCTAAACCAAACTTTGCAAAATCCTACCATAGACCATACTATGCATTTAAAAAACAATTATGAAAATTTGTTAAGTAGTTCGCAAGTTTAAATGTGACAGAGAAACTGTTTTCAGTTTTCGCGCAAGGAAGGTGTGCCACCGCCTATTTTTTTTTTTTTAATGAAACTTACTTTTACTCGCATCTTTTACATATGTATGTACCGAGTCTCATTCATCTACATCAAATAGTTGATGAGATATGATGAATTTGATTTTGTTTTTATATGGGGGCATGACATCACTCATTTTTTCCAAACCAAGCTATGCTAAGAACTTTCTCCAGACCATATGAAACATTTAAAAAAAACAACATTAAATTACATATATTTATAACGATATATTATAAAACAGGTATTCATTGCATCACACAAACTATATGATTTGTTAACTATTACTAAACCTTGATATTTACAAATAAATTCCGCCCACATGCTGACAACGTTTACGTTTCACATGGTGCTTTGTTATTAGGACACACGTTAAGATTACAACATTCTTTAGTATTTAAATTTACTTGACCAACAACAAAAACTATTATTACATGTACTGCAGCATACATCCCTTATACGTACGCCTTGTTGTTTCTTCTGTAATTAATTGTCATTTGATTCGTTCACACTGTAGTATTAGAATACAAGTAGCCAACTGCAGGCGGCGTCGTACGTTTGAAAGAAGAATTTTACCTTCTAAAGAATACTTTTACAATGAAAAATGATTGAAAATAAATTCAAAATTTTGATTACAAGTGAGACTACTGCGGATGTGGGCAGGTTGACACGTCAGATTTTTTGGTAAATAAAAACAAATGTATAGTAATGAAGTTCTTGCGTATGAACAACATTTGTGTGTCACACCTCTTTGGTGTGATATTTTAGTTTGCATATTTAAGTGGATGTTTTTGTTATAGCAATTTTTTACTAAACAAGTGGGACATATGATATTTAAGAATATTCTTGGGGGACGAATTTCCGTTGCTTTGTATATTTTAAATATGATGCATGTAATTGATAGCAATCATATATTCAGAAAAAAAAGTGAAGTCACTCAAGAAACTAATAAATCATTTTTGAAAAGTGATATTTTCCAGTAAAGTTCTTTGGCTTTTCCGAAAGTAAGCGTGAATTAACAGCACGCAGCGTTCAAAAGTGACTTGGAATTGCTATCTGCAAAAATTAGCTATTTGAGAAGGAATGATTTAGAAAAAAACGACCAAATGATTTGTTGAAAAATAGTACTAAGACCATTAATTTTTTTGTGTTCAAGACAATGCGGTGAAAACTGAATGCTGACCATTTTTCGAAAATATTTCTTTAGCACAAACCCATAAAAAAAAACTTCGAAATTGAATTTTGAAGGACACCAGAAAGTATTTTTGACCAATTTATGTTTATCAATTTTGCTCAAATGGATTTTGGAAGATCCCAGCGCGAGCAAAGATCCCCTAGGAGTATATTGCGGTGTCATTTCTAGATTATAATTTAATTGCGCTTCTCGTTGGGAAAAGGTCGAAAATTGATTTTAGAGGACACATGGAGGCCATGACCACCATATTTTGGCTGTATATAATAAAAAAAAAATATAGCATCAATCGGTGGGGAAATTTCGAAAATTTATTATGGATGCCACTGAGTTCCTTGATCTCCCTCAAATTCTTATTCGGTTTTATTTATGTACCACAAATATACTACACTCAGCAATGGAAAAATTTGAAAGTTTAGTTTGGAAGACACCGTGGGGTACCGCGCCGCCCTCCCACCTCCTATGTGAATGTTTCGCGCATATGTATAGCAAACTGTTTTATTACACCAATAAAAAATTGTGAAAATAAGAATTTTGATAAAATCGACCTTTTTCCATCGGTTTGTGTAGAAAAATATATTTTCAAATAATTGCCCCATAATTTTTTTTCCTTTATTCAAATCTCAATGAACACCGAAAACAATTTTTCGCCCCTCACGCCTTTGTGCCTAGGTCAACAGCCCTTTTTGCCTACTGCTCTTTTGGTACGTCACTGGTGTTGCTCGGAGGTTTGCTCTAAATTACGCTGAACGTCAAGAGTATTGTTTTTGCGCTTAAGCAGTTCTAACTCACTTTTGTCCGCAGCGTGCTGCTAGGTCATTTTCATTCTCAGTTTTACTGTCAGATAAACTAAAGAACATTCTTCTTTGAGCTTAAAATTTCACTGTCAACAGATATTTACATATTTTTGCTACTGTAAAAAGCAACCTATTCTTTTTTAAAAGCAGATAGATGTTAATTATTTAAAACACGACTTCCTTAATTTAATTCTCTCTAAAGCTTTTTAACAGAATTTTAAAAAAACTCACTACAACTACTACTACCAACACCACCGTGGCCGCCACCTGTTCTTTGGAGTCGATGATGTTTACATTTTTACAAGAAAAAAACAAAAAAATTTGTGAATTAAATTAATATATATAATTGTGTACACAAAACTGTACAAAATGGAAACACATCAAGAAAAATGCGGCCAACCACAATTCACAAAGGACCATCTTTACCATGTAGGGGGCCACATGCGACATGCAGCATTTTGTTTATCACACATCCATACGCACGCACAGTAAGCTGCGCTTGTGTGTGTGTTTTATATTTTTTCAAGGAGTGCCCGAATCTCTCATGCTCCATTATGCACATGAACTGGTCTAGCGTTTGATGTGATACACTACCACAGTTGTGCCAATTTGCTGCTACTATAGGGAATGCAAAGTATTTCACACTTGGGATTTTTATGGCGAACGAGAGTAATGGGGGATGTGTACTCTTCTTTTTTTCTGTTGTAAATTTTTGCTTTTCTGACTGTTGATAATCATTTAATTGGACTTTTACAATTAGGCCTAATACGTTTAAATTATTATCAAAAACATTTTCTTATTAAGTGGAAATGCATTTTGAAATAGCTAAATGAGACGCTTAGTTTACAAAAATAGAACACCCTAATCTGATAATTTACCTTTCCATTCCAATATATATCAAGAAATATATGCTTTTTTACTATAGAGAATACGACGAAAGTTCTACAAGTTCAAGTACTCGAAGTTGATTGCATTCGGAAGTTTATATGATGATCGTTTCGAGTGCACTCATGCAGACCTCTAATAGCGAGCCGAATTCATTTACCTTGAGCAACGGCAAGAGCTGAATGACGCGATACGTTGAAGAAAAAATTATAAAAACAAAATGCATGTAATGTTTGCGAACCAAAATTATTTAGTCCGCATAACGGATATTGTTGTAAGAGCTGGAGGAGCTAAACGAGCTTCGAGCTGTGCATCCTTGACTTTTTGGCAAAAATAGCTATTGCATTATGCAAAAGATTTTCAACACTTTGGTTAATGTTCTTGATTTTGATGCCCAGAAGTGTGGCAATATAATTTTCTGTGAATATTTTCTTCGCGTTCTTGAAGCATGATAAGAACATAAACAAATCTTCGCAACTTTAAAAAAAGTCACAAAACTGTTTTTTTTGCAACAATTTAATAAAAAAATCTAAAAACCACTATCGATTTTATTTTAAAGGCAAAGCAACATAAAAGATCTTAAGTGTGTTAAAAAATACATTAAAATTGTGTGATTTAACGGAAACAAAGTAGAGCCCATATCATAATTGCTACTAATGAAGGTAAATCAAGATAAACAATATTAATGGAAATTCATGCAATACAAAAAATAAATAAAAATAATAAATTTTATAACCATTTTATATGTTTAACCTGTCACTCACTTTGTGGCTTAAACCCACGACGACACCATCCGGTTATAATGTTGCAATTACAACTTACAAGTTTGCACGCACATACATACATACGTACATACGTATACGCATTCATCAAAAGTTGTGTTCTCAGAAGCAGATTAACGTAAGGCCACCGAAGGATGTGCAACTCATAACGAAATTTCAACATCACTTCCGATGCCAAAGGATTTTTATGAATGAAAAGTGAATAATTATTCACCACACGTTATTGGCATTTACAACGACCACAATACAACACAGTTTATATACATAAATATATTTGCATAAGCATATATTGTACATATAAATATACAGGGTGGCGCATAATGAACCTTATGGCTAAAATTATTTCTAACTTTTTTGTTTCAATATTTTTTTTTTCAGAATTTTTCAAAGTTCAGGGTATTTAATATGCAACGATACACCACAAGAATTTTTATCTGAAAACCAATGTTCGATTGTTTTTCTGCAGAAAAAAACAACAAAAAAAACTACAGAATATGTTCTGCAAAGGGTTCAAGAGCAGTTCATCAAAAACAATTAAGTATAATTTTTGGCATGATGTATATGTTACCGGCCAAAGCGTGTTAGGATGAACAGAAAATGGTCAACATTGGCACGTCTAGGTCAATAAAATTCCCCTTTGAAAAAAAATAAATGTTTATAAATTCTGAATAAAATTTCATATCACCCTGTACGAACGATTAAATATACGGCTTTGAGCATGTCAGCGGTATAACATTATTTTGGCATTAAAATATTTTATTGCATTTAATAATTTTTATTGACACTTTATGATGACCAAACTGACGACGACCCTTTAACCTTTAACTTATTGATGGCAATATTAGCGTATTACATGTGATACATTTTTTCTTTTCATATTTTTATTTGCAGATTAAATCGTTTGGGGGGCGATTTAGGAACAAATCAAAACATCATGTGTCCTTTGAAATCATGTTATATGGGTACTTTGTTGTTCGTTACTTGCGCAGCGTTGGCACATTGTGCGCTGGAGCCAGCGATTACCACAGATAATTTGGATAGTCTCGAAACAAAAAACGGTGATGGTAAGTTCAATGTATAATTTATATTTACATCTACTTTAAAATAGAATGGGATGGAGCATTTAGTCACGTTGTACATAATGTGCTTGAGGTACATAGATTCAGGAACTGCAGAAAGGATTTCAAAAGTTTTTCATCATGAGACGAATTATTTTAATTGGATCAAACTAACTAACCCTAGCAAATGAAATAGTATAGTCTTAACAATAAAAAAGCCATTAAGAACAAGTTTTATTAGATTTCTTAAAACAAATACATACTTACTTGAGTGGCGCTATAGTTCGAAGTAAACTTGGATCACAACCAACAGTTCGATTCGAAGACTCTGCGGGCCGGAGCTTTAGTGTTCATTTGATCTACATGTCCAAGTCACTACCGCTGTACAACTCGTTTATTTCGTCGTTGAATCTTTTACTCCATAGACCGTCAACGCAAATATCTTACGTAGACTTTTTCTCTCGAAACGACCAAGGATATCTCCATCCGTTCCCTATAGTGTCCGAGCTTCAAAGCCATAAAGTAGTATTTAGAGTAGTAGATGATTTAGAGTCCTGAATAGAGTCCTTAGTTGTATCTCAATATCTTCAATCGCTTGATCCTCCTGCTATTTTTTCTTCTTATGCAATGACCGATGTTCTTCCCGTCTCTTTTGCTCGTAGAGCTCATGAGCAGTCCTTGTCTTTCAAAGGAATCTGGTCGTTGAACTTTTTGCAACTGATCCGTCATCTGTAATATTAAGTTATTTATAGATGCTGGAATTGAAGCAAGCCTTGTTCATAATATCTTTGATAATATGTTCTTAAAGTTCTCTGCTCTTTCGAGATAGTATCATGTAATATTAATTGTTGCATTAACGCTCCTGAGGGTATGACAAAATTCAACAAAGTAACACTGTGCTATGTTCATAAGGATAGATGTATTGAAAGTAGGTAGGGGGGTTTCAGCCCCCCTAGCAGCAAAACTTTTTTGTTGACTAAGATAATTAACGATCGTTTTGGTCTTCGATATTTTAAAGAGAAACTGTGTATCTATTCACTGGGAAAATCAACCCGGCTTTGAGCAGTCCAAGACTTTTTAACTTTTTTATGAAAAATGGGTACACTTAGCATCTGAGCAAATGGAGTTTTCGGAGTCTAGTGAGACTTACTTTTGACCAATTTTCCCCATATAAATTGCTTCCAACCAAATCGAATGTATTAAAGAATTCCTAAGACTGCAGACGTTAGAAAATTTTGCGCAAATGCAGTCAGTACTTTCATAAACACAGTGAATCACCTTAAGTAGAGACATTCTCCTGATATTTTTCAATAATCTCAAGGAAAAAAAATATGTCAGTAAGGTTGTACACAATTTGTGCTGATAACTGTTATCTAAGACTTATTGCATATTTATGTTTTTTATTCAACAACTGAAATCTATAAACTGCATGAAATTAATCCAAGAGTATCAAATTTGTTTCATTATTTTGCTACAATGCAAAACTATTTCAAAGCTACAATGAGATTGAAATATTAAACCAAAAAAAAAATGAAAAGAAATGTAATCGTGTTCTACTTCTTATCATTTTACAGACACAGTCACAGTGCAAAAACGTCCTTCGTTCTTTGTTGGCAGTCGATACGGTCGGTCTGGTGCATCGGGTGCAATGTTTGCGCCATCAAAAATGCGTCGATTGAATGTGGTACCACGCAATGACAGATTCTTTCTCGGTTCACGATATGGCAAGCGTGCCGGTGAGAGTGTCTCACCCATGTTCATTCCAGACTCTGACGAGACTTCGGCTGCAACGTTGACAAACTCACCCGCTTCGGTCGCAGCAACATCATGGAAAACGGCAACAAATAGTAAACCCGTAATCAATTCACCATTCATGATGTCTTGTATTTATACTGGTGTGAGAAATCTTTATCGTTGTAATAATATGTAAGTTTAACATACATTTCATACAAAAATTTCAATTTTTAAATACTTTAAAGCTTTAACCCTTTAACTCGATATTTAGCTGTAAGCCTGATTTTGGGAGGATGGTTAAAAAACATAATTTTTTTCAAGGAAAAAAGTTTCAGAAAAAAATCTTTTATAAAAATTGTATCGAATTTCGGGCGATTTCTTCTAAGAAACTGTCTACCAAACCTCCAATTGCTTTGATTTGGATTGATTTTTCCTTTAATTTTAGGGACTTTGTTTTATCAATTTCCGGCGCATTGCTTTTTTTTTAATTTTAGGTATTTTTTTTTGCCCACCCCTGCATTTGAGGGTTAAAAACTTAAATAGCTAAGGCACTTTGAAAATCATATCGATTTCAATATCAATTTTTCACAACATATTATTATTTGTTTTTATTTTCAATTTCAGCGAAGAAATCAACAATATAATCAATCAGTTGACAATTGGACAAGGTGATGATGAAAACAAGTGAATGCCTTGCATATAACTTGTCCTATTGTTGACTCTATTGCTTATGATAATGCTGGCAACAATGATGAAGTTACTATTACACCTAAGGATTTAAAATGATGACAAACGTTGACGAAACTAAAATTGGAATCAGAATTTAATGGGCTGGATAAATTTTAATTCCAATTATACTTAAAATACAAATGAGATCTTTCTGAACAGCAACAATAAATAAAATAATAATTAATTTTTAAATTATACCAAGACTAACAAACAGATGCAACCCAGGTTTTGTTAAAAAGTGTTGCTTATGATTTTGTAAATACTGTATGTATTGCTTTTTTGTTATATGACCTTTTCGTTTTGAAGGTGTTACATATAATGTTAAAGTGAAATGGTTAAAATGTATGATATATTTAAAACGACGTATACATAAATAGTTAGATGGTGCTGTTTCTATTTGTAATATAAATATTTATTTTAAAAATAAAAGAAGAAAAAAAATAACAAATCAATAATGTTCTGTATATTTTGTTAACATACGTAAATATGTATATCAAATATTGTATAAAATATACTAATGCGTAGTCAAGACAATTGACACATTTTCATCTATTATGTTAACCAATATTTAAAATTTGCAATAAAATGCATCAAAACTGGTAAAAATTGTGTATTATTTTAAATTAAAAATCTTGTTGTTTAAGACTCCTTGCACATTGTGCCCATTTTGCTGCATTGTGTCTTACGGATGCCATCCATTATGGACAATTAGTGCTCTCACGCTGCACGGCAAAGAAATTGTGAATGCAAATTGAATAATGAATTTTCTGAAGTGAATGTGGGTTGATGCGACTGCTACAACTGATATTCTATAAAACATGATGTACTTGAATAATACAGGGTGGTCCAAAATGAATTTAATATTTTGAATTCTTTTTAACTATTGAATGAACATCATTTGCGCGACGTAATCTTTTACGTATAGGTCAATAAAATTCCTGAATTGTATACTGCCCTAAGAAAATATATAATTTACACTGAAATAAAAAAGTTATAATAAATTTAAATCGTGAATATCACTTTGCAACACCCTGAAAGTTCATAAAAATATGTTTACATATAATAAGTCTTCGTCCATAATAGACGTCCGCAAAAAATCTGGAACCTGGTTGTCCAGTTAGGACCGATTTCGCTACTCACCACAAAAGATTATGCTAGTCCCCTTCTTCTTTTTTTAAATTTTTATTCAATTCTTATGAACAATAAAAAAAACGTTAAAAATTCAAGATTGGTGTTTAAGAAATGAACGTTGGAAAAGGCTTCAACCCCCCTCCCTGCTTGACCACTTTTTTTCGATTTTACGACACTCTCGAATTGGATTCTGCCTCCCTTTAGCTGCTGACTTCTTTTATGCAATGCCACTAAATAAATGATGCAACCAAAAATAAAGAACGGAGGTGTGCAAGAACTCGTGGTATAAGATGTGAACACTGTGTCAATCAATTTATATCACTCATGATCGGTGCTGCCAGAGAACGAGCAGGCGCCCAACAGTGGGCACCACCGCTCATGATGTTGTGTAACCAAAAGTATTGAAGAAAGTCAATAATATTTTAAAAGTATCGGATATTATTGAGCATGCGAACAAATTTCGAAAAGTATCAAAATGTATCGTAGAGTCTACGAGTTCCGAAATTGTCGAATATTATTGAGAAAGTTGATATAAGTCGAAAAATATCGCATCAAAGAGTAGAGAAGTATGGAAAAAGTCGAAGAATAACAAGTATCGAGCCAGTTGATATAATACGAAAGTGTCAAGTAGTATATGAAAGGTCGATAAAAGTTGAAAAGTATTGAATAGTATCGAAAAAAACCGAATAACTAGAAAACTTGTTATTTTTTTTTCTACAGAATAAATAAGCCATACTTATATATTAAAGTGCATGCAAAAAAGTATCAACCACAAATATCACACTTACTCAGCAAAGAAACAATTTTGAAAATTGAATTTCCCGGTTTTAAAATTAAACAACTTACAATCAATAAAAGTAAGATTCTCTCATCACGCAGTTCAGGGTATATTTTAATGCCTGGCTGTGAAATTTAAAGAAAAAATTATACTTAAAATTTAGCTTAAAATATCCATTTCAATCCCATAACACAAGCCGTGCTAAAGACCCATGTAATCAGAGCGGTTCTAAAAGAGGTATCAAACTTTGGTTCTAAAGTCGATACAATTTTAAGCATATTCCCATTTTCAAGCAATTTTTCTTTCAATTTTCTCTATAAAAATTGCAAATACGGTCTACAATTTTATTGTTTTTGTTCACAAAACAGTGTTTATGATGGTGGCCATCGATTTTACTTTGTTACGTATTTTATATACTCAAACATTTGCTTTTTCTTCTAGGCTCCCTTAAAGGCAGCGACTGCCATTTTTCCACAATTAAATTCCCGTAATTTAAATTATGCCTATGGACAAAAGACAATGATTTACTTAAGATACCTTAAAAGCTTTTAGATACAAACACCCGTACTGCTATTGTTAGGCACCTACCTACACGTAATTCTCATCAAAGTTAATTTGTTTTAATCAACTTGTACATTAGTGGTTGTATAAAACGTTTTAAATTCTCCGCCGGTAAAGTTGCTCCTGCCGCTTGCTTTACTATATACATATACTTCATCATGTAAGGATATGTGGGACATACATATATGCTCTTTATTTTTTACATTAATTGCATTAATTTCGCATTCAAAGTTTCAAGTTTTCCATTATAACAATATTTAAGAACCCGTATCATACTCGTATCAAACAGAAGATAAAACGCAACTTTATTGAACAAAACAGCGTTTATTTGTTTTTATCCTTTTCCATTTCAGTTAAGTTTCTCGGCAATTAGAACATAACATCGTGGCGAGAGCTTTTCATTCATAAGTTTTTCAAAGCATGCCTTTATCCTTACACCTTTAATGTCAGCGCACTCCTGCATGTAGCACAAACGGTCGTAGAGCACAATATTTTCACAGAATTTCTGAAAGGAAGCGTATGAAAGCAAATTAAATATCTTTGAAAACCCTCTAAAATATTTTTTTTCTGCCCAACTGCAGTTCGAAAAATAAACTGTATTATATCTAGGAAAGGACTTACCTAAAAGCAGTCTAGAAACTGCTTATTTTAGATTTTAGCAACTTTAAATACCGAGGACTTTTTTTCGCTATTTAATTAAAAAAAAAAATAGTGAGCATCCATGTCTCAAAATACATATATGGAACTGATTTCAAACTTTTGTAAGCAAATTTTATAGACTGTAAAGTCTCCATATCTCAAAATTTATGGAACTGATTTCAAACTTCTATAAACAAATTTTATAGACTGTAAAATTTCCTTCCATGGGACATCAATATATTTAAAATCTATTCAGGCATTCCCAACTTACGTTGATTTTTTAAAAAGCCATATTCGTAACTTTCCATGGCTATATCTCGAAAACTAGATTCGAAGGACATTTATTTTTAATATATATTATATTCTAAAATTAAAAACCACGTAAAAGAAATGGTGCCGGCATAGGCCAATTTTCATGTTGAAATAGGGTCAGTGAGGGTTAAAGACACAAATTTGAAAAAATTCCTAAAATTTTTTCATTCTATTTCGAACCAATTGATGGGGCGACCTCAATTTTTTTGTCTAAGAACCACCCTAATATACATACATACATTTGTCATACAAAAACAGAAGCATTTACTATCAACGGATGATTTCTTCAAAAAGAAATAGGAAATCTGAAAAATTCAAAATAGATTTTGAAGTGAAAGAGTAATATTTTTACATGTCGTAACAAGTTTTGATGGGAAAAATTAATTCGCAGTGTAGAATACTACCGAATTTACATAGCAATGAAACGTTATTTTTACATACATATTTAGAGTAGAATATCTCGAAAACCTGACGTGATAGACTATAACTTTGTTCGGCAAAATTGATTAAGAGTACGTACTCTTCTAGGATTATACTGGTTACTAGCAATGCTTTGATATTATAATTTACCGTCAAATATTTACTTAATTATTGCCGTTAGAATCCGACATTGAACTGTAGGTTCCCGCCATTTCATATTTTACTTACATAACTCTGACGTGTTTGAAATATTCTACATCCAGACTTAGATGCTAGACTTAAAGGCCAATTTGTAACAATATTTTTGTTAAGATTATCGAAGCGGCTAATATTACTGATGTAGTCATAGATTTTATTTTTATTCTTCGTCCCGTTCACCATCAATTAAATTCGGATAAGGGGCCGTTCATAAATTACTTGAGTCAAAATAGTGGGGAGGGGGTCCGACAAAGTCTCACCAACTCTCACCAAGGGGGAGGAGGGGTCAACGAAAATCCAACGTCAACTTTTTAGATCAGAGAGTATACAATATACATAGCAGATTACATCTAAAAATTATAAGGCAAGTCTCACGGAAGGGAGGGGGGAGGGGCCAGAACTCACCAAATCTCACCAAGGGGAGGGAGGGATCCGAATTTTCAAAAAAACACATCACGTCCCCTAAGCTACCAGAGCGATATTATAATACTTTGAAGCTCAAATATCAAAAAAACATTCGAATCGACTACAAACTTTCTGGGTAAGATTATCTAAGACTTACCTGCATTGTTGTCTGCAAGCAAGTAAGGCCTTCAGCCAGCTTAGCACCTTCAGGATATTTCTTAATTATGTCATTAAATTTTAGTTCATGTTGCAACTTCCAGTCCAAACTCGAATTGTCAATCTTTGAATGCAGCTCATAAGCCTCCGTTAAACTTTCGAATTTTAAAGATTCTCCCAGATCTAATTGTAACTTATTTTTGCGCTTACGTCTAATCACTGTTTCCTCCATATCCAAAATTGACTCGGCCACTGCACGCTCCCACATCTCCAAGCCATGTGCTAAATGTTCTGCATCACTAGAACAACACCAACGTGCCAAGGTTTGTTGGCATGCCAAGCGTAAGAAGGGTCTATTAAAAATGTTAACTTTTTCGGTACCATTACTGCCAGCCGTCAACGCTCTACGTAAACTTTCACTTAATGGAAAATTTACAAATTCCTCTTCCGTAGACATTTTCAGTTTATGATAACAACATGGCATTATAATGAGACGTCGAACCCTAGGCATAGCGAAAAATAGACGCATCGATGTTACCGTTAAGTCAGCGCAAGCATGAAGTCCAATTATGTTCCAACTTAGTAAATTGCGCCTGCTTAACCCTTCAAGTTCTTCTACACTTTGCTCTATAAATGTCTGCGAGTCTTCATGAATTAATATTTCTTTGTAGATAACAGCATCCTTAGCCCCAGGAATGTTTTCTGTTTGCCTAAGACGTGCAGCTTCAACGCGCTCTTTTTCAGCTTCTAGACCGAGTATAAGGAACGTAGGATTTATTTGTATTAGCATTTCACTAAGATAGCCATGTCCTGCACCAAAATCAATCAAAACTTCATTTCCGGTACATAACTCATTAATTCTATTTGCCAGCCGGCAAATCTCATGCTGTTTTTTGAGATTTATCTTTTTAAGCGCAGGTAACTTGGTATTTTCCACTACTTGCGGCTCTGCATATGCTGCGCTGGGTGTCAACTCATTTAATTTTTGGCGGAAATCTTGCAGTATTGTCGGTACATAATCTTTGAGCTTGCTATTAGGCATTGGAAATGCATTAAGATCTTCGGTTTTAATTTTACAAAAATATAAGATTTCTTCATTGGTCATCTGTTCTAAAACTCCATTCTTCAGGAAGCTGATATTTGCATATTGATAAATCCAGGCGTATTTTCGCAAAAAACTCACACAACTTTCAAAATACGATACAGGATTTGAAATAGTTGAGGGCAGCGCCATAACTGTAAAGATAAAATTGAGCCTTGCGATTAAAAACAAATTACACACATCGCTTACAGCCTATTTAATGCCTGTAACTATGGCAATTTTTTTCTCAAGAGCTTCTTTTTAATACAAACGTTTTTATTTCTTTATTAATTATACTCTCGAAGCAGTGAATGCAAGACGTTCAAAGTTAAAGAACATATATTTCTGGCACAAAGGATCTTTTTAGTTCGCAGGACTTCCACTTCAGTTATTTATGACAGCTTTTCGCTTTTTTTGCGTTTTCTATTGGGCTCATTGGAGCCCGTACTTTAGAAATATGTAAATATATAAAGACACACTTTTTTTAATCAACTGTTTTATATTTTATTTTTTTAATATCTATTACATTTCGCTCATAATGCAACGAATAACATCACTAAACAATAAAAAGATTTCATACTCATATAGATAGATATAGATGAATTTATATTGCAATAGCAACAAGTGTGCATTAAAACGCGCCTGACTGCATTCCATTAACAATGTTTAGTAAAAATAAATTATTCATATATACGTTTAATGTAAAATAGTCATAAATACAATAACAAACTTCTTACATTAAAACAGACATTAAGAGTTTCAAAATTATTGTAAAACGTAATTTTAGGCTAAAATTATTCAAATGAGAAGGAATTTCGTTTTATTTCTTGACACATTCACAAATCTAAACAATTGTCTTCCACTTAAGTCCTGTCTGTTCTTCCAGTGCTTGATTTTCTGGTCCTAAAATGCATTTACCATAATAAGCAGGTGATTCTTTAAAGTATTTCTCTACAACAGATTTTAGTTCTTGTAACGTCACAGATAGCATACGTGCACGATATTTCATAAACATCTCCTGTGAAACTCCATACAAAAAGAAATCAATACCTATATTGCCAGGCGCAACTGGAGAATCCAATTGTTGTAATACACCAAGTTTGGCCTCGAAAAGATTTTGATCAGTCAGTTCAGCATTATGTTCTTGCAACCATTTGTATGTGTCATCAAAAGCTTCCAATGTTTTTGTGGAATTTGGATCACGGTAGCTGAAAAAGCTAAAAATGCCATCAGAGCCTATTTTAGCGCCTGCGCCATAAGCTCCATTTTGTTCACGTACAACAGGTAGTAAATACTTGGCTGATACGAGTTTGGCCAAAACACGCAGCGCTGGATGATCACGATGCGTGTAAGGAACTGTAAACAGTGCTTTGGCGCAATAATTCACAGGTATGTTCATAACAAAATGCTGACTTGAAGGTTCAAGTAAATTCACTTTCTTTTCTACTGTTTCAGCAGAAGCTGTTGGTAGATCATCCAAGAAACTTTCATAACTTTTAATAAGTTGTGGATAAAATTCATCAGAAGTATTAATAGCTGCACGCATTGAATTCTTATTGAACAGTTTAAGTCCAAGTTGTTTTAAGTTTTTCATTATCTCTTCGGTTGTGTGAGTTTTAATATAGTTCTTCATGTATTCAATATGCTCTACTCCAGCTAACTCTGATTTCAATTTCGCTGAATCGGTAACTAAGCCAGCACAACTTTGCATTGCATACAGATGACCGGAATCGGCAATGCCCACGGAAATGCTCGACATATAACTATCAATTAACATATTCAAACGTTCAGTATCCTCTAATTTAAAATTCGTGAGTAATTCTTTGCATAAATCAAACATATCTTTGCAATTTTTATCCAATGCGTGAGTATTCATTAAAATGCCAAGGTTATATGTTTTACTGTCGTAAATGTTTTCAGCAAAATGTAATTTGAAATCAATGCCAGCAGTCTTCGAGAGTATGATCTTATCAAATTCACGAAAGTCGTAATTCTTGGTACCCATGTCGTTGATAACATTACAAAAGAGTGGTATCAACATTATTTCATCCTGTTTGAGCGCTGAGCCATCAAAATAACATTTGAAGTAGGAAATTTCATTAGTCTGTACGTTGCACACTTGCGTAGGTACCGATTTGATTTTTACCACATTAAGTGGTTCCATTTTCGGTGCTTTCTTTACATCATTCAATGTTAGACATGGCAACACATCCACATTGGGTATAGCTTTCTGTGCCTCCTCAAGTTTAAGACCATTTTGATAGATTTCTTCACGCTTCTTATGATCAAGCGCTATGACTTTCTGCTTGAGCAAATCTAATTCGGCTTCTTTAAAGTTGCTTTCATAATTATCATCTGGTGACATAGTCAGCGTAAGTCTATGTGTGTTATTTGCAAAGTAATGATCAACTGTCTTTTGCAAGAATTTCGGATCATTCTGTAAATTTCGACGGAATTTTGCTATCATCTTAGAAACGCGTAGAGATTCTACAACATCGCCTTCGTGATTCCAAAGTGATGTAGAATTGAATAGCAAGCCCAAGCCGAATTGTGGACTTTGATGTTTAAGCGCTAATTCAATATTATGCAGCACACTCTCAATATGTTTAGACTCAAATCCGTATTCAACAACATTTCTAATTGTAGAATCGAAAATTTCTTTAACTTTATCAAAGTCCTCGACGGGTACATCTTGCAGTCCAACACAGAAATACGTATCTTTTATTTGTGGATCGTAACCTGTAGTTTGATTATAGCCACCAGAAAAGTTAGGTTCAATAAGACTTTTATAAAATGGTGAATTAGGTCCACGTACAAGCAATTCAGATAAGACATACAAAACAAATGTTTCATCTATATTAGTTACGTCTGACATTAACAATGCAATTGAAATTTGATTTTGTTTTTCAAAAGGAGCACCCATATTATCATAACGACTGGAAATGTGAACATTTCTTGGTTTGGGCCAACGTTTCTGATTTGGTATGCGACTATAGGAGTTGTCAATATAATCGTATTTACTTAGGTATTCACTATTCACATACTCCAATGTTTTATTTAAATCGAAAGAGCCATAGGCGTATATGCGCGCATTGCTTGGATGATAGTATTTTCCATGGAAATCTACCAGATTTTGATGCGTTAGTCTTGGTATTTCTAATGGGTTGCCACCAGAAACAAAGCCGTAGGTGTTATCTGGTAATAGGTTGTTGAGCAAATTCTGTCCAAGAACTGAAGAATTTTCTGAGAAAGCGCCTTTCATTTCATTGTAGACAACACCCTTTAGTATATACTCGGAATTCTTATCATGTAAATTGGAATGTTCAAGTCGCCACCCTTCTTGCAGGAAATCAAGGTACTCCAGGTTGGGTCTAAAAATTAAATTTATTATTCATTGATTTTGGTATGAGTATGACATTCGTGACATCAAGATCTGAGCAAGTTGGTAAAAACAAATAAGAGATCTGATGGCGCAACTCTAATTATGTGCGCCAATAAAGTTACGAAACTATTTCAACGTCTTGAAAGCTAATAAAAAAAACATCATATCATATGTTAATTAAGAACTTTAGATATTTCTGAAAAAACCCATAGCTTAAGCGGCATGCACTGTGATATTAGCAATAAAATCAAGAACATTAAAACTACATCATATTTCAATTTCAGATCTTGCTGCCATACAAATGAAATGAGCGACGTTGTAATCTGTTGTTGCTAACCTGAACACCGCGTCCAAGTAGATCTGTTGTAAGTTCCTGAAGTCAATTTCATTCATCGATGAAAATGGATACATTGTATAGTCCGGACCTGTCATGGCGTTCATAAAAGTAGCCACTGAACGATTAAGCATTTTGAAGAACGGATCACGCACTGGAAACTTTTTAGAGCCGCACAGCACACTGTGCTCGAGTATATGAGGTAGCCCTGTAGAATCAAATGGTGTCGTACGGAAATTTACTGAAAAAACGTTATTTGGATCATTGCGATCCAAATACCAAAGTTCAGTGCCAGTAACTTCATGACGAAAGGTGTAGCTCGTTATGCCAAATTCTGGAACGTGTGCAACGCGTAAGCACTCAAACCCTTGATAGTTTTTACCCTCATTGAATTTTAAATCTGCCGGCTGCAATATTTGTGGTCCGTTGTTGCGTTCATGACTTTTGGCCAAAGGATGAACTTCTCCTGTAGCTTTAGCTGCTCTTGGTTTTGCAGATGAGTTTGATGATAAATTTTGTTTCACGTGTTGGCCACATTTTAAGGTATTGGCCAACCCGGGTCGCAGGAGCAGTAGACGTGACAGCATTTTTCGAAAGTTTCGTCTTTATCACTCGTTTTTCTTTCTGCTTTCTACGAAAGATAAAGGCACACAAGCACACAATTCTATTAACATATTTCATAACTTTATTAGATTTTTAAATCGCAGTAAAATTAACTTTTTAGAATTTACATGGAAAATTTCGCGATATAATTCGTACGTTACATCAGCAACAGTAAGCATTTAATTAGTCTCTGCCCAAATTCTATATTATTTAAATTTTTGCGCATAGTTTTATTTATCTTACTTACCGGTATTAAATAAATTTGATTTTGTTTGAATTTTATTACATTAAATAATGAGTAGAGTCCCCGCTCGGCATGAAAAATTTGTGCAAAATTCAGCTAAACAAAGTCTGTCAATTGGCGCTGTCAAATGTCATGCGTATGGATCGATATACGATATCGAATCTTTCCCAGCAAACAAAATATCAAAGACAAGAGTCCATGTCCGTCGGATTAATGCAAATAATTACATATGTACATACATATTTTCTTCTTTTTCGTGCGTCTAATGTCAAAACAAATTATGAAATCTTATCAAAAAGCGATAATTTTGACACCAAAAGTAACCAGCCATAAGTAATCTTATAATGAATTTATTTAATTTTAGGTTCAATGTAATGCAGAATGAGATGTTACTGAAAACTTCGTACATTATAAAAATGTGCTTTACTAGATTCAGTAATGTCTGATTAAAAATGTTTGTGCGCTGAATTTGTCCATGAGGGTATGCATGGTACAGACAATTTCTTGGGTAACAATTACTCTTAACTTCACGCTTTTGAAATAATTTCTTAAAAACATATAATATGTGTAATAGTCGAATAAAACAGCGTCAACTAACTTGAGATCAAAAGGTTTACTAAACAAAATGTTATCTCCCTTGCAGACTTGCACAAAAATTTTTAAAAGCATAAAAGCGTAGATCTGGCAGCATACTTTATTAACACTGTGCCAGAGCCTTTATATCAACAATTTTTGCAGCTGTCAAATTTTGCTTGACTGATTATTTATTGAAGTTAATTTTACAAAAAAATAATATTCTGTAGCAGCAATCTCCAATTCAGAATGGATGCTGAAAGTGAAGTTTCCGAGGGTTTTGGAGCATTGCGGATGTCTCTACGTGAACGTCCACGCAAGCTGAGCGCGGAACGTAAATTACGCGGACGTATGGATGAGTTAAAATTTTTGGATGATTTTGATCCAGAGAAATCAAACCGAGAAAGACGCAAGCTAAAACGAAAATGTAACAACTCAAACAGAAACAGTGCTTACGATGAATATGGACACATTCGACACAATGGCCTTGATGTTTGTGACTGCATGAGTGAAGAGTGTCCCGGATGCTGGAATGAATGTGAAAATTGTGGTTCCACAAAATGCGGTATACAGTGTAGAGTAAATCGGAAGGTATTTTTTGAAAGTATCGCCTTTGATGGCAAAGATTCGACTGTTAAAAATCCACACTTCCCGAGCAAATAAATAAAATGACATACAAATGATGTTCTATTGTACATCAAAGGATATCTATTCATAACTATTAACATTTTTGTAATGATTTTAAAAAATTAATTTTAGGTTTTAATTATTATTCTTGCACATACATTAAAGCAGCAATGCTGATTGTAAAATATATAAAAATTTTATAATAAATAAAATCATTTGAAATTTACCTACTCAAACCTGGACGTTATAACATTATTGATGGGGACCTTATGTAAGCTTAGCAGCCGGCCTCGATATCTTCGACTTAGATTAAATGTCGCAACCTCGAATATCCACGATTTTGCGTTATTTTCGTTTTTAAATTTAATTTGCAAAGTCTTTTTGCTGGTGCGATTTTTTTTTCTACGGCAGTTTTCAGAAAAGAATTGATGTATTTTAATTAAAAAATCAATATGTAACAAAAATTTGGAATCAAATGACAAATCAATTTTAAGGATATAATTTGACCTTTTTTATATGTTGATAAAACCATGTGCTAACAATTCCTTTAAGCGAAATTATAGAGTGTTTAAAAAAAGCTGGTGAAAATTTTGAAAAAATCGTTGTCTCGAAAACTATGGGATGGATTTCAAATTTTCATAAGCCAATACCAGCTTCCACTGCTTTGAGTCGGATCGATTTATAGATGAGCTACGGTCTTAACTACTGAACAATCTGTTACAAATCTCATAGCATTGGATGTCTCGAAAGCCTTCCCCATGTGGCTTACAATAAGTGTGATACGTTATACATATTAAGAACCAATTAGTTTATTCACAGTAGTATGAAAAAAGGGACTCTACAAGTTGGTGCCCTGCCACCAATTCTATCAACGAATTTATTGCAAATCTACTCAGTGGCATAGCGTGAATATTTGACGTTCCGGGGCGAAGAGCTAAATCTTGTCACCAAAAATAAAAATATATGAAAAATATTTACATCACAAAAACCTTACCTAAAATTGGAAAACAATTTGTAACTTATTGATTAGCTGAAATATCGTTCTATTAATTTTAAGAGGAGTTTACGTTTCGTTTATATCTGATTTTTAATTGCATTTTATTTTCAGGTGATTTTCTCTACGATCCAAAATATATTGTTGTGTTTGTATTTTTATTTAGAATAACCTAAATACATGTATATGAATAATATCAATAAATAACATTCATAATCACTAGATACGTTTGACTACTTTAACTTTAACATTTGAATGTGAACGTATCAAGATACCAGCCAAAAATCGAAATGTTTTCGGATCAGTCATTGGTAAAAGTTTGAAGTTTTTCAGCATGTAGACAAGCAATGTTTTTATCTCCAACATGGCAAATTTTTGACCTATAATTTTTAAAAGATAAGTCAAATTTATAAATGCGCATATTTTCAAAATCAATACCTATACAGTTACGCTGTCCAGCGCTAAAAGGAATGAAAGCATAGGGATGTCGACCTTCAGCATTTTCTGGAAAAAATCTTTCCGGGCGAAATTCATCGGGTTCATCATAATATTTAGGATTGCGGTGTATGTCGAAAATATGTACAGTAATTTGTGTACCTTTCGGAAGAAAAAGCTTATTCGCCAGCACAGTATCTTGCGTAACTTCTCGCAAAACCAAGGGTACCGAAGGATAAAGACGTTGAGTTTCCTTAATAAAACATTCCAAATATTTTAATTTATTTAATTGCGTAACATTCAATTTACTGAGGTCATCTATTAAATAAAGTTAAATAAGAATTTATGTCGCATGCTAAGAAAATAAATGCCAATTCCATTACCATCAATAAACTCATTTACTTCCTCGTAACAACGTTGCTGTACATCAGGAAACAATGATAAATTCATCAGTCCAAATATTAAGTTCATTGAGGTCGTATCGAAACCTTCAAACATAAATGTATCTACTTCTTCGCAGATGCCAGCATGGTCTATAAGACCATCTTTTTCAGCACGTAGTAATGTATCCAACATGGCGTAACGTTGTTTCCGATAAATAAAGCTAAAATAATCATAAATTTTCTGTTGTTTGGGTTCTAATTCATATGAAAAATTATCCAAAATTTTAAGCGAATATTCAAACATTTTTGGGTCCTTGCCCATTTTAGTTGTATTCAATCAAAGGATTAAATAAAAAGAAAAAGTTCTCAAAAAATCTATTTTTCTGAAATTTTCTTTTCGATTTTGGTTGATTTTTCATTTTTATCAATAATATTTTGCCTACACTGGACTTTTCATTATACCATGATTATACCTACTCAATCTCTTCTGTCGTCTGCTTGTTACCATTTGACATTAGATCTGCCTCAAAGAGTGCGCGACGTTTTTCTATTATTCCACTGGAGAAAGCATGCAATGTCTTGAGATATCGCTCATCTTTTTTTCCATCACCAAAAATATTGTAAACTAAGTCTGCAGTCAGTAATGGATTAATAACACGCTTGACAAAACTTTCCTCTACTTTGGTGATATTCTCACGATATTCATCGCCATCTAAGCGTTCGTCCAGTTGCACGCCCAGTGCAGTTTCTGTGAATACCAATTAAAGAAATCCAAGAAATATTTTCACATTTCAACTATGGTGAATTTTAGTAAAAATCCCGCCGAATAGTATTCTCGAAAAGATAATGTAAAATAAGTTCATATTCGTCAAAAATTTGACTTTGACATATTTCTGAAATAGGGCATCACATTTGACCTTAACTGATTTATTTTGTGTACCATGAATAATTTTTTAGCAATTGAAATTTTTATTTAAGTTCACATTTGCTCACCTTGCTATTTTTTACTTACCACAAATATTATTGAGAGTAAACCTTGGTATAAGATCATTTAATGATATCACATTATCCTGGCCTTCAGCACATTTTTCGTTAATTGTTTTAACAAATTTCAAACTTTCCTGCCTAAAAATTGTAAAGAAATCATAATCATCCTTACCTAGTACAATCAATGAATGTTTTAAGTTTGGAAAACGAAAAGAACTAACCAATTTTGATGGTATGTTTTAAAATGTTTTTAGAGGTTGTGTTAAAAAAAATATTTGTTGTTTTTTCCGAATTTAGATTTTTCTTGCAAACTGTTTCTCAAATGAAAAATATTTTAATAATTTTTACGTTAATCTTTACCCAATTCCTTTAATTTGCGTGCAAAGTATAGAATAATAAAAATATCAAAAATAAATATCAGCAATGAACACAATTTCAGCCATCGAAATTTAAGAAATTTCATATACTGTTTGTATAAAAGAAAATTTTATTAAGGATGCATATTAAGGGCGGGCCTCATCAAAACTATTTTTAAGATCACATTATCTCGAAGATTGATTTATTGATTCATATGGCATTATTAACAGTACGTAGCAGAGGCCATTATTAAGCTTTATAAATTTTATTTAGAGTGATCCTCACACAGAGATATTTTTAAAATGCTTTCCTTTTTCCACAATACTTGAAGTGATTTTATTTTCATTGAGCTATCGAGGGTTCTTAACAATATTCTATCTATGTATGTACCCACTCGGCATGAAACGTTACGAAACGAGTGGGTATATCATATTCTTGCATTAATTGACAGAACAACGACTGTCGGGTCAGCTAGTATCTCATAAAATAATAAATTAAACAATTTTATCTGTAAGTCTAATGTTCGATCAATAAAAGTAAATACAAAAAACAGCGCTATGTGCTTATCTTAAAGAAGAAAAAATAAACATTTATATTAGTGTAAAAATTGTCTATTTATCAATAAAAATATTAAGCTCCTTCTTTAAAGAATCTTGGGAAAGAACAGCCTAAGACATCAGACTCCATGTACCTATCTTTTTGTTTAAAACGAAAAATATTTCAGACCGAAATAAATTTATGTTTAATCCCAGCGCAGGCTTGCCATATAAATAAATATTTTACGGCCCTTTTTTCTTTTTCTCTAACAAATCATTGACATGCCCCGATCCCTTTGATTAATGAAGCTTGGGGAATATCAAACAGTCTACTATGTACATATGTATGAGTCGATGAATATCAAAAGTAACTAAGCTCCCCTGCCGTGTCTAGGTAAAATATAATAAACTTCAATTGAGTTATTTAAATTTTTTCTACATATGAGAGAGAGGCACTTAGGCGCTTTCGATATTTACCGACACATATGTAGTAGAAGTATATAAAATCTTTGTGACGCAATTTACCATCTCGACTGAAAAAACATAGGCTAAAGAATTATTCTCTTGCAAAAAAAAAAGAAGAAAATGTCGCAAACGACTTTGCGTCGAATATTTGATAAGGTTTACAACTTACTTGAATATTTCCTCAAACTGTGCCAGTATATTGAAGTGAAACGCTGGTGTCAATAGTTTCCGACGTGTATGCCACTTTTTGTCTGCAATTATATAAACAAGCATCGCATGTGTTTTTCTTAATTACTAGTAATTAGATATATGTAACTCGTAATTAACCTGTACTAGTCAGCAAGCCAGTTTTTAAGAATGGATGCAAAAATCCGTAAACAATCGATTTAGTAATAAGATTTGGATCACTGAGCACAAGTTCAGCATCAGCTGCATCTATGATATTATATATTGGATTTAAAATTATATATTGCACATAACTGCGTTTCAATTCCTGAGCATAGTTTCTCATATAGTAAAATAATTGAACTGCAATAGAAGAATACTGTGTTGAAATTCTAAGTCAGCTTTGCTTTGATTCAAATCACCCACCTGAATCCATAGAGATCATATCAAAAGTATTTCCAAAAATTGTATTACCCTTGGCTAGGGGTGCAATTTCCTCCACATCTGTACCATCAATTGTTTTGATGCGTCTGCAAAGCGATAAGATTGCATAATCTCTATTCAATCTCACAAGCCATAGCATTAGTGTAATAAAAGCAGCTGCCAAGATCGCGACAATAAAGACCATCACTTCAATTGAATTTATTAAATTTGAATTGTTGGAAAATCACTAAAATTAAAATGATACCATACGTTGTCGGCGAATGCACAATTTGTACTAAATTTATAAATATACTTGGTGAATATCGGATTCATTTCTGTACACAAAGTTTTTTGTTTCACAGTTTGCGATAAGAACAAAAAGTTGTTTCATGTTAAACAATAAAAAATGATTATGGTTGATGTGAACTGTTATAATTGCATGTACATATGTAGTTTATTATTTTATTTTTTATTTTATCAGACTTGTTGACATTGGTATAGTTTTTGCTTTCTTTTAACTTACTGCCCAGTAAGAACGTATTTTGTAAAATGATACTTCATCTGACTAGCAGTAAAGTAATTTCAAGAAATTTTCCCATATGGCAAATATGCAATCAACCGTCCATCTGGCTCTAGTTTTGTGAAAAACATAGATCATATATAAAGCTGAATGAATGTTTGGTAAAAGAATTGCAGTAACCAAGAATGCCAGTGCTCAAGTGCGACAGACGGCAGACCCCACGCTCTCTTGTCAACATTTTTTTCCTGGTGATAGTCCGAACAGTTTTTAGTATCTGTATGCAATTTGGTAGCTTCCTCAAAGATCTCTATCAGTATAGCGTTGTGGAATATTTACTTCGTCAGTAGGTGCCATCCATGACGTCTTGCTGAATTCGTCCAGAGTTTTTTTCAAATATTTCATGGTATTCGTGTGAAAGTTGGTTGCATTACCTTTAATAACTCCCTCAGTATAGCATTTTAAATATTTTATTTGTGTCCGCGGACGAACTCGCCCATTCTCAATCCCACAAGCTATAATTGAAAATATAGCCAGTGTTCGATATTTCATTAAATTATCTTGACCAGTATTCCGTATTGTTGATTCCGAAAGAAAGATGGACAGAATGACGAACATGGCTAAGTTCAACTCAAATTAAATCAACAACGCCCCCTTTGCAGTTGAATTTCAAAGCCTTGCGGAAAATTTTCTAGAAAACCAGAAAATATTACCAAAAAATAGCAAAACTAGAATAAGTCTTTTATGCATTCTAATTCAACATTTCTTGATACTAGAGATATGCATGAGTGCACTCGAAACGATCATTATATAAACTTCCGAATGCAATAAACTTCGAGTGCTTGCACAAAAACTCAATTGACTTGCAATGTGGCGAGTGGCTTGATAGTCATTTCGTGTGCACTCATGCAGACCTCTAGTTGATACTAGTACGTTCACCCTAGCTGTAAAAACTAACATTTGCGCATTTGTCGCAGAAGTTTGTCTTGCAAATGTGCAGCAAGCGCGAATCGCAATATTTTGTGTTAAGTTGTTTATTGGAAAATGACATTCATTAGGGTGATTCAAATTTTTTATTTTTTGCTTCAAATATGTTTAATAGTTGCCGGTACAGGAAAGAAAAATGCTGGTGCAATTATAGCTCATAATAATTTTAATATTTACTGGTGGCTCATCGAGCTTTTTAGTTTTCTATACAATTTGTATGGGAAAAAGTGCGTTATTAGACAGTATCATCTATATCTCCATTTACATAAACAGGGTCAAGCCCATCGAAAAAAGCATCAAATTCTCCATAAAAAAATATTATGTTATTTGTAATTTGAATCACCCTAATACACATATAGCACCACTATTTTAATGTATATTATTCATATTTGTATTCATCGTTTTATATTTACCTCTTGCTCCACAAAGGCATTTAAAATATCATCAATATCCCATTAAATTTTCCATATCTACTATATTACATCGGAAATTATGCTTTAAACGCTTAATACCAGTCAAACTTTAAACTAAATTTAGTTATTTGTTAAAGCAAATACAGTTTATCTCTAATCAAAAGTTCGTTATCTTAAAAACTAAAGAACTCTGACCGATAGCATGTGCTTGAAGAAAATTTACCTTAACTTTCGACTCAATCTGATGGAATAATAATCTTTCGATTGTTATGCCATTCAGTTTTCATGAAACATTTAACAAATGCACAACACTATAGTGTTGTGCTCAAGAAATTCGGCTTAAAATGGTGCTCTGGTTGATTGTTGTTGCAATTATTTCTATAGTTTTGTTCTATAAGTTAAATAAAGATTATTATATCCCAGCATTTTCAAAACGCGTTAAAACTGTAGATGGTACGCCATTGGAACAGATAGCACCTGTCTCAAAAGGAATATCAATTTTTGGAAGCACATTTGACTTAATCGGCTTGGACAATGGTAAAAATAGTTTAAGATTAAAACAACAAGTAATGAAATTATGTTTCATTAAACATTGATCAGTAAATATCGATATTTCTGTAAATGTGCAAATAGTTCAATGGTCTTAATTAAAATTTAAAGTTTAAATGAGCCTTCGCAGCTTCATTTCAGTTCAAATTATGTCAGAACAATATTTGTTAATTCACGTTTTTTTAACTGTTTGATGGCATGTGACTTTTGAGGCTTTCAGCCTGGGGTAAGTGAGAAAACTTTTCTATTAAGTAGTAAATATATTCGAAATCGGCCTAAGTGTTTTTTTTTGGATTTATTTATTCTTTTAATCGCTTAAGATAAGAAATGTAATATATAGTATGTATAAAAAATATTTAAGATCATAAATAATAAATAAATATTTTTCTCTTTTTAAGTTGCTTTTTTTAAATATTCACGTGAAATGGCTGCTGAATATAAAAAAAGTTATATCCAATACATTTTCGGTGATCCAGTTTATAATATAATCGATCCCAGCGATGCTGAATTGGTGTTAAGTGATCAAACCTTAACTACCAAAGGTGTGGTCTATAACTTTCTGCATCCATTTCTTGGGACTGGACTCTTAACTTCAGCAGGTTAGTAATCGGAAATTTTTCAAGCAAAATCATTTAAATAACACACTTGTTTGAAAAACATTTGTTTTCAAAGCCCTTATTTAACACAATCTGTGTACATTAGACATGCTAAGAAAAAAAGTACACTATCTGTGTACATTAGACATGCTAAGAAAAAAAATAATGTTCTAGAGTTCTTCGAGAACGCTTAAAACTCATTCAAAAAACTCATTTCAAAACAACAAAAAAAAAACTCCTTTGCTACCAGAGCTGTAAAATATTAATTTTTCTGAATTTGAGTAAAAAAATCTAGAAAATTAGATTATTTTCGTTTCATAATTTTTTTTTTCGATTTTCCTTATGTACACGTAAAGTATCCAAAAAATCTTACCACTATTCTTTTGCGATAATTTGTTACTTCAGTCTTGTGGGCATTACAATTCCTTGTACTAAGGAGTTTTCCAATAGAAGTGATATGTTTTCAATATCGATAGTGACCATATTTGTGTCTTGTGTCACTGTCGGTTCAGTCTTCAGCAAGGTTTGCAATTTTATTTATTGAATAAAATGGTCGAAAATTGAGCTCACCTAAATTGCTTCTGTAGAAGCAGTGACAAACATTTAAGTGATATTCTTTTTAGACAACAATTGCATCGATTGTACTTCAAAACGAAGTAAAGATTGTTGCACTACCTCATTTCGATTTCGTTTTACTAAAGAAACTTATATAATTATTCAAAGCAAGCTAAAGATTTAAAAAATTATATACTAAAGAAAGTGATTTTTTTTATACTACACATTATATAGATAAAAAATGGCATACGCGTAGAAAAATGTTGACACCAGCATTTCATTTTAACATTTTGGGTCAGTTCGAGGAGATATTCAAGTAAGAAATATGTATGAGTGTTGAACCGTAATAATAGCGGCTTCTGTCCAAATTTGTAATTTTCATATTTTTTGTATGGACTACATCTAAATAATGCTGGCATTTTCGTGCACCTAACTACATATTCCATTTTAATATGGCGTTAAAGCAATAACAGACGCTACTATTAAGATTCAACACTAATAATATAACTAATTAATTAAAACATTTGGAATTTTCATCTCAACTATATTTCCTTTTCAGAGAAGAAAGTTTGAAGTTCATAAAAAACATTCAAGCTCATGGTAGAAATGTTATTTCGGTCAGCGATTTGATACCCAAATTTACACTTAATAGCGTATGTGGTAAGTTGAACATAACGTATAATTTGATAACGAATAAAGAAAACATAATTCAATTAGAAAGAAGTTCAAAAATAAAATAACCTTTCGATTACAACAAATTAAATTTATTTTCTTTGGGCTATTTAGGGGATCGGAGTGAGATAAATGACAAAAAAGGCACGACGAAATTTTTAAAACGTCACAACTTACTCTGCAAGCCTACTATGTTCTATTTCTTTCGTTGATCAGTTAAGAATCACAGCAAAAAATTTAAAAACAAAATGAAAAATTACGCATAGGTTATAATTTATTTATATTATTAGCTTGTTCAAGAAGAGATTATCTTATTTGAAAAATATTTATACTTAGCCTGAAGCTTTTATTACAAAGTAGCGCAAAAGTATTTAATTTCTTGCCCTTGTAAAATATTCTTTACTTTTCAGAAACTGCCTTGGGTGTGCAGCTTGATGAATTCTCGAGCGGTGATGACTATCGCGCCAGTTTTAAAATGATCGAAGAATGTTTTATCAAACGCGTAGCAAATTCATTCTACGTAATCGATGAAATTTTCAATTTTTTTGCTGCAGCTAAATATGTGCCCCATTTAAAAATCGTACACGAGTTCTCCAGTGATATTATTGCAAAACGAAGACAATTGTTTGCTGAGGAAATGCATCAGAACGTGGATACAAAAGATTTAGATGATATAGAGTAAGTTTTGTCACATAACTCATGAGCGGAACTTTAAATTTATGTATGATACGAATAAATATCTTTTCGTTACATAGTTTTGCGTTCAAAAAGAAACGGTATGCTATGTTAGATACTTTGCTGCGCGCCGAGCAAGATTCGCTTATCGATCATGCAGGCATTTGTGAAGAAGTAGACACTTTTATGTTTGAAGGTTTCGATACTACATCAATGGGTTTGATATTTGCTCTAAGGAACTTATCACTGTACCCCGAAATGCAAGAAAAATGCTATCAGGAGTTGTTAGCAAATGTTGATGGTAAATTAATTTTTCGCAATTATTGAATAAAAAAAAAGCTTACACAACAAATACTTAAGTTTCCCAAAAAATATTTTTTTATATTCAGAATGTAGTCTTAAATTCATTTTAATGCAAAATTGCAAAATTTTTCTTATTCTAGATGATCTCGACAAATTGGATATTTCCCAATTGAATAATCTTAAATATCTTGACTGTTTTGTAAAGGAAACGCTACGGCTTTACCCATCTGTGCCAAGTATAATGCGTGTTGCAGTACGCGAAACAAAGTTGGCCAACAATTTGATTTTACCTGCGGGTACACAAATATCAGTGCACATTTTTGATATACAACGCAGCTCAAAACATTTTCCGGATCCTGAAAAATTCGATCCGGAACGTTTTACACCAGAAAACTCTACAGGTAGACATCCGTTTGCCTTTGTGCCTTTTAGTGCAGGACAACGAAATTGTATTGGTGTGTACAAATTTAAATATTCTTTCTATATATATATGTATGTATATAAAATAACTAACTAATTCGTTTTTATATTAAATTTGCTAAATGTGAAGGTCAAAAGTTCGCCATGTTGGAAATGAAGACACTGCTTGTTTATATTCTGAAACACTTTAAGCTGTTACCAGTTACGGACATACAAGAATTTGAATTTGAAGTCGGTCTTATATTACGCTCAAAGCTCGATATTAAAGTTAAATTGGTTAATAGAATATAATTTATTGTGTATTGGTTTTTAATAAACAAAAAAAATTAAAGAAAAACTTAATCGACATGAAGCACTCTAGAAACCAATTTCAATAGTGATAGTTGGCAGTTGTATATGGCACATTCTGCATTGTTGTCACTCCTTCCAAGTTTTTCAGCTTCCAAGAAGTTGCGACTTTCTACAGTTTTAGCATCAAGCGAGGTGGATGGACTTGAAAGAAAAAAAATTAAATATTTAGAATGATTGAAATTTTAGTAGACAATCTGGAAGCATGATTTCTGCCATACTTGCGTCTCATCTCGAACCTGTTAAAAAATTAAATATAAATATTCAAACCAAATTATTGGACCAATTTTCAACCAAAACCCCTGCGTGAACAAAAAAACGTTAAAAGCACGTACCTGTCGGAGAGGGTTTGGTGCCTGTTATCAAAATAGGGTTACCATAAATACATAAATCGAGGATGATCAAAACTAAGGACAATTTCTAATTGACAAATTAGGCGTCGCCTTTTGAGAACCTGATTCCTTTCCCAACTTTTCCAAAATCTAGAACAGATTGTTCAAGATTGTGATTGTTGAAAATAATCACCGAAATTGCATGATCTTATCACAGAAAAAAATGTTCCCAAAATAAAAATTGTAGCCATAAATATTAAAATGAACATTGATGGAATTTAAGGCAGTAATTTTAGAAAGTTGGGTTAAATTGTGGTTCACAAATTAATTGAAATAATGTGTTTTGATGCAAAACTCTTAGACATTTTGTGGAACAATTGTTCACGTTAGCGGATGTTCACGCTATCAAGAGTTCATTGTATTGAAGATAATTTCGTTCTTTAAATGATAAGCTTATAGCAGAATAATTTCATTCTTTAAATGATAAACTTCTAGCAGAGACACTTTAATTATAGATATTTTCCAATTATCATTTTTACTGAAAGGATATATTATTACATAAAAAGATTAGGTTGAGACAGCAATATGTACATATGTATGTATGTGATTGTAGGATATAGCTGCGAGCGAGGTGATTGGAAAGTCTCTACAACATAGGTGTCTCTGCTTATAGTTTATAAAATTACATTTAATATTCCAATTTTGTTCTAAGTAAAAGGTTTAATTTTCAATAAAAAAAAATATGAAAAAATTTAATTTTTATAAGCCCTTCGAATCTCCCACAGATAACATGTTATATGAATTACTGGAATAAGAATAATAATTCCTAAGCTTATGGTATCATAATTTTCAAGCTCTAGTTATTTGCATGTTTCCAAATTTCATACCTTAAAAAAATGTGCATTAGTTCCGCAAACACATTGAAATCCCGCTCAAAATGCAAAGCGTTGGCCTCACAAATGGTACGCAACAAACACTCTTCACCATTGTATCCGTAACTGAATATGAATGAGAGAATTATTTGAATTTGTAATTTACTTAAATGATGGTTGCGCAAATTGCATGTTGTCGTCACCTACCTATTAAGACGATCAATGATGTATTCATAGAAATCCCAACGTAACTTTGAGCGCTTCGATACCTTGTGCATTTTGCGCGTATTTAAATAGTTATCATCAACTTTATATTCGGGTAGAAATGGATTTTCACGAAATACGGTCGCATTGTAAGGTAAATAAAATTCTGCTTTTAAAACGTGACCCACAGTCAGCGATTCATATGGCAGATCAGCAGGTATACCAATGCCGCCAATAAACTACAAAATACAGTAGAATTATCAATAAGAAAAACTATATTGTTTTTAAAGTTATTGAGAAAATTGCTCAGTATACAAAGTTTTTACAAATAAATAAATTGACCGAAATGAGCATCAGATTTTGCATGAAAATTATTGTCAAAGATCTATAGCTATGCGCCGAAAGTCTTTTAAATATAATTTATAATAAATCTAAGCTTACCTGATGCCTCGTGGGTGCTTGCCTTGGGAATATTAAAAATCTTTTGTTTAAATGATGTTCATTACTACTACAAATAGTTAATTTCCACAAAGTACTTGCAGTAAATATGACAAGCAATTTAAGTAGACACCTCATCTTAAGCAACAATACAATGCAACTAAACGAATTCAATTACTAGTTGACCACCAACAAACTTACCATTGACATTAAATATGCAAATGCATATTAGCGCAGTTAAGACGGCACAATTCTTTTCGCCATGCAAATCTAAAGCAATAAGTGCTAATGAAAAAGGTAATTGAATTTTCACATTTTATTTCATTCTTTACGAAAGCACAGTGTAGCAAAGATTTCTATAGAAAGGACAGCACCAATATAGAATTTAAAAAACACTTATATTTCGTATTTAATAAGGCCAAAAAAAAACCAAACAATTATCAATAGTTTCGTTGCAGTATTCTGCGTTTAGCCTGAAAACAAAGCGAGATATAACAATTGGTTATGATTCCTTCATAATAATATACGGCTATTTTATGTTATGCAGTTTACCTGATCCTCTTCAGTCTTCAGATTACTTTTTTTAACATGCAATTGCCAGGCATCACTCAATTGAAAAATATCGACGAATTTCTGAAACGAAACTGTCTTCTTTGAATTGTACTCGGCTGATTCAAAACTTTTACGAAAGCGTTTGGAATTTTTATGCTGATCCATGGCATGAAAAGAAGAATTTCCTATTTTTGATCGTTGAAAAACTCGTTAGTTTGATGTGCACGAAAAATATGTTATCACAAGAAAAATTTTGACATTACTAGCTGAAATTTCTTAAAAATTGTAAACAAAACAATTGATTTATCTTTGTTTTACAAATTTATAAAATGTGTGTTCAGGTTTCATTTTCAGAGTACTTTTATTTTTATAATTATAAATACCAGCAATTTGTTGAGTATGAGAACTGCAGCAGCAGTAATATTTCATGCAATTATTTTTCTTTAATTAGATATATGTATGTATATTGAGAAATTATTACGTTATGATTCTTAATTAAATAATACAAAAGGTCAAGAGTTCCATTTATTTAATTTATAGAAATACTCTTTTTCTTGAATATGGAAGCATGCAAATATTTTGTTGTTTTTCTTTAATTCAAGGTGTGTTACAAAATACTTGTTTTACCAATACTTAGAAAAAAGCTTTACAGTACGTTTTAAAAAAAATGAATTTTTAGACTTAAAATTAATACATTTTCTTTCAGAAAGTTGCCACAAATTTGTTTTAACTTATTTGCTAATGTTCAACCTATAGTATTTAAACTAATTACGTTGCTAATTAAATGATGTGCATTGTTAATTTCAGTTGAAAAATAAAAATACAAAAATAATGCTGCCATTTCTAAAACAAATAAAAAATTGTTGCACACTTTATAAGCACAATTTATTTAATTTTTCGGAGTCCATTACCAAACTCTAAATATAATTTTGAGCTGCTTTTTAAAAGGAAATGAACATTTAAGAAGTGGAATGATTGCATAAAATTGACAACCACATAAGACATTTAGTTAGATTGTAGCCGAAGTTATGGAAAAATTGTTAAGTTTTACTGTCGCGATTCATTGTGAAATAATATTTACTCGAACGTGGTCGCTGAGAAGAGTTTTCGCGATAATTTTGCAACAAAATTATAGACTTATAAAGCACAATAGAACTAAGGATCCACAGTTATATTGTAGTTCTAAATAACTTCCAGTTATAATTACATGAAAGGCGCTTAGAAACACCAACTAGAGATTTCGCATAAAATTTATCATTCAGCATTAAATGGGCCATTTTTTTATTATTTTTTTTGTCTTTAATAAAATGCGCAACTTTGGTGAAATAAAAAAATTTATTTAAATCATTTTATTTCTCATCCTTGTGAAACTCCTCCAAACACAATTTACAGCTCCATGAACCTTCTGGTGGTGTTATAAGTGGTGGTGACAGACAATACATATGATAGCCGCGATCGCAATCATCGCAAAACAATAACTGATCATCATTATCAGAAGTGCCGCAAATCGAACAATATTTGCATTCAATGCATTGCCAACGATAACGTTTTACAGAAATAATCATATTCGGAGTAAATTGTAAGCACGATGGATGACCTGAGCGTCCGCAATCGGAACACGATACCAGCTCTTCTGGTAAATTCGTTTTTTTATTCTCACGCTGGTCACCCAAACAGAAATCGCAATATGGCGATGGTTGAGCGACCTCACGATCAGGACGTAATTTGTTTTTAATTTCTTTCTTGGGACTTGCTACAGTTACAGCAGCAGCTGTAGTAGCGCCGACAGAAGTAGTTGCCGTTGTTGTAGTATTAGTTGAACCTGCCGTAGCAGCGGTTGCAGCAGCAGCAGCTGTAGATGTAGTAGCAGAAGGAGCTGTTGAAACTGCTGCAGATGAAACAGCAGTGACAGCATTAACGGTGGTTGCATCATTGGAAGCACCTGCATCAGTTAACGACTTGTCCATTATACTTACTGTATTGGAATTGGACGTTGTTGCAATACCTGGTTGTGAAGTTTCATCTGCTGTGGCAATCGGTGAAGCTGAATTCGAGTTACTAGCTGCAATAGTATTGGTGGTGCTTGTAGTTGAAGCATTTGCAGTTGCTGCAGCAGCTGCAACAGCCGCGGCAGCTGCCGCAGCAGCCGCTGCATTAGCATTACTGTTATTACCGCCACGACGGCGACGATCACTGGTACCTTCACCATCACCACCGGTAGTGCGACGACGACTACCTACAATAAAACAGATTCCAAATAAAAGTGTCTTAATTTGTTATGTAATTTATAATTATAGTAATAAACATACCACCTCCTTTACGTCCACGTTTAGGTGTTGATTCTAAATTAGAGCTAATTTTGCGCACAGATCTTGAACCACGTTTACGCTTGCCACGACTACTGTACGATTCATCAAAATCAATATCCGATTCAAAGTCCTCTTCAAAGTCGTCGACGTGATGGTAATGCGACATGTCCATATCTTCGTGGAACCATTCCTTTTCTGCATTCGGATGAGAGTCTTTGCTGTCGTTATCACCCGATGCACTCAAGGAGTTGCCATCATTTGCGGCTATAGCTAAGATAAAAGTAATAAATTATAAACATAAATCCAAATTTCAAAAACAAATAATATTCACAGGTACATAATAAAATTACGATTATCTTTCTGCAACATTGTCGTTAGTAATAAAAAAACTCAAAAATAAAAATCATTCTAAGGATATAATATCAAAAAGATCCCATCGTTTTTAACCACTACTTCGATTATTATATCCTTAAAATAAGAGTCTAAGGACTGATATGGAAATTCACCCAAAAAAACCTCTATGTAAAAGAAAAAGCGTATTTTAGGCAATTTTCAATTCTTCAAAATCGGATTAGCAAAGCAAACCAATATAGAATAGTAGTAACACTTCATTTGAAAGGGCATTAAACGTAATTCTTTATGTATCAATACAAATTAATAATAAATTTTTCCAAAAAAATGACGATTTTTGTAAAAAAAAAGTTGAACGGAAATTTAGATAAATTGTCATATCTCAAAAACTATAGCACCGACTATTATATTCTAGTTAAGTTCAGAGGGTATATAATAAACTTTAACATAATTAAAGTATAAACACCGAACACGGACATTTTAGGCAAAAATTGACTACTAGTAAATCGACATCTTACTGGAGATTCGAAGGAAGGTAACATTAATCAATCGATGGTTTTGTACTATGGAAATTTTTGGGCTCTAATCTACTATCTTGAATGTTTTTCGGTATGGAGCCAAGCGCTGCACAATAAGCAGAGTAACGAAACAGGTTCGAGCGCATTTTGAAAGGAAAATGTTGCGTCCTATATTTGAACCTCTATGCAAGGATGGTGTATGAAAAAGAAAATTCAACAGTGAAATATAGAGATATGCAATAATGTGAATGCAATTCAAAAAGTAAAAGTTTGATGATTGTATATGCTCGGATACATCGAGCGAATGGAAGACAACACTTCAGCTAATAACATTTTTAATTCAAAGTCACCAGGTTCGAAAAGCTTTAATTATCCGAGTGTCATGCTGTTCAGAATGTCCCATGAAGTATTTCATTAAATTCTTTCCATTCATTTAGATTTCTACTTTAAAGCTTAAACCTTTTAATTTTTATAACACCTATTGTGTTTAAAAATATTATGCGCGTCATTCTTTTAGAATCAACTTTAAGTTCTCATATATCCAAGTAAACAAAGCTGTAGGAAAGAAATAAAATAACACAGTAAAACAGAATAACAAATGCTTTCTTTTTACCAGATCAAAAACGTGATTGAAATATTTTATACGTATAGTACCTAAATGTAATTTGAACAAGAGTGTAAAACCTTTAACAGAAGGTAAACATATCGTCAGTGGCGGATTTATCAACACGATTTACCGTAAAGGCCCGGCCCTACAGCGGCAGATTTTCGGTGATGAGAACCTAGAATCTGGTGGTCGCACATTGCTTTGTAAAAAAAAGTTTTCTTAAATATGCATAGGGTATTTCATTTAGAGGTACTTTTTTCAGTAGGAATGACAAATTACGCTTGATTCGTGTCAAACTGCCATGGTATTTCTGTTCAGTATTGGTTGTGACTTATCATCAGAGAACGTTTAACATCAGAGTAAAGCTTGAAAATTGTGGAAATTTACTGAATTCACTAAAATTTCAACGTTAAATTCACTCAAAATGCACATGTTTTTTGTAATTATGAAGTGAATTAGCCGCCTTTAAACTTTTTCCTTTGGAGCTACGTAAAGCCCAAAGTCTAATGAACCATGTTAACCACAGCTACAGCCAACATTAAAAAAAATACCTTTAAAAAATAATAGTAAGGAATGGTTCTTTTGTATGATAATAAAGAATACCCGAAAAAATTTATTTTTTTTTTGATTTTTGAAAAAAGTACCTCACACTATATATTCAAAGTGTTCTTGTCAGCGACAACATCGAACAAATACCAAAATCCGCTACTGGCTTTTATGCTGAAACGACGAAATTGGTGTGTAAGAGGGGGTTGGCAAAGAACGCATAACAAGAACTAAATTACAAGCATAGACACAAGAAGACCTGATGTGAATAAAAAAATAAATAAAAAAACAACAACAAAACAAAAGTAACACAGTAAGCAAAAACAAACGAAGCCACCAAGCAAACAATGATTAATGAGGTAGGATGTGAGAAATTGTAGTGATGTTATTGTGGGGTTGACAGTGTTTGGAAGACATTTCTTTTTATTTTCTACATTTTTTCGCGAATTTTTTTTTTTTTTGTAAGGATTAAAAAAACCGAGTAAGTAGGTTGAAGTTCAAACTTCTAAATGGAGTGGTGTACGTATTGGTATAGGTATGTAATTTACAAAATGCAAATTTTTAACTTTACTCACATCAGGAGGAAACCTATTAATTCATGAATGGCTCATGTTTTCCATTCTTTTTTAAAAAAAAACATTAAAAATACTACTATAATTTCCGATCCACTATTTCAAGATATGCCTAAACATGCATATGTTCAATTTAAACTATGTACGGGTCATTAATTGCCAAAACCTTGATGTCTCTGATTTTACTGATTTTTTTATGAGAGTATTTGACTAGTTGATTTACCAGTAATGATTTTGGCATAAGTCGAAATTGCTCCACAACTGTTTAAATCTTATGAATAATAGAATTGATGTTAAAGCATTTTTTTCTATGGTGTAGATTATATTTTGGATTTAACTTGAAATATGGTCATATCTGAAATTCCTGCATTTAAAATTATAACTGAACACTATTTTATCGAACTTCACAGTCATTAGTAAACACCGATATGCATGTGATTATTTCTTAAACAAATGTAACAAAGCCAGCAGATGAAAATATTTAATCTGGTAATTGGTGACAAATGTTTCGGCTATTACCACATATATACGAATTTATACGCACATATACATATGTACATAACCATATCGGAGCAGGTTTGGTTAATTTTGTACATCGATTTGAAATTCGACCTTCCACACATTCTATTTGGACGGCCACTGTTACTGTTGAGCTATTGAGACTCTGATCTTAAGGTGTACAAAATCCATTTATTTATTTCACTCCGCACACAATGCCCATCTGTCATATACTTTTGTCATTTCATATTTTAGGCATAGCTTTTAAAGGCATGCTATGATTTATTATTTTAAGTTTTTCTTAATTTTTTATTCATTCAAGATATAATTTTTTCGAAGAAATCAACCAAATTCTAATATTTTATGATCGAACAGTTTTTCGCAAAATATACAGAGGTAAAAAATAATTTAAAATTCTATACTTTTTATAAGTTTTAAGAACTTGTAGAGCATCAATGTTTCGACTTATGACAAAATGATTTAAGGTAAATCATTAACTTGTCAAAAACAACCCACGAAAGGAAATCAGAAAATTCGGAGTTTTTTGTTATGACAAAATTTACTGATTTTATAAACATGAAGTCATTTGAAATGTAAGTTTAGCACTTTACTTAAAATTAGTCTTTTTCAGTCATGTAGGAATCGAGATATTCCTGTTCAGAATTAGAAACACGCTAAAAGGTTTCCCTAACTTAAGACCTAGTATTGAATACAAGTAATATAAGTTCATTCCATCCTAAAATATTACAAATCAAAGTAATTATACTAGAATAGCTTTGCGACATTATATTCTACGTGAATAAGTGCGTAATTTACATGAAACTGCACTAGTTAGTAGACAAATTTGCACTGCACCATATTTTTCTCTAAGTGCGATGGCAAAGGCCAAAGAAACCAGCTTCAGGATAAATAAATAAAAGAGAAGGAATAAAGCGCACACAGAATAACACGTATATAATGGAGGGTTGCAAAATGCAAAATGAAAAAAGTTAATACTGCAAAAATTTATTGATTTTTTTCGTATTTTTATAGAAGAAACATAAATTATGCTATAAACTTGAACAGAGAAACTAAAACCTCTAATTTTCTAATGCAATTTTTTTCTTCCACCTACCTGCACTCTCTGACTGGTGATGATCTCTTGCCTGATCTCTTAGCTGATGATGCTGATGTTCCCGATATTGATACGCCTTGTAGCTATGATGATGATTAAGCAGATATTGACGTTTTGGCTTGCGCCATCGGGCTGAGGGATAAGTGTAAATTTGGCCCTCTCGAAAACCAGGCATTCGTTGCTTTTGTTTCATGAAAAGTGCACAATGGGTTTGTGCAACTCCGGTCTGTGGATCAAGAAATGGCATCCGCAGACGTCGTTCAATGCAAAGGCGCGTGTTGAAAGTTTCGCTATTCTCAAGAATTTCTTTGTAAGCAGAATCATTGAGGAAGTTTTGAATTTTTTCAAAGTTCGCGATATTTACAATTTCAATGTCGGAAGCCATGGCATGGAGTTTTTTTTAACTACTTAGTCTTAGCGAAACTTACGTATATAAGTGCTAGCAGGGCGTTGTATGCAAACAAATAACCAAATTTTCTAAAATATGTTTTCAATAGACAAATGCACACATTTTAACACTTTAAACTTAATTTTATAATATTGTTTAATTTGCATTAATTCCACCCCGAAAACTAGTTTATCCAAACACTCGCCTTTGTGTACTTTTATTAATTCCACCTCGAAAACAAGTTTAACCAATTCCATTCATTTTAGTTTCTTTTATTCACCACTAATGTGTCTCCTACTGTCAAAACCAAGATATTCCACACGCAAATGACATTAGAAGTGGGTAGTGACAGCTGGGTTTTATCTTCTTTCTCGCTTGCACTTATGAGTTTGGGTAAAAACTATTTTGGTTATTCCATGATTTATAAAACTTTGTGCTACTAAGATTTCGTAAAATTCTTTAAGTCGTATCTATGCGCTGTCTTAAATCCCGCTTTTCACTAACGTGCAACGAAGACTCGAATAGGTTAAGTCAAAAAGTTGATAGGGTTATGGTGCGACCAATTTCAAATTTGTCAGATGGTTCGATAAACAATTTTCGTCCGCCCAATACATATTCGTATGGATTTGTCAGAATAGGTGTCGATGAAAAAATAAGTGGCGACGTTAATATTTTATACGATTATTACGATAGAAAAGAAGAGGAAAACAAAAACATTCTGTGTAATTTAATAATATATGATAAATTATTTTGTTTCTAAGTTGGTCAACTATTGTATAGCTTTTAGTTAACGCAAATTTTACGACTTTTTTCAATATAGATGTAAGCCAACTTTTTGCAAAGCTTGCCAACTATTTAATGCATGTATGTTCATCGACGAACATTTCTCTCTTAAAAAGCAACCTCCATTTTAATAAGCAATCAAAAGCAAGCGGCTAACTCAAAACAGTATTATAGCGACTACAAAAATCTTATTATTAAGCACTGGTCAGTCTTTTTTTTACATAAACCATGTGATTAAATACTTACTCAATGAGATGAGGTTGTTTAACTATTAATAATAACGCGTAGCTGACTTCTTGCTTAGCATTCTTCTTGCTTAGCATTCATCTTCATCCAATAATGCAAGTGACTTATGGACAGTCCCAAACTGGTGGATTTGTTATATTTTATGAGTAATATAAGTGCTGCCAATCGAATGACTAATAAAACGTCAAATCTATGTTTGTGGAATGAAAGTTAATTTAACTCCACAAAGTTGGGCGTGAATTCCAAAAGTAAATTTCTAAGGAAAAATTACAATTTTCTGTGACAAAATTACAAAAAATCCCATAAAAAATTCAGTTGGGTTGGGATTAGGAAGTTGGTTTGTTGTCCAACGTTCAAAACGCATCTAAAATAACAACAATAATAAAACGAAAAAAAAAATCCTAAAATCAACGAAAACTAAAAACGATTCATAATTTCGAACGAACATTAAAACAGAGTTAATTTAATAAAAGGAAACAATAATGGGTGCAAGCAACCGTAATACACGTGTAGCTGTTGGCGTTTCAGCTTTTGCATTTGTGCTCTTCCTTATAGCTTTTGTCTCTCCTTACTGGCTGGTGACTGATGGTACTTTAACCGATCCACGTTTCACCAATCTAGGTCTTTGGGAGGTGTGCTTCAATAATTTCCAAGACATACATCGTTTTTATGACACCGTTTTTAATGGATGCATGTGGGTTTTTGAGGAGGAATACTATATAATAAATGATTTCCTGCTACCTGGATTTTACATATCAGTACAATTGTTTGCGACACTTTGTTTCGTTATGTGCCTTATAGCGCTACCGTTGACACTGATGTTTTTGCGTACATCACGAGATGATGACCGCTACGTTTTTCTATTGCTCACAGTTGGTACTTGTCAGATACTTGGTTCCATTTTTGGTTTCATCGCAGTCGTAATATTTGGTGCCAAAGGTGACTCACGTGATTGGATGCCCGGTTGGCAAACTAATGATATGGGTTGGTCATTTGCTTTGGCTGTGGTTGGTGCAGTTTTGTTGATGCCAGCTGGTATCCTCTATACAG
This sequence comes from Tricholauxania praeusta, assembly GCA_949775025.1. NCBI lineage: Eukaryota > Metazoa > Arthropoda > Insecta > Diptera > Lauxaniidae > Tricholauxania > Tricholauxania praeusta. The sequence continues at coordinate 15,354,512 of OX459031.1, read as the reverse complement.
TGGAAGCAAGAAGAGAACGTTATAAGCGTCTTAATGAAATCAGCAATCGAGAAATAAGTGAGTTTGGTAGTGGAGACGATTATTATCAACAGCAACAAGCGCCAGCACCATCGGTGCAACAATATTTTGCACCAGAGCCTAGCAGGCCCAAACGCCCACAGCCTGGCATTCGTACACAAGCTACTGCTCCGCCAATGCAGCAGGAGGGTGGCATTCAAACTGATATCTAAGTGAATGTGTGCAGCATTGGATGTAATTGGAAAACAGGAGTAACAACGTGAAGAAAAGTATAATCTTATCCGTCCATTTTCTATTATTATTTATAAATTTTTTATTATTCCCTTCTCGAATATTTTTTTTTGTTATATGTTTGTGTCTTGTCCAAATTGTTACAAATCGATGGAGATGCAATCGATTCAAATGGTCTCACCATCAAAGTGTAGTATGATCCGAGAGTTTTACCTTATGCAAAATATCGCCTATCGAAACTACTTTCAATTTTATTTCTGGAAATGGTAAAGCGGTAACCACTAAGTAAAAATTTATATTTCTGTCGATAACAATCTGTTGCTTCATCGGCCATTTGACAAACATTTTTTTATCAAATATGTCGAGAATATCATGTTACAAAAATTACTAAAAGGTCTTAAAGATAATTACATTTTTTAACACCTTCGCGATTGCGTTGTTACGTAATTTAGCGAAAAAAACTTGTTTAATTTGTTTGCTCATAGTGTTATCAAAATAAATTAACTATTTACATTAGTGCCCCTTAATATTAAATTTGACAAAAAAGTCTTGACGATTTTTACTGATAATGATATGTCAATTTTATAACGTTAAAAAAATCCATAAGCAATTACTTTTTCATTTAAATTGTCAAGAGGAATAGAATTTTCAGATTATGGGCAAAATGAAATTTTTGATATTTAGGAATATATAAATATTTCAAAATCAAAGCTAATCCGAAGAAAGAATTGTATTTTCGGATTTAGCTACCTAGAATACCCCGAAATCAGTCATTTGCTTTGCTACTCGACATCACTCTCAATAGAAAAAACAAAATTTCTTGGACCATTTTACCAAATCTTAAATTATTATTATTATTACTGAATTTCTTATGGTAAGAGCCTTTCTAGAAAATACATATCTTCGAAAACATCCCTTAAAAAAAAAAAAAACAAAATCTCAAAGCAATTAATAAAATCTAAAATATGTAAGTGACGAAAAAACACTTGCTATTTTGCTTTTAAATAATATCACGTTTAAGTTTAAAAAAAAAAAATGTAAAAACATTCCATTGCATGTTATGTGTCTTATTTTTAATATTTTATGTGTAGCATTTGTACTCAAATAAAAGACAATAAAAACTTTATCGATAAGATGTTTTTATTTATTTTGAAATATTGTGAGACGAAAAAAAAAGAACATTAGGTAACAACTGTTTAATAGTTTTTGTTCACATTTGGTTTTAAAGGTTGGATCAACACCATTTCGTCTGAGGCAATGCATAATAAAGTTTCTTTCATACCCAGCCGAATAAAACACATAGTCGTATATAGAATAAATTTTAGCTAGGCCAATTTGGGGGAATATAGTACAGTTTATATCCTGAAACCCCATTCGGAGCATAGGATCTAAGGTAATGTTTTATAAATATTTCGGTCTCAGCTTTGTTTTTCAATTCGATCTTGGAGATTCCACCAAGGGACGACAATTTTTTTTAGCATTGTGTTTATTTTCCAGTCTTATAGTCTCCATAGTCTTCTCATAATCTTGTTGAGATGGAAGTAGAAAAGTAGTTATAAGTTATGATTCTCTATTCATATTCATATATGATTCTCATATTCATGACAAAAAAATCCTATTTTACGTATATTTACCTCATTGCTATTTATGTATGATACCTATATTTATCTCTAAATTGTAGTTTGTGACCTTTCCAATCTAGAAAATATATTTGCTGGAAAGAGTAAATATCTTTTCCCTCCGGATTAAACTTATAAGGAGAAATTGGGAAAATTAAGTTCTTGGAACTTCTGTGCTAAAAGAAAATAAATTTGGAGAACTTAAAATATATGTAAAAAAAACTTCTGTATTGTCACCTCAAATTGAGTAAATTTAATTTTTTATATAATAAAACTAAAATTTGTTTGTACCATTTTACATTATAAATAAAATAAAGCGAAATATATTATTTCAAAACAATATCAAATAAGTAAGAGTAAAGGACTAGAACAAGTCTGTGTGTGTATTTGCAGTTTCAGTTATTGTGTAAATATATTTGCTATAGATATTAAGCGATAAAACACCAATGCATTAGTTCTCACTTTTCAAAAAAATCAAAAAATCACTAAAAGCATTAGGTAATACATCAAATTTTTGAACTTTAATGGACTTAGCTCACACTTGACTTGGTTTCTTCACAATTCTCGATCATTACATTTTCATCGTCTTTAAGCCATTTTTGTGCATTTCCATTTTGGCTTTCCACAACAATAAAAAGTTCACGTTCATTTGTCTCCAACTGCGAACGTAAAAAATTAAGTACTTCCATTTCATTCCCAATACACTGCGGTATATCTAATTTGGAATCGAGATTATAGAATTTATCATTGATTTTTCGCACCGCTATCCAATGTCGTCTTCGTAGTGGTAGAGTTATTATTCCAAATTTGTAATCTGAAGGCACATTGAGAATGAATCCGATTATTTCACCGGTGTTTATACAGGATGGATCTCTGTAAAATGAAATTATTTTATATTCAATTTAATTTTATGCACATATGAATAAAATTAGATAGTTGGGTTAAAATTGAACATAACACTTAGAAGTCGAAAAATAAGTCAACTGATGATTCGTGACTCAAATTGTATTTTTTTTTAGATTCAAAATATTTGTCGTTTTATTCGATCATAATTATAATCATCAGTTATAACCATTATTTCTGATTTTTTCGATTAAAAATATCATTCTTACATTCGCTTAAGGATATTTAAGAATGATTGATGGGATGTTGCGAGAATCTCTGCAACGATTCACACAATCGCTCATAATCTTCAACTCCTAATTCTTACTTTCTTTTATCGAACCAAACAGCCTCGCAGTTTCGTAGTTGCAGTGCAGTCATTATAACATTTATATCATAGTTTCCAAGACCAAGTATTGATCGATGCGGATTAACCCAAACGTTTGGGCTCAGACCATTGCAAATATCATCTAGCTGCTCCTTGGTGTAGGATTGTTTAGCTGTTGTAGAAATTTATGATGAACAAGATCTGCATAGTTTAAAGATCAGTATTTACCTTGGAAAAGATTGTTGAGTGTATGTAGGGCGCAGAGTTGGCGTGTTTGTCGCTCATGATATATGTTATTGCGTTCCATTTTGTTGCTGCTAAAAACCATCACTGCCAAAAATGCAAGTTATTTTCTTTGGAATGTTTTCTTCAATTGACAATTTTGATATTTTATTGTTCTTTCTTTTTTGTTGTTACAAACAACTGTGGAATGTGATTGATTAGTCGCAACGCTTATGCTAATGTCAAAATATAAACGTCAAACGACAGTAATCACAATCAAATACCACCGAACCTTTGTACTCTGCATCTGCCAAAATTCGATATAACTTATTCCTAATTCAAGTCTTGCACATATTCATTTACCCTTGTGTAAATTTAAAAAAAAAAACGTACAGGTATCATTTGTGAACAAAATTTAATACACCTATTTTATCATCTATTAAATAAAACGTAATCGATATTTCATAAAACCTATACAAAAGTTTGAACGCAATACCAACGGACGACAGAAGAACCGCCAGCGGTTGGCCGCTGTCAATAATACAATACATAACAGAATTTCGGTGAATGACGGAAAAACCGATTTAATCCTAATTTTTCCACGCAGTCGACGGGTCTGTGTTGCATTTCTAATCAGCTTGTGCCAATTTAGTAGCTTAAATTAAGTAAATTACAAAGAATTACTGATAGAAGAAGTATGTTTTCACAAAAAAAGAGGTTCTAATATGTCACAATCAAATATAAATCAATAAAAAATATATTTTCTTTTAAACACAAAATAATAGGTGAAATATCCGTCGGTCGTATCGATTGCGTCTACTTCAATGCATTTCGCAACGGACTTTACCAGTGACATCTTTTCCATCGTCCGTCGGAGTTTTTGTTAAGCTATAATTTAAGCCCAATTTCCATGTGATCTTATTTTATCTGATTTCATCCCATATCAGGGATATCAAATCAAATTTTTGTAAAAAAGAAAAAGCATGCGAACAGAACCTAATGCGCTTGGAGAATGCGAGAGTGAATAGCATACATTTGCTATCTTAATAGCATGTGTTGTCCTCCCTGATATTTGATAAAATAAGATAAGATAAGATCACATGGAAATTGGGCTTTAAGCTTTGCGTATGATATGAAACTTTAATGAAACGGTTTGACATGAATTGTTTTCAAAAGGTATTTTAACTGCTAAGCACAATGGATGCAAGATGTGAGTGCAAGAAAAAAATTGAGCAACGAAGGAGACATCATTATTTTATTTATACGTCAGAGAAAGATGCACAATGAAAGCTCAAAAAAGATCTATTGCGTGTCTTTCTCTAATTTGTAGGAAAAATCATGGTGTCTCGTTTTGTTTTGTTTTTTCTCAAACTCGCATCCATTGTGTTTAGCAGTTCAACTCTAGATATGGAACAATCGTACAGTATTACACCTTCAGTTCGCTAATATTGTCTGTTTATATGCCATTAGCCCAGTTCACATTATCACACATGCTGTCCAACATGGCTCGACAACACAAATAACTGTAAATATCGTTATGCGTTCACATTATCACACATGCTTGTCACACATCATTTGCAGAAAAATTTTGAGGCGCACACATCACTAAATTTTAGCTCTGCTTTAACCTCTGAAGAGAAAACATTGTAATTGATCTCTATGGTAACAATTATATAGAGTTAAACTCTATTTTTAGCACGTCATCCGTAGCATTTGGCTCGATTTCCTTCAATTTTACTAAAAGCACTTCACATGCCTTATTTAATGCATTTCGGTTTTTTAAATTTCCCTTTTTATTTTGCAAGTTTTTGAAAAAGTTTAATAAAATTCAAAAAAATCTTGCCAAAATTGATTATTATTAATGGCCGCCATTGAAGTTTACTCCATGAAATTTTATTTGAAATGAAATATTTGCACTAGGCTCGACAGCCAGCGTTCACACTAGTTGTACGGTTGGACAAGCCAGCAGAGAAATCAAAATATTTTAAAGTCCATCCAACATGTGTGTCAAGCGGTCCATCCTACAGTTCACATTATCGAACATTGATGTTGTCACACCATGTTGGACAGCATGTGTGATAATGTGAACTGGGCTATTAGTGTTTCCGATCTACTGTGAATACTGTGAACTATCTACCAACTAAATAGTTGGTGTTCAATTAAAAAGGTTAACACCAATTATTACAACGTTACAAAAAATTAATAAATTGCGAATTCAATCGATGATAACGAAAATAAAAATTAGACTCTGCGCATTAAATAATAGCGATAGCCAATTTTGGAATTATTGAGAATACAACTATTTATTTAGTTTATTTCGCTTCAAAGTATTTTTTTCCAATTGTGAATAGAACATGGAACCCATACATACAATCAATATTCATTTAAACAACTCAACTGCTGCCAACTTCATTAAGCATAAAGTGAATAGATCTGTCACATGATTTTCACCTGACTGACATTTTTCGTTGCAAATTTTTCGATCAGCGAGAGACAACGACTGAGAAAAATAGATTTTTCCGTGGAAAGCTGCAGAAATTCAGGAATAATCAATTCTCAACTAATCCACCAACACAAACTGCAATAAAATGAAAATCTGTGGGCCAAAGTTGTCGCTCTGCGGGTTGATTATTTCCGTCTGGGGAATCATTCAATTGGTGAGTCAATGAAGAAAATTTTTTTCCAAATTGTGATAAATTTGAAAAGCTACAGATAAGCAAATCACAGACGTACTTCTGTAAATTTTATAATTGGAGTTTCTTTTACGCATTTGCACTGAATTTAATTTTAATGCATTTTACACAATCATCTCCGTCTCTTGCAGGTGCTGATGGGTTTGTTTTTTTATGTGCACAGTGTCGCGCTCATCGAGGATTTACCATTAGAAGAGGAATACCACAGCCTGGAAGCGTTCTATGATGCTGCAAATGCGGCTTATAATCAGGTATTTACATTTAAGTTGTAAAATTCAATCAATAATTTGGCATATTCAAAGTTGGTATCAAAGTTTAAGCCAATAGTGGAGATTGTGTAACCTTGAAGTTAATATTCGTGAACTGAATTCGTAATGCTTTAAATATTTTTTTTTACTTACTGTAACTCTGTCATTTCGACATCACAAATTAGAGGTTGGCAAAATTTTTAATCCAAGCCGGATATGTAACAGTTTTGCAGCCCATTTGCTGGCTCTCCAGCTGACTGAACCAACGACTGAAATGGCTGATTGAACGAATATTCCAATTTCTAACGTTACAACAACAACAGTAACGTCATTTTACGACTATTTATTTTTATAAAGTTTTATATTTTATTTTTCTGCTTCTCATCGATTTGAAAAGAGTTACAATTTCAACCACAATAATTACACTATAAAAACTGCCAGATTTTATAAGAAAATCAGGGTTCTATATTCTGCCCCAAGGACTTCAGAATAACTTAGGGCCATTAAAACAAACAAAACAAATTGAAGGAAATTGAAATGTTCGACTGAAAATTTGCGATGTTTTATTTGAATCTTACTACTTGTCGTTCAGTTAAAAATTTTCTCGGCTTTATAAAGAACTTTCTCCATTTGTTATATTTCGATGTGCAGTATGTTGAATTCGATCTTGTTTTTTTTATTTCAGAACGCCTACAACTGCTGGATTGCTGCCTGTATCTATGTTCTGACGCTGTTACTGTCTGCACAACAATTTTATGTCAACAGCCGAGTGACTGCCAATTAAATGTGAACAAACGCTCGCTAAGAAGCAGTTGCATTAACGATAGTCAAATATTGAGACAACCACCAAAAACATCTACTTTTATGTCAGCAATTGTTTTTTTTTTTTTTCAACCAAATTAGTTTAAATTTAAGGCGATCATTCAAAATTTGACCAACAATGTATTCTGGTATTTTGTTTAAATTTCCTGGATAGGGACAAACAAGTAAATTCATATATTTGTATTAAAAGTAAAATAATCTTTGTTCTTGTTATTGATGCACAAAAACAAATACCAAAAAAAAAAAAAAAATATATATTTTTCAACAACTTTGAAAACATTAAGTAAATTAAAATCGCATCAACAACATTCCATGGTCGTCAAAAGCTTCTACACTTTAAGTTTACTAAGAAAACAACTAGCTTTTTCTTAGAAATTGTATTTAATTTTCGTTGAAAGTATTTTTTTTTTTTAATTAGTCTTGCTTAATTTGTGTTCCCTTTTCTGTGGTTGCTTACTTGTCTACCTTTATTTTTCTTTTGTATGATTTTCATAATCCGCGATATTTAACTTTGAAATGTACAGAGAAAGTGATTTAAAATAAATAAAAAAACAAAGTGAAGGTGTATCGCAATATTATATTCATGTCACGTGTTAGTTGTTGCTCCAAATTTACATATACCTTTAATTATTGCAAGTCAAAATATATTTTTAATTATTAAATTAAACACTGTATATTAAATAAACTATTTAAACAATAAAAAATATTTTCAATTAAAAAAAAACAAGTTTAAAATGGTTATGTAAATTTAAGTTCTTCTGGAATTTAATAAAAAAAAAACGTGTGTGGGCGTTTGTGAGAAAGCATCACTTATATATTTGCTACCATTTTACTCTTTGTTTTTCAACTAAAACGTTGATTTTTTTCCAAAAATAAACCATTTCAATGTTGCTTGTTAACTAAATATATTAACCTTATAAACTTTATAAGTTTTGCGGAATTAAAATACATATGAACTTATTTACTAACACGCACTTGTTTGTCTATATTTTGGTTTAATAAGAAATGTGTTTTTCTAATCCAAAAAACTTTATGTTAACCTAAAGAACTTTCTCGTTTAGAGCTATTTTTCGATAAAGCGTTCTTCGTTTGAAATTGCTAGGGAATAAGAATTCACAAAATAAAAAAATTTCCGGGTGGACATCTGCTAACGAGTGTTTGGTTAAAAAGCTCGACGGAAATCGATGGGGGTGATGTATGGGTGAGTGAGAGAGAGAGCTCGCTATCAGTGTTCGAAAATGTACAGTACGGTACAATTCAATCGTGATTTGTGACGATTTTAATATGTGCGCACAATTCAGTATTGTACTGTGCAAACACAATACGTTTATTTTTCCTTATAAAAATAGCGTGCCGAAGCTGTAACGAGTACACATACTTTTCATAAACGAAGAGTGCACACAACCAATCTTCTTTTGTAAGTCTCTGAGCACAGAACATAACTTTATTCTCATTATGTTTTGTGAAATAGAACGAAACAAAACCAATTCGTTACCATGTCAGACTTGCTTCTTCTTGCTGTGAGAAGCTTACATAAATGTGGCCACATGTTTCGATACTTTCCGAATCTTTAGACATATGCGACAAAAAAATGTAAAAAAACAGTTTAATAATAAAAAAAAGTGTATTTTAAATTTTTTCAGAAAACAATAAAAAAACCGTAACTCAGACATATTTCATGATTATTCTAAATTTTGGAATTAAAAAAAAATTGAACAAAAAAAAAAAACAATTAAATTTTTTTTGAATCGGTGGTATCACTGGTGCAATTCGCTATTGAGTGAAATAAACGACACAATTGCGAATTGTACCGAGCCAAAGCACGACACTCTATTTCTATTTATAAAGTACATGCTACGGTGCAAACACAAATACAGAACAAAACAAAAGCCAACAAATGCACAGAACGATTCATATTTTGTACCTTACTGAGTACACATTTCTGTTTTGTGCTGATATTGTTTTGTGCATTGGATTGCACACTATAGAAAATAAATAAGGTTTTGTGCTTCGGCTCGGTACACAACGAATTGTACTGTTTATTTTCGAACACTGCTCGCTATGTGATATGTGACCTTACGTAAGTATATATGTAAGTATTGAAACGTATCAAATAATGTCAAAAAGTCGGATACTAGTATACTATCCAAAAATTTATAAGAGCCGAAGAATCTCGAAAAAGTCAAAAAGATCAAGAAATGTTGAATAAGTCCAAAAACTTGGAAAGAGTCGAAAAATTTCAAAAAATGTTGAATAAGTTGAACAATGCTTAAAAAGTCGAGAATTGTTGAAAAAGCCGAAAAATGTCGAAAAATTGCCGGAAAGGCTGTTGTAAATTGTTGTAAAAAAAAAATCTAAAAAAAGAAATTTCATCGCTCTCTTGCAACATTTATGTTGCTGAAAAATGGATCGATCCCAAATGGATTCAAATCCCAGCGAAGGCTTTAATTTTTTTATTTTTCATATGACATCCTACTGCAAGTAAAATGATCGATACTACAATTTCTTATTACATATTTTATTTTTTCTGCAATTCATTCAATTTTTATGAATAAAATACAAAATGATGCAAATATGTTTGGAAAAGAATTCGGCAAGACAACCATAACCATTTTATTTAGGCTTATTTCGGTCTATCATTTGATATACATTTGAAGCTGGAATCTTACACCATACACATTTTTCTAAAAAAGTATGGCACAAAAACAGGTGATAACCAATGTTTGGGACAGGATTTGACAAGGCAACTCTATACCATATATTTATTTAGGCTCATCAAGATCAAGATATTATGCAACCCTATATATTATGTTAACGTTCTTGGAGCTCTATCATTTGACCTACACTTCAAGCTGTAATTTTATACACTTTTTATTAACAAAAACATTGGCCAATAGTCGGTTTTTTTCGGCCACCGAGACGGGCTTTGGCAAGGCAACCCTGTTTGGTTAGTTTCACCAAAATGCATTACTATCTTTCCCGTACATCTTATCTTGTAGTCTTATACACTCGACTTTTCTACAGCGGGCTCTCCGCCTAATATATTCTTTTTATTACAGGCCTTTTCAAAATAAAATAATTTTTCCATAAAATGGTAAAAATACAAATTTTTTTTTTGGGAAAAGTTAACCTTTTTTTTTGAAGTCGTCAATATTAAAATAGTTCATGTAAAATACTGGATTACCTTTTATTTTTTTAGTCACCAAATTTAAAAATAGATTTAAGTACATATAACAAAAGTCCTCCAATTAACGGCATTTCCTGAAATATTCCAATTCTTACAAGGTCCACGGCCATTTATTTTGACTGCAGTGCCCTCTATGTGCAAATTATTTTATTATTCTTCCATTACCAAAAACTAGAAGATTTGACGCAAAAAATATCACCTCATATATTAAAATCGGTTTAGTAATAGTTGAGCAATATCATTTTAAAGAAAAGCAACCAATTCGTGTTTCTTACTACTCGTTTCTGACCGCTTGGTATTTTACACACTTTTATATGATAGAATACATCCCTCAAACATAGCTTGTCGAATTTCATTAAAATTGGCTCATCCGTTATCAAGTTACAGGCATTTAAAAAACTGCGTTGACTATAGCGCCCTCTATGAGCAATTTTTGTTTTTTATTTTGCCATTGCCAAAAACTAGACGTTCTAACGAAAAAAATAACACCTCATTTGTTAAAATCGGTTCAGTAATAGCCGAGTAATAGCGTTCTAAAGTAAAATAAGAAACCGTCGTTGCTTGCTGCTGGGTTATGGTGGCCTGGTGTTTTGAAAATTTTACATGTGAAATTTTGTGGTTTGGCAAATTCTTTCGCTGCAAAAACGCACGTAAATGATGTTGGAATAAATTAAGTCATAGCTCTTAAACTACTGAACCGATTTTAAGAAATGAGGTGTCATTCTTTTCGTTAAGTCTTCTAGTTTTAGGTAATAGAAAAATAATAGCATCAATTGCACATAGAAGGCGCTATAGTCAAAAAGAAATGTAAATGCCTGTAATTTGATAAAGGTTGATCCAATTTTAATAAAATTTGATATTAAGTTTGTGAATGAATTGCCACGCATTCTGTCACATGAAAATGTGCAAAACACCAGACGATCAGTAAGACCAGTTAGGGGTAACACGATTTCTTTGCTCTTCTTTAAAACGCTATTTCTCGGCTATTAATGAACCAATTTTATTAAATGAGGTGTGCTTTTTTGCGATAAGTCTTCTAGTTTGTCCTTGCAAATGTAATTATTTAATTTTCGTATAAAGGGGGCAATGATAATATGTTTTGGCAAAAGAATATTGTTTTGCTCACAGCGCATCATATGAACAAAATTTTAAGACTTTAATAAAACAGTGTTATCCGTCGCTATAAGAAAAACATAATGACACCTCATTTGTTAAAATCGGTTCAGTAATAGCCGAGTAATAGCGTTTTAAAGTAAAGCAAGAAAGTCCGTTAATTGCCTCTAACTTGTGATCGCCTGGCGTTTTTGCATGTTTTCATATGCTAGAAATACGTCGCACAAACATACCTTGTCAATTTTATTAAAATTGGCTCATCCGTTATCAAGTTACAGGCATTTAAAAATCTGCGTTGACTACAGCGCCCTCTATGAGCGATTGATGTTTTTTATTTGCTATTACCAAAAACTATACGTTCTAACGAAAAAAATGACACCTCATTTGTTAAAATCGGTTCAGTAATAGCCGAGTAATAGCGTTCTAAAGTAAAACAAGAAACCGCCGTTGCTTGCTGCTGGGTTATGGTGGCCTGGTGTTTTGAAAATTTTACGTATGGAATTTTTTCGTGATCTTTGGCAATTCGCTCGCTGCATGCGCACGTATGTAAATGATGTTGGTAAAAAGGAAATCATAGCTCCTAAACTACTGAACCGATTTTAACAAATGAGGTGTCATTCTTGTTGTCTTAGACAGAAGGATAACATTGTTTTATTAAAGTTGCAAAAAAATGTTTAAACTGTGCGCTGGGAGCAAAATAATTTTTTTTTTGTCAATACATATATCAGTTATAGCTTACTTTTTCGATTTTCTGTGAGGCTAGCAGCAATAATTCAATTTGTAGGGAAAAAGCTACAAATTTCAACATAAGTGTCCATGTATATTGAGTATGAAAAGTCGGATTACGACTATATATCGTACATATAGCAAAAAATCCTGTTTCCGAAATTTCACAATTCCTACAAGGCTCACCCGGCTTTGACATGCAATTAAAGGCTTGGCATCGTCAAAATGCAGTTTAGGTAGGGTATTTAATTTTTGACTAGGTCAAAGGTAACACCCTGAGTATATCTTAATAAAAACCACAATTTTTTAAGCTCCATACATGTTAACATCTTTATTTATTTCAATACTTTAAAGCTTAAAACTAAAAAAATTACATTACTTGATTTATTTTTATCAATAAGCACATAATAAATATAGATAAATTCAATTCACTAATTTTATAAATAATTGCTTAGTTTTATTTAGATATTGTGCCATATTTATGCCGCTTGTGAAAATTAAAACAAACTGCAGAAAGGCAAATAATTTTACAAGAAAGAGAACACCAAATAGTACAGCTTCACCCCAGTGAGGGAGGGTTGAAAAAGGACCTTGTGTAAAACTACACTTAAACTTAAACTTAATTTTACATCGATGCTGTTTATGTGATGCTGAACACTAAATTTAAGTTTTGTACAAAGTATAGAAATTTAACGACTGACTTAAAGCTTAAAACTAAAACTACAAAATTGGGCGAAATATTTATACAATAATTAATTACAGATTAGAAATAACAAAATATTGCTTAAATTTTGTTGTACACATTACATAATTTTTGTTTACGAATGCTTAATTATTAACATGATTGTATGTAGTAAATGATGTAGTAAGTTTTAAAGTTTTATGTAATTTTTCTTATAATTTTGTATAATTCATAGCAAAGAGTAGAGTTTCAATAGAATTTTAAAGAGATTTCATAAATAGTTAGTTAGTTTTCGAGATAGCATTCCAAATTTGTGTAGTAGTACAAATAGTATTTTTAGTACAAATATTTAGTACTGTTAAGTATAATGGAGATAAAAGTATTTTTATTTTTCACTCGTTTATTTTTAATGTTCCCATGCGAAAGAAGTTTTTGCAGTTATTTTGTGTATTTTTTTCTCTCTTTGTTTTTGCTTTTTTTTTTTGAGTATTCTGACACAAAACTTCAAGCTTCTCTTTTAAAGGCGAATGGCTGAAGAAACAAAGGGGTTGGTTGTGTTTTAGTATAATTTCTGTATGGTAAGTTGAATTTGATTTGGTTTATGTAATTTTGCTTATTCTATTAGCTTTGGAAGATTTACTCTCTCTTGATTCCGGCTTGAGCTTCTAGAAGATTTTCTATTGAACGATTCCAAATACGCCGCTGGTGCCCAACCTTCTGCATTATGATCTAATAAAGGGAAAATAAAAATAAAATAAAAACATGTTATTCATATGGTATGAACTATATGTTCTATTTGGTAAAAAAAGAGATGTATTTCAAATATTGAGCTACAAAAACTAACTACTACAAGACTTAACAGTGTTATAAGATCTTTATATTATCTGAGAGTTATTGAAGCAGGCTAAAATGTTTGTATGAGTTATTAATTAAAAAACATTAGGTTGAACTTTTTTTGATGTGTTTAATTTAAAAATAAATTTTTGTAGGTATTTTTATTGTCACCCCACGAACTTCTCAAGCCACCTATATTTAGCAATATCAAAATTCAGATTTAGACACATTTTCAGCCTCATAGTCTGTGCCTTCGCATACTCTTCGTTGTTGTGAAGAAGCAGCAATATGTTGTTATCTTGTGGTGCTTTAACCTTGATAACCGAATGAATGACTATTCAATAGAATGATTTGATTTCGAAAATAAAGGCTTAATAGAAGCCTTTTGAACCCCATCTTTATCTTATCAAATCTTATCTTGTCAAAAATAATCTTAAGCCTAAGGTTTTCTCAGGTACAGCGTATGTATCTTTTTAATGCGTTCACCAAAGGAAAATTTGGGATCGCTGCTTAGCGCATTTGATCACCCAGCAATCCCAAAGGATTTCTTTGTCAAACTGAATCATAGATATGTTACTGCGCCTCCCAATAAAAGCTGATATAGCACCATAACAATGAGCTTCTCCGTTCGCTGAAGAAAATTTACTTTCTTTTGATTTTCAATATTCAAAAGCCTCTGCATATCAACGGCCTTACTTACCTGAAATTTAAATACAAAAGTACTCTCTATAAATAAATTAGCTAGCTTACCACCCTAGGAAAAACTAGCTATTTTTAACACTTGTTTTACCGGTAATACTTAAGTATAATTTATCTTAAAAGATTTATAAAAAATCCACTGCATAATTTCAAATTAGTAATTTGGTTTTAAACATATTTTCATAAGAAGCTTCTTAAATTATAAACTTTCTCCAATCTTAAATAAACAATTTACAGATTCCCCAACATTAAAGGCGTAAAATTTTTATAAAGAATCCCATACATATATGATGAATTAGTAAAAAAGCGATGAAAATAGCAATGTTAAAACATATCTTATTCATATAATACAACATATTACATATTAGGTATTTCAGGTGAAATTTGTGTTTTTAATCTTGACCGAACCTTTGCAATTTTCCTGAAATTTTGATAATGTTACTACTCTGTGATAAAAAAATACTCCAATTTTTTCATTATCATTTTTATTCTAATTTTCATTTTTTTTTTAAATATATTGTTTCAAATTCTACATCAATTGTGGTAAGTTGGAATGATAGGTTTTTCTAATTTAGAACTAAATAAATTTATATCCGAGGCCTTACTTGTAAAAATGTGGTATATTTTCTACATTTTTCGTAGGCTGATTGAGGAATAACCTGCAGTTGCTTCAGCGAATTACATTTTTTTGGGCTTAAAATCATTTTTGAGGCAACGTTCCGAGGACTAATGGCCAGTTAACACGTCTTTTATGGAACCCACCTTCATGAAATGCATAAAATGACGACGAATCGTGAAATTACAACTACGTCATGCAAACCACTCTACATATAGTAGTCTTCGGAATGGCGCCTCCAAAACAAGCTGAAACCACAAAAAAAACAAACTAAAAGTTCGAATACTTTTTACATTGAACAGTATCTCGTTTAAAATACTCTTTGTAAATAACTATAAATTTAACGAACTTGTTCAATTCAAAATTGTTCTCGGGACACATTAAAGATTAAAATATGTGCCAAAATAACCAAATTGGAGCACTTTTCACACATTGTTTTAAGCAATGGAGCTATTTATGTGAAGTTTTTTCAATATTGTTTTTCATAATAAAGGAAGATCATTCTAAAAAAAAGATTCCACTGCTCTGAGAAATATAGTTTGCACTTGGTAATGCCCAGAATATAGCCTTAAAACTGATATTTTTTTTTGACAAATTTCGACATGTCTTGCACGATTTTTAGCATAGGTCTCTCTATAACATGTATTCAAGACTTAGTTTCTAACAATATGTATATACTGGGAGGCCCGTTAATCTTGAAATTAAGTAATAACTCGAAAAAAATGATTTTACAAAAAAAAATTTATAACAAAAAATTAACCGTTTTTAAGAAACTAATCGATATTATTAGATTTTTTATTAAAGGTAATTTTTAAGGTAATTTGGGCGTCAAATTTTATTAAAAATAGTTTTTTTTTGTATTTGTAACTTGTATAATTTTGGCCCAAATTTGACTTTTTTATATACATATGTTGTTTTGTTCGCAATTATTCGGGTTCGTTAATAAAAATATAGGTTGCCAATTAAATATGAAATATGACCTTGTAAATGAACTTTGATAAAAAATATAGCTCCATCGATTAGTTTTTTAAAAACTGTTAACTTTTTTTCAATGTTTTTTTTCGAGTTATTACTTAGTCGCAAGAAAAAGGGGCCACCCAGTACAAGTGATGAAACATTATATATATTGTGGCCTCTTATAGTGTGCACTGAGTTCTAAGTCAATGTCACGATTCGACTTGTCTGCCCTTTATAGAGTGTATAAAACTTTGTATCATTTGTTAAAGTTATAGTATTAAAAAGTAAATTTCAAAGGAGGTACATAATATAGAGGTCTGCATGAGTGTACTCGTAATGCCCATCAAGTTACTCGTCAAAATCAAATCAAAGCAAATCGAAGCAAGGAGAGGTGAGTGCTGCACTTGCAAATAAATTCCAAATAAAATATTCTACAATTTCAAGCACTCGAAGTTTATTGAATTTGGAATTTTACATAATGATCGTTTCGAGTGCACTCAAGCAGACGTCTAGTACATATAGATATTGAAGACAACTTTCTTATGTGGCAAATTTGTTTAGTTGTAAATTTTGAAAACCTGCTAAAAATCGCTCCCAATTAATTTGATATTAAAATTTCGTATGCGGGTATTTGAAAATAGTAAAAAATATAAGGCATTTTTTTGCAGTGTATATTTTGTCCTTAAAGTTAATAAAAAAAACGATACGCCACTTTTTTTCGAAAGTCTAATCGTTTTTGGCTAAATAGCGTTGCAGTTTTGCAAAACTTTAAAAATTTATCATACCGTAAAATGGATAGAAATGTTAACGTAAAAAAGGAGTTTTTTCTTGTACAATAACCATATCAAAATTTTAAGAAAATTGTAAGGGTTTTTTAAATAAAAATTTCAACTAAAATACCCCATACACAAGTTTTGTTAATAAATTATTGTTTTTCTTTTTTTTTTTGTATTAAAGTTACCTAAAACTCGAACAAACCACCAGCCAGCACATCCAACTTTAAGCAATTCAACAGTGTCACCTTCACGCATTGAAACTTCTGAATGACCCATAGCAACATAGTCAGCTAGGGCTATAAATTTACTTCCCTAGAATATGTTAGCAATTAGTTGAAGAGAAAGCAAAACATTTTTGTACAATTTTTTACATTGGATTTTTAGCTATGTAATATAAAATTATGTTAGGATACGCAAGCATTTAAGAAATTCATTATTTTTTTTTACTTTTAGCTTGACGTGTAGCGTACGCAGTAGTGTAGGTTTTTTTTTTGCTGCCATTAGAATTGAGTTTTTTACTATGAAAAATTAAAAATAAAACTCATTCAAAACTCAAATCAACAAACAAATGCGTGATAGGGATGCATATGAGCATGAGGTGTGTAGTGCGTGTCTGTTTCTCATGAAAGTGCAGTAATTGGTTAATTTCATAAGTTATTTAGTGCTAAACTTCTTTTTGATTCTAGTATTTTAGTTTTTATATTATTGGCAAATTTATATAAATAATTTTGAAATTCTAAATGATGTTTACGAATCGTTCAATGAAGAACAGTACTTTTTTTTAACATATAACATTTCAAATGAAATATTGAAATACAATAACGTTTAGAGATTTTTCCCAGCTAAAAGTAGGCGAAATCGTTCAAAGTAATATCACCGAAAAAAAAAAATCACAAGAAATTTGTTAAAGACGAAACAGAATTTCATCAAAAATTAAATTAAAAAAACGACAAAAAAGTTCCAGAAACTTTAACATTAGATTTTGAACGTTATTTCCATAGAAAACTACATAATATTTTAAATTCTCTTTTTGAAGATTTTTTGTGAGAATTTTCTTGATTAATCTTTCAGTTAAATAGTCTTACCGAAGGAAAAAAAAATCATACATATGTATAACGGGTGATTTTTTTGCTATTTGTTTTTTCAGTGTAAATTTTTTGACACCTCAAGCGTGATTTGTAACATGTGTCAACGCTAAAAATGCTCAGTAAGGTTTGCCATTTTACCATGAAATATTATTGAATTTTACTATCAAAATTTGTGCTCTGTGAGAAATGTTTTATTTTATTTTTATCGAAAAATTATCTTCAGCGACGAAGCTCATTTTCGGCTCAATGGGTACGTCAACAAACAGAAATGCCGAATTTGGTTTGAAGAGCAGCCAGAGGCAGTTCAAGAGCTGCCAATGCACCCTGAAAAATGCACTGTTTGTTGCGGTTTGCGAGCCGGCGGCATCATTTTACCGCCGACATTTTTTTTTGCTCAAAATGAAAGAATTGGACTTGGTTGACAAGTCGTTTCAACAAGAAGGTACCACATGCCACACGGCACGCGATACCATGAACCTATTGAGAGGCGAGTTTGGTGAGCAATTAATCTCACGTTTTGGAGCAGTCCATTGGCCGCCAAGATCATGCGATTTAACCACACTAGACTATTTTTTATAAAGCATCGTGAAGTCTTTTGTGTACAGGGACAAGCCAGCAACAATTACAGTGCTGGAAGACAACATTACAGCTGCCATTGGTGAGATATCGGCCGAAATGCTGGAAAAAGTATAACAAAATTGGAGTTTACGGATGGACCACCTCAGGCGTAGCCGCGGCCAACATTTACATGAAAAAATCTTTAAAAAAAAAATGGCAGGAATCAATAGATCGCTCCAAATAAATATTTCATTCACTTTTGCAAAATTTCTGTTCTTTTTTCAATTTTTAAAAACCAAACGCTTAAAAAATCATCCTTTTTAAGCAAATATTAGTACATTTCATATGTATTACACTCACAAAGATGTACAATAAAAGATGTCAAGAAATTTTGAACAATTATTTGTATATTTATGGAATTTTTTTGCACTTGGACGTTTATTTAAAAATAAATCTTACAGAAAATGACGCCCCTACATTTTCATTTTTCTTTTTTGTGCGACTTTTTCTCTTTAAGGTCCAGGTATTTTGGACGATTACATATTTTTTTGCTTTGGGCGAAAGTACTTGGATCTATTTATTTTAAAAAAATCGACACAATAAAATTTAATACAAAAACTTTGCGGCAGAAAATTAAATATTAATTTGGAGCTTACTTTACGTAAAAAAAATTTGGAAAAAAACGTAATACCAGCCACATTTTTTCGACTTGACCCTTAATTTTGCGCGATTTTTTATTTTAATTTGGGTCTTATGATTTTTGGCGACTTCATCTAACTTTAAGTTTTTTTTTCGATTTACGAATTTGGAACCACTTTTGACCCGGCGCCACCATCGACCACCCATCACGATTAACATACAAACATAAGTAGGTATGGGTTGAACCGGCTCTGATGTTGAGTTGACCATTATTAGGTATAATTTCTTAAAAAAACAGTGCTTTCTATGTTTTTGTTTCAAATTGTTCGCGTATTTTGTATTGCAAAAATAAAGTAAAATAAATTTAAAACATTCACTAAAAAAGTGTATTAGCAATCAGACTTTTATGACTATACGTGTTTTACTTTTTTACAATATATTTATGGTAACCCACTGAGAAATAGATTTGTTTGAATGTAACAAATTGTATTTGATATAAAGCTATAAAATATTTCATTAAGTCATTGTGCACTATTTGATCCAAATACAATATCTTTGACTCAAATAAATATTTGATTGCTCTATATCAAATATATGTACATTTGTTATACTCAAACAAATCGTTTCCTCAGTGAACATACTGGACAAAATGGCGTGTACGTATATTGTTGTTAGTTTGATGATTAAATGATTAGTTGTTGGTTGATTAGCATTGGGCGCTATTGTTAAAGCTTCTACCAATTTTAACACAATTTATTTATTATTAGTACATAGTTCTAGGTTAATGTTTTTAGTATGTAGGTATCTAGGCGCGTTATATACATTTTATTGACAGTATGTCATTTTATCAACTTACTTATTAAAATTATATTGATTGACTGCTCCACATTTAACATTTTACGGTATATGAAATTACGAGTTCGAGTACGAAAAGTACGATAACGATAGTTAACAATGGCGCATCAACGACGATGATGACGGATATTGTGATAATGATGATACGGATACGATTACGAACAGAGTAGAGATTGTAAGCGAAAAAAGTAATTTTAGATACAAAATAACAACATCAATGATAATGACAACAATAATAACAAAAGCAACAAAAAAAAAAAAAAATTTATAGAAATGTAAAATTTTTTATTTAACAAAATGATATAAATTATCATAACACACATACGGCAAACAACAGATTGTAAGGGCATTTTCGGAAAAACAAATTGTAAATTTGCAGTTTTTTTGTTTTAAGTGTAAATTGTTGATTTTACTCTGAAAAAAATAGAAATTTCTGTTAAGACAGAAATTGTGTTTAGTATAGTGGTTGAAAATGTGGCCTATAGTTAGAGTAACTTTTATATGAATGCTTTGGAGATAACTATCTTAATGAAACTTAGCAAAGACATTTTGGATAACTCAATGCCTGCAATTAGGCATGACACTTTCGACACAAGCGAAAACCAAAACAAGCGATTTCTTGAAAGTTTTTAATAAAAACGTAATTAAATTTGTTACAGCTCACGCTGTAAAAAATCTGGTGGGCTTAGTGATGAAGCTGTGATATCATCTTAGCCAGCAGACAGCAAAATACGCTGTTTCTTGAAAGCTTCAAACGAGTACGTCACAAAAATTCATACATAGTCGCAGAGTAATTTGAGTACTCATTAAAATATATAAAATATATTTATAAATGATTGACTTTTATTCCCGTGGAAAAAAAAAGGTTTTGGGTTCTTGTACTTTTTGAATTTTTTCTCTTTCACAGAGCGCTATTTTCCTAACTCTCTCGTGTTTGACAGATTTATAGCATTTAGTTCAAAAAGAATAGGAACGGACCTACTATTGCAGTGATTTCCCTTTAACTTTCAAGATGTAGCTTCTTCCGCTTTTTGCTTGAATGATTAAATAACACGCCTACTCGGCCAAGCCCGCTCTATTTTGCCTTGAATCAATATTCATTATATTCTCATCCTATTCTCTCATAACATAGCGGAGAAGAGGCGAACAAGCCATTTCTTTGTCAAACAACGTTGGGCCGTTTAAATTGTATGGATTAGCACTAGCACTTGGAAATTGTGTTTATGATCTCACTTGAGACTGTGTCATTCATAAACCGCCTGATTCTCTCAACCTTTGCAGAGCTTGCGGTCTTTTTAAAGATACGTCGTCGGTAACAGGTTATCGTTTAAGACCAAAAAGAGATTTGAGACAGGATGGAATCCTGGGAGGCTCCAGCACGGATAAAGCGGGTTAGTATTGAATGAGTGAATGAATTATACAATTAGTTTTGATACCAAAGCACAATACCATACCCGATCACTAAGTTTTATTTCGTTAAGCGTGAGGTCATATTTTCAACACGCGTCAGAAAATGTAAGTTTTTATTACATCTAGCGCTGATATTTGCGAATGAAACATAATTTAACTTTGGGAAAATGTGACGTGTTTAATCCGCGATTATAAGGACCTGTGATGCCTCATACATACGTTTACTGAGAGTAGTTCTTCTGGGCGCTTGGACAAAATGCTTAGATAAGCTTTAGAACGAACTTTAAAGTATTCGATCAAAACAGAATAATTTGTCAGAAACTTGCAAGCTTGAACATTTTTTTCAAATGGAAAAGCAGAAAACTCTACACAAAACCAAAGACGTTCATGTCGATGAGCTACTGTAGACATTATAAGATTTCATAGCATTTCAAAAATGATCCCAGACGACTTTGGAGGAGTTGTCCGAATATATGCTTTCGTTCAATTGACTGGTTGGCGATATTGAACAGTCAAGACAATGGATTGGGTCGGGAGAATTGGTTTCAAAGGAGGCGAAGACCGTTCTATACGCTGGCAAGGTTATGGCGTCACTTCAGTGGGATGCGCGAGACATAATCTTTATTGATAATATTCTAAAACGGTAAACAATATACGGCGTTTGAATAAAGACGTTGTAACAACAAACGTCGCATTTGGCGAAAAAAAAGTATTGCTCCATAAAGACAATGTACACTGGTCTATACAGCAATGTATGTGCAAAATTAATGAATTCAAATGCGAATTTCTATTCAACGCACCTTATACTTTAGATTTAGTTAGCTCCATCGGTTGATTTTCTCTTCCCAAACTTGAAAACGATTTGTCGACTATGAGGAACTTATCGAAAATACACGGGGGCTATATTCGGAAATAACGAATCATTTTGCGTATATTTTGTATTTTCGAGAACTTTTAGGACTACCTCGTTATTATAGCTGTCTTTGGTTACATTAATAGCAGCATTGACCGTTTGATGATACAAAAAAAAAATAATACATCCCTTGAATTTTTTTTGTTTGGTACTGTGTAGTGTAATGCAATATGTTTTTGATATATTTTTATGTTATTTTTTTTTGTTGTAATTATTGTTGTCAATTTTATTTATTTTTACGAATTCTTTGTTTCGGTTGTGATTTAATTTTTTTTAATTTTATTTTTATTTAATAAAACTAATTTTAAAATATTTACACTTTTTACAAATATCATTGAAAAGACAACTAAATATGGCCGACAATAAATACTGCTAAGAAAAGTATAATAAAATAAAATTTTAAAAACACTGGTTAATTATTTGTACTTGCATTGTAGCTAAACTAAGTATAGGTAATTGACTTATGTCTATGCCATATATACTGAGCAGGGGCACTATATAGCGCCAACTCTATTAATGCTCAACCGAAACATAAAATTTTGAATTTGATTTGCTGTTACGCGGATAGGCGCCGCCATCGTTACTGTGGGCCCATTGTGGCAACAAATTTAAAAATTTCTAACATTGATATTGTTGTGTATTACAGTAGGTACCGATCGATTGTATCCGAAAATATGATAGTGCGATGACAAATAATGATACATTACACCATATTTGTTTTTGTATTTTTATTTTGTTGCAAACGATATTTGTAGTATTCAAGTTTGTAGTTTGCAGTTTACAGGTTTTTTTTTTTTTTTTTTTTTTAAAAGTTTTTGTTTTTTAAAATATTTGTGTTTTGTGCATGAAAGTAAAAAAGAAGAGAACCCAAAAAAATCAAATAAGACACATAATATAAAACACATAAAGTGATAAACTAAAAGTTAGAAAAAATTAAGAAAATACAAGAAAGTATAGAAAAAACATAAAAGGCAAAAAAGAATTTAACAACAAATAAATAAAATGATAATTAATTTCGAAACAGGTCGACTTTCAGTAAAATTAAAAATAAAAAGAAAAAAAAAATTTACATTGGCATATTCCAAATAAACTGACTTTTAATGTTAACGTAGCTTTAAGGAATAATAAATATAAAGTATCATGAAAAGATATTAATTTTTGTTAACTAGCTCGAAACCAAAATTAGAGCCATGCGTTGAATTTTTTCAATTTGCTTCCTAATTTACCTATAATATGCTTAAAGAGCAATTTTTGAATTAAAATATATAAGTTGAGAGTCTAATTATGGTTGGTGGTTTCAATCCAACTGTATGCCCCTGTCTATCTGCTGAGAACAAATTTTAAAGTAAATTTTTAATTCAACAAATTTAATTTTTCCAAAATTTAGAAAAATTTCAGCATGTACAAAGTATGTAAGAATATGTACATAAAAATCAGTCCCTTCTAAAAAAATGCCATTTTCCAAAAAAAAAATTTATTTATTGAAATTAAATAAAGAAGAAAGAAACAATCCAAAACCAAAAGAAAATAATCTAAATAATACGATAAATTCAAAAATAAAAGAATAGTAATTTTTGTTTAATACCTTAAAAATTTCTAAGTTCTGTCTCACTTTCAATTTTACTACGACATATCACACGCATACAACAAACAAATTCCCACTTACCGGTGTGCTATTATCCTCAATCATGGACATTTCATCTTCACTATTCGAGTAATCAGAGCTCCAACCGCACGCATCTGGTGCTCCATCTTTATCAGCGGAAATAACACTTGAACAAGCACCCGGCGTTGGACAATTGTCATCACCGCTACTGCTACAATTTGAATTGCGATTTGATGATTCCGATGAGCCATCACAGCTGATTGTACGATGTGGTGTATTCAGCAGTATATTGGGTGTATCCCAGGAAGTAGTTTGACGTAGACCACGATGACTAAGACCATATTGCTTGATCTTCTCACCTTTCAATTCTTCAAGTTGATTGAGCAGTACACGCTTAATTTCAGCGACCCATTTATTTTTAATTTCTATAGTGGGTGCTTGTATTGTGTGCACCTCCTGGCGTCCTTGTAGCCAGACTTCAAAGCGTTTGACATCACCACGCACTGATTCGGTTAGACCGATTTGTGACATCTGCGTGAGAAAGGAAGAAAAAAAATTGTACAATATTTCCAGGATAGGACTTCATTCATTCAAACTCTTACCTTCAAGTAGTGTTTAAACTGGTAGGTGCTCTTATTATGTCCCGTCTTGGAGGTTTGCTTACAAAATAGCATAGATTTTTGATAAAGGAATATATGTCGCTGTTGTGGTTTTATGCGCATACGTATTTCTTTTTTAGCCTCGGTCCATACCTGAAATGAATCTTGCAGCAATAGTTCACCCTGTTGTGAGAGGTCACTCTGTAGAGAAGTGAAAAAAACAAAATGATTTGATTTCGTTATTAAAATGTTGAAAATATTTGATATTTTACATTTGAAAATTTATTCATATAAATTCAAAAATAGAGATAATATTCGATAAAGTTCGAGTATCATCGAAAAGTCATTTTGAAACTCTTCAATCTCAATATTTGATTTCTACTTACCGGAAAACCAGTGATCGCTACTTGATGCATAGAATCATTTACACATTTTAATACGATTAACATGCAATCTAATGCCTTCTGTAATTCTTTTGTACAACTACCACTATCGCTAAAACGCAGTAGATCCTTTAGCAGCAGTTGATATTTTGTAATGCGTTGCACTGGCTTCAACAAGTAAGCGGCCAACGGCAACTTGTGACCCAAACGTTTTTGACATTCCTGCAGAAAGAGATGCGTATCCACAAGAGTTTCTCGTAAACGTTCCGAACGTGGTATATTTTGACAGTAGAACGAATAAAGACGATAGAATGTATCGCGCTAAAAATTAAATGAAAATTAAATTTCTCAAATGGAAAACAAATGAAATAATCATAAATTACCCTCTGTACAAAACATAACGCAACCAATTCGGTGGTAGAAATGCAATTTTCTAAATCCTTTAGAAAAACTTCATTATGAAAGGTGTACAGCTCGTGTAGATTGCCAAAAAGTATGTCTTCTTTACCCTGCAAACTGGCCGGTACTAGATGCATCATTTCTTCTGATTGCATCTGATCGCAGTAACCCTGGAAAATAGAGTAAACATATTTATATAATACCATGAAATTCACTTGACATTTTGAGGAAAAATTATTCTTAAAATAGTATTTTTAGATTTCGAAATATCAACCTAACCATAGGAGCTATAAAATACAAATCACTTGCAGCTCTAAATAGGGGAGTCTAATCTCACAATTACGCTGGAGGTAGTCATCGAAATTCTCTCATTTTCAACATTGAACTTTACAACGAAGTTCATTCTCAAAGAGGTGACATATTTCGAACTATTCAATTACCGCTCAGAGAGCAGACCACGAAGAACGACAACTGAATGATCTAAAATGATTTATTCATTTCGTATGGGAACAAAAGTATAGATTTCAGCTATATGCTTGAAATTTTGAAAAACTTTTTAAGTTAAATTGTTACACGTAAAAGGAGTTTTTGATCGAACTTTGAATTTGAAGAAAAATTTGGTAAATTTCGAAAGAACATTCGAGCAATTTTTTGAACGATACGCACTCAGGAGCCTTAAGTTTCGGTCACATTTCAATAAAAGCTTTACACATTCCCACAATAAATAATCCAAGGGTATCAACTTACACGATCGAATCGACTAAGTGAGATCATGTGAATATTAAGTGATACATTTTTTGACAATATCTCAGTACGTTGTTTCGGCGTCAATTAGTTAGGCAGTTAGTCCTTTCTGTTGGAAGTTTCATTATGAATAATAGAAAACACAAGATGTGAACGTACGCCAACAAATGATTTTTGGTATTAAAATTTCTAAGAATGTTCACCCATCCATTTATATAAAGTTGCTTACATGGAAATAGTTTGTAACGCTTTAGCGAAAAATATTCTGAACCGATTTCAGTAATTTCTTTTTCGGGACAACATATTTGTGCTAAAGAAGGCTATTGCATACTTTTTTTGTTTATTTTTGTTTGAGATTTTGCATAGACTTAATCCTGAAAAAAATATATTAAACTTTAATAATTAAAAAAAATAAGTATGCAATATCCTTTTTTAGCGTAAATACTTTGTTATAAAAAATAAATCATCAAAATCGGTTTAGTATATTTTGTTTCAAAGCGTTACAAACCATTTTCACATAAGCAATTTTATGTAAAAAGTATAAGTCTGAAAATTTGAATTTTTTTACCATTTTAGCATCATTTTCTTTTTTAAAATTCAACATAGAAATAAATTTTTTTTGGTCAAAATTTTTACAGAACTTAATGTTTTTTTTTTTGCAAATTGGGGTATGCGTTCTGTGAAAAGTTACACGAAAATAATTTTGTCGTGGAACCGAATTTGAATGATATATATCGCGTCACTCGTTTTCACTAAAAAAAAAAAAAACTAAGATATTGATAAGATGTACGTAGAAATAAATATGCTGCTCTTAAATAAAATTTACATTTTGCTTCGTTCCCGCAGTTCTACGTCCTGTACTCATTTTGTCATTTGAGCAAAATGCAGCTAGCTCAGAGTTTATAAATTGACCAAATTTATTTTCAACATAATCAGGCACATTATCAAAACCTTGGGCGTTGACAAACTGTTTCAGCACGCGTTTGTATTTTTGTTCATTGAAGCGACTAAAGGTGAACTTGGGCAAATTATAGCGACCACTGCTAAAACTCTCCTCAAAGAATTCACTGCAGTATTTGAGCAACTCCCGATAGGAACTAGAAAAAATGTTCGTCTTTCGCTTTGGACTGCTGCTGTTATGCGATTTGTGCGCAGCATCTAAGTCATTCGGATGCCAAGGAAGTTTCTCATGAGCATTGGCACGACATGTGTGGCATAAATGACTACAAAGTTCTGGATCCAATTGTGAAAAATTCAACACTTTCGGTGTGGACAACACTTTTGTGTTATTCAATGAACTTTTACTCAACGCTGATTGTGCACGCGCCACCGACGAGGACAAAGAAGTCAAACTCTGCGGTTCAGCCTCATTTAGGTAGTCGATGATGTCAGTGTAGTTTTTACGCTGCAAGTAACCTTTGAATTCTGAATCATTTTCAATTTCCGAATACGAATTACACTCCAAATAATCTTGAACTAAACGATACTCCAGTGATTCATCACAACTCGAGAGTTCAATTAACTCCTTGAAAATCGTTTTACGTTCGTCCTTTAAACGCTGTAGACTATTGCGTGCAGAGGCGACCTCCGTTTCTGAATCACCGCTCTGTTCGATTTCACGAAAGGTGTTTAGGATTTTGATTGTCGATTTGCCATTAAGAATATTACGTGCGGAAAAGTTGAAAACATTTGTGCCAAAGACGTAATCCTGCAGTTTATCATCGTTGGCAACATTAAATTTTGGACGAAAATCAGCGGGACTATAGCGTATGCTACGTTTGCGAAAGCAACCATTTGCTGAATGCTGATCGAAGAGTGAACCTTCAAAGGATAACGGCGACTCACAGTTACTGGAACGTTGCAGTTGCTGTAAACGTTTTATGGAATCACTGATTTTAAGATTAAATTTACCGACGATATTGCTAGCGGTATTTTGTACTTTCCGCAAACGAAATGAACTATTCGAGGAAGAGCTTTTATTTGACTGCGAAGCTTTGCGTAGATCATAGCCACCGTAACGCATTTTCCCGAAATTTCTACTAATGCAGAAGCGTAAGTTTTGAAAAGATTTTCGCGTGATTATGAAATAATTCAGAAACATTTATTTTTTTGGCAACGATGAAATTTCCTTCACACTAAAGCGCAAACCTTTGGTAAGTTGCACTTCCTATCACTTGTTAGCAATCACTGACAGAGTTGGTTTACTAGTGAGCTCTTAGGTATAGGCGGCAATACCGTATAGTTTCTAATTTTTATTTCTATTTTTTATTTAAATTCATTTAAAAAATCATAACCAGCCAACGCCAATTAAAGCGGAAGAAAAATCATCAGCGGCTTTAGCTTCAAAGTTTAATGCACTGATTACAAATGAAGGCATTCAAGTGTTGCCAACTGCATATAAAAAAGGCTTTTTTTTTTGTGCTGCAACTGCTGCGCTATAGCCGCAATTTTTTGTCTATTTATGCTGTAGAGCAGTAATTCTTAAAGAAGGTGTTACGGGTTCCGCTTTTGTTCGAAAAAGTGTTATGAAAATTTAAAGAAAAGAATATCGGAATTGACTTAAACTCTTTTTTTTTTGAACATTAATATGTTAACCTTTTTCTTTGTAGGGTACTCTATAGTAACTTTGCTCGGCATACTTTATCACGACATCGTCCTTCATCAGAACTATATCGTAGCTACTCTGCGGAAAGTATACTGTTAACCAGTGTTATTAAGGAGGCAACAAAATAGATTCAAATCTAAGTCCAATTAAATTGTGTTACTTTAATCATTTTATAAATAAAAATTGTAAGTAAAATTCAATTAAAAAGTATTATCTGTTCCAGGATTTAAACCCGGGCGTTCTGCGTCCCAAGCAAAAGTTCTAACAACCGACATAAATATACATTTTTTTTCGTTATCGTCAAAGTTAAATATAAATTCCATTACGATTTTTTAATTTGCTGGTAAAATTTTTTGTTTGCCTAATAATATTTCGCATACTTTGCATGTAGAAATATCGGCAGAATGTTTGTTATCTACTCACTTTGTATGTGGAGATGTAGGCAAACGTTCAACTTTACAGTCACTTTTCAAGCGAAAATGTAGACAGTATACCTTTATTGTGTAACATTTTATATAGAGATGTAGGCAAACTGTCTAAAAAGCGGCCACCAAAGTGACCGAGATTGGGCGGGTATAAGTTAAAAAATTTCTGAAAAATTAACGATTTTTGTGACATGAACTTAACATTTTCGTTTAATGAGCAAAAAAAAAAAGATCATCAACTTTACCCAAAAAAAATTTTTACTTTTTACCATAACTTGAATCAATTTTTTTTTCTGAGAAGAACGGAAATTGCTTCTGTACGACTTGGTAACGCTGATTATTTTTGTATAAGAGATTAAATAACATCCCAGTTTGTCATACCGATTCGTTTCGAATTCGAGATGAACTCGCTTCTTCGTATATTTTATACGGTAGTCCGTTTCGGATCCGAAACTTATTCGTTTTCGTATGAAATTTCTCTCAAAAACGCGAATCTGCTTTTTCGTATTCGTCTCGAACTCGAAACGGACTTCATGTGCGAATCTATTTCGGAATCGTTTTTTTATAACTAATACGGATTGGAGACGGACTCTTTTTTTTAAATAATATAGAATTGTATTTTGATCGGTGATCCATTGAAATTAATATTAAAGATTTGATGACAACTTGAAAATTATCTTTTATGTTAATTAACCTGTGCATTGTTTTGACGAATTCGTAACGGGTTGGAAATGGGTGCGTCAAGGATAAAAAGCTAAATCCTCGCTGACGTACTCGTAACGGATTCGAAATGGATGCGCATACGTTTTTGTGCACATTGGGATACTAAACATTTTTTTTCGACCAAGATTAACCAATATAGATATTATATTACCAAAAAGTTAAAAACATATATCTCAAAAAAAAAAGACAATTTTAAAAAAATCAAAAAAAAAAATAACTTTGTAAATTTGGTGAGCGAACTCTTAAGAAGTTTTGTAGTTATAAGCAAAATTATCTTAAAAAAAACTCAGATTTTTGATTTTTTAATCGAAAATATTTATGCATATTTATGTAAATCGTTTTGAAGGGTATAATGTACTCTTTTAAACGAAACACAACACATTTTTTCACTAATGACTACTCGTAAGATTAGAAACTTATCACGATTTCAGAAAAAGCTACAAGAGCTTGAGACTTTAAAGTAAAAACTAAGAAAGATTGAGCTTCCATGCCACAGAATATGCTTCTACATTATATTACAGTTTAAAAATTCTAATTTATTGCTTTTTCTTCACTATTTTCTTCTCTTCCTTTCTGTTGTATTAATTATTATTTATAAAAAATAAATTGCACTCAAAGTGGTTCACTGACCATTCTTTGATTCTTGTTGGTTACTGTTGTTTCATGCTTAATGACCACAACGATTTGGCTCTGCAAGCGAGCAACTTTATTATGAAGACTAGCAAACCTTAGCTCAATTACTTTGTTGAACTTTTTATTTATTCATTGGTGAACGAAATTATTTGCTTATTCCACTTTATATTGGTTATAATACATAACTTTGCACCAGAAGAGATGGATGGTCAGATAATGATTTGTTTTTTTTTTATCTTTCATACATATATTTAAGACTTACCTTAAGTAATGAACTCATTTCATTGACATAGATACGCTCCGTTTCTAAGAGTTCCGTTAAAACATGTCCTCGTTTCAATCGTCTTGCTTCAGAGTCCTAAAAAATTAAAAAAAAAATATGCATAAGCAATGATGAGAATAATATAATTAAGATTTAAATTTAAATTATTAAATCTTAATATATCGGTTAAAGAAATTTTTATCAAGTTGATCTGATATCAGAACAGGCAAAGGATAATTCGGGAGGAAAGTAACGGGTGATTTTTTTGCTCTTTGTTTTTTGAGTGTAATTTTTTTGACACTTCGCGCGTGATTCGTAGCATGTGTCAACGCCAAAAATGCTCAGCACGGTTTGCCATTTCACCATGAATAGACTAACAAACGAACAGCGCTTGCAAATGGTTGAATTTTATTATCAAAATTCTTGCTCTGTGTTCTCACAACGCATATGTGTTCATATGTTTTTATAATTATTACGAATATAATTGTTTAAATGTAAAAACACCCTTTACAAAGGGTGGTCCAATTATTACTGGTGATCTAGCTACTGATGAGTATGTGGACAAAATTGTTACTTTCATCATTCTATTAACAATGAATGATTGATATGGGATGTATGTTAGCAAGTGAAATTAATTTTACCAAGTGTTATAAATTAATTTTTCAAAATTAAATCAACGTCGGTTTTACATTGAAAATTACATTTTAAGTTTGCAATAAATAAAAATTAAAAATATCAAATGTTAAATGTTGATAGGCAATTAATTGTCTTGCTTTGCCTCTGAGATAAACTTCATAGCAGGGCAACAATTTGAATGTCTTCAACTTGAGACTTATAAAATTAACACAACCCTCTTATTAAAATAATGTGGCCTCAGAAAATAACAAAAAAAAAAAAAGAGATAAATTATTAAAAAATTTTGTGAAAGTAAAAATATTTAAGTGTTATGTGCACATTTTATGGAGCTGTGATCTTCTAAATCTAGGGTAATATCACACATTCATAGCATTTAACACTTTCAATGCGGCAGTTGAAGAATTTCAATGTTTTAATTATGCCAATTATGATATTAAAAGTATGTTCGGAGTCAAAACAGCTAAGGAAAGAGCCACTGCAACAGGGGCTCGAATTTAAAGCAAGAGCTTTAAACGTTCGAAAGTACATACTTTCATTGAAAGCAGAACCCTGTGGTTAGAGAGTAAGTTATACTCGATCATGCTATGCAAGCAAGTTTGTTCTTATTCACCCTGTGTGCTTCTAGAAATTACTTTATTAGGATTTGTGGATTAGGGCAGTTTTGTTTGTATAGCAACATACATATGTCAGCGGTTCTGAAAAGAGAATACATACTCAAAAATAGAGCATGAAATGTTTTTCTTTATTATACCCTACACTCAAGTTATATGAACGTTGTCATTTTGTTTGTAAGGGGGCGTGGCAATTATAAAAAAGTTTATGTATGCTTGATTAGCGTCACTATTTGAGTTGATTTAGTCTTGTTTGTCTGTCGAAATCACGATTATGGAAGAATAAAGCAAGATGGTTGAATGAAATTTGGTGCACAGACTAATATACTATATTCAAGCAGTGTTCTTGGGATTGAAAATGAGACAAAATGGTTCATGGACACGCTTAACGCCCATAAAAATTAAATATTTCAAACACTGTTGAGGAAATTGTTTGATGTTATGTAACCAAATTTCTCATAAATTCTAGGAATAATTTGGAACAAAAGTTGGTGAATTTTGACAAGAGGGCGTAGCACTTCCTATACAAGTAAACACTTCAAAACGCTATACTGAGAGAATTAAGTAGTTAAAGTAATTTCACATAAGCAGTAGCGATAATTCGAAAAACCTCTAAGCAAAAACTAAGCGAATTTATTCAAGTAGGCGTGGCACGCCTTAAAGATTCGACAAGACGGCGGGACACTTCCTATACAAGTAAACACTCAAAACGCTATGCTGAGAGAGTAATTTTACACAAACAGTAGCAATAATTCGGAAAAGAACCAACCGAATTTATGCAAGTAGGCGTGACACGCCCTAAGGATACAAAAACTTTAAAATTCTGTATTGAGCGAATTATTTAAGGTAATGAAACCAAATTTCACACAAATACTAGAAATACTTTGACCTAGCACCAG
This sequence comes from Tricholauxania praeusta, assembly GCA_949775025.1. Lineage (NCBI taxonomy): Eukaryota > Metazoa > Arthropoda > Insecta > Diptera > Lauxaniidae > Tricholauxania > Tricholauxania praeusta. Next base: position 15,321,871 of record OX459031.1, on the reverse strand, counting down.
AAAAAGTGTATACGTTTTGCATAGAGGGCGTGGCACCTGCTGAGTAAAAACTTTGAAACTTTATACTGAAGAGCATATTTGAGGTAAGTAGTTCAACCAAATTAATTGCATATGCATACTAGAAATGGTTCGGAAAAGGTCTGGTTAAATATTGGAAACATTTTTGACAAAAAGGCGTGTCACCTCCTATAAAAGCAAACAATTTGAAACGTTATGAAATCAAATTGCACACATATATAAGAAATAATTCGGTTTAGCTTCAGAAAAGAGAATGGGTGCGTTTTGAAGAGATGGCGTGTCTAATTCCATACAAGCATAACGTCGCTCTCGGGTAGAAAGGCCCTAACTCAGTTTTTTTTTTAAATATATTTTTTTGTCGATCCTAAAAGATAACCCTCAAATACACGTTCACTTAAAATTTTGACGTGATATTTTAAAACACTACGGACTTCCACACAATTGAAAAAAATGACCCTAATATCAAATTTTGATGTTTTAAGCAGTTTTTTCGTCCTTCTGTAAAATTGCAAAAACATGAGTTAGGGCCTTTCTACCCGAGAGCGACGATAAGCTTCAAAGCACTATACTAGGAGTTATTTAAGTCAATGTTGCCAAATGTGGATAGGTCTAGTCAAACCATCCAGCACTTAGCGTGGTGGAAGAACATATGACAAATTTAAGACTTTTACTGTAAATGCCGTGTAGGTATTTAGAAGTGGAAAAATTTTTTCTAAAAATTACGCAAAATTTTTGGCGATTATTCATACTTTCTTGAATTAGTTTTATATTTAAGTTTTTTGGCGTTTCGCACAACATAGTAACGCTTAAATTCTGATGACCCTTAAAATTTGTTTCTACAAATTTGGGCTAAATTTAATGCCAATACTTTTTGCGATTATTCGTAATTTTTCTGACGAATAAATTTACTCACAAATTCAAAAGTAAAATTTTAATAAAAAGTGTGCCACCAAATTTTACGCTGTTTACTATAAGGAAATAAAGCACCAAGTTCGATAGAAATAAAAAATACTGAACGCAATGTACTGCATATACTGCAAGTGCTATTGCAGCCCAAATAAACAATTTTAATACTTACGGAAGTAGGGTTGATTGGTAAGATTTTACACACCTTAAAATTTAAAAGGCAAATGAAAGGAGCACAGAAGCTATTAAATTAAGCTATGTGCAAGTTTACCTATTTTTCTTTTGTTTTCATAAGCAAATAAGCTTAATACAGCTTATTAAGAGTTAGCATGGTGAAATTTCAAGTATCACGAAAAAAACCTCTCCTTATCCTAAATACGCATATTGAAGTTTTACTGTAATTTAAATAATATCACATTGCACAAAGTATTGGTGCAACTTCTTTTGGGGAAGGTCAAAATAACGTTTTTCAAACTCTGTTAACTGAAGCGGCGCAATATCGCGTGCACAAAAGAAAATTACAAGCCAAAGTCAAAGCAGATTAAATGTCTGCCAAACAACATCCTTTGCAAGATTACGGCAAATTGAAATCTGGTTTACTAGTAGACATTAAGCTACCGAATATTGAATGGTAAGATAAGTAACCGCAAATACAACAAAAATAACAACTTAAGCTCAGGTCTCAGTAGATGGAATTTGATTTATAACAAACAACCGAAGATACTGTAGAAAACAAATTGTCCGTCAATGTAATCCAATGCTGACATTTTAATTAAATTGTTTTTTTTTTTTTTTGATATTGAAGAACTAAAACTTTTTTTTAATAATGTGAGATGAAAAATGTGTTACAGTAACTAAAAAATATATTTCAAGCCTACGCTTGTATACTAGGGTGGCTCTTAAAAAGTTTTTTTTTTTTAATTTAAAAGCAAGCGCAGTGCAAAAGTTTGTAAAAATACCAAAATAATTTTCTGCAAAATTTGAGCTTGATATCTCCATGCTGACACGTGAAGTTCAAGTTATTATGTATGATATTTTATATGGAAACATTAAAATTTTACTTTGAACTTCAATAACACCACTGAAAAAAATTTTAAAATTTTATGGATATAATGGGCATTATGGCGTGACTTTTGGCTTTTAAAAACTTGTTATTATATGTGAATACTTTTAAATTTGCAAAAGTTAGAACTCTTTCAAAAAAGTATTTTTTTTTTGTAAAATAGTACTTAAAAGATTTTTGCAGCCTAAAAGCCGCAAATTATGGAAAAAATTAAAAATTCAGCATTTTTGGGTTAAATATTTCAAAATCTTTATAAGATGGGGACTGCCGGATAAAGATTCAGCACAGCAAAATCCATTAGAAAAAAGCTGTTTGTTCTACTACGTGTAATACTACAACGGACAACGGGTCGTATGAGTAACCTCTAATATTTTATCAAAAATCCACATTTTTCAAGTTGCTGTAACTTTTGCAAATATTAAGATATTAACTTAACTAAAACATTTTTTTAAATTTAAAAGTTTTATGTCTACGAACATTTCATACACAAAATTTTAAATTTTTTTTTTAAGCTGAGTTATATGAGTTCAAACTGAAATATCAATTTTTCCGTGCAAAATCCCACGTAAAACTGCAACGCCTTTGGGGCACGTATTAACATTGAGATAAGGTTTCTGAGAAGCGTTTACGTTCCAACTCAAAAAATCCTTTTTTTTTAAGTACCACCCTAATGCAGACACATACATATTAGCATATTTTATTGCCACTTAAAATGCCACCTTATGCGGAAGCGTGAAATTTGGCGGTGGTAAATATTCAACTTGTTGATACTTTAAGTGCACATTTAATGTTAAAATTTTCATGTTTCATGTTCACTTACCTGTTGATTTTGCATATGCTCAATGCTGTCTGGACTAGAGCCGATATCACCATTTAATGACACTCCAGAGTCAACGACACCATCCATAGATCTGGGCCGCAAATCGTGAATCACATCAGTCTGAAAAAAATAAATTGAAGATCATATTCAAGTTCAATTGGTAAAAATTGATTCGACATTGGCAATATAACAAGTTTCTTTGGCACAAGCCTTAATTTTAAAGTTAAAAAAAAAACTTTATGCTTCAGTATCTAAAAATTGCTACTGCAAAGAAAATGATCTTTCAAGTTGCTTTGTTGGCGGTTGACTTTTATTTGGTACAAAATGGAAGACGCTGTTGTTTATGATTTTACTGCATTTTAAAAGGTGTGTAATGTGAGATGTCTACTTGCTCTGAATTAAGTAAAAGTGGGCGAAATATCATTTGTGCGCTTGACATCGCTCGTACAAGAAAAATCCTAAAAGAACATGAATAACACGAATAATCTTGATGAAAAACTGTATGATGATATAAGCTACTATAAAATTTAACTGCATTTATTGTGGCCAAGATTTAAAAAGTGGGCGTGGCATATACCATACAAATATAAATCATACAGAATTTTGGTATGATATCTAACATAGGTTTTCATAAAACTTTACTATGTCAAAAGTGAACTAGATTTCAATAGTAGGCGTGGCACTTATAATAAATAAAAAAATGTAAGCTAATGTTTTAGTGAACAATTGCAGCTCGCGTTATAAAATTTAGCTCAATAGTAGTTTATATTTGTTTCAAGCTTTCGCTAAGCCAAGACTGAATGAAATTGCGTCAGTAGGCGTGGCACTTCCCATATATATATATATATATATATATAAAACTCTTAAATGCAATACTTTGAGTTAAGTTAGTATTTAGAATGAAATTTAATATTATAATATAACTTTTCACTGGAGCCAAACTGTGCCGATTTTCATCAGTAGGCGTGGTGCCTCCTATTCAAACCCAACATGTTTTTAAGTCATATTAGGAAATGAGGTGAGCAAGCTCAATGCTTGCACAGCGCTCAATTTGTTAACAAAAAGATCACTAAACCAAAAGCTGGTGGGGATCGTATAAGTAGGCGTGTAATTTTTTCATAAGAGAATTTTATTGCTAATTTGAATTTGACTGAATAAACGATTAATGATTGATAAAATTACTAAAAATCATATAGAAAATAACCAAATCGTATTTGCCTTCATGGTACAAAATGAAACAACTCCACAGAATGTCATTTGTAGACTTTTTTTCACATATGAAAATCAATTATTTATAAAGCTTTTTGATCTTCTGAGAGTACTTCGTACATATTTTAGAAAAAAAAAAAAAAAATTATAAAAAAAAAATATATCAAAAAAAAATTATATTAAAAAAAAATTGTCTCTTGTACGGACGCTTTCATTAGATAGGCCAATTCACATGATCCCACAATTTGTACAACATGGCTTGACAACATTAATGTTTGAACATATGAACGCTGGAAACAAATGTTTGAGCAACATGTTGTATGGATTTTAAAATTTTGTGATTTTTCAGTTGGCTTGTAGAACCCGTGTATACGCTGGTCTTCAAGCCTCAGATTTAAGATATCATGCAGCTAACTTCTATGGCGTGCAATCTGAGCAATCAGTTTTGGCAAAACAAAAAGTCATAACATGACATAAAAGTTATTCAGAGGCTTAGAAAATAAATTGCGAAAATGCAACAAGAGAAATGCTTCCAGGAAATCATAAACTTTAAATAATGTTTAGCAACATGTTGCACCATCTGAACGCTAAGCGATATTTACTTGTTGTCAAACCATATTGTTCAACATGTGAATTGACCTAATCAAATTAAAGAGAAAATGAGGCCTACTTATAACGGACTGAGAACAAAATATAAAGGCTTAGTTAAATTTTAAGAATCTTTAATTAATGATCATTTAACGACTTAAAGTCATCAACATTTTATGTGTTATATTTGCATAGCTTAAGCATTACACTTAAGTTTTTTAAATAAACGTACCATGTAATTTGTCATAAGCTTTAAAAAAACATATACCATAAACTAAATCCGTCGAACTGTCTATGCTGACAGATGACGTGAAGTAGAATCTATCGTACAAAAAAAAAACGGTTGACATACATTCCAAGCTTGTGGCTAATTTACTTTTATTTCTTCATTTATCTTCGCGTGGTTTTTCTATCTTTAATGAGGCATTTTTTTTTCCCAACTCTCATTTTTTTTTTGCTTCCTAATCGTGGCTAATTTTTTTTAATAGTTCTGCGTTAGTGTTTTTAATTTTTATTTAAATGTGAAAAAACGGTGCTTTTTCTATTTGTGCGACGAGCAGCGAGTAGCACTATTGTGTGTGCCATAGTATTTTCCGTCTAAATGGTAGAAATCTTTTGTTAGTCGACAGCACTTTCGCTTAAATGATAAGCAGCATAGAATACGAAAATGTGTTTTGTATTTTGGATAGAGAGCAGAAGCTTCTTTTCTTCTCGCTCGGTATGCAGCTAATAGATTATAACATGGTTTTAATATCCAACAGATTGCGTTAATGCGTGCAAGATCTATTTGATGCGGTTAAGAAAACTTTTTAATTGTAAGTGAAAAAAAAAAATAAAAAAAATAAAAAAGAAATAAAAAAAATAGAAAAAAAACAAAAACAGAAAAAAAATTAAGAAAATCTGCTTAAAAGTGAATTCTACTTGGCAATTAGAAATAAAAGCAGCAAGAAGTCATAGAAAAAGATAAAGAAAAAAAAAAGAAATGAAAACATTACTTGGCCAAGGTCTAATTAGCAAACGTCTTACTTTTTTCATTATTTTAATTGTTCTGTTTTTCTAGAAATGTTTTTTTTTTCTTTTCTTAATTTTTCTTTCAGTTCAGTTCTGCTCCACTATTGGCCAATTTTGTTGAGAATTAACTTCATTCTTTTGTGGGTCTTTTTTTCTACTTCGTTTTTTAGGAAATGTTTACAAAAAAGCTGTTTATTATTCTAACGTGTTGTTTTTCTTGTAAATGTAACTCATTGTCACCTTTTTTATGGTCGTCAATTTTGAATGGCGTTTTTTTTTTTTTTTTGAGATTTTAACTCATGAAGTCTCATTGTTATTAACTGGGTTAATAATGGGCTTGGTGGCAAATGATTTGTATACGGTCGCTTTTTAATGCTTTGATATGGTTTTGTACTTTTCACATGTGATTTGTTTTTTTTTTTTTTTGGGTTATTATAGTATTTTTGTCAGTCAAAAGACTATCAGCTGTCAATAGATTAAATAAACTTTATATTGGGCATAAATTGATATACTTTAAAAATGGTTAAGAATGTATTTTTTAATGTATAATAATTTCTGTCACATTTATTTTATTCTTTTGGAGAGTAATAGTTTGGTGAAAACTTAACTGATTAAGGGTTTTTTTTTAACTTTTTAAAGTTATTTCTTATCTGAAAGCTCCGGCCAGTACAAGCAATAGTTTCATGAAAGCATAGTTTCAGCATGGAAGAAGTAAATGATTTATTTACGTAATAAGACCTGATGGCACTACCGAAAAAGACATATATTTTAGCAACAACAAAACAAAAAGTACCTTCGCTCAGCTTCGTAATAACTGGAAGTCTTCGTTTTTGTCAACGACAACGTACTTAGCTCAAAAACTTTGAGTCAAACGTAAAGTCAGTACTTTTATGTATGGCAGTGAAATCAACAGCACTCTGCTACACAAGTCTTCACGAATAGTTGTCTTCGCCAAATTCTGAAGACTAGAGTTCGCCCACAGCTTTTACCGTTTTATCTGATCATCGCTCCCAAAAACTAAAATTATCGCATCATGTTGCCCAATCCCTACATAGATCTATTCTTTAAGTTTAAATTTATCTCCATACCGAATTTCATCAAAATCGGTTCATTGATTTAGCTGATATATTTGTCAGTTAAGGGCGTGGCACAGCCCACTTCAAAACGAATGTCTTTACTCAGAAATCGAACTATCTTCATGAACAAATTCATCAACATCGATAATCGGGTCAGCTGTGAGAGAGCTTTTTCCAATTAGGGGCGGTGACATGCTCACTTTAAAAACTGAAGTTTATCATACTCTCTTTTTAGGGAATATGTGGCTTTATGGCAGTTAAAAAGAGATGTAACCGTTTTGCCACCGCCTTTTTATGTATAGATTTTGGGGCTGAAAACTTTTTCAAATATCGAATTGCTCACCAGATGCCGTTAAGATCCGATTTCCATTCAAATAAATCGTTGAAAATGGATTAGGGTTGTGGAAATTACTAACGAAATTCCGCCGGTAAGCATTGGAATGGAACCCTTAGGGTGGCCGTACAAGATCAACATGGAAACGTTATCTAGAGCAAAAAACACGTGAATCGAGAAAATGTTGAAGCGAATTGAAGGCACTCGACACTGATCGTGCATGTGGGAAGAGTTTCGTAGAGGCCCTATGCTCCCGGAGAAGATAAAGCACCAAAGAAAAGAGTAGGAGCAAGAAAATAGTGTAAGCTACTTGTGATCCATTTGCATATAAAATTAATCGTCCTGACTTTGTATTCTGTAGGAGAAAAAAGATATGTTTTGTCTGAAAACAATTTCTCGAGGACTTAAAAACGTTTTTCAACAAAGAAATTTTCATAGATAAATAAAAAGTCAGGTTGGTGTTAATTAAAATAAATGTATACCTGAAAAGTACACAACCCAGGTAAAAACTTTGTATTGTAAATTTGTAGGTAGTATTATAGTGTATTGAAATATGCATAAGAAAACTATATTTTATTAGGGTGTTTTTGGGATAAACAGCAATCTAAAAATTAAATTTGGAAAAAAAAAATTGTTTTTAATAAGCGGATAATTCTGAATTGAAAACACGGCTTGCTATAATGGTTCTAGTGAAAGATACCTTTTTTGAGTTAGTTACCTAGTAAAATTCACTTATTTTATTGCTCTAGCTCTATTACTTAGAAAGTTATAGGATGATCTTTTGTTAAGAAACTAATCTTTCGTTTGTGAGTACTATTTAAAGACTCAAAAGAAACTTTCTGAAATACCCTGTAACTCATAGGCTGTTTAAGATAGATCTCCACCGCCCATACAATTTTTTATTCATAATAAACCAGGACACATAATATTTTTGAAAGGTGCTTCGTAACCAGACCAGCCTATATAATAGTATAGATCAGTGGTGTGCACATAGTGTCCCTATTCGCCCTCATTGCCCGCACCGTTATTCGATTAAGAATTGGTTTCAGTCAATGGCAAGGTTACTGTTTTTGGCCACTTATAAATCTTATAGCTTTTGACTAAAACATTTATTTATCTCTTAGTTCTCGAGATATTGAGCTGGGGAAATTAAAATGGATCATAATAGACTACTATTTAAATAAAAGCATACAAATAAATCGTTACGTACACTTTTGCACTGATTTTTTAGTAGAGTGTAGAGCAGGGTACATAACTTCACAAGGAAAGATCATTAATATACGCTTGTAAAACTTACGTGAACCACCCTGTACTTGCCTAACTCAACATATCAACATATGCTGATGTCTGACACATGGCAGATTAATTATACCACTTGTTTTCACGGCAGATGTAGTCTAATTATTGCAATTTTCTCAAGGTCAAATATCTTTATCACCTTTATCACAACTCGAAATTTAATAAACAACAAAGAGGCAAAACATTCAAAATAAATCATTTGAATGTAGGATTTGATGGTCTTCGATTTTATTTCTTTTTTAGCATAAATACAGACAGCATCAATGAAATAATGCCTACAAAGTATTGGATATGCAATTAAAATAACACTCAATAAACCATTGACAATTGCCCAAACTGTCAATAATCGTCTTCATTTCATTACTAATAAGATCGAATGATTGGCGATTTTCGTTAAAATGATGATGATGATGAAATTTTTCATTTATGAGTGGTTCAAGGTTTCTATTAAATATTTAATGTTTTTTTTCATAAGCTTTCTGTTTAAATTTGAATTATTTTGTTTTATGATTTGTTTAAAAAAATAAAAAATTTGTTTATTATGTTACAGTAAGTCAATGAGGCTACTGTTTAGAGCTTATAAATAAAATAGCTATATATTTGGATGTCAGTCAAACAGATATTTTTGACAATAATAACGGCTTCTATAAAATATGCAGATATTTCATATTATGAATTTGCTCATGTAGAATGTGGACTTATGCAAAAATTCTTTTGTATAAAATTTTTACTGAGTTGTGTTGAAATTTCTTAACATTGTTGACAATTTTAACAATAAGTTCTTTTCGCTATTTATAAACAAAATTTAAATATTTCATGTAAGACTGTTTGTTTCTTTACAATTTAAGATGTTATATTTTGCGAAAGTTTTGATGAAATTAATTTAAATGAGTTCTTGTTTGAAGAAAGTGTACTTGAGAAGAGTTGTGGTTATGGCGAAATTATGCTATGGTACGTCGGAATAGTAAATAAACATGGGATGTACATATATGTACATCAAGTATTTAAAACAAAAATAACGAAAAATTCAAATGGTCTAAAACGTACTATATTGAAGAATTCTCAAAAATAAGTACATTCCAACATGTTAAAAGGGGCCGTCGCCCCGAACCCAAAGGCTTGGGAAGCACCAAACGTATGGAGTACCTCAAGCGTAGCCGTGGGCAACATTTATATCAAATAATCTTTAAAAAGTAAATGGCAAGAATCGATGTATTGCTCCAAATAAATATTTCATTCACTATTGCAAATTTTATGTTCTTTTTTCAATTTTCAAAAACCAAACGCTTAAGAAATCACACTTTACAAACAATCAGGTAAATTTAACCAACTTAAAGTGTTAATTAATTATGCATTTATTGTCAATATTGCTTTTGACAAGGGCAATGGCACTCCTACGAGTAATAGAGGTCAGCGTAAGTAACGTCCATGTTTGGCCCTTTTTAACCCACTGGGTATAAGCGCGGGGCCTCGAGCTCAAGTAGGCCCCCAAAGTTTGAGGTATTTGCTAAATATGGAAGTAGAGCCCTATACTCCGAGCTAAAGGGGCGGGATCCTCAAGATGGCAAATTGTGGTGTGAATGTTTTTGCATAGATCTTTTTTGCTTAACCGTTTTACTGCCAAGCTTTCTCTTACGCAGCTGACCTGGTTATGGCGTCTCAACTTCGAATAGAACTTTTTCCACAACGGTCTCGTTTAGATAATAATTTTTAAGCAATAAAACAGTGGATATTTATAGCATCAGCAGACTTTTACTTATATAGGCTGCGCCACACCCACTTCTAGTCTAATGTTTTTTTGAGTTATTAAATAATCTCTTAACTAAGTAATAAGGTAGCACTTGCTTGAACAGTTTTCTTAGCAAAGAGTTTCAGAGATTTTGCTCGTACAAGTTTTACACGCCCACATATGAGATCGTTTCATACCGAATATTGTGAATTTTGTTCGGAAAGTTTTCCGAGCATATATGGGAGTTGCTCTGTTGGTGTCACTGAAATACCAAGTTTGTTTGCATTGATCTTTAATATCACACATAGCAGATTGTTTTTTTTTTTGCTTTAAGAGGAGGTGTCACGCCCCTCAATTTCATTAAATTATAATACCTAAGACTTATGACACTCAGAGCTTAAAAAAATTTAAATGCTCTCTTTAAAAGTTTTGTATTTTAATGATGAAAAAAATGTTATCTAGTTTCTGACCACATAAATAAATAAACAGCCATTCCCTTTTTTTTATAATATATACATAGATTTGATTGTAATACGAGCATAATACAAAATAGACAAAAGTAGAAAAAAAAAATTAAAATAAAAAAAATTGTTTATAGAAAAATGCTGCGGCATTATATAGCAAATAATTAATACCAAATTTCTCAGCTTCAATTATTTCATTTGCATAGTAAATTTTTGTAGAAATTTCGTATGTTCATTATTTTGCCATAATTTTAATTAAACTAAAAATTGCCACCCCACCGTGACACTAGCGACTTGAACAGTAGGTAACAATGAACATTTGAACCCCACAGTTTAGTAGCGGTTGGGCGGTCACAGTCAATTGTCAAACAATGCACCAACAGTCGAAATAGCAACAATTGTCCAAAGTTTTCGCTATATTTTGTTGAAAGCGTAACAACGTCATTAGTCATATGACACAGCGAGAAGATGAAATGTCATTTTCGCTTGATGTGAAATGTCAAATTATTTTCTGTGTTTTTTTTAATTATGTTGTTTATTTCGATTTAAATTTTCATTTATCTTTCTTGACTTAATTAAAGAGTGTAGTAGCAATATTTGGACGCAGCAATTCGTAATGCCCTGGTAACCCATGACGCGCACTGAAGAGTGGGCACAAACGCACCGCATGGTGGTAGCACAATGACACACAAAACCATGCAATGAAATCAAAAGTGACGGCTTGCCAGTTGGTGATATTGTAGTAAGATGTTAATTTATGTTGAATAAAGTGTTGGGAAGCATTGTAACACCTTAAAGTGGCATTTTTTTTCTCTTTTTTTGAAATTTATTAATTGTGACCTAATTTTGTAAGATTTAGTTACTTTGGGAAAATAATACCATAGAAAATTATAATGATGGTCAAAGATTAAGGAAATATTTTTAAAATTTTGAAATAGTAAATTAAACTGAAGCATAAAGAAAATATTCAAAAGAAAATATCCATTGAGGATTTGTTTAATGTTATAAGTGCTAAATGCTGGAGTGGTACTAAAAAATATTAAACTATTGATTTTTCCTTAAGCACAATTTGACAAAAAGGTTTACTTGAAAAAGAATTGCTTAATTTAAGAACAAAGCTGAAAGGTGTACATAGTATACCATTTAAAGCGACCACTACCTGCAACCCTAATAATGTTTGTCCCAGTAAAAACATACGTTTTTTATTTTTCAAGGTTCTGCTCTACCTGTTAATCTTATAGTTCTAAAATAGACACGATATTTGTTCTATATAAAGTGACGTTTAAGATGATATCTAACACTTGGTAATAACATTTCAAACGATAAAGATGTCTAGTGAGCAACAAAAAGTCCGCGAACAGATTTTGTCCGCATACCTGAAAAATCCAGCGCTAAAATATTTAACTATAGTAAAAATAGTTGGTGCATCAGAAAGAACTGTCAAAACGGTTATTTCTAATTATAAGAAGGGTCTACCTGTTTCACGAAAAAAGGGTTCAGGCAGAAAATCAAAATTTTGTAACCCAAAACTAGTGGCGAAGGTGAATCATCTGTTTAAGCAGAATCCCAACATCTCAGTGCGTGATATGGCGGCTATAGCAGGTACATCGAAATCTACTGTACAAAGGATAAAGGAGAAAAATAAGTTGCCGAGCTCAGAGGACAGAATTGAAAAAGTGCCTAAGCGTTCTGAGGAGAAGCAGCTGGTGGTAGAATGCGACAAACACCGAATGTCAGCGAAATGTAGCAAATGATGAATGTAGCATTTCAATGGAACTTAGATCCCAGTTAATCGATAAGTGAGATTTCTATTTGATTATTAGTCCAAAAACTAACAAAACAGGACAGTACCGCGAAGCAAAAGTATTAAAAAGGCGAAGTATAGAAAGGCGGTAAATTTTACATTTGGAAGTGATATTTCGTTTTTAAATGCAAATTATTGTAAGTAGAATTAAGATACCGAGTAGTATGTAAAAAATAACAGTTTGTAAGTTGTATAATACTTAGTAGAAGAAAAAAACTTTTAAATAAAATCAACCAATAATCTTTGATTCAAATTGCTCGCTCTTTTATTAAATAAAAATACTAACTAAAAGGTAACTTTCCAAAAGAAAAACTGCGTTAATAAAAACATTTTGCTTTCCTACTCAGAAAAAAAACCGCATAGTGGACCAATAGCCGTCTATGCTGGTCTCACGCTACACTATAGGACACAGTATACTACATAGTTCCCAGGAGAGGCGACATCAGTTCACTTAATTAGACGCCTTTCGCTCTCCCACAAAAGACAACTTGATTATAAGTTGTACTTGGTCAGGGTCCAGAGGTAGAAATATAAAAGAGTACATGCTCACTTTACGCTGCAGTTATATCAACTTTCAAAGCCATCCATGTACATTAGGCTTATTCAGACAAATCTCATGTTTTAGGAAAATCGAAAAACAAATTCCGAAAAATGAAAATTTTGCAGCTCTGGTAGCAACCGAGTTTTTATTTTTTTTTTTTAATGAGGAAACACTTAAACACTTAAATTTACGAATTTGGAGTGTTCCCGAAGAATTCTAGAACATGAGATTTTTTTAGCATGTACTAAAAAGGATACACAAAAAGTTCTAGAAAAATCGGTTAAAAGCATAATCGCCCAGAGTATTTTCGCTTGAAAAATTTTTGAAAAATCGCAAAACATAGTCACCCAGAAACAAAAATTCCTCTAAATTATATCGATATTTGCTTGTGAAGAGTTACCCGAAGTCTTACGGTATCTTATTTATGATGATTACCTTTTGTTTATTCCTCCGATCGTGGAATGTTTTTCTTATTTTTTAACCAAAATAAGTTGGATCTCTGATTATCGGTTGAATAAAAACAAATTAAATCATCCAACTACCCGTACTACCAGAAAAAAAAATTTTTTTTTCGGTTAGATTAGGTTAGGATAGGATAATATATTATAGGATAGGACATGTTAGGATAGGATAGGATAGGAAAGGATAGAATAGGATAGGATAGGAGAAGATAGGATAGGATCGGGCCTGAATTAACCTTACAGGCAGAGTAGGCACGTGCCTAGGGCGGCAAATATTGGCGGAAACTTTGTAAACATTGTAATACTTATATTTTGTGAATGGAGAATGTTGAAGTGTATTTCAAATTTTGTTTCCATTTTGCTAGGGGGCCGTTCATAAATTACGTAAGACAATTTCATGACTTTTTGACCCCCCCCCCCCTCCCCCGAGTAAGATTTAGTAAGATTCTCACTACCCCTCCCCCCCCTTCCGAAATCTTACGTAAGATTCATAATTAAGGTGAAACTAGTCAAAAAATGTATTTTTCATGTGATGTACTATATTACTATATTTAATTTTAATATACATATGTTACATATTAAATAAATATTACGAAATTACAAACTACACATTTGTTTTTCAAGATGAATAAAAAAAGTCATCGTAAGTCATCGTTAGTCCATGCGCTTTTCAACCAGTCTGATAGTGAACCTACAATTGGCACACCCGATTCGTCTATTGAATTTTCTGATTCACATTCAAACCCTGTAACATCAATATCCTCGTCGTCATGCCACTCTGCAACTTGACAAATCTCCGATTGTTTTAAAATGCAAAAGCTTTTCCCCTGCCCACGTTTCAAAATTGATACTGGTTAAATCATGTGAGTGCGACTACAGTCTTTTCCATGTAGTTTTTTGTGCATTACAGTAGCTTTTTTCGAGGCAAAGTACTGGTCACAAATATTACAAACTCGATCAGCTAAGACGTTTGCAAGCGAAGGACAAAAAAAATCGTAAGGCATGATTTTGAACTGTGGATGTACTTTTGACCAATCGTAATTTAACGCTAAGCGAAGAAATAGAGGACAAAACCGATTGCTGTTTTGGTCTCCTGTTGAAGAAGGAATCGAAAGCGAATCTTCTTGTTGAAGAGGACAAGTGCAAGTGGGTGGTAAAGAACCGGGACAACATCAACAAAATTTCAAAGTCGACGTATCTGCGTGTAAATGCCTGAATAATAGCAAACTTGTGAGACGGTGTTTCAAGTCGACCCTGCGTGTAAGCAACATACATATATGTTATTACATAAACAGAAGAGAAGTTGTCCCGTTCAGAGTCGATTACTTAAATCGATTGTAATCGATATTTCAGAATCTTTCGTGACTGTCGAAAATTCAAATATATTTCATTACTCTCACAAATGACGATGCGTTAATACAACTTTAATGTATGAATACGCATTTTAAATCTTACGTAAGATGATCATTCACCCCCCCCCTCCCCCTCTCGTAAGATGTAGTAAGAATCCGCCGACCCCCCCCCCCCTAAACGTCTTACGTAATTTATGAACGGCCCCTAGTGTTTTTCGTTAAGGTTTTTCGAGGACCTTTTTTTTTTTGCTCATCAAAAATGAAAAAAAAAAATTTTTTTTGTAATAAATGAAGAAGTTTTGAGGGGGGGGGCGGCAATTTTTGCAACTGCCTAGGGGCGGCAAATTTCTTAATACGGCCCTGGATAGAACAGGATAGGATAGGATAGGTTAGGCAAGGGAAGGCAAGAAAAGGTAAGGTAAGGTTAGGTAAGGTTACGTAAAGTTAGAATAAGTCTAGCTAGACGGGCTTTTTTGGTAAACTAATAACCTAAGGCTAGAAATATTACTTTGTGATACCTTCAAATACATATAAAAAGTAAAAAATCATAACGATATTATGAGAAACGCTAGGAATCGAATTTTAAAATGTTATCATTTGGCTTCAGTTCGAAATTTCCTTTAAGAAATTTTCTCACAATCTCATAAACTAAAAATCGATTGCATTAATTTTTAAATAACCACATAATGAAATAATTTTTTCATTAATCTCTGATAAAGTCTCCCAATTATGTGCGGTCGAATATTGATTTTTGTGCAGACAAAAGTTTTTGCACATTTCGATTATTTCTGAATGACTTTGTCGGATTAATAATGAAACGTGTTTTTTCTTTTAAATTTGTTAATTTACTTATTCATTTTATCAATAAATGTTCCCATTACATCATTGGTTGAAATATGCCACATAAAATACGAAAGTAACAAAAACCTTTAACACAAAAATGGATTTTGATGGGGCACATAGATAAAGTGTCAATAAGAAATGAATTGTGCAAAAGTCTTTTTATGAAATATGAGAATATTTCGTCGCAGTGAATACCATTTCTTCATCAGCACTAAATGATGAATTGCACTTAAAAGTTTTGATAGCAAAATTGACAAATAACAGCAATTTTTGGTCAAAACAAAAATATTACAAAAAAAAAAAACGACCAAATAACCTAACAACCCATTGAGCGGCGTAAAGCATTTAAAGATAAGCGAAATAATGATGATTATGGCGATGAAGCGAAAGGGAAATGTCCCGCGAAAAGGGGTAAAGTTATAGTAAAATTTAAAAAACTATTAGTGAAATTAAAAAAAAAAACGCTAAAAATAGAAATATCGACAAGCGTGGGTTATGTTTATTCATTTCTTTTTGCTCGATTTTTTGCTGTATGTTATATAACTTGACATGATGTATCTGCAACTATTAGATAATAATTATGCTGAGCAACGCAAATCGGGGACTTAAAGCAGCTGTTAGCTGTTGTTGGATGAATTGCTAATGTGCATGAAAATGAAATCAAAAACAAATAAATTTTTTTTTTCTCGCATTTTTTCGCCAGTTTGCGAAGTCACTTACGAAAAACCTTAGAAATATTTGAAAAATTAAAATAAATCGTGCAGCTGAAATAAAACATATTCAATTACAATAAATAAAAAAAATAAATAAATAAACAATGAAAAAACGTCCGCCAGTTCGTGTCAACTGAGTCAATGGAGCAGGAAATATGAGGAAATTCGCCAAATAATCAGTCAGCCGGCTAATAAGCAGAGGAAGGGAAAAGCTTCTTCACATGCAAGCAGGAAAGATTTGGTGCTATGCATAAATGCATGAATACTATACATTTTTTTTGAGCGTTTTATCTTGGAATATGGCACTTTTCTTTTGAAAAAATTTATCAACATTTGTTTGAATTCAAACCTAAAATAGAAAATAATATTAAAGCGACAAAGGATACAAAAAAAGCACAGAGAACGTAATGGAAATATTTTTGCATCGAAATGACATGCGACATTATGTCAGAATTCTGAGGTATTCTTGCTTTATGTTGAAAACAAAAACTCCGAAATGACGTTCAACCGCAAATTAAACATTTTATTTTTTACTCAAAAAGTGGTAAAGTTACAGAAAAATTGGTTAAAAACTTTTTAGTTCACTATGTCACAAGCTTTTCTGAAAAAAAAAAATGCTTTAAAGAAGCTTCACAAAAAATCGTGCGATGAATCCTTTTCCAGTGTCTTTGATTCTTTCTAAAAGCTAATGAAATAATAAACAAAAAAGTATTGACCATTTTATCTGTAAGTTTACTATTTTTTTAGTAAGAAAATTGTAAAAGCAGTGCTCCGCTATAGAAAATGCATTAAAAAATCTTCAGCGGATTTTCTCCAGGCATTTTTCATCAAATGATTATTAAGGAGCATTTTGACACCCTTATGCCATTGCACTCAGAGTCCCATAGCTCAGCATGTACTTACAATAAAACATTGTTAACTTACACTCAGGGTATATTATACACTTTTTTATTTTGGATTTAACACTTAGAAGTGAGAGTGGCAGTTATAGAAAAGTATATATATTCTTGATTAGCGTTATCAGCTGAGTCAATTTAGCCATGCGAGATAATTGAATGAAATCTGATACACTAGCTAAACTTTCGAACAAAACTCTAGGGATTGAATATAGGAGATAACACTTTACGGACACTCCTACTTCCCTTACAAATAAATCATTTAAAAAGTTATATTGAGAGTGATGTAGTGTAGTGATGTGTCAACTCGGAAATATTCCAAACCGAGTTTAGCGAGTTGAAAATTCACCCAGCTCGAGTTCAAACGAATTGTAAATTCCGCGAAACCGAGTTGTACCGATTCAACTCGAGTTACCTGAATCGAGTTCACGAAATCGATTTTGTAGGAAAAATATGATTTTTTGTTTCATTTATGACAATGTCTTAAATGTTAAATAAAGGAGGATTTACATGAAAATTAACATTTAATAGGCAAGATATAATAAATATATTGAATGTAAACGGATTATAGGCAGTTAATGTAAATCCTGTTTTTGTTTTTAGGTTTTAAATTACCTTTCAAATATGTAATACCAATCGTATTAAAATTACCTTAGGGATTTTGAAAATATATATCCGGAACTTTCATTAGCTATAGTAATCATGCGAAGACATGCTTTCCACGTCCAAAATATTGTAGCGAAATTTGTTTTATGCCAGAAAATTCTCGAAATAAAAACCAACGAAAGAAAACTAAACGATACTAGCTAGCATCACTAGCTGTATAAAAATACTTGTACACCATATAGCGGCCAAATGTAGTTTTTGTACTAAAAATGATAAACCGAAAAGGCGCTGCAGTACACTATAAAAGTCGACAACCGAGAGAAATTATCCACGCCGACACGCCATCTAGAAGGTACTGGTAACATTCTGGATAATTGTGAATTCCACGCCGATACGCCATCTAGAAGGTACTGGTAACATTCTGGATAATTGTGGATTCCACGCCGCTACGCCATCTAGAAGGAACTGGATTATTCGAGAAAGTGATGACTGTAGTATAAAAGGTTGTCATCTGAGTTGTCGAAAAGCAGTTGAATTTAAGCAATAAAGTAATACAGTTGACTTTAAGTAGTAAAGTAAAACATTTGATTTTAACACAGTGGATTTTAAGTAAATAAGTAAAACAGTGGTCTATACAGTGCCAGATTAATAATTGTACCGTGTAAAAACTAACTTTTGTGATTTAAATAACCATTTTATAATTAAATAAGTTTGTGTATTTTTGATTGCTACACAATCCAGTGATCGAACTCAGAAAAGTGTAAAAGATCGAAATTATCGTCTAAGAGACAGGAATTTCGTAACAACATGTACATATGTGCATCTGATTGATCAGCATTAACTTCTTTACTATGTGTATTTGTGATGTGTCAACTCGAAAATATTCCAAACCGAGTTGAGGGAGTTAAAAATTCAACCAAACAGAGTTCAGCTGAGTTGACCGAGTTGGAAATTTAGCGAAACCGAGTTGAGCGAGTTTGATTTCAACTCGAGTTGAACCGAGTTATTAAACCGAGTTCGCCATCGCTAATGTAGTGTAACCAAATCTCTTACAAATACTAGGAATAAATCGGAAAAGCTCTGGAAAAGAAGTTTGCGAATTTTGACAAGAGGGCGTGGCAATCTTCAAAGAAGTTAAGGCGTTATACTGAGCGAACGATTTAAAGTAATGAGCTATGTTAAAATACTAGAGTGTATTATATGTACATATGTAAGTTTCGGTCTGGTCGAAGATACCATTTTTTTTAGCTTTTGCTACAATAAATTTTAGCCCAAACTGAAATATGAAAAATATTTCTTTATTTTTGTCTCACCCTTTCACATTGGCTTAATTTAAATACGCCCAGGTGGTATATCAATTTAATAGTAAAAAAAATTCCAAATACCAAAATGATGGCATGTTTTCATCAGTTGAGGAAATTATCATTATTGTTGGCAATATTTTGATACCAATTTTTAATTTTTTTATTTATTTTGAAAAGAAAACTCTTACAAATATCACTACATTAAAATGTACAATAGATTTAATTTTATTATTTACCTCGATCCATAAATTAATGCCGTTCAATCGAACGAAAAGTTTTTTTTTTTAAATTTTTATTGATGTTATTTGCTGATATGATTGGCATTTTACGGTAGTTAGATTAACATAGTGATTATTGCATTAAAATATAAAATAAGAAAATAATAAAAAAAAAAATGTTGAAATTTTATAGGTTTATTTCTTTTACAAAAAAATAAGTTGTAATATTGCAGTTCACGTAGTCATTTTAGTATGTATACGTAGGTAACACAAAAAGTTGTTCACAATTGTAGTATGATAACATATGAATAATTTAAAATATAATTACTCAACATAAATTCTAAATTTACTATTTATATTTTAGTGGCTATTTTTGTATTACGACGCAATTTTTTACATCACTACATTTTTTATTTATTGACTGACTTGCACAACAAATTGATGTTGTCTTTAATTTTTTAATATAAATTTAATACATTATAAGCTATGTAGCAAATATATTGACACATTTTTGTTTTTGCTAGAGGACATTTAAAAAGATTTCTAAGAGGCAAAAAAAACCCTTTAATAAAATGACCTCCACTGTTTTGAATTAAAAATGTATTTTTGGTGAACTTCTTTAAATAAGAAAGGTTAAAAAAGAAAAGATTTGCACCTGCCTAAGGAGGGCCTTCTAGGAGCGCTGTTTAATGCTGCCCTTGCCTAGACATTTTTCGCATACCAAATTACAAAATGATTCAATTTTCAACACTTAAATATAGTGTGTTACACTTTAAGCTTGCATGGGAGTTACCACACCCAATTGTTTTATTTTGTCTTAAAGATTGTTGTGTCGCTTAAGACTTCTATACAATTTCGTTGTAATTTTTAGCTTATGCGTACTCATTTTTTTTCACAAAAAAAAAAAAAAAAAAAAAAAAAAAAAATAGAAATAATATAAGCAGAAACAGAAGCGTTTTTAAATTTAGAAAAAAAATTCGTTGTTTTTTTAAGTTCGGGTTTCTTTAAACAAAGCAATTACTTAGTTTAAGAAAATATTTAAGTAAAGTTTTTAAAAAAATGTTTTTTTTTCTTTCAGCGCAAAATTCATTAAAGGTATATAATGGAACATCTTATTAAAAACACTTTGCTTTCAAACTGTCATCAAAAACGATTTTTTTATTTATCTCGTTTTTGAGAAAAAATTCAGCCAAAGCGCCGCTTTTGCTTCTAAACCAAATGCTTAGAAAAACATTTCGGAGATTTTTTTTATTGTTTTACAAAAACCAGGCACTTTCCTACTAAAACCAGCGCTATTGCGAATGATTTGTCAGGCTCTATAAAATTGTTTATATCAAAATTTTCATTGTTTCAGCTGTTAAAACAATAAGATATAAGGAAAATATACGACTAAAGTAGAGAAAGAAGACAGACAAAACAGCTGATGCAAAACTAAAAAAGACACCTAATATCGCAAAAACGCGATAGTGCTAGTGTGAAAGCTATTTTTAAAAACGCGACATAAAAACGAGATAAAAGAAAAAACGAATATTGCTTGTACTCGAAACTTTTTTTCGTACAAGTTACTTTAAATGCAAGTAAGCGCTCATGCTCAAGGTCGTGCGCAGGATTTGCTCGTGGGGGGGTTATCAAATTAAATAAAAAAATGAGCTATAAAAAGAAAACTTTAAGCAAATGGATATACATCAAATATGATTAATTATATAATTATAAGGTTACAGTCAAAGGTTGTGCTCGAGCGGTGGCTTTTTATTAGTAAATTTTCGAATATACATAACGTCCATATATCACAGTTTACTCAAGTCTGAACTCGAATGTTAACCAATGTCAATTGTTAGTGTAAATGGACACCAATGTTGCTAAACATCCGACAGTTTAATACAATCGTCTGTGAAGTCATAAGGTGAAACGGGAGGTCACCGAACACTTTGCCTCAGTCGACATATAAAATGATAAGCATAAGCTGATTTTTTCAATAAAATTCCAATCAGCATTCAAACAAAAACTCCATCAATCTAAAAAATTTCAAATTGATTTTTACATCTCCTTCCTAGGTTAAATATTTATAAACAAATTAAACAAATTTTTTTTCATTATATTTTGAAGTTATTCATCAAAAGTAAATTTAGTACGAAGACCCATTTTTACAAACGGGGTCGCCGCCCCCTAGCTACCCTACTGAAATCAAGATGAATCAAACTTTCAAACTTTTCTAATCAGGAATTTCAGAAAATTTTAAAAATTTCCGTTTAAAACCCTCCAGCGGATGGGGGGAGAGGGTTGTTAGAGCCCACAAGGCCCCTCCCGTGCCAACGGTCCAACATAAATAACTACTTTCTATACTTCACTGCTTTGGAAAGATTTTAATGAAACATGAAGTCACCTCGAAGGAGTTTTTTGCCCAAAACAAACTAATTTCTTGAATTTACTTAGATTTTTTTTTGGTATACGAAGAAAGTTAAAAGTTGTATGCTACATTTCCATTGAGCTTCCTTGAGTATATAGATTTTTTCATTGTGATTAATGAAATAATTTCATGATGTTTCCGATACAAAAAAAAAAGGAAATAAATTTGACACAACATTGTCGCAATGATAAGATTTAATTAGACGGAAATTGAACCCGTGCAAGTAAAAGGGCATGTCAGTTGTCATTTCCGTTTCATTTTTTTTGTTCGCCTCTCTGTTGCAGTCGACTGACTGACTTTTTAATTTTTTTTGTTTTTTTTCTATGTCGAAAAGGGTTACCAGTTGCGCCCTCATCAACAAATGCCAGCGCAACATGCAATCGATTGTTTTGTTTGCATTCACTTTGCTAGCAAACAATTTTTTTGAGTTTTTTTTTCTTTTTCGCTAGTTTTTTTTTTGTTTTCAACTTTTTATTTTCTCTATAATTTTGCTACAACGAAATTTCCGGCCTTCTCCATACTTAAATTTTATTACTTGTGTTTTTCTTTAATTTACCATTGATTTCTCCAGGCATCATTAGCCATTTGCTTATGAAATCGTGTGTAATTGCAGACATAACATGAAGAATGGTGGTGCTCTTTTAAAACGTGCCGTTACCGATTGGATGTCCGTTATTAGCACACGCAGTTGCAGCATAGTTTCCGCACAAATGTACCACCTCCATCCCGCATTTGTTACGATTGACTTCATTTATTATGCAGTTACCAAATACTTACATAGCTCATTGACGCCAATCACTCAATTAGCAGCGTTTAACAACCAGAACCGTTGCTATGAGATTCTTTGAGTATTTAGCACCTGTGCGCGACAGTAAACGCGACAGGCACGCGCGGCACAATGTGCATAATGAGCTTTACGTTATGATTTATTTATTAATTTTTATGTAAAGAGTTTCTTTGAAGAAAAGATTTTGTTAATTTTTTTAGTGATGATGAATTAACTTGACCCCTTTTCTGCGTAAATGCATTATTTATTTTTTTAATAAGCTTTTTACTTGACTTAAAGCGTTAATCTAAATAGCTAAAGAGACTAATAGCTGTAGTAGCTAAACTCTTTTATTATTATTATTAAACTGCTTATGGTTGTGCGGGAAAATAATGATCTAAAGCAGCGGGGAGAGCTTATGAAGTGGAAATTTAAAGTCATTTAGGACGCTTCTTCAAAAACCATTCGAGGTAGCATAAGCATCAACTTCTCTGCTTTACAAAATACAGACATTTTGTTTGAGGAGACCATAACATTTGTAACAGATAAAAATTTTGTTAAATACAAAATACAACAAAGAAAAATCAAATTAATCTCTTGTCTCTTATATACCGCCCAGCGTCGCTCCAAGCGACTGCCGCCACAAATTATCATAACTGTCATGCTTACCTTTCTCAATAATTTCTTGTTACGTAGCAACACTTCTTCGACACCGCCATTCCGCAGCAGCATGTGACGCTGATGTTTGCGTTGTAGCAGCTGCTGTTGATGATCGCCGCCGCCGCTGCGATGGTGATGCGTTATGGCAGCAACACGATCAATTTCCACATGATCTTTACGCCTTAAACAAACCTGATCGCAACAGGTATTTGCCAGCGTATCCACAACAACATTATCTCTTTCATAAAACGAACAATTGTCTTCATCACAACTGGACAGACTGCAAAAACATTGATCGGCATCAGCTGCATCAGGATCAGCATCGTTTAAGAAGCAACTGCTATTCCAAAAGACACCACCTAAATCACAACCAAGTTGTGAGCTGGTGGCACAAGTATCGTAGCTAGTGACGCTATGAGCGCTTGACGAACATGCATGCGAGCTATTTGCAGTAATGATTTTACTACCACTAGCAACTGTGCCAGGTTCATTGAAGTAAACACTACCAGCTGTTGCTGCCAAGTGACAACAACAATCTTGTTCGGATTCGCAGAGTGATTGTGTATCTGCTGCACTGCAGCCACCACAGCCGGAGCTAGATGTTGTAGAAGTTGAAGTAGCTGAGGATGCGGAAGAACCCGTTGAGGATGTAGCAGTAACGCAAGAGTGTTGCGAAGAACAGGTAGAATTCTGTGAAGCAAATGATGTGGTCGATAGTGATGAAGCGCGATTTGCGATTGCAGCGCTTCCAGCATGATTTGCTGCCGAGCTGCGTACAAAAATTTTAACGCTATTATCGACGACCACATTTGCTGTCGAAGTATCCTTGACATATTTATTTGGTGTTGATGGTGGTAGCATAAGTGAATCTGTTTCCATATAATCATCAATATTCGATATTCCATCATCGGCATCGGCGACCCAGTCATCATCAATGCGTATCGTTTGTTTGCGCAGGTTATTAAATTTATTGCGGTTTTCATTATTTTTGCGGTCATTTTCGATGTTACACTGCTTGGACTTGGCGCTTTTAGAGGTAATGCTATTGTTAAGCGCTGCAGTTAATAGTTCATCTGTGGTGGCTTTAGTAAGATTTTTTTTAGCAAAATTTTGCACATCGTTTGGGTCATTGACGACATTTTTGCCAATAACAATTTTAATTGGAGCCACATCTGTTAGCTTATCCTGTGCATTGGATTTGGATGTGCGCTTGACTATGCTATAATCCTTGTGCTTGTCCGACTTTGCATCATGCTTACGAAAAATCTGCGCACAATCTGTGCATTTTTCACTGTTTCTTAAGTTATTCTCTTTAAGCTGCTGCTGATCCGAGGAGGATATACCGGAATCGGAGTTACTTTCCAAAGATAGACGTTTCAATTTCTGTGAGACTTCGATGCATTTTGCATTTGTATGCTTCGCTGACATAGGACAATTGGAGAAATTGCAGTTTTTATAGCCACAAGTATTTGGTTCGTCAGCATGCTGCTGCGTTTCAGCGCAATGTGTTGTCTGCTCGATTGCTTTGTCCAGATTGGCAGATTGCTCATTTGTTAGTTGATTGATTATAAGTAGCGGTTGGCGCTTTTTGCGTATATGTATACGTTCGACTTTAGCCTTCTGATGATTTCCCGTAGCCGGTAAACGTGCATTTCTTAGTAGTTGTTGATCCAGACCATTGATTATCTTAGCATGTTGCTTGTTTTCTTCCTTATCTGTGGATTTTGTCGAAATCGCTTTAGATTTCACGCCAACTCCAGCATCCTGCTGATGACGTGCACCATCGTGCTCGAATATCTGACGAATTTTACGTTGTAGCTGTTCGTTGGCCTCATTAAAAAGCATTGCAGAGTTCGTCGAAGAACGATTGTTCGATTCATTGGGAGTACCACTAATGGGTTTTGGTATGCGCGAGATATGTTTGCTTCCTCCTGCAGCTACACCATCAGGTTGAGTTACACGATAGCGATTTCCCAGACTGCTGGTGCGTTGTTCTACTGCAGGTGGCGGCGGCGATTCACAGCTGCAATCACAACAGTCATCATTATTTGAGCTCATATGCTTGCTGGCCAACGATTTTGCGACTGGAGTAGCTTGCGTGCGCATGTTGGGCAACTTTGTAGGAGCCAACGGTGCCTGTCGCTTGGGTTGTGGTGGTGTGCGACGTCGTTGTTCACTTTCCTGTTGCTTTTGCTTTGCAGCGGATTCAAACATTTGATTGATTTTTGTTACCACATCCGCGGAAACGGCACGTTGTACTTTTGTTGGCTGTTGCACACCACTATTGGGAGTTGGAAGTGTTGGCGTTATTGTGGCTGCTACTACAGCATCTTGCTTACGATGATCGCAATCGGTATGTTCAATGCGTGCAATGCGATCCGCGCGTGATTTGATACCCGCACGCGCAATATCACGACGTATATCACGCGTGTTACACTTCGTACGATAGTCCCAGCTGTTGGAGCGTTCACAACCGGGCGAAAGCGTCGAGTCGGTATTGCATGGATCTGAGTCTGAAGCAGAGCAGTTTGAGCTTGTCGCCGAGTGACGGCAGGTCACATCTGATGCTTGCAGTTGCGCTGGCGGTGGTAGCAGATATTTGGGTGGGGAATTGATGGCGCGTTTATTTTGTAAAAACTGCCAGGATTCAATGGTGGGTGGTGGAAGCACAGTTTGCTTAAGGGGCTTTGACAAATTCTGTTGTGCATTGGTTAGTGGAATTTTCTTAAAAGCAGCAAATTTATAATT
Organism: Tricholauxania praeusta; assembly: GCA_949775025.1. Taxonomy (NCBI): domain Eukaryota; kingdom Metazoa; phylum Arthropoda; class Insecta; order Diptera; family Lauxaniidae; genus Tricholauxania; species Tricholauxania praeusta. The sequence goes on along the minus strand of OX459031.1, from coordinate 15,296,035 downwards.
CTGTGCAGTTTGCGGCAACATGGCTGGTGTTTGATTGTGCTTCTGCAAACGCGGCTGTTGATCGGGCTTATGCATTAATGCCTGCTTGCACTGATGCACATAATTGATCTTGAGCAGCTCCATTTTCGGTATATCCGTGCTGGAAATACGCGAATCAAGCGTACTATCCATGCTGGATAGCGTTTCGTTCGAGGGTTTTCGTTGTATTTTACCAATTGGCATCTTGTAATCCAAATGTATCGTTGAGAAGAGTGAGAAAATACACTTCAGCTCGAGTTAGGTACAAAAAAAAAAAGAAAAGAAAAACAATCGTAAATCGTTAAGTTTGCTGTCGAATTTTTATTCACAGTAGCCAAATTTGCTTAGACACTTTGAACCACACTCCATTGTTGGCTAAGTCCGCTTTAACCATCTTTTTAAATTCAAATTCACTTCACCGTTTCTTTAACTCTCTTTCTGAATGGGTACTGGCTACTTTGTGTGCCTCTGTGTGTTGCACTTTTTTATGAATATTTTCTCGTATTGTTGCGGCGCGTAATTTATGCTTTTAATCTTCGAGCATAATTAACATAATTATGTAAAATAGCACCGATCAGTCACTGAGCCACTTTGTCAAATCAGTCGATTATTCGAGATACCAATTAATACATTTCACTCTATGAAATTTTCGGATACGCGCGATCATCCGCTCAACGTTGTTGTCGCGTCTAAGGTTCGGCTTAAACTGAAATTGTTGGATGGAACCAAACTGATGGTAGCCAGCCAGTCGTTGTTCGTTGATGCTGCTGCTGCAGCAGCTTGGCAACTCAAGCATGTTGGCGCACACACTTGGCTGGCTCGTTGTTGTACGCGTAGTACAGTGTGAAACTTGGTTTTATTGATGCATTGCGTGTTGTTGCTGGTCAAGCGCACGCTTGGTAAACTTGGTTTACTTCCCCATGCTGATTTAGGCTCTTCTTCGAGTGCATGATGGGTATTCGCATGTTTTGCGCGTAGGCTTCACTTTGTTTATTATCAATTTTGTGGTTCGTTGAATTCAGTGTATTTCTTCCATATATTCTTTACTTTGGTTCTTACGTTTTCATGTCTTCTGTTCAATATTTTCATGTCTTCTGTTCAATACCTTTGTTAGTTTATTGGCCGTAATTCTTTACCTTATGACTTTGATCGCATTAACGTTGTTCTTTTCTTTTGTTAATTTATGTTGAGGTCTCTAATGATTTTTTCACGCAGTTATCATTGGAATTTTGGGCTTCGTTACTTTGTTTTTTCTTTATATGTAGCACATACATTTTATTTTGCTCTATGTAACGCTTAAGAATTTCTCCAGGCATTTACAGATTTTTGTTAACTGATGCACGTTTTATTGCTTTAAATTGAAACCTTTTCTGCTTCGAAGAATTTAAATGTATTATGGCAGAACTATGCTAAGTGCAAAGATCTTTAATACCGTACGGTAAAATAAAATATCTTTAGGCTTCATCAATGTCCCAAAGCGAAAGTTTTTGAAACTTTTTGAAGTTAATTTTCACATGAACAAGAAAAAAGCTACATTCTAATCGTATTACTTTAAGAATAAATAACTAGGCGTAGGCTACATAATTTACGATTTTCAACATTAACCGAAAAATATAATACCAAAACAATACTATTGAAATGAGGCAGCTGACATTACATAGAAATGGGCTAACATTGGGAAATTTTCAAGCTGTTCGTTTATTTAAAGAGTTGATCTTAGAAAAATTTAAGATGAAAAAAAAAAAAATATTGAGCAAAAACAAAAATTATGTGACAAAACAGTCCTTTTATCAACTCAGTTGCTTATGTCAAGAAAAACAAAAAGTTGTATTTCCTCACATTTATCAGGCTCAACTTAACTGTCTTTATAGATTTTTCAACCATTTTACAATTATTTATTTATTTATTTATGCTGCTGTATCTGCCACTTCCTCACACTCATAGATGTCATCAGAGATGTCTCTAATGATGATAGCTCAATGGTGCATGCCCTTTCTGAACTTTTGTGAGCCTATTAAGATCTTGTTTCTAAAGCATAATGGGCCATTTTTCAATCAGAATGTTCACTCTTGGCAATATCAAACTATTTTTCCTGCACCTAGAGAGGGATTTCTATAAATAGCTGGAAGCTTTTCTATGGTACGTTCCATAACAGTGTCAGAGACACTATTGTATAAAATTATAGTAAGTTCTGACCAGCATAAGTTGCATTAGCTATTTCGTCAGCCCCTAAGATACTTGCACTCCACGTGAACATAACCTTTTCTGTTTTCAGGGAGGTTCAAAGATGATTCTTGTCCACGACCGCAGATAAAAATTATATCAATTTTCAATCGACGGATTCGTTGTTTTTCGATACTTTTTAGACTTTTTCGATATATTTCCAAACTTTTCGATGTATTTCGATCAGTGTTGTCAAGTGGACGCTTTTGACGCGACTAAGCCTGGAATTGCGTGTCAAAGCCAGGGGGCCTTGTTAAAAAAATTTGGAATAAAGTCGTTAAATGGAGGATTTTTGTCATATGTACTTAATTTTTTATTAACGAGGAAAAAAAGGTCATCAAGTTTTTATTTTTCAATTACATTAAATATTTTTTTTTTATTGTTGATCAAAAAAAAGTCACCAAAATTTTTCATTACAAGAATTTCAATTTATTTTTTCATATTACCGTCAAAAGAAAAAAAAAAGTCATCAACTTTATCCCAAAAAAAATTTCTTTTTTTCTCACAAAAAAAAATTTACTTTTCATTATTTTGAGGAAAAATTTCTTAAACTGGGAAGACCGTGAATTCCTTCTGTACAACTTGGCAACCCTGATTTCGATAACGTGTTCTACTTAACGTTTTTTCAATACTCTCCGAATTAAACGGTTTTAGATGATGTATTTCGATATTTTTCGACTTTCATCGATTTGTTTTCATTATTATCGATACTTTGTTATTTGTACTGATTTATTTATTTATATCGACTTTTTCGATATTTTTTCAAGCGGCGGTTTTTGTTGATATATTTCCTTTTTTTTAGCGTTTTAAGCTTTTGTTTTCATTTGCACTAGAGTAATGAAATACTTGGAAGGTAATACGAGGGCGGATCAATAAGCCCGTGACTTTTTGAATTTCCCGCCTCTTAACTGAAAGAGCAACACTGCTCCTGTCTACAACCATCTGTCAGTTGACTTCTGTAAAATTTTGAACGTCATTTAGTTTGTGTTTGTCAGCTATTAACAGCAGACAACCGCTTGAATTGGGGAGAAAATCGAAAAAATGTGCTCAACTTCGAAGGAGTGTTTGGCGTTGTTCAACCACAATATGGATGAGTTTTGGCGCCGTTTCGTAACCATGGACGAAACATGAATTCACCACAACACACACCAGAGACCAAGCAGCAGTCAAAACAATGGGTTTTTTCGGGCGAATCGGCGCCGTAGAAGGCCAAGGTGGGTTTGTCAGCCAATAAAATCATGGCGACCGTTTGGCCAAGAAAAAAGTTCTTTTCCAACAAGACAATGCAAGGGTGTAGTCTCCATCGCAAAATTTCATGAATTTTGCTACGAATTGTTGCCTCTTTCGCTCGAGACTAAGAGTGACTATTTCTTGTTTCCAAACTTAAAGAAATGGCTCGGCGGAAAGAGATTTGACTCCAATGATGAAATCATCTCACAAACAATACCTATTTTGAGGTCCTCGACGAAACTTATTTTTTGGATGGGATAAAAAAATTGAAGAAACGTTGGACGAAGTGTATAGAGCTCAAGGGAGAGTATGTTGAAAAATTAAATGATTTTTTGTCAAAAAACCAGTGTTTCATTCAAAAAGTCACGGACTTCTTAACCCGCCCTCGTACCTAAGTATATGTATATTAGACTTCATTTTAGAGATGCCTCCTGTGTAACTTTTTTTTTGTATTTTAAAATTAAAAAGACTTAATAACTTACCCTTTCTTGCAATTGTAATAATTTGGATCTGAAAGTTATCTTACATACCTGAAAATAAAAGAAATAAATTTTTAAGAAGATTTCATATGCATGTGCGATGTAAAGTAAGATTTTGATATTAAAATACTAGTTATTATTAAAATGACTAAAAGTAATAATAAAAAATTATATTTTATGATTAACGAATATTTTTGTTTTTTTTTTCTAAACGAAAAACATAATCAAACAAAAATGTTTTGCCAAACATTAAAGATGTTTTTTATAAACATTTGATTGATTGATTATATTTAAAATTCTTTTGACATTGACCATCAACATCAAAGATGGTAAAAAAAAAAAAAATATTAACAATTACCACCAATAAATAAAAAATAAATAAAAAACAAAATTCAAAATAAAAACAGTCGTCAAGACCAACAGCATTATGTGATGTGAATGAGTGAATGACGGACCATAAGTGCGGTGTGCGGTTTGGTCAAAGCGTTGGAAAACCGTTTATTATTTCGTAAACAAGAAATGCAGCTGCAAAATCGGAAGGAAATAAAAATAAAAGCACCATAATGGTAATGGTGATGATGCCAGTCAAAACCATGAATATAGCCGGAGAAGATGGTCAAAGCAGGTTTGCTTTTTTTTTTTTGTGTTTAGGCAATAATTAGGTGTATTATTATAGCAATAATATTTATTTTAAAAAATTAAACAAAATTTGCAATGTTTGTTTGATCGATATCGAGTTAAATGTTTTAACTTTGAACTGTAAGTCATAATAAGAATTTGTTTTGTTTGATGATAATTGATTACTTCCTATTTTCCACGCCACACTCTTTTTACACTAAAAAGCGGAGTAAATTTCTGTTAAATTTTATTACTGTTGTCTTATATGAGAAAAATCTGCATAGCTCAAAACTAAAATTTAGCACCCTTTCAACGTAATGCCAATAAATTACAAGTAATCTGTTAATTTTTTTAAAATTATAAAATAAAAAGTTTTCCGATAGAGTTATATGTTTTGATGCCCTACACTCAGCGTATATCACTTTGTCATTCCGTTTGTAACTCAAAGCAGGGGGGCGTGGTAGCTATAGAAAAGTGTGCATACTTTCGATCAGCTGCGCTAACTGAGTTAATTTAGCCTCACCATCTGACTCGATTTAGCCATGTCCTTCTGTCTTTCTGTGTGTGTCTGTCTGTTTGTGTCTGTCTATTCGTGTGTCTGTCTGTTTGTGAAAATCCTCGATTACGGGAAAACCAAGCGAGATCACTGAATGAAATTTGATACACAGGATACAGCTTCAAACAAGAGACTTGAGATTTTAAATTGGCAACATTAGTTCAAGGACACGCCTACCGCCCATACAAATAAAACGCTATATTGAGAGAGTTATTTGATGTAGTGTAACTAAATTTATCACATGTACTAAGAATAACTTAAACAAACTCCAGGCAAAAAGTTGGCGAATTTCGATAAGAGGGCGTGGTACCTCCTATAAAAGCAAAAACTTTAAAGTGCCGTACTAAGAAAATTATTTAAGTTAATGAAACCAAATTTCACACAAAAACAAAAACAACTGGTTCAGCATAGCATCAGACAAAAACTGGGCGTGGCATCTCCCCATCTAAAAGCATGAGCTTCAAAAAGCTATACAGAGAGCTATTTAAGTAAAGGTCTTTTCAAATTATGTTCCAAAATAATATCAACCAAATACTTGACTCTACCTCTCCTACAGAGACGGATATGATGAGGTCAAATTTCGACCAATTTATTCAAAAAATCAGTTCTTATATCACAAATTTGGCATTCCAAAATGGTTATTACGTAGCGTTGTTCAAAATTTCAATAAATTTCTGCTATTTCACCGAAAAAAGTATCGTTCAATTAAAAAATCAAAATTGAATAAATTAATAAAGTTGCTGCACAATTATTCAGCTGCGCGCACCTCATTTACTCTTAGATGAAGATAATAACATTTTAAAGAAATTTTTTCCATGAATGTCACATAATTTTTTTCATATATATTTAATATATAAAATAAAAAGAAAAACTTTTCTTTTCATTTGGAAAAAAATTAATATTCCACATAATGGAAAATTTTAATACAAAGCTTCTTCACTGCTTGCCACTCTGACTGACTGACTGACGATCATAACGCTGAAGTAAAATTAATAAAATTAAAAGCAAAAGATTTCTATCGCATTCACATCACACAGCCACATTTTCCAACAACAAAAACAACAACAAGATCAGCGACATGGTTGGCTTAGAAATTATCATCAATGAAATTTTTACCGAACTACGGAGCCGTCATAATTTTAATCAGCACCAAAACAAACCGACTTTAGCGATCATTATTATTGCGCTCATTATATAGGGGATAATGATGATCAACATGAAAATGCAACCAAGCGCAATTGGTTGGTTGCTCTTCATCATCATCATCAGCATTGCTCGTACCAACATGATCTGCTGGCAAGTGAGAGTAGCAACAACAATTGGTAATTATATTCTTCAACGGTATTACTAACTTAATTTTCATTTTCATCTTATACATAAAGTTTGATGTATCGCAGGTGTTAGCATGTGGTATGTACTTTATTCATTACGCTATCGTATGTTCAACAACGCAACGTACTCATCCTCGAAAGAGTGAATGAATCTGTCTGTGGTTAATCAAATTCAATTCCATTGAATTCAACTGAAAACGAAAGCAGCGGTACCTTAAAATTGCTACCTCTCCAACTGAGAGTGTGTCAGCGTGTAGGTGGTAACTAACTAATTACTGGAAGTTCACTGGTTTTTGAGTTATTTATGATAAGTAGGGTATGTGAGAGTTTTATATAATGAAAACTTGTCGTCAAACAACAAGTTGCTGAAGTGTTATACCGATAGAATCCTACTATATAGCGGCTATATATTTTTTTTAAAAAATTCCAACTTCCTTGAAGAGTTCGAGTTCGAGTTCGTTTACTTTGTTGTGTATAAAGTATCCGAAATTTTTAAGTAAAATGAAATTATTTCTTCAACAAAACTTATTTTGTCGGCTTTAAATGGTAAATGAGGCATATTGTTGAGGACACATGAGTATGTCCGCTGAAAACTTCCAGATTTGTGGAAGGAAAACTCATGGATTTTGCACCATGATAATGCACTATCGTCAAGTATCATTATGCAAGAGTTCTTAACTGAAAATTATCGATCTAGCAACGAAGTCAGCTGATATCACCTTATCTAAATTTTATCTATAATTCCATTTTATTGAGAGTCTTAATGAACAGGTTTGGGTTAAAAAGTTCAAAATAATTCAGTTAATTAATTCGTCTAAGAAAATGCCAGATCTTCCAGTTCAAAAGTAGTTGGGTTCTTAAATGCTTAACAGCTTTGTTTTTTAGTCCTTTAAACTTTTTATATGTACAGGCCGAAACACGATAGAGGCCGTCCATTAATTACACAGGCCGACAACATTTAACCAACATTCAGACCCAGAAACCAGACTATATATTTCCGAAGGTTTTTGATGCGCTGAATCCATAACTTGCCTCGGAAATGCTCTATCAGCTTTGGTTTTCGAGATATCCTAACCTAAAAGTGCAAAAAACACCGTTTTTGCCCATTTTTGAGGTTATATAGCACCGTGAGTTTTCTATTTTTCAAAAAACTATGTATAGGATCTTAAACAGTCCTACAGTTCTTCTTCTTTGAAATTCCCTATGAGTTTTCTGAAATATCTTTCTTCATCGTCCAGTTATCGCATTTTGAAATTTTCAAATTTTTTGACATACAAATGCTCCTAATGAGCTTGCAGGTACAGGCAAAATCACAAATATGAAAATTTCAAAATGCGATAGCTCGGCAAAAAAGAAAGATATTTCAGAAAACTCAACGACATTATAAAGAAAAAGAACAGTTCTTTAAAATCACACATATAGTTTTTTGAAAAAAAAAGAAACTTCACGGTGCTACATAACCTGAAAAATGGTCAAAAACGATGTTTTTTGCACTTTTAGGTTAGGATATCTCGAAGATTTAGATTCAGTGCATCAAATACCTTCGGAAATGTATAGTCTGGACTCTGGTTCTGAGGTGCTGTCGGCTTGTGTTATATGAGGTGTTTTTTTTGAAAATTCGGATCCCCCCTCCCTTTGATGAGTTCTAACGGGACCCCCCTTCCTTCCATAAGTCTTGCCTTATAATTTTTATGTGTAATCTGCTATAATAATGTATAGTCTCTGCATCACCCCCTTGGTGAGATTTTTCCGAACTCCCTCCCCACCTATTTTGGAATCACGTAATTTATGGATGTCCGTATAGTTATTGCTAGTGACTCAAATTCCATTTAAAAATAATTTAATTTTAATCAATAGTCAGTCGAGGAAAACAAATGCACTCAAACTACCAGGGACCGTAAGGTAACATTATTTTTAATTATTGAAGTCAAAATTTTACATTGAAGGAAAAGATGAAATTTGACTTTAAGTATACAGATGGGTTTCTTTTGACGAGAAATGTAGATATAAATGCATATGACATGATTTTTATTTTTGTGATTTTTATTATAAAAATCAAAAATAATCGTTATTTTGGATTTTTATATTATCGATCAAAAATATTCCTTGTTTTGGTTTTTTATTTTTTCGATTAAAAATAGTCCAAATTTTGGATTTATATTTTTTTAGATCCAATAAAATCGTAATTAAGGAATTTTATATTTTTAGATTAAATATATCCGTCGTTTTCTATTTCTATCAGCGGGGGTAGTTTTGGGCCTATAAATATTTTTTTTCACCGATCCATGAAGCTCGCAAATATAATTCTTTTATGTTTCATAAACTTTGAAAAATTGTAACCCAACAATGTTTACCCTTATGCCAAAATGATATACGGTAAATCATGAATTAGTCAATAGCTACACAGAAAAAAAAAATTTCCAAAGACCTCAAAGTTTAACACATTTTGTTTTGCATTATAATGCCCCATAAATGTATAAATTATTTAATAGTCTAAATCGATGTCACCAATTTAAAGATTTAATTATGCTTAATGATTTAATAATAAAAAAAATATTGAGCGACTGATTTGTAAATTTACAAGAATGTCGGTCTTTGCTATTAACAGAAAATTGAATCAAAAATTATTTCAAAAAAATAAAATAATCTCAAAATAACAAGACTTTAATAAAATAGATTTTTAAAATAATATAAGCCATGAAATTCAATGAAATTAAAGATAATTGTCGTCAAATAAAGTCAGCATAGAATAAGAAACCGGTATTAAATAACTATAACAATTTGACAAAATAAATAGTTTAAAAAAAACATAAAAAGAACTAATTCAAGGTACATTGATCTTTGTCACTAAATAAACACTACATAAAAAATGTCAAAAAAAAACCAAAAAAATGTCAAAACAAATGATGGACAAATTGACTTCCGCACAATAAAAGTTAAAATGAATTTTATTACATTTCTTTTTTTTTTTTCATTCGCTTAAGCAGAGACAAAGTGAAATTACGTGAGTAGTAGACATTTAAAATAATTACCTTTTTTCTATGGATTAAGTTTTTTTGAAAAAAAAAAAACAAAAAAATTAAATATACCTACAAGTATTTTAAAGTATACCGATTAAAGGCAAAGCAGATGCTTTTTGATACGCATTAATGGAGCTACCGCCTATTGACCGAACTCATGCTGCTAGAGAGCTGATACGATATATTCGTAGCTGATGTCGGATATAACGATAGCCAACTCGTACAATAAAAAGTTAAACGCTAGAAAGTTGGTTTAATTGGCCCTTTTGCGTAGTTGCGAAAGATGGACGGACGGACGGACGGTTGGTCTTCTATAAGTCAACGATTTTTTTTTTTCAACGAAAGTTCATTTTTAATTGTTTTTTTATTTAATATTTTACTTTCTTGTTGTATATCAATTAAAATTTTGTTTTGTGTTTATATACATCATTTATGGTAGTTTCGATTATTTTGTTTTTTTTTTTCAGGTAACATTTAAGCCCCAGTCAGATTTGATTTGAAACTATTAAAAATCACTGTGACTTTTTGCCATCTAATGATGTTATTAAGAAATAAATTAATAACTTATGATAAGATAAATAATTAAATATTTATTAACTAAATAGGCTTGAATAAGAAAAAAAAAACAAAAAAAAAAAAATTTCTAAAATAAGAAGATTGGATTTCTTACACTTAAAAAAAGAGTCATAAGTCCTGTTTAAAAAGAGAGTAATTCGATAGTCGGTTGATTTATTTATATTCAGTGTAAAAAATAAACAGAATTAAGTCTCTCCGATTACTACGGTGTGTGGCACTCTGAATACCCTCAGAAGGTATATTATTCTGGTGCCCTGAAGCGCTTACGTGAGAGTCTCCGCCGAAAACGACATATTTGTGGAAGAACATCTCAAGGTTTTTGCTCTACGGAAATGCAGCATTGCATAAGGCAATCATTGTACTCTTGCCTCAAAAAATCTTGTAACCAAAAAATCAGCGAATGTCAGCGACCAAGTACTGTATTCACTTGATATCGCTAAGTACGACTTTTTCCTGTTCCTGAAGCTAAAATTATTACTTCGAGGAAGGCGCTTTGAGTCGGTTGAGGCCCAAAAATTAAATTCACTGTAGGAGCTGAAGGATATTCCTCAATCAGCCTACGAAAAATGCACCGAGGACTGAATCGAGCGCTGACAGCGGTGTATAAAAATAAGTTGATCATCCGACTATTGCGCAAATAGAAACAAAATAAATCGTACAACTATCGTCCGATAACAACCAATAAGCGGATTAGTCAATAATTCGATAGTCGGTTGATTAATTTGTATTTAGGGGCCAACCATTTATTACCTGAGTAAAAATAGAGGGGAGGGGGTCCGGCAAAACCTCACCAAGGGGGTGGGGGGGTCAATGAAAATTTCATGTTAACTTTTTAATGCAAAGAGTATACATTATTATAGCAGATTACATTTGAAAATTATAAGAAAAGTCTCACGGAAAGGAGAGGGGATTCCGTCAGAACTCACCAAAGGGGAGGGGCCCGAATTTTCAAAAAAACATCTCACGTAATTAATGGACGGGCACTTGTACGTATTTTTTTTCTATAATCGCCTGATAGTCGAATGTTTATTTTTTTAATATCTTTCGACTATCGTTATACTACACACTTCATTTATCAGTTGCTAGCAGTCCGATAGTTGCACGATTTATTTTTCTTCTGTCTGTTCGATAGTCGGATGATTAACTTATTTTTATTAAAAGAGTAAAACTTTCAGCTATCTGACGTTTTGTTTAAACAAGAAAATCTTTTGGACTGTAATCGGTGAAGTTTGCAAATAAATAAAAATCTTATATGACTAATTTTTGTATAAGATATTAAGTTTTTCTATTTTTAGAAAACTTTTTTATTAATTTTTTTTTGTTATATAAACTCACTGGTCTGATGTAAAATTTCCGCAAATAAAAAACAACAATCGCTAAATGTAACATAATGATGCACTTATGCCGAAATTTGGAATATTTTGCTTTTAAATTTCAAATTGATCTAAATTCTTCAGCTAATCAACATTCTGGAGTTACTGAAATGTTTTTTTCTTTTTTTTTTTGTAGTTATGAAGACAATAGGTAGATTGTAGATTTAAGATAAGAACAAAGTTGACAAATATTTTGTCTTTTGGTTAAAAACTGCAGCAAAAAAGAGATAAAAAAAAGAGTCAGAGTTGCTTCTTCTAATCACATTTGATGAGAATCATTATATTTGGTTATATTTTGGGCATTCCATAAGTAACTGCACACTCTTATGACTTTTCCACCGATATTTTTGATTTTTATATACTATATTGCTTAGTGCTTATCTTAAGGTGAATTTTGAACATATTTAAATTTAAAAAAAAATTATTTTAGAAAAAGTTATGAATATTTAAAAATTTGACTCAAAAATTTTTTGAAACGGAATATCTCAAAAACTATGGGGAATAGAATAAAAAAAATACAGCGATATAATTAAAGATGTGTTTGGAAGAGAGAGAGTAATTCGTTCGGACCAAGCTAATGGTTTCATAAAAAAATATCTTTCGATAACATAACCTCAAATATTTCGAAAAAACCTGATTTTTGCACTTTTAGGTAAGAATCTTTCTAGGCAGTTGCAAAACAGTTCCATCGCTTTTCAACTGCCATAACACAACATAATCGCTTCATTTTTTTTTGTTGGAAAGGTTCTGAAGAGGAAAGTTCTGAATTACATTCCGCACTACATTTTATTTCCAATAGTAGGCGGTTCTACACCCTTAACATGAAAATACGTTTCGACGTGTAAGCTAATGGACCAATTTTAATGACATTTGGTATGGATATGTGATTTCTGATTAAAGAAATTTGTTTTTAGTGGGGCGGCGCCAGGCCCCTTACAAGAAACCTCGTTTTTAATCCTAATGGACCGGTTTTTATTATATTAGGTTTAGAAATACTATAGATTGAACGCTGAAAGAAATATTTGTATTTCGATGGGCGGTGCTACGCCTCTAATCAGAAAATATGCTTTAACAGCTAAACTAATGGACCGATTTTCATAAAATTTGGTACAAACTTAGATTGAACCCTGAGAGAAAGTATTGATTTTTAAAATTTTCGCTCCTAGCTGGAAAATATGTTTTTACAGCCTAAGGAAGAGATAGGGGAACATAATACCATGATTTTTATTTTTGGGAAAGATGACAAAAAATAGTTCTTTTTAATGTTAGTTTCTTAGTGTCAAAAAATATTTTCTGTAGTTCACATGGTTGAACTTCAACCAATGGGCAAATTCTAGTACATATTTTGAAAACCGGAACCATCGGAGAAATTCACGAAAATGCTGATTCTTAACCTTTTTTGATTTTGTGGCTCAGTTTAGAAATTTTCTACAGGAAGACAAAATTTCCATTTTTCTGTGAACGGTCTGAAATATGTTTGTCTTTAAGGATTAGTGGCGAATGTGTTGCGCAAATGGTAACTCCTTCTTTTTGCATATTTCGCAGTAATTATTGTGAAGACTCTCAATTTGGCGGTTATATTCAGGACCTATCATTTATTTCTGAGTAAAAGCTATACATTAGATATGTTTCTCAAATGAGATACTACTGTTAACAAGACTTTGTTAAAGTAGGCTAAGTTCCAGCATTTTAGTACTAAGCAAATTTCGAGCTTTTCATCTTTTTATTGAATCGTTTGCTCTATTAAAAATCGATTTATTGTCTTAAATTATTTCATTGGCAAGCATACCCTTTTATAAGTTCCCTTACAGCCAAACGGTGGAATAGTAGATGTGAGCAAGGTATGGATATTTTACAGAAAATTGCTTAATGAAGAAATTTGCAAATAATCAAATTGTAAATTGTTCAATAAACACAATTATCAATTTAAATAGATCATAAATATTAAATTGATGAATTTACTTAAAAACTAAGACAAAAGGACATACAGAGCATAGAAAGTATAAAAGCAAAATTTCGTTAGTTTAAGCTTAAAAATTATAAGAAATTTTTTCGAGTAGTCACAATGTGGTCACAAGCTCTCTATTGGAGTCGCATCATTAATTTGATAAGTAAAAGAAAAAATAATCTTTAGCACAGGTTTAAGACATGAGTGCATGAAGGTGATATGTTAAAGGACTTAGCTTTCATACATTTATTATGGAGCAGAACATCTTTTTTTAAAAAAAATTCTGGTCTTGATGTGCATAGGGACATTAGTTATATAAAACACAAATTGTTAGATGTCACCTTCTTCCACTTGTGTCGTTCGTTACATGAAGCAATATAATTTTTAGTTTTTCATCGATTAATTAAATTTTTTTAATAAATATTTTTTTTTTTAAATTCAATATTTTCTAAGTTCACCAATATTTATCGAATTCAACGATTTGTATTATATGGAATGAGAACATAGAATTTGAGCTGGAAATGAATAACTATCGGCCAATAATAGGAATTTGGAAGAGCACACTTGAAGAGTCTTTCAAAACTGATATAGTCGACTTTCCTGGCAAGCGCGAACAATTGACAAACAATGGGGTTGTCTTTGATAATCTGGTGGAAAAGTTAACGATCTCAATAGAAGTATCACACTGTGAGGTAAATTTTTACGTTTTCTGGTTTAAGGGATTTTTCTTGCTATTCATTAGAATTTCACTTGTTTTCAGAGCTTTTTAGTATTTCAGGATGATATACCACATTTTGCAGATGCCTTTACCAATGCTAGCAAGTATTCTATCTGGCGCTCTATGCATAATCGTTTTATTTTTGGCTATAATAAGGCATTTCTAAGGAATGATTATTTTCAGCATTATTTGTTTCAGGGTAAACGAATCACGAAATTGAGGCCGTTTGAAAAATCAGTGAAAATTTAAAAATATGTGATATTGTAAGGCAAACTTAATGATGTCTCATAGTCATTTTACTGAGCTAACTGTTCAGTATAGTGTGAGATAACAAGAAAAACTTTTTACAAAAAACAAAGATGAAGCTAGTCATATCAGTTTCATCCATTGCTAAATGGAATCCTCAGTGACCTTTAAGACAATGAGTGAGAATTTCTCAATCTGATATATTGTCCTTTTTGCATAGATTTGTTGAGAACCAAAGCAAAAATATATCTTTGTTTTTCATAACTCTCTTGACATTACAATTTCTCTTATTTTAGAATAAAAAATATTCAAAAATTATAGAAACGTTAAAAATGTTGTAAGACCGATAATTTTTGACTTACAGGGCTATTCTGGCAAAGACAGCTAAAAGTCTTACGAAAATATTTTGTAAGACGTTTTGTAAGACACTTTGTAAGCCTTTAGGTATTCTAGCGCAAAAGTCTTACAGATAAAGCTTTTGAATTCCCCACACAAAAGCTTTCGTGGTAAACTTGTCAAATTTTGATTTTTTAATTTTAAACTAATAAAATTACAAAAGGAATAATAAAAAAACCGGAATTCACCAGGCAGCGTGGAGAAGTAGTTAGGACTGTGAACTCATAGCTCCAAGTGCGTGGGTTCGAGTCATGTCACTAAAAATGTTTTTTTTCTAAAAACATACGTATATACATTTTTTTAACACGCCAAATAAAAATAACTTATAGTTCCCTTTAAAATAAATAGTTTTTCTAACGTTTGTAATGTAAACTATACAACTGACAAATTAAAGACCTGCTCGTAGCAGGTCTTTAAAATTGTCTTACGAAAGACAGAAAAAAGCTTTCAAGATAGTTGCCAGAATACCAAAACGTCTTAAGTAAGACTTTTGTCTTACTAAAGACTCTGGTGAGTTATAAGATAGTTGCCAGAATAGCCCTGTTAGTCGGATATGTATTTCGAAAAATATTGTCAGAGTAGAAAAAATTTTGAAAGGTCGGTGAATGTTGAAAAGTCAAAAAACCAATACTTTTTAAAAAGTGGTAGAACGTTGAAAATGTAAAAAAAATGGCAATACATATTGAAAAGTTTGAAAAAATGTTGGAAAGGTTTGTTGAGAAAGTCTTAAAATGTTGAAAAAGTTCAAATACATATTTTCAAAAAGTCAAACAACACAGAAAAATTCAAATAAATGTTGAAGAGGTGGAAAAAAATAATGTAAGAGTTGAAAAATGTAAAAAAAAGTTGAAAAATGTTGAAATAGTCATTAAAATGTGGGAAAAGCCTATAAATATTATAAAAGTTGTAAAAGTCCACAAATGTTAAAAAAGTCGAAACATTACGAAAAAGTTTAAAAATGTTGAAAAATTAATAAAAATGTTGAAAAAAATCGAAAATGTTGAAAAAGTCGAAAAATGTTGAAAAAGTCAAGTAACATTAAAAAAGTTGAAAAGTGTTGAAGAGGTCAGAAAATGTTGAAATGGTCAGAAAATGCTGAAAAATGTAAATTCAATAAATTTTAAAAATTGAAAAATGTTGAATAAAATGTTGAAATGCTGAAAAATGTTGAAAAAATCATAAAAATAAGGGGAAAGTTTATAAACATTAAGAAACTTGAAGAAGTCCAAAAATGTTGAAAAAGTCGAAAAATATAGAATGAGTAGAAATATTATGAAAAAGTTTAAAAAAATTTTGAAAATGTTGACAAAGTAAAAAAATGTTGATAAAGTCGAAAAATGTTGAAAAAGTTGAATAATGTTGATAAAGTGTTGAAAAGATCATTAGTGCTAAAATGCATATCTTTCGAGTATAGAAAATCTTTAAGAAGTTGAAATAGCGGCAACGAGCTATGAAATGACTTTGCTGAAAAATACAAAGTAGTCTGAAAAAAAATCCTGGTTTCATTTTTTACTGACTTTTTAAATCACCTCAAACATTTAATATGATATATACACAGTTTTTTCTTAAATCAAAGTCTATTTTGACAGATCAACCCAACATACTTTTGATTGAGTTGGAAAATTCTACTTTATCCATTTTCAATTTAAAGACCAATAAATTTGTTGGTAAACGTGCTGAACATCAGGAGGAAATGTATTTGCTCAATCGTTACAATGCACAGGACGAAACCTTTGAAGATGCAACAAATTTATTTCCAGACAAAACTAGAAATTTGATGGGTCGTGAGGTTGTGATGACCGCATTCGATTATAAGCCTTATATGGTTTTAGCATATGTGCGTAACATTAAATGCTGTAAGTTGCTATAATAATCCCATGACAAAAATTCTAGGATTCGTATAAAAATGTTCGAGACTTAGCATATGATAGCGATGCAAATGAAAGTATGGCTCTGGTAGACGGCACTGAGACCGTAGTATTATTTACATTTTGCGAATATTATAATTGCACGGTGGAAATAGATACATGTAAGTGCTATTAAGACAATATTTATCATCAATGTTTTTTTGGTAAAAATATTTGATTCACACTTTCAGCTGAAGCTGATGATTGGGGTGTTATTTATCCAAATGGCACAGGTGATGGCGCATTGGGTATGGTGGCAAAACGCAAAGCTGAAATCAGCATGGGTGCTATGTATTTGTGGTAAATTTTATTGAGCTCCTTAAGAGTTAGGTCTATTGGAATCCTCTTTTTTACTACAGGTATGTGGATTATATTTACCTGGACTTATCTATGTACTTAGCAAGATCTGGTATAACTTGTCTGGTACCAGCTCCAAGGTAAATATTTTTATTGTATTTATAAAAACTAAGTTGATTTTAGAAAAATGTACAGACGATGAAAAAGTCAATAGGATATTGAAAAGTTGACCGAGGTTGACGAAGGTTGAAGAAGACGAAAAGGTGAATAAGTCTAAGAATTATGGAAATTAATGAAAAAAGTTGAACGAGTTTGAATAAGTCGAAACAATATATAAAATATTGAAAAAAAATGAATCAGTCGGAAATATACTTAGAAAGGTTGAAAAAGCCGAAAAAAGTTCAAAAAGCCAAAAAAAGTTGAAAAATATTGAAAAAGTCGTTTGAAAAATAGAAAATATTAAAAAAAATAAGAGGTTGAAAATTTTGAAACTGTTGAAAAAAGCTAAAAAGTCGTTAAAGTATAGAAAATGTGAAAAAAGGCTGAAGAAACTCAAAAGAAAAAAAATTTAAAGAGTTTGAATAAGACGAAAAAAATATGAGAAATAATGAAGAAAGTTGAAAATGGAGAATGTTAAAATAAATTGAAAGAGGTTGAAAAATGTTGAAACAGTTGAAAAAGTCGTTAAAATATAGAAAATATTGAAAGAGAATGAAACAGTTGAAAAGAGCTGAAAAAGTCGATGAAATGGAAAAATGTTGGAAAAGGTTAAAAAAAACTCGAAAAAGTCGTGCTGAAATATTCAAAAATCTTTGTAAATTCGATTAAGTTGAAAGAGGTGGAACAAGTAAAAAAAAAAAAAACTAAAAGCAAAATATTGAAATTATTTTTATTTTAAATATTAAAAACATTTATTTTTAATTAAAAAATTTAAAAAAATTCTACTCCTTTTTTAAGACGCCTCGCCAGCTGGCTGCTGCCACTAGACCCATTTCAACCTACACTCTGGGCTGCTGTCATGATCTGTCTTGGTGTAGAGATTTTGGGTTTGTTATTCACGCGCAAGTTCGAGCAAATTTTAGCCTCAGAGGAGAATTCATGGCTCAATAGTTTCAAATTTGGCTATGTTACAACGTTGAAACTTTTTCTATCACAATCGAGTAGTGAAAAAGTAAAGTCGATTTCGGTTAGGGTTTTTTTATGCGCATGTTTCATGAATGATATCATCATAACAAGTATTTATGGCGGTGGACTGGCAAGCATATTGACCATACCAAGGTAAAAATGCAATGGCTCTGAAAAAATTAAATAAAAAATTTTATAAAACTTAGTCTGGAAGAGGCAGCTGACTCATTGGAACGCATGGTATCGCATCAATTAAAATGGTCTGCCAATTCAGAGGCATGGACTATAACTATTAGAGATTCAGATGATGTGAGCGTACACATATATGGTATGATACTGATCAGAGACATAAACATTTTTCTTACAGCCCCGAATGGGTATTCTTCTGAAGAATTTTAAACTCCACACCACTGAAGAAATACGCAAATTGGCTGTTAGCGAAAATATGGGTTTTACGCTAGAGCGTCTACCATTTGGTAATTAATTTCTTTTAAGCATTTTTTTTAAACTTTTTATAAAAATAACTTTCAGGACATTTTGCTATTGAGGATTTTCTTACGGAACCTGCATTGGATCGCTTGAAAATAATGACGGATGATATCTACTATACCTATACAGTGGCTTTTGTCAATCGCTTGTGGCCACTTTTGGAGCGTTACAATAATCATATTCATATGTGGCATTCATCGGGTTTTGATAAATTTTGGGAATGGAAAATTGTTTCCGATTACTTGAATGTCAACATACAGAATCGTGTTGAGGCCTCAATGTTCACTAATTTTGATGAACTCGGACCGACAGCAATGAGTATGTCAAATTTCGCTGGTATACTGGTAATGTGGGCACTGGGCATAATAATAAGTATCTTGGGTTTTGTATGGGAAATGGTACATTATCATTTGAAGCAAAAGAAACAATTGAAAAAGTTGGCAGAGCAACAGCAGCAGGTTTTCGACTGGACTACTTAATTTGAAATGTGACAATTTGCGAAGAATGAACACCACACCTCACAATTTTTTAGTTATCACAAAAGTTTGCTGTGAAAAGCAATTTTATCACAGAATTTATAGGAACGTATTGGCACAGCATAAGACAATGAGCCAGTTAACAAAATAGTTATAGAACTTTTGTTCTGGCCTTACGCTTCTAGTGGAGTTATAGCATGATAGGGTTGTAGAAGTAGTATATGTAGCCTTACAGGGCTATTCTGGCAACTATCTTATAACTCACCAGAGTCTTTAGTAAGACAAAAGTCTTACTTAAGACGTTTTGGTATTCTGGCAACTATCATGAAAGCTTTTTTTTGTCTTTCGTAAGACAATTTTAAAGACCTGCTACGAGCAGGTCTTTAATTTGTCAGTTGTATTGTTTACATTACAAACGTTAGAAAAACTATTTATTTTAAAGGGAATTATAAGTTGTTTTTATTTGGCGTGTTAAAAAAATGTGTATACATATGTTTTTAGAAAAAAAACATTTTTAGTGACGGGACTCGAACCCACGCACTTGGTGCTATGAGTTCACAGTCCTAACTACTTCTCCACGCTGCAATGTGAATTCCTGTTTTTTTATTATTCCTTTTGTAATTTTATTAGCTTAAAATAAAAAAATCAAAATTTGACAAGTTTACCACGAAAGCTTTTGTGTGGGGAATTCAATAGCTTTATCTGTAAGACTAGAATACCTAAAGTCTTACAAAGTGTCTTACAAAATGTCTTACAAAATATTTTCGTAAGACTTTTAGCTGTCTTTGCCAGAATAGCCCTGTTAGGCACAAAATGGTTAAAGTTTAATGTCTTTTGTTGATTTAAAAAAAAAAAAACTTAATAAATTTTATTGCATAAAAGAATTTAAAGATTTTATTTACAATCTGATATTTTTATTAGCATAACAACCCATTATCGGGTTACGGCCGATCTTAAACGCTTGCTCCAGGCGCCTCTGAATCGCGTGCGCCCTCTTCTATCAGTTCAGCCAAACGCAAATAGGGTTTCTGCCACCTTGTTCTTCCATCGGAGTCTTGGTGTTCCTACGTCGTCGTCCAACGGCTTTCGCTTCAAACACATTTTTCGCCGAACAGAAGATTTTGCGAAAAGTTTTTCTCTTGAACAACCCAAGTGCAACTGCAACGGTCTGCGACACAACCCATGCTTATGTGCCATAGAGTAGTACGGCCAAAAGGAGCGTCTTGTAGAGTATAAGTTTTGTCGAGTGAGAGAGGTCTCTACTGCTCATTTGCTTGCTGATACCAACGTAACACCTTTTACTAAGAGTGAGTCTTCGCTTTATCTCCAGGCTGACATCGTTTTGAGCGTTAAGAGTATAGTTGTCCGCAGTAACATGGAAACCTATGCGTCGCGTCTCCCTGTTTTACACAATGTCCAATAATGTTAATATCATCGGCATATGCAAGAAGGAGGACACCTTTGTAGACAATAATATCATTACGAAGTGCACCGGCTTTTCGTAACACCCCTTCCATCACAAAGTTAAAGATGTTGCAGTATAGAGGACCGCCTTGCCTGAAACATCGAAGGGTATCAAATTGCTCGAAGAGGTCTTTTCCTGCGTTGACGGAGCTAGATGTGTTGCTCAAACGTAGTTCTACAAAGCCACTCGAGCTTCGTGAGGTGTACCGAATTTCAGACATGGTGATATATAAGGAAATCTCGTATCGCAATATGAGAGAGAGATGATGGGTATCGGTCTGTTTTTTGTGGATTTTTTTTCTGGAATTGACGTTGTGTGAAAATCTGATCAATGATGAACTTACCAGGTCTAAGCCGCACTGATAAGGCCGAAACAGTGTGTTGGCGAACGATTTAAGTCTTTCATACAGTATTCTCGACAGGACCTTGTGAGGAATGGCAAGACAACTGATATCCCGTAGTTGGCACTGATCGTTGGATCACTTTTATTCAGTACAGCACAAAGAACATATGTACACGATATTATTTTTATAAACTGATATTGCAGCTAACACTCTTATAACGCAGAATTTACGTGAAACATATATAAAAGCAGAGTTCGATTCTAAAAAAATATGAGAGATATTCAGGGTTGTCAAGTGATCGGTTTTAACCAGATAAGTCCGGAATTGCAAGTCAAAGCTGGTGGCCATGTAGGAATTAAAAAATTTCTGAATAAGCCAGAAATTAGATGAATTTTGCTTTTAAGAACCGAAAAAAAAACCAAGAGTTCATCAAGATTTACCCACACAAAAATATTTGAGTAAAAAAAGTTCATCAAGTTTTTTGCGATTACATTTTGAACGATTGTATTGATTGTTTTGACAAAAAAACCTCCACTTTTTTCCCAAAAAAAAATTTTACTTTTCGTCATTTGAAGGAAAAATAACTTTATTTTGGGAAGGCCAGGAATTCATTGTTTTCAACCCTTTCATTTTCATGTTTGATCTCATTTGTTGTATACTAAAGGACACACAATGGATAATTTTTTGTGAAGACCATGAGAGACAACTATTTTCCCCTAGTCTACCCGAAGATTTCTTAGATTTTTGTATAAAAAGCAACTGAGCCCAATGATATATTCTCCAGCAGACAAAAATATTTGAAATGGGCATAGTTTTAGTATTAACAGCCCAAAAACGAACTCAATTCTGGTCAGACTGACGAACTGACCAAGATGTGCCGTAGCTAACTAATATTCTTTGAAGGTACTCAAAGTTTTCTATTTCAATATAATTAACTGAACTCGAAATTCAATCACATAAGTCGGTCAACAACTTGCTGGACGGCACTAGAAAGCCTCTTAAAAATAAGTAAATTTTAATTTTCTTAATACAAAATAGCGATGGCAATAATTTATTGCGAAATGAAGCCATGTCAAATATTAAAACAAAACCATGATAAGTTAACGTATGCGTAACATAACTTTTTGACAAAATATGTTTGTACTGTATGTTATTAAAAAAATAATGCAATATCCATAAAAGAAAAAAAAAATAAATGACGTGACAGCCATAAATAATTAGTCAATGGAAAATAAAAGAAAAAAAAGAAAACTTAAAAATTAAAAGAAAATGTACAACCTTTAGATAGTTACACGCACATTAAAGCAACAAAACTCTATAACTAACAAGTAAGAGTGTTCGAGTACGTGGGTAAAAAACAAAATTCATTTGAATATTTTATTCCATTAACCATTCAAGCAGACCAAAAAGCCAAAAGCGAATTTTAGCCAAATAATTTTCTCCAAATTAAGTTGCCATAAAAATGGCCCTGACCCACAAATTATAGTGTAGTATGGAGGTAGAGTTTAGAAAAACGCAAAAAACAAATAAACATCAACGTCATGCCAAGTAAAGTCCGACAAAGTGGACACAGCAAATGCTGCAGGCTTAAGTAAATAAAATCGTACTTGTGGTAGGGTTGCCAGAGAAAACTCTGGAGAGAACGACAACAGGTAATCAAACTTTCTGTTTAACTTTCTCTTTCAGTTAGGGCCTAATTTTAATATGATCTTATCGTGCGGCTGACGTTGAAAATCATGAAGTTCTAAGTAATATAAATAATACAAATAATCTCTGCTGTTATTATCTCTATGTTTTTGATTGAGAGCCCATTAAAATTGTAAAAAAGGTAACATTAACAATAACAACGCGTCTGCCTTTTATTTTAAAAAAATGTGTCTTAACACGAATAAAAATAAACGCAAGAGGCAGACGTCTTTGTTGCTACGTTTAAGCGTGGTTACATCGCGTCTGACTTTTATTTTAAAAAATGTGTCTTAACATAGATAAGATAAATTCAAGAGGCAGACGTCTTTGTTGCTGCATTTAAGCGTGATTAAATTTTTTTTTTTTTATTATTTGATATAAACAAATTGAAATGATTTTATCGTCAGGCAGATTGCAATAATTATGAAGATATTGTCATAAGAAACGAGACAGACAACCTCTGTCACTTAGATATTGCTTAGTTTAAAAATTGCAATATTACAAACTTCTAAATACAAATTTGAGCAATATATCATTTTATTGCGTCTGCCTCTTGGCTGATTCTTTTACTTATAAAAAACATAGAAATTAAGAAGGCAGACGTTTTCAGCGCTGATTTTTCAAAGGCAGTCGTTTTTGAGCACTAAAGGTAATTTAAATTACTTGCTTTATTATTCTGGCTGTTGGGCCAGATTTTTAAAAAAAAATATATCGATATAATTCAAATTGGGCTTTGAAGGAAAGAGGTTAAGCTTTTCAACTATATAATTAAACATGTTCGGAAAAATTTAGTGTCCCTAAAATAAATATATCAAGTTGACCGAAATCGACGGTTTTGACATATACAACCCCATATATTTTGAAAAAGCAAAAACCTACACGTCTGCCTCTTGTACAGGGTGTTTTTTTTAGAGGTATAGAGCTTCGAATTGAAATAAAACACAAGAAAATCGTTTTAATGTCCATCAATTTGGCTTTATTGGAAGGATAATTTTATGCCATTAATGTTTAAATATGATTTCGGGCATGTGGCCGCCGCGGCTGGCTCGAATAAAGCCAATTCTACAGGTCCAATTTTGAACCACTTTTTCGAGCATATGGGGCCGTATGTCGGCAATAACGCCACGAATGTTGGCTTCCAAGTCCCCTAACGTTTCTGGTTTGTTGGCGTAGACGAGCGACTTCACATATCCCCAAAGAAAATAATCCAATGGTGTCAAATCACACGATCTTGGTGGCCAATTGACAGGTCCATTCCGCGAAATTATGCGCTCATCGAATGTTTCCTTCAATAAATTGATTGTGACGTGCGCTGTGTGGCATGTAGCGCCGTCTTGTTGGAACCACAACTCATCCACATTCATGCCATCCAATTCGGGAACAAAATAGTCGGTTATCATGGCTCTATACCGGTCTCCATTAACGGTAACTGACTCTCCAGCATTATTTCGGAAGAAGTATGGCCCAATGACTCCACCAGCCCATAGAGCACACCAAACAGTCAGTTTTTGTGGATGTAATGGCGTCTCAAGGGTCTCATGTGGATTCTCTTCACTCCAAATGCGGCAATTTTGCTTGTTGACGTAGCCATTCAACCAAAAATGAGCCTCATCACTGAACAAAATTTTGCGATGAAAATCAGCATCGAGATCAATCTCATTTTCGGCCCATACACCAAAATCACGACGCATTGCATGGTCTCGCGGCTTTAATTCTTGCACAAGCTGGATCTTGTAAGGTCGCAAGCCAAGATCTTTGCGCAAAATCTTCCATAAAGTTGATGGACAAAGCTCCAATTGCTGTGCACGGTGGCGAATCGATTCATTCGGGTCCTCTTCAACATTTTGCTCTACAGCGGCAAATGTTTCTTCGGTGCGCACTGTTCGACGTCTCTGCGGATGCGTATTATCACATAGAGTAAACGTAGTGCGAAAACGACCCATGGTTAACCGAATTAATTGCTCTGATGGACGATTATGTCGACCATAAAATGGACGGAGCTTGCGGTAAACTTCGCGAACTGAACCATTATTTTCGAAAAAAAATTTGCACGATTTGCAAGCGTTGTTCTTTTGTCAATCTGTTCATGATGAAATGGCAAACCAAACTGAACATAAATGACATTAGAGTTGCCAGATTTGACCATAAAATGCCAGTTTTATCTCTATTCGAAAAACAAACCTCTAAAAAAAACACCCAGTACTTCTATACGTCAAAATATTTTCCGAACTTTTCTACCATATTGTGTGTGCGTAATGCTGGCAACCCTATCTATGCACAGCTGGAAACTTGTGACAAGTAGATGGATTTCTTTATTATTCTTTAATTTTCATTCAATTTGCTGAAAGTAAAATTTTTGCATAAATGAAATGAAATGGAAAGAAACAAAGCAAATTCGTTTTTTAAGACAATAAATACCAAAAAGAAACTCATTGTCAACAATAGCACAGCAGCAGCAGCAAAAGTTCACTGTACGCTTGCGCAGCAGCTACAAATAGAGCACGCCGCTAGCAAGAGATAAAGCATCTCACTATATTTTGCTATCTACTGCGGTTAATGTGATAAAACATACAAATTCACACCTGCGCGCACGCACGCATGCTCGTTGCGAGCATACAAGTGAAATGAATGAGTGAATTTTAAATATTTAAATTGGTTTTATTTGCTCGTAAATGTCAGTCGTCAGTCAGTCAGCTAGTTGACACGCGTTGTTGTTTTGTGTAAATTTGCTTTCTTGGTAGCAACTTTGACTTCTAGCGGCCATAACATTTTTTTTTTATTAATGGTCATTTTTTATTAATGGCAATTTTTTATTCTTTTTTGTTTTTTTTTTGTTTTTTTTTAAGAAAGAGTTCACCGTGTCATGAAGTGAGATCAGTTTTTTTTTTGTATTTGAACTTTTTACTTTCTTCGTACTACAAGGAATTTGATTTGATCTTAAAAAACGTACGTGCAATTATTTTTAGAAAATTTATGTTGCACTCGATTTTTTAAGCCAAAAATTTTTTTTAAATAAAATTTTAATTTCCATTTAATTTAGAAATTTTTTTATAATTTACTACCTTGTCTTAGCGATAAAACCTTACACATATCTTGCAGTATGTAAACTAAATAGCTGCCCGCAATTTAAGTTATAGAAAATTTTAAGGCCTTAATGTAATGATACATTGTAAATTGTAAAAATGTTTATGTACCCAGAAATGATATGCAGCTGCTCCTTTCAAAAATCAGTGCAATCAGCGCTTTGTGAACTGCAAAACTGGGAAAAGTAGAATGTGCAGGGTGTTAATTAGTGTACCGCGTGAACAGCTGCATTCACCGGAAGCTCTAACACTGCTGTTTTTATATTATGAATTGAATGTGTATTTAGTGAGGTTCGTGTACACGTGCAATTGTCAAAGTTCGTGTAAAATGCGTCTAATCCAAAGGACATGTTTTGACTACCGGGAGTGCTATAAAAATCTATAAATGGAAATGTCCCCAGATTTGATTTCAGATAGGCGGCTGCTACCGGAAGTTGTACTCGTATATATGTATGTATCAGAAGTATTTTTGATGTATTATAGTTTTTACTTACTTAAATGATCTGCTATTTGTAAGATAGTACTTAGTCTCTAATTTGCGACTTATATGTCTTATGGCAAATAAGGATTATACATAAAAACGACGGAAGGTTATTCGCTCTTCCAAAGAGATATGTAAACGGTTTCAGATTGCGTCCCAGTGTTTAAGGTTACATCTTATAAAGCTTATTATATCCAATACCGGCTTTTGCAATCACAGTACTAGTAGCATAGAAAATGTAATGCCGTATGAGAGAATTCTTCACGCACGAAGAAAGCAATATACTCGCGAAACAAGAGCCCAAATGTAATGAAACTGCTTAGGTACTCAGTTTTTCTCAAATAAATCAAAATTTTCTTTTAAAGAACTTTGGAGTTTCAGAGGATATGTATTTTATTTTATTTTATATATTTTTTTTTTAATTTATGATTTTTCAAAATGTCCTTTAGCGATGAGCATGGGAAGAATTTATTTAATCAAGATCTACCGGCAATTGAAAATCGCTTCAGGGATTTATTTAATACGGCTATGCAACTAGCCGCATTCGTTCGAAACCCGCGAGCTTTTCACAACATTTCAGCACCGAACCAAGTTCGTTTATCTTGACTCAACTCAGTTCGTGTATTCGCTCACATCTCGCTATTTTGCTGCTGTTTTCGGCCTGCGTACAAGTCGTTGAAGAAAAGATATAAAAATTGCGTTGCTCAGTATAGTGAAAAAAAAAAAACTCGATACTCGAACAAACGAGTAGCTCGAAACTCATGAGTTGGAATCATATGAGACAGACAAAGAACGAACTGAACATGAGTTAAGTCAAACGAATCGAGTTGTTCGAGTTTGACTCGTTGCGTATGGCAAAAGTTCGTACTTGTTCGATCAGCCTTAATACTTAACGGACATATGTTATTAAAATCTTGATATTGCTACACTGATGAACAACATGTATCAAACATTTTTCGTAAACAATATGTAGTATTAAAACAGGAACAGAATAATGACCCAAAGTTGATATCAGTCGATGCTCCACCAGCATTTAGGTCTCATTTTGACAGACGGTGTAATAAAAGGACCTTAATGGCAATTGGGATGAATTCTTGTGATGACGAAAATCCTTTTCAACCTTTTGCTATCGTTTGGTGAAAAAAAAAAAAACATATTTCAAATGTATTCAAAACGGTCTCTGCTCGGATCTGGTAATAATTAAAACTGACTTTCGAACATTTACTATGGATTAGTGTTAGACAAATTTCGGAAGTCAGTGCTGGTGATTTACAAATATTGAACCCAAGCCTGTGTCGTTGCATTTTTGAGAAAATATTCACTTGAAAAAAAAAAAACCACACGTTATCTATACTGTTAATATAAAATAGCTTACATGGAAATGGTTTGTAACGCTTTGGCGCAAAATATACTGAACCGATTTTAATAATTTGTTTTTTAAAATAACATATTTGTGCTGAAGACGATTATTGCATACTTGTTTTTTTAAAGTTAATTATTCGTTTTTTTTAGAATTAAGTTTTTGAAAATCCGAGCTGTGTGACCGCCTTCATTAACCTTTTATTATTCTGTTTTGGGCTAAAAGTTCTTTTTTGGTTTTTCACCGTCTTTACGTTCTGTGTGACTTTTGTTTCAACGTTGATTCTCACAACCGTCTACGTTAACCTAAGGTAGCCAAACTCTGATTTAATCACAAAATTAAAGTGCAATTTGTCAACAGTAGATTACATCACAGCGGAAAAGATAATTAAAAACGAAAAAAATCAAATCAATACAATAAATATTTAGGTAATAAATTCAAACAAATAAAAAATGAAAGTGATTCATTGCCAAAGGTTGTCATATGCGCGTCTTTTATTTATTTTGTATTTGCAGTTATAATGCTGGAATATTTAATTAAGCTTGGAGTGCAAAAATTAGTAAAAGATACATAGCACCTGTCTGTTGTCTTTCTGCCTGCATAAAAGCCTAATAAAATACAAAAAAAAAAAAATTAAAATTTTAAAACTTTCACGCATTAATGTGTCAGCGAAGAAAAAAAAAGTTTAATTGAAAAACTACAACAATAATGGCTAATACAAATTATAACTTTATTATTTACATGTGAGTAATTTTACTACAGATGGGGTATATGACGGCGCGTCATCATCAACACATCAAACGCTTGAATTTGTCAAACGGAATGACAACGCATGCAGCCAGCATGGGGTTGGAGAAACCAAATGGACAAATGCACAGGCACGCTGGAAAGGCTTTTCCCAATTGCTTTTATTTTGTTTGTTTTAAGTGAGCGCTTGTGCATTTTTAATTGTGCCTGCGTTTCAGTAATAAAAATATTAACACGCACGCATGCGCAATTTAAAAACGAGGCGACGAGCAGCGAAATCGGTGCTAACAATGACAATAAATGTGTGAGATATCAAATTGGTGTGGGGTAAGCAGCTAAATGATTTTGATTTTCCCGCCAAATGCTGGTTGAAATTGTTATAGTAAATATAATAAATGATACAAAATTAATTTGATATTCGCTTTTCAGTTATTAGGTCAGTTTTCTTAAGAAAAGAATGACGATAAATTATAGCAAACACAAAATGAAAAGAAAAAAAAACATGAATAATCGACAATTGGCACATTTTTCATAACCAAAATCGAATTTTTATGAAACTCTTTTGGGAACACCTATATAGCCACCCCAGAAAACTCGACCTAAGTGAAAACAAAAAATCACCCAAAAGTTCTATATGAAAAGCATCGAATTTAAATCTTTGTAACATATTAAGGCAAATGTGCATCATATATTTACACCGCTATTTCTATATCTTTACTATTTATATAAAATTGCTTACATGGAAATGGTTTGTAACGCTTTGGAGCAAAATATACTTAGCCGATTTTAGTAATTTATTTTTTAAAACAACACATTTGTGCTATAGTAGGTTATTGCATATCTATTTTGTTTATTTTCAAAGTTAGTTATACTTTTTTTAGGTTTAACTTTTTTTTAAGGTTTTGTAACATTCTACATTCAACAATGATTTTAAAAAATTAATATTTTCATAAAAACAAATTTTTTCCACATATGTAACATATGCATAAATTTAGCTTACGAATTACGTTTGTTATTTATGCCATAATTATTTAATTGTATAACAAGAACTTGCGTATAAAAACTGTAATTTTCAACACTTCCTTGAAGTTGGAATTAATGCATTTTACATTTATTTATTACTTTCTTGCAACACTTGGCAATATCGTTTAAACAAATCAAAAATAAATTTCATTACATTTGCGCCGCTATTGCGGAAATGGTAGGCTTCCATGCCCAATGCAAGATTTTCACAGCTAATTTTTGATTTCCTCAGGCAACTGTTCTTTGACAAGATGAATAACTGTTGGTGAAACACACAAGATAAATCAACGCTGCGAGAATTATGATAAAGAAAATACTTCCTAACATAACACTTTCACATTTGCATTCTATAATGCTCGTACTAAGGCCGGAATAATGCGCAGTACCGCACGCACGCATGCGCACCGCATTGCAGAGTGACCGCAGCCAATTGCTATGCTATGACGTGTGTGTGCGAAATTGTATAAGCTATCAATGGGCAATAAAGTAATCATCACAATATCTTCCTGTTTAGTATTGCAGTTAAAAATTTAAATTAAAAATTTTACTAAGAGTTGCAGAAATCAGGAAGAGATTCTTTTACTTTTACTGCTGTAGCTGTTGTTTTAGAAACAACGAAAAAATTTGCCATTATGTGCTGTATTTGAAGAAAGATGTTGGTTCTGGAGGAGCTAGATATAGCCAGATGAATCTTATGGATGACTTTTATAGGGCACTGAGTTGAAATTTTTCGGTAATATTGAGCGGTGAAAAAAGTTCTTCTGAAATTTCAATGCAGAAGTACTGTGGCTTGCGAAGTTGGTGTTGGACATACCATGGAATAGAAACAGTGGGACGCAACGGAAAGCCAAGCATATCAGAGGATGAACGAGGGTTTCTTATACTTTTCACTATTGAAGTAAAGTTGAAAATATTATTTCAAATACTTACTTTTAAGATTTAACATGAATTTAAAGTTGTTTGTGTTAAAAATAAACGGAAAAAATTATATTTTTACTATTTTCAACTTTAAAATTTTCGGTCTGAAATCAAAAATAAAATTTGCAATGACATTTTGCTCTGAATGTATTACAATGGGCGTATTGGGAAGATGGATTTAAAGTTTCCTGACTAATAGCGCATGATAATTTTCAGTGAAAATATGCAAAAATATGGGTGAATATTGATGAGTCTGCATATGTTCATTAAACATAAGTCTTTAAAAAAATTATAAAAAATTTGTTTTATCTTTAATATTATTTAATAGAGCAGTGGAAAATTTCATTTATATTTTTTTCAAATTTTCTTTATACAAAAAAATGATAAAAAGTTCATAAATTGACAGCATCATCAATCATATGTTGCTGCAGTTAAAAACACTTAACGAAACATTAGAGATTATTAATGTAGATCATCGCTGTGAATACATTTTTCATAATTTAGTACAAATATCTGTAGTTCACATGCAGGACAGAAAAAAAAAAATTATGGAAATTTATGCATGCCGGAAAAAATTTTAAGTGTCACTTATGTGTAAAAAATTGCGAAGATTAGAAGTGAAAATGATTACACTTTTTTTTGCGCAGCAGTAGCTGTAGCTTTTTAAGATCATAACGTTTGTACTTGGATGAACATTAACATAGTGATCGCGTTTTGAAAAGTAAACCATAACAGTAAAATAAAAAAAAAAAACTAATTTCTAATGTACAAATACAACAAAGCTTCGTATAGTCGCCGAAATGTTGTAAAATTTGATGTAAATATGTCGGTTACTATAAACTTTAATACTTATATTAAATGAAACTCGACGTGATTGGATCAGTGGGCGTGGCACCACCCATTTTAACAAAAAGCGTTACTTTGAGTGAACTATTTAGTATCAAATGTAACGTAGGTAATGTGTTTGCTTTAAGGTATATCTGAATCACAAGTGTGCGAAATAGCACCAGTGGGCGTGGCACCACCCATAGAAGCAAAATGCCTGAAGTGACACATGTATGTACTTATGTAGAAAAATTTCCGAGCAGTTGAACTAAAATTTCGCGTGAGAATATTGTTCATAAAAAGCTATATCTAATTGGGCTGAATTTTACCAGATGGGTATGTCACCCCTCTTAATTTTATGACTAGTATATTACGGCATATCTTGCAGACTATACAAGCTTTTGTAATAAAATTTGACATGCGGATGCCGCTCACAAATATTTTTCATTTAACAAAAAAAAAAAATTGGAAAAGTGGGCGCGTAATTTTTCGATCTTTTAATTAATTTTTTTAACATTTTTTGACTTTTCCAATTTTTTTTCAACTTTTTTCAACATTTTCCATATTTTTTTTAGCTGTTTCAAACTCTTTTTTAATTATTTTCAATATTTTTAAGACTTTTTCAACGATTCTCAAATATTCTAACATTTTTCAACCTCTATACATTTTCTTACATCTTTTCGATATTTCCATCCTTTTTCAACATTTTTCAACCTTTTTGGACTTTTTCAGCCAATTTCAAATTCGTCAACAATTTTCAACTTATTCGGATGTTTCAACCTTATTAAATATATAAGAAAATATTCTGATTCTGTCAACTTCTTTCAATATTTTTCATGTGTTGTCGACTTTTTTAAACTCTTTCAACTTTCACTATACACAATTATCTGGATGGGAACAAATAAGTCTCATTTTGAGTCCGTCTCAGGGTTGTTTGATGATAGTACTTGATAATGTTCTTGGCAGAGTCTAAAAATCTAAAAATCGTGGCATTCAATGAATTTTCAGCGAGCATTTGAAGCTCAAAGTTTTTGAATCTTAACCAAATTCTGAAAATTTGATGACCAAGGTCGAATCGCACACCAAATGCCATCAAGGTCCGATTTCCATTTAAAATAAATACAAGCATTAAGGTGGAACCCTCTGGACCGCAGAACGTGGCCAACCTAAATCATCGTTGGTGGCAGGAAGTAAGTGAAATGCTGGAGAAAATCGAAGGCACGAGTTACCTAACGCGCACGTTGGAAAAGTTACGTGGAGCCCTATTGCTCCGTAAGGAGATAAAGGACAGTACAGAGATATACATAGTTATAAATGGACAAACTTTTACGGAAAACGAACAACAAAAAATCGTTTAAGAAAACTTAAAAATTGGGGCATAAGAAGGTGAAAAAAAAAACTCCCAAGGATATAGTAAAATGGCATGAGTATCAAAGGAAAAATCGAAGAAGTCCTCGAGAAGTCATCGCTTAAAATTTGATGATCTTTTTACTAAGGGTGTATTTAACTTCCTCAAATTTCCTAAGACAAAATCTTATTAAGAAAAAATTGCTGCAGCAATTTTATTTTAACTATTTCTTTCAAAATAAACAAAAAATTCAAGGTAAAGGCAATAAAATTTCGCTCGTTATGGGAAAAAAAAACTAATTCGAATTTTTAAATGTTGTCATTTGAATTGTACATAAAAGTAGGTACTATGTACAGCATTTTATTAAAATTTGCTATTACGCAGCAAAATTTAATTGTTGTCATAATCACAAGACACCCAAAATTAAATTAAAATGGTAAAACGGCACCATTTAAATGGTCAAGAAACTGCACCAATAAAAATTTTAATAGCACACAGTGGAAGGTTACTTTTTAATTAATTTAAAACATGTTTTAATTATTTGCACGCATTTAAAATATAATGCTTATAAGAAACTATTTTAATAACATTGTTGTTATCTTACGTAATTGACAATTCAAAGAAGCTTTCGGTCAGGAAACCACTATTGAACCCATTGTGCGGCGGCGGAAAACGCCGAGGCTTTTGGAATTTGTTTATTTTATATGTATGTTTTTTTGGCTTTGTTATTATTAAAATGCAATTGATTATAATCCAGACTTGGGTATTATTGGATTACATTTTATTCAATTACAATTACAAGTAATCATTCAATTGTAATTGAAAAAAGAAATTAAAAGTAATTGTAATGGACGTAAGTACGTCCCGTCGTTTTTTTTTTATAATGAAATTACTCCCTTAACGTCTCATTCTATATGCTCTCTTCAAAAGTAACAAAAAAAAAAGTCAATTGATAGAAAGTTTGTACTTTGAACTTCGAATCCAAATACAAACGCTACAAATGAGAGAAAAAACAACGATTACAGCACAGAATTCAAGAAGCACATACGCATTAGCAACAAAAAACCAAACGAAACTTTTTGTGTGAGGTTTTGCGAAAACTTAATCCTAAAAAAAAGGTTATTAAGCTTTAAAAATTAAAAAAATAAGTATGCAATAACCTTTTTTGGCACAAAAATTTTGTTTTAAAAATTAAATTGTGAAAATCGGTTTAGTAAATTTTGCGCTAAATCGTTACAAAGGATATTTAACTTTAAAACTCAAAACCATAAGTATGCAGTAATCTTTCTTTGTTTAAATACGTTACTTTAAAAAAGAAATTATTAAAATCATTTTAGTATATTTTGCGTTAAAGCGTTACAAGGGATATTTAGCTTTAAAAACTCAAAACAATAAGTATGCAATAATCTTTTTTAGCTTAAATATGTTGTTTTAAAAATGAAATTATTAAAATCGGTTCAGTATATTTTGCGCTAAAGCGTTACAAACCATTTCCATGTAAGCAATTTCATATAAATAGTATAGATGAATGTCAAACATTAAGTTCAAAATACCGAATTCTGAAGAGACTTTTAAAGCAGGGTTGATAAGTTTATTATTATCTTATACTTTACAGCCAGCACTGCAGCTACATAATATACAAATTGGTTTAAAATGAAACAATAAATATGCATATCTTACATAAATTAAAATTAAAATCAACAATTGATAATCAGAAAACAACAAGACTTTAATATTTACAGCTGTGAAATATTAAACCCAAAGTACAAGACTGGAAAAACAATGACAAATGAAGTAAAACAATTCCAAAACAATGCATGAGAACGTATGTAACAAACAGTTGGTATCTTACTATCTAACTGATAAATCTCTACTTTTGATGATAGTCTGCAGAAAAAAAAAAAAAAACAAAAACCGACAGTAAAAACATTGAAAATGAAACATACAATTAGAAAAAAAAAGTGAAATTCATTTGCAAACTTTTGGAACTCCGATTTTTTTTTTTTCAGCAACGGGTATGTTTTCATTTTCAGGTACAAATAAACAGCGTAGTAAGTAGCATAATGAGATTTTGAGGAGGAGCACGTGTAACGAAGACGATATAGAAAAGCGTCGTGTGAAGTTCGAATACAAATGTCATTGTTTAATTAGTTTATGTTGCTTGTAAGCCTGGTAAATCATAACAATTGCAGAGATCTACAAATGGAAAATGCTTCAGATAAAACATTTTGCAGTTCAAGTTTGCCATTTCAACTGAAAACTAACGATACGGTAAAAGAAGAGGTTGTTTTGAAAAAAAAAAAAAATACGGAAACAAAATATTTTGTAAATAAATCAAATAAAATGACCCCAATTATTTATTTTCTACAAAACAAAACTCATGAATTCTACTTAAAAAAACGAGCATCTTCCAATTGACCGTAAGTCACTGCCGTTTTTGAGGTCAACAACATCTCAACTGTTGTGATTTCGTTTATAAAAAGTAGCTAATTCACTGCTTTATATCTTTCTCATGTATCTTTAAGCTACTATTCTTGGTAATAATTAAAAAAAACGCTGTTTTGTACTGATTTACATATCAGTTGCATTCCCCACATTTTAAAGTTCGTGGTTCAGCTGCAGCCATTCTACTTGATAACTCATTTGCCATAACCCAATTAAATGATGATTCATACTTTCTTACCCCAATCCATTTCTTTTGAATGCCTTAATACTTTTAGTGTTTTTTTTTTCCACTTACCTTATGCTTTCTGCGTAATAAATGTGGCGCCCCACCTGGTGGCTGTAGCGGCACTGCTGGCTCTGGTGTTACCGTTTGTATGGGTCGCGGTGGTTTCAACGTTAATTTCTTCAGACTGGCTATGCGTTTATCGCACATCAATGACACATCGTCAATTCTTTGTAATACCTGTAATGTATGATAAAATGTGTGTTGAGAAAATGTTAATTTCATATGGCATTTTCTTATATAATTCTTTAGTAGTAAACATTTTCTTTGGCGCCACTACGAGTGGATATCTGTAAGGGTTTTTATACGCACATACTTCCACTGCTAGATGACAGTAGGTTCTACTGTCTGACAGACTTTGATTGTTGTAAAGTCCTTAGTAAAGTCGCAACATTTCAAATTAGTAATAAATAAACAATTTCATGGTATCTATCTTTTTGTTGGGAAAGTCTTTGTTTCAAAAATTATTTAACTCAGAGGCAGACGATTTTACTGCTGCTTTAGACAGAGGCTGCAAATTCAAGTTATTTCGTGCTGGAATGCGATAAATAACCCTTGACAAAATTATGCTCCGGGGCGAGCTGACAGCACGCGATTTATTGGGGTAGTTACTCTTTTTTTTCGTAAAAGTACGAAGGCCCTTGCACTATTTGTTTGGTAAATAGGTTTCAATCAAATGCTTTCATTTTTTGCAGAGCTTTAGTTTTTGGCATGCTGACCAAGAGTCTGAATCCTATTACAGGGTTTTGAGTTCTTGGCCAATAAAGGTCTCACTTTATGTACACTGGAATTTTAGGTTATAATTTTAAAGTATCCATGTCTCGAAAGCCAAACGATATTTATTTGATACTTTCAATATATTTTGATGTGCCCCCAAAGTCACGATTATGACGCCAAGATCTGACGATGGTTCTCAATAACACGTCAAAATAAATTAAATCGATATCTCGTTTGGCTTTCGAGTTAATACTTAGTATAATAGTATTGGCTCAACAATAGCACAAATCCTCTTAATTTTGCATAGAAACTATTGATTACTGAGATCAGAGGCGTGATATCACCAAAACCTTGGGGGGGGGGGGGGCCGCGAGAATTTAAATTACATATATTTTCAATTAATAGTACGAGGGCAATTTGAGAAGTTAGTGAATTTTTTAATTTTCCGCATAGTAACTTTAAATGCAATACTGATCCTGTCAACTACCATCTGTTAATAGACTACTGTTTCAGCTCGCTGTGACGCTTAGTTTGTGTTTGGCAGCCATTGACAGCAGACGATCTTGTGAATTTTTGCGAAAATGGAAAAAAGTTAATTTCGTGTGCTCATCAAGCATTATTTTTTTGCGCAAAAAAACCACCGGCCAAACCAAGATAAGGGTTGATAAATATTATGGGGACTCTGCACCATCGATTGGAATGATTCGCAAGTGATTTACTGAATTCCGATGCGGTCGTACAAGCACAAGTGACGCCGAACGTTCTGGACGCCCAAATGAGGTCACCACACCAGAAATGGTCACTAAAATTCCCTATATCGTGTTGGCCGATCGCAGAGTTAAAGTGTGCGAGATTGTTGAGACCGTAGGCGTCTCAGACAAACGGGTATGGAACATTTTGCGAAATCATTTGGATATGAAAAAATTATCCACAATATGAGTGCCGCGTTTGTTCACTCTCGACCATAAACGCGATCGCGTGGCTGATTCAAAGGCGTGGCAAAATTCTATGAATTGAAGTACGAATTGCTTCCTCATCCAGCATATTCTCCAGATTTGGCAACCAGCGACTATTTTCTGATTCCAAACCTAAAGAAATGGCTCGGCGAAAGAGATTTACCACCACAGAGACCTATTCTTAGAACCTTCCAAAAACGTATTTTTCGAATCCGATTAAAAATTGGAAGAACGTTGGACGAAGTGTATCGTCCTAAAAGGAGACTATATTGAGAAATAAAACGTTTTTTTTTTGCCTTGTTTCATTTTTCACGGAATTATCAAACGGTCCTAGTACATATGTGAAATAGTTGGTATATTAGTTAAGTAAGTCTTCTAAGAATTACAGGAATTTCAAAAATTGAAATTTTATTCAGTGTATAATTCTACCACGATTAGATAGATGTTTTGATTGAATCGATGTATTGAATAATAGTATCATATTCTTGCTGGGGCTATTGCCCGCCTTACCCAGTTGATGCCGCTGATTGAGATTTTAGAGTTCTTTTCTCAACTATGTATTCAATAGGACCATTATTGATCGTTTATAGAATATTTCTCCCAGAATGTGCCAAAAATAGAAAAACCGCTGAGAATTTTTTCAAAAAATCGTCATTTCCAGTCAAATGAAAATAATTAAGTTTCTCTTTTGATTGAAAAAAAAAATTAAATTTCGATTTTGAGAAATAAATCTGCTGATGAAGTTCATTCCTCATAATGGTACGAATCTACCCTATAGTTTTTAGCGAAAAAATTTAGATTTTTCAGAAAATCAACTATGCTTAGTTCAATAAAAAACCCCATGCTCCGCTAATTTTCAAGCATTTTCAAAGTTTCTTGAAGATTCTGAAATAGAATAAGAGGTTCTCAAAAGAGAAAAATTAATTATTTTGAAATCGGGGGAATACGTGCCATATTTGTTATTTCCTGATTATATATTTATTTGAAAGAGAGTTTTTATTTATTGGATGTTTTTCTATCAATTTTTTTTTTCCATTCATTTTGTACGAAGTTCCATTTCTTTAGTCAGGCAATTTTTTGTTTAATTTTTATCTAGGCCAAATTTTTTTTGAAGACATGTGTGAAACAGACAGACCTACTACATAACTAAACTAAAGCAAGTGGCAAAAAAAAGTAGCTAATACAAATAAACGCGACTCCACTAACGTAATGACTTATAGGCGAAATTAAGATGTCTGTGATGAATCGCAATAATAAAGAAATAAATTAGCATTTTTGGTTGATGATGTTGTTGCCATTGTTATTATGTATCTGCCTACTGTTTCGGATTATGTTAACAAACAATAAAATTATTTATTGTAATTTTCATATGGATATCTATCATACGCATTGTTCAATTTAATTGACTTTCTCAAAATATTGGACATTAGGTTAAACATTGTACACAATATTTATGAAAATGCAGAATTTATTTTGTGAAAGTGAAAAATAGAAACGTTGAAAACACTACAAATCGATCAAATGACGATGCAATGTATGAAAAAAAAAAGAGCATGCGCGCATGCGTGGTGCTATCATAGAGAAATACACTCTTACTTCTTACGCTGCTTTTGTTTGAAACATATCTACTGGATATCGGAAAATACCATCAAAATGCAATTAAACTGCAATTAGTTCAATATGTGCGCTACTGCAATTACTAAAAGTGTTCATGGCGCTTATGTTGCATCGCGCAAATGCAACATGAATTGTGTTGCGCGGCATTTTATGTTACGGTTATTGCAATTGAAGCCGTTTCAATGTTGCATTGTGTTAAATTGTCGTCACAAAAGCAAATTGCATTTTGATTTATTTACTAGATTTTTACAATTATGAGCTCTAGGCAGCTTTCTTAGGAAAAAAAATACTGCAAGCACAAATGACTTTGGTTTACATATTATACGCTTTCTGGCTGGATTAGTTATGTGGCTGCGCAGACTAATGCATTAAGTTTTAAGCAAAAAATAAGAAATTTGAAAAAACCATATAAAATGGCATTAAGTTCAAAGTTCGGACAGCTACAAAACAAAATAGCATAAGTTCTATGTTAAAGTTTAAGACTTATGCTGTTTTGAAAAGCCTCATTCAGCCTTTTTCTTGTGTCCCTTATGGGGCATTGTGACTCCAGAAAAATCTTCCAACTTGCACAATTAGTAGCGAAGGCCTTCAAATCTCTAATACATTTCCCTGAATCACGTATTTCATATTCTAAGGATCGTTTCTACGATGACTTAGGACGGCCGCATTTTCTACTAATACTACTACTGATGGTTTCTCTGCAATGCTTTCGTGAGCTTACTGAAAGGTATTTTTTTTTTGTGTGTACCTTCGATGAGCTCACCGATTAATTATACGATTTGCATTTGCGACTTCGTTTTGACTCGGCAAGAAAACTTACAACGAAGCGCCTGCAAGAAAACCAAAATGAGTTACAAAAACAAAGACAACAGAAAAAAAGATTTTTACTTTGCTATTTCTCACTCTTTGCTGTGGTTCTCAACAAATCTATGCAAAAAGAAAAATATATCAGGCTTAGAAATTCTCGCTCATCGGCTCAAAGGTCACTGATGATTGCATTTGACAATGGATAAAACTAGTGTCCCAAAATAAAATAATTTTTTCTTGAAATGGTAAAAAGTTAAGTTTTTTTTTGCGAAAAAGTTGATAACTTTTTTTTTTAGTCGTGAATACAAAATTAAGTTTTTTATGGAGAAAGCATGATTGTACCCGATTATATTGGGTAGAAGAATATGAATAATAACTTCTCATATTTATTTGAATTCTAACTTTTCTACATTAGTTTTTCAACAAGTTTTCCTAAGGACTCAAATGGCCCAAAATCAAATATTAAAAATTACACATTTTCATTGTAAAAAATAAGTTTCATAAGCGCCATGGAGCACTTTCTCACGAAATCTGAAGAACCTTTTTTTATGACATTTTTCCTTAATTCTGTACAAAATTAAGTTTTTTGATTTTGAGCGATATTTTTTCTTAGTTAACCCTATAAAAATGTCCATTTACACTTTATTTTGAAAATTTGTTTTTAATTTGTGGGCGTATTTTTATTTCCAAACTTTTTAGAAGACTTAACTTGCGTTAGACAATTTCGCCCGCACGTCATTTTGTTATGCAATTTCTTTAATAATTTCATTCAACTCCGCAACATTTTACAGTTCATTGCGCTCCGTCAAATTTTCTTTATTGGCAGGTAAAATTATTTATTGAATTTGGTTTTTTTTCGTTAGTCTATGGCTGTTGACATTTTATGCAATTCCTCTGAACCCAGCCTCATCTTCACTTAATCTAACTTTCACTTTTGCTAAATTAACATTTGTCTGCTGATATAAAAAGCTACAGTGGCGGCGGCGGCGGCGGTGGTGCCATCTATTAGGATATTGCGGCATCAAAAAAAGATGGGGTTGTTGTTGATGTATTGCTGTAATCGTCTGCAACATCCTTTACTGCATTGTTACCACAATGCTAAAAAAAAAAGTAATCGCCAAGACAGTTTTTAATATCGTGCGCAGTCAGTATCGTCAATGTTGCTTAATGTTCAATTTACCATCATAATGTTAAGTTTACCATAGGCTTGCCATAAACTTTTAAAATTTTTTTTTTTTGTTTTTGTTAAGAAAATTATGATTTTCCGACCTATAGCAAATTTCACATATATGACAAATTGAAATTCAGAGGGATTTGAAATGTCCCTTCCTCAATCACTTCTTAACGGCTGAAAAAATTTGAATGAAATTTGCTGAATAAATGGTATATGTGTAGAATAAGAACATAGGCTACTTTTATTTTGAAAAATTAATAGATTTTTTAGGCACAAA
The DNA here is from genome assembly GCA_949775025.1 of Tricholauxania praeusta. Lineage (NCBI taxonomy): Eukaryota > Metazoa > Arthropoda > Insecta > Diptera > Lauxaniidae > Tricholauxania > Tricholauxania praeusta. Next base: position 15,255,454 of record OX459031.1, on the reverse strand, counting down.
TTGCTTGCGCAAATAGAAGCAGTGAAGCAGTAATGTTGCTATGTTCTGCAGTTAAAAGCTGCCATAGCAAGACAATCGCATGCAAACACAACAAACCGGTTTATCACACCGGTTTTTGTATTTCTTAACAATTCAAATTTGTTTTGAAAAAATCAAAGCAAATAAAATATAATATTTACGGAAAAGAAACAACGTTGCTAACTTTGTATATGGAGATGTAAGGTGTCTTGCCTATTGACTGCATGCTTTGTATGTGGAGATGTAGGCAATTCGATAAACTCTACAGGCAATGTGCCTTTCGTTTGTTACACATTGTATATAGAGATGTAGCCAAACTGCCTACAAAACGGCCATCGCTTTGTAAAAAGAATTTACAGTTATGAGCGTTAATACCTACAATGAGTATTCATCGGTGTTGCTTATAACATATTTGCCGCTGGGATTGAAGCAGCACTCACGAACGCCGTTTCGGGTTAAGCTTCCCGGTAAGAAATTTTAAAATCTACGCGGGCTGTGCTGCGAGTTACAGCTAGTATATCAGCTAGCTATTTTTTTAAGAACAGTTTAAGATAAAAGAAAATATTTGTTTAAAAAATATTGAACTTATGGCAACCCTTGTCATCCTGCATATTCAAAATCAAATTCCCATGACGGTTTTGCTTTGTGCTGTTGTTGGCGTGTTTTTTTTTTGTTTGTTTTCTTGCTAACATCGTCATGGTAATTCCCAGCGACAGGAAGTTCAAGGCGCAAATATACAATAAACGATCATTTGGCTGATGGGTTGCGCATCCTCCAACCGCAATATACTGTACAATGATACTAACAAACAACGTACAAATAACTAAGCCGGCAAGACTTGTAAACATGAGCATGGGTTAATGGAGATTAGGTATCGTCTGTAAGTGATCTTCGTGCACATACAATGTATTGTATTTCGATATGGTGTATCGAAGTTGGAGTAGCTTAGCTGTTAGAGTATCTGATGCTCAATTTGAGGAAGTTCTAATTTCTGAGAAAGTCAAAAGCTTAGGCAGTTACCTTCTAAGAGGATGTTCTATTTGGGGTAGTCTTCTTATGTGAGGTAATATATTTGAATGAGGAAGCCTAATGGGTAATAGGTAGTATGACAACATATATTGACCTCTCACATACCTTTTATGGAGCGTTAAGTGAAGTATATATTTGAAGGTTTACTGTTGAGAGTTAGTTTACATCTTTAGCGATTTGAAGTCAGTGTTAGATAGCTCCTCAAGGTTGTTGAAAAACATCTGCACAAGTATTGTAAGCCTTAGTCTACCAAAGGCAGGACTGCCATATATTAAAAGTTCTCATTGGGGGAACTAGAAGAAGCAAAAGGGGGCAGCAACCCCAGGCACAATAGCTTGGGGGCGGCAAAACGTTACAAAACCGATGATATTTCTTTTATGAAATATTCCAAATTTTGTCCAAAGAAGGGGCGATAAATGGGTCGTTTAGCCCTAGGCGGAAATTTTCCTAGCTCTATCACTGAATGTTCAACAGTTTCTTCAACGTTTTCGTTGCGGCAGCGATATCTGTTATTCACCTAAATGCACATTCTATAAGGGAATAATCTCAAGATTTTGGGCAATTTTTTTAATGATAGTTCCTTCCTAATGAAATTTTCTTTTGAACCAAGAAAATATCGATACTTTTAACATCATACGATGCTTTAAGGCATCAATAACAACAATATGTACTTTAGTATTGACAACACCGTAGCATAAGTCATTCGTAAAGGTTGGTCACCCCCAAGCTACTAAGCTTATGATTGCAGACAGATGCTGGTGGCTGCTGCCTGACTGCATCGTATCTTTCGTTATTGTTGAGCTGACCTTTGGCTCACGCAAGTGCAAAACGTGATTCTGGACGTGAGCGCACACAAAAAAAACCAATAAGACCACAAGAAAAACTTGTTGCAAATCGTCGACAAAGTTTTTTTTTAATTGAAACAACATTTGCGTTGGTGCGCATGTGCAACGTGCACTATGAAGATGAAGATGCGCCTGCTATTTCAATGCTTCACAGTTTAGGTTTGGCCTTTGGCGCTGGAAATGGAAATGTCTTCCTGTGTATATTGATTTGAGGTTTTTTTTTACTTTATTATTTGCAAAAAAACTATTTGATATCACAACAGACGTAACGTGTAAGTGTAAATAATTGTATGTGCAACGGCAGCAGCAGCAGCAGGAGTTGTTAGCGTAGTCTGCTGTAAACCCACAAATGATTGCCAGTTTATGATTACGTCTAATGGGTGGCTATCTACTCGCAATGAAATGAAAGTGAAACCATTACTGGCTTCCAATTGTTTTCTATTCAAATTTGATGGGAAAATTTGATCAAACAGTGGAAAAAATGGTGAGTAGCTTTTGCTTGAAGAAAAAAAAGAAGAAAAAACAAGAGTTTGATCAGATTAGTTACTTATAATTGGTACCTGCAATAGATGGCAGAGGTCGGGTATTCATCCACAGCCAAAGCAAAAATAATGACAAAACGTTTTATGTTGATTGTTGATGACGCAAAGCAAATGTCGAAAGGGTCTTTGATTATTTTAGGATGCTTTTGAGACGCTTAGTCTTAAGATTTAATTTCTTCTGCAGATTGCGGTGAAACATTTGAAAAACCTTAACTTTGGAACAACTTCTTGTATTTGTTGCCAAATTTTCACAACATAATCTTTCTCGTTGAAGCCCATATTCATTGGTTTAATTTTTTTTTTTTAACAAAAATTACGATTTTTTAAAGATATCAAACATTGGCGCATTAAATGTTAATATACTACATCTATAGATTTAACCTTCAACTATAAAAGGACCTAACTTTGGTAGAAAAAATCATGCAGAAATGACTAAAAATCATTTTTAAGGTGGTAATTTTTGATAACTTACGATTGATGCTCCTCATATTAAGGCATAAATTTGACCAAAAATATTGATTTTGAAGTGTTTAATCCAGGGTCCGTAAATAATTGTTATTCACAATAATTGAGTTTAAAAAAATCACAATGGAAAGGACAAACCAAAATGTGAGTTTAAGTATACCGATGAATTTCTTTTGGCTAAAAGCGTAGATAGATTCATTTATGACATGATTTTTAATTTTGTGATTTTTATTTTAAAAATCAAAAATAATCGTTATTTTGAATTTCTAATTTTTTCAGTCAAAACTAATCGTAATTTTAGATTTTAATTTTTTTCAATCAAATATAATCGTTATTTTGGATTTCTCTTCTTCTAGATCTTTGATAATCGTTATTACAGATTTTTATATTTTTAGATGATATACATATGTATATATCCGCTATTTCCTATTCCTAACGCAACCCCGATTTAGTTCCTTTATTTTTTTTGTTTCAGCACCGAGCTATGAAGCTCGCAAATAGATTTTGTTTGGCATTCACTCTGCACTACACTCCGGCTTGTGCGAAGTCTTAAGATATTGTGCGATACTCTCCGACGGTTCCATTGTTGTTTGACACTTTTCGATGTCGTTCAATAAATTTCGATATTTTTGGACTCATCTATATTTTTAAACTTTTCAATGCTTATAGATAAATATATTTCAACTTTCTAGAAAGTTTTCGACTATTATCGATTTTCCGTTGCTTTTTAATAAGCTTTGAAATAAATCGATTTTTTTCGATATTTTTCGATAAGTTTCAGCTTTTCATGATTATTTCCTAAAGTTTTGGATTTAATCGAATTTTTAAATCGGTTTGAACTTTTATCGTTTTTTTTAATGTTTCTAATGGTTTTCGAATTTAAAGATATTTTTAAATTGTGCTCAATAGTTTTCAACCTTTTCGATGTTTTTCGATTTTTTGGATGTTTTTCGATTTTTTGGATGTTTTTTCGATTTTAATCGTATTTTTGGGCAGTTTTCGACTACTTTGATTTTTTTATCGAAAAAATCAAAGAAAGTCAAAGCTTTCGAAATATATCGATAAAAGTCTAAAGTTATCAAAAAAAAAAACGTTTAAAAAGTATGGCTTGGGATGGAAGAAATTAAAGTTTTTTTATTGTTTTTTTTTCTGCATTTATCTTAGAAATCTAAAGTTGCGATTAATTCTGATTTTAAAATAAAAAAGTTCATAGGCACAATCATTTTGTTCGAAAAAAAAAAGAAAATTAAAATAACAATTATTTTGGATCGACATAAATAAAATCCAAAATAACAATAAAAAAAACCATAAAGGCTTAAAAAATCGATTGAAATTGGCTCCATTCTTTATCAAATTTAAGCAAAATTTTTAGAAAAATGTTCTCTTTTTCGCGATGGCTTAAAAATTTTTATAAAATTCGACTACATCACTAAAAAAATTGTTGTTAATTAGATTTTCATTTATACTTGCTACAAATAAAAGAATTTATCACTTAGTACTGAGCTTTTGAACACCTGCCAGAGAAAACTTACGACAATGTCTTTGTATTTTTGTGTAAACATAGAAAATAACCATTTAATGCAACATTAAGTCATTTTAATAAGATGAAATTATTTTTGTCTGCCACTCAACACTTTTATTGCTCATCAAAATCATCAAAACAATCAACAAGCAGCATCTTCACAACATGCAGCATCAAAATCAATAAGTCAACGCAACAAAGATAAATATTGAATTTTATGCTGTTGAAAGTGAAAAGTGGAAAATTGCGTAAAAGCGCAACAAATCACGTGCAGCACGAATTAACGAAACATTAAAAAAAAAAATTACAGCAAAGTATACGCTGGAAAATTCACTAATCGGTATTTGGTAATCACTGGCAGCAATAAAGATGCATCAAATGCTGCTGCTGCTGCTGCTGCTGCTGCAGTAGTTGTTGCCGCTGCAAGCTCAAGTTCAAGTGCGCGCCGTTTAATGCAGCTATAAAAATGTCAAATTAATTTAATTCGAATATCATTAAAACATTGCAAATAAATACAGCAATAATCAACAGCATGGAAAATATTTAGCGTTTTATTGAATTTTCACTTCAAATCACATGATAATCAAATCATTAATATAACAAGAGACATCGATTAAATGCTGCAGCTGCTATGAAATTTTAAGACTGGATAAGTTGATTCACCTTTGACTTTGTGTACAAATGCAACTTTTTAGTTGTGCAATTGTTTTTAGTTTTGCAAAAATTTCCATATAATTCTGACCATAACTTTGATTTATAGCCGTAATTATTGCACAACACATCTCACGATCTGCACTATACTGAGGAATTTCTTGTTAAGCTCGTTATAAATCATAGTACGAGTGAATTATTAAAATAAACAATTAAACTTTGTACAAAATATTTTCATGGCATAAATTAAATAAGTTAGCACCTTAACTGAAGCAAGTAATCAGCTGATGTAGTAGATATTTGTAAGCGTAGTTTGTGTTAGAATCTTTTTTAGGCCTTAGTGCTTTAACACGCATAAGACCTTTATATAATTTAAATGTTTTTATTAAAATAATAAGAAACATTTAACAATTTGCCTTAAAATCTATCTTGAAATCTTATGCTAGGGGTTAAGTGTTTCAAATTACGCACTTTAAATGGTTTTCATACCCTACACTCAGTGTATGGTATATTCACTTTGTTATTCCGTTTGCAACCCATAGAAGAAGGCGTGACAGAAATAGAAAGATCCATATATTTTTGATCAGCATCACCACCTGAGACGATTCAGCCATGTCTGTTGGTTTGTCAAGATTCTTGGGATTGAAAATGTGCAAAATCGGTTCACGGACACGCCTACCGCCCATACAAATGAAACGCTATATTGAGAGAGTTATTTGATGTAGTGTATTCAAATTTTACACAAATACTCAGAATAACTTGGGGAAACTCGGGTCAAAAAGATGCTTAATTTTGCTAGGAGGGCGTGGCACTTCATATGCAAGCAAAAACTTTAAGAAACTATAGTGAGAGTATTATTTAAGGTAATGGAATCAAATTTCACACAAATACAAAAAAATGATTTGGCATAGAATCACATAAATAAGTGGGCGTGTCACCTCTAATAAGAGCATAAGCTTCAGAAGGTTACAAAGAGAGCAAATATTAAATTAAGTTAAGTTGCCAAATTTAATGCGGATATGTTTAGTCAAACCGTCCAGCACATAGTGTGGTGGAGAACGCATGGAACGCCCCTTTACAACATACTATAGTAGCACCATTCATTGATTTCTGCAAATAACATACACTTTCTAATGGTATGCAATTTTTGGAATAGAACTCTGTTTCTGAAATAACTCCGAGGAACGTTTAGATTTGTATGGGCGGCAGGCGAGTTCGTGACCAAATTTCATAAGGCACAATTAAAGATGTTATTACTGTACCAAATTTCACCAAAATATCCATTTTCATTTTCGCGCAATCGTGATTTCCGCAGACAGGCAGAGAAATTTGATATCCCGAGAAATTATTTCGGTTTATTTTTTATTTAATTTTTGGGCTGTGGGCTGAACTTTTTTTTTTGTTCTTGGACGATATATCAGTATCACTTTAATTTGGACGTTTTTCACTTTTGTGGATTACACAGGACCACAAAAAAAAAAGTCCTGTAGTTGGAAGATGAGGTACCATGCGATATGTATTTTGGCGTCCTAAACACAAATCCGAGGTCAGAATTTTTCCATCACCCTCAGATTTAGATATAACCTCAAAATTACACTTTAAAATACGTTAAAAATAAAGTCCATCAAAAAAAAAAAGAATCAATATCCAGAAGGTAACCCTTACTTATATTACGTATCTAGCTGCCCAATTTTCCCCCAGCACCCCCATTTACCCCCAAAGGTTTAAGAACTCCCAGTTTCAAGGTTACTGACATAATTTTACATCTTTCCAGTCGAATTGTGTATAACCCAAAAGAAAAATCTTGAAGAATTTAATATTCCATTTGTACAAAATGTTCCAATTGATTTTTGTTGAATTTTCTCAATTCTTGGAAAAAGGCATTTTGCTTTCTTTATTTTTAAAGACTGAGAAACGTTTATTTTTTTTAAATTTAATTGTGCTATTAAAGCTTCAAGGCAACGCAAACGCAATAAAATACAAGATATCATAAAGTTTTTTTTTTACATACTCGTACAATACATACATCTTTCATTATATAAACTGTGCAAAAAGATTACGCATTTACTAGAACAATTGCATAAAACCACAGTTAGGTGCTGAAATTTATTAATGATTTTTATGCTTTATTAATCTAAAAAATGTGTCAGTCGAAAGACAGCTATGATAAATGCAAAAAAAAGAGATGCAAAAATCACAACAACGATTAAAAAATTCAATTTCAGAAGAAAAAAAAAAACCAGCAAACAGCATCAATATGCGAATGAGGTTTATTACCACAAGGATATCCAGAAAAATAAACTTGTAGTGCAACAAAATTACCAAAGCGGGAAAAATGTGTGCCAAAAGAACACGAAATTCATTAAAAAAAAAATTAAAAAGCAAATAACTCAAACGAAAAACTTGTCTTCCTGACCTATTTCGAAGATATCGTACAAGGCAACAAACCAGTCAGAGACATTTGACATGGAATAAATAGTATGCTGAAAAAAAAAAACCTTGAATAGCTAAAATTGAAAAAGAAATGGTAGAGGTACAGAGTTCAAAAGAGAAATTGATGTTAAAATCAATTAAGGAATTACCGATGAATAGTGTAAAATCTAATTTTAATAATTTTGTTTCAATACTCATATTTTTAATAACAAATAAAATTAAATAAGTAGCAAAAGCCAATTATGCAACGGTATAGAAGCCTCATTTCACCACGCAATCCATGGTGTTAATATCTTGATACTAGAGGTGTACACTATTGAGTGTAATGCCTATGGAAAAGTATCGTTAGCAAAAGTAGATTGAAGACAAGTTGTTTATTTGCTTGCTGGCTGCCTGCTTTGTATATGGAGCTGTAGGCAGTATGCTTTCTGGCTGCTTGCTTTGTATATGGAGATGTAAGAGGTCTTGCCTGTTGGCTGCGTGCTTTGTCTGTGTAGATGTAGGCAACTCGCTAAACAATACGGGCACTTAGTAAGCGATGTTTTAAGGCATTCTGCCTTTCTTTTGTTACACATTGTATATACAGATGTAGGCAAGGTGCCTACAAAGCGGCCATCCTTTTGTAAAAAGAATTTACAATTATGGCTGGAGTTGTAATGAGTATAACTATTCATCGATGTTGTTTATATTTGCCACTGGGATATAAATAAATTAACAGTTTTGAATAGGTCGAAAAACGTTGAGAAAATTGAATGTTGAACAAATCAAAAAATGCTGAAAATATACGATATTTTAAAAAATACATAAATTTTTGGAATGTTGAAAATGTTTGAGAAACTCAAAAATTTTTAAAATAGACGAAAAATGTTAAAATCTCGAAGAAATCTGCATAAGTAGAAAAATTTTTAAAAAATATCAATATATCAAAAAATTTTGTAATAGTCGACAAATATTAAATATGTTGAAAAACACGAAAATGTAAAAAATTTTGGCAAAGTTCAATTATGTTGAAAAAGTCGAAGAATGTTGAACAAATCGAAAGAAAAAGAAGTCGATTGTATTCGAAAATGTTGAAAAATTCGAAAAGTTTTGAAAAATACGGATATATCAAAATAAGCCCATATTTTTGAATGAGTTGCGAAATTGTAAAAAGTCCAAATACGCTGAGCAAATCGAATAATGCCGAAGAAGTTGAAAAATGTTGAGAAACACGAAAAATGTTGCTTAAGTTGAAAAAATGTTTAGAGTCGAAAAATGTTCAAAAAGTCGAAAAGTCGAGGGTGTTGAGAAATGTTAAAAAATATATTAATGTGGAGAGTATTGAAACAGAACACAGAAAGTATTGAAAAATGTTGAAAATGTTGATAAAGTTGAAAATTGCCAAAAGTATCAAAAAATCAATATGAGTCTAAGATGCATCCCACTAGTAAATATGTCCCAACATCAAAAAGTATCAATTACCAAATGTATCGATTTATGAATAACTTCTTTCCACTCATTATCTTCTTGAATAGTAATGAAGAATTTCATATCGTAAGAAATCGCAAAAGCCGGTTCCCGTTCTATACGTAATTTCCCATGCAGAAATTTTAATCTTATGCATTATATAGAATTGTGTAACTCAGCAGGCACGCATGCAGCCAGACATCTTTTCCTTCATCATCTTCTTCTCCAGCGGACAATATGGAACCAGTTTGTATCTTTGCAGAAAATCGTTGGACAATTTATTGTATTGCAATTTTACTCGTACGAGTATTTCAATGCAATCAGCTAAAAATGTCGTTTCTTGCAAATCTGGTTATTGCATTTCTAATTCAAGAACCTGTCAGATGGTAAGCAAAAAAATCAAATCAACTTTGGACTCCTGTTTGCAAAATTGCAATGCGCGGCGTCAAACTTGTTGCATGTTGTAGGCCCACATGTTTGCTCAACGGCAATGTTGTCAAACATATCAGTGTTACCTTGTGGCAAGGTTAGCTAGTAGGCTTTAGCTAATGATATCCCATATTGCAGCAATTAACTCGCAAGCAATGGAGTTGCCTCATTTGCTTAGCAAATTCATTGGCTTTCATTTTATGGTTTTGACACATTTTAATAGCTAGTACTGATGTGATTGGGGTGTTTTTTTGTTATAAGTTTTTTTGCAGTTAGAAAGTTTGGTCATTTCCGGTCATTTTTTTCACGAACGGAAAATATGTCGTTTTGGTAGGATTTTTGGAATTTAGGACATGATGTGGTCTTTAAAAAGGATGAGATCCCAAGAGCTTTACGATTTTTAAATTTGTAGAATTAGGTAATTGTTTATTTTACTCAATAGGAGTGAAACACCAACTTCCAGTCTATATGACAAATTGACCTAGCGAGTTATCGGAAGAATCGAATAATAATGGATGGCATCGAAAAATATCAGACGACATCGAAAAATATTAAGAGATATCGAAAAGATTACAATAGTATGGACAGTAAATGGTTATATTCAGACGGGTATAGATAATCATATCGGAGAGTATTGTAGGGATTGGATAGTAAGGAAAATTATCGTAAGGAACAAATCATGACACATAAGATATCGGGAAGTACTAAATATCATCGGATGGAATCGGATATCGAAAAACATGAGCTACTCGAACGATATCGGATGATAACGTAAGATATCAGAAGGTATTAAAGAGTATAAAACCATGACATACAAGATATCGGAAAGAACTAAGTAACATCAGGAAAAGTTTCATGAAATCGAAAAACATCTGATACTCACGATATCGGATGATAACGTAAGATACGTATATCAGAAGGTATTTGAGAATATAAAATGACATCGGAATAGTATTGAATGACTTGATACGACATCGGGTAAAGCAGTTTCCAAGAACCTTTCGCGGTAGTTTGTGCTTTTCACTTCGATTTCATGACCTCTGTAGAGACAAATGACTTTTGGTAGCTGAGTGAGCATTAAAATGCTCTCATGTAAAACCAAACATGATCATCCTTCTTACTTAAATACTGTACAATGATGATTTACTTCTCAAAGAAGATGATGATTGAAATTTCATGAAAAAATTCTTATAAATCCTTTTAACTCCTTCGCTCTATTCAAAAGCACTTGTAAGGCTTAAGCTGGAGTTATTATTAAGTACTCAGAAGATGCTGTTTGAAGATACATATAGCATCGTGTACAATCCAGTGCTGCTTTCTGACATATGACGCTGAATTCGTTTCTTAATGATTTCTTGGATGTCTTGGATTTCTCGCAGTCCTTGGGCGTCTACTAAGAAAGCGTTTTTATGTTGCCAGTACCGTAGTAACGAAGTTCTAACAAACGAAGTTCTAGCCAAATAAAAGGCGATTGCATTCAGAGTCCTACGACATAAAACCCTCAACTATTTGCTCACTTACACTGAGTACAAGAGAGTGAAACACTACTTATTTCCGGCAAATTTTTCAAAAATATTCAAACATGTCGCACAATTTTGACATCTACTAATTCCACATAAAATACATACATTACGTTAACATTGCCTGAAGTGCGCAAAAACTCACACATTATGGTCAAGAACACCAATTCTAGAAAATAGATTTTTAATTGTCTCTAATAGAAGCCTTCGCTTCTTCTCTGATAAATAACAATTGAATGATAATAACTGACATGATTGTACCAATTATTGCAATATTTTTGTTGCAAGGAAAACAGCAGCAACAACAATTGCTGCACTGTCTGCCGTTACTCATCACATCAACTGAAGTTCAATCACCTTTGTTGATGCTGCAATAATACACAATTTATTAAATAATTTATTTATTTATTTGTAAATTAAACATCGGTGCACACAAGTCCGATTACATCAATGACAACATTTCGACGGGTTTTGTTGTTTACAAAAGTGCGCAAATGGGTTGATATTGTTGCTGCAACTGATGCTCTTGTTGCTGATTTTGGGCTTTTGCAACATTTAACGAGTCATAAGATTGCAAGTGGTTTAAATCCAAAACTCTTAAACAGATATACAATATATATATCATAGATATGAAAATGTTGCTTTACTGTGCGGTGACCAATTTGGATTCTACTCGCATTGATTTCACAGTTGATTTATGGTGCTATGTTTTGTTGTTGTTGTTGGCGTTGCTGCTGCTGCTGCTGCTCTTGTTGGCGTATGGTAGAGGAAATGATAATGGTGATGATATATTTAGTTAAAACAGCTAAACAGCTTTTTACGCAAATGGCATTGTTACACACAGATATGTGTATATAGATGTACTATTAAGTTTCGATTTTGCATTATTTTAGAAGAATTTTTCATTATGCTCGATCGCCAAAATAAAGTTTATTAAAATCCAAAAGAACCTTTTGCCTAGGAGTAAAATGTGTAGCGCTAAGGAGATATCAGATTTCAATTTCTAAGAAAAAATTACCCAAAAGATATTGAAATATTCATTGACCGAAAAGGTCTTAGAACAATATTGTCATATGATAAATTGCTATTTAAATTTTAGGAAATTTTTTGTTAGGAAAAATAGGCAAAAATGTTTCATATGAAATCATTCTGAACTGTTTCTGAAACGTTCCAGATTCAATGTTTCCTGAACTTATAAGCAAAATTTTTAACATGTGCTCAATATGAAGTGTTTTTGGAAGGTTCCTGATTTCAAGTTTACTTTATTCTCTTTTAATCCTTTGCTACAAAGTTGGAGAAAGGAATTTGCAAGCAACGTCAAAAATTTTTCCTCAAGAATTATTGCCGATAGCTCATTTTCCATTGAGTTTTTAGTCATTCCCAAAAATCTTCTACGATTACTAAACAGGGAATTGGAGAAAAATTTGGTGGGTTGTCTATTCATGACAGGCATATAAGAAACATCACAAAAAAGAGCTGCATTTAAGTATCAATGCAAGTGATGACAAAAGAAATCAAAAATCGGTAAGATGAAAATGAAAAAAAAAAAAATACTTCATAGTCCCGATGACGTAAAAAAGCGCAAGTGACGCAGAATAAATAAAAAAGTCCGAAGACGTCACAAAAAATGTTGTCAAACGTTTCAAATAAAATTAAAAGGCGCAAAATGACACATTGCAGGAAGGAATGTGAAGAATGAAAGAAACTTCATTCTGAAATGGAAATGAAAGACCTCTGAAATGTAACTGAAGATTTGTAAGATATCATTTGAATGATTTCTACAAGATTTACGAAACGTTAGATGTCGAGCGGGTATGTACTACATTTTTCTGTGAAATAAACCTTAAGCGTATTATCCTTTCGCTGTAATATGGGTTCTTAAGCTATTTAAATTCAAATGTAATCAGAATCAATCCACATGTGCTCGCCACTGTATGCCTTTACGATCATGTGTCACATATCATATCAGAAAGAATTGGGTATTACCCTCCAACAAAATTTGCGGAAACTTAAAAAAAAAAAATTTACTACAAAATTTTTGAAAATAAATCTTTCAGCATGTACATACATCTCGAAAAACCTAACATGCCATATATTTTTCCAACTGAATGTAATCTAGAAATTAATTTTAATCCCGGTATATTTACAAATACTTCCACACCCTCTTGCTCACTAGTGTGTCATACTATTCAATCAAGAAATCATAACCCAATTTCAGAAACCTTTGTTTAATAAACTTTCGGATAGTGTCAATCAGGATGGACTGAACTTCCTTAGCGACATCACAAGTTATTAAAAAGTGCATTAATTTTAGAGTGATTGAAGCTTATTTTACTAAAGACTACATTTGCAAAAAATTGTACATCATTAACCCTAGTGGGACGGATGGTGATACAGGTGTACCCCTCGATATTTGAAATTAAAATATCTCAGAATTCTTTTAAGTTAGAGGTCTGGTTCTTTCTGACAACTTCGGCCCATCATTTCTACGCATTATTAAGCTATTAGTATTATTTTACCTTTTTACTGCTCCGTTTAGGAGCAAGTTTTGCATACCTACCTCGTGGAAGCCTTGCAACTGTTCTTGCATTTTTTGAACAGTTTATATGAAAATAAATGGTGGTACACATGTACCACCGACCGGCTTCCACGAGGTAGGTATGCAAAACTTGCTCCTAGCCAGAGCATTAAAAAGGTAAAATAATACAAATAGCTTAATAATGCGTAGAAATGATGGGCCGAAGTTGTCAGAAAGAACCAGAATTATAACTTAAAAGAATTCTGTGATTTTTGATTTCAAATATCAAAGGTACACCTGATGGTGGATCCGTCCCACTAGGGTTGAACGCAAAAAGTCGGGCGAACTAAGTAGCTCGAATTTAATAATGAAATTCATTTTATAAGAGTATTTTTGTTATATATTTTGTAATATTTATATACATGTATGTATGTTATTGTATATTTAATGAAACGTTCAACTAATCTGCTAACTCATATATATGTTATTTTTCTTTTTAATATAACTTTCAACAAATCTGCTAATTCTTTCATCAAGGATTCAATGTTATTTTCATATAACTTTTCGGTCTATTAGTAATATCAAAGATTTTGCGGAGCACTACAAAATTTCGAATGATCTTAAAACGAGATAACTGGAATTCCCAAGCGCTTGTGAATATTTTTTTAATAAGGTTCTTTTTTGAGAATTTAAAATCTCGTGTTTAATAAAAACCTACAATCTTTTTTTAATATTATTATTATTTTTTTTGAGGAAGTTCGCACCACTAAGTAATTTGATAGAAATTTTTACTGAAGTCCCATTTTCTGTTCCAAATCATGTTTGTTGATAAGAATGAATATTTACTTTATTATTTTATTATTCAATTTAATATTAAATACAACTCACATTGAACTCTAAGCTTGTATTTTGAAGATAAAAATTCACAGATATTGGACTGGACCAACGTCTATTTGGACGTAACAAAATATCCATTTTGAACAAAGTTTTTTAAGATTTTTATAGTTTTTTATTTTAGTAAATGCGAATGAATACTACAATTTGATTTCATTTGAACACTTTTAAAGAATTTAACCGATAAGCGCTGAAATTCCAACATATTAACGCGTTACTGGATAAAAATATCAAACTTTTGTGTGAGGACAGACTGCAGATGTGAGTCAGTACCAGCTGGAAAAAGTAATAAAACACAAAGAAAATACAAAAAAAAAAAAATAAATAAATTACACCACTGACGAGTGTGTCGAGTACCGCACTCGATAAAATGAACTGACTGGCTGGCTGGCTGGCATTATTAATCAGCAGCAATCAGTGGATGCAATTTTTTTCTCTTCTAAATTTATATATACTGCACAAACGTATTCATAGTAAATTATATGAGATTGCTCTAAAAATGAGGGTGTACAGAGTGTGCAGAGCGTTGGGTTTATCATGAAGAAATGGTTAATAGAATAGTTTATAAATGCGACAGCAGCTTCCGATCTGAATTGATGTGATTTTTTTGCGAAATATAGCATTTTATTTAAATGCAAAAAGACTTAGAAAACACGCAGCACAGAGAGAAAGAACTACAAGTACTTAATTGATATTGATATAATCCTTCTTTTTTGGAAAATATTCCCCAAATTGAAATATAAATTCCACATAAAATTCGCTACAACGTCAATAAAATTAAATAGTTTACATTACAAACTCACCTGCGATACCAATGCTTTGGTTTCTGGCGTTGTGCTCTCTAAAAAGATTTTTTTAAATTCACTAGGACTAGACAATTTAAATTCCGAAGCAGATGCTATAAAAGTTTGAATTTCCTGCAGACTTTGCGCAGCAATTTCAGCTGATACTGAACATTTTTCGATGCGTTGCGATGCTAGCAATTCAACACCATTGGCACACCATTGATTAGCCTGAAAAGCGAAAGTTTCGATTTATTAGAGCTATTAAATTTTAAAAGAAAAATAACAAAAACCTTTTCAACTCTCTCCATTAGCTCACGATTTTTTGCGAGTATCTCTAAACGTTTGCTTACGCGCTCCGTAATAATATCGCAAACACGCTGCAGCTCATCACATTTAGGCTGCACAATCTCCCATGGATAAACACCACGTAGTCCAATTAATTGTTGTCCTGCTGTTATGATTTCAACGGCACGTTCCAGATCCACAAGTGAGTTTTGCTGAAAATCTTGTGTCTCCTGTATGAGCACATCGACGCGTACAACACTTTCACCAATTTCGGTCATTTCAGCAACACTTTTCAAATGAGCATCAAATATGGTCTAAAAAGATTTAATTAGAATGTATATAATAATTATATAGAGCTTATGTGCTTACCTGCAACTCTCTGAAATCGTGCTCAAAACGTCTTAATTCCAAACATTGTTGCAAACGGCTACGATGCGTTCGCCAGAATTCATCAAAACGTCTTTCGGTCTCTTCCAGTTGCACCAATAGTCTACGATAATCGCGACAATCATCATATTGTTGTGGTTTTTTTAATTTATTTGGTTGATGATAAACAATTTGATGTCGATTTATAATCCCTGCACTGGGTCTGCTTATTGTAGGTATTTTTTTTTTTGTTTTTTATGTTTTTAATTTCAAAATTTTATTGCAATTTGGGTGGGTGGTTTTTTGATTTATGATTTTTCATTCAATCATTTTTATTTTAGATTTTTTTTAAAGAGCACATAGAGAAAAAGAAAGAGACAACAATATCTTGATGAGCCATGAACGAGACATTGATATGAAGTTGTGGTTTTTAAAGTTTGAAAAATGCTTTTTCGAAAGATGACGTTATATTTTTAGTGATTTTGTGCATGTTTGAGAACGAAACAACAATAAATTAAAAAGCGTGTCAAAAAGTTGTGATGAAAGCGTGGTGCAGCATTATGTTATACATTGTGTCAAGGGTTCACTGTAAGTTTCAATAAGGATTCTTTTTACTTATGGTTATGCGAATCGCTGATGATAAAGTTTTCCTTTGATACACTTACAAAAAAATATTTCTAATTTTCTTATCTTCAGATTCGTTTAGTGAATTAGCAGTACATCTGACTGACTAAATTTTTTCCGTACGTTTAATAACTCGGTAAATGACTAAAGTGCCTAAGTTCACCAAAATTAACTTAAGAGTATATTTCCTAGATATTTTCCATTGAAAAGAAACATTTTCCACATGGATTTAAAGATATTCCATATACATAATGGGTGATTTTTTTGCTATTTGTTTTTTCAATGTAAATTTTTTGATACCTCACTCGTGATTCGTAACATGTGTCAACATCAAAAAAGCTCAGTAAGGTTTGCCATTTCAGCATGAGTAGAATAACAAATGAATATTACCAAAATTCGTACTCTGTGAGAAATGTCAAAATCCAATTTTTTATCGAAAAATTTTCTTCAGCGACGAAACTCATTTTTGGCTAAATGGGTACGTCAACAAACAGAATTGTCGAATATGGTCTGAAGAGCAGCCAGAGGCACAGTTCAAGAGCTACCAATGCACCCTGAAAAATGAGCCGGCGACATCATTGGACCGTAGTTTTTCAAAAATAATGAAAATCGCAACGTTAAAGTCAATGGAGCAAGGTACCGTGCGATGATTACCGACTTTTTTTTTTGCCCAAAATGGAAGAATCAGACTTGGTTGACAAGTGGTTTCAACAAGAAGATGCCACATCCCACACGGCACGCGATACCATGGACCTATTGAGAGCGAATTTGGTGAGCAATTAAAATCTCACGTTTTGGAGCCGTTCATTGGCTGCCAAGATCATGCGATTTGACCCCACTAAACTATTTTTTGTGGGGCTACGTCAAGTCGTCCCTCTTGTGTACAAGGACAAGCCAGCCACAATTGCAGCCCTGGAATACAACATTACAGCTGCCATTGGCGAGATACCAGCCGAAATGCTGAAAAAAGTATGCCAAAATCGGAGCTTACGGATGGATTATCTCAGGCATAGCCGCGGGCAACATTTACATAAAATAATCTTTAAAGAGTAAATGGCAGGAATTGATGTACCGCTCTAAATAATTATTTTATTCTTTATCGCAAATTTTCTGTTCGTTTTTCAATTTTCAAAAACCAAACGTTTAAAAAATCACCAATTATATGCAAAGGTTGATAGCAGGGTTAACAAGTGGCCGGAGGCTTGGTAGGTATTAAAAAAATTTGTACGAGTTTTGTGAGATGTACTTAAATTTGTTTTTTTTTTTCAAGTCAATATTTAAGTTCTCAACATTTTATGAACAATTTCTTTTTAAAAAAAAGTCAGCCACTTTTCCCATAAGATGTCATGGCTTAAGAAATTTTCCAGTAGGCAAAAGCAGAAAAAATTAAAGCTTTCGGAAAGTTTTCTTTAGTAAGGGGAAGTTTATTCTTCAAACCTACTTTCACAGTAGCCCTGCCAATTTTGCTTACAAATAGAAAGAAAAAATAAGGCCTGTTTAGATGATTAATGAATATGAACGAAATGGTATGGTTATAATTTACAGTGAAAAATCGATATCTAGTAATAAAGACACATTAAAAATTGATACCTACATATAAGATAAAATTTTGTTTGGTACAAGACTCCACTTAACTAATAGAGAATTATAAAAGAAAGTGATCATGAAAACAAATTTGGGAGCAGGTTTCTGAACTTCTAATTATGACTGTAGTACGAGCAGCTCTTTCCCGGGAGAGACTTTTCTCTTTTGCCTGCGGTGTTATTATATAGCAAATAATACTCCGGGAACATTACTGAGTTATAAAGAAAAAAACTTTATTTGTTTCGGCCTCCTATGAAAAAGTATTTAATTGGAATAGTCGTTAACACTCCAAATGGGCGTAAATATAAATGAAAACATACATATTATGTATGTAAGCATATTAACACTTTGAACACATGTCTTGTTAATGTTATTTTCGATATGTTAATGTTGTTTTGCGTGATTTGTATTGGTTTAAAATGATATTATTTTTGTATGGGTGTCATTCTCAGCTAAACTGAACTTGAAACAAACGCATGCATTGAACAATTACCTTTACTTTTTTCATAGAAAAACAAAAAATTTCAGGAACTTCGACTCTAATCGAAAAACGTCAATTTAAAGAACAACCAGAAAAACAACTATGCGAAGCAATATCTAAGAGTGGAGCAATTAAACTAATAACTTAAAAACTAACATTTTTTTGTAAACTTAAACGTGAATTTGTAAAAATATATCTAAGCTTGCATGCAATGAACTGAAGTTTGTTAAGAAAATAAAGCCTTCTTTTTGCATATAATGAAATGAAAATGACGTTGGTTTATTATTATTGGTAACGCGCAAAAAACTCATTTATAAGAGACACCACGAAAAGAAAATTAATTGGCAACTTTAAAAAATGTTAAAAATATTAGTTAAACAGAGAAATTCGTTATTACAAAACCAGTGCAGAGCTATATGTATAATTTCAAATAAAATAAATGAATTATGGAATATATAATATAAGGATAAATTGTTTGGTAGCGGAGTTTACATAGGTTTTTGCTTTGGGGAATTTTACGTTATAATAGAAAAGTATGTATAGTATGTAGAAAATTGTAATTGAAATTAAATACATTTTTGTTAGTACAGTAGACAGTAATAGAAGAATATGTTAGGAGTTTTAGTAAAATAAACTATAAAACGCTTTATATAAAGCCTATTTAAAAAGCATATATGTTTATACCGTTCAATGGCGCTAACGTTGCCGGTACGTTCTGAAAATTCTTTAATTTCATCATTGGATTTTATGTTGTTCAAAAGCATTTCTCCATGCCTGGCAGCAGCTAGTATTTCGTCCTGCAATACAAAAGTAAATTTAGCTAAGAACTTTCAAAAAACGCACACATTATAAAATAAGAACCTTTAAACGAGCATAATCATCACCCTGATCATCAAGCAATTTTTGTGTTGCTTCCACAGAATTTGGAAATTCAGTATCGTGTATTGCTTTTATGAAAATATCCAACTCTGCAGATACTTGATGGGTTAAACTGGAGAATTTTTCCAATGACTGAAAATCAAATTGTTTTGTTTGTTATTCGGAAACTTTAAAATCACAGTATGTAGGAAACAATTTATTACAATGCGCTGCTGTATCCATTCATGATGCGAATATATTAATCCGCCTCCCATATCAGCTGTCAGTTGGCTTTTGTCAATGTATTCATGCAAATCATTGAGCGCTGAACATATGACTAGACGAAAGCGATATTCATCTTTGGAAAATTTTGAGCTTACTTCGGAGATTGCTTTTTGAAATAGACCGGAGGGACGTAGCACGTAAACAACGTGTATAATGCCGGGAAAATAGATCTATAAATAAATTTAAATTAGTATCATTACATCGTTATTGTCAAATACAAAAATTCTACTTACTGAGATTCTTTGTAATACTGTTTTAACGGAGGTCCATTTATCCTTGCGCCGATCAATTATCAAATGGAAGCCAAGATCAGCGTCTTGCAGACTGTAAGAGAAAATACATATTTTTAATATTTTTCTAAGGTTATGTTTCAATAGATCAATAAATTTAAAAACTTTAAAGAAATATACTCAAAAAGTATACTCAAAATTAATAAAAAGTACCATTCAATAGCAATTTTCGATTGTACAAAAAAATTGAATTTTTTATACCCTACACCGAGGGTTAATTCACTTTGCCATTCCGTTCGTAACATATAGAAGGCGGCGTGGCAGGTAGGGAAAAGTGTATATATTCCTGATCAGTTTACGGGAAAATCAAAAAAGCTAATTCAATGAAATTAGCACACTCAGGTCACACCTTTTTGTAGGCATCTTGCTATTGAAAATGGGCGAAATCGGTGCACGGACACGCCTACCGCCCACACTTTATGTATATTTACCCAGGCCGTTTTTAAAAAAAGGTGTAGCGATTTTGATTAAACTTGGTGATTTGATGCACATGTGAACAAGATTAGGATTTGGCTAAGTTTAAAGTTTTCAAAGCTTCCTATAGGGGCGTGGCCCTAAATTTTAACCTTTATACCACCATATCTCGTAAGCCGTGCAAGATATTGTGGTAGAATTTGGTCAACGGATACATTTCAAATATATCTTAAATTGCGATAAAAGTAGGCGGAATTGTAGAAGTGGGCGTGGAACTTTCTTAAAATTTTCACAAACGATTTTCATAAAAATTTTGGAGATGATGCCGCCGAAAGCAGTCATTAATACAAGCTCAGCCACTTTACTGAAAAAACTCGTTGAAACGTTATGAGAACTATCAAAGTAATCGTTATGAAATTTAATAAGGCAGATATATTTACTTGCTAGAAGGTATGTTTTTACAAAAATTTGACGTAATGGAGCATATGGGCGTGGAACCTCCCATACAAGCAAATGTTATGGATTGTGTGCTATGAGAGTAATCTTCATAAAATTTGGCTAGGAGGTGTCGGCTACTAAGGGCTTTGAAATTAAATGAAAATTGACGGGATTGCAGTAGTGGGCGTGGAACCTCCTATATTACCATAAAGTTCTAATCGCTATATTAATTGAACTATTGCAGCAATTGGTATGAAATTTATTTTAGGTTGTTTACTTGCTATCATACTAAAATTTGGTTAAAGAGTGTTTCTTATGGTTTTTCACATATTATAAATTTTTTTTTAATTTTGGGGGCGACAAAATTTTATTGGCGTACGGGCGGCACATAACCTTAACCCGGCCCTGGTGTTACCGCTCTAAATTTTAAGGCTAATTACGGCATTTATCGCAAACTATATAATCTATTGGGCTAAGATTTGGTATGTGGATGCCAATGAAAAATATAATTTAGCAAACCGAACCCACGAGCGAAGTTAGTAAGGGGCGAAGTCCCCTAACACTATATTAAATATATTTGGAAATCCTTTGTTTATTTACTGAGCTCTTATCCATATTGGAAACAAACCTGTGCAACAGATGGATAAGTTTTAATTTCGACCAAAAAAGCTAAAAAAAGTGTACTATTTTACCAAATTCTTATCTTTTATCCATATTAATCTCCTTTTATGCAAAAAAAAAAAACATCAGGAACAAAACAAAACCTATCTATCAAAAAAAAATTGCTAGCAAAGCCAGCGATTGTTTTGCCATTTACAGCCGCCAAGCCTTTTACTAATCTCTGAACACAAAAAGAATCGCTAATCGAAAAAGAGCGTTTATCTATTGTAAATCGATAACAGTAATAGGGGCCTTTATCTCTTTAATGAACTTTATAGGTTCGCAGAATCTGAATCCGATGCGTGTTTATACGTACGCCCACCACTTCAAGATAAAAAAATAAAAATTATATGAATTTCTTCACTTTTATTTGTGGAGTGGGCGAACAGAACGGCTCATGTCCATGATGGGTCGTTTTGAATTTTTTGATAGAATTACACTAATTTTCAAGTAAGGCACTAGACGTCATTTTTTATTGATAGCTAAGTGAAGGTTTTCCTCTGATAAGTTCAGAGGCGTAATCAGTTCTTTGCGATTTCTGAACATTTTTAGAAACTGGACATGTGCCGTTCTGTTATATTATAATACTCGTATATATGGAAGTCTTGCGATCATATAGACCCATCATTTTTCTACCACATTAGAACTTTGAGATATTTCGTCTTAAAATCGGCAGTTGAAAAAAAATAAATAAATATTTAGTAAAAAATGGTTTTATCTCAAAATTCTGACATAATAGAGTTGTATTCTAGACTCAACAGTGCATTTTGATATACCACAGAAATCTTAGAAAATCTTTCCTAAACGTTACTTACGATGGCACAGAAGTTAGATATAAAATTAATTTTTGGTAATCAGTTTCTTCTAATGTTTGAAAATTATTATTATCTGGAAATATAATAAGCGGGCAACCATCCTGTGTTCTGCCACCTAAAAGAAAAGAGCAATTATTATAAGATAACTACACAAAGGTATCACAGCATACCTGTTATAATCGTATGTTGTGGATGTAACAAATCTGCTACATCACCAATATTCAGTACACCATCACCATTCATAGCTGCTGCAGGATTTATATGTTCCAAAAGGGAATTTATACTTTCCGATGGATGTCGCAATGTTGGCAATGCTTCTGTGCCATATGGAACTGTTGTATTTGGATTCGTGCACGACTGCTCTGTTGCTGCTGTTGTTGATGATGATGTAGTTGTTGTAGTTGATCCTGCTCCCGTTGAATTATTGCTACTTGCAGTCGACACTTGTTGCTGCAATGTCTGCGTAGTATTTATCACTGATTGATGGAACACGGTTTGTATTGAAGTGGCGCTATTTATGGAAGATTGTGATTCTAACATATGCTGATTTTGCAATTGCTGTGTTCGGTGTTGCGATGCGCTCATAACAATCGCTTGTGATTCAGCCAAAGCAGATTCGACGTCATTATCTGTAATGAAAGAGAGAGAGAAAGATAAAATAGATAATTTAGATAATAATGTGACAATGAAGGGTATAGGATTTGCTAATCATTTAATGGAAACCACACAAAAACAAAATGTATGTGATTTGACGGAGGGGGACGGGTCTGATGCTTGAGAAATTTGTTTTTAGAGTTTTAAGTACATCGAACCTATTTAATAACTTTTCAACCATTCTTCTTAAAAATTTTTTCCAAAATACAAAAAACAAAACCCTCACTAAACCAAATTACCAAACAGTCATTAAATTAAAAATACTCCAATAATTACATAATTTTATGGAACACACACACTTAAATGCAATTAACACATTCTCATTTATTATTGTTATTTTTTCACACTTTATTATTGCTGTTGGTTATTTAATTTGTTAAGAGATCTTCATGCTAAAGAACTTCATAAGTAGCATATATCTATGAATAGGTATTTAAGGGGGTATTCTATTTTACAATATTAGTTTCTTATTGTAAGAAAATGTTTCCTGATGTTTTTTAGTATCATAAAATGTTCACAGACAACAATGGGCTTGAAAAAGATCACTTCACTACCTGAACCAGTAGCTTGTTTTTCCGAACAACATTCAATGTAGATCATAAGTAAATAACAAATAAATCAGTTACTCAAAAAGTTCGCTAGCTTCTGAACTACATAAAAGACACCAAAGGCTCTATTCAGCAAAATCACAGCAACACTTTTCACTATGTATGTAAATGTCGAGTTTGAGCTGGAAAGCCGATCAGTAAACTATCTAAAGTTCAGAAAGTGAAAATTGAGAGTAAGTATTGCTTGCTGAACATAACTGGTGAAATGATATAGTGACCCATAAGACTATTGGCATATCAGTTGGGAATTATGCTGTATAACTTGAAACTATCTTTTAATAGCAGAGTTTGAAGCATCTAAGGCATTCCAACTTTCCATCTCTCTGATACCGAGAAATGATTTAAAGGGTGGCGCATGGAACACGCATTTGTCAGCATAGCACAAGCCCAACAAAAAAAAAACAGATGTTGCTCATATTCAAAGATCAGATCGGGGAGGCTCAAGAGCTTTTTGTGTGATATACAAAGCTTAATTTTTAATTTTTTTTTAAGATATCCTTGCTTAAAAGTGTGGAAAATGCTGTTTTAAGTTATATTTGAAGATATCGAGAAAGTTATGGTAAAATGCAGCTTTGTACAAATTTGACTTCCGACCATTGATGTCTTTTTTAGACATAAGTACTACAATATAGCTAAGGTGTTATTAATTCATAGAAGTGATACTTTCTATAGAGCTACGAAGTCTTTATGTCAATAAACGATATTTTGGAAAGCTAAAGTGCTATTAAACAGTAGAGAAAGGTTATTGTATAATAAACAAAATTAATAAAACGATTCCCTGTAAAGTGAGATAACCTCATATATAGTATGCTCCAAAATAGCGTTTTTTATGCTCTAATGCAAGGTTATTTCAAAATCTTAACGTGAAGGAAAAAAATTTGGAAATTACCTTTCATTTAGTATAAAAAATAGGTTGGAACCTTTGAACCTGTGCAGCTTGTACATTTTTCTACTGTGGAAAATTATGACTTTTAAATATATAACTGCCACTTTCGGATTCATGAAGACGGTCTCTTTTGAGATCATTCTCCAATACATTCCTAAGGATTTCTGGCACTTCACACTGAGTAAAAAGCTCTTAATATTTTGGTCAAAATATTTAGTGGCGCCCGGGATGAAGAAGGGAGTTTCCGCAACTAACTACTTTTCCGCGGGGATAATTTTTATTTAATAAAAAAAAAAAAAGGATATCAACTTTCGCATTCCAAAAACCCTAGCAAAATTATATATTTTATTTTTGACATTATAAGCCCTCATGGGACCAATAACTATTTTCCCGCCAAGCCGTTGCGCCCGGTGCAACCGCTACCTTCGCCACATACAGTAGGTACACTACTGAAAATATTCAGAAAGAAATGTTCTTTTAAATTTATTGTGACAATTCTGCAGGATGATGAAGAAGTTGCGAAAACATTTTATTTTTTAATGTGCAAAATTTCACATCGACTTACAGAGAAGATAATAAAAGTGTTTATCATACGATACAAACTGTGACGAAAATACGCGACATTTTTAATATGTTTCACACAGTAATAAAATTAACATGGAAAACAAATAAAATGCATGGAATATAAAGAAAAACGAAAACAAACAGATGCACAATGTTAAGAAAATTGAAAAATAAAAAAACGATCAGTTTTCTTTACAACCTTTTAATAACCCCTCAAACTATGTAAAGTGGGGTCTGAGATCAATTTAATTTTTTAAGGTATATTATGTCTTTATATATGTTAAGCGAAATTAAAGTTTGTAAATAGTTTTCTTAAGACTTGTGAATTGTTGTGAATAATAAATAAAGCACTTATTTTAAGACATGAAAAGTTTTATTTTGACTAATATACAAATCAGTTAAAGAACATGTTATAAAGATTATTAATTTAGAAACTAAATAGCGTAACAAAGCAGTAAAGGAGCGGCGTTTTTAAGGTCCTAAGGAACTAAATAAACTTTTAGGGAATACCAAAGTGATTTTATAAAATTTGCTGTGGTACACTATTACGTACATATCGAAATCAACTATAAAAAAAAATTTGATTGTTTTATAGGCCTTATAAAATTTAAGTTAAAATAGCAAATTTATATATAAAATTCAAAAGGTAGAGTATTTGATACATCAATAGTAAGGTTAACCCCTTAAAGCACAACTAAGAGCCTGATGATGTTTATGCAGAAAACTTCTTGTGTGTACTTAAGTCAAGTATTTTTGGCCAATGTTATTTTTGGATTTTTTTTAGCATCACCGGGAAATTCATAAATACTCGCATGGTATTTATAAAAATCTGACCCATTTTTACTATATGTGCGAGCATGAAGCGACTGCAGGTAGCAACGTTTTCCCACCAGGGATAAACACAAATATGTATAAACAATTACACCTCATATTTACACTTACCGATTGCATATGGAATTTCATTCATGAGGAAAGTGTGCAAACATTTCACAAGTAACACCCAAGAGAGAGCACTGAAAGAGGTTAATCGGTGGGTGTTTGTGTTAATGTAGCGCAAAACACTGATTGTAAACTGAGCGCATTTCAAGAAGCAACAAAATAAAAGAACAATAAAGTTTTTAGGTCACATTTATTGTATAAAATCACAACATTGAAAGAACTGCAAGAAAAACACAAAAAACTTAAAATGATAACCATGAAACGTGATAATTTCATTGTCATAACTTTACAATTGGAATGGGGAAGATGAAATTGATATTTTGATGTTTACAGTTTACTATTGACTATTGATAAGCAAATGTTTGTTTTTAAACATTTCATTTATTGAATTAATTTCTTAGCAATTAAAATTCTTTTTTTAGAGACAGAAGAATATGAAGATCATAACAATAGAAAATGGTTAACACAACATGAGAAAGTCTTTGATGAAATTATATAAATAAATAAATATCGAAAATTATAAGACTTACATGGGGGAAAATATAAATCAAACAACGCTAAAAGGCATCACTGTGACATTTGTCTTGAAATTATTAAATGCGTTCGCTTTAGGGCTTGCGCGTAGTGACTGAGACTGTCACTCTAGCCTCTCCTTGACATGAGTATGCGTAAAAATAATTTTAATATCTATTGGAAAAATGGAATAACAGCTTAAGTCGAGAAATATCACCCAAAACTAATGGAAAATTGGTCTTACCTCAAATTGACCTTAAGTTGATTTTAAATGTTCGGTTTTTGGATATATTTATATTCATATATTGTAGTTTACATATTGTAGTTTATATTCAAATTTAATCGTGGCACATAGTTGGCCAACTATTTAGTTGAACTATGCGTAGTCCCTCATGCCCTATTCTAGCACATAAACAGTGGACTGTCTATTATTGTTCACGTTTCTTATATCGGGGAGCTTGGTATACTATATTCATATTTTTGTTAGAAAGTAAAAACATTGATCTGTAAAGGTTTAAGTTTCAGCCCAGCATAGAGTTTCACCGTGTCATTTTTGATAGTATTTATTTTTTTACTGGAAAACTAGTAGACTTACAGAAAAAATGGTTTAAAGCTTTTTTACTTATTTTATAAATATAAATAAGAAAAAATAAAATATATTAAAAAATTCCTGGTACGATCTTAATAAAACCTCACTTATTTTATTAATAACGTCTTCTTTAAAAAACAAACCCGTGGAATAAATAAATATGATGATTTTTACGAGAGTTTATCCAATAATTCTTCAGAGCATATCCGAATAATTTCAAGTATGTATGTGAAATACTCTCTAAATAATCACTCTCTCAGCACAGCGTTCAAAAATGTTGCTTGCCACGCCTTTTTTAATCAAAATATGCTTAATTTTTGTCTGGGGCTAGTCCAAACCATTTGGGTATTTGTGTACAATATGATTGTTTTACCTATAATAATTCTTTCACGTATTTTCTTGGATGGGAGATGCCACGCCCCTTTGTCAAATTGCATCCAATTTTTTGTTCGGTTTTAGGCAAAACCATTTTATTTATTTATTTGAAATTTGGTACCATTAACTCACATAATTCTCTCAGTACAACTGTATGAAGTTAATGCTCGTATGGTATTAGCCACGCCCTGTTGTCGAAATTTATGTTATTTTCCTATAGAGCTTGTTCGAATCGTTCGTATTATTTGTGCTTAAATGATTCCTTCAATATAGCGCTTAAAAGTTTTGCCCTCTTGTGAAAATACCCCTACATCGTGCCGGGTAGTAGTTTGAATATATTTGGTGTATTCTTGTAAAATTTCATTGCTAATGCCGGCGACTTCGAAGTTATTTCGGTTACTTTTAAACATAAAAGTACCGGGCAATTTTAGCAATTTTAAAACTTAAATATTTTCATATTTAACAGGAATATCGTGATAATTTTAATTGGAGATTGAGACCAAGCGTCTATGAATTAACTCTAAATAAATTTGATTGAAATTGATTAAGCAGTTTTTGCGTGATATGCGAACATCGAAAACAGCTATCATTTTATTTATATAGATAACATTCTCAGTACAGCGTTTGAAAAGTTTTATTTGTATGCGCGATAGGCGTGTTTGGCAACAGATTTTCCAAATTTTTATTTCACAAGTTATGCCCGAAGTTTTAGACTGCACCCAAAATTTGATTGAATTAACATGCTTGGTTTTCCTGTTATCATGAGATTTCGAAATGAAAACCGACAGACAGACGGACATAGCTAAATTAACTCATGAGTTATCATAGATCAAGTATATAAATACTTTTCTACACCAGCCACGCGTTCTTTTAAGCATTACAAACGAAATAACAAAACGAATTCATATACTCCTGAGTGTAGGGTACAAAAAGAGAAAGAGTCTACCGGACTTAAGAGTTTAAATTTTTGAGTATAATGCGGCAAAGGCATTAATCAATCAGCGGTTGGTGATTAATGATTATGAATACTACATAATTATGCGAATAATAGTGCCGCACACTCATACGCAACTTAATTGATTCAAATTAATATTTAATATGGGAAATATTTGTGGTAGGAATCAACAGTAAAAAAGTTTAAATTTTATGAATGAAAATTTACATTTAAAATGTGATAGTACTACAATATCATCCATTTTTAGGTAAAAGGTGTAAATAATAGCCGTAAAGACTTTTAAAGCCTAAAATTTTGTAAATGGCATGAAATCATGATTTTAGGATAGCTTAAAATATTTTTATTAGCAATCATTCAATATACTCTTATCTAATGGCGCCACTGCAAGCAGCATGTGCTGCAACTTTAATAATGACCAAATTCTGCAATACTGCACAGCATATACCACATTAATTAACAATGCAATAAAAAAAAAATGATAACTAATCAGAATTGCAAATACAGAAATTTGTAATTAAATATTTCAAAAATTTATTTTGCTTTGCAAAAAGTAACATTTTTTCACAATGCAGTAAACAGAAAACGAGTCACTGTTTTGCCCATAAAAACCTAGTACCTACACGACTAATTACCTGCAAATGTATCCGCATTTGTGCATTGTCTTAACACATGGGTACAAAGGTCTCTCATATGAGATGAGAATTTTGTTAATTCAATAGCATTAACTAATGTGAGATTAAATCAAAATGTAATGTTTTTAATAGCCCTAAGTAGATGCGGCAGTTAATTACATTTAATTTTTCTGTTTGCACAAATGTGACTGTTGTATACCTACTAGGGAATTTTTGTGAATTTATAATTAAAATAATTTTTGAAAAAATGTACGTCACTTTTTTCAGATTAATTTAATTATGACATTATAGTTCAGAAGTTGTTACTCACAACTTCATTCACGTATGCCTGTTGTACAATCCCGCCCTGCGGTGCTTAGCACAGACAATATACATCCGTGTACAAAATTTCGGTACTATTCATGCCATAAATACGAAAATATAGCGTTTTATTCGTTTTTGTTGTATGGGAGGTGCTACGCCTCATTGTTCGATCCCGCCCATATTTTGCAAAATCCTTAACTTATTAACATACATATTCAATTTTACATAGATGCAAAGATATGTCGTTTAAAGTATTTTTCTTATAAGGGTGGTGCCACTCCCTTGATTTTCTAATTTGCCTACTATTTGCGGTTTCAAAAACTTGAAAAAATTGAGAAGGGAAGACCTCCCTCCTTCCCTGGGAGGTCCTTTTAAAATTATAAAAATTCAAAAATTTTCAAAATTGGAAAGTTTGAAAAAGTTTTTAAAATTTCTATTATTGAAAAATTTCAAAATTTGAGAATGGCCGGACCTTTAAAAATTAAAGTTTCCAAAATTGAAAAATTTCAAAGGTTTAAAAAAAAAATTGTGTTTGTTAACAATCAACTCTACAATTTATGTTTCAAGTGAGTGCGCACGTGGGAGTTTTGGGTGTTCAAACCCTCAGAAGAATTTTTAACAACTATTTTTAAAATGTTCTGAACTTTCTGATTAAGAAAAATTGGAATGCTTGATTTATCTTAATTCAAGCTTGATTCATCATCAGTGCCTTGTCATTTGAAATGACAAAGCAATTCATTTAAAAATTCGCGTGTAGCCTTCTTATCGGTTAGTGGAATTGCTAATATGAAATTGCCATTGCGTGAATCGAAATTTGATAAAAACAACCGCCACGAGCAAATCCTATACACAATCGTTTTTTTTTTTTTTTTTTTTTTTGGAAATATTGCCTACAATCGAATTTATGTACAACACTTTCGGGCATTTTTCACATAAAATATAAAAGCTGTACTAATTTTTAGTATTTTGCTTTGAAACAGCTATCAGAATATGTTAGTTTCAACTAAGTTAAGATATCCAAAGTTAAACTACTACTTAAAAATTCAAAATTGAGTTTAAGCTTAGTTCAAACCAGATATTATGTAAGGCCTACACTGAGAAACCGGTGATTACACATTTCTTATTAGATTTCTAATGAATTCGAATAAAATTTAGGCTAAATTTCAGTTGATCTCCTCGATTTCATGATGTTTTTATTAAGGAGTAAGTGCAAAATATACCGAAAATTTTCATTGTCGAAATTTACGCTGTAATTTGCGAAAAGTTCGATATTATTTTTTTTTTTTGTACTTAAGTGAATAAGTTTGCCTTAATGCTTATACAATACATCCAAATATTTTGAAGTTCTGTCAAATTGATTTTTTGTCCACAAAAGTTTTTCGATGACAGATTGTAATGGAAAAAATGATGTCTCAAATCATCACTTCATTCAAAATATATTGTTTATTACTGCTGCTATATAATTTTTTTTTTTTTTTTCAAAAAATTTGGACAGTGACTTCGCTCACAATTTACATTCTGTTTGATATTTGATAAACATTTAAATATAAATAGCAGAACGAGGCGTGTTTTTTTTTTTTTTTGCAGAAAATGACGGGTATCGCAAATAAACATTGTACACATAAAATAATTGTACTTCCGAAGATAAGAGTTTATTTTTTGGGAAAATTTCAAAAGTAATATAAAATTTACTTTGAGAAGCTTAATATAATTTACATATAACACATATTTTTGTTTAAAAATTATATGAAAATACGCGGTAGTAAATAAAATTCTTTTACAAAAGGTAGAAAAATAAAATTTCATTTTAGTTTTTTTTTTTTTTTTGAAAATGTTCTTTTAAGTGATATTCTAGCATATGGGAATTTTTACTTGAAATTTCAAAAAAACTCTTTTATGAAGCATATTTCTTAGTTATATGACATTCCTGTTAATTTATTTTGCGGCACCTTAAAGTTTTTCCCTTAAAATGTCACCCTTTTTGGCGAACTTCAGCTTTATATGGTAGATGTAATGTTGAGATTTGTGTTTCGAAAATGTATAGAATAGATTTTAATTACCCCTGTTTCAGCTGCAAACAAGTAATGTCCAGAAAGCACCTAAAAGTATGAAAAATATTTCCTTCTTTTCGAATGAAAATTAAATAAATTGATCGAATATTTTACGTGAGATCACCCTCGTAAGACTTTAAGTTTTGCATTTATCGATTTATTTATTAGGTGCTATCATAAGCACGGTTAAATTTTATCTTTATAGATATTGGTAGAATAAAGCTTGTCCGATAAATTATACATTAGTAGTAAGTACTGGAATTCGAGGGTTCTTAATGATAGAGATTAGCTACTACAGCTAGTAGTAATTTTAGCTATTTCGCTTGAAGCTTTAAATCAAGTAAAAAACTTATTAAAAAATAAATGATGAAAATTATGAAAATGAAAGAATTATGCTTATTTTATTATTTTTAAATTTTCTCTATAAACATGTTTTAATAAACCCATTAGACAACAGACGGACAAGCTGAGCACAACGGTATACGAGCAATCAAAAGTATTGATTTCTTGAGAGAAAAAAAATGGCGGAATTGTAGGGAAGTCTTTAAAGGTTATGGGTAAAGCAATCGCAAAATTGAACAGTCTCGTAAAAGAGGTCGAAAAGCACAGTAATTTTCATGAACAACTTAGCGTCGTAGATAGTACCTAGGAAGCGCAGCATGTCGAATTACAGAGCTATAGTTCCATTTATGTGTTATCCTTGAAAACAGCTATAAACTTCTTTTTGTATTTTTATCAGAAAATGTGTTAAGACATGTAATCATCAATAAAGAGTACTGATACTTAAGTATCGATATTTGTGGCGCTGATACTTAAAAGCACTGGTATCGCATTTTTCAAAGTACTTGTGCCTCTATTTGAGGTCCGCATGAGTGTAATCGAAACGATCATCATATAAACTTCCGAATTAAATAAGCTTTGAGTGACTGAACTTGTAGAACATTTTATTTGCAAGTGCAGCACTCACCTATCTTGATTGGTGTTTCGATTTGCTTTGATTTGATTTTTGTGCACAAGGGCTCGATGGTCTCGCAACGTGTGGGTTGTTGGTCGTTTCGAGTGCACTCATGCATACCTCTATGCACTTCCGTATAATAACTTGAGCTTATTACCTGAAATACTAAAGTCTTTCAGTTCAGATTTAAGCCCGATATAAGAATCGAGACTGATTTTGAACAACAAATTCACTTTTCTACATAATGCATAAAATGATAAGATTTCAAATGCAGTGCAAGTGCAAATTTGGGGTTAGTCTCTTGATATTTTTTAATTATATTATTTAGGCGCAAAATAGAGAAAAACTTAAAAAAAAAGTTCATCAGCTGAAAGACCATTGTAGTTTAGACTAAATTTACATAATTTCTTACTTGGAGGCAAAATAAATTTCAGTGGACGGTATGTCTTTTAACTTTTTATTCACTGAAGACTTAGCCAGATATCACACACTCGTCAGTATGAATAAAACATCAAGTTTTGACGCATGATTCTAGTAAAACTACATAAATGAGACAAGGAATTAGTATGAAGTAAGTTTTTTTGTTAACGATGTTACTTTTAACGGTGTACAAAGTTGAACATTGATTGTCTTGAAAGGCTAATGAGGCTGAGACAAAGTTTCCTTAAGCGTTTCTTGCTTAGTTCAGCGAGTTTAACAAAGGCTAAACTTTTCGCGACGGAATAACTCAATAAGTCTAACTTCACTTTCATCAGGGAAGTTTTTACAAAGAGACCGAAAACCTTAACACCAAATATCTCGCATGTCAAACGAAATATCAAAAATTTTCACTTAAGACTTTTCACTTAAATCGATGAGTTGCTTTAGACCAAGTGCTCAAAACATGACAGTTCGGAAACTCAGATCTCTCCATCATCACCATATATATTAAAAACATTTAAGTCAATAATATCGGATCAATGTTTACTTTTTAATTATAACAATATTAAACTGCTAACAAAATAATTGTACTATAGATGTTGTTATATTAAAAGCTCGATTCAGTTGGGATGCCATTGTTATTTATTTTGGCACGACAAGTAATCAGTAGAGCGTGGTTTGACACAAGTAACGTGACGATATTGTATGACTTCATATCAAATTGAAGATTTTTCACAGTCATGATTTCCACAATCATGATAGGTAGTAAATATTTTTATTTTACAATGCGCTGAACTTGAAAATCACAATCGTTTGCACATTTTTATGAAAAAAAAAGAAAAAAAAAATAACATTAGTTATTAATTAGCGAGTTAGCTTGATACACTTTTGTCACAAATTACAACAAAAAACACAGATATAAAAAAAAAAATAAAACAGCATGCTTAAAAAAAAAACACCATAAAATACCGCGAAAAAATTAAGCGACATAAATGAAGATAAACATTTTCCGTACCGTCATCTTCTTCAGTGACACTCAGCACACTGCCCATAATGAACGACAAAATTAGTGACAGAATTTAGAAATTTGCACTTTTTTTTTCTTTCTATTAAATGAAGTGCACTTTAGAAACAACAAAATTAAAAAGAAAACACAATTTTTATGCGGAAAAAAAACTGAAACAGCTGATATAGCAAATAAAAACTGAATAATAACAAATATGGCGCGCACACATTGCACATCGTTCTCAACAAAAAAACACCGACTAACTGACTGTATGACTTGGGGGAAAAACACCTCTGAGCATTCGCCAACGCGATCATTACAGAACACAGAACACATGACGAGGAGAACTGTTGTTGTTGTTGTTGCTTCAAGAGCGGCAGCTGCCAGAGTATAAAAATTAGTCTCTGGCAGCTGTTGCTGCAGACCTTGTTTGGTACCCACGTTTCAGCAAAAAGAAAAGATCAATCGAAATAACGTCTTTTGGGAAGAACTGCAGAAGACAAGTGAAGCAGCCAAGTTAATTGAGCAAAATGTTTTATTGTTGTGTGTAAGAAAAAAGAAATGTTGGTGATCTTCATCAAGCTGGCAAGAGAGAGCGAGTAGCGAGCGTCATCTTATGTTATGAGAGAAGTGCACAAAAACGTTGTAATATCACTACTGATCTCACTCCGGATCTTTAACGTTTTTTTGAAGGGAAAAGTGATAGAGTGTAGAGGAGTGGTGTGGAAAAAACATCCATCCGTCTGTCAAACAAATCAACTTTTTTTTAATTATCAAACTAATGCAATCACCAGCAATTGAGTTTCTGTTTTCACAGTTTGATATTTGATTTCTGAATCAATTGACGGGCGATCAAATTGCAGTACACTTAATTATATTGCAATTTAGAATCTACGCTTCAGTAAAAACCATACGATACATTGACGTAATTTTACGGCAATGTTCTGGAAATGTCATAAATTAATTGAGTTCGAGTTCAATGTTCGTTTGTGAGTTTCTTAAGCCTTTGTTTTGGTTTATGCCTTTAAGACATTTGTTTCGTCTTCACGTGTGGGTGAAGCTGACAGACAGACACTTTTTTATGCTAACAAAATTTATACTACTTTGCAATGGATTATATAGTACAAATTTTGGATTAACAATTAGTTGGTATGATTTATATTTGCGTAGATATTTTAATTATTATTTTTAGGTGCAATTTTGTTTTAAAAAATGTTTTTATTTAATGGACATTTCTTATCTAGAACCGAATAGTTTTGATTTAATAGAAAATAAAAAAAATTGTAGTTATCATTTGACTCTCAACAAACAATAAGTCTCAAATCTCAAATAGTTAATTCAAAAAATTTTCCAACTCAATTCAAAACTTGGCAAACTCCTCACTTGGTTCAACTAAGCTTCATCATTATATAACGATTCTCAAATCAAATAAGGTTTGTGTTTGAATCAACTAAGATGTTAAATTAACCATATTATAGATTGTCAATTGTTAAATGACCACAAAAACTGTTGATTTAACCAAAAAAAAACTGTTGATTTAACCAAAAAAACTGTTGATTTAACTACTTTTGTAGTTGATTTAATGTAGTTTCGTCGTCAAAGAAATTATTAATTTATCACAAAAGTGAGATTTACTATTCCATGGCGAAGAGCTCTCTTAGCCAGACAGTTCCTTTAAATGTATTTTTCCAACCAAACTTTTCAGTTTGCATACATTTTATGTACTTGTTAAACAATAAACATAACATAACAATAACATTTGATTTTGTTATTGTTTGTTTAGAATTCTACTTATCACAAACACTTGTTAAAAAATATAAATTATAACAAAAACTGTGAAAAATTTAAGACTGCATTCTCAATCGACTGGAAAAATTTATACAGCTGAAAAATCAAGCTTGTTCCACTACGTCGTCTAATCGTTTAAATTTTTTTTTTTTTTTGAGAACTTCTGAGCGAGGCTTAATCTTTCGGACGAAAGAAAAAATGAGCGATTTCCAATCAATCGCAAAATCTTAAATTACACTGTTCTACCAAAAAGTAAAAATGCAAAAAATTCACTTTCCTTGGTGATTTTTGTCCACTGTTTCAGGAAATGATCACCATTTTTATTCAATCAGCTCCGGCTTTAGTGATATTTCAAAAAACCGGTTTTTTTAAGGAATTTAATTGAAGCCAAACCTATCTAATAGAAAAACTACATAAATAGTATATGAGTAATGTATCCAAGCGCTAAAACCAAAACCAAATTTTTAGTCAAAATTTAAAAAAAAATACATATTTTGATTTAGTTTTCATGAAACTCATATAACCATGTTTGGCATTCATTAAAATGGTTGCAAAAACTTTTTATGATAAAAATAATAAATTCAGGTTTTTAAGGTTTCGCAAATATTTGAAAATCAGTGTTTTATAATATTTCAAAAGCCAGAGCTGATTAACAAACACTGGATCGCTCGTACAAGAGGATACCGGCATTATCATTAAAAGTCTAACAAACCTCCCATATTCCGGAACGATCCCCTTGCACCAATGATTTTACTGTAAAAAATTTGCCGTGTTTTTCAAATTTCCAATTTTATTTTCACTTCGTTTCGCCAAATTTCAAAATCTCGGCCGTTGACTAAGTGTTCCTCTTCAATATAGTCATGGTGGAAATTTACTATACTTTTTACATCAGTAGATTGACCGATTACGAAGCTTTTCAAGGATTTGAACAAATCGAACTGAATCAGTTTCGAAGCGGCTTTTTAAAGACCCCAAGATATGATCGTAAATTTTTCGGGAGTTTAAAATTTAATGATAAGGGACTTTGGCGTTAGTTTTCTGGTAAAATATGAAACGATTTTCACGTGGGGAGTTCAGCACCCAGCTATTTTTAAGATGGTGATCACTCTACACACACCCAATAAGTCTTCCGCCGGCCTTGGTAGTGATGAAAACCATCGATATAGTTAGAAATTTAATTTTTAAGAACACAATACTTAGCAAAGAGAACACAATGCGTCGAGGGACCTGCGTCAGGTCAATTCAGGACCTGTATTATACTTATATAACTTAAACAAATTCTTTCGTAAGAAGATTTTTATGCCAAAAGCCGATGGATTTTTTCCCTTTACAATTTTGTTTGCAATGTAGTTTTCTATTTAAGACAAACTTTTCGAGTAAGTTTACAATCACTGAAAAAAGTCTGATTGTGTTTGAATTCAAGCGATTGCATTAGACTGAACGTTCTTTTAATCAAAAAACTTATAGTCGATTCGTATTCAGCGTACCAAGTTGCAGCTAATTATATTTTATTTTGAACTGGGAAATCGATTTTGTCCAATAATACTTAATTCGGTTTCATTGTGGGCCCCTGTTTGATCCGACGATCATTCACTAACTAAATAGGCATAGCCGTCAAGAGGAAATCCGGGTCTGGTGGATACCATGTGCGGTACCCCACCAATTAAAAATTATAAAAAATCATAGCCTAAGTGCAATTTTATTCTATCCATCAACAATTTATATCTGTGGCCAAAGCAAAAACAACGATGATACCAGCCAAATCCGATTTCCTCGCCAATTCCAGACAAAGT
The DNA here is from genome assembly GCA_949775025.1 of Tricholauxania praeusta. NCBI lineage: Eukaryota > Metazoa > Arthropoda > Insecta > Diptera > Lauxaniidae > Tricholauxania > Tricholauxania praeusta. Next base: position 15,218,226 of record OX459031.1, on the reverse strand, counting down.
GTTACTACATAATCCAGACACTCTTGTTTGGACCGAAAAAGAACAATAAATGTTTTCTTATCCTAACGAGAACGCTAAAAGAGCGTTCAGAACTGGTAACTAAGATTTGCAATGTGCAGAATATGCACAAAACGATACAATAGTTAGGGAAAATTGTATTTAATTTCATCGAAGCAATGTCATTCTTGATGATAATTCTTGAGTTACTGGTTATTCAAAAAACTGGCTGCAACCTGGCTGATATCCTCTTCTTCCAGCTTGGAGAATACAGTATTTTCATTGTACTTGTTTTTTACGAAAAATAAACGGACCCCTTTGAAGAAACTACGGGCCTGAGAGAATTCTTCCCGCTATCTCTCCCTCCCGTCGAGAGAGGGAGGTAAATGTGCATATTAAAAAAGTGCGTACATGAGACATGTTTTCTGACGGTATTTTCCGCATTATTTAGGCATATGCTCAACAGACTATAAACAAAAAAAGATTCTTGTCCTAATACGGATATTTTAAGCTGGCAAATGCTACAACAAATGTCAAGCATTTTCATCATCAATATTCATCATTTTCATATTTACCATTTAAAAACTGCAAAATTTACCGCAAAGCGCATTAAAATTTCACTTTCAAAAATTGTTTGCGCCTTAACAAAAATTGGCAAAAAATTTGAACTTTTACTTTAGAGCGGAATTGTGAACACCTTTTTTATTTTTATATTTTTAGTTATGTAATTAAAAGTATTAAAAAAATACAATTGTTTGAATAGAATCGTAAAAACTCAATTGAAGACGCTGCAGATGTTATTTTTGGAACGAATATTTTTTTCGTAGAGATGCTAAGACACCCGTATGTCGCCACTAATGAGTATTTCCGTATGCTGCTACATAGACGCAATATAAAATATACAGTAAATGTTTAACATAGCAATTAAAAAAAAAAAATAGACAACAAGTTAAAATAAAAAAAAAAACTTCAAAGTAAATATTCTATTTTTGCCATTGCAATAGTAAGATATTCGTCAAAATACACTTTTCTGTCACACTTTTCAGAGAGCATCATTAAAAGCACACGAATTTAATGTTTCCATAGCAAATGTATTTTGAAACGGTTTTATAGCTTAAATGCAAACATTTAATGAACTTGCGTAGAATTCGTTGCGAAATGACCACACTTTCGAAAACGCGTAGAATTGCGAATGAAACAAAACAAGAAAAAAAAAAGACTGCGCACGTCAAGATAAACTAACGCTCTGCTGGATGCACGAACACGGCGGACCCAAAAATCTGCGCTTTGAAAAAAATCGCATACGACACCTAACGCTAACAGTATGGAACTGCGGTTTGTTGTATAGAAAAATTTGCTAGGCGGAGAGCAAATCGGTTGAGAGATAGTTTAAGGGTCCAAAGCTTTTGGAATTGAGATTTTTGTTTGGCTTTTGACGCTAATTTTCTTCACAAATTACAATTCTCTCATATCAGCAAAATATTTTGTGGTGCGCATAATAATTAGTGACTACTGATAAGCCACACGTAAGCTTACATTTTCTTGTTTTGAATGGGCTTTAAAATATTTTAAGCAAAACAAAAAATATTAGCTAAGGCATACTGAAGCTAATCGGTACAATTTGTTTTTAGTGATGAAACAAAAAAATAAAAACATTGAATTTCTTATATGTACGTACTCCTTTAAAAAATAGAATGGTGTGATAGTCTGAAATTTTTAGTATGTACATGGAAAGAAACCTATTAGTTGAATTAGCTTGATTTGGCATGAACAGCAGAGCGCTTTAAAATTTTTGGCTTGTATGGGAGGCGCTACGCCTTCTTTTTAAAATGTGCTAACTTTTTGTTTCATGCAAGTCCGTATCATGGCCAGATCCCCCTTTCCCACTGGGCAAGTGCCCAGGTCCCCGCGATCGATCCGTTCGTAAAACAACATTAGTAAACGTTTTGATTTATTATTTCCATATATTACATATACAGTGGAACCTCTTTAAGTCGAAACTCGATTAGTCGAAAACCTCTCAAGCTCGAAAAAATATTATGTTCCCTTCCCTTCAAGCTCCAAAACCTCCATTGCTCGAAATCTGACCCCTCTATAAGTTGAAATAATTAGTGAGTCCCTACAAGTAAATTAAGTACCTCTGTATCTCGAACATAGCAATGTTTGATTTTACAACCTTTACAACTCGATTATTTGAAACGAATTTCCTTATAGCTCGAAGAAAAATAAGATACCGACTTTAAGAATATGCCGACAATGTACATCATTGTTTCTTAGAAATCAATGTAAAAGCCTACTTATACATCAAACCAATTCTATGAAATGATAAAGGATTTTATGACTGACGTCAACACGTGGTCGAAGTCCTCCATAAGTTGAAAACTCTATAACTCGAATTTTTTGGCGAATTCCTTCAACTTCGACTTGCAGAGGTTCTACTGTATATGATTATTTCACTTGAAAACTATGTATTCTGAAGAGTTGAAACAAAGTTGCAAAGAGTTTGCTGAATTTTATTATGAAGATGTTAATGAGATAGAGTTAGAAATGGAATGTCTGCATTTAAAAGAATACTTCAAAATTGTTCACAGTGAAAATGAGGAAACTAACATTATATTGTAAATGTATCAACTTTTGAAAGAAAACAAAACTGAAGACACACTTCCGAATGTAAAAATCGTATTGAGAATCTATTTAATCCTAATACCGAGAAAACCTAGAAGAGCGCCTGCCAGGCACATATGAGGTAAAATACTGAAGACCGCAATTATTTTATCATATTTAACATCCGATACGCAATTACACATGATATTTTTTGATTATTGATTTTCGAATGAACCACGAACTGTACGAGCTCTACGCTGACATTGACATAGTCAAGCGCATCACTATACAACGTCTGCGCTGGCTGGGACATGTTGTGCGTATGGACGAAGAAGCTCCGGCGAAAAAGGTGTTTGATGCGGAAGCCGCTGGGCGACGACGAAGAGGAAGACCATGCCTCCGATGGAAAGACCAAGCCGAGGAAACCCTATCCACGCTTGGTGTGAATGATTGGAGAAGGCGCGCGCAAAGTAGAGGCGCCTGGAGAGACCTTTTGAGGTCGGCCGTAACCCGGTAACGGGTTGTTATGGCCACCCAAGTAAGTAAGTAAGTATTTGCAAACAAGAATCAAAGGCTTTTTGGCTAAGTAAAAACTTTAGTAATAATCTTTGATTTTCACATTCTTGGTAAACCTTTGTGAATACTCATTGCGAGCATTTTATTTGCATCTGAATTTCGGCAGTCTTTGTTGGATAAATATGACAGCGTTTACGTTTCCGGGGACCAGTATCAGATGGCTGAGGATCGACTTCTTAATAGATACCTGTGTTGCCTTTCGAACATATTTTGCACACCGCCTTTTTCGTATGTGTGATTCCACAAGAGACTCTCCCAGTTCGCGTAAAAACCAACCAAAAACCGCTGCCAAGTTTTGGAACGTGCGATGCGATCGTTATATGTTTAGAAACTTAAAAATAGTTCAGTTAATATTTCGTGATTTGTGCCTCTAAGGCACATTCCTGAGGATTTGTTACAAAAAAAAAAAAAACAATTAAAAATGTGTACTTAATTTAAAATTTGTAAAAACAATATAACTCTCACATACAATTATAGGAATACATAAATTATGCTGATTGCATTTAAAATGCTGGTTATGTCTGTGAGACACATTTCTGGTGATTAGGGTAGGGTTAAGCATGATGGTAACTAACTGCAGTGGGGAACAGTCCTTCTCCAAATTGAAAAGAATAAAAAATGAATTGAGAAGTACAATGCTTCAAGAGAGATTAACCAGTTTGGTGCTGATGTCCATAAAATTTGATGTGCTCAAAAACATAGATTTTTCAAATCTAGAAGAGTTCCTCTTCAATCAACATAGATTTTGAAGCACTAACCTGTGGTTGCTAAAAGAGTTACTTTTGTGGATTATATTACATTAACTATTCATTTAATGTGACTGTCAATATAAACAAATCTAGAACCTTGTTTATCTTACAAAATAGTGTTTTGTCAAAGTCATAGGGGCCCCATTATACACATATGCCCAGGGCCTCCAATAGATTAAAGACGGCCCTGATCATGGCTTGTATTTATGTACGTGAATTTTGGTAATGTTAATAATTTCTTCAGTATAGCGTTTTGAAGTAATTGATTGTATGGTAAGTGCGACGCAATTTTGTACAATATCCTGATTGATTAACCACGCACCATCGTAGTTTTGACTACGTTTGACATTGATTTGATTCAGGGAACTGAAATTAAATTTTTTTTTTAGGATCATACAAAAAAGAGGAAATCCGTCAAATTAACGGAACTATAACAGCTCAAGTTCGAAGTTCAAAAAAAAAAATAATTCCATAACAAATGCAGAACTAAGCTATTGACATTCAACTTCGGACTTCAATTCCACTTTCGCATTAAACCAGACTCAGAACAGTCTACAGATTATAAATAAAAAAATGAATTTAAGTTATTTTTTATACATCTAAAGTATTTTTAAATAAAGTTTTTTTAATCATATTCTACATAGTTCAAAAAAGTTAAAAGAAACAAAGTGGGCAGTTACTTAAAGAATGACCGATATGCATATAGGCTGATAGTCTAAGGAATAGTTATTTATAATTAGTAAATTCTTAAAAAAAAAACCTTGCCAGTGAAGACATCCTTGCTAACGAAGACATTTTTAGCATGAGTTTGGAAGATATTTCGAATGTGCAGTAAAATATGTGCTTAAAACGATAATTTGTGTAACAAATTCTTACAGAAAAATATGAAAAAACCTTGATATTATTTGCTCTTTATTTTTCATCTTTTTTTAATTTCACAATTCATTAAACTCATGCCTTATATAAATAGTTCATATTTTTTTCACAGCTCTGATAAGCGCTACCGAGCCCAAAACCGGTGGCAAGTACTGCAGGCCAGGCGCGACGACGAAAAAAGCAAACCGATGCCAAAGAACCAATCATTAAGCCAGCACCACCTTTTATAATAGCATCAGACCAACAACGATCCAACATATGCTGATATTCATCTTCGCTGAGTGTTATATTTTCTGTTCCATATTTATTCGTCATTTCAGCATCAATTGGACGTTCAGATTCGTATTTTATTTCCGCAGTCATTGAAGGTTCGGTTATTTCCTTATCATTATTTAACTGAGCACTGGGCGTTTGAGGTTCATCCGCTGCATCCATTATTAATTTTACTTTCTTTACATAAACAGTTTTCTAAGAAAACAAACTTTTAACAAAATTTTGACAAATTTATTTTTATTGGATGACTTAAATATCATGACATATGTAAATGAATATGACTTAAAAACTAAATACTACTTAGTAACACATTCTTGCTGCTTAGCTCGCTAAATATTTAATAATATTATCCACACTATCGGACGATGTAGATGAGGAAGAGAATCCTTCGTCTGTTTGTATATCGAAAAGATATGTGCACATAAATTTCCAAAAATTTGTCGAAGCGAACGGAAATGCCAAATTGAAAACCATGTAAATTTGAAAACAAGCCCGTAGAGCATCTTCTACTTTGAGTTCATAACGTATGTCACGATAGGCCAGCACACAAAAGTCTACACTGTTAATGCTAGCACCGACTAGAAAAATGCAAGGCAGTGGTTCGATAAAGTTTTCTATTAAGGAGATGTGAGAAATTGATCGCATAACGGATAGCTGCGATTCAGCTATGGAATTGCGGCCAAAACTTTCTGGAGTGCTGTAGTATTTCGAAGGTTTTATAATATAATGGAGTAAATTCAGTATTATGGCATGTTTGCTATCTGTAAAAGAAAAAAAAGCATGAGTAAAATTTACTTTCAACGAATAAATGGGGAGTGATTGGTGCACTTGATTTTTTTTTTTTTTTAATATTTAATATTTTAAGAAAAGAAATGTAAAATTCATTAATTTGTAGAATTTCAAGAATAATCGCAAAAAAAAATATATTTGAAGATCGCAAAAAAACTCAACCTAATGTAGACAGAAAATTTGGCCAAAATCAAACAGATTATTTTGCTCAAACTTTACGGAAAACTGGTAGATTACGGAAAACTGGATAGATTTTGCATACGCCATTGAAAGTCTACGTCTGTCAACTTCAGATATCAGGGCACTACTGGTATTATATTTTTGTTTATATTTTTTGAATGCTCTTGGAACAATTTTATTCAAAGGCTGTAAGTAAATACAAAAATGTGTTAGTTTTTTCTTGTCTATTAGGAAATATTGTAAGTTTTCCGTACATATTGTAAGCTTTTTGGTTCAGCAATGATATTTTCTGTTGGTGATTGCTGTGTACTAGACGTAAATGTGCCTTGACTTTCATCACTACCAGCGCCAACGCTAGTCAAGCATTTTTCGGCTATTTATTCACACGTGCTATAAAATTTTGGTTAAATTTTTATCCCCATTTTGTATTTAAAAAATTATTTCCAAAAGCTGATTTCTTTTGCAGAAGGTTTTTTACGAATTCTTGTTATATTTTTGAGTTTTTCAGTTTTCCATTTATGTATGTATTTTCTCAATTTTTCAAAGATTTTTCTTTGACGATTATTCTTTTGGACAATTCTACCTACATTATCTGCATTTAAATTTTTTCATTATTAAGGCTTTACTCCAAATTTAAGTTTAAAAAAAAGTGCATTTGTATTAATATCTTTTTTTAACCTTCACTAAGCGTATCTGCCAATTGGAGTTGATCTAGTAGTTCAACGCTAGCATCATCCTTTAGATTGGCCTGCATGATATTAACAATTTTATGTATAAATATTGGCCAACGTTCACAAAATGATGTTTCACTTCGAGGGAATAGGTAGTTGAAATCAATATCGACCTATTTTACAAATAGATAAAGCAAAATGATTTTAATTTTTGTATAAAGTATATTCCTTAGCTATTGTGTGTTACCAGCATATAACCAGTGGGCAATTTGTATGAGGGCCATTCATTTAAAAATTCTTTTAAGCTTTCCTCCGATGTCGATTGTAAACTACGTATTTGACGTTTGCGGTACTGTTTTGAAGTGCGCCACATATTCATAACTTCGTCCATATCCTCATATTTATTACATTTTAACCACTTTTGAATTTGTTGTGATTCTGTAAGTTAAAATTATAAAAAAAAAATTCAAGAAAAACTATCAATAATTTGATATTTAATATGTACCTTCATGCAATTCATCATCAGTACTGTTTTCGTTTATTACAAAAGGCACATCAGCAGCGGACGTTTCTTCCTTGACTACATCCATTGAATGCTGGTGAGCTTGTTTTGCTTTTTTGTTTTTATTTCGAAGTGCCGTTTGCAATGCCAAATGTAGACGACCACGCCCTTTTCCATATTGATAATCATACCAATCAAACTAAAAGATAAATCATGATATAAAATCAAACGTTGGTGACAATATCAACATCTTACATACCCTGTTTTCCGTTCGGAAAGAATCTGATATTTGATTTGCCATATTTCTCATTAATTGTAATGTAATTAACTTATTCGTCCTCAAAAAGTAATCAATAATTGCCATTGAAAGTTTACGTCTGTCAACTTCAGATATCAGGGCACTACTGGTATTATATTTTTGTTTATATTTTTTGAATGCTCTTGGAACAATTTTATTCAAAGGCTGTAAGTAAATACAAAAATGTGTTAGTTTTTTCTTGTCTATTAGGAAATATTGTAAGTTTTCCGTACATATTGTAAGCTTTTTGGTTCAGCAATGATATTTTCTGTTGGTGATTGCTGTGTACTAGACGTAAATGTGCCTTGACTTTCATCACTACCAGCGCCAACGCTAGAGGTTTTTTCTACGAGTAACGTGTCACCATTAGCAGAGTGATCATTGTGTAGAACACTTGGTGTCTCTACAACGCAAGTAGATATGATGTCTTTTAAGGGATCACATGGCCTGTTGTAGCCATGTCTCGTTTTCCATTCATTTAATAAGTATTCAAACTCTGCTAAGACTCCTAGATTAGTTTTTGGTATTAACACCCATATGTGTACTCTATCTAAATACTTTAATTGACGTACATTAATGTTGAATTCTATGGAAAAGAGGAAGTTAATTAATTTGTCGAATTGATTTATGTGAATAATATTTTTCTTACCTTTACAACGTTCAAATAAATATAAATAATTATTTTTGTCAATGTCGCCCAATGTGGCAAGAAGCTCCTTATCAGGGTCTGGTGGCGGCTTAACTGTGGTCTGTGCTGGCTTAACTGTGGTCTGTGGTGAATTATTAGCTAAAAAAAATAATAAAATAAATGTGTAACGGTTGAAAATGGCGGTACCGCTGATACCATAAAATTCATTCTTATACATTAAGCAAATTTGATTTAGGTAACGCTATTTTTACTTTTATTTTTTGATCGAGATTACAACGCAAATAAGCAGGAATAATATATAAATGTATGTATGTATAAAAGTTTTACAGGTGATTTTTTTTGTTCATAATACTTTAAGTGATTTAGGAAAAAGGATGTCAAATTAAAGGATGCCTATTTTTTTTAGAGAAAGTAAAATTTAAATTTGTATGGAAAAGCACCTGAAATTTGAACGATTACACTGTGGAACAAATTCAGGTTAGCAAAAGTTAGGTCGATTCTGAGAGTGAGGGTTCAAAATAGAGGCTAAATTAGAAGACCCGTATCGCGGCGTTTCTTTATGTTAGTTCGAATTTTTTTTTAATCGACCTACGAACTTTGCAGTCAAATGCCAATTTTCAGCTATTGTTTATATAGTTTTTTGGCTATAACTCGTCGACTAATTGATATTTTTCAATCTGTAAAAGCCAAATTATTGCTAGAGACCTGTGCAACAATTAAAATTTTTTAATAAATTTATTTAGAAAATTTTTGTGGTGCTTATGAAGCAAAATGTTGAAAAAATTATTTTTTTTTTCATGCTTTTTGAAAATATTTTCCACAAAACTAAGTCTTTTTTTTTCTGTTTGATCTATGATATGCTTCTCAGCTTATTCAATAAATTTTAATTGAAAAGAAAACAATCATAATACAAAACTTGCGTTTTCCAGCTTAATATTAATTTACTTCTCATTTTTTATGTACCAATTTTGTTCAGTGTTGGTTTTGAAGAAACATTGAAAAAGAAATTATAAAAATATGGAAGAAAATATATTTTTGAAATGTTAGTTAGGAAAAGTTTTAAGTAAAAAACTTAAATAAAATAAATTAATGATCAATACTTTGGTATGTTGGTACTGGAACGAATTCTGAGTGTGGTAATGGTAATTGGGCACTTGGCACTGCTACATAAGTTTTATTCTTTGCTTTCTTTCTATTCAAAGTTTTATGGTAGTTGAAACATCCATAGCAATTTTCTTCTTGATGCGGGCTGTTGTCTAACCACATCATTGGTATACCAAAAGGCATAGCCTTCTTCTTTTTACTTTTCCATTGCATAAGAATTGAATAGCAATTAAAGCAAACTTTTTTAGGGGCATAGTTTACGTCAGTGCAAAACTCTTGTGAGAAATATTGTTTAAAGGCTTCCAAAAATAAATCACTCATATTGCCACATTTTCCATCGCTTGCTATGAAACGTCCACAAACATTACAAAAATGGTCCATTTTACATTTTGGTTCCGACATTTTTAATACAATATATATTATACAATGTTTTCTTTGTTATTTTTATGAAACCGATGCACTTAACTTAAATCACTCACAAAATGAAATAAGTTCCAAAAAAAATAATAGCGAATTTTATTACGACCGAGCGAAAATTAAAAGACATCAGCTTCGGCTGAGTTTCGAGTCTTAACTGAATCTTTATTTTTGAAGTTATGCTTTAAACACAATTAGAGCGGTGGCGGTAAAGCGGCGACGAATATACGCTGTCAAAAAAAAAAAACGCGACGAAAATTCGTTAGAATGAACACAATTGCGGCGGACGACTGCTTTTCACGTCTGATTTCTAGTGAGAGAATCGTAAAGGGAAAAGAGAGTTACAAAAACAAAATTTGTAAACAATAAATTTTGCTGAAAAAATCCTATTGGCAAAGACAATGACAAACAAATGCAACACTGATCCGACGTAAAAATAAAATAAATTCTAAATCGACGGCGAATCGTCGGCAGCTCACCAGTCGTATACCGCAATTCTGTTCAATTTCACATGATCAAGTACATATGTTATAATTTTTGACAGCGTATATTCGTCGCTGCTTTAACGCCACCGCTCTAATTGTGTGCAAAGCATTCGTTCGCTTCTACGAAATAAAAAAAAATCGCTACCTGTGCGGTGGTTGAAAACAAAAAAGTTGTTTTACTAATTCCTAATTCTTGGAACTTCCCTTTTTGATTACTTCTACCTAAATCGCTATGTCAAGGTTTACACGAGCAAATTCGATGAAACAAATTATTGTCCATTCCCTTTTGTGAATTTGTTTTGCGTTTACACACGAAAACTAGAATTTCTTTCTGCTTGCGTAGAGTCAAAGCAAAATATAAGCTAACGAACAGAACGAAAGAGAATTTGCGGGTACCGAAAATTCTGTACACCACCCTTTCGTTTTTCCCTTCTAGCCAACAAACAAGGAAACTTTGCGGCAAGAGTTTCCTCGTGTAAACGTTGACTATTTATTTAATGGTTTTGGTATTTTTAGCACAAATTATAGACTAAGACCATTTTCTTTTCAAATGAAATTTATTGAAGAAACTGAGAAGCATATTATAGATCAAACAGAAAGCAAAAAAGACTTAGTTTTGTGGAAAATATTTTCAAAAAGCATAAAAAAAAATAATTTTTCCAACATTTTGCTTCATAAGCACCACAAAAATTTTCTAAATAAATTTTTTAAAAAATTTTAATTGTTTCACAGGTCTCTAGCAATAATTTGGCTTTTACAGATTGAAAAATATAAATTAGTCGACGAGTTATAGCCAAAAAACCATATAAACAATATGCTGAAAATCGGCATTTGACTGCAAAGTTCCAATGTCGATTAAAAAAAAATTCGAACTAACATAAAGAAACGCCGCGATACGAGTCTTATAATTTAGCCTCTATTTTGACTCCTCACTCTCAGAATCGACCTAACTTTTGCTAACCTAAATTTGTTACACAGTGTTATTCAATAATTTTTCCTAACACAACATGATTGCAATAAAATACCTCTAAGAGCTTTACTTTTCGAACTCTTCAATAGCAAGCTAGCTATTCCAGATTTCTTTCATTGAAAAAATACCTCAAATTCAAACATAGAATTCAAAAGAATTAAAAACTTCTCCACTGTACCATGTCTCTAAAAAATAAACATCATATTGATTTTTACACTTTGAAGTAAGAATAACAAAAACTTCTAGGGTGTACATATGAGAAAAACTGAAAATTAGGATAGACGCAAAAATATCATTCGAATCTGTCTGGTTTAATCCTTGAGTATAGTCGAAAACTAATTTTTGTGGTCCTAGCATAGGACCTTTGGACAGTTACGTGTATAATCGATCAACTTATATAACAAATAGTATTTACATGATTGATTAACTGGAGACTCTGAAATTGGTTCTAGTTTTTCCAGCTTAATTGTTTGTTTAAACTTGCGTGCTGCAATTATCCTCTTGTATTTATTAATATAAGCTTTTCTGCAAAGATTGTGATATTTAATATCGGCCGATGCTGCTGCTACTTTTTCCAACATTTTTTGATCATCAATTTTTTTGGCTTTATTTTTTATAGTTTTCAGCCAATTTGGAGATTTAGCAACTTTTAGTTTTTGATAACGCGTTCGACCTTTTTTTCTTTCTCTATTGCAAAAGAAGCAAAATCCTGTTGCGCATACAGCTTCATTATCAAACGTTTTTACATCTTCAATGCTAAAAAGTTTAAAAATCGCTACAATTTAACATCACAAATAACAAAAATGTGCCATAATTTACTTTGAGAAAATTTGATAAATCGAATAAATGAAGAATGATGTTCAGAGCTTGATTGAAATTGTTGCAAATTTTGAGCAAAGAGTTTTTCAAATATCATATTTCATTATTTGCAATTGTAACTTTTTGCCTATGATTCGAATTTACTCCAACAAAAAAGTATTAAGCCCAATTTCCATGTGATCTTATCTTATGTTATTTTATCCCATATCAGGGATATCAAATCAAATTTTTGTAAGAAAGAAAAAGCATGCGAACAGAACCTAATGCGCTTGGAGAATGCGAGAGTGAATAGCATACATTTGCTATCTTAATAGCATGTGATGTCCTCCCTGATATTTGATAAAATAAGATAAGATAAGATCACATGGAAATTGGGCTTTACTTGTTTTCAATCAAGTTTCAGTAGACTAAAGATATATTATAGATATTGTCAGCTACAATATAATTTGCTTGCGTAGTTGAGTCTGACTCATTAATCTTTATTTTTCAGCTGAATCTGATAACCTTTTTTAAATATGTACGTATCGTTTACCTAGCCACTATCATGCAATATATGTATGTACATCTATGACATTTCCGTCAAAAAAGATCTTATTAGGTGTATTCTTCAAAAACTCTCCTTGAATTTTTTCAAGATATTAAAGCATGTTGCATGTAGTGCGGTGGGTTTAAGGGCCAAATAGGCGATTATGCGTGCATGATCAATAAAATGACGCCGCCATCATGATTTCGACACACACCATTCATGCACGCATGATGGATATCATTTTTGGTTGAACTTTTAACGTGTTGACATTATGACGTCAGAAGCATGTGCGGCAATTAAAATTGCATTTAATACATATTTAAAAAAAAGTATGAAATGAGTTTAATTTAAGCTCAAAAAATCTTTAAAAATATATTTTAAAAAACAAAGTTCATACAAAAGTTTAATTATTTCATCTAATTATCTTTAGTGCATAATATTTCTAATTTCTTTTCCGCACTCATTGTCACCTTCTTCGTCAAAAAATCATGTAAACTGAGCTAAGTTCACCGCACTATCATGCATGCATGATCAATCAAAAAAATATCAAAATATTTTAATATTGCTCATGCGCATGATCAATCAGTCAATCAGCCACCTACACGGTCAGTTTGCATGAGAAATCACTTGATTCATCATGCACGCATGAACGTCTATTTGGCCCTTAAATGTTTAAAAATTATTTCGTTCAAATGTTGCCCACGACTAGTTCTTAAATGGTTCATTCTATGGATCCAATTTTCGACAACTCTTTCGAGTTAAGAGGGCCGGTATTCCTTGAATAACACGAGTTGATTCATGATTGAGTCGTATTAAATACCGAACACAAACGTCATATGGACAAGCCATTTGACACAATACAGCTGTCAAAAAAAACACAGTTGGAAAAGGGACCTCGTATTGGATCACCCAATGGTCCACTTTCGACAACTCTTTCGAGCATATCGGCCGGTATTCCTTGAATATCACGAGTCTATTCATGATTGAGTCGTATTGAATACTGTACACAAACGTCATATGGACAAGCCATTTGACACATGACAGCTGTCAAAACAATCCAGTTGGAAAAGGGACTTCGTATTGGATCACCCTTTAGTAACATCCGGTTCCAGATTCCGATTTAGATCAAACGTAAAGTATACTGTGGCACATTAGTAAAAGGATGAATATTTTTAAATGCAATTTTCATACCAAGATTTTTCCAAGATTATGTTTGATATTGATTCAGTTTCTTCTGTTGGAATCACTGCTGATGTATTTGCAGCGAAATTTTGTGATGGCTCATTTTCATTTTGACATCCATAAAGTCTTCTTTTATATTTTCCATTTAATGCTGTAAAATTACTATAGCACCCACGATGGTAACCTTCTGTTGCACTTATCTCCAATGGTAGCAATACATTATTAAATTTCAAACTAAACATCTGTCTCAGGTGCAATATATCAGCGGCCCGTCTTAAGGTGCGTGCATTGAATAAAATGATGCGGTCATTTGTGCATTTTTGACAAATGACACAATATTGCTTTTGCTTCACTTTTGAAACTTGAGGATGAGGTAGATAGTCCGTTTCTTCTACAGAATTTGAAAAATCTGGCGGCTCTGTTTCGCATTTGTTTTCTATTAAGTTCGACAAAGCATCAGCAGGTTCAACTTTAATATCTGCACAACTTGGTAAATACTCGTTTTTAATATTACTACCATCCGCCATATAATTTGGCAAATATGTAGATTGTCCAAATTTCTGTTCCCCATAATTTGGTAAAAATGATGAATCTTCAGAGTTATCTTCCATAGTGGCAATGTGTAAAAACAAAGAAAAAAAACCCAATGAAAATATCGCTGTTTCTTTTAAAGCAGCTTAATGATTACTAACGTTATGTATACAAAAATTTAGTTCTCTTTCGAGTGCTTCTCCATATTTCTTTCCCTTCAAAATACACGCCGTTGGAATGCCATGTACAATTAAATACTCAGCATTGGATGTGTATGTGTTATTTACAAGCTCGGCAGATACACACAACGTTGGAATACGAAAAAATGCTATAAAACACACAAGTCTGCCTCTGCCAAGTAAGCGCTGGAGACGTCTGCCTTATCATTTTTATTATACTCTACCCGTATATAAATCATTTCAGCTGAGCAGCATGTGGGAAATACGTTGCAATACTAACTTAGCATATACAGGGCCACTGAAAAGCTGAGTGATATAAGTATGTAAAACAAAAACAACTTTAAAAAACGGGTTTTTTATTTGTAAATAATATTAATGGATTTATTCAGCATTATGTGTGAAGACAACAACCCTTAAATATATTTGCTTGTAATTACAGGCATTTTACACACTACTTTTCATGAGCATATTATGCATGGGTTCAGGTCCTTAACTTCGGATTTTGGCTTGTATGATTTCCTCAAATTTTAAAATTGTTCGAAGTTTATTTATGTACATATGTTCTTTGTTCGATGATTTTTTCATCGCCCTGGCAGTGTATACAGCAAATCCATCCTCTTGGAACCATATTTCCTAATAATCTTCGACTGCAGGACGAATAAAAAAATCAAGCATTGTCCTTTACAGGGCCTCGTTGATTCTTTTAGGCTGATTTTTCATAGGAATAGGAGACCTATTCAACCATAGCACCACATTAAATTGCCAACATTTAAATGAATAACTCTATGTGTAGTGTTTTGAAGCTGATGCTTTTATGGGAGGTGCCACGCCCTTTGCCCGATACTTGGCCGAATCAGTTTTTTGTATTTGTGTGAAATTTTGTTTCATTGCCTTAAATAATTCTCTGTAAAGCGTTTTAAAATTTTTGTAAATGGAGATTGCCACGTCCACCAAGTCTGTTTAGTTCTTGTCCAAAGCTTTTTCGAATAATTCTTGTTATTTGTAAGAATTAGCAGTAACCAGTAAGGTTAGCATTTTGAAGTTTTCGTTTGTTTAAATATATCTGTATTTATGAGAAATTAACTACACCAAATAACTCTCTCAATACAGCGTTTTAAATGTTTTACAGCAGTAGACGTGCCCATTAACCGATTTCACCAATTTTCCATCCCAGGAAGCCTGATTGAAGGTGTGACCTCTGCGCAAATTTCCTTCAATTAGCTTGCTTGGTTTTCCTGTAATCATGAATTCCACAGACAGACTGATATGGTTAAATCGACTCAGGTGGTGACGCTGATTATACTTTTCTTTACCATTCACGCACCTTTTTATGCGCTACAAACAAACTCAATGACAAAGTGTAGGGTATACAAAAAAAAATTTAAAACGAACGTATTATGACTTTTTCATAACTTTCAGTGCCACCCTGTTTTATTTTATTGTTTGCTTTTTTATGCAAATGAAAAAAAAAATCTTTGTACCATGTTTTGTACAGTAGAGTTGTGCAAAGAGCGCAATCGTTCGATCAAACTCGTCGCTCGAACGGCTCGACTGTAATGTGTGTACATATTACGTTTACCAGTATGAGCTGGTTTACACTAGGAAATTCGGTGAAAGAAACGTAAAGTCAAAGCATAATATCAGCGAACGAACAACACGAAAGAAAATATCCGAGTACGGCAAATTCTGTACTGAACCGTTTTGTTTATCCCTTTTTGGCAGCAAACAAGAAGAATTTTTGGAAAGAATTTCTGTGTATAAAAGCTGAATATGAAACATTGTCATGCGTATGTCGACGTTTACACGAGGAAAGTGTGATAGACAAATTTTTGTCTATTCTCTTTTGTGAGTTTTCGTTTTGCGTTTGCGACACATGCCAAATTTTTTACTTCGTCCCCTTCGTTTTTCCCCTCTTGCCTACAAACAAGGAAAGTTTGCGAAAAAAGTTTCCTCGTGTAAACGATGACTATGTTTTGTGCTTTGCAACTGTATATATGTAAGGTTGTAAGCAGACATATATTAATTAAAGTAAATCCAAGACTTGCGATTCGTTAGGAAGATTTGACTTTATTGATTTTTCTCAAAAAATTCTCCGTTAGCCTTCGTTCATAAATGAACGTGAATGATACGAGATGATTCAAAAATCGTTCGAACTTGTGTGAAATGATTGGCGTTCGTGTATGCATCTACCTAGGAGGTATGTATATGAGTACATACATGCAGGCCTGGATTAACCTTATTTAAAGGGCGGCAAATATTAGCGGGGAAAAATTGTTGCATTTTATTGATAAAAAAACTTTTCAACGAGGAAGGTTTTTTTTTTGCTCATGAAAAATATAAACATAAATGAAAATCAGATTGTTTTTTCTAATAAATGAAGAAGTTTTGAGGAGGGGGGCGGCAATTTTTGCAACTGCCTAGTGGCGGCAAATTTCTTAGTCCGGGCCTGCATACATACGTGTGTATGTAGTATAATCCATATAGCTGTCCGGTATTATTTTGCTTGAAATTTTGGGCAGTAGATTAAAATTGATATATTTTACTAACTATTTGAATAAACAGCACACATTTAGATTATTCTAGTTTTTTAAAAAAAACAACCAATATATCACACAAAGAAAAAACGACTCGTAAAAAATGCATATTTTAGGAATATTAGTTTCACAAAACATTCATCGCCCAGTATTGGGAAAATAATATTTTTTTTTTGTCACCAAACCCACGCAACATTTCAGAAAATCATTTCTATCCAAATTAGTGCTTAATTTTATGGAAGTTTTTTGTTATCTTTTTTTTTTAAGAATAAGCAGTTTTGTCACTCACTTTCATCACCTTGAATATACTGTTTGTGAATTAATCTGTAATGCCTTCTAATATTAGCCGGCAATTTTCCACATAGTTCTCTTTTACACGTTTCAATAAGGCAAATGCTCTTTTTTTTGTCGGGATTGTACAGCACATATTTTTCGAATTCAAAATTTGTTTTAGATTTTTTTTTCCCCATTTTATTTATTTTTTAACACCTTACTCGTCAAGAAGCAAACCGAAACTGATTTAGCTTTTCTACCTGTAAGCAGAGTTCGGAAATATTCATGTATGAGCGCACTCAAAATGTCGCATTCGTGATTTTATTCATGTATGAATTTTCTTAAAATTTTTTTCATTCGCTCAATCGTATATAAGTATTTTTTTTTTCTCAGCAACGAGTAGCATTGCTAAATGAATGAATGCAAGCCAACAATTTTTTCACCGATCATAAATGAATATGAACTATGTATGTGAGAAAGCGAGATAAGCGATCGTACATGTTCACATTTTCTGCCGCTCATGAGTGTGTGCGTAATAAAAATGATCTCTTGCTATCACGAAATGAATGCACACATTCATAGTTTGTAGTTACAGGTATTTTAACATGCATCTTTTCATGATATTTGATTAGCTGCGTTTTGCATAAATTAAATTTTTCTAAGAAGTTTTTGTCGATTTTGAAATCGAATTTGCTTAGCAAAATATTTATGAAACGGTTTCATCTGGAAGTTCAACTTTTTTATTTTAATAGACATCTTCAAAAATAGTGACTTTGTTGTAGGTTTTATGAAATGTGCGTGAATGTACTCACTATTGTTAAAAAAAAATACTAATTATTATTATATAATCATATTATAAATTTTGGACAAAATTGTATTTCCTGGTATTGAAATCTTGGTATTCTATTATTCTTGTATTGTGACAATATCTCTGGTCGACCAGTAAAACGGATACCACGTTGGTCGTAGGAGCGTTGGATGAGCTGCAGTCGGTCTTTTGACAGAGCTAATGGCAAAATTAGAATTATTCGTCCCATCATAAGGGTTAACATAAGGATTAACTTCATTAACTCTGCAACCCATCTATGATACCAGAGTCTATGTTGGGAATTTGTTGTTCCCTAACGTTAGTTTCGTCAGCATAATCGATTATAAAAATAAACTTGCAAAACCTTTAGCACATTACTGGGTAACAGAGACCCGATAAAGTTGTAGATTTGTCCCTCTATTTTAAAGGTTGGCATAAATAAGCACACAAAAAACTTCATTTGCTCCAAACAAATTCATATAAAAGGCACAGTTATAGGCCCTCAGATTGTTTAAAAAATCGTTGTATTTTTGATGGTCCCCATTCAAGTGTACGTCAAGTAGAATGAATGAACATTTTCTGCTGCACAACACATACCTTCTGGTTCCACTTTCCATTTCCGAGCATAAGAATACGAGCACATTTCTGTCATCGCGCCAATATCTCCGTAATCGGCATACTTAATATCTACACTATAGTTGAAGTCACTTTCATCCTTATACGACCATGGTAGCAATTCACTATATTCACGGTTACGGATCCGAAGTAGTTTCATTCTTCTAGCTGTTCTTGATTTGTAAGATAGGTTACTTTTCCTTCTATTGGGCATATTTGTTTAACTTTTGAATATAGGCAAAATAAGCAATAGAAACTCCTAAAATTTCGCTTCAATCTGTATTGCTATAGAACTTCTTGAAGCGCCACTGCAATTCTTTTCCGGTACTTGTTATCACTACTATTTTTCGATTTATTATTGCACTACTTAGATAGGGTGCATTTTTTGAACTATATTTTACTAAAAATTATGACACTATAATTGCTGCTATATTTTCAGAAAATTAACTTTTTTTCAGCTTAGCCAATGCACACGTGTAGTTTCATTTTTAAATTTTTACACTATTAGGTAGATTAAACACGGTTTTTTACATTTTGATCATATGGAGATAATAACTTAAAGTTTTTTAACACTTTTTCTAGTTTTTAGTTTTTTCTGCGAAGGCAAACAATTTTTTTTTTTTTAATAAAACTAGTCAATTTTGATTCTTCTTCACAAATCTAGCGTTGCTGTTGTGTGCAATGTAAATTGAAAAATATTACGTTGTTTCTCATCCATTTTATTTCCATGGGGAAGACAAAAACAAAACACACACACACATTAACTTTTCATTAAACGATTTGGTATGCTTGTTTCTTTGTGTGTAATTGATTTTTTAAGCAATTTTAAGACTCAAATTTTTATATTTAACAGGAATATCGTGATCATTTTAATTGGAGATTGATACCAAGCATCTAAATAATAAAATTAAGTAAATTTAATCAAAATTGATCCAGTAATTTTTACGTAATGCGCGAACATCGAAAACGGCTATCATTTTATTTATATTTTAGTAAATAGTACGTTTACCAGTGTGAAACATTATGGCAAGGGTGGTCACAACCAGTGCTGTCGTTTGTACTACAATAGTGCTTTTGTACTACCCTTCAGCCACGCGTACTACTCTAGTACCCAACCCTCAATTTGTACTACCCAAAATTTGTTGCAACCAATCCGCAATTTGCACTACCCCACCATTCTTTGATCTCTCATGCTTCAATTATAATGGCATGCAAGTTATTAAACTCATCCCTGAAACTGAAATATTTAATTCTTGAAGTGTCAAAATCATCGCTCATTATTTTGGATTAATAATTTTGACATTAGTCGCTCAAAAACTTATGAGAAAAAAGAAAAATTTTAGCATCGCATCAACCCTTACAATTGAACTATGAACGATCATAATTTATGATTCATAAAAGATTCATACTTTTAGAACGCGACTAATTTCGCTTGTATTAATATTTCTTGTGCGCGTCTTTAAATATACATAATTATTGTAATTTTTTCTTTTGCTGTTATGGAAAAGTATGCCACAAATTTACCAAGGTATAACTTGATAGGAAAATGATTTATTTTTTATTATAGGTTTCTAATAAAGTCGAAAGCAGAAGCCGCCAATTTAACCAAAGCTGGTACTAACACAGAAAAGAATCTGTCCTTCAAATAGCTTCATGCAATAAATACATACTATTTATAATAAATGAATTTCAACAAATACTGTTAACTTTTATTAATACCCAGTAGGCAAGGGCAGGAGCTAACAGTGCTTCTAGAAGGCCTTCCTTGGTAAGTATAAGGCCTTCCACCCTCCTTTCAAACGTACTTTTTTTTTATATGAAATGTTCCAAGAAAACAGGCCTTCCTAAGTAGGCTTTCTAAGACCACTTACCGTAGAAGGACTCTCAGAAGTACTTAACAAAAATTAAATTTTAATACATCGTAAAGACTCTAAATATATATTGTTTTTTTTTTAATCCGCGCCTTCTCACTTGCGTTGATATTTTTTTAATGATTTTTTTTTGTGATGTTTCTTAATTTACAATTTGACAGAGAATACACAAAGCTCTAGCTCCTATAACATTACATGAAAAACCAGAAGACTAGCCTGGCAATATGCACACCTCTCTTAATTTCTAACCATATGTTTACTTTTCATGTCGTATATGTACAATGCATATGACAAAAAAGTAATCATAAAACATTACAATACATGAAATTAAAAAAGAAACAGAAAAGCTTTAAAGTAAATGGGGTCCTTCTTCTTTGCCTTCTAATATTAGGTCTGATAGCACGTCTGTTGTGGGAAGGCATATTATGCCTTCTGTGATTGTATTTTTATTTGCATGAAAATCTAGTTTTAAGAAGTCCTTATATAATGGCAGCAGTGCTAGCAAGCCTTCTCCGAGGCAGGCCTTGCTCATTTGCCTGCTGGGTACTTTCTTACTATCATAGTATGAGTAGGTGTAAGTACAAATATATTAGTGTAGTACTACCCATTTTCACAAAGTACTACCCAAAAATGTTAAATTGAGCACTTAAATTTTTTTCGAAACGACAGCACTGGTCACAACATGCACGCAAAACTTTTCTGCTCAAGTAGAACTGAATCGTTGTTGTGTATTCATTTTTGTGTACGTATACACGATTGCTCTCTCGCTACTCTCAAATGCGCTCTCGTTAGAAATTGCAGAAAGCGTTGCCATTAATCCAAAAAAAAATATTTCACGTTGATTTCAAATTTATGTCAGTGACATAAATCTCTAGCAAGAATTGAAAAATAAAATAGGTAATAAAAGCTTCTTGTCACTTAATTTTCCTCTGTTCAATAATACAACTGCTTTAGATTAAAGCAAACCATGCTTTTCAGAATGTGCGTGCGCTCGGTCGGTACGAGTTTGCTTCGAACTTGTTCGACCGGCTCGTTACATAGCGTTATTGTGTAGGTACATACACACTATTGTTCAAAAAAAAATACTAATTATTATTATATAATCATATTATAAGTTTTGGACAAAAATTTTATTTCCCATTCAAGTGTACGTCAAGTAGAATGAACATTTTCTGCTGCACAACACATACCTTCTGGTTCCACTTTCCATTTCCGAGCATAAGAATACGAGCACATTTCTGTCATCGCGCCAATATCTCCGTAATCGCCATACTTAATATCTACATTATAGTTGAAGTCACTTTCATCCTTATACGACCATGGTAGCAATTCACTATATTCACGGTTACGGATCCGACGTAGTTTCATTCTTCTAGCTGTTCTTGATTTGTAAGAGAGGTTACTTTTCCTTCTCGTGGGCATATTTGTTTAACTTTTGAATATCAGCAAAATAAACAATAGAAGCTCCTAAAATTTCGCTTCAATCTGTATTGCTATAGAACTTCTTGAAGAGCCACTGCGACGCCCTGCAATTCTTTTCCGGTACTTGTTATCACTACTATTTTTCGATTTATTATTGCACTACTTAGATGGGGTGCATTTTCTGAACTATATTTTACTAAAAAATGTGACAATAATATAATTGCTGCTATATTTTCAGAAAATTCACTTTTTTTCAGCTTAGCCAATGCACACGTGTAGTTTCATTTTTAAATTTTTACACTATTAGGTAGATTAAACACGGTTTTTTACATTTTGATCATATGGAGATAATAACTTAAAGTTTTTTAACACTTTTTCTATTTTTTAGTTTTTTCTGCGAAGGCAAACAATTAATTTTTTTTTTAATAAAACTAGTCAATTTTGATTCTTCTTCACAAATCTAGCGTTGCTGTTGTGTGCAATGTAAATTGAAAAATATTACGTTGTTTCTCATCCATTTTATTTCCATGGGGAAGACAAAAACAAAACACACACACACATTAACTTTTCATTAAACGATTTGGTATGCTTGTTTCTTTGTGTGTAATTGATTTTTTAAGCAATTTTAAGACTCAAATTTTTATATTTAACAGGAATATCGTGATCATTTTAATTGGAGATTGATACCAAGCATCTAAATAATAAAATTAAGTAAATTTAATCAAAATTGGTCCAGTAATTTTTACGTAATGCGCGAACATCGAAAACGGATATCATTTTATTTATATTTTAGTAAATAGTACGTTTCCCAGCGTGAAACATTATGGCAATGGTGGGCACAACATGCACGCAAAACTTTTCTGCTCAAGTAGAACTGAATCATTGTTGTGTATTCATTTTTGTGTACGTATACACGATTTCTCTCTCGCTACTCTCAAATGTGCTCTCGTTAGAAATTGCAGAAAGCGTTGCCATTAATCAAAAAAAAATATTTCAGGTTGATTTCAAAATTACGAGTATGTCAGTGACATAAATCTCTAGCAAGAATTGAAAAATAAAAAAGGTTATAAAAGCTTCTTGTCACTTAATTTTCCTCTGTCCAATAATACAACTACTTTAGATAAAAGCAAAACCATGCTTTTCAGAACGTGCGAGCGCTCGGTCGGTACGAGTTTGCTTCGAACTTGCTCGACCGGCTCGTTACATAGCGTTATTGTGTAGGTACATATGTTGCCATTCAAACTAGATTTTAAGACAAATCATTTTTCCTTAGGCGAAACAAGATAATCCAAAACGTTTTAATAGATAAATTCTTAATATTGATTAAAAAATAACAAAAAAAAAAAAATCAGAAAAAAAGAAAATGGCATATCGACATTTTCAGAAACAGTTTATAGATAAAAAAAAAAATAATGCTTAAGCAATTTTGCTTAGATTTTTTAAATTTTGCTATAAAACCTAAGAATTTATAAGCAAAAATTATTTAAAGTTTTTTTATCCTACCCCCCATAGTTTTTGTGATTATTGTAAGAAATGAGTGAATTAGTTTTTCATTTATTTAAATATTGATCAATTTATACATATGTAATATAATTGTAATATAAATATATGTACCAAAATCAGTCCTTGATGATAATTCTCCAGCACAATTAGCTATTACAAAGCATTTGTGTTTCATTAGGTTCGAAGTACTGTTTCTGGCATGTTTGAAAATATTTGAACACTCCTTACATGCTACCAAACCAGGTATTTCGTCCCCAACTTCATTTAAAATTGTTCCAAATAAATCCCATACCTTGCTTCTTCCTCTTTTCAAATTTATTTTGAACTCGCCGCTAAGAAGTTTTGTCTTTATCGTCGTATGTGTAATATCGATAGAACAACTAGCAACAGGCGCATTATTGATCTAAAGGACAAAAGTCCCAAATATTAAAGTTTTGATAAACATTTAACAAAATTTATAAACATTTACATCAATTTTTGATATATTTAAGTATATACAAAAAACTGAAGCTGCACAAGGAAACAATATATTCATAAATTTATAAATCTTTTTTAAATTATAATTCCACTGTACTAAACATATTTTAAAAATATTTAGCAATGCTAGACCAAATTAAATTAAAAAAAAAAAAAAAAGAATTAAATTACTAATTCTGTTTTCATAACAAAGTGGCAACGATATCAAGTTATAAAAAATAGACAACGATAGGCGATAAGTGTCGCCGACTAAATTAACTGTCATTCTCATACAAACAAAATGAATAGCGGGTAGCCGCCTCAAAAAAAAAAAAAAAAAAACAACACGGCTAATATTTCACTTTATGTGCACACAATTCTTACATGGCTCATATTTGTTTTCAAAAATTCTCTTTTTATAATATTATAAATTTTTTTATAAGAATATGCACATCACTTGCTTGCACACACAAAATAATGACTGATTCTTATAAATCATTCCTACTTTATGCATGGTAGAATTTATTATTGCGTGGTAAAAAATATCAAATCAGTAGTAACCATTGTACGTGCAGTATGCGTACATGATACAATCATATGCGTACAGTTAGTTACAAGAGAAATTTATAATAATGGTGAGAGTCGCACAAACAAACGCTACGTATATGTATTCCAATCATTTCAATTGCCTGCCGTAACATTTTTTTAGGTAAATACTTATGCAGACTTCTAGTACATATGTATTACGTTTACCAGTGTCAACATTATGGCAATTGTGGGCACTAACACGCACGCAAAACTGCTGCTGAAGTAGAGCTGAATCGTACGTATGCTCTCTCGTTACTCTCAAATGTGCTCTCGTTCGAACTTTCAAACAGCGTTGCCATTAATACGAAAAAAAGTATTTCACGTTGATTTCAAAATTATGTCAATGACATAATTTTCTAGCAAGAATTGAAAAATAAAAAAGTTAATAAAAAATAATAATGTCACTTAATTTTCCTCTGTCCGATAATGCGAGTATTAAAAAAATCTTTGTATATTACAAATTATTAAAATTAATTTATTTTAAGCATAGCAGAAACATAAATAGAAAATAAGGTACATTTCTAGAGGAGGGAATGGCTATGATCTTGGACACTAAATGGAAATGTAAGCAGAAATATGAAGTTAAAAATTAATATTTTTGACATTTAACCCAAAATGTTACGCTAGCAAACGAACCGAAAAAGCTGTTATGACGAGTAGCAACGTTTTGAAGTTCGGTTCTTACGGAACTCTTACGTCTCGTCAAAATGTTTCGTTTACTTTCGATCAATTACGTAGGTTCATTTTGGCTATAAACATTGGTTTACAATACTCGAACTTACTCGTTGTCTCGTCTCGTCTATTTTGGTTTAGGCTTAAGACATCGCAAAATAACGGAACCAAATTGTTTTTGTTAATTTGATTTTGAACTTTTCCACGAAGACATCAACCCAAAAACAGAATTCCATTAACGTTGCACTTTGATGTACAATTTTCCCTGGTTGTATAATTTTGCGATATCTTGGGAATTATCCCAAAACGTTTTGTTTAATATCTCTCTTTCCAAAAACTCTTTTGTGAAACCAAAATATCGGAACTAAAATTATGTCACATATTTCGTTGACCATGAAAAATTATGTCTACATGATTCTATTTTCAAAAATTTCACCACCTAAAAATTTATGTCTCAAGTGATGTAAATTATCCCCCCTTTCATGGTTGGCTACTATCTCGCCATTTTAGTCGCCGAGTAAAAATTGGCTTTATAAACATACAGACAATTCTTACTCGGCGATTAAAACGCGAGATAGTAGCCAACTATGAAAGGGGCTTATGTCACGGTGGCAACGCTGCTTGTAGAAGAACTTGTGCCCATCCACGATTATTTGTCATGCGCATGTGTTGTGCTTTGCAACCGTATGGAAGGTTGTAAGCAAACACATATTAATTAAAGTAAATCCAAACTTGTAAGACTTTATTAATTTTTTTTTTCAACTCTTCATATCCACCATCATATCGTCCAGTACCGAGATTGGATTAAATTCACTTAAAAACTCAACAAATTGTGAAACACCCTGATTGATATACATATTTACACACATAATTAAATATGACTTACTTAGACTTTGTACGCTCGGTTCGTGTACTTTTACATGCCGCAATAAGGACGTTGTTGAGGAACAATTTGTTGTAAATAATTTTAAACATTGCTTACACTTTTTTTTATTCGGTTCATTTGTATCCTCAAAATACTTCCACACAACACTTCTTTTATTGCTATTCATGTCAAAGCAATCGCACAACTGGTTTAAACAAAAGCAAACAACCCAATCATATCATGCGAGCGCTCGGATGACTCGAGCGAAACAAGTTTGTTGCGAACTGCATGACAGCAAATCGAGCTTGCTCGACCGGCTCGTTACATAGCATTATTGAGTTGGTATATGTGTTGCCATTCAAAGTTGATTTTATAACAAATCAGTTTTCTTTAGGCGAAACTAGTTAATCTAAAATGTTTTTGAATCGACTATTTTGCTTAATATAAATCAAATTGTCCTTATAAAAAGACAAGATATGGCATAGGCTAATCTAGTCTCAGATAATAATACTAAATAATGAAAACAGACCTCTCTTCTTTTTAATTCTCTTTTGTTGACAAGTTTCGCACATGGACAAATACAGGTTGATCATTTCCTTTGTCACATTAGCATAATATATTGATGTCTCAGCCAACATTTTGTCACGTCCACCATGACCGACTGCTCCGTGTACCGCGTCGATCACATCGTAACATTCATCCGCTGAAAGATAGTACCTTACGTTATCATCACTCCGTGAAATAAGTTTTTTTATGCTCCCAATGTTTAGCACAGCAAATCTTTTTAATCTTCTTTGTTGTAGTGGTGTCTTTTTTTCAGTTCTTTCAGCCTCTTCCACTTGTAGAATAAGCTCCAAATATTTTTCCTTTGTTAATACGTTAAAATGTGTCGATTTTTTGTTTTCACTTCGGAAAATTTCAGTCAAAAACTGCTCTTTCCATTGGTTTTGACCAGTGTCTTTTTTTATACACCAAGGGTCAGACATAACGTCGTTTATTCATTTATAGTAACTGAATATTATTTTCTTAAATAGTAAGTCCCACGCGAAAATGTATGTAATTGTCATTAGCGGAGAAAATAGAAGAACCACAAACTTAAAGTCAAGCCAAGAAAATGTACTAAATTATTAGTATTTTCAGAACAGTACAAGTTCACACACAACAAGTCAACCGCGTACTGAAAATAATAATAGCAATGCGGTGGATAGATAGCCACGCAGTAAAGTATGTATGTATATCAGGCCAAACTAGTATATTCAAACACGCTTGTATGAACTAGTTTGTCCTGAAATTGGCTTTGGCCGACAACTTATACACATATGAATGTACATATGTATGTATGTATAATACATTTAAGTCAAACGGTACCAAACAATACATTGAAAAAATTACCTCAGACAGAATCACCCGTTAAATAGAATACAAATTCATATACATGTGTAGATATGTTTTTTGATTCATCTGCGTTGGCAAAGAGAGAGAGACAGAGTCGGTCGCGAAGAGAACAAATTTAAGGCAGCCCGTCATGTTTTATTCGATTTCTGAATTTGTAGTGTTAAATTTCAGATTTTGTGCAGAAAATAACAAAATTTCAAAAAAGTTTAGAATCGACATTTTGCACATTGAACATTTTTCATAAAGAAAAAGGGAATTGTATTATACTGCAGTGTTGTTTTTCGTTTCCTACAATGAAAAATATTCATTGAAATTTGAGATTTTATATTTTTAAGCTGTTAAGAAGGCGTAAAGCAGGGGTCGGCAAAATTAAAAGTATGAGTGTGTTAGTGAGAGAAGAGAGAATGCACCAAAAGAAATTTTACGCAGAAATCGTTTGCGAAATAAATGTTGCGGCAGAAATTGAAGTGTATAAAAAGAATTAGAAAATGTATTCAAAGTCTTAAAACTAAAGCGGAATGCTTATATTGTTATGTGTTGTGAAAAGAAAACTGTGAAAGGCATTACGACACGTTTTATACTGAATTTTATAAAGTTGCGTCATCAGCCGAAGCTGTCAACAAAATTCTCTATGTGCCTAAAAGATACCAATAACGACATCCGGACATGATGTTGCTTTGTCAATGGTTTTTCGACAACTGAATGAAAGTGCGTAACAATGCGTGTGATATACTCCAGCTCAATTGAGCTATGGAAAATCAAATTTTGCCGACCCCTGGCGTAAAGTAACGACGAATATATTTGAAAGTTGTTATTGTTGGATATTTGTTTAATATAACATACCAGCTAAATTTAAAAAAAAAAGTTAAAATTTTTCACTACATTATTTACAAAACATTGTCTTTTTTTTTGTAAAAACTTATTTTTAGTTCCTGGGAACATTTGGGTACAATTTATGTTGAATCTCTGTTACATAAAAGATTGGTCAGAATTGGTATTAATTTTTTTATGAGTATATAAGATAGTTATCGTATTGAACAAATACATATCATTATTAATTTAGAGGTACTTTTTTCAAAAATAAAACAAAAATAAGCTATTCAATTTTATCGGACAATCTTTATTATGATATAAAACAACCATTCTTTATATTTATTTTTTCAAAATTATTTAATTTCAAATGTTGGTCGTAACCATGGCCAACGGTAATGCTGAAGTACAAATTTTCGATGACGCGTTCAAGTAGAATGATGCGAATAATGGCTTCCAATTCCTCAATCGTAGACGGCCCATCCATGTAGACTTTGGACTTTACGTAGCCCCATAAGAAAAAGTCTAAAGTGTTGATATCACATGATCTGTGAATTTTGGGTGAATATAAAGTTGAAATTTTAATGAACTTTGTAAATATCCACAATTCGCATCCGTTGTTCTCGCCTATTCCGATGATGTTATATAAAACCATACTGAAAAAATACCATGACAAGCATCTGTCACGAAATCCCTACTGAAAAAAGTACCTCTAAATAAATCATCGTCATTTCTTTTGTAGACAAAATTTAGCAATACTGTCGAAACAGGTACACGATGTCTTATGTCAAAATGTTACCGTAGTTAATATGGTGACGTTGTTTAAACTTTCCAAGCCCTCTGACGCTCTGAATTCAGTAATGTTCAGTTTTTCAGCAAACTTCTCTGCTTTAGCTTTCATAATCGGCCCCGAGACAGGCATATTATTCTGACGCTGTTTATAAAACCATGACAGCATCGCTTGATCCAAATCTTCAAATTTTGGCTTTTTCAATTTCTTAGAAGACTTTCCATCTACCTTGGCCTGTAGAATTTTCCCCTTATTCTTCCAAATTGAAGACACCGTAGACGGACTAAATCCAAAGCGTCTTCCAACATCACTTTTCTTTTCTCCCTTCTCTATAGCGCGTATTAATGAAACTTTTTCGTCAACACATAAAGACTTTCTTTTACTCGCCATGTTAACAGCTTCAAAGTTCACGAGCAACTGAGAATATGATAACGTAAAGACTACGGATAACAACTTGACGACACTTGAGCAGTCGGGGTAAACGCTCCCTTCTAAATAATGTACATACGTCATACGTTTCGCTATTGAGAGTGGTTATTACGCTACATAGAGTATCTCAATGTATGGGCAACAAGGTAAATCAACCAAAATCAAGTAATTTCTACGTTTAAGGGAGTTTTTCGGTAGAAGATGAGTTTGTTATATGGACACTGTACGATTGCGATTCACAAAATTATTGCAAAATTAAACTTTAAATAACTTTATAAACAAAAGCCTTTTGCTCTTGAGCAGCTTTGTTATAACTATTATCGGGAGTGAATTAAACTGCGCCGCACAGTGGAAGATTCTGGCCATAAACACAGAAAAAAAAAATAAAGTGCAAGTGAGTTAAACATTTTTTACAACAAACGTCAGAAAAAAATTAAAAGTGCTAAATTTTCTTTGGGTTTATTACTACAGTGGGCTCAAAGTTAAATTTTGAACACCAAAAAATAGTCTACAGAAATTTTAATGTTAAGAACTGTTGGATAAAACGCTCTAGTTAACTTGTTTGAAACAAAATGCACTGTAGCATATCAAAGAAAAATACTTTATTTCTACTTTAAAAAACCATTTTTCGCTATTATATGAATTGTACGGATTTTTCAAAAATTAGAATGAAAAATGGTAGAAGTGGAAAATTTGCAAACTTCGACATGAAAAGAAATAAATAAATATAGGTATGTATATCCCCGCATTTCGAAATTTTAAATTTTAAAAAAAAAATCATAAAATCTCGAATACTGTAACTTATATTTCAAAAATTTGTAAGTCGGATTTTGGTATACTATAAGAAATATATTTTAATATTCATAAATCATCATATTTAAAAAACTTGTCAAAATTCATTAAAATGATTTATATTTTTAGAAAAACTATAACCGCAACTTCCTAAGGTTATACATATATCCAAAACCAGATCCGAGCGACACTTCTTGATTCTATATTTATTCTTAGAATTTAAAAGCACAGAGGAAAAGTTTAGTTTTATAATCATTTTTGATTGTGAGCTAGAGTATTTTAGCGGTGATGAAATTAGAAAATATTCAAGTACTTACGATGGTGATCGTTTTCAGTATTTTGTACCGTGGACGCATTATTGTGCGCAGTAGAAATATTATGTTGCACATTTAATAATTCCCTTTGTCGTGCACGAAATTTACGTACACGTCCCGTTGAACATTCTTTTTCGACCTTTTTTATGTTATGTTTTTTTCTTTTCTGCCGATACTCACGACACTTTTCAGCATTAGTTTTTGCCATACTACTTAGAAAATGCTTTATTGAAATTATAAAAATTAAATAAAAATGGTGAATCTTTTGAAACTATGCTTGACAAAATAAAAGTTTCCAGATTACGACAGCATAACATGAAGTTGTTTTTCATTTCCTTTTTCTCATCAAATATCAACTTCCACTGAAGAGATTACATTACGAACACACACACTTATTTTTTGCTCGTTCTCTGGATATTTTAATAACAACAACGCTTAATTGGGAAACAATTACAATGAGAGACTATGGCAAGGCTTTGGTAGTTAATCATTGCAATGCTTGAAAATATATAAAAAAAATTGGAAAACTTTCAACGCTTATACCTCAGCTTTTGCTTAACCGATCTCGAAGCTGATAATTTTCGGGCACTCTGCTCGATAAGCAATTCAATTTAATATATCATTTATTGCCATAGCTATTCTAGATCTCATCAACAAAGCCTTGCCTTCGAGTAAAAAACTATACTAAGTGAAGGTACGGCTAAAAAAATAGTGTCGCTTTTTGCGTTTCACTATACAAGAATGATAGAATGAGAGAATACAAGATTACACATTGCTAATATCCGCCATATTGCGATGTCATTTTAGAGCGTCATATGGTGGACGGTTAGAGTTGCCGTGGAATAAAAAATATATAATCAACTTATTTTTTTACCATGGTAACATGCTTTTCCACTACTAATATTCCCTACAAAAAAAAAAAATACTTATACTATTACGAATATATTATCATATTATATATTTGAAGACAAAATCATGTTTCCCGATATTCGATCTACTCTTTTGATACTCCTATATTTTGTTATTGGAAAATTAGTTCAAACTAAGAATTCAAGAAGTAAATGTGAAGATAAATATATCGGAAAGTGTCTTAAATAAGAATTTTTGATTGACCTAGGCATGATTGGTAAAGCCAAAAACTAACGCTGAAAAGTGTCGTGAGTATCGGCAGATAATAAAAAAAACATAACATAAAAAAGGTCGAAAAAGAATGTTCAATGGGACGTGTACGTAAATTTCGTGCACGACAAAAGGAATTATTAAATGAAAACGATCAGTAAGTACATACTTATATATTTTCTAATCAACAAATTTCATTTTGTCTTAAATACTCTAGCTCAAAATCAAAAATGATTATAAAACTAAACTTTTCCTCTGTGCTTTTTAATTGTAAAAATAAATATGGAATCAAAAAGTGTTGCTCGGATCTGGTTCCGGAGATATAGCATTCGGAAGTTGCGGATATAGATTTTCTAAAAACCGATATAAGTTGGAAACGCCTGTATTGATTTCCAAAATGTCATATGAAAGGTAATTTAATAAGATACAGAATTAGTACACTTATTTTTAAAGAGTTTCGAGATATTACGGCTTTTCTGAAATTTAGACCGATTTTATTTTTTCAAAAAACCGATTTTTCCAAAAAAAATCGTTATTGACCTATAGTTTTATTAAAATATTTAAAAAGCTCAATTTATTCCCTTTCCACCAATTCCTTGTCACCAATTACCAGGGTAAATTGTTTCATTTGTTGTCTTTGTCATGATTGTTTATAAAGAATTAACCGATTTGTGAAATTTCACATGAATATCGGTTTGTGCAAATGATTGTTAAATTCGATTAAATAATATTCAATTAATTAACTATAATCAGCCGACTAAAAACCTATTTCTTTAAGTCAAGACATATGTATTAGAAAACTTTTTCGGAATCATTCGGTCTGCCGGATGTAGTCTATATGATCATCATGACCGTCAACAATTTAAGTATCGCATACACAGTCAAATCAAAGGAAAAAGAAGTTGTACAAATTGTGTTTATTAATTTACGAACAGACTATAGGGTTAAAAATTAAGTACTTAATAACGTAATGTAGTAACCATTCTTTCACTTTTGAAATTCAGGGCTTTGATCATTATCATTGAGAAAGCAGTATATTTAATTGAAGAATACTTTCTGCTTTTGGGAACTTCTACTTCCAAGATGTTAATCGTTTTTCTTTATAATATCCTCCAGACAACCCTTTCAAATACTTTGTTAGGCTGCCAATGCCTTATTTAATGTTAAGTTTATATTTGAGAAAACTGGCTGAACATTTTCCTCTTCATACTAATTTTATACCTATCCTAAAAGATTGCGCCCCATTTTTCAGTATAGATAGCTTCGTTCGAAAATTTCGTTGGCTTAACAATATAGTGTATTATATTATAAGTTGTTTCTGTGCTATCATATGAGGTCTATTTGGATAATCGAATTAGGCACTGCATTTGTTTTTTGTGTATTCAAGAATATGAAACATAGTTTTAGAAAACTAATGAAATGCAACCACTTACTTGTAGGTGTTTCATTTTTATCTGGATTGACAATGATAGCAGGAAAGGTTTTTGAGATGGATATTAAACTAAGCAATTTAGTCAAGCTACCGTTCGATTTTTTACGGTTTATTGTGCTAAACTTACACAAAAATATTCCACTAAAGTTATGTGAGCCTTCCAAACTTTCATAGGATTCTCTACTCAGATTTGATGACGCGATTTTTGAAGAAATGGGCATATTTCCAAATATTGCCTCCATTTCTTTCATATATGGTGCCCCGGAAGGATCAGTACCTGTCCGCATAGCGTTTTCTTTTGTAGATTTGTACGTCTGGAAAAGAGTTCTCATTTTTCCTTCCAGGGTAAAGGTTGTTGCTCTTGGGTCCTACAGCAGATAAAACGAATCGTCTACACAAATTTCTTCTATTCAGTCATTCAATCTTACCATAAATCCCTGGGCATACATATCCTTCAAGACATTGGTATAACCTTTTTTTTTCTTCCTTACGTGCTGGAACTCATCTATCCTAGCCGCATAACATTTTAAAAAGAGCAAGATTTCTTCTTTACTCCAAGTCTTGCGTTTGCTAATTACAATGCATAGAGAAAACACTTTACAATTATAAATACAAAATTAAAATATTAATAAAAATTACCTTTTCCTTTGTTTTGTTGCATTTTGAAATTTATTGATTTGCTTATATGAAAGGAATTTCTTTTGTTGTTGTTCCATTTTGTCTAATCTCTCGAATAGAGATGGAAATTTTTCGATAACAAACAGACTGTGCTGCCAATCAGTTTTTATACATGCGTTGTATGCCGATAACTATCGCCGTGATATAAAATATATTTTTTTGTCGCGTACATAATTATTCGTGACAATAAAGACGCGTAAGCCAAATTTTGCAAAAAAAACTTTATAAGCACGTAAGCGCGTCACAGCTATAAAGCACTAATTTCTAATCGAAAAGTTTTTGTAAGTGTCAAAAGAAACACATCTATTATTACATTTTCTTAATTACAGAAGTAACGCATTGAATATTTTTGTTTTTTGTTACAAAAAAGTATAGTTTTGAGCAGAGTTAAAATTAATTTCTAAAAAAACAATTGTTAAATTACTTTTGTGTAGTAGATAGGAAGTAATACGGTATGACTAATACCTTTCCAGAATATTAAATATAGGTACTAATGTATAAAAGTAGTTCTTCGTTGAATAAGGCAAAAAATAGGAAAAAGAAAACAAAAAATTTGAGGGTACTTAAAAACATTTTCAAGCAAACGCGGTTTTATGTCAATGTAAAGAACTGACAGCTGTTGGTAGTATTAAAGAAAAATGGCTACACCTGTTATAAAAGAAACCTAAGCTATCTTTCGAAAGGATTAGATATTGCAGAAAATAAAATCAGTTTTTTTTGTTTTTTTTTTTTCTGTATCGGGGTACTTCATCCATTTAAAAATCGTGTGAGATGGCATTAAGACTAATACAAATTCTGACAGTTTAATTTCAGGTTGAGTTTAATCTCACATTGTGAGGATGTCTTTAAGATCATTATTTACATCTTCTTTTTTTTTTTGAGGTAGAAATCATGATGATTTAACAAGACTGCTGAACTATCTATACAAAAATTAAATGAATAATAATCCATCAAAACGTTTAAAAATTGCTACTCATTGTTGAGGATTTATAAGATTTAAATCGAATAGAGATAGTAGTTTATCTAACATGATTGTACTGCAAAGTTCTGTAAATATCTTTACGTAAGCTTTTCAACTATTTTTAGTAGCTTCAATATGTCTCTAAATATGAAATTACAAGATATCGTTAAGTTTTACTATTATCACTCTTTAGATAACTTTTTGAATTCAAAAGAACTTTGAACTGAAGACTGAAATTAAAATTTTTGAAATTAAAATATGAACTACTTCATTCTTTTTGGTAATTATATCGTTATATATTTTCTGCTGCATAAATCTTAGCAATTTGTTTAGACCGCGACAAGTTGGCAACTCAAACTTACTTCTAAATTTACTATCGAAAAAGTTCCATCTTTAGACGTCAAATAGAAAATGAAGCAAATGTACATAAGAATATGTAAATATAAGAATAAGAAATAAAAAATATTTACACATTTATGCTTTCTATTTATAATTTGTTTATGTTTTCCCATGACATTTTAATTATCAAGCGCAAAATCTATGAAAACACGCACACATTATTTGACGTTTGCCACAAGTGCTGCCAAATTTAGCTAGCAAAATATATAAACTGCGATGCGTATTTTTTTGTAACTACCCCATATACGCGATAAAAAACAACAGCTAATAGCAGGGTAGACTTATTAAATTTAAAGAGAAAACGAATACACAGTCGTCTTGTCAAGATTGTACGGTTCTTGCTTTTATCTGCCATATACAGAGCATGCATTCGACGTCCCAACATTTTTACTCATGAGAAATCTATCTGTTACAACAAAATACAAATAAGGCCTTAACCAAAATAGACGTGACGAGACGGTAGCAATTGAACGAACGTTTGCACTCGTTTCGTCTGTTTTGACGTTTAACCCAAAATTTTTTTAAGTTGTTGAATTCATAAATTTATTCACGAGCAAATTATTTGCAAGTAAAATTGTGCGGACAATATGTAAATTACTCAAATGCTGCACACTTCGGAATGAAAAAAACATAGAAAAAATTCCCGAATTAGGAAATTTTCTGAGATCTGGCATCACGGACATGCATCCACTTAATTTTATTCTCAAAAACCGGTGGAATATTAATCCAAACAAACAGCCAGCAAAAGTTACGGTCACAAAAGCGTGAAATCGTAAATTGTTTCCGTTCTGTACTAACCTGTGCTTTCCTCGACCAACGACGCTTCCAAACTGTAAGATTTGTAGGCGCCCAAAAAACTGTTTATTTGACGGAAATGCTCCCAAGTTGAAGGCGAGTTATCAGCGTCAGCCTTTTTCTTTTCTTCACTGCCAAAAAAAACTAAGTCTTACTACTTTGATGTAAGATTTTTTAGTGGATAATTTACCGATATTTATTGGTAAGGTTGTGAATTTTCACTTTTACTTCAACCGAGCTAAAATTAAAACCGCGAGCTGCCAGCTGGCCGGCTATGTCTCCATAGACGTGGAAATTTCTTTTCGAGCCTCGCAGCTTTGGCAACTTTTCCTTCCACAGCTGCAAGAGCAGCGCTACCTCTTTTAAGGACCATTCGGACCGTTTTTTTCTAAAAAAAATATATTTTCATAAATATTTAATATATGTTTCTAACAGCAAACAATTTCACTTACCTTTTCTCTTTCGTGTTAACCATTTTTGTTATGATTCATTTGACGTTTCTTTTCCAGTGTTGGTGAAACTATTCGCAAAAACAGAGTTGTTCACAAAACATTTTCGAGATTATTTCATAATCCCGAGATAAACATTTTTAAACTAGGTTGCCTCGATAATCGCGCAGGAGTCTCGTATATGTAAACGTAGTAATATTTATGAGACAAAACTTCATCGGTAACAAACGAAATATAAATTAAGAAGAGAGGCAAACCAATATGTACAATAAATTACGAATGCACATACAAAAACAAAGTGTTAAGAAAAAATGACACTCGACAGGCCATATTTAGTGATATGCTGCCACCTGGATAATTGGAATTCAGAATTTAAAACATATTTTGGAAATTGTGTAAATTTTTTTAAGCCCCGTTCGGTACGGTCAATGGCGCCATAAACGATTGCAAATTGTTGCTATTAAAAAATTTAGTTGGCAATAGCTCTTCGACATATGTTAGATACAACGAAAAGCTATTACTAGCTCGATTTTTTAATTTAACAGAGATAATAAATGTTGGATATTGAAATATCAAAAATGAATTTGCGGGAAGAATCAGACCCGGTCTCATTCACAAATAATTTATTTCTAAATATTTTTTCATGAATAATTTTTTTGAAATTATTGAATTTGTTGATTTCATGCATTTATACACTAGCAAATTATATGCGAATATAAATGTTCGAACAATAAATTACTCAAATGTTGCACACCTCGATATGGTTACCCTAAATACAAAAAAATTATTACACACATTTGAAATTTACAAAAATTGAGGGAATTTTCTGAAATCTGGCATCACGGATATTCATCCACTAAATTGCATGCTCAGAGACCAGTGAGCAAAAAAAGTTAAACCAAAGAAAAAGCTGCAAACAGCTGACTTAACAGCTATTGTTACAGCCGCTCTCGCGTTTTGTTGATAACACCAGCAGTTCGACTAACATTCTTGCTGTTGTTTATTTGACTACTAAAAATGTAGTTTTCTCTTTGCTACAAAACAGTTGTCAATATTTTCTGTCAATTCGTGTGTGTGTGTTTGTAAAAATTATGTACACTTACTAATTTTCTGGACATTTTAGCAAATTTTGATAGCAAAAGCTGACGCGTCTTAGTAAGCTGGTGAACATTTTTAATTTATGATATAAAAATTTTAATTTATTTAATTTATCATAAAAAATTTTAACTAAAAAAGTCAAAATAGTTGATTAAAACGAAGTGCATTTAAGTGTCAACAAATTAAAATTGCTTTCATTTTGCTAGCCAAACTGAGAGCAAAATGTTTAGTGCTGATGACTTTATTAATGGTAAGCGCATTACTAAATTTTATAGGATTTTATAGTTGAATTTTGTTTTTCTTTTTTTTAGATACGTTGCCCTCAACAAGCGACACTAGTCAAGCAGGCGCGGATTCCCAACTCTTTTCAACTCTGTGTGAAATCGATAAAATTAATTATTTATATATGTTTGAACGCTGCAAAGGTGCGAAAAATTATTAAAATTGATTACTTTAGTAACCATAAAAAACCCTACTTTAGAATCGTCCATTCAATATTCTTTTAAAAGCAAAAATTTAAATATTTTTTTTTTGTATCCAATAAAATTAAAAGCTCATAACATCAACGCCCGTCAATTGCGTTATCTAGAAAAGGACCATATTCGCCGCATTATACCAGCAGATCAAGTAGGAATATTAGCCGAATTTGAATATATGCACAATGCATGGAAGCAACAATTTCAGATGAAATCTGAGCAATTATCTGTAATTGATACTGCAGCTGCAACTTCATCAACCGCTGAAATAACACCAATAGCGATATCTGCCAGCACGAGTTCACCAAAAATTGTGATAGCAAGCTGTAAAACTATAAATAATGATCGCAATATTGTCAGAGACAAACCAACATTATTGAAAAAATCAATTAAAAGAAAATTCAATGGAAAAATGAAAAAGAAAAATCAAACGTTGGATTTACCTCCATATGATATTCAATATGAATATGTAAGTTAAATTAAGATAAAACTTTTGAAAACTCGCTAAAAGTTTAATATTAAAAATTACAGCCTCTAGATGAAATCATACCAAATGATATGCGAAATATAAGAGAAGAGTATAAAATAAATGGTATTTTAACGGAACGTGAGCGACGTCGACTTGCTGGAGCGTTAGTAGACTATTTTAAGGAAAATGATATCTATATGTCAAGAGACATTATGGATGGTCTTGCAGATCAAATATCGACAGTATTTCCAACGGAGAGCAAAGTGAGTGGAACAATTTTGAGATAGAAAATTTACATAAGAATAGTTCCTTTTTTAACTTTTAATTTTTTTTTAAAACGCTTTTTAAATTATCTGGTTTGAAACATTAAATTCTAATCAATATCTGAAGCGACAATTTCTTCAAGAAAGTGACCTAAAATTTCTGATTCAAAGTCAGCTTCAAAAACTGATATTTACATTTTTCCAGACCCAATATTTTTTCTGTCCTATCTTGTTAAAAACATTTATAAGATCTACTGGTCCAATTTGGGCAAATAATCTTTTGTTTTGTTATCAATTTGAAATTTTTGTTTTTCTTAATGTGTAATATTATTTCATATTTTAGCGTGCATGGCACGATACAGAAACTAAACAAAGACGTGGACGTCTCTGCTTAAAACTGTACAATGTGCAGCGTAGTAAAAGACGTTTCCATTCAAGATGCCAAGGCGATGAAGACGAAGCCGTTGTCTCTAAAGATATTGATATAGATGAAACAACACAAGATGATACTGTACAAGAAGATGGTAAATTAAATTTTGTTTAATTTATAGAAATTTTATATTAAAAATACATTTAACTGTTTTTATAGAAAGCGAGGCCGAATCAGCACGCATACAGCTTTGGCTGCGTAACAATAAATGTGAGGATAATGATGAATTGATACAAATGTGGTATGAAACAACAAATTATCGCACGCGACAATTCAAGAAATATAACTTGTCAATGGATGGTGAACACCTTGTTGAGATTTTTGAGAATTGGCCATCGTATGGTCAATCTTGTGGCAATATACTGGTAAGCATTTTTGAAATAATTAAATTAAAGTTTTACTCATAAGCATATAGAATTTGAAAAACTATGCATTTTTTTCATAGATCAGCATTGATTTCAACATTTTGTATCCCAATAGCGAAAATATCTTTTACGAACGCTGGCCAATTTTCTTACAAAAAATACACAAACTTTATAAGCTCGAAATTCGTTCTGATTTATACGATCAATATCAGAAGAATGTACATATATTAAGTTCGGGTAAAATAATGCATGACCCTTTTAAACATGATATTTTTTGAATATTTCTGTATTTTTTTTTTTTTTTGCAGAATCAAAGCAATACATTTTAATAAATTTGCTGCATTCTTTGGTGAAACCAACCCGTCCTATACATCCCAAGCAAATGGCACGCCGTTATAGCATTCCAGAATCATTAAATGCATTTAGTAAAATTATTAGAAATTCGTGTGAAATGGATGATTATACTGAGCCAAGACCATTTATGTTTGTTCAAGGATCACAATTTAATGTTGAAAAAGTTTATGTTGCTTTTAAAGATTTAAGATATGAAATGAAATTTATGAATGCTCTGCTTACGTGCATGCAAATTCATCAGACATTCAAAATAGATTTTCCATTTGCCTGCTATAATTTTTGGATTCTAATGCAGACATACTTTTTTAATATAACACCAGAGGCTGATATTAATATGTCAGTTATCGATCATATTGTGAAATTTTTACTTTCGTAAAAATATAAGATAAACTAAAAGAAAATAAATACGCCACTTGAAATGTTCTTTTAAAAAGTCAATATTTTGCAATAAATTTTACTCTGTTTTGTGTAAAAAGCTTATGATCATAAGTTTCGTTTTCTTAATGGTTTTGAAGATATAAACCGTCGCATGCGAAGGCTGTTATGTATATGTATGTGTTTATATATTAGGGTGTTTATTTTAAAAAATTTGTAGATGGATTAAATTTTTTTTTTTTTTGCCTAGTAGTTTTTTAGTAAGTTTTAGAGACAATTTATCCAACAAAATATTTTCAAATTAAATACTTCATTTTTAAGCTAGTAATAAATGGATTTGTATACTGATACCAATATCGATACATAATTTTATTTTAATGACTTCTAGGAAATCCAGTCAACCCCCTAATCAACAGACAACAGTAGGAGGAAATGCAGAATTAAAATCCTCAAACTAAACTCCACCACTTTAAGGAATCCGTTTCATTTTATACTAAAAACTAAGTTTATGCCAGTGTTTTGTTATAAAAAATCAACCACACTATAAAATAGCAATGGTTGAGGATAAATTTCTTACTTTTTTCTAAGTCTTTTGCGTTTGCTTCTTCGGATTTGTGTTCCCTTTCTGTGTCAGCTTTACGAGATGGCGATGAAATGGACAGTGTCAAATGTTCATCGGATGAATTTCGAGGACGTAAATCAACATCTTTAAATGATGACTTAGGGAATTGACTTCGGGAACGAAATTTAGACAATCTTTTCGATTCTTTTGTTTTAGTTGGGGAAGATGACTTTCTTTTAAATGCCGGTGCAATTCCAAACACGCCTTTGTTATCACACTTTGGATTAGTGTTTGTAACTGTACCAGTTTTACGTCGATCTGTAGATGTGCTTGTTGAAGACGAACAAATATTTTTGGATTCATTTGTCTTGTGATCCCTTTCCAGACTTGAGCTCTCTCCTGATGTTCTTGCAGTTGAACGTGTTGATGAAGAAAGACTGTTGTGTGATTTTCTTTCAAAAGTTGGACTAATCCCACTTGATGTACTACCGCTGGTCTGGTTCAATTTACTTTCAGTGGCGTCTGACAA
Source organism: Tricholauxania praeusta (assembly GCA_949775025.1). Classification (NCBI taxonomy): domain Eukaryota; kingdom Metazoa; phylum Arthropoda; class Insecta; order Diptera; family Lauxaniidae; genus Tricholauxania; species Tricholauxania praeusta. The sequence continues at coordinate 15,176,958 of OX459031.1, read as the reverse complement.
TAGTTTCTTTCTCTCTTCTAAGTACTTTTCAGAGGCTTTTAATTCTAATTCGAGCTTTTTTTTCTAAGTTCTAGCAATTCACGAGTTTTGGCAAATAGGATCTCCTCCATGTCAGTAGGTATAGCCTAGGAATCGAAAGTGAAATGGTATTACATATTTTTGATCCCATTCCAGGGAATTGGAATTAGCAATCGAGTTTTTCAATCCCATGGGAAAAAAAGGAATGCGTTGATTTTCAACTGCATTCAAGTAATCAAATTAGGAATAGAACTGTCTTTAGTTCCATTCCAAAAAAATTAGGATTAGGAAACAAGATTTTCAATTCAATGGCAAAAGGAATAAAATACTTTTCAACATCGAATGTTTTTTTTTCCTCCCTCTTCAATTTTGATTAAACAAATATTTTTATATTGAAAGGTTATTTCAAGAAAATTAACCAACCGAGTGGAAATTTTGGCAAAAAACAGGGTTTTTGAGGCAAATTTCGAAACGGTGTAGATTGGTCAAGCCTTATTATAGATCGTACAGACCGAGTTTAATTTGGTTTGCATGGCTGAAAATTGACCTTGCTCGATCGGCTCGTCACACAACTTCACTGATTTCCTCTATAAAAATTCGAGACTTCGTAAAAATCGATTTTTTTTCGATTAAATGCACAGAAACAAACTATTGACTACCCTATGCCTCACTAGGAGTTGAGAATAAGAAAACAAAGTCACAGAAACGGGTAACTGGCGACAGCCAGGAAGAGATTTTTTAATTTGAAGTCTAACGTTTATTTGAATAACTTCTTCTTGAGGAAATTTTTTATTGGTAAATCTAATACAGGGTCATCCAACAAGGGGTGTCAGTTGGGTTATCTTTCAAAAATTTAAAAAAAAAGCAAATTCGCAATGGTGTTCCTCTTTACAAACATCAAATATAGCGGTGGTTGATCCCATTCATTCCATCAAATACTTCAATATACTACATGCAGCTTTTGAAGGATGAGGGCACTTTCATATAATACATAAAGTTGCTCGTAGCGAAAAGACAAAAGCGTTTTCTCAGTTAAAAGAAAAGCAATGCACAGCATGAATGGCAATAAGTGGCAGCTGCTTTAAGCCTTAACAGCAGCAGCAACAGCAACAGCACCAAAGTTTTGTCTACTATATATCATATTTGTTGTAACTCTATGATATGACACAGAGTAGTAGCTTACATAAGTTGTTAGTCACATAATGGATTTGTGCTCAAGTCTTGATTGTATGACATGCAATCAACATGGCTAACAAAAAGAAAAAAGAAAGAAAGAGGTTGTTCTTTCTATACAACATCGTCATTATCAACATCGTCATTATACATCAACAACAGCAACATCACCATCATCGTTATCACTGGTAACAAATGCCACGAACAACGCGTTGACGCTATAATGTTGGCTATGTACGTAATCATCATTAATGCATTCAAAATTAAAGTGACAGTTCCGGATGCGTTGACATGTTAAGAGGACTATCAACAGCATTACATATTATGAAAACTCAACTATACACTTTAGTTTTTGTTGCTGTTGGTACTTGCACTGGAACGTTGGATTAAGTGTAATTGAAACCTTAGAGCCACGGGATTGACACACTTGTCACTTTGTGTAGTATAGCATCAAGTTACGTTTACGGAAGGGTTGCCAAGTGATAGTTTTTTTACGAAGTTAGCAAATGTCGGGATTGTAAGAGTAAGTGCGGCATTTTGAAAATGTTTACATTTTTATCACACAGTGGTTTTTTTTTTATTTTTATGTGTGTGGGTAATATGTTGATCCTGTGAAATCACACGATAATTATCTGTTCTTTAAACTCTACATTTTTACAAGATTTTGGCAAAAAGTAATTTTAGTTCGTTTTGTTAAATGAATTAAATATGCAATTAAGTTAAATTTTATTTTGAAAGTTCTGATTGTTTTAGCCCTCCATTAGACTAAAAGTATCTAGTTATCAAATCTAATTTTTAGATTCTCTAGACGCTGTAATTTTTCACGTCTTATGAAGAAAACGTGGCATATTTGAACTTAAGTTTTTACATAAAGATCTGATTACTTTTAGCTCTTACTGAACCCAGATAACAAAGCTAAGCGTTCAACTTTTATTTATTTTCAAAGATCCTTCATAATATATTTTCTTCAAGATGTTGGTAACCCTTGCCCCACTTTTATGCAAAATTCACATTAGACAAAAGATTTTCTGCTTTGTCGAATAATTTAGTTGTGAATAAATAATTGGGTTTAAGTTGGATTTAAATTAAAAAATCGAACTTACGGTAACATTTTAATTTGAAAAAGCTCAGCCATTTAAATTTTCGTTTTAAAGTCTTTGTAGTTTTAGCCATTATGTCACTTCACTTCTTTTTTGATTAACTTCCACTACTTTACAGTACAAACTGGCTTTAAAGACTGACTGATGGAATCAATTATTTCGAATTGAATCCAATTTATTGTGACGTGTTGTAATATTTACATTATTTTGTCACAATATACAACTCATTATCATTGCATTTTGGTCTTGCTGAAGCACCTTTGTGTTAGCTACTACGTCAAAATATGAATTCATTCATCAAATATTGCACAGAATTTAAATTGACTGCTTTTTTTTATTATTGTTGTTTAAGTTACTAAACGTTTTGGAATTAATAGAGTATGGGGAAATAGTTTCACATCCTTTGCTTAATTTTTTGCACAGAAACCTTAAACAGTTGACCGATTCAAACTACATGAAATATTTCATTGAAAGAGCGAGAGCAAGAAAATTTCACTGTGACAACATATCTTTTCCGATTTAACGTCGAAAGGGAATCCAGTGGCTAACTAAGTAAAAATGTTTTTATGCACGGCTCTCCCATTGCCAGGCTTTCAGAGCATAACTTACCGTAAAAAGCTTTTCTCAATTCCCACTGTTCGACTACGGGGGGAGATAGCGATTTCCATGGCACCACGATATGATGCTAATTTTCAATAGAACACGTCAAAATAATTCGAAAATATTCCATAAAAAAATCGATATCTCGTTTGGTTCTTGAGATATCAATATTTAAAAATTTGACTTTTATATGAAATTTTAATGCAAAAGCACTGGGGCTAGTGAAGCCATAAGATATGGATACACCATAGGATGGAAACTCTGAACCGCTGCTAATGACCGCTCAGTTAGCCTAACTTTTATGTAGAATTACTGTTGATATTGGATATATGTAGAATGCACACCCTAAGTTCGTAATTATAGTGGTAACTACGATCGAAACTAAATTTAAGTTTTGATACATCGAAAACAAAAGGAGATATTGAAAACTTTTATTTAACATTTTTGATTTATTTTGACGTGTTCTATCGAAATCTATTGTCAGGTTGCGGCGTCACGGGAATCGTAGTTCTGATACAATCAAAATTAAAATTGTTGAGTATGCAATATCTCGAAAACCAAGTGAGATATCGATATTTTTTAATTAACATTTTCGATTCATTTTGACGTGTTCTATCGAATCAGATCGTGTCGCCACGGAAATCATAAACGTGCCGACTCTAGCATTATCCCGCTTTGTTTAATCGAAATCGACACAATACAATGGCGGTGGAGGTTCTTTTTTTTCGATATCTTAACATATTGAAATAAATACAGTACCAACAGTTTATCATAAACCAATGTTTGTTATTTAAATTGTAATCTCTAGTCGATTTACTCTTACCGGCGAGATGTTCGCAGATATTTATGACGGCATCGCTTACTTTTCAGCTTGGGGGCAAAGCCAGACAGGGAAGTTCAAATGAATATCTTTAAATTCAACAGGCAATTTCTTGGCGATTTTTTTGGCTTTTTATTTTTAATACTAATACATACTAATAAATATTGCTTTTAAGGTTTATAAAATGAAATCGAATGTTTTAATTTTCGCTTACCAAAAATTTTCGCATTGGGAAGAGCTTATGCATCACTTTAGAAGGGGGATAATTTTATCACTTTATGTAATTTACTATCATTGTTTAAATAATTGAAAAAATAACTTTAAACAATTTGGAACTACAATTCCATGTTTGTAATAGAGGTGGGTAAAATCGTTAACTATCGATAGACATCGATGTGAGTCAAGCATCGATAACTATCGATGTCTCTTTGCGAAACATCGACATCAATAAGAACTGATCTATTTTGAAATATAATATATCTGCAAATCCATCAGATTGGGCCTTTTAGCTGGCCTCGTTTTTTTTTTTTTTTTTTTTTGGAGTACATCTTCCAGCCATAGTTTTTCTTGAAGCTAAGGCTATCTTGAACTCATAATAAAGGTTGTTCAATTGAAATTCAGATAGCTATTTTTTTTATTTAACTTCGTATGTAACTTTTCATGTTTTTTTTTTAACTTAAATGCAATTTTAACTATGTCTCCCTTTGAATTTTAATTGTTCCTCCTTGAATATTAATTAAAGATATTCTTAACTTCAAGAAAAACCATGTCTGAAGAGTCTGCTCCAAAAAAAAAAATAAAAAAAAAATCGAAGCCATGGTTGAGGTAAGATGACAATTTCGATTTTTTTTTTTTTTTTTGAGCAGACTCTTCAAACATGGTTTTTCTCGAAGTTTAGACTATCTTTAATTAATATTCAAGGAGGAACAATTAAAATTCAAAGGGAGACACAGTTAAAATTGGATTTTAGTTAAAAACAACATGAAATGTTACATATAAAGTTAAATAAAAAAAATAGCTATCTGAATTTCAATTGAACAACTTTCAATATGAGTTCAAGACAGCCTTAACTTCAAAAAAAACTATGGCTGAAAGATGTACTCAACAGTCTTTAGACTACAGCGTAAGAACCCAATAAATTGACAATTTTTAAGAAACACGAAAAGTTTCACATATTTCTTACTTTAAATGCAAATTAAAAAAATAAGTATCTAAATTTTAATTGAACAACCTTTAATATGAGTTCAAGACAGCCTTAACTTCAAAAAAAACTATGGCTGAAAGATGTACTCAACAGTCTTTAGACTACAGCGTAAAAACCCAATAAATTGACAATTTTTGAAAAACACGAAGAGTTTCACATATTTCTTACTTTAAATGCAAATTAAAAAAATAGCTATCTGAATTTCAATTGAACAACCTTTATTATGAGTTCAAGATAGCCTTAGCTTCAAGAAAAACTATGGCTGGAAGATGTACTCCAGAAAAAAAAAAAAAAAAAAAACGAGGCCAGCTAAAAGGCCCAATCTGATGGATATGCACATATGCATAATATATTTTAAAATAATAAATTTTTCATAAACAATGGACAATAACGTATTGGATAAATAACTACGTTATGTGAGATCAATAAACGCTTTGTGCGAATCACTATATGATATGGTACTTGAATGGTGCTCGAATCAAACGTAAAATTAGTGAAATTAAAATAAGACATGCTCATAATTTTGTTTTAAAAATACAAGTCGTTCTGCCAAATCAGCTGACAATTGGGATCTTCGTTCAGAAATTATGTTGCCGGCAGTAGAGTTAACTCTTTCGGAGGAGACAGAAGACGATGGCACAATTAAATATTTTAACGCAATTGTTTGCAAAGCTTTGTATGACGAATAATTCATCCAGTATTTGATGATGTCCGTATTTTCATCAACCAGTGGTTCCTCCATATATTTATTGAAATTGACAATTGCCTGCGAAGTTCCAGGGATCGTCGTAGGGACACTCGTGGTCCGATATTTGTGTAAAAACGAAAAACGTCCCGTTGTCTGTTGCGAAGATATCTGCTCCTTCATTTGTTCGGCCATCATACCTAATTATACCTGCAATCAAAAAACTTGTCAAGAGTCAACCTCAAAAGCGCGGCAAAATCGCGAATATTGTCGTGAAAACTCTAGGATATCGAATTCGAAGAATTGGCATACTTTTTTCAAATAGAAATATAATAACATATTCTTGGTCTTATCGATGTACTATCGATTGAAATCGATAAATTTGGAGAAACTATCGATGCATATCGATATTTTTTCTTAACGATTTTACCCACCTCTAGTTTGTAAATCACAGCTGACCGACCAAAAACATAAAACCGAACAATTCAAAGGGTGCAACGTGAGGTAAAAAAGTTAACTTATGAGAGAAATCTTCTTTGTTGCATTCCGAATAAAATGTCAAAACGCATCAATGAAATGTCAACAGCCATCAACAATAATACTTTGACACAATAGTTTTTTAAACAAAGAACGCTGTCAAATAATTAACTTAGTGTCAGATTTTCACACTTTTGTCAAAGAACTTAAATGAGAACTAAAAAGATCAGAATTTGTTAATATTCTCGGGTTAAATTGATAAATTCGAAAAACGTTATAGAGTTGGTACAAAATGTTATGGCCGTTCATAATTGGCTAAAATGCAACAATCCAATGCATTAAAGAAATTAAAGCTATTCTCACTTGATTTATTTATTTGGCTGGCTGCCGTTTCTCTGATTGCCGTGGCTGTTTGCGAAGATGTCTAAAAATTTAAATTTTATTAGCTTCACTAAAAAGTTATCTTTATTTTCACTTTACCTTGATTCCTGGCATCACAGCACCAGCACCAAATGTGCTTAACGCACGCTCCTCGAAGTCAGTGAGTATTCGGCTACTGCTTGGGTCACCGCCAGTAAGTTGCTGGCCACTCTTTTTTTTTCGAGCACGAGCACGCAGCTGGCTCTTCCAAACGCCTAAGTTCTGTAAGTTTACAAAATTTTTTAAAGTCTATATATAAACATATTTTTTAGTTACCTCTTTCCATTTATCCGGGGTTCTCGTTGGGCCCTTCATCGCGTTCAATTTTGCAGCAACCTCTGCCCACAAGTTCTGCTTCACCTTCGGCGATCGCGCAGTGTTTTTACCGGCCATAAGCTGGGGATGTTGCCGGCAAAATTCCATATAAAATAGCAGCTGCTCCTGCGTCGTCCTTTCAAATTTGGGCCCTCTATTAAAAAAATAGCAAATTAAATTATAAACAAATGACAAATCTGAAAATAACTTACTTTTTAATATTTTCCATTGTAAACATAAACAAAATGTATGTATGTAGTAGACTGTATTGCTGTTCTTTGACACTTCGATTTTCACCATGCGTGATGAACTTTAAAAGCTCTTTCGAGCTTTTATATTGTAAATGATTTTCGAGAATACCAACATTTACATTACATAACAATTGGATTAACAAGAGCACCCATCGTCATGGTAGCAGCAATTTCAAGTGACAGTTCTTCTTCTTTATATTTAAGTCTACCTTTTCTGTCAAAATCAGATAAGATAAGGTACCGACACTCCTAAATTATACACTCATAGCTAAAAGCGCGAGTTGTCAGATTTCTTTTCTTCTTTTGTTTTGTATATTCTTGACATATATGATAGGCAATTTCACGAAAATAATTTTCATTTATAAGGGAAAATTTTTTTTTCTGGGACAAAGTTGATGACTTTTTTTTTTGGTCAGCAATATTAAAATATCATACAAAAAACTTGACATTATTTTTGAGTTTTTGGTCTTCAAAAAAAAAAAAAATATATGTTCATATGTAACAAAAATCCTCCAATTATCGTTTTTTCCCGAGACCCACTTCCTACAAGGCCCACGGCTTTGACATGCAATTAGAGGCTTGACCGCGTCGAAAGCGGCCACTTCACAACCCTGACCTTAGACTATTGTAGAAAATTTTAAAAATCACGGCCACACCCTTTTTGGATGTTCGAACGCACTTTTAAATATGTTATTACCTTATATTTAGGATACTCCCATTAAGGATAACCTAAAATAAATGATGCTGGGAGCATGACATCTATAAGAAAATCCTGTTAAAAGTTTGAAAAGGATACGCTTGTACCCTAATGTAGGCACAAGGGTTAAGGGTCTTTTAATCTGACAGCAATGTGGGTTTTTGTTGTTTGCATGTAAACCAAATTAAAACATAAACAAAAAATTGAATTTTCAAACGCTTTGTGCTAAGTGCTGTAATAAATTAAATCAATGGGAAGCGATACTTATAATTAAGCTGGGATTGCAGAGGACCTTTTTTTACTAGTAACTTTTAGAAGTTGCATAATGCGAACTGCAGTGGCTTCAATTTTCACGATATTTTTCTTGGCTAGTCCAGGCTTGTCGTTGGAACTTCCCCGGTACTTAGTGCCGAACACATCGACAGAGGTACAGGAAGCTGCTGTAACAGATCTAATCCAAAGGAGTATTGGAAAAAATTCAGATAAATTCAGAGTTCAAATTGATGAAGCACTATTATTTAGAAGTTTTAAAATAATAAAAATTGATGATAGCATTTTTATAAACGGATCAGACGGTGTTTCAATAGCAAAAGGATTTCATTATTATTTAAAATATTACTTGGAAAGAGATGTATCATGGACAAATACACGAATTGAAAATTTTCCGGTAATATTACCGCACGTCAACGTTACAATCAGTTCGAAAAGTTTTTTTATTTACCACCAAAATGTATGCACTTGGAGCTATAGTTTTGCTTGGTGGCAATTTTCAACATGGCGCAAGCATATTGACTGGATGGCAATGATGGGAGTTACATTAACAATAGCACCTATACAAGAATATATTTGGCATGATATTTATGAAGAGCTGGGCCTCAGTGAGATCGAAATTTCTGAACATTTTGCTGGTAGCGCGTTTTTAGCATGGCAAAGAATGGGAAACATTCGTGGATGGTTAGGTCCACTCTCGAAAAGTTATAGATATTTGCAAATGTTATTGCAACAACAAATTATTGAAGCACAAAGAAACATAGGAATCTCCGTTGCGTTGCCGGCTTTTGCGGGTCATGTTCCAGTGGGACTTGCTCAACGATATCCAGCCGTTAATTTTACGTCAACAGACCGTTGGAACGATTTTCCTAATAAATACTGTTGCAGTCTATTTCTTGATCCAAACGAAGAATTGTTCAATCAAATCGCTTCAAAATTTTTGAAGGCAACAATAAAGCTGTACGGCACCAATCACATATACTTTTGTGATCCGTTCAATGAAATCCAGCCTAAAATTGCTGAAGCAACCTATATTAATATGACAGCTTATAACATTTATAATGCCATAAAAAAAGTTGATTCACATGGTACTTGGTTGGTTCAGGGATGGATGTTTGTACATAACATTTTATTTTGGACCCAACCTTTAATTAAAGCCTTCCTTACTGCAGCACCAATTGGACGAATGCTTGTGCTTGACTTACAGAGTGAACAATCTCCTCAATATGAGCGGACTCATTCATTTTATGGTCAGCCTTTTATTTGGTGTATGTTGCATAATTTTGGTGGTACATTGGGTATGCATGGATCTGTAGACATAATTAATACAAACATTCGTCTGGCTCGCAGTATGGAAAACAGTACAATGGTTGGTGTTGGAATAACACCAGAAGGAATTCATCAAAATTATGTTATGTACTCTTTGACCTTAGAAAGAGCTTGGATGAGGGAAGATTTTGATTTAATCAATTGGTTTTCTACATATTCAAATGTTCGATATGAAGTAAAGAATGAAGAATTACAAAACGCTTGGCAACTTCTGAAAAATGGAGTTTATTCTTACTATGGTCTAATAAAACTGCATGGCAAATATACAATAACACGAAGACCGTCGTTAAACCAAAAACCGTGGGTGTGGTATAACACTTCTTCTATACTCAGATCATGGAAATATTTTTTATCTGCAAATTTATCAATTGCAAATGGTAACAGAGCTAACTATGAACACGATTTAGTCGATATAAACCGCCAATATCTGCAGATCTTAGCAGATAAGGCTTACGTTAATCTCGTATCTGCCTATAAGGAACGAGCAAAAGAACGATTTAACTATGTAGTCTATATTTTAAAAGAAATCTTTCAAGACTTAGAACGAATATTAGCGACCAATGAAGACTTTCTTTTAGGTCGTTGGATTGAAAGTGCAAAGAAACTGGCCAGCAATCCTTTAGAAAGACGCCTATTCGAAATGAATGCCCGCAATCAGATTACTTCATGGGGTCCAAATGGACAAATCGTTGATTATGCTGCTAAGCAATGGTCGGGAATTGTAAAAGATTATTTTACTCCTAGATGGGAACTATTTTTCAATTGGTTGAATAAAACATTGATCTCCAATACAACATTTAATCAGAAGGCATTTGAAAACATTGTTAATAGAGACATTGAATTGCCGTTTACTGTTGCGACTACTGATTACAGAATACATGGAAAGGGAAACACTGTAACTGTGTCCCGTAACTTATTTATTAAATGGAATAAATTAATAAAATGTAATGAATTTAAAATGCATCTGTGTGTTAAAGTAAGAAAAATATCAAGAAAATTGTTAAACGAATAGCAAAGATTAAGCTAAAATGAAAAAGCCAAAAACAAAGCAATAACTTTACCAATAACGAAAGGCCATATAATTGAGAAACATTTTTGGTTGTAGACTCTATGGTCGTATGCCAAGGTTTTTGCCATACTGAACCCGATAATAAAGATTAAACATGCTTTTGTTAGCATCATTAATAACAAGCCAAAAACTTCAATTTTCAATCTAATTTAGATTAATTGGTAGATTAAAAATTAGTATATAAGAAATATTTCTTTAAGTAAAATGATCGAAAAATCTGATTAAACGAATTAACTTAATATAAAAAAAATAAAATGAAGAACAAACGAGTACTCGAATCAACAGCGAGTTGGAAACTTAGCAAATTGGTCGTTTTATTTGAACATAGCGACTTGCCAAATAAAACACAGTTAACATCATCGATTTAGTAGAATATAAATATAGTCTTAGGGATTTGTTACTGGCTTATTTGTTTAATTTTTCATCAAGCTTCAACTGCCACTCATTTACTCAACATAGGTGCATTTCTTTTACTTACACGCCATATAAAATGTAAATGCAAAATATGCTAAATAAATTTACTAATCAAAGCATTATCTTGCAGCAATTAAAATTTAATAGAGCATCTTAAAACAAAATACTTTGTTTCTGAACTATGTATCTGGCGTAATTGCAAAATCAGCCAATGAAAGTGGTAGGTGATGCAAAACAGCATAGAAATTTCTTACTTTTATTTTTATGGAAAAAAAATAACTGCAAATAACACGCAATGCGATTAACAATAAATCCGACTTAATAAAATAAAAATAAAAGAAAAATATTGTTCCATAGTTGGCCTAAAAATGTCAGACAAACTACATAGCTGGCAAGAAAAAAATTAAAACAACTCTTTTTTTTTTAATAGCAGCAAACAAATAACTGCGAGGAAGCTGCACCGTAGTGTAAAAAATCTCCCAGGTGGGAGACAAAAGAATAAGTGTTGTGTCAACATAACGGGTGGGAAAAATATGGGGTTGCCTTTGGATGTTTTGCATAAGCATAACAAAAGGGACTAACCAGCTATGAGTCATGTTACCTTGGCCAGGTGTGTTAGCCAACATAAATGACTCATCTCGTGATAAGTTTTTTTTCCTTTTTTCTTGCATTTATTTCAACGTGAACAATTATGGAAAGCCCTTTCTGTTCAGACGTGCATGCATACCTACATACAAGTGTGAGAATGAATGTATGTCTTCTGGTTATTGCAACATTAAATGGAATGCAATTTTTTTTTATAGCTACTCGGCGGCACTTTGTCTCTGACCCACAAACGATACTAAGAGTTGTCCTATCTCATCTCAAAGCTAACCATTCATTTATTTTAAATCGTACAAATATTTTTTTAGGGGAGCACAGCCACATATTGTACATTTTAGATGATGTTTATAATCAAAAAATGTCAACTAAGTTTAGTTAAAAATTATTAATTACACAAAAATTTATAAGAAAACTCTACCCAAAATAAATAAAAAACACGGAAAAAAATATTTTATAAAAGAGAGCAGTTTTTTGCAATTTGCCCTTTAGAGAATAATGCATAAGGTTGCCCAAAAAAGTTACAAAAAATCTTAGGCCTTATTTCATATGAAAATAGTTCAACATTTTTCGTATTAATGCTTATATTTTTTATGTTATATTTTCTTATTTAAATGAATTTATCTTTGCATTATTTTAAAACAAAATAAACCGAAAATAATTTTAAGGTTAGTTTTATTTTCTTAGAAATAAAATAATACTAAAGAAAAATTGCAATGTTTTAAAAAAATTGCACCCACTATTCAACAACCGTATCCTTTCCTCTATTTCGGTTACGTCGATATGATTCATTTGGCATCACATAGCAAAACTCTTTGGAAAATGAATATGAAAGAATTGTACAATAAAACAAATACGAAAACAAATGTATCTGTATCTAGGGCACATTTTTATCTTAACTTTGGATGCCACATTATGAGAAGTTATTGTTCAAAGCACAACAAATAATATGCTTTCAGTAAAATCAAAAATATTAAATGTTATATATGTATATAAAAAAATATATTTGAAATAGGCAAAATTAGAATAATATATTCTCTGTTATATACAAATTTAACATAAGAAATCAAATAAAAAAGCAGTTTACTTTGAAAGTGTCTTAAGGCTTTTTATTCTGTAGTAAATAATGATCCTTTCACCATCAAAAAAATCACAATTTTTTTTAATTAAACTATTACAAAAGAAACAGCTAAAATATTAAGTTTACTTTGATTACTTTATTTTACTTTTATTTATTCATCTACATATAGTATGTATTTTTTTCCGACTTTCTCAACTAAATAGTTCAAATCTTTCCAAAGGAAAAAAAAGCGAATATTAAAATGCCGAGTCGGCATATATGTATAGATACGTAAGCTTTACATAAATCTTTCACATGAAATCTTGCAAAGTTTCTGTAACGTTTCAGAAATCTTTCATTTCCATTTCAGAAAGCTTTTTGCAATGTTTCAAATGTTCGCATTTTGATTTTATATGAAACGCTATAGAAGCCTATTAAGAAAAAAAAAAAAAAATTTTATTACGTTATCGGACTCTGATATTTGGTGTTTTTGTATACGTAATTTGCGCTTTTATTTTATAACATCAAAATCTGAATTATTGCTTCATTTTATTCGCGTAACTAGGCGCTTATATTCAATAGTTTGTGTGATTATAATTTATATTTGAAAATAATAACATTAAACCACACTTCAAACAGAGAACCAATCTATCTATATTTGACATCTTATATATGTATACAATGCAGATAAAAGAAAATAACATCGAATCATAAGACATTATTAAGAATTTATTAGAAAAATCCAGCAAACTGTAACCTTTCAGAAACATTTCAGAATGATTACATGTGAAAAATTGTTTTTACAACGTATCAGAAAAATTAAATTTGAAAGGTACAGGAATTGTTGAATCTGTAACATTTTAGAAACACTACACAACGAATGCGTGTAAAACATTACATTCGAAATATATAAGAAAGAATTTATAACGTTCTGCTTGCAATATTTCTAATGAAACATTTCTGGTATGTGACGTACTATTTCTGAAACTTTACATGTCAAGTGACATACATATACTTTATATTTGCCCATATTTATTTTTCAATTTTACCATTAGTCTTGGGCAAAATTTTCTTTTAAGCTTTTATGAATTAATCAATTACTTTTGAGGATTATTCTATTGGCATACATCCGCAATTTTTAAGTTGTGACGACTATTTTTTTCATATAAAATATAGCAAAACAAACTTCTTGGCAAATATTATGAGCTAAAATTTTTAATGAATATTTATATTGGATTTCCTCAAAAAATATTTTTTATATTCGACCCACCTTAAAGAATTAACCCATCAAAAAGCATTATAGCACTAAATTCAGTGCTGCGTTGCCGCCACTCAACTAACTCAAGGTCGTTTACAAAATGAGCAAATCCTGCAAGTGGTGGTAGTACTAGTGGGTGGTCAAAGTAAAAGAAAAAACATATAATGCACAAACATGATGATGAAAATGAAATGCAGCGGAAATTCAAACAAAAAACCAAGCAAGCCAACAACCCTTAAAATACATAGAGAAAATGCAACAAGAAAAAAAAAACCTCTTAAAGATTTCAACGTTCTGTTGGTTTTTCTGCTTTCGAGAACCCATCCCCCGCCCGTACTTTGTTAAAAATGCAATGGCGCTCACACTGCTCCACATACAAAAAGCGCCCATTTAAGTGCAGTTATATGATGAACATTTCTATTTAAAATATTTACGAGTAAAAACTAAAGAAAATGATTTAAAAGCTTTGGTTTTTTCAACAAGTTCTTCAGGAGTCCTATCACCATTCAAGACATTGGGATTCCATTACCGGCGTAGACAGCAGTGTCATGACTGTTAGCATAACAAAGAAGATGTATAAGAACCTTAACAAAATTGGCTATAATTATGTTAATGGCTTACGTTACGGTAACATAAGGAACGAATACTTCAAAGGTGTGTCGATACTTAAAAACTCGTAGTTGGTAGTAGTTTTTTTTTGTCAATTTCTTATATTTTTTTTTTTGCTGTCCTCAGGAGTATTAATGGGAAAATCAATAAGTAGGCATAAGGATTGGACGGCGTTGGTGTTTCGAATATTTGCAGTTTGAGTTATGGTAAATCCTGTTTGCAAAGTTCAGCAAAGTACAAGGAAATGTCAACAAAGTTAGGATTTTTGCATGGCATTATTTGCAAAGTTAATGTCAATGTTTGGAGCAGAATTTCTTTGTAAGAAAAATAAGAAAATATTCAGCTTTACAATTTCTGAATTTCTATAAATTTCTTCAGTCAATAAAAAATTTTTCCAACTTACCGGATAGCTCTGTTGTTTCCAAACAGTTTGAACGACTCATTGTTTGTTGTAAAATTTGTTGCTGAAGGATAACAACACCACCGCCATTGCTACTGATGACACCACCTCCATTGCTCTGTTGACTGCTGGCATCAGGTGCAACGGCGCTGACACCTGCTGCTGATGCCATTGCTGTTGCTGCTGTTGAACCACTTCCGGTCCAATCAGCTTCCATTGCTTTAGAGGCGCTTCGCTTGAAGTGCTCAAGGAAATTATCAATTTGTTTTTCAATTGAATTAGCGGGTGAGTTTTCCATATCAGTGTTATTGCAACTTTTTGTTTGCACAAGATCTTGTCACTTTTTTATTTCAATTTATTTATTCATTTTAAAAAAAAGTACTGTGAAATTTTTAAATCAATTCAAAAACCAATTATTGCTGTCTTCGTTAACTAAAAGTAGTTATCGGATTATTAATGCTGGAAAATCTGTCACTTTTGTGCTCTTCGCCATTTGGGAAAAGAATTGTTGCGAGTACTAGAAATTCTTTGACTAATTTCAGTAGGGTTCTTAATATCCTTCTAAGAAATCTTCATGCGTTCTTAAAAACTGAGTTAGAAAGCTTAAGCAAGAAGCAGGGGCTTTGAAAAATTCAAATCAAATGAAATCATGGACCATACACTTCCATACTTATAGGCGTGCAAAAACGCACGAGTCAACATAAAATATAAGCCTAGTGAAAAACCAAAAGCCAGCACTTCGAAAGCGGTATCCTATCCCCAGCCTGAAAATTGTCAGCTTCGAGATCGGTAAAGCAAAAGCTGAGATATAAGCGTGGAAAGATTTCCCATTTTTACAATTTTTCAAGCATTACACTGACCTAGCCTTACCTAGTGAGGAGAAAAAATGCTACTACTCTCTCTCATTGTAATTTCCTATTGCTTTTGATATTTTAATAATAACAACGCTTAATTGAGAAACATATGGCATATATTTTCATTAAGATAAATTCTGGAAAAATAATTGAGTTTCAAATCGATATCTAACACGCGATAGTGTCTACCGACCACGGTATCCAAGTGGCTAGTTTTGACTCGGAAAAGCCTAAAAATGCAAGTCAAAGCCTGGGGCACTGTTGGAATTGAACAATTTCTGAAAAAGCCGGTAAATGTATGATTTTTGTTTAAAATAAAAAAAAAAAAAATTCATCAAGATTTTTCCACACAAATATTGGCGACTAAAAAAATGGTCATAGACTTTTTACCACATAAAAATTAAATTTTATTTTCGACGATTATATAAATAATTTTTTAAATTGCTGACCAAAAAAAAAAAAAAAAAACAAACTCAAATTTTCTACAAAAACAAATTTTAATTTTTACCATTTTAAGGAAAAATTATTTTTTTTTGGGAAGGCCTTAACTTGGCAACCGACAGTACCTATATAGCGTCTTGGTAAAGTTAGGGATTCCGAGCAAATTATGCTGCGCAACACTTGCAAATACACACTGTCCCAAACCAGCGCCGGATTATGTCAATGACATACACTGCCATGTGATTTCTTTAACCTCAAGCTGGAGCAAGAAGAAAGACGAAAGGTACAATCTTTTACAATTTTAGTTCTGAATTAAAAATTGATTATTCTGCATTAAACAATAAACAGATTAACGCAATAGCCCGTAGGGTCTTTTAAGAGAAACATTTTTTCGGCATATATTTGGTCTTGTATGCAAGGTTGGAGAACAGTATCCAACACAGAAATCTATGGGCTGTTTTATTTTCATCATAAAATCGATATTCACTATTTAAATAATTTTATTTTATTTCACTTTATCACATCAAACTTCGAACAACTTGCACTTAAGCCACGCTCTCATCATGGCAAACACCGACAAGCGATGTCACTTACACGACGAAGGTCATCAAGATTTTAACTTTGCACTTGAATGCCTTGTAATTTGAAATGAAAATTTAATTTCCAAAATGATAAAAATCACACAACACGAAGGACCAATTTTTTGCACATTAAAGTGAGGAACCCAACTTCATTTGTGTTGTTTCTTTTGTGTGCTTTTATTATTTATTACATTGTGCTGCACTCAGAGGCCCTCTTTTTTGTTTTATTATCATAACTTTTCTTTTTCACTTTTTTGGCCAATAAATTTTCCACTTAAGTGCGCACAAAGCAAAACGGTTTCCACAATTCATTGCGAATGATGCCGTTTTTCAGAACAGCAGCACATCATTTAATTGCAATTTTTAATTGGTTTTTTGCACATTTTTCAGATTTATTCCGGGTGCATTTACCATTCTTTTTTACCATAAACATAAAAATAAAAACGGAAAAACATACAGAAGGTCGCAAATCAAAAAAGAAATTATCTCTACACTATTTTCACTCGAGCGTACAAATTGCATAGAATACTTTTAGGCGGGAGAAGCAGCAGCACTGTGCGTCACATCCGTTAGTATATTCGTCGCGCTTTTCCGCTTTGCAATTGAACCGAACCGTGGTAGCGTTTAAATGACACTGACTGAACTTTTTCTATTTTTCTCTATTTTCCTTGCTGCTGCTGCTGCTACTGTGCTACGGAAAATTCGTTTGTTTTTGTTTGAAAGTTTTCTGCACTGTTTCTCTCTCTCTCGCTCGCTCGCTCTCTTTGGAGCGGCGTAGTCTTAACAGAGAAAATTGCATTTCTGAAGTTTATGTTGCGTGAAAATTCTTTGGCTTTATGTTTGTATTGTTTGTTATTAAAGGGTTCTCATGAAAAGCGTAAGCATGCGCTGAGTGTGGTAGTGATCAGCTGTTTGCAATTGGTGTGTATTGTAAAAGATTTCAAGTTTAGTAAAAGGCTTTTAAGTAAGGAGCTAGATATAGGAACGATTTTAATTTTTTAAATAGAGAAAATAATAAATAAATATTTAAACAGCAGGAAGGGACGTGGTTATTTCAAAAATCCCCACATTATAATTTTAATTTTATTTTACAGCGCGTGTATCTTGTGGTGTTTTGTTCGAACAGCGGATTTTTATAGTTTTCTGATCGCCTCGGACCCCGGCCTTTCTATGTGGAAAGGTTTCTACCAGTTAGTTATAAAAAACTAATAAAAAGTTGTTGAGTTGAAAGGCTTCAAAAATGGATTTTTTGTAAAATTTTTTATCTTTCAAGCCTAATAACTCAATTACTCTTCATAATATACCAAATTTTTAGTATATGGTTTTAAAGAGGTTTTAAAGCAATTGGATACAAAAAAACTAAAAATTGCCATACATTTTGTGTACGAACAAATTTTGAATGTCTCTTAGAACTAAATTTAAGGGGGCTTCAAATTTTCAAGAATTAAAAAATTTTTTTCTTGACTGTTTCTTGCATAAAAAATATTAAAAAATACGTTTTTAATAACATAAGCCTCAAACTCGGCTTATAAAATATATAGCGATTATTTTAGTAACATAGTGTCAAAGTTTTAGTACGTGAAAAGCTATAGTTAAAAAACTAAAAACTAAAACGTTTTTCTCGAAACTACGTTTTTCGAGTTGGCGGGCATGATAAAAAAAAAAACTATTGGACCATTCTTTCTGAAATTTCAATATGCTGCTGTGCATATATAAATGCAGGGAATGAACTACGGACAGAATGATCGGTATTATAGATTTTGATTTTTGGCACGATTTTGGCCCGAAAAGTTGGCAATTTTCGAAAAAATTACGCCATTTTGTTATGTGTAGTTCATTCCCTGGCAGCTTTGATGATGATTAAAACCTCTTATTTTTTTTTTTCAAATGTTCCAGTGAGCTGCAATCATGTCCGCTGTAGTTTTTTGGTGTTTTTTTCAAAAAATTCTAGTGGTCATAAATTTCATAAAAAAATTTAAAAAAAATATTTTTAAATTATTGTTTTGTGTCAAAATATGCGTGTAAAGTTTTAAAATGATATATTGTTTTTTATAAAAGCTATACGCAGTTTAAGACACATAAGACAAAATTTTTTGAAGGTGTCATCTGCCGTACTAAGCGAAAAAGACGTATCTCAAAAAAAAAAAAAAAAAAAAATGGCATCGGATAGCTTAAGAAACTACGCGTCTAATGAAATACTCCAAATGTCGGCATCTTAGTTCAATCATATAAAAAATCTACTAAGAAAATTTCCTCTATCTCAATTTTACAGGTATTTCAACAAATTGACATAAACAAAACATCAATTATCTCGAAATGGATTTTGAGATACGTCTTTTTCGCTTAGTACGACAGTCATGTCCCCTTAAAAGCGCAAATTCAATATTAGCAGTCTCTTCGACAAATATAACAAGACAAAAGCTTGTTCCGCAGAAAAAAGAACAATATTTTTTGATTGAAAATGCCTATAGCACATTCTTCACAAAATACTGCACAGTACATCGCATTTAATTCACGTTACTCGATTTTTTTTTGTCAGAATCAAAAACTCCACAATGTCCCCAGTTACATTGATATGGTCTGATTAGAATAGTAAAAGTTCTAATAATAATAATAATAGAGTTTAGCTACTACAGCTATTAGCCTTCTTAGCTATCTAGCAAAAAAGCTTTAAAGTTCAAACCATGTTAAACGCTTAATTTTATAAATGGAACCAGGAATAATATTCTAAATTAGATTTGTTATTTTTTTAAATATTTTTTCTTGATAGACATTCACACGATACGTTGGATAGGGGCGCAACCAGACTCATCGTTTTATTTATTATCGGAATGATCACGATCATACTTTTTATATTCTTCTGTACATGTACACTTTGTAAAAATTTTGTCAAACATTTAAATTTTTCGGAGGTTAGTCATGACCCCCAAAACCCATACTTTTTAATCGAGTTTTGTTAACTACATTTATTGGGATATGATTCAAACTTTTCTTCTAGATAAAGTATCGTGATCTATCTAATCCTTAGGAAAGCATTTTTCTTTCGATATTTTATTTGATGTAATTTTTTTTCTATTTCAACTTCAATTTATTTAATTTTTGGTTGTATAGTAAAACTAAGTCTTTTATAGTACGCTTACAAAGGCATATATGTAACTGCATACACAATATAATTGAATTTAAAAAAATTGAACTAATCCCAATTTACAAAGTGACTTAAACAAGGAAATTTGGTAAAAGGATATAGAGAAAAATAAGGCATAGGGAAGTTATGTTATATCAGAGTTAGACCTAATTAATAGTTGAGTAGTTATTAAAAATATGTCGTTTGAAGCTGTTTATTGAAGTTTGCTATTTTAAATGACTAGGAAGTCAGCTCTACAGTCTAATGGTGCTTATAAAAAATAACCTACTGCTGCTGTGATAGTTGTGTCTGGAATTAATAAGATTAAGGATCTGACGGAAAGAGAAATTGTAATTTATTTAGTCTGGAATTTTGCCGTAAATGAGTGTCTCCCAAAAATTGAATACATGTTTCATACGAAAAATGTCAATATTTTTTAAACCTTTTAAGGCCATTTCAACTTTTCAATAAAGCCTAAGTTTTGATTATTTACTTATCTTTACTTTAGATACACATATGTGTTTAACGACCTAGGCTAAGTGATATGGAAGAAATTTAAATGACCTCGGCTATACCAAAAAATAGCTTAATTTAAATCTAAGAAAAAGAGACCAAAGGACCAATGCTATAAATAGAGTTTTGACCCACCCAAATTGTCTGAAAAATGTATGATAAGATTGCTCCAAAAATGAGACAGACACCATAGTTTTGAGTTTATTTGGTTGATTTTGCAAACTCTAAGTCACCATTCCTTTTAAGCAGGTCCGGTTTTTTAGATATTTCATGTAGAGACATAAAAAAAAAATTATTTTGTATGCTCCACTTAAATTTCCCTAGGACAAGATCTCAAGAGCTTAATAAGATAGTGATAAATGTTCCAGGTAAAATTTATAAGGTTTCTAAGGGGTCAAATAACAGTGACTTTGCCATTGACCCTGAAAACAATTTTGATTTGTGATTTTTTGAACTGGCACCTATGTGTTTTATTTGTATTTGCTAAAGAGTAGTAGTAAGCATTATTTCATTTTAGATCAGATTCCTCCAGGTCCCATATCTGTAAAACAACTAACACTGTTTCCAAAAAAAAGTATTACCATCTTGTTGTTGTTTTTTGTTATTAGGAGACATCATATAATCAATTTGTGTAATTGTACAGCAGTATCGATACTACAAACTGACTGGAAGCTCATTGTTATCATTTAATTTGTAACAATAAATTTTGTTAAAAAAATGTCCAGTCTGTTTTTCTTCGACGAACTAAAATTTAAATAAAAACGATTTTTTTAACAATAACACTGGTATACTACCTTAACTAAACTAATCTTACTCACTTTCAGTGCTGCCACTTTGGATAAAATTTTTGTAGCAAAATTGCGTAGCAAAACGGCGAGCTGCGTAGCAAAAGTCAATAATTGGAACTATCGTTTATTGAATAGTCAACTAAACATAAACTTTTTTATAAAACGAAAATATCACATTGAAATTCAGAATGGTGCAACAGTACATAACATAAATGTGATTAACAAATTACAATTCACATAAATAAGAATATATAAAAAAGTCCAATTTCCATGTGATCTTATCTTATCTTATCAAATATAAAGGAGGACATCACATGCTATGAAGATAGCAAATGTATGCTATTCACTCTCGCATTCTCCAAGCGCATTAGCTTCTGTTCGCATGCTTTTTCTTTCTTACTAAAATTTGATTTGATATCAATGGTATGGGATAAGATAATATAAGATCACATGGAAATTGGGCTTAATAGTTCATAAACATATTATATAATTCATCTGATTTGCAGCCATTATAAAATCTATGGTATCTATTTTGTAGGAGTTACTTTTTTTATTTTTTATTAAATTGAGGTCTGAAAAAATTCGCTCTGCAGATGCACTGCTGTGTGTCAAAGCAAGCAATTTTTTTGAAAAGTAACTGGCATTAAAAATCATGAAAACTTTGTTTAGTTCAAAATTCAGCTAGTGCTAATACAGAGTTGCCAATAAATTGGAAAATGTGTTTAATTAAAAAATTGCAGGAGAAAAAGCAAGAAAAATTATATGAATAATACAAAATTATATGGAATTGGGAAAAATGTAGCAAAATTGATACATTTGATGAGAGTGGGTAGCAAAGTCGCAAATGTGTTATTTTTTGCTTAAGTGTAGCAAATTTGCTACGATAGTAGCAAAGTGGCAGCGCTGCTCACTTTTCTCACACATTCGCTGCCTCTTTTCTTTTTGCCACAGCTTAGCCAAGAAATTAAAATCAATGACGTTCTCATATACAACGCACTTGCTGGCATTATTTTGTTTTATGTGTTTTCATCGTTGACATTTATCCCAACTTCGTAATGTTTATGTTTTATTTTGATACGGACGAAAGACAGAAACATCAGAAATATAAAAAAAAAAACAGATGTCGCTTTGCTGCATCATCCATGCTTGTAGATATATGTATAGCTACATATATGTATGTCCCCCACTATGGTATACAAATTTCGCCGACATAAATAGCCCACATACTCGTATAAATGAATCGCATGCGGTGATGTCGAGAATACGGGGGAATATCAGAGTAGAAGAAAGAAATCGAAGAAACTGTAGTGGAAGATAGTGCTGGCTTCGACTTTTGAATTAAATGCCTAAACGAATCAGTTTCTCGCCGCTCGTGTACGGAACAACAACATTTCTCTAGCTAGCAGCAACACCCTCGGGGGCCAACACAAAAACAAAATATTCAATTTGAAGCAGAGAAACGCATAGTATTTCCGAGCGAAATCCTTTTTGTGCAGCAACTCGAATAAAATTAATAAAAAATAGTCCTTTGGGCTTTTGTGTTTTACTTGATTTACTTAAAAAAAAGTGTTAAGCTTAAACTTTCAAAATGAGCAGTAAGTTTTTTTTTTAATGATAATTTAATTTAAAAAAGATTACTGAATAAAAAGATAAAGTTTACAAAAAAAAAAATAAAAGAAATACAAAAACGAAAAGAGAAATAGTGGCTGCATTAGCATGGCTAGCAAAGATTTTTCTTATACAATTTAATATAAACCAGAAATATAAAATATATATTCCCTAAAAAAAATTAATATTATTAAAAAAAAAAAAATGTGTTTATAAAAACAACTTTATTTGGTGCATTCTTAATTTTATAAAGCAAAATAACTTTTTTTTTTTTACTAAAATAAAATTTCATATCATTGCTATCTTCAACTGCTTTTATTCAAGAAAAAATCTTAAGTCTCTATTTGATCAAATCAAAGCAATAATTTTTATCGCAAAGCATTGTGGCGACCTTAAGTGACCTTCAATAATTTATTTGAATATTTTGCTGATTTGTATGCTATTTCAGTATGCAAACGCACAGCAGTAGAACTCGTATAGTTAGCAGCATAGCATAGATGCTGTACATGTTGCTGCGTTGATTTCTGAGCGTTTTTCTCTGACATTTAACTAAGTGCATTTCCGGTATGCTCTTGAAGTTACAAAGAGTTTTTCTAAAATTTTTCGTTTTTTATTGATACTAATTTCTTTGAAGTCTTGTAAAATGGAACAGTTTTGGTTATTTGTTGACTTTTACTTTGACATTTTTCCAGTATCAGTCAGAAATGTCAATGTTAAATGTCAAACTTTAGTTAGGTTTATTTTGTTTTGTTTCTACTTTTACGCTATTTATCGATTTTTCTCTTATATTAAATTTGCATAAATCTTATCAACATTTTATGTATGTACATATTAATTTCTAAATGTTGACCTAGTACAAGCGGTTTATTTAGTTCATATATGGGTATAATTGCAATCTTACTATTTTCTACACATATTTTGGCGCCGTTATCGCCTGCATTATCACATGTATATTTATTGAGTTTTGTAAAATTTTATCAGCAAAAAAACAAAAATTGTTGTTCGCATTTTTTTGTGTGACATCAGCATCTACCTCAGCTAAATATTTTCTATAAAATCGTGCGCTCTCAACGCAATGGCGCCTAAGTTCACTTATGTAGTATATTTAGAAAATACTGATATTTCTCATAAGCGAAACGATTTTTCATTTATGTAATTATTTTTAGATTTTTGTGTGGATGAAAATTTTGAAAAAATTTCTTGCTGTTGGTTGCTAATGAAAAATTATGATTAAAATTCTTCTTTTTTTTTCTTATCTTAACAACGCCCACTGTCGTCGGTCAATTATATGAAAAATGCCGGCACAGTGGCGGTGGCATTCGAAACTTGTTATTGTAAGCAAAAGCTTGATATAGATAGAAATACGATCTGTTATACATATAAAAAAAGAAACAATAAATGCATTCAGGACACTAAATGGGAATAGTTAGTAAAATGTTTGCGATAAAAAAAATTCACTAATAAAAAATTAAACAGGTAAGGGTGTATCTTTGCCCTTGCCAAAAATAAAATTCCCTGCACCGCATTAGCAGCAAAAGTGCGTCTTGAATTTTATTAACAGGGTATTTTTCCGGTTTTCACTTATTTGTTTCGCCAAGTGCCGTAACTTATTTAATTATTAACGAATTCTTACTTATAGTTCTAGTTAAAAGACTTTTCTCGTATTGATTTCTTAAAATTTCAGCAAATTATGTCGTTCCGAGATTTGCCTTATTCACTTCAATCGCTTCCTCAATATATCACCATTAGTTTTTATTTATATGGAAGCTGCAACGCATATTTGCTCAAACTTGACCTCTCTAAGTTCTATGACACAACTAACCACAACAGCTGCCAGCATAAGCTTTTGCCTGCGTGGGAGGTGTCACGTCCTCTTGTCAGAGCTTGGTAGAACCATCTACATATATTATGCATGTGAAGTTTGTTTGAATTATTTTAAATAGGCAAGTGTCACGC
The DNA here is from genome assembly GCA_949775025.1 of Tricholauxania praeusta. Lineage (NCBI taxonomy): Eukaryota > Metazoa > Arthropoda > Insecta > Diptera > Lauxaniidae > Tricholauxania > Tricholauxania praeusta. The sequence continues at coordinate 15,152,324 of OX459031.1, read as the reverse complement.
CCACTTAAAAAAATTCAGCTGATTTTTATTTAATGCAAATTCAAACCATTCCTAGTCTTCATTTTTTTTATAATCGTGACTTCGGATAAGCATGGTTAGATTAACATCAGAGGTAAGGCTGATCAAAAATTTATGTATTTTCCCATAAGACTTCAAAAGAGACTCAAAGCGAATTAGATTTTTTTTAGTTATTGTTTTCGTAGCTTCTTTTAAAATTTTTTTTAAAATGCAGTTAGGTACTTTTCCTTTCCGCCCCACAGCAGATATATGAAGCGAAATTTCAAAATTATAAAATCAAAAATTGGTTTTCACGATCAATTTTACAATGAAGATCCTCGCAACCCCACTCCAGTGGAGTCCAAGTAAATCTAAGTTTTTCGCTATTTAGCTTACGTTCGATTTTCGAGAATTTTTCTTTTTTGTTTTCTGAATTATTTGTTTGTAAGAAAATATTTGTGCCACTACTTTTCATTCAGTAAGGTTTTCCTTTCAATGATGTCTTGAATTCGGCATGAAAATTGAATCAATAGAGCGTAGACCGTACTGTAAAGTTAGAAAATGAGATACGCAGAGTTTTTTTTTGTTTGTTTATGTTTAAGACCCCCAATAGGAAATAAACATATCATGTATTAAATACATAGGTACATGGTATTGTTATTCCCAGCAATTTTAGTACCAATTTAGTAACATAGTTTTAAGAAATGTTATGAGTCCTATTCTGTTTCAACAAATTGACATAAACAAAATATCAATGATCTCGAAACGCATTTTTTGAAATACGTCCTTTTCGCTTCTGTGGGCAGGATTGGTTGTCGAGCAAGTATTGTGAGGAAAATGCTTTGGAAAATTGCTCAAAAGAGCATGATAAAAATGTATGCCTTGCATCATTTACAAAATAGCTTAGTCTTCAGAAGATAATAAGGTGTGCAAAACCACCCAAAGTTTTGTCTTTTAAAAACTAAAATTTACACAAGAAAGCAAATTTTTTATCCAAAATAAATGGAAAACAATTTTCAAAAGTAAAGAGATCTTAAAATTCGAAATTCGAAATAGCGCCAAAAATTTGATAATACTTAAAAAGAAGCTCTTTTTAGTGATCTTTTTTGGACCATTCGATAAATAGAGGACTATGGTCTGCTTTAAAAAAAAAAAATACTTAGTGACGAAATCCTCCACATCTTTTTTTTAATCCGAGAAATCAACGGTTCTAGGTATATCATTATAAGTGCTTAAACGCAACCATATAGGGCGAACAAAAGACTGGTTATTGAGGATAACTCTTTTTCGATCTAACGTTTAAGCTAGATGGACATTTTAAATTTTGTTTTCAGTATTTAATAGCACGTATGTATTTTGTTCAGTTTAAATCAAAAATTGGTGCTAAGTGCAAAAACAAAATTTTATGGGATGGTAAATCTTTTTTTTCTACATAAATTTTAAGCGAAAAAGAACTTTAAAATTAGTGTTTCAGCATTTAGAAGCACTTGTGCTGCTTAGCTTAAGTCAATAACTATTGAAATAATCCCAATTTTAATTTCGAAGAGTGCGTGATTTCATCAGGAATGAAAATGTAACTCTAATCTTACAATGAAAACATTAAATAAATCCAAAAAACCACATTAATCCTAAAAATATTATTAACTGATAAAATTCAAAGCACCACACTCAAGTCGTCCTCATGTCATTGGCAGCATTCATAAGTACTCACATATTGCCATCATCATAACACATTAATATAAATCGTGTCCTCTACTCTACTCTCCCTAACACATCCCACATGGTGCCCAGCTATATGGCGGCACTTATGTATATACAATGCGGTTATATTTAAAAATGATCCAGTAATTTTTGTCTTGGGAAATATAAAATTGAAATTTTTAAAATTTAAGCTGAATTTCTGTATAATACAAAATGTTTGATATACATATACTCGTATCCATGCACTGCCATCTCACAACAGTAAAAGATAGTTTGTACAGCGTCAAGCTAAAAATTTCTTGGATATTTTTAGCTTCTCGAAAAAGAAATAAATTATCAACAACGAAAAAGACAACGAAAAAAACAATTTTAAAAGAACTTGTTTTCCACACAGATACAGCGCAACAACAGATATTAAGGCGTCTCACAAGAATCGCTGTGTGACGCGCGCTTTATTGCAATCTTTTGAATGCATCGCAATTTATTCAGCAAATTTACCTTATACGAATATATGCAGTGGAAGAAACGTCAATTTTTTAAGAGGCAATTAAGATATGACGTTGTTGGCGCTGTATTTTGAAGGGATTTCTTATTTTTGTATTTATTTAAAAAAATATGACACTTTGACTTTTGTAATCGTTTGAAGAAGAAGGGTGGAACTGAAATGTTCTATCCCAAGTAGTACGTATTGTGAATTATTTCACACCACATTTCAAATTTTTATTGCATTAATGTTTATAAGTTTTATGGTCTTTAATTCATTTACTAAGATATTTTCATCATTAAAATTTCAAAAAACACATTAAACTTTTTGCTATGTTTGCAATAAAAGCTTTCAGTGTATTTATGACGTAAATTCATAAAAATTATTAATAGCATACATATAATGCAATCGTTTGGAGAAAATAAATTCTTAAGCTTAAAATTGTTCTATTTAAATTCACATAGTTTTCATAGAAATATCGCAATAACTTTTGCAACTGAGTCAATGTGCAATATATGAGTCTTACTTCCAATTATATACTTTTTTTTCAAATTTTGCTTGACATAGATATTTTATATATATTTTCTTAAGATCAATTTTGAGCTGATTAACTTTTTAAAACATTATTTACATACATATATTCTTCACGTGTTTTTCTTAGATTACAAATTTGAGTTTATCATACACAACTTTAAGTAAATCGACATTTTCTCAAGCTTATTGCTGTAATTTTTATTGTAAGAAGTTTGAACTTAAAGAAAATGTGCTAAAAATTCAGTAATGTGCATATCTAAAATATTTAGATCTGGTGGTCTTACCTTCGATTTGGTTTTATATTTTGTTTTTGAAATATCCGCATCGAAAGTTGTGTAAAATCTCAATTTTTGAGTGCACTTAAAAGAAAACCTGAGGTAATACAGGCATATATTGATTGGGATAGTTGATTAGCAAAAAAATAATCTTTTCAAAAACTAAATGTTATTATTAAGACTTTGCGGTGGCTGGGACTAAAAACTGGAATAGAACTAAGCATAAATGATTTGCGATTTCAACATGAAAAAGGTAATTTTCTTTTCTAACAAAATCGAATGAGGCCGCTGGTAGATTTATATCTGTATTCACGGTGGGGCAAAAAACAAGAGAAAAGGTCCTTGTGTTTCGTTGTCCGCAAAACATCGCTCCAAAAACCGCCACATATCCACACAATATCTTGCCCTAGCACTACTTCTACTCCTAGCAAAATACCTTAATCAAGCACTTGTTTGGGGTCCCCTTGAGCTTGGGGTCTCCGGCTAATACTCAGTGCTCTCATGCCTAAAAACGAGCATAGTTATTATAGAAAAAGTTATTTGTTGACGTGTTAGGTATGAAACACAATCTGAACTGAAAATCTGGCTAAAAATGGAACGTCTAGCACTAACGCAAACGCCTCACGGCAGTAATACATTTCAAACTTTTAACGACTTGTTTATAAGTTTTATAACTTTTTCAACATCCTTCGATATGTTCAACATTTTTTCGCCTTTTCAACACATTTTGAATTTTTGACTTTTCCAACATTCTTTGAGCTTTTCTACACATGTAAACTTTTTCGATATACTTTTCTGCTTACACTCAGCTACATTTTTTTTACAATTGTTGGTGAACTGCATAGTAATGGCTATAACTAATGACTGCTAATATTAATTCATTAGTTTTGCTATAATTTTTATGTGAGACAAAATGTGACGCTTTTTTGACATTCAAAAGATTACTGTAATTGTTTACAAGGTCGAAATGAAGTACTTAAAAAAGGGAACAGAAACATTTTTTTTTCTGGAATCCGAATCTGATACTTTTTTTTCTATCATGTCAGGTTTTTGAGATATATTTGTCAAAAACATCGGATATTATTGGCACTTGCACCAAGCATACTAGTTGCTTTGAAGCTTTTCTGAGTAAACAATAATTAAGTCTTGAGCTTATTTGTCTTAAATTCTATTTTTAGTTAAATTAGCTATATGTTACAGTCAGATGGCAAAATATTATGGAGTTCAAGTCATTTTTTTAATAAAGTTAAATTAAGTTTTAGTAAAATGCGTCGATAAATTTCAAGTTAAGTTGAAGAGTCATCATACCTATTTGAGCATATTATAAATTTTAAGACTCATAATCAGTGGTGCCCACTACCACAAGCAACGATAAGCATGTGTTGATAATTCCGTATACATGCACAGTTTTTTACGCTCTTCAACGCTTTGTTACGCTCTTTAAGAGTCTTCTCTTTCTCATTTTTACGCTCTTTGAGCGCCTGCTCGTTCTCTGGGCGGCACCGCTCATAATATTACTTGTATAATGGTAGAGAACAAATTTCGAGTCATGAGTTTAGTGTAAATTTTAATACATATATAAAGCAATAATGGGGAAATAAATTGTAATCACTTTGAATCAATATAAGGCTCATCAAGTCATAAATGTCTATATAGGTTTCTTAACAAAATTTTACATTTAAAGCAATTGTTGATAAATCACTAAAATGTCTTTCATTTAAAAATTCAAAGGTTATTAACTTTTAAAATTATTTCCTCTTTTTTATAAACTTATTCCAGACGCAAGTAATGTTGCAATAATCATTGCCTTATTAGTAAATTGTTGGTATTAACTTATTATTTATGAGAAATTTTAAGTCAAAAGAATGAAAGCCATGTCAAGACAAAGGCAAGTTTATCGTATGAATTTATTGCGGCTTCAAACAAAAGTTCGTTTCGTAAGTCTTTTTGACACTTTTTAACGTGTGTATAACGCAACAACTTTTCACACAAGCGATGTAACTTCTGTTTGATTATATAGTAAACAAAAAAGTTCCATAATATGATTACTATGGATTAAAGAAAGTTTTAAATGATCATAATTGGTAAAGAGTATTTGTACTTAAATTTAACCAATTTTTTTTTTTAAAAATTTAATATTTTCTTTAGTTGCTTTTCATTTACATACGTCATGAAATTATTACATTTCCTTTTACGTTTGTTTCCCATTTTTCATGCATTTATTTGCTTTCATCACTCGTAAGAAAAATATACGATTACAGCCACGTTTTTTGCAAATCTACAATGCGCAGAAGCCAAACAAGGTCATTTAATTTGAATAAAATCATAACAAACTTTTTGCTCACTGGGTGGGTAGTGAGCAAGAGCGTTTTCTCACTTTGACTCTTTTTAGCTTCGGGCTTAAGATTAAAACCAGTGTTACCAGACTATGGTGTTCTTATGACACCATAGTTGTTTTTTTCCACTTATACAGTTTTTTAAGCTTTTTCAATATTTAGTCATTTAAAATAATACTTTCATAATACAATAGAAGACCCCACGCTGTTTATGTATATTTTTACAGAGTGCTGGTTTTTTGGCATCCTGAACAAAAGTCTCAACAGGCACGACAAAGTCCCATGTACTGTCGAATCCTGTGACAAATATGGGTTGCCACCCATTTAAAAAAATATTGCTCAAAAAATCAGGTGGAAACCCATGTTTGACAAGACAACTCTATATATTCTATTTAGGATCTTCGATCTCTATCATTTGGCATATATTTCAAGCTATAATCTTTATTATCAACATTAACCCATAAAATCGGTGGCAACCAATGTTTGGGACAGGATTCATCAATGCAACCTTATACCTTCTACTTACGCTTTTCGAGATCTATCATTTGGCATACATTTAAAGCTGTAATCTTATACAATTTTAATTAAAATATCAAAATTGGTCAAAATTCGGGCATCTGGACGAGCTTTAGCAACCAATGCATTTCTATCTTCCCTGCCTAAATTTATAACCATAGTAATTTGGTTTAATGATGCGTAGTCCAAACCAAGAACTTATTTTTTTGTGGCTACTCTTTATTACAATAGGTCTGGTAACATTGGTCTTCTATACGTACATAGATGAATTTCTTACCCAAAGTGATGGGCATAGTTCTAGGTTTTTATCAAATGCATATCGACCTAAAAAAATAAAAAAACATAAGTTGAGCTTTGGATATAGTTTGTGGGCGAATTTTGACCTGTTAAATCTCATTTCAGGATTTAAAGCGTTGCCTACTTTTAGTGGTTTTATATACATACGGAAAGAAATCTTTTAAAATATATACCCACATATCACTAGTGAATATAAAAACTAAACTTATTCTGTATTACGTTTATGCAAGAGTAGAGAGCTATTATATTTTAACATATGATAATTATTTAAGATATTATGTTTTCTACAACAGAAAAAGCTTACCAAATTTACTTTCATATACACGCACGACGCACAAAAATTTCAATCAAAAATTGATATCTATTAACTTAAAATGTTTGAATAAAAGAAAAATACTACAGTCAATCCTGGGTAATTTGGCCCCTGGCTTATCCGGCACCTCTTGTAATTGATTTATCTCACCATTTTCATGATTAGTCAGATTACAATGTACAGCTTTTTAAAAAATTCCGGACGGTGGCAGCACTCTATAGTCCGACAAATTCCGCCTTGCAAAACGTTTGTCAGATTACCACGGGTCGACTGTACTTAGAAAATTCTCCGATGTACCAGTTTTTGTAACATTAGAAATAAAGTGTGATTCTGTCAACGCTCTATTGAATTCTTAGCATTTTTTCGAAAATGTTTTCTTTTTATCTTTGTCTTTAGTCTTTACAAAATAAGCCGATATGTGTCATATGATCCAAAAATAACAATGAATAATTATTTTACCATGGCGACACAATATGACAGGGAAAAAATGCGTGGTTTAAAAGTGTTAATATGAAAAATGTCAAGTTTTCACTCAGAAAAAAAAATTTTTTTCAGTTTAAAATTGAAAATTTTCCAAATTCAAACGCGCGCATCTGTTGGTTTTATTATCGTATCTACAGATTTTCTATAGAAAAAAAAAATATTTATTTTAAAATTAATGTGATAAGCAAGCGCTTGTGCAAAAAGAAAACATTTCAAAAATGAAAAACCTTGAAACTTTTATTAAGCTAAAAGTTAATTTCAAATTGTCATATTTCATGGATTTTGAATTTAATTTTTGGTTGATTCAGACATAAAATTATTTGTTTGTTTTTTTGAAAAAATTTCGTGACTTGTTTTCTTAATTGTTTTATATGTTTCATATTGTTAAAATTATATTGAAATAAATAGATCATATCCGGTAAGTTTATGAATGTCTTATACCCATACATATATACGTAAATTAAACAATCTTATTTTTATTTTAGGATATTTTTTTCTGTCACACAAACACGCACACACACATACGAAAACTCTAATTCGGCCACAAAAAACAAAAAAAAAAAAAAATAAAACTTTAAGAAAACATATACAAACACCCACACACACATTTATAAAAACCAACCCACCCACATATGCAAATTGTACTAGAATACCAGTCGATGAGAATGAATGCATTTCATGCCAAGCAATCATTTTATAGCTGTGCTGGAATGTTGTTGATGTTCAAAATTAGATATGAAAAGGTAGTTTGAAAATCTTAAATCTGAATATTGTTTATCTGTTCTAATTGTCTGAAATATTAATTGCTGCCAAACTTAAAAAAAAAAACGCTAGTTATAACAAAAACTGCCTTATTACTGATGCTAAAAATTTTAGCCTTAATTTACTATATCTATTACTTTACAAGCTAACCAAATAAAAACCTGCATTAATTTTTAAATTTCAAAATTTTTAATTTGTACATATTGAAAACTACTTTGTAAAAAATTATTATAATAAACTTTCTTATTTTCAAAATTATTTTTCTTGTTTTAATAATACATAAATCTTTGGTAAATCTTTTCATTAATACAAGTTTTTTGTTTTTAAATCTTTTTATTTGGTAGAAAAGTTTAAAACTTTACTAATTATCATATGACCATCTAAAATAACATGAAAACTTGTAAATATGATAAAAAATCTGTATATATTAAGTTTCAAAATTAATAATCTATTAATTTAAGCTAATTTGAATATGATCTCTTTGTTGTTTTTGAAAATTTTACCGAAAGTCATTTCGAAGCTATTCTGAGACAGTAGTCGAGATTATGACACTTCAGTGTGAAAATTAAAAAGATTGCCAAATATTGAAGAAGTGCTGATTTTAAAATCTACTCTAAGTCAAACTTATTAAATTTTTTTTTACAATATATTTCATATTTTTCATTGAACATTTTCTTTTGGAAATGTGCCATATCAATTTGCCTAGTTTTCTCATATGAGTATGATTTCTTCTCTGTTACTTGCAGCTTAGTTAAGCAACATAACAGTGATGCATAAAAGTATTTCAACAACTTGAAAATTCAAATTTGCATATAAAGAAATATATAGTGACTAATTTCTTAAAAATTTTGTAACATTTTTGTTTGTTTTCACTTAAACCAGTCGTATCACTTTCGAGCAGTTGACACAAAAATATAATATCAGAGTAAATAGTATATAAACATATTAACTGCGAAACTGCGGGCTTTTTGAGATAGAGGACATGGTCTTATGTTGGATGTAAACAAAAATTTAATTGATGTGGACCTAAAGGAAATATTGCTCAATGTTGTCAGATAAATGGCCCATAAATACAAGACTTAAGAGATTAAGTGTGTCTTAGGAAAATTTATATTTGTACATACGGGCGTAGAGGAAATCGTAAAATTGCATATGCGTTTCATAAAAATATGTAAAAATGCAAAATTACCAAAAATCACAAGAAAAGTTTTTAAAATTAATGATAAAATGAGTCGATAAAAAGAAAAAATGTATTTTAACGTTTAATATTGAAAAACAATTTGAATTTTTGTGGATTTCTTTTGATACACAACTTTTGTCCTAATAAAATTCCGGTCTGGCAAAAAGCGAGGGATTAGCAAAAAACTGAATTTTGTGACCTTTGATCTTGAATAAGTCTACGAAGGTTCGAAAGCTCATTAATAATAAAGGTTCTTCCACCTGAACGTTTCAACGGAAACTTTTTTTTATTAAGAAAAACATTGGAAAATGCGGTTTGTTATTGAATCTTGCGTCGAGCACTTTGAAAAATTAACAAACTAAAAAAACTGATAATGGCCATTTTTGTGCACTTGCTCCGATTCTTTTGGAGCATTTTCGAGTACAAAAATAAAAATTTTCTCTTAGCTATTGTTAAAAGCTAAGTTTTTCCTTTGTATTGTGAGCAATACACTTTCAAAATAAATGGTTTAAGGAAGGTAATGTTGGATAATCCATGGGCGATGTTTAATCTATTTTGTCAAAATCACTTTTCGTCCATTTGTTTTAATAAAACTATTTTTGAAAAAGAGCGGACAGGGAAAGTTGTAAAGTAGTAAGTTTTGCTTATCATCTAAGAAAGAAAAACAAATTAAATTTTTCTTCAATTCGTACAGTTGGAAGGGCCCTTAAACCCAAGTGGCTATTTGCAAACATTTCAATTCAATATACATAGGTATGTAAATAAGATGAAAAAACAATAAACTTTAACATTTAAAAAGTACTTAAATCTACAACTGTTTTGCCAGATATGGTAAATACTTTTGAACTGCAATACCACAAACTCTGAAATCGATTTTTCATTACGATGTAAAGAAGTTTAATTTTTTTTACATCTAAACTGTTAAAAATTAAATTTTTCAACATTTTATGAATCAACAAGTTAAAATGGTATTTACATTTTTTTTCATATTCTCCATGACAACTTTAAAATTACCCGAAATCATTAAGTTTATAACTCATTCAGCGCGCAATAAATTCAGCAAAAAGTTTTTTTTTTGGCAAAAAACAACATCATTTGTCAAAATATAATAAAATAAATAATTGAATAAATTAAAAAAGAAATTCTACTGACAAATGAAAATCTGCATGCGCTAAGAACGTGCATTTTTCTAACTAGAAAAATATAGAATTTTCAAAAAATTTGAATTGTCGAAAGAATCGCTTTGCTTTGCTACATTTAATATCTTAAAATTGTATAAATTGATGATGCGCTTATGGAAATTAAAATAAAACAAAAACACATTTTATAAATATAAGATATTAAAATTTTATGTAAATGTTTTCATTTCTTTTCTCTTTCCATCCAACAGAATTTGCGTGGGTGACGTTGACTACAAATGATACTTATTCCTTGGGCGCGTTGGTCTTGGCTCATTCACTGAAGCGCGCTGGCACCGCACACCAATTGGCTGTGCTGGTCACACCCGGTGTTTCAGAATCAATGCGCAACAAATTGAAGGACGTATATAATGTTGTACAAGAGGTGAATGTATTGGACTCAGAAGATGCGGCAAATTTGGCGTTATTGGCCAGACCTGAGCTGGGCATTACATTCACAAAGTTGCATTGCTGGCGTTTGGTGCAATTCGAGAAATGTGTATTTTTGGATTCTGATATACTTGTATGTTGAAAAAAAAAAAAAAAAAATTAAACTAGGCGTAGACTTTTGTGCACAAGTGTAACAATGAGAGAGAGATTCCGAGTGATGTTTGGTGCGCTGAGCGCCATAGGGTGTTTCAGATGCTATTTTGAAAATGAAAAATTTCAAATATTTGGGAATTTCACGTGAAAAGCTGAACCATAAAAATTTTGATTTTTGAAATTCGTTGCTATCTGAGAAAGTTATATGTACCTCTGTTAATCCCCAATCAGTTAACAAAGTTATTAACCTGTGGGAAGCATATTTGGCTAATAGTTTGGCATGATTTATTTTAAAGCTTAAATTTCAAATGTAACAATTTTTGAAAAAGATATTGTTACAGGACATTGAATGCTCTTCGCTGTCATGTCATCGAATTTGAAACATATTTGTTTTCATAAGTACAAATAAAAAAATGTTTTAAACATCAATAACTTAGTGCTTAAATGGTAACTAGGCTTCCTATGGGATAAAAGTTTTTTATACTTAAAAAAAAATGAGTTTAGGGAAACAAAACTTATTTTGTTAACCGATACATGTCAAATATCACACAAAATTTTCTAAATTTCTCGTCCCTGATATTTTTGATACAACTTTTATAAGAAGCACACCCTCAGTTCGAACATTGTCCACTTATGTGTTACACAAAGCATTGAAAAAGAAACGCATTAAAACATTCCACACCTAATTTAAAGGTTCTGCAAAACAGCGATGAACTTTTCGAGCGTGAGGAACTCTCTGCTGCTCCAGATGTAAGCTGGCCAGATTGCTTCAATTCTGGTGTATTTGTCTTTAAGCCCAGTTTGGAAACGTTTGGCAAAATTACAAAGTTTGCACTCGAAAACGGCAGTTTTGATGGCGGCGATCAGGGTTTATTGAATTCATACTTCTCTGATTGGGCTCATACTGACATACAGAAACATTTGCCATTTACTTACAATGTGACTGCATATGCTTCATATTGTTATTTGCCAGCATTCAAACAGTATGTATTGCGTAAATTAAGAATATTTCAATAATGTATTCGCATTAATTCATTTCTATTATATTGCTTTAAACTTTCAGATTTAGAGATAAAATTAAAATTTTGCATTTTGCTGGCAAAATGAAACCCTGGTTGGTCCAATTCAATTCACAGAGCAGAACCGCAAGCACACCGACAGAATATGCACATGCAACTGATTTGATTCAACTCTGGTGGAATATCTTCTGTGATAATGTACATGAAAAATTGACTGACCATATGGTAAGTGCTTTGCATTAAGCAAAAAATGAAAATATACAATCGTTACGAATATATATCGTATTAACACCTTGCTTAATTGTTTTCAAGAGTTATTTTATCATTTAACAATTTTTGCTAAAACTTTTCAACAATTTTGTCTTTTTTTTTTCTTTAAAATTAACTCAAAAAACCTTTAAAAAGAACTAATTGTTTATTTACAAGCAAACAACTGCAGTTAGTAGCGAAATTAATGAAAATTTCGGTTATAACAATGAGGTAAGAATTCAATCAGGTTGCAATATTAGCTGGCAATGAGTCTAGCGAAATAGTTAATGCACTTATTACAGTTTGCACTTGTCTTATATAGTAAATACCAAAGGTGTTTGTAAATATGGAAAATATTGTAAAAAATATTTGTAAATACTCAATTGTCCTCGGTGAAATGCGTAAAATTGAATGTTGCATTATATTGTGTAAAAAGAAGACATATATGGCATTGTAATTTTTGCACAAAATCGTCATTTGATCGGTCATCACTGTTCTATTTGGAAATGCAACAAAGTTATATCACTGATAGTAGCCTTCTTGTTAGTCATCTCTGTTCTCAATCTATATAATTTAGAATAAAAATTATATGATTTTTTTCTTAGAAAAGATAGACAGCTTGAGGGGAAACCATATGGTAAGACCATAAGTATAGGAAAGTGACAGTTAAATTTGTATCTCAATCAAGAAGTATTTTCAGGTCAAAGAATTTTCTTCAAAGATGTGGGCTTAAATTTGTTGGCTCTTTTGTACCAATAAAAGTATATTCGTTGGAGATGCTTAGGCTCCTTTCCTAAGAATGAAATTTATTAAGCTTATTGGCTTTTCAATGCATAGTTTGAAATTCATCTATCACTTTCTTTCAATTTAGATGAAACAATCACGTTTTTCAGTAAACTCTTTAAATGGCATATGAAGTAGTTTTTCATCAACTCGTTACACACGAACAAACATTTAATATTTATTATGAAAAGAAACACCCTACGCCTTTAACGAAATGGTTTTTCTAGCGTACCCTTTACTACAGTCTCGTCTTTAAATAAAAGCACAAAGAAATTATCTCCCACTTAACGTTTTCAGTAGCAACAAAACTTAATTGCCTTAAAACTGATTGCCTTTGGCACACTTCAATTAATGCAAGAATCATGTTATGCTCTTTAGCAGCATAGTAAGTATCAATCTTATAGGTATTCAAATAACCACATTCCGCCACGCTATTTAAGCATAAATATTTAGAAATCATAAATAGCATTTTTTATGTTTATATTGACACATGAATGAGTTCAATTATGCCTTTTGGCTGTCTGACAATGCGAAATTATACGTTTTTGCAAAACAAACTTCACTCATCCATGATGCTGAACAAAATAGACAGTGTAAATAAACTTAACCCAAATAATAAACAGTTTATTTATTCTAATAAAATTTAAATATTGTGATTCATGTAAATAGTTTCTACACACCGGCAATATTTTTATGATTCTTATGCGTAAAAAGTTTGGATAGTTGCGAAGTTCATAAAACCAAGCAATTAGTATAGTCAATAAGGAAACAAAGAAGAATAAACTGGTTATCAATTGATTTTTTTAATTGTTTGTTATTTTGGTATATTTTTAAATAAAAAATCTTTTAAGTACCAAAAATTCCAATAACAAAATATTTTTGCTTTTAATGAAAAGTCGATATCGAATTTTTATATTTACAACTGAAAAATTTAAAGAGCTTATGTCTGAAAAACCATTTAAATTCCCATAGCTACAGAAGGAGCACATCTCTGAGGAAAAATTTTTAAACCTTGTCGAAAAAGGCTCGGTTTTTTACCCGAAACATTTTATATTTAATATACCTAAATATAAATCGCTTATATGCATATTTTTGCGTTTTTAGGGCGAAGAATTGATCAGCCTTGACAGTTTAACCGGTTTTTGTGAAAAGACTTGTCTTATGTGTCAGTTCGACGTTTGATTTGCATGGAAAGCGTGCCATTTTGGGCTGATTTTTGGCTCATAAGCGTGATATATATAAAATTCATGTACATATAATAGTTCTGTTAAATCCTATTGTTTGAAGATTTAATTGATCAGAAATTGACAAAAAGGGCAAAACTACATTTATATAATCACAAATATCTTTAATACTATAAATAGAGCAATGTTATGAATTCTTTTACACATTCCTTGAAATAAAGTTTACCCCTAGTGTAAAAACTTTAGTTTAATACATTTACAGAAACGAATTTCTTCTTTCTCATTTATAAAGTGTTGCTCATCCCAAGCTATCACGCTTAATTTACCGAAATTGCTCATATCAAGCAATTACGCATAATTAGACCAATCACTTATTTATAATTTGATTTCCATTTCAGCGAATCAAAAGTGAAATTGTTCAATTTATTTTGGCAGTTTGCCAAACAAATGCTAGATTAACAAGTAAACAAAGAATCATTTTTTATTTATTTTTATTTTTTAGCAGAGCAAACATGTCCTATTTTCATAGACGATAGTGTAGATAAGTTGTAGTGAGAACTTCTCAATGAAAAGTTATATGAATAACAGGGTGCCTAAGAATTTTTTTTTCAAGTAAATTAATTTTATTTTAGATGACAAATTTAAATTTTATTTAAAAATAAATTTTATTAAAAGAAAATTTAAAAACAAAATTATACATACATATATAATGCATGATTTTGCTAATTAAACATAAACTTTTGCCAACAATTTTTCCTTTTCCGCCTCCTCTTAATACTAATCGCAACAATTTGATATATTGGCCAAAAATCAAAAATCAAAAATTTCAAAATCAATCGTAGAAATATTGGCTCGGAATAATGCCACAAAATAATGACAATCAAAATTATTCATACGAACAAAATTATCATGATAATAATAATTATAATCATGAACAATATATGCAACAACAAGATCATTTTTTACGACAAGAACAAGAACAAGAACAAGAACAACAACAACAACATGATCATCGACAACATCAACCAACTCAATGTCATTTTGATTTTGCAAATATAAAAGATTTTCAAGATCCTTGGGAAGATTACTATGAGAATTTGGAAAATGTTATTAATGAAAATAATGCATACATAGAAGATGAAATTACTAATACAAATGAAATGAGAAATGAAAATATCGATGATGACAAAGTAATAGAAATATGCAACGAAAATGAAATCAGACCACCACAAGAGGTAGAAAATAGAATAGAAATTGTAGAAAATATACAAAATACAGAAATTGAATATGAGACACCCACAGTCAGCGAAATTGCTGCGCCAACAACAATAGAGGCTGCCATTACACTGGAACACTTTAGTACAAATGCAGAAATTCAAACTGCCAGCAGTAGAGAGGACTCTGTAGAAACTACAGAAACACAATCTACCGAAACACTTGACACACCACATTCCCTGTCGTTTAATGAAAGTCGTACAGAAGATGATAATGAGGTTTGTAAAACTTGTCCGATGGTGTTGCACGCACGTTGAACATTCGAAGTGGGTCCATGAATAGCATACATGTCGTCCTGTGAGGTTGATGTATTTAAAAAAAAAGTAGTAAAAGTGATCTTGTCATAATATCATTATACGTAAATGGAAATTTTATGATGTATTATTTGATTACATTCATATTCATTGTACATACATGTCTTCGTAATGTGTCACCTGTCACTGCGTCATTGGAAATATGGAATTATCATTTATAAGCATACTATGTACATAGAATTAGCTTCATAATCGTTGCATGCTATTATTTTCCTGCCTTCCTGAATATTACCCGTATATCCTTGAATTTTTTAACATAAAAAGCTCATAGTAATCTTTCCAAAGTGAACTAGAAATGATATATTTGCGTGAAAATATTTATCTGTTCGTGCAGAAGCCATATATAATCGAAAACGAATATGTTTTGCAATTCATAAAATGATAATCAAACAACTGGATAAGTTTGCCACATAATAGATAAATTTGGCCGGGAAATAAAAAAATTATCGAATTAAAAAACAAATCGAAAATATGATTTTCTTTTTTATATTAAAAAAAATCAGAAATGTCAAACTATTTATATTTTATGTATAATTTTCTACTGTCGATTATGTACGGTCTTTGCTATTATGGTTGCTTAAAAAACTAACAATTATATGTGTATTTATAAGCTTAAATAAGTTGTATTTGGAAATATTTACATTTTTTCGAGAGTTAGTTGGACATATGGTTAGTTTTAATTTTCATTATTTATTTTCATTATTCTTCATTCTTTGATGAACTTAGTAAACCCAGAAAATAATTTGTATTTTTTAGTGATATATTGAATGCGGTCCGATATTTTCCATAATGAAGATTTTTGTTGAGATTGCAAATTTTCTATACTTTTTGTAAAAAAAATAAAAAATGTTCCTTCCGTGGAAATATTTCACACGATTTGACGAAGAAAGTGGAGTTTAAGTTTTGCGCAGAATCAATTTTTGAGATTAGAAAGTCTCGCAAGCTTATAGAGTTTCAATTGACGAGGTTATGTCCGTATTCAATATAGGAATTAAGACTTTGCTGGTAACATTTTAGTCGAAAATGACAATTTTGAAAGTTTTGCGCGTACATATTACGAAATTCTGATAAAAAAGGGTTACTCTATCAAAGTGAGATAAAAAATAAAAGAAATCTGTAAAAAGGGCGAATATTTTATAGATCATTGAAATTACCCAAATACAATGTTAATTTAAGTTTGAGATAAGCATATCCCAAACTTTATAAAGTAACTTCATTAAGCGGACAAAATAAGTCTAACTAAGTCATACTATTAATAAATTTGCTTGGAGCAGGGTTCATCACATCTAATGACAGTTTCCACTTACAATTTCAAATATATTAAAAACGGATAGGTCAATTAAAATCTTGATATTACCACATAGACATGCTAACGAATGATTTCATTTCTAAAACAATAAATGTCAAGTATCAGAACATGTGATACGGCATTTAAGTTTTTTTTTTTTTTTCAAATGAACAATTCATGCATATGAAATTTAAATCATTTAAGTTTTTTCACAACAATCCTCATCGCCAATATCCTATATAAATATAAACATGGCTTATGTGTTTGTCATTGTATAAAAGTAATATGTGCACTTATGTTTGTAAATGTTTTGTCTAACAAAAAGCTCAGTAACACTTTGCAATATATTTTCAATGAGGCAGTCTTAATCTAGATTAATTGTTAAGTTGGTATATAATAGATCAATCGTTATATACAACTTCATGCGGGTGGTTGTATGGGAGGATTTCGGAGGTTAAAGCTCCACACCCCGAAAATCGAACAAATCTGTAGTAATCGAAAAGTTTCGATACCATAGAGTAATGTTTTGAAGAAGACCTTAATCCGCCCTTGCAAAGTTAAACAATTTTTTTGTAATCTTGTTTAAAGCGTTAATCTAGATTTGGCCTTATATTGTACAAATGTGCTAAACTATTGCGAAATTTCGAAATAATAAATAATAACTCTATATTTTCTAGGCTGGTTTAGCTGGAGCTCTCTCACAATTGCGTTTGGGTGAACAACGTACTCCCGAACAGGAAGCTTACGAACAGCTAATGCGTCGTCAATGCTGGGAATCAGGACAGATCGATTACTCTGGAAAGGATTCATTCGAAAATATCTGGAAGAAGATTACACAAACATTGGATACGAAACCATCCCAAGAGGATGATAAGTCTGGTAGTTCATAAAGAAAGTTTTATTCATTCTATATATATCCATATCTACATGATAAAAAAAGAATATTTTTTCTTAAAAAAATATTTTATTTTTTGATATAATATATAGAAATAATGAATAATGAAGGTCTTGATAAACACACAAAAACACACGCACACAAACATACACAATTTTTTTTACAAAAAAAACACCAATCTATTTTAATATAATATTTACTTAGTGTACGCGTAAATTATTTTAATTTTTACTAAATAATAAGTGCACACACGCACATGATAAACACCCTGTACTCGAAAAAAAAAACACTCAGCCACAGCATACAGTTAGTGCCATAAGTGTGTTCACGAAAATAAAAAAAGCATAAGTTTTTTATAAAGTAACATTTTTACTATAAAAAAATATTTTTAATTTAATTCATTTGTTTAAAAAACGAAAAAAAAAATTAATAAAATTTCATTAAAATTGCAATTGTTAAACTATTCACTTCTCATTATGCTAATACTTTTGTTTAGTCTTTTTTTAGTATTGCACTCGAAAAAAAAATGTTATGGTTCGTGTTCCTTTTTCTTATATTTTAAAAAAGAATTCTTATTTTAGAAATTACTTAAATAATTTCTCAATCAAATGAAATTGTGTGTGTTTTCAATGCATTGAAATCAACCTGAAACTGAAATCATCATCATTTTGTTGTATTTTCTAAAGAAAAAATCACATCACTGTAAGTTTGATTTATTAAAATATGATTTATACTGAAAAAAAAGTATCACTGCATTTTTCCTCTCATCTTAAGTTTTATGTGTATTTCATATTGTAGTTTTATATTTTATAAAATTTTTCTTATTTTCAGCTTTAAAAAATGTTAATTCCTTTTCTCAATCTGTTCCCCACAAATAATGGCTTTCTCTAAAGAAATTGTACACAAAAGATATGTTGGAAATAATTGATTTAAAAAATATGTTAATTTGTGCGACCGTCATTTGGTTCTGACTTTCGGGTGAAAAACTATAACAAACTTCATCATTTCTATTTGACCAATAAGAAGCAGTATATAAATTATATAATATGCAATTGATTTTTTGATTGAAATTTAACTTGTAATCTTAAATGATTTTCCAACTATTTATAGCTTTTCTTTATATAAATACAGACTTTCCAGACATTCGAAACTCTATGAAAGAACTAAAAATTAGGTCATTGTATGAATTGCGAACAATGCAACTTTTTCCACATTTTATTTTTTCCACTACTGTAACCGCTCTCTCGATCAACCAAAAATGTATGTATCTATATCATATTCTCTCTTGAGACCCCAGTAGGAATTTTTTCCTCAATCCAAGCAGGAATTTTCTGTTAAGTCTTACTACGATATATCTATGTACGTAATCCAACCTATTGACATATGCATATAAAATGCATTAAAATTCGATTCAAATATTCAGCGATGATTAAAAGAGTTATAGCGTGCTTCAAGAAATTTTAGAAACTTGAATTGCTCAATTTAAAAAAATTCTCAGAGAGACCAAATCATTATACATTATCATTTGCTTGAATTTTTTTTTTATTTATTGCAACTTTATACCTTCTTTTTGTTCACATTAAAAGCTAAGTTAACAAAGCCTTAAAGTATACTTAAAAAAAAGACTATCAATAAACAAGAAACCAATTAAACAATTAACGCTTTCTATATAGTAACTATTTTTTCCCGCTTTTCGATATTTCTAACATCCATATTGCAGCAGATCGCTTGAGTTCAACTAATCATATTCTAACAAATCTTTTGGTGCAAGATATACAAGCAGCACTATTGGAACCACCGCTAGCAGTTGAGGTCGAAAAGGTTCTGGAAAAAGGTACTAATTTAATAACAACACAGAAAGAGCCGCAAAAAACAGAACAACCACAACTGTCTAAACAGCAGCAACAATCAACAACACCACGACAGCAACAAAGACCACAACAACAAGAACAACACCAACCACAACTACAATACCCATCATCTTTCAAGACTCGTCAAAAGGCATTGAGAAAATTCAAATAACAATTACTGAAATTTTCAACATTTTATAGTTGCCTTATACCAGCGGGCCTTGTAGTAAAATTAAGTGATACAGCTCTACCACAGCCAGTAGATGTATGAGAGTAGCTTAGAATGTTAAAGAATTCTATTTAGTAATTAGTAGAAAACTTTTTTTTTTACATAAACTGAATTTATTGTAGTACAAATATAGGTGCCTCAAAAAGAATATACATATAATACATATCTACGTATATATGTATCTAAATGAATTAACAATATTATGAAAAATTTCATTATATCTAGCTCAAAAGAAAGTGGAAGTTTTATTGAAATTTCGAGGAAATTACCTGATATATATCAAGCTACGTATTACATATCAAATTAAAGATTCAATTTAATATTAGCCTTAACTTTCACCTACAAATATATTTCATATTCTAAAGCTTTCTTGCTTGAAGACAACGACTACGTATTGCAGTGAAGGGAACTGATTCCATAAACAGAAAGTATACAGTATGAATGACGGAATGTTTTGTAATTCCTAGAGGGTTTAAATCATCTTTTGACAAATAGGAGAGAGAGAGCTTCAACTAAGTTTACCTCATGTTATCAGATTAGTTTTGAGAGTCATAGATCATTTAAGTCCCTATTATTTACATAATTTGTTGTGAGAAAGTAAACATATTTGAGAGATTATTCGAAAAACTACTTGTTAGACGAATTGAAGAATAAGTTGCTTTTTAGTTTAAGTTCTTAATTAACTGAATATTAATTGATCGAATTTAAAGTTTTAGATTTTCATAATCGTCAAGCACAATATGACTAAGTAGTTATGTTTTAGAGTAAGTGCTGCACCTCAGAATAGAAAGAAGTGTAGTTTCAGTAACCATTTGGAAGATCAAAATAATTTTTTTTTGGTCTCAAAAAATTTGATATGAGTTAGAGGATATAATATAGAAGTGGTAAATATTATAATATTGGGACAATTAAATTAAATTGATATTCATAAGTGCATTATATAAGATAACAGTTGCAGAGAACAATAAACGTGCGTTCTGTTTTAATACCGCAAATAGTAGACTTACGCTTCGGAATTATCTAAATAATGCTAACACAAATTGCTGAAAATCAGCGTAGTAAGAGCTTCGAATATAGAAGAAACTTAACAGTAATTTGGCTTGAAAACGCTTTAACTTAAACAACTTAACAATGGCCACTAGCTCTCTTTAAATAAAACACTGAAACAAAATTTTCTAAAAAAACACAATTTCTTTTACCACAAAAACACTTTTACACCCCTCACCTATTTCACACCAATGTCAAAACAACACCAACCATCTACCACCATTACAATGACTGTGCAGAACGATTGTTAACCTCCGCCGACGTTGAAGATGGCAAGATCGAGTACGATCCAGCCACGAATGCCAGCACTCAATATAAACTTATTGATGGCGGTTTTGAAATGCACACCACTACACCACAACCGAATGGTACGATTAAAACCCAAGTGAGAACTTTCTTTGATCCAAAGCCATGCTCCGAAGAGGATTTGAGAAATGAGGCCGTCAACAAGAAGCTGATTAAGTCCAGGCTTAACAAGGAGATACGCATTGACAAGAACACTACCATGTTGACACGTTCAATTGAAGGTGGTTATGAAGAAGTTTACACCACTGTAAACGCGGACGGTTCCAAGAGTATGCGTACTAAGACGTTCTTTGATTCGGTACCACAAGAAGTTGGCTATGACCAACCCCAATCCAAGCAGGTTGCAGAGAAGCCTAAATCCAAGAAACAACAGATTACACGCAAATCTTCTGTTGAGTCAACCGATTCAACTGAATCACATAAGATTGTACAGAAGAAGAACACCAAACAAGAGTCATCATATGAAGAATCTCGTCGTACTACCGAAAATGTTGAGTACACCGAAAACAATCGCACCGTTCGCAAGAATTCTGTGCAAGAGCAAAATATTAAGGCCATCACGCAGTCATCCAATACCAGCGATAATAAGGATGCTAAGAAACAATCAAAGAAGAAGGGCAAGTCTGCTATACCACCACCACCACCAGACTTCATTGAAAATGATACTACCACTGTGGACTCAAAACGTGTCAACGGTGGTGTAGAGTACACTTATTCGACTACTTTGGAATCGGGTAAGACTATTACCACCACTAAGACCGTCTATGCGGAGGAGGAGACCGAATTGACCGAAGAGGAGATAAGGGTGTATAAGAAAACTTTGAAGGATGCTGAAAAGCATAAGAATGTTGCTACCCCCAAGAAGTTGAGATCAGAATCTGGTACCAAGAAGGTTGTACCATCTGAGAATCCTGGTGATGTTACAACTGTTGAGACAATTAAGATTGAGGGTGGTACTGAATATCATTATACTACAGTCACCTCTGAAGGTATTGTCAAGAAGGCAGTTAAGACCATCTATGATGCTGTGCCATGCAATACCAATCCTGATGATACCGATGAAGAGGAAATCGTTGAAGAGTACGAAGAAGAAATTATTGAGCCCGGTGAGAAGAACTTTAGGACCATTGAGACCATAAAGCAGTTGCCAACCAAATTCGAAGGTAATTAAAAGTTCAAACTGAAGTGGAGTGATGTTTCATTGATATATTTGCAAATAGAGTAGATTAAATGATGTTTTGCTAAATAATAAATATTTTTTCTTTCTGCTTACAGAGGAGGTTACCGTTACTCATGAGAAGAGAGAGAAGAAGGTAAAGAAGTCCATGGTCATCAGCCACTAAATGCAAGCGCTAAAAATGCTAAAGCTAAGTGCTAGAAAGCATAGATCATATATTTTTTTTTGTTTTTCAATAAAAAACCACATATTAAATGATGGCATACAAAAATAACACGCAAAAATAAAAGCAAATTGTAGAAAAGAAATATATACGATATTTTCAAACTTTTTCAGAATCGAGTTATAAGAATTGTTGCCGGATCAATACCAATTTTCGTAAGCCTTATTCTAAATTATTGCATTAGTTATTTGTTACCTTAAAAACCAATCCTCTATTAAAGTGGAGTTTTTAAAATTTTGCACTTGAATCAAAAATTGTATTACAAAACACTAGCTTATATTTCATATTTAATTGTGTTCCTAAAATGTTCATAAATTTTTAATAAAATTTTCAAAAAAAAAAAAAACTAATTTTTTTTTGGATTTGTTTATGGAGTCCAAAAATATATAAAAATCAGACGTTTAAAGTGGAAAAAATTGTTTAGATGTAGCAAAACCAGCCTTACCATATGTGGTGTTGAAATTGATATATATAATTGATGGACATATAATTTTATTAAAAACTTCTCGGGGACCACCATACTGAGTCACTTTCATACAGGTAGTAATATTTTGAAAATCATTATAAGGAAACATCGTGAATAGTGCCTTTCGTGTACTTGTAATCGTTGAAAACATCGGAGCTGATTTTTTTTATTAACATTGACTTCTGTGAATCTCGTGAATCTGTGAATTCTGTGAATCGTTTGCTACGTATTTGAATGTATTTATTTACCGTGTAGTCTATCAGTTTAATTTGTGCTTATCTTAATATTTTAATGAAACTATGAAAAGTGGGTCAAATTTTGTCATACGGGCATGAAATCGATGTGTTTTCATCTCCTTTACAACTTTTGTCTCAACATATTTTTCAAATTATGGCTTACTTTCCGAGTTATTGCACGAACTTTTTTTTGTCGGCCTCTCACAACCAGATTTACCTCCATTTTTGGTGACTGATGCTTAATTCGATTATCAGGCATACTTTAAATATCAATTGCAAAAAGAATTCAGCGGGTGGAAATGACTATGAAAAGTTGAAAGCTAACTCTCGGACTATGTGAATATAACTTAATTTATTTTTTTAATATATATTTTTCAACAAACCACCACATCTATCGGCCGTATTGAACGGAAATATTCAAAATATGAATTTTCAATTATTGGGCTGTCGATTTTCTGTTACTGTTTTAGGATTTATGAAACAATAATAACACAGTTTTGAGCGCTGCTGAAATATCGCGTGTTTTGCTTTGTATTTCTAATCATTTTATATTATTAAATATTTTTACTAAAGGTGGCGCTGTAAGCAAAAATGATGGATTTGCTAAAATCTTTGAAATTGTCATCACCGTTTCATATACTTAATATATTAACATAAAAATTATAACACTTACCCCACGGTAGATTTCCTGTCATTATTATCAAATGCACTGGCCTGTGCGAAACATTGTGAAATCACTGCAAAGTACCTTTGAAAAAACAGCAGCAGATCTTCCAGTTCAGCAATAACTGCAATACACTTACACTCACACTACCTCTTAAACTTTTCAACGACTGCATTCGTATTTTACGATTTCCAATGATTTTTTTTTTTTCAAATAAATATAAAACACTCATAAAATTTTGGAACATGATATTAACTTATTAGCACTTGTTGCTTTTTTAAGCAATTGAAAAGCTTTTTATGAAATTTCATTTCATTTTGCAATAGAAAATAAAACACTACACTTGCAGCAGCAGTGCCGGCCAGCTCTGCCGACGGCACGCACATTTGGCTGCTTTCATTTAGATTTGCATTTTTATGCTATTTCACTAAAATATTTTGTTAAATTTATTGCACAGAACTCCCGAACACATAAATTTCACTATTTTAAAGTTTCTAGGTATATAATTAACATTAATAAAGACTACGAAAAATTGAGTTGAAGAAATTAAACTGCATTTTGAATAGAGAAAATAAAGACTAACTGACGAGTTTAATAGCGTTGCCAACCACTAAATCGGAGCAACGACTGTAGTGGTTCTTGTATGAAAAGAGAATAGCGAGAATTTATGAAAAATTAGGGAATTTATTTGACAGTCTTAAATTGCATTGTGAAAAATTCGATGTTTTCATAATTTTTTTAGAAATCATGTGAGGTTGCTCTTTTATTTGCTTTAACTCTGGAATAATAGTAATAAGTTTCAACTGCTTGCTGCGAGAGTGTAAGCTATTTTTTTAAAACTCTATATAGAAAAGCACTATTTCTCGACGATTTGTCGCTCGCTGTTTTTTAAATTTATTAAATATATTGTGAATTATCCTTATTAGAGTTTTTTCTTTATCAGAAATCCAAGATATTATCTTCGAAGTGTTTTTTTTTTTGATTTTTAATTTAAGAAACTTTTACTGTCGACTTTTAAAAGTTGTGCTACAAAACAGTTGGAAGATGAAAAATTGGACGTCTTAAATTTGAATGGCAAATTAGATGTTTTAGTTTTCTACATTCCAATGGGTCGCTACAAGCACCCATTATATCCGGATATGTCAAATTATATTGCGTACAAAGTAGCAAAAGTATCAAAAGTGTTGAACTAAAATACTGCACTGCATACGTTTTCCAGTTTCTGGGGGCGTAAAAAAAGATATTGGATTTCTACTCTCTCTAACTACCTCTAAATGAAAAAATTCCGCACTTCATTGTAGTTCCTTTCAGTGAATATGGGAAAAATGCAGAGTTTGAAATAAACTTTTACTCGTGAGAATTTTTTTAGGTTAAGTCAAACTTAACTTTTATGTTCAAAAGTAGAAGTTGTAAGTGGTTCTTAATGTTTTTATCAGAAGAAAAAATTTTGTGTTTTAACTTATATTTGAAGAAGTGGAAAAAACAAACTAAAAAAGGCATATAAATAGGTAAGAAAGTTGTATTAGTTAGATAATAAAGAGTTGAATGAAAACACGTTGGGCAGCAAAACAGTTGGACGACAAAGTTGAATTGTAGTGAAACCGCGGTAAAAAGTTAAACGGCAAGACAGTTTGCAATCTATGTAGGAAAATTCAACCATTTTGTTGCTAAGCTTGCAACTCATCCAACTCGTTCCCAATTTTTCATTTTCCAACTTTCTTTGTAGCTCAATTTTTTGTTTGCCGTTAAGCTTCTTGACTTTACAAAAATTGTTTATTCAAAGTTTTTGGCCGTCCATATATTTGCTATCCAACTTTTTTGCCATCCAATTTTTTAGCCTCCAAAATTTTTGTCGTCCATTTTTTTGTCAAATTTTTTTATCTTCTATATTATTGCCTTTCCACTTTTCTGAAATCCAATTTTATTTCATTTACATAGATACAACCAAAAAAACTTTCCGATGACATTCTAAGTCCATACAATAAAACTTTTTTCAAATTTTAGAAAGTAATTTCTGCCGTGCTGCGATATAAAAATGATGAAAATAAGAACATTCAATTGCCTTTTCATCTTCCAACTTTTTTGTAGTTCAATGTAGTTCAAAAATGTCAAAAATAAAAGTTTTCTTTGACTGAATATCCAAAAACTTTGAAAAATTATATTTCGGCAACAAAAAAGAGTTCTATTTAAGAATATTACCAATAATTTCAAAGGTGCAAAAAATTTGTTGACTAGTTCAAATTCCAAAGAGTTTTTAAATATGTACTTTGTTGCAAGGTTACTGGTTTCCGTGCATCTTTAAATTAAAACTAAGCAAATGAATTTAAAAAATTTGAAAGAGTGCTAAAGTTATAAAAAAAACTAACTTAATTTCAGCAAGCAATTTAAAACTATCAAATAAATTCCCTGATTTTTTCCCTTTTCACAAAATAACCACTACAGTCGTTGCACCGATTGAACGGTTGGCAACGCTGGCAACTGTCATCAGTTAGTTTTAATTTAATGTGCAAAATGAACGTTGATTTCTTCAAATTCAATTTTTCATGTTCTTTATTAATGTTAATTATATGCCTAGAAACTTTAAAATAGTGTAATTTATGTATTCGTGAGTTTTGTGTTATAAATTTAACGAAATGTTCAAGTGAAATTGCATAAAAATGCAAATCTAAACGAAAAAGCAGTGCGTGCCGTCGGCAGAGCTGGCCGGCACAGCTGCTGCATGTGTAGTGTTTTATTTGAAAAATTAAATAAAATTTAATGAAAAGCTTTTCAATTGCATAAAAAGCAAAAAGTGCTGAAAATGTAATATCATTTTCAAAAATTTTATTAATGCTAGTTTTGTACCTATTTATAAAAAAAAATTCAGTAAAAATTGTGAAATACGAAGACAGTTCGTTCAGCAAGTCGTTCAAAAGTCAATGAGGCAGTGGTAGTGTGAGTGTATTGCAGTTGCTGGAAGCTGTGTTGTTGTTTCTTTAACGGTATTTGTCATTGGTTTCAAAATGTTTCGTATGGTCTACTGCATTTATAAGAATATTGGAAAATCTACAGTGGGGTAAGTTTTTTAATTGTTCTTTTTATATATTATGATTTTGTTATGTTTTTCGATACTTTTCGATACTTTTCGATAATATTTGATTATTTCTTCGAATTTTTTGATGCTCTTTGACTCTTTTAATTAGGACCACATTCATCGACTTTTTTGATGTATTCAATGAATAACTAAATATTTTAATTTGAAAAGAAAAAAATTTTTAATTCAATATTCAAATATGTATATGAACAAGCATGTGTAAAATAAGAGACTTAGGGAAAAATGTATAGCAACATAGAAATCCGCACGCACTCCTTGGGAAAGTCTCCAATATTGAATTACAATCCATTTAAATCAAACGGCGAAAATCAAATGCATTTATTGTGCGATGCGCAAATCACAACTTAAAATCTGCCGAGCCTTTAGAGCAGTAGGAAAAGTTGTACAATAAAATAAAAAACTACAGGCTCGTCTTTCTCACATGTTATAAATGCAAAAATTTCTTTGATATTGTTTGTCAATTTTAAATTCAAGTGGAGTTTTTATTAAATTTTAGCTTTTATATTAAATAAACGATTACAAGCTCTATACCGTCATACCCATTCACATTATACACTTCAAGATTTATAACTTGACTAAGCATTTCGCAATATTTTACTTTTATTTACATTTAATTAAAAATTGAATTAAGTGGTATAAATATGTGAAGTGTATTTACTTAGCAAAGAGCTTAACTTCAACACTTTATATTTGTATATCACCTTTTATTACACCAACATTTTATAAAAAATATAACTAGTAATTACTGTTGCTTTACTTTTGTGCTCGCCTTACTAGCGCCTATTATACGGCGCACCAAAAACACCAACAACGCCAGCACCAGTAATACGCCAGCAGCAACGAAAGCTATCACATCGAGCAAATAGAACTGGTACCAACTTAAATCCAAACCAGCGGAACGCAAATGTGGTGCACCCTTATGACGTATCACGTATTCGATCCAATAGATCGCAGTGTCACGTGCGCTCATTGGGCGATCGCGGAAAACTTTTGATACGCGTTCTACATTTTGCTTATACGAAGGATTTTGCGTTAGTTCCAAAAGATTCTCTTTCAATATTTCCTTAGTTATAGACTGAAAATGTTGACTAATGGCATAACCACCCTGCATGGCTTTGTTCATATTAAGGTGCTTCGAGTAAAAATATAGTTTATAGCAAGCCAATAAAAGTATTTTCCTTACCTTTGCTTACCTGATCACAGAAGAATGGAATACCCAACATGGGTACCGCATTGTATACACCTTCTTGTGTGCCAAAAAGACCACCATGTGTAATGAATATTTTTATATTTGGGTGCCCTAAAATATCAGCTTGTGGCAACCATTTTTTAATCATAACATTTGCGGGTATATCGGGTAAGCTTTCATTTTCAAATTTCCAGAGAACACGTTGTTTCATGCTACCGAAAACTTTTAAGAACATATTCAATTTTTCAGCTGGCATATCTTTACTTTGAACTTGGGTGCCTGGAATTGTGAAAGTTTTAGGGTGTGAGCAAAGCGATTTATATCGGTTAATTGCTATATAGAATACCTAAGCTGAAATAAATTGCGCCTTCATCTGCCTCGTCCAAGAATTTCTTTATATCATCTGGTAAACGTTTTGCTGGTTTCAAATGGAGACCACCAATTTGTATCATATTACCAGCTGAGGGCCGTGCAGTCGTCAAAGGTATATGACTGTTGAGTAGCATGACAGAGACTTTTCTCTCCATTTCTGACACCTTCGGTAGCTTAGCTAGAATTTGAATTTAAACAAATGTTTAAGGTGTAGCTAAAATTATGAAATGATAAGTACACATGTCCAAAAAATGGGAACAACTCAAATCAAAAATTTTTCTAAAATATTATAAAAAATGTTGCGCACAATAAGTAAAAAAATGGCATAAAAAATTAAAATCAATCTAAGTTTTATACACCGTTCTAGACAGATAGAGATCGCCGCTATCTCTCAATTTATCTGGAAGTTGAATTTTACCTCAGCTCAACTCAATTCATTTCAAATCATCTGAACTCAACTCAGTTCATCTCTTTCACATTTTTTCAAGAAAATTGTGTAGTAATAACTAAATCGTTTCTCACCTGGCAAGTGGGAAAAATATTTATCAACTATCTCATCCATCAAAGGAAAATATACGAATTCCCTTTCCAAGTCTTCATACAATGAAAAAAATGAATTCCTTAGTCGTTCCACGAAACTCATTTTATCAGTGAACGGCATAAAACCATGTGGTACAAATGACCATGGAGTAATGATACCCATCTGTTGACTCATGTGATTTTCAAATCCCAATGTGCTACTGGTGACAATTGGTATATTATATTTGTAAGCCAACGCTAGAAAAGGTTCCTGATAAAATTGTGCTGCAAGCAGGAGATCAAAGACCCCATCGGTCTTTTTCGCATGTATAAGTTCTTGAACTTTTGGCTGCTGCAGAGCATAATCCGTTGTCTTAGTACCAATGATTTTAACCATTTTAACAAAATCAAATGTATTCATTTTGGTTAGTTCGAAAAGATTATCAACGGTAAAGATTTGTTTGACTGAAAAAAGAAATAATTGTTTATGTTTTTTCTTTTCTGACTACCTCAGGGATATTAAGAAAACTTACTGTCCGCCCAAAAATCATAAGGTGGATCGATGAGTATTTCCGTATAGTTGCTGCCAAGATTAAGTGGCTTCAATGTGTATGCTGTTATCATGGTAACCTGCGGAATAGTCAGATGTAATTCAGTACAGTAGTTTCTAAAAATTGTAATATACCTGATGTCCTTTTTTCACCAATGCTTCAATCAGGGCATTGTGCATTGAAAAATGACTTTTTCCTGGAAATGGAAAAGCAGCCAAAATTTTTGAGCTGTCAACATATGGTGGACATTGGGAAATTATGCCCAGTGCAAATAAGACGAATACATACTTTAGCTCCTGAAAAGTTAATAAAAGTTATTAAAAATTCAAAAATTTATTTTTCCATTTTCCATCGATTTCACAAACGAGAAACACAAATTTTCTGTAGGAAAATCTGCATAGAATTTGTTCTGTAAACACTTTATAAAATTTTGTGTGTGTATTTTTAAGAAAATAATGCTCAAAATTTGCAAGCAATTTTGCTTCGATTTTGGAATCGAATCAATATTTATAAATTCCAAAAAAACGCAAAATAATGAAACTTATCATTACCATTTTTTAATTCAATCAATACATATCTGTAGATAACATTTATGAATTTTATCACCAGGCCGCTAGTAGCTCCTTATTTTTATATATTTGAATTATTATCTATCAACTTATCACCAACACTATAAATGATTTTAATTATTCTGTAGAATACGTTGCTGACATCCAGAGTTCGCGACTGTTACTGAATTTAGCAATAACAGAATTGTAGAATTGAACCTTTGAAGTGCATCTTTTGTTTACATTTTACAACCTACACTTGTGAGATTAGCATATTTACAAAAAAAAAAAAAATTAAAAAAAAAAAAAAAACAATGTTACTATTATGACTAAGGTGACCAACCGTACTTTATTCTAAGGGATAGTACTTTATTTTAATAGCCAGCCTTCGAAGCTTTTTAAGTATATTCTCTTATTCAGTGCTGTATTTGTCCCGTATTTGCGCATTGGGAGTTTTTATTTTTATTTTATTTTTTTTTTCATTATTTTATGAAGTTCACAATTTTATATATTTCAGAAAAAGAAAACAGGCCTAGTGCCTATCACTTCCAAAATCCATTTTCCGGTTTTTTCCATCGATTCGTGCAGCAACATTTTTTTCGAAAAATTAGTCCAAAACACTTCTTTAGCAGAGTCGGAAACATTTTCTGTCATTTTCAAAATCCATTTTCGGTATAATTTTCATACATTTTTTTCTTTTTAGAAAATTGTTAAGTATATTCCTTTGGATTTTATTATGAATAATCCTCAGTGTTATCTTTTGAAACTTTTTGCTTAGTGATGCAAGATATAATTTTAGGGTTTTTCTCGTTTTTTCATGCAAAAAAAACTTTTATTTAATTTTTTTATAAAATTAAAAAAAATTTTTACTTTAGACTTTAAAAGTGTAAGTCAAAAAAACTTTTTCTTAATAAAAGTTTTTTTTAAAAATTTTTTATTAATAAAAGTTTTTTATTAATAAAAGGTTTTTGACTTTTATTAACTTTTATTAATAA
Organism: Tricholauxania praeusta; assembly: GCA_949775025.1. NCBI lineage: Eukaryota > Metazoa > Arthropoda > Insecta > Diptera > Lauxaniidae > Tricholauxania > Tricholauxania praeusta. The sequence goes on along the minus strand of OX459031.1, from coordinate 15,121,252 downwards.
AAGTTTTTTGAAAAAAAAATTAAGGAAAAAGTTTTTATTTAAGGGCACTTAGAAAAACCTTTTTTAGAAAAACTTTTATGAAAAAGTATAATGAGATTGATTAAAATTCAATCATACCGTAGCTATAGCGTGTCATGCGGCTAACTATGCTTGACTGATTTTATTTTCCAATAGATAACTTTTTTGATAATGCAAAACTGAACTATTTTTTTTTGCAAGTCACGTCGGTTTGTAGGCTAAATAGTTACATGTGCTGATAATTATTATTATCATGAAGATCATTGATATTTGTGTAATCGTAGTTCTAAGCGACTTTCGATTAAATAACTTTCGAAGTCATAATACGTAACCTATTAGTTTTCCGGTGTCTATAGGGAATTTCATGTCCAAGCCGGAGGACTTGTAAGAATTCAAATTTTGATGTTGACTTTGATTTTTGGGAAATTGGCCCAAAAAAAAATTTAGCTTCTTACCATTTTTGGAATAAATTTTTTTTCCACAAAAAATTTAAGTTTTTACCATTTTAAGTCAAAACAAAATTTTTTTGAGAAAATTGGAAAATAATTCTGCACGATTTGGCAGCCCTAGATCTCAATGCTATTCATTTTTAAATATATTTTGGAAATACATATTATTATATTCATGCTTTTTTCATATAATGCGAACACAATTTAGTTTGGAAAATTTTATTTAAAAACACTTGAATCGAATTTTCAAAAAATATTCAAGAATAGAACTGATTTTGTTTCTTCGTTGGATTTTCATACTATCTAAATAATTAAAAAAACAAAATGATGATGTCCTCAAAGGTCCCATTTCGATGTAGAATATTTCGTACTACCTTCTCAACAAGATTTAATTTTATTTACATTTAATTAAAAATTTAATTCGGTGGTATAAATATATGAAGTGTACTTACTTAGCAAAGAGCTTCATTTCAAAATTTAACTGTGATGTGAAAAACAATGAAAAAGTTTACATTTTTAAATCACCTTTTATTGCAAAGATATTTTATAAAAAATACAACTAGTAATTACTGTCGCTTCTGTTTTGACTTTGTCATCTTACCAGCGCCTATAATACGACGCACCAAAAACACTAACAACGCCAGCACCAGTAATACGCCAGCAGCAACGAAAGCTATCACATCGAGCAAATAGAACTGATACCAACTCAAATCCAAACCAGCGGAACGCAAATGTGGTGCACCCTTATGACGTATCACGTATTCGATCCAATAGATCGCAGTGTCACGTGCGCTCATTGGGCGATCGCGGAAAACTTTTGATACGCGTTCTACATTTTGCTTATACGAAGGATTTTGCGTTAGTTCCAAAAGATTCTCTTTCAATATTTCCTTAGTTATAGACTGAAAATGTAGACTAATGGCATAACCACCCTGAACGGCTTTATTCATATTGAGGTGCTGTAAAAAGAATTTATGCTTATAACCAGTCCTTAAAAGTATTTTCCCTAATATTCTTACCTGATCACAGTAGAATGGCATACCCAACATTGGTACCGCATTATATACACCTTCTTGTGTACCAAAAAGACCACCGTGTGTAATGAATATTTTTATATTCGGATGCCCTAAAATATCAGGTTGTGGCAACCATTTCTTGATCATAACATTTGCGGGTATATTGGGTAAACTTTCATTTTCGAATTTCCAGAGAACACGTTGTTTCAAGCTACCGAAAACTTCCAAAAATAACTCCAATTTGTCAGCTGGCATATCTTTACTTTGAACTTGGGTGCCTGAAATTATGAAAATTTGTTAGCATGGAAATATTTTATTTTGGTTATTTGCTATATAGAGTACCTAAACTGAAATAAATTGCGCCTTCATCTGACTCATCCAAAAATTTTTGCATATCATCCGGTAAACGTTTTGCTGGCTTCAAATGGAGACCACCAACTTGTATCATATTACCAGCTGAGGGACGTACAGTTGTCAAAGGTATATGACTGTTGAGTAGTATAGCAGAAACTTTTTTTTCCATTATTGTGACCTTTGGTAGTTTTACTGAAATTTGAAAATAAATAAGTACTCATTCTATAACGTGATATAGTTAAAATCAAATAATAAAACTAAATAAAAATAAAGATAATTATAAAATTGCATAAAAAATAAAAACAGCCCTTTTAAGACAAATGGACTTTGCCTTTTTAGCGGGTTTACTTGTGGAGTTCAACTAAGGTTTGTTTTTTCGCAATAGTTTCTAATGATTTGGAATAAAGACTTTTTGGGCTTAAGGACTCTCGCTTGCAATCACATTCAAGTGGAACAGTCACAATTTTGCCCGATCTTTGGAAATTCTTAGCCTCTCTGGTATCCCATAAGTAATTCCGCCGCTAACACTTTATCTATTTGAGTGTATGTTTCAACTCATTTCAACCAACTCAACTTAACTCTACTCTACTCAACTCAATTCAACTCAACTCAACTTAACTCAACTCAACTCAACTCAACTCAACTCAACTCAACTCAACTCAACTCAACTCAACTCAACTCAACTCAACTCAACTCAACTCAACTCAACTCAACTCAACTCAACTCAATTCAACTCAATTCGTTTCTCGCAAAACTCATTAGGTAAGAAAATTCTATATTATTAAAACTTTACTCACCCGGCAAATGGGAAAAATATTTATCGACAATCTTATCCATTATGGGAAAATATATGAATTCTCTTTCTAAATCTTCATACAATGAAAAGAAGGAGTTTTTCAGCCGTTCCAAGAAAGTCATTTTGTCAGTGAACGGCATAAAACCATGTGGTACAAATGACCACGGAGTAATGATACCCATCTGTTGACTCATGTGATTTTCAAATCCCAATGTGCTACTGGTGACAATTGGTATATTATATTTGTAAGCCAATGCTAGAAAAGGTTCTTGATAAAATTGTTCAGCAAGCAAAAGATCAAAGACACCATCGGTCTTTTTTGCATGGATAAGCTCTTGAACTTTTGGCTGTTGCAGAGCATATTCCGTTGTTTTATAACCAATAACTTTGACCATTTTAACAAAATCCATTGTATCCATTTTGGTTAGCTCGAAAAGATTATCAACGGTAAAGAATTGTTTAACTGAAAAATTCAAAAAATTAACGGTTAAGCTATTTTTTCCGAGTATTTTTTTAAGAAGAAAAACTTACTGTCCGCCCAAAAATCATAAGGTGGATCGATGAGTATTTCTGTATAGTTGCTGCCAAGCTTGAGTGGTTTCAAAGTGAATGCTGTTATCATGGTAACCTGCAGATTAGTAGTTTCAGTTGTGATTTTGTTCCTATATACAAAATCTTAAAATGTCATATACCTGATGTCCTTTCTTTATTAATGATTCAATCAGCGCATTGTGCATTGAGAAATGACTTTTTCCTGGGAATGGATAAGCCGCCAGAATCTTTGAGCTGTCCGCTTGTGGTGCATATTGAGAAATGGCGCCCAGCGCAAATAAGATGATAGCATACTTTAGCTCCTGAAAAGTTATTAAAAATTATTATCAAGAACATTTCAATATTGAATTTATAAGTTTGAAAATTCTTGTACATTAGAGTGACTTAAATTTTAAACAGTAAAAATAAAAACAAAAAAAAAAAAAAAAATAATAATATATGCATGATAAACTATATAGTTTTTACTATATTTGTTAAAATATCACAAGAAAAAATTTTCATTTGAAAAAAGCTTTTCGCATAAAATTACAATTCTGTTGACACTTGCTTCTATGGCTTGAAGTTCTACTCAAATTGCAAATAGTAGCTAAGTCTGAATTGTAAATACGCGTATGAAACAAAAAAAAAAACGTGCCCCTCATTTAACCGGAATTCAGCAGATGACCGCAGAAAACTAGAATTTCAGACACGCGCAATAGTTTCTAAGTTTTTTTCTTTCTTTTAATTGATCATTATTAATTGCTTAAATTCGTAAAGATATACTGGGTGTTTATTTTGAGACTAAGTAATATCTCGAAAAAAAAAAATTATTAAAGAAAAAAAAAAGTTTCTAAGAAAAACTCAATCGTTTTTAAAAAACTAACCGATGGTAGAATTAGATTTTTTATTAAGGGTCATTTGGTGGTCAAATATTAGCAAAAGTAGAGTTTTCATGTATTTCTTGGACAATTTTCGTCCAAAATTTGATAATTTTTTTTTTTAAATATATGTTACTTTCTTCTTAGTTATTCAAATTCGTTGATAAAAACTATAGGTTTGCTATTAAATTAAGAAAGTTGACCCTCAAATGATCTTGAGGCTATACTGCCCTTAGAAGCGAAAAGAGCGTGTCTCAAAAATTGCATATTCATGATCAGTGGTGCCCACTACCGCTACCAACGATAAGCATGTGTTGATGATTCCGTAAACGTACACGCTTTTCAACGCTCTTTAACGCTTTTTATCGCTCTTTAACGCTTTTTAACGCTCTTTAACGCTTTTTTACGCTCTTTAAGCGCCTTCGCGTTCTCATTTTTACTCTCTTGAGCGCCTGCTCGTTCTCTGTGCAGCACCGTTCATGATTCTTATGGCATCGGATCGTTCGAGAAATTACTTGCATTGTAGGCATATTCTTAAAGTCGGTATCTTATTTTTTTTCGAGCTATAGAGGTAATTCGTTTCAAATGTTCGAGATGCAGAGGTAAAATTTATTTTTTCGAGTTATAGAGGGAAAATATGTACTGAATTTACTTGTAGGGACTCACTTATTATTTCGACCTATAGAGGGGTCATATTTCGAGCAATGGAGGTTTTGGGGCTTGATGGGAAGGGAACACAACATTTCTTCGAGTTTGGGAGGTTTTCGACTTATCGACATTCGACTTATAGAGGTTCCACTGTATATGAAAATAAGTTAATCACATCATACGTATAATGACAATATAATGATGCAGTTTAATTTAATAAAAATGTTAATGGGTAGTAGTTTTTTTTAAGCCTTTGAAAACAAGCCAGTAATTTCAATAATTATTTGCTAGCAATTTTTCGATATGTAAGTAGTTTGCATGCACTAACTCTTTAAGAAATACATTAACTTCTGTTTTGTGGGATAGTTGGAACTACTTTGGATAATTTTTCAAAATTAAAATTATGACTTGCAAATAATTAAACGTTGGCTCAGCTTTGTTTAGGAATTACAATTTATGTATATTGTACTCGTGTGTTTCTCTTTCAGTTTAAATTTACTTGAAACTTTTCTTTAGTATTTGAATCTTAAGGTAATTTAATATAGTGTCTAGGCAATAGTTACTAGAAATCACACATGACTGGCAAAACGTATATGAATGTACATCATGGAGCACATTTTCATAAAAATTGTTCACAAATCATTCTCATTCTTTCTATATCGGTTATCTTTCATTCAAATGCATAGATATTGGTAGAACATGAAATTCTATTCATTTCAAATCCTTTCAGTAATACAAAAAAGTAATCATTCAATGATTTTAATTACCATTTATTTGCAGATAAGATTTATTATTTTATATAAGTAATTTTTATCACCAAGCACTAGTAACTCTTTATTTTAATAAAAATGAATATTAATCTATAAAGTTATCACCACCACGATCCGCGTATACGTAATTATAAGCGATTTGTATTATCTTTTGAGATACGTTGTTGACAACCCAAGCTCGCGACTAATACTAAATTATTAAATAATAAATAATAAAATAGTTAAATGAAACTTTCGAAGATCATCTTTTGTTTACGTTTAGTAGCCTACACTTTTTGGGACAGGCATATTAATTGATGACAGTGTACCATGATGAACAATAGCTTGTTTGACTCTTTAATGTGTGAACTAGTGATGTGCTTTTACCAGTACACTCGCTCTGTGAAAAATACGAAAGACCTTACAATTGAAATAAGAAATACATTCGCCACTCCTCACTAGTGTGGAACATCTCTATAAGTGTTTAAGAAATAAAATTCATCTTGAAGTTGACAGGAATTTTTACACTTAACACTTTTGGGTGTTTTGGTATTATACTGCAAAAGAAATTTTTTCACTAATCGATGGGAAAAGATCAAAAAAAAAAGTTTTTGGATTTGTCCAGAAACGCCATCGACCTTGCAAGGGGGTGTTTTGACTCCATTTATATGAATAAATGCTCTTATTGTTGGTATTTCAACCCTTTTTTGTGTAGAAAATGTTATTGCATCAATCTATGGGGAAAGTTCGAATTTTTTTTATTCGTCTAGGAAAGTGATGGCATACAGATATTTCGCAGATATACTCAATTTATGTAGAATCAGAATGCAATTTTTGGATGTCAAGCGTACTGCTTTTATGTTTTTACGTAAGAACGGGTGTGAAAAAAAATCTATACTGAAGTAAGCACGGCTATTATTTAACTTTTTCAAAATTTCTCGACTTTTCGATGTGGTCGACTTTTTAAAGTTTTTCGATATTCAACTTTTTGAAAATTTCTCGACTGTTTGTTGTACTTGGTTTTTTAAAATTTTTCGATATGGGCATTTCCATGGGTCCCGTTCGTCAGTCGAACACATTTAAAGTAAAAAAAAAGTCATAATTAAACGGATTTTCATTTTGATAATAGGCTTAACTTATAGTTCCTAATTAACTTTATAATTGGTGCTAAAGTTAAATTTGGAGAATTTTTCGTTTTCAAGATAATTGCAAAAAACCAAGGTGTCGCACGGGACAAAAATTTTCGTTTTCGTGGAAATGTTCACATTCAACTTTTTCAAAATTTCTCGACATTTCGATGTACTCGACTTTTTAAAATTTTTCGATATTTTTCAACTTTTTTTTTAACATTGTTCGACCATTCTCCACTATTTTTCAAATTAGGCAACACATTTGATGTCCTACAGATCTATTAACTTTTTGAACCCTTTTCAAACTTCTTCAACATTTCGACATTTAAGCCTATCAAAGCTAACAAAAATATTTCTTAAATTTCATAATCAGTGAAGGGTTTAAGATGTGAAAAATATCATTTTCTCGTATGAACATTATCTATACGCAAAAAGTTGGTTTGCATAAAACTACCTTTCAAGTGAGCAACATGATACTAGAACTTGAAGTAGATGTTTTATACAATCTAAGCATTATCTACAAAAAGAGCCCCATGTTAATTTCAGATAATCCATTGACTAAATCTCCTATATGACACTTTCTGATACTGAAATTAGAATGAGAGTTTTTCAACTCATCCCTATTATTGACGTTACTGACATACATTGGTAACTGTAGGGTGTCATACAACTATGTTTGACTGATTACGTATATCAGTAGTTATTTTTTTGATAACGCATAATGCTTGATTTTTCACTTCAAATTTAGTAAAGTGTGCGGTATCGCAATTTAAAGTTTTTTTTTTGCAAATCGTGTTGCTGTGTGGGTAATATAAGTAGTTACATGTGCTGGTCATTATTATTATCATGAATATCATTATCTTTTGTGTTATCTGTGGGCGACTTTCGGTGTTAGATAACTAGTGAAAACTTAATAACCTGTTAGTTTACCGGTGTTTATAGTATTGTCTAATTTTTAACCAATTTTGCTACACTGAAAAAGAAAAAATTGTATCGATACTGAAGAAATTTTCATACAACACATTCAAAACTTATTCAGAAATATACATATAAAATTGCATCAAATTTAATGAAAAAATTTGATAAATCAAAACATGGTTATTTTCTCTCAAGACAACAAAGATGTGAAAATGTTCATCAAAAATGAGAATTTTTTTTTTTTGTAAAACTGCGTAAATTTGTCACAATTCGGCTTTTAAGTTTATTTAAAGCAAAAGATCTCATATAAAAGGATTAAGTGAGGAGCGAGCGAACGGCACATGCCCATGGTCGTTCATTTTATGTAGTTCGATAGAATCATGTTCACTACACATTACTTCATGTAATTTCAATCTCAGACACTTCAACTAGGCACTAGATGTCATACCTTTTTTTTGAGAGTTTTCCTCTGATCAGTTCAATATATCAGACGTTCTTCGTCAGAGACTTTTTTTGAAGAGTCGAAGAGAGTAATTTTTATAACAAGTTGCTATAAGTAAAAACAAAAAAATATTTTTTTTTATTAATTTATTGTGACATTTTTATAATTTTCTGATTATTTTGACCAATTCTAAAAATGTTCTTCTCAGTTCGATTATTACTGAAATTTGATAGTTTTGTAGAAAAAAGTGTTATACATGATATGAAATTTTGACCAAAACTTAACGCAAAATCTAAAAATTCCAAGAAAGAAAAAAGTCCAAGAATATTCTTAATCATTCAAACTTTGAAGCATTGAACGCATATCAAAAAAAATTGTTTTTTTTTACATTTTTTGTTCAAGAAGTACTTTTTATCAACTTATATTATACCTATAATTTGTATTGTTTGCGCTTCAATACTACTCTCAACTGACGCTTCATATGAAAGCCACCTTAAGCTTATACGTTTTCCAACACTATTAAGTGTAATTTTTTTTGAATCAACAATGTTCTGGCTCAATGAACTCTGAATTATTGCTAATGATTAACTTTTATAATGCAGAAAGAGACATGAGACTTGACTCTTAAGACTTGAAATATTTTATTCTAGTTGCGCGCTTTTTTGTCATTTGTGGTATAACATGGAATGGTTATAATTCTCTTTATCACCGTGCCTTGTAATGTCATTATACACTAAACAATATTTGAAATATTGTATATATAAAATTTTATCTTTTTAATTAATAATAAAACAGTCCTAAAATAAATTTGCTTTTTAAAGTTCGAGTAATGATTCTATTAGATTTTTGTGTGCTGATTACAAAAAAAATTATAGAAAAATTCCAACACGTAAGGTTTTTGAGATATTTTAGTTTAAAAGTGCAAAACCATTATTTTTTGACATATTTGAGGTTATGTAGAACAATGATTTTTTTTTTCAAAAAACTTTGTGTAAGATCTTTAATCACAATTCTTCTTCTCTTAAATGCCGTTAAGTTTTTTGAAATATCTTTTTTTTTTTCGCCGAGTTATCGCATTTTGAAATTTTCAATTTTGTGATTTTCCCATACCTGAAATCTTATTGGGAACACGCGTTCAAAAGATTTAAAAATTTCAAAATGCAATAACTCGGCGAAAAAAAAAATATTTCAGAAACCTCAACGGTATTTGAAAGAAGAAGAGTTGAACTTTAAGATCGCATACATAGTTATTTTTAAAAAAAAAAATTCACCGTATACATAACCTCAAATATGTCAAAAAAAAACAGTGTTTTTTGCACTTTTTGGTTAAAATATCTCAAAAACCTTACGTGATTGAGAAATTCTGAGCCTCGATTCGGATAAAACCAAAATAATCAGCACTGAAGTCAAAAACGAAAAAAAAATACGAATTTGTAGAGCTATGTAATATAATATTAATAAAAGAGTGTAGCTACTACAGCTATAATAGCCTTCTTAGCTATTTAGCTTGAAGCTTTAAACCAAGTAAAAAGCTTTTTAAATTCTGCTGCAAAACCAACTTAAATAGAGCAGCACCCAGAATCTTCTCAACCTGTAACTTCGCTCAAAGGAATGGAGTAGTTTCGATCACTGATTTATACGAAGGTCGGATGTGCCTTCACGTACCGCTATGCGCATAACAACACGGCATTCTGTGCTTTTCGTAGTCAGCGCGATAGTTGGATGTGCTTCTCATGTGATTAGACCTGGTAAATGTGACTATTCCCAAGAAACAATTTAAAACAAATTCTTGAAGCTTATAATATAGTATATGTAGGCGTGGTTGATACCCATTTTCAATTCTGAGAGATTAAGGAAATTAAGGAAACTGTTTCTTATTATTCATTTGTTTTTTTTGTTACTATCCAATTATAAAATTTCTTTCGTGGAAAATATATACTTACTACGATTTTGGCTCCATCTGGAACCTCGTATTTCCGAGATATCAAATAAATGTTCAAAATAATATATGTCTTTATGTTTTGTGTTTAATATTGAATAAAGTTTTTATTGAAGTGAAGAGAAATGTATATTTTTAGATTAAGCAGAGTTGTTTAAATTTTATACAAAAAAATCACAATAATTATTATTATTAGTTATTTATTATTCATTATATAACATTATTAATATGATATATAAAGTGTAGGTATTGCTATACATATGATATATATATGATTGGGTTTTGTTAATGTATTAAGTACGTGTTGTGGTAAGCATACATTTACATAATTTTATTATTATTATTGTTATGTTTATAAAGTACTTAATGATTAATTGTTTTTTTTTTTTATTAATTAAACAAAATATGTCGTGATAATGTTATATTTAAGCTTAAACTCTACAAATGTTGCACATTTTATGGACACATTTGTGGCATAACAATATTTGTTCCTTTTCAACGTTTACGTTTACGTATTTTAGTGGGGTTGTAAATTAATAAATATATCAAGCTCTTCTGGAGATTACAAATACTTCGATATGTAATGCTTTTGTATTAAACGTCCCGCTTTCTTTTTCAATATGCAAAACTTAATTAACTGCTAATCATTAAAGTTGGAATTCTGTGGCGAGACTCGTGGATAGAGCTGTAAAATGGAAATGAAACAATCAATGGTTATAAAATTATAATTAATTATGAACATCAAATTTAATACATAACAAATAACGGTACATACCCCCAACAGATTGCGTGGCACGTAGCCTTCTTCATTGTGTTCATTTTTGGCCCACCACCATTCACTTTCGGCATCATCACCTTTTCGCAATATAACCAGGCGTTCGTTGACATTAAATGTCAATTCGTCGCTATTTTGAGCCTCATACGAGAATACAGCGTACACTTCACCACCATGAAGTATACCAAGTTTTTCTTGAATACCTGGAAAGTGAAAGTAAAAAGTGCCGTAGGTAAGAAAAGTTTTTCATTGTTTGAAAAAAAAAAAAATTGCTTAAATTAAAAATTAAAATGTATAAAGGATATGGGAAGTATCGTTGAAATATTTGTTTTTTTTTTACTTCGTTATGAAATTTGGCAAAACTTTCGACGCGCAATTGTGGTTTTGGGTGTTCTGTGGAGACCGTGGTAAAGAGACCATCGGTTGCAAATACACGGTTCAAAATTTTGGCATAAATTGTTTAACCTTCGAACTTCTTCAGATTCAAGAGAAGTTTCAAGTAATTGGTATTTGTAATTGAATCGAATCGAATGCTTCTATCAATTACATTAGGGCAATCAATATTTAGAATTGAAAAATGTTGATTACATTCCAAGCAATTGGAATTTAGAAGGTGTAGTTTCTTTTGTTTTGACAAATAAAGTTTCACGTATTGGTTTCAACCAAACAGTGGCTGCAAAACTATACGTTGAAAGTTCCCTTTTCAATCAAAAAAAAAAAAAAAATGTACCAAATTGAAATTAAAAATAATATCCAAATTTGTGCCGTGTAGTGTCCTTTAACTATAAAGTTTAACTACAACTAAGTGAACATTCACAAATGAGCAGTCACTGCCACTAGGCAACTTCGTGGGATGATGTTTAACCCTAAAGCACAAAGGACTCGCAAAGTGTTGCGGCGAATATTTGGCGCAATTCACAGATGTTGACAGACCCAGAAGAGCCATGAGCTCACATAAATACAAGAAAAATAATTTAAGATCATAATAAATATTTTGTGCAAAAGTTAAGTGATTTTAGCTGCACAAAATTGGCACAAAAATCCAAAAACAAAAATCCTAAAAAAAAATAGTTCTGAAATATTAGAATATCAAATTTTGAAGAACATTTCAGAGAAGAATAAGCCCCGAGATCTTTTTTAACCCAGAATGAACAACAATAGCAACGCCATAAAAACAGTTTACGAAGACTAGATCACAACAGAGTTCAATTTCGATTCCATTAATTTAATTGCATGCCAAAAAGTAATATAATCCTTGACCAATTCTTTTCTAGAAATCAAAATTGTGAATTGCTAAATGATAATGTCATTCAAAGGAATTAAAACTTTATGAAAAAGTTGTTTGAAATTGGAAATTTTCTTTTGCAAAAGGAATTGATTCTTTTGTCTATTCCATTCCAGGAATCAAACGAAGTCGATGTAATGTAATCAAAAATATTTTTTACCCAAGAAATTGAAGAAGTCGACTCTAAATTCCAATTCCAATTGATACCTTAAATCGAATCGATAATAGATCAATTCATTTTGCCATGGAATTCTGTTGAACAAATCAATTCAAGAACTAATAATTATTGAATGCGTCTTAGAAATAATGACTTTTAAGCTGTCTGCAGATAGGTCCAAATGAGTTCTTACTTTAATATTCATTAACTTAAAATAGATAGTGAAGAATATACATTTTACTTAAAAATAGTTGAATTTCTCCTCTCAATAGAGCTGAACTTATTTTTCTGGGCTTGGGACTTTGTACTAGTTACATAAACTTATAAAAGGGTCAGATATGACCCAAACAAACTGGCATAGTCAAAGACTTAAGATCCAACTTCTTATTAAACTTACTGTATAAATACTCGGAGCAACCGTCAAAACCTTCCTCATCCTCTTCACACTTTTCTGCTGGTGTCTCATGATCTGACAATGTTGACGCGAATAAGCAAGCTCCGTTTTCAACCAAAAATTTGACCATTGAAAGATTATTGCAACTTGCGGCACAATGTAATGGCGTCCAACCATCTGAATCCTGCGCATTGACATCACAACCGAATTCGACGAGGAACCTAAAAGTGGAAAATATAATTTAGATATCATGTACACATAAAACGAATGCTATTTGCAAGATAGCTAAACAAATGCAGTTTGTTGTAGTAGCTAAACAGTAAAGGAGTTAAAAAGAATATCAGTTATTTTTTCAGTAAATTTAAAGTTAAGTCTCCCATATTCAGAAGACTGAGTCAAAACAAAACAGATTTAACATTAAAGGTGATTACTGCTAAATAGCTAAGCAAAGTAAAGCAGTTGTAGTAGCTGAATACAATTTAATAAAATATGTTCGAATATATATTATCTAATAAATAACAGCTTTAGCTATGAAAGTGTTTATTGTAAAATAGCTAAAGAAGAGTAACTAGTTATAGTAGCTGAAATGTGAATGATAAGAGTATTGTCATTGATTTTTTTTTCATTTAAGTTGATAAATATTATTGCTCTTCACAGATTTCGACTTAAATGGATAAGTTTTTATAAGAAAAGTACTCTTTAGAGAATAGCTGAACAAATGAAAATGGCCGTTGTAGCTAAACTGTAATCACTTACTTTACAATAAGTTAGACTTCTAAGCATTCTTTGCACAATTAATTTAATTTTAAGAGTAGGCATTAACTGATTCAATTAAGCTATGGTGCCACACCAACCGCTTTTAAATACCTCACGATTCTTACCTGACAATATCAAAGTGTCCGGCACAGATGGCATTGTGTAACGCCGTTATACCTTCATCATTAGCAGCGCTGGGATTCGCCACTTGCATGGCGGTCTTTTTAACCAATTCCAATTCACCTTCCAAGCTGGCGTCAAGCAGCAGCGCCAGTGGATCAAAGCTAACACGACGTGTTAATTTTGGTTTACTGCCAGTTATGCAGGTATTGGTCGAATTCGGGCGCATACGTCGCTTAAGGCTATCTGGTGACTTCTCCGATAAAGAGGAATCCATTTTATCTGTCTCATCAACGCTAGCAGATGAAATGCTGTTTGGCGAATTGGAGTTCGCATTAGGAGAATACTGTGCAGTTTCAGGCAAACTGCGGCCTCCATCATCCGTATGATCTTTATTCGTTATGGCGCTGACGACAGATGACGTAGCAGTTGATTTTTCCGTATCAGGAAAGAGAAACGCTGATGCAGCGGGAATATCGATTTTTCTTGTACTCTGCTGTGGCGGTTTCATGCTCGACGTCAATGATTTAAGACGCGGTTGTTCGCACAATGGCTGCTTACGAATGGTAAGCGGTTTAGCTTTAATGGGCAGATTGTCATTGATATTCAACGTTTGTATACCAAGTGTAGACTGTACATCGGCGGCGATGGAAGCGTGGGACTTTTTAGCTGCGTTATTTGAACTCGTCGACGTTGTAACATTGGTTGATGCTGCAGTTTCGGAACTTAAGACTTCGGTAGGTGAGAGTTTACTTGGTTTCGGTGGCAAGGCTGGACGGTCTTGGTTAGCATTAGCAGCAAGAGCGGCAGCAGCAGCAGCTACCATCGATGATGTGGATGTTACTACGCTGGGTGCTACTCTGTTAACTTTTGGGCTGTAGGTTATCATTTTCGGTATCGAGCTATTCACCGATGTTGGTGCCACACTGCTGATGGGTTTACGCGGTGGAACTGCCAAGTTACCTAAAGGCAGCTGTTGTTGCAGGGGCTTAGGCTTGATCAGAGCACTTTCGGAAATACTTACTGGAATTGGTGCGGCGCTGTTGACGACGGTTGAGACGCCAGTTGCTACCGATTTGTTGGCTGTGCCAAGTGGCATGCTATGCACAGTTAGTTGTGGGGTATTTTTCTCCGAAAGTGTCTCACCAATTCGCGTAACATCAGGTTTCTTTTCATTGTCCGGAATATTATCTTTAGTGACTGTTGGTGACAGCGTTGATGGCAACAGATTGGCTTTATTGAGTTTACCGCTAATTGAGGGCGCCTGTGTATTCACCATTATGCTTTTCGGTATTTTACTGCTCGAAGTAGTTGCAGTTGATGTTGTTGTCGTTGAAATTAGATGACTACTAACCAACGGCACATCTAAATTAGCCGTGGTGGCCATATTAGTAGCGGCAATGGCAGCATCACGTAGTAAATCTCGCTTCTTTGGACCAACTTCTGCGTAGATGTGCTGTGTCGTTTCGATAAGAGGCTCTGGCTTTGGTTGTTCCACAACGGATTTTGCTGTGGTGGAAATCGCTGCTGTTAGCATCTTCTTGGCCAATTTTGATTCATCACTTTCGGCGCCGCTAAAGAAATTCTGATTTTGATTGCTCAGATGTGCGGCGGCATTATTGCTGTGCGTCGTCGTTGTCGATGTCAGATTGAGTTTAACATGCGTCAGATCTTGTATCAGCTGATTTTGCTGATTCGTGTTGGCCGTAGCAGCGGCATGCTTCAATAGATTACCGGTACCAAGGTACGATGAGGTTGATGTTATGGTAGATTTCTGTGGCGTGTGAATGTAGGGTTCCACCGCGGCTACATTACCCCTGGGGATGTTGCGATTCTGTTCTCTCGCAATTATATTCGAAAATTTTGAGGCTTGTTGTTGCACGTTTGTTGTTGTTGTTGTTTGTTGGTGTTGCTGCTGCTTTTGTAGCAATTGCTGCTTTAACGCAGCAACACCCTGTTTGGTTAAATTGCTCTGTTGATATGCTGCTGTTGATATGTCCGTCGTGGGATAGGATTGTTGCTGTTGCTGTTGGTGCTGCTGGTGCTTTTGTTGCTGCTGGTGTTGTTGTTGTTGCTGCTGTTGCAATTGTTGTTGCAATTGCAGTTGATGATTTTGCGTTTGTGCTGTTGTTTGAATATTCGCCGCTCTCTTACGTTGCAGCCGGGTTTGTAGCTCATAGATGCGTTGATCTACTGAACGCAATTCTGCCTGTCGTTGTTGCAACGCCTCTCGTTGTAGATGTAGGCGTGCATCTTGTTGTAGCGTCAATTGATTGCGATACTGCTCGGAGAAATGTTGTTAGTTGGATATATTTCTGATATTTGTTTGATTTGAAAACTTACCATTAATTCGCGGCGTAGTTTTTCTAATTCTCTTGAGGCTTGTGGTGGTAGTTGCTGTGCAACTCCATTTGCTCCTGCTATTAGATTGAGTGGGCATCTTCGATCACGTCGTAGGTCTTCTAATTGTCTGGTAAGCGCTTCTACTTTAGCAACTGCCAAACTAAGTTCCTTTTCTTTTTCACTAAATAAGGCTCTTATGGAATCAAGATCGTTACCTGAAAGAGAAATCAATTAAAAAATATTATTTTGCTGGATATATAATAGTAAATTGAAAATTTATAGAAAATAAATGGCAACTGCTGATTAATATTTGGCTTTATAGGTGGAAGTTGCTACTCCAAACTTTGTCGTACCAGCATTGCAGAGGAAGAACGTGATGGTCGTACAAAGGACGGTACTTCTCAAGAAATTGTTGAGCAAGCACCGGATGTGACATTGAAAGATCGCTGATAAACTGAAGATCAATTAGCTGAGGCTATATGCATTTCAAATGAATCAGTACGTGAGATCTTGACTAATGTTTTGGGCATAAGAAAGCTAATGGTAATTTGGGTGGCGTTTTTGCTCTCCATGGAACAAAAATGCATTGGAATGAAACTCTCTCAAGAACATTTGAAGTGTTTTACACGGATTAAAAAGGATTTGGCTCGTCGGTATGAGACATTGGGTGAGACTAGAGCTTCTCACTAAACTGCGGCAACAAACATACTGAACCCAGTTATTCTGCTCTGAAGGCAAAATGGTCAAAATGTTCCAAGAAAATGTTGGGATTTTTTTTTTTTTATTTTTTTTTTAGAATTTTGTTGATTAACTACCACCAAACTGTGGAAAAATAACAGGATTAAATTATTGCTACCTTTTGGACTAGCTGGATGTGAAAGTTTGAGAGGAAAGACCTGTTTTAGCGATGCATAAAATCAACTATCATCATGACAATGGAACTGCTCACAAATGTGCTTTAATTGCCTCTAAACTGGTTGAATTGCATAGGGGTTGTTGAAACATCTATCCTATTTACCAGATCTTGCTTTCTCTGACTTCCATTTATTCCCACACCTCCAGAGATGTTTGGCTGGAAAGTGTTTTCATCGAATGAAGTAGCAATTGCAGCTGTAGAGTGGTATTTTGAAGGGCTTCCGGAAAACCACTTCAAAACCCTTCACAAGAAACCTTTTGTAGAGAGTACATGAGAATCAACGCCGAGGCCAAGCTGTTTCTCTTGGGAGAATAAGATTTACACTTTCACGATACATGAGGAACCTTCAAAAATGTTTAGTTATGTCTCATGAGAGACACAAATTTTCCAGAATGGCAAAACTTCCCACTATCCATACAAAAAGATCTATATTTTTTCCGTGCTGACTGAATAGGTGACTAAATCAGCAACATTTTTCAAAAGAGTGTTATAAGATTCGGCAAAAGATAACAAAGTGATATAAGCACAATCTGGGAAAAAGGAGCATTAGGAGAAGTAGGCGTGACACCTCCCTTATTTAGAAAACCCTTAAACCATACCAAAAAGACAGTTTACTAAGGATTTGTAATGAATAATGATATTAGCTTCCATCAGCCCATACGAAACGAAAAATGGGTTGATTTGTGGCAACTCCATCTCTCAAATTCATTTCGATGAAGTTCGGCACATGTGTTTAATTAACATGTATATATTTTATCTTAGTTTTAATTAACATAAATCAACAATTTATTTCGTTTATGAAATGAGAACGAAATTCTTCATTATTTGACATACTTCGACAAGCGGCTTAGAGGTTCCAAAAATCGCATTACTTAATTTTACTTAGTAGTTCCTGCTTATCAGCCTTTTATTTCTTGAACTCATCGAATAAATCCACACCTACTTTAAAGAGCACTTTTGCTGAACACCACCAGCCAGCTGGCTTTTTTTGTTTTCCACCCAGCAGCTTCAAAGCAAAGTCATTTAATACCACTAAGAGGATAATCAAATTTGTAACAGATTTCACACTTGTTACGTCTTCCTCTTTTTGTTTTTTTTGTTTTTGGTAAATACTCATGAGTAGAAGAATAATTTAATCAACAGCACAAAAACCTATAAAGTCTTAAATTTAATCAGAGAGAAACTTTTGTGAAAGTCTATAGGATACAAGCCAGCAAGTGTTAGCTTGAAATTTTCAAATGAATTTAAACAATAAATTATTTTGTTTCCTTATAATAATCATAAAATATAGGATGTTACTTAACCAGAAGTTTCAAATTTCAACTTTGCCAGAGGTTATTAGAAAGTTGAACAAAATTAATTTGACACCAATAAGGATAACACCTCTACCTGTTTGAACTTAAAGTGACAGCATACCTTTATTTTGTGCGTAATACATTTAAAATCGAGCAAAATAACTCATGCGAATAAGAAGTATTTAGTTAAACTCTCAAAAGAGTCACTCCTGCTCCGCCCCATTTGCAGCTTTAACAAATTTTTCAATATAAACACCAGCGAGCGTAACGCTAACTTAAATTTATTTCGTACCATTTCTTTATTCCCTTTATTGCGAGGCATTGCTTTAAAGGACACACTAAAGGATTTCGAAGGTTACAGCAAATCGATCAAATATTTATAAGAACTAATGCTGATTACCAAGGCAAAGCACAACAAAGCGCACTAAACCAAACCGAACCAATTTTAAGCATATGAAGAAGGAGACAAAAGCTTAGATAACCTTGAATGACGGTTTATGGTGTGCTGCTGTTCCTCGATTGCTCGAATGCGGAATGTCAAGGATATGGTGGTATAAGGTAGTGAGGAGTGAAAGGCAAAATAAGAAAGGGTCGTCATCGCTTGGTTGCATGGTGCCCACATCATCATCTGTGCTGGCTGCTGCTGCATATAACATGATAAACCTTTTACATTTGCAATAAAAGAAGAATTTTTACAAATCTCATTTTACGAGTATTTAAAAAACATTTATTTAGTGACAAAAATGGAATTTGGTTTCTCATGCCACACCAACACTAAAGAGTTGGCATATAAATTTTAACCCTACTACATATATAGTACATAAATACATATGTACATACATATGTGCTTGAAATGGAAATTTGTGCCAGCGCAAGCTTATAAAGGGTGTCAACCATTCCGAAAACATTATAAATGTGGGTTAATAAATGCAGCACTATTTTAAGATTTGTAAGCAAATAAATGCATTTGTTTTTTGTTTGGATTTTTTAACATTTTATATAAATTATAATAACTTTAAAAACATTGAATTAAATTTAAAATTTATATTGGAAAATGTTAAAAGTTTGAAAAAGTCAAAAGAATATGGAAAATGTTGAAAAAAATCGATTAGAAATGAAGAAAGCGAAATATGCCACGCCTACTTCCCAAATACCGCTTACTTTTGGTTTAATAAATAATATTCGTAATCGACATCCGCATACCAAATTTTAGCACAATAGCTTGTATAGTTTGTGACTTATGCCGTAATTAGTCTTAAAATTTTGTGGCGGTGACACACCCACTCGTGCAATTCAGTTCGATTGTGATCCAGATATAACTTTCCATAAACAACACTTTTACACCAAATGATTGCTCACATATTTCGATAGATATGTCACTTAAGGTTTTTTAATTTTATGGGAGGTGCCACGCCCTCTTGGGGTATTTCGATCGCTTTTGATTCAGATATACCTTATAGCAAAAAAAAATACCTATATTAGATGTCATACCAATTGCTGTTATAATTCACATAAAATAGTGATTTCAGCTTTATGTTAATATAGGAGGTGCCACGCCCACTGATGCAATTCTGCCGTATTCTATTCAATTTCAAAACTTATATATACCAAAATCTCTACACCAAATTGTATGGAAATTAATGCCATAGCGCCCTATCTAAGAATTAAAAGTTTTTTGCTTTTATAGGAGGTGCCACGCCCACATTTACTAATGTGCCAAATTTTTGCCATAGTAAATTTTCATAACGATTACAAGCACACAGAAGGACATAGCTAAATCGTCTCAGGTGGTGATGTTGATCAAGAATATATATACTTTCTAATACCTGCCACGCCCCCTTCTATGTCATGACCAAGTGAATATACCCTATGTGTATGGTATTAAAACTCAATTTCCAGTACTTTCTACATTCAAAATGAATTTAAAGTTGTTTATGTTTGAAATTAAGGGGAAAAAGGTTATTTTTACTATTTTTAACTTCTAAGTTTACGACTTTAAGTCAAAAATGAAATTTTCAATTTTGAATGCTATTTCTCCATGAGTACACAATTATAAGCAGGGACGTGAACCAGGTAAAAAATTTGGTTGGTTCGCTTCAAGTTTTTTGCACTTTTAGATTGGTTCGTTGAAACAATATGTCTATTGAAAATTGGTCAGAATGAACCCTCAAACCTTTATATAAAATGGTTCGGTTCGGATTAAACATTTGAGGAAAATTTCGGTTCGGTTAATGGTTCACTTAATTAGAAAAAAATCGGTATTCCGGTTCAGAACCGGTTCGGTTCAAAACGGTTCATGTCCCTGATTATAAGGAGTCTTACTAAAGACTTGCCTCATACATTGAGCAAATTTCAATTAGGAATAAGTTCGGTTACTACTTCTATTTGACTTGAATGAATTCTGGCATTATTTCCAAGAGGAAACGATATCGTTTGGGTCTCTCTCAAAAACTTTTGAAAGTCATTATTTCAATATCTTTGTTCTTAGCTATCTTTCCGAAAAAAGCACGCTCGACCCTAAAAGGTATATTCATGTTCTAAGTTTAATACAAATCGAAATGACAAGATCAGTACCAGAATTAGCTGGGTTCGCGAAGTTAGAGAATAATTTAAGCATCAAACTTTAAGTTAATTTTTCATGTTGTCTGAAGAAAAGTTCAAATTTAATAAAGTTTTGGGAGGATTTTGACGACATCTTGTTTTTGTGATTGAGAAAAAGTAAAAGACTTAACTATCTCAAGAGAATCTACATCAAGAATGGTATCACTTGACTGGACCCCATTTAATGTGAAAAATGTTCATTCTGTGTTTGAGTTGATTTTCATTCCATAGGTTCAATTTTTTTCAATCTGAGAGGCTCTTGGAGCATATGTTTCGAAATTGTTCGTAAATAAAAGTTGTAACGCTCTAGGCTACAAAATCAGAGTTGAGTGACTTCAGACAAAACTTGAATAAACTTGAATTTAAAACTTTTAGTTGGAAAATTGTCAAGGTTTCTAAATAACTAGCTCTTCGAAGATATTGCTCTTGTTTGAAAAACTCTTATGACTTTGAGATGAGCATTTTTTCTATTGCACCGAATATTCTCCAAAGGTTCTCTACACTTACAAACTTCTTTGCTTTTCATAATATTTGAGAGTAGAACCATTGTCCGAATGTTAAAAGTCACCCTGTATATTGTTACAGTGTGCTTGAAAGTAAAGGCCGTTTCAAAATAAAAGTATAACACAAACACAACTTTTATTTTGTTTAATTTGTTTTTGACTTTTTCGTTTTGCGCTATGCTGTTGTAATATTTGCCTCTATTTTTCGTTTTTCTCTTGGCATGTTGACTTTTTAAGTGGGCCCTAAATGAATGCAACACTAAAACACGTCACAAAAGGCACAAGCAGCACTGTTGTAAATGTTGTTTATTTGTTGTTGTTGGTGGCCTACTCTTTGCAATAAGCTTAAATGCCAGATTGCCAGATTGCCAGTTTGTTAGATTGTTAGATTGCTACTCGTATTACTCTTGTACCGATGGGATATGATGATACTCACTCAGCGTAACATTATAAGTCTTCTGCAAATCCACTTGACCTCTTAGCGCACGCAATCGTCTTAGTTTGGATTCCTGAGCCTCGACACGCTCACGTAGTCGTCGCAGGCGTTCGCCTTCAGCATTGGCCACCGCATTGCGAACTTCTTGTGATTTAAGAAAACGTAAGCGTTGCTCCTTCGTGGCCAGCAATTGGTGTTGTGAGTCAATTTGTTGTTGTTGTCGCAGTGCCATCGCCCTTAATTCGGCTGACGTCAGCCTGCCAGGCACCTGAAAAAATTTGGATGGTGAAATTGAGAAAGATGAGTTAACGCTTAAGAGCTTATATTTAAATGAGTTTACACTGGTTAACATAATAAAAAGTGTTGGTGTTTAGTGTAGGTAAGGTAAAAGATTTTCGATGAAATTTTTTTTCTTAAAATCCTTAACATTAATCGAATAATTTCATAAAAAAATTTTGATAAAATTTACCAAAAAATTTTTCATGAATTTGTATTTTTTTTTTTGTTGCTAAATTTTCCATATCCTTTTCACAACATTGCCTATACCCTCCACAACATCCATCATATTGATTGTTGTTGAAAATATCTTCATTTAATACCATCATGGGTAATTCTTAGCATTTAAATTCTGACTTATGAGAATATGAATTCATTAAGAAATATTAGAAGCAATAATCCTTGAAATCCTTCAACCCACCCCAAACCAACATTTATGCAAAATCCTTAAGCTGTTTTTCAAACACTTCGTAATGTTGACAAAGGTTGTCGTCGTCGTCGTCGTCGTAAAAGCTAAAAATTGTACAGGAAAGGATCTACTGCGAACCCTTTACGCTATGTGCTACAGCATTGATTGTTTTCTTAATCGAATTGACACCAAAAAATGGCATAAAAAGGTCACGTCGATGGGGTTATGTGAACTTTGAGTTTTTCATCTAAAAACTTGAGTTTTATTTTTCAAGTTATTCGAAGTTTCTAGGACATTAGTAAATAATGTCCCTTGTTTGAATTGGTATTGTTTTTTTTTTCTCTTAAATATATTATTGCTTTTGATATATTTATCTCGGCTGATTAGACACAGGCTTAGGTAGAATGTAAAGAAAAGAACCCAACTGTCATTTGTTATTGAAGATAAAATAAATTTTAAATTGCATCGATTTATAGCTAAATTGATGGACAAAATACTGGTGACGCTTTTACTGTGAAATTTATTTTATTATTTGTGCTGATGTAGCAAATCACAGGTGCGCTATGAATAAAGTCAATTTATTAGCAGTCCTATAAATGATAGTTTTCTGAAGCATAACCCTGTACCTTTTAAGATTAGAACACTGGAATTTTTAATGCTTTTTGCAAATACCTTGGCTTGGAATCACAAATAAAAAGATTCGTGTAGTTTTAAGAAGAATTTAGTTTGGAAATCCTTCAGATATGTGGAAAATTTAACAACTTATAATATTTGTCAAGGCGCTAATTATTACATGAAGCAGGCTCTTACTAGGGCTAAACATATCAGCTAATTGAGTTTTAAAGATCAAGTCATTTAACTGGTAAAAGATTCAATGAGGGTGATTTACTTGCTATGAGTTAAAGCTGCATCAAAAGCGGATGAAATAGCACCAGAGGTCGTGACACTTCCCATACAAGTAAAATGCTTTAAATGACATGTCTAGCAAACTATGTGAGAAATGACTGTAAAATTTGATGTTGGAATGTTCTCTATAAAAAGCTATTTATGAATCAAAA
Source organism: Tricholauxania praeusta (assembly GCA_949775025.1). Lineage (NCBI taxonomy): Eukaryota > Metazoa > Arthropoda > Insecta > Diptera > Lauxaniidae > Tricholauxania > Tricholauxania praeusta. Next base: position 15,098,060 of record OX459031.1, on the reverse strand, counting down.
TCGGGCTGAATCGTACCAGATGGGTGTGCCACCGCCCTAAATTTTATGAATGATAACGGCATTTTTCGCAAATTACACAATCTATTGCGATGAAATTTGTATTGTGAATGCCAATTTTTTCGAGTTTTTCAACTTTTTTAACATTTTCCATAATTTTTTAATTTTTTCAATATTTTTTTCGACGTATTCAATTCTTAAAATTTTTTCTAAATTTTCCATATTTTTCGACATTTTCAACCTCTTTCAACTTTAACAATTATATACCTTTTTGTGGCGGCTAAGATTATCTTTTATCATTTCATACGAACCGCTTGGTGGAGAAGAAACCGTTAAGCTACTCGTTAAGCTCTCATTTACGTAAAAACTTCTCTTTGAGTCCACGTCTCTCTCTTTTGCAGTACTTAGTGACAAATTTGAGAAAATTTTGTCTCTCTCTTGGAGAAACGCAGATTTTAAAATTATTGGTAGATCTGCGCTTCTCTTTCTCTGACGTGAAGGAAAACTTTCTGTCAGAGTTGGTATTTGATAGACGACAACGTTAAAGTTGACCCTAAGTTCTCACTTTCGAGCTATTATGTTTATTTTATTATTAAGAAAATTTTTAATTTTTTTAATTTATTTTAGCAAAATTATCTAAAGCTACTGTAATGCACTTGATCGTGGTATCAGCTACAATCGCACACTCCACAAGTTAACTTTTTCGTAGCTATAGATTTAAAAATTGAAAAGTTGGCCAGATGAGATTAAAACAAATACATATACTCTGCATAACATATACATACTTAGGTATATGTAAATATGCTTCTGGCATAACCGATTTTTTTTCTGTTGACTTTAATCTACATATCTCCTGAATGTCAGATATTATCTTTTCAACCAAAGTTTGAGATAATACTTCTGAGAATCAGATATTTTCTTATCAAAGAATTTTGGAGATGAGCTGACATCCAAGTGTCGTAAACTTCTTAGCTTTTTTAGCTTCTTAGAATCTAAGAACACTGCCAAACTAATTTTTTGGCTAACTTTCGAGTAAAGGTACATATTAGCTAAGTAGAAATATGGCTGTCGCAGTTTCTGTCATTCTTTGAAGCGAAGTTCAATCGCAAGCACTTCGGCCTGACAACAGAGTAAGCGTCGGCCATGATTACATATGCACATACTAGAGGTCTGCATATAATCATCATATAAACTTCCGAATGCAATAAACTTTGAGTAGAACAATTTATTTACGATTTATTTGCAAGAGCAGCAGCACTCACCTCTCTTTCGAAACACCAAGAATTGTTATGATTTGATCTATGTTTTTTGTGCACAAGGACTTGGTGAACTCGTAACGTGGCGAGTGGTTTGATGGTCACTTCGAGTGCACTCATGCAGACCTCTAATACATACATGTACTTCCTAGACCAATTCATTCCCAAAAATTAATGTCGAGGCTCCATTATCTTCCGAATTACTTGATAGAGATTTCTTTCAAGGCCATGTAAAGGGATTGGCTGCTGATCATGGGGCAGATGTAATATTTAGAGCTATTAAACTAAAGCCGCTGGTATGCTAGATAAAGCATCTTATAGCAAATTGTTTGTGATGTACGATCAGCCAAAGGATAAGTTGGGTTGAATGATGAGGTTTTCAAAAATGCCGCCATAAGTACCGCAATGGTGCTAAGGAGTATTTTCAGTCTTATAAGAAGTAACATATTCCACTAATGATTATGTATTCCAGATATAGCGAGATTGTTCTGGAACTCTCCTTGGAAGGGCGTTGAACTGTTTTTCCGAGAAGAATAAAATCTGCAATGATTCTGCTTCAAGACTTATCGAAATACGCCACTAAAAAGAGATAAGCAATTGAAAAAAAAGAACGATTTCTTTCGTTCTGCCAAAAGTCGATGAAACTCTTCGTATATTCGCTCATTTTTTGACATTAGGCTGTATCACAAGCAAAAGGCTTGCACTCCCAAGCCACTAGCAAGCATCACAGCGGCAAATCGATGAAGTACTCTGATTTTTCATGACTGAAAAGCTATACCCTTTGTGTTGTATGTCTCACAAATGAAATTGTTACTGTGATATTTTGTTTATTTGCTTGCTGGTTGTTTGCTTTGTATATGGAGCTGCAGGCAGGCTGCTTGCTGGCTGCTTGCTTTGTGTATGGAGATGTAAGGGGTCTTGCCTGTTGGCTGCATGCTTTGTGTGTGGAGATGTAGGCAATCAGCTAAACTATACAGACACTTAGCAAGCGATGTTTTAAGGCAATCTGTCTTTCGTTTGTTACACATTGTATATAGAGATGTAGGCAAGCTGCCTACAAAGTGGCCATCCCTTTGTAAAAATAACATTTGGAACGATTTCAAAGAAAGAAAAGGAATCAAGTGATCGGAAATGTTCTAAACTTCACATAAAATAATTTGAAAATTGAAGAAATTTTTAATGCAGCAATTGATGGGAAAATATCGATCATCGAAGATTGATGGAATTCAATTATATTGGGCACTAGGTACTAAATACCATTCTAAAACAACAAAGTCTCATATGGTAAGTGTGCTTTGGATTACTCTTCAAAGAACTATAACCACCCGCCAGTGCTTTAATATACCACACCAAAAATGTAGCGTATTTAATTGACAAAATTGTAGGTAATTTTCGCAGCATAATTGCTCTTTTTTTTTTTTTTTTTTGATTTCAGCCCAGCTTTTTTCTTCATTAGTGTAATCTGAGCGTGGCAAATCCAAGCCAAGAAATTATCATGAAATTAATAGATTTTTGTTTTTTTTTTTGTTTTTGCTAGTGGCGGCAATTTTTTGGCCTAAAATTTTTGTGTTAATTTTTTTCATCTTTCATCGCATATTCAACCTTTTTATGATGATGGCGTTTTAGTTGGTGTTTTTTGGTGTTTGTTGTTGTTGTTACTATAGGTAGTGGTGGTGTTGGTGTTCGTGTTCGTTTTGGTGCCAGTGTTATTGCTTTGCGTTTTTTTTTTTGGATATGGGTGCCATGTCACACTTACATTTATCTTAGGTTCCGCTGTCACGACGACGATAGCATTAGCGACTGCACGCTTCTGGCTGGGTATGACGGTGGGTGGCATTTTTGGCAGATTACCAGATACTGGGCGACAAACACAACTCAACATTTTTCCATACGCATTTAGAAAGAAAAAACTTAAAAGGCAACCACGACGAAGGACTACTTCTATATGACCACAACGCAAATGATGATTTACCGGATTTAGTTATTATTATTCAAGTACTTTTCAATTCGTTTACCATGAATAACAACAAACCGACAACAACAACGAAAAATGGTATGACAACAACAAAATCAAATTCTATTAAGTGGTAAAATTGATATACAAAATTTTTTCTTCTTTTCTTTTTTTAGAATTTTTGTCTCTTTTTTTTTAAGTTTCAAACGTTGGCTTTCAAATTGAATAAAGTTTTTCAATAACACGACAGTACAGCAACACTTTGTGGGGCACTTGTGTTGCACGTTGGTTTTTTATTTTTTTCTGTGTTGTTGCTGTGCTTAGAAAATGTTTTGTTGTCAATGACAACAACAGTGACAACCATATTGACAACAACAATCAGACTCAATAATAATAACAATTACGCTGAGCAAAATTGTTTACGTGAGAAAACCTTCTCGGGAAACTATGCTCAAAATCTGATATTCCTTTAGGCTAGGGCCACACGAGCGTTTTTATTAACGCGTGTCAATCAGACCTTGAAAATTTTATACTTTTATTCAAAAAGTCATGAAAATAAAAGTTTCTGAAAACTTTTTTTCTAAAAAAGTTTTTTATAAACTTTCTCTAAAAATTTTTATTGAATAAAAGTTTTTCCAAAAAAAACTTTTTGAAAAAAATTTTGCATAAAAGTTTTTTTGGAAAAATTTTTATATAAAAGTTTCTTGAAAATTTTATACTTTTATTCAAAAAGTCATGAAAATAAAAGTTTCTGAAAACTTTTTTTCTAAAAAAGTTTTTTATAAACTTTCTCTAAAAATTTTTATTGAATAAAAGTTTTTCCAAAAAAAACTTTTTGAAAAAAATTTTGCATAAAAGTTTTTTGGAAAAATTTTTATATAAAAGTTTTTTTAGAAAAACTCTTATGGAAAAATTTTTTCAAAAAGTTTTTTTTGGAAAAACTTTTATTTAATAAAAATTTTTAGACTTTTTTGACAAAAGTCAAAAAAAAAACACAAAACTTTTAAAAACAACTTTTATTAATAAAAGTCAAATAAACTTAAAAAAAACTTTTTTCTAGTAAAAGTTTTTTTTTTTTTGACTTATATTTTTAACAATCACAGGCAAAGAGTTTTTTCTTTTCAATAAAAATTTTTAGACTTTTTTGACAAAAGTCAAAAAAAACTTTTAAAACAACTTTTATTAATAAAAGTAAAAAAAAAACTTAAAACTAAAACTTTTATACATTAAAGTTTTTTTTTTTTAATTATATTTTTAACAATCACATGCAAAGAGTTTTTTTTTGACTTTTATTTTCCAAAGTCGAAAATAAAAGTTTTTTTTTTGTATGAAAAACGAGGGAAATTCTAAAATAATATCTTGTATCACTAAGCAAAAAATTTTAAAGGAGAACATTTAGGAATATTCATAACAAAATCCAAAGCAAAATATTTAACAAGTTTCTCAAAAGAAAAAAAATTATGATAATTACGCACTTATATTTTTAAAAAAAATTTTATGACACGAATCGATGGGAAAAGGCCGAAAATGGGTTTTGGAAGTGACAGAAGAGTTCCCCGACCGTCTTGAAAGGGTGTTTTGGACACATTTTTTAGAAAAAATGTTATTGCTCGAATCGGCCAAAAGTGTTTTTTGAAAGTTACTGGGGGGTCGGGGATCTCAGAAGAAGAATGGGGTGTTTTGGACCCATTTTTCGAAAAATTTTATGGTACGAATCGATGGGAAAAGTCCGAAAAAAGGATTTTGAAAGTCACAGGAGGGTCGGGGACCTCAGAAATAATGGAGTGTTTTGGACCCATTTTCCGAAAAAAATTTTAATGCACGAATCGATGAGAAATGGATTTTGTGAGTGACAGAGAAGTTCCCCGACCATCTTAAAGGGGTAATTTGGAGGAACTTTTCGGAAAAAAAATTTTGTTGCACAAATAGATGGGAAAAGTCGAAAATGGAGTTTGGAAGTGACAGGGGAGGCTCCGACTGTCCTAAAAAGGTGTTTCGGACCCATTTTTCGAAAAAAATTTTGATACACAAATCGATAAAAAATGACGAAAATGGATTTTGGAAGTGACAGGAGAGGTCCCCGACCGTCCTGAAAGGGTGTTTTGGACTAATTTTTCGAAAAAATTTTACTGCTCAGATCGATGGAAAATGCCGAAAATGTATATCGGAAGTGACAAGTAAGGTGAAGATAGTGTTCCATAAAAGTGTCATGATGCACATGTACGCTGATTAGTTAGCACAATATTTCCCAAATTTGAAAAAGAATTGAGTAGAGTGGGTCTTGTGGTGAATGAGAGCAAGACAAAATATTTGAGGCAACAAATAAATAGTTCCGGCATATTCGACAATACATTACTGTTGGCAACTACACATTTGATATGGCCAAGAATAATGTAAGTCTGGAGTCCCACGAAGAGTAACTCTTGCCAACAGGTGTGTTTTCTGGCTCAGTAGATATTTGAAAAGTAGAGCTCTCTCTCTCTCGACGAAGAAAAATTACGCTTTACAAAGGAAGGACCACTGTCAGTGTTTGATGTCGAATTTTGATTGGAGGCATCAGCGCACCATTCTTTTTTTGAAAATGAGCCTGATCAGGCAATAACAGTTAATGGTGCTTGCTATCACGGCATAACAATACAGTTTTTTTTGCCTAAAATGTATGATATGGATGTCATGTGGTTTCAATAAAACTAATCCATACAATCCAAGATCAATTCAATTAGAATTGAAAGGATCGAATCAACTAATACACTAATGACGTCATTTTGACATCATTCTTTTTCCTGATAAGAGTCCGGTTAATGAAAATAACGTGAAGATTTTTTGGAGTAGACTCAAAGAATTTTCCACGCTGGTATGCGGCATATAGCGGCACAGCAGATATATGTTAACTTAAGCGATCCCTCACGGATATTATTGATTTTTATAAGGAGCTTCGTAAATAAGACGTACAAGCTGCTAAACGAGGTTTGTGTTGTCTTTCATTTAGGGACTGGGGAAAGTTCTTTCAAATAAAGTTGAATAGATCCTCAATTTTCCCGAAAAAATGTTTTTTGCATATATTTGCTCAAATAGAACAGCCCCTAGTTAGACCATTTCCACCACAGTAAGATCCAAAAATGCCAAAATTAAAACGGTTTCACAGCGTCGCCCCAAGATCACCAATTATTAAATTAAATAAACAGTAAAATACGTTAAAATGTTCCCATAAAACTTTTTGGAAAAAAAAATTTCTCTCAGTGTACAAAAAGTAATAACCAAACACAATGCAATGCCAAAGTAATGGCTGTTTGGTTATGGCTTTGGTGTAGGGGTAGTTCCGGTTATTGTACTTTGTAGTTGTTGCTGCTGTTGCTGTTGCTGCTTTTATTGTTGTTGTCAATAGCAACAAGCACTATTATTGATTTTACCCTTTGATGTCATGCGAGTAGAAATACAAAAAAAAAAACACTCGTAGTACACTAATGACATACTACATACTCGTGCGTACTAAACATAGGTGTAATCGTACAAACCTTAAAAAAACAACAGCAAAAAAAAAACAAGAAAACCTCAAGTTCAAAAGGTCCTTCGAGACGATGTCAACGTCGATGTCGATGTTGACTCTTTTGTTGCTAATTATCATACATTATGGATATTTTCTTTCATTTTCATTATTTCTCATTTGGTTTGCGCCTGTCGTCTAAAGCAATAAAGGAAGATTTTTACAAATGCCAAACAATAGAACATCCTTTTGTCATTTGTCTCTGTGTCGGTGTAAACGTGCGTGTGCTAATGGATTTTTGATGTACAGGGTGTCGTTGGTTTTGCTAAAAATTGTTCATTTCTTTTTTTTGAGTTGGTGTTGTTTTTCTGTCGCTTTTGGTTTTGTTTTGTTTTGCTCGTTTAAGGCTTCTTTTAATGCACATTGTAAGTGAATGCGCTAGCACAACAGAATTAGCGATAATTGACTTCGTTCGGTACGGCATGGTAGGCAGACGTCATGGTGGTGGTAGAAAAATATAAATGAGATTTTTCAAAAAAAAAAAAAATAATTTCGGGAAATTTGTTCGCCGCTAATGTTATTTAATGATAAGGGCAATTATGCAAGTTTAGCATAAAATTTATGCATTTTTAATGGTTTACTGAGTAGGCTTGCTTCTTGGCATTGCGCCAGGTAAACACACTCGCATTCAATTAGAATTTTGTTTATGTCTCTTGATGTTAATGATGGCCTGACATTGTGACTTTAAGATTACAGCTCAATTGTTTAGGGAAAAAACCTTTTAAATTAAATTAATTTTGGTCTTTTCACATAAACTGGTCAGGGGGAAGCTCTTGCTTTCGGAAAATAATGGTGAATGACATAATTGATACTGCCAAATATTGCAATTTTGAAAGTCAGAAAAAAGTTTATTCGATTCTTGTAAAAATATTACAAGAAAATCAATGCATGCGAAGCTTTGTCGGCAAGTTATGTTCCCTCTTAAAATTTACATTGGAACATACTAGGTGTCCCTGTAATTTTGTTTATTTTCTGAAAAATAAGCGTAGCCAACTACTTGCAAACTTTTTCAGAATTAATTAAAGGCCGTTTCCAGGCTACAATGTTTCGATTTATAAATGGGCAGTGCGACAAAAGTAAATAATTTAAAAACCACGAAAAGCTTAGTCATGAAATTTGATTCAGAGCTGGGACAAATCAAAAGGTGAGTGGGGTTTAAAAAAGTAGTTGTAAGCAAAAAACTTATTTTCTGAAAAAAAAAAAAAAATTTAGCGACTCAAAAAAAAAGAAAAGATTCATCAAGTTTTTTCCGAAAAAGAATTTTACATTTTACTATTTTAAAGAAAAATTATTTTGTACAAGCTGTTCCCCGCGACTTTGTATGCGTATGCTGTTTCAAAAGTTTCCACACTTAAATTTCAAATCCATATTATATATTTCGAATAATTTTTATTTTTGTACAGCAATGATTTTCTTCTATACCTATTCCTTTGTTTTGATCGATTTACTCTGACGTTCTCAAATGTCTCTCCTTAATGACTTCACCTTATATAATTACACCATTGAGAAGACAAAAACAAAATGCATTCACTCAAACACATGAACTTGCAATTGAATGGTTTGTTATGCATACATGCTTTGCTTGTTTATGCGCAATTCACTTAAGCAATTTTAAAACTTTAATAGCTTGATATTTCAAAAGAATATTGTTATAAGTTTTATTGGAGATTGAGACCAAGCGTCTTAGGAATAAATCTAAACAAAATTAATCAAAATTAGTTCAGTAGTTTTTGCGTGATGCGCGAACATCGAAAACGGCAATCATTTTATATAGATTGGTAAGCCCGTTAATTTCTTATTTTCAACTTGGCAGGATCATGTGGTATCATTTTGTTGAAACCACATGTTATCCACATCCATCTATCTTGCAATTTAGGCACAAAAAATTGGATTATCATATCGCGATAACGATGATCAGTCGCATTTTCGAAGAAGAATGATTTTTTAGCCAAAAAATTCTCACAATACAGTAACATGATGTGAATGCATTTGTTTCTCAACAATCACTCACTAATATTTTGACGATTAATGAAGACTCATCGCTGCAGATGATTTTGTTCGAAAAAATCAGTTTTGTTCCATAATTTATGCAACTAACTTCGCTGTCCATGGTCAGAAAACATCATTGCCTAAGTCAATTGAATTTGATAAGCTCAAAGATGCAAAACTTTCGTGAGAATATATTGTAGTTGCAGAACTTCTCGAAATGTACAAAAGACTCTCAGCAAAAACTCTTACGAATTGCTTCAACATTTTGTGTCGAACGACTTGTTGAACGATTTGTTGAACGATTTGTTGAACAACTTGTTGAACGACTTATTGAACAACTTGTTGAACGACTTCTTGAAAGACTTTCAAAGCATATGAGATCATTAATTGCTTAACTCTTCACAGTTGATGAAGTTAAATCACTATTCTGACCATATTTTATACAAAAATTGCGAAACATTCATTATTTTATTTTTAAAACAATAAAAAAGCGTTTTTCTTTCGCTTAGCGCCACATTTTTAATAACTCTGAACTGTCAGCTGTCATGCTGTGCCTTTTTCTTCCAACAATATTTTACCACACAAATGGCAACAAATTCTAATCTTGTGTGGATTTTGACACATGCTTAATTTGAAAAATGAAAACAAAAAGGAGCAACATAAATTTGATCTTACATCAGCGTCAAATCTCAAGGAGATTTTGACCAAATCGCGCGAGCTCACGAGCTGTGAAGGTTTTGAAAAAGCGCTTGAGCTCATGAACAATAAGCTAAAAGTCAAAGCAAATCACTGAGCTATGATTTTAACGATTTTCTTTAACTTCCAGTATCAAGCTACAGCATATTAGTATGTAGTAATTTTTGTCTTTCCGATCACTTCCTAAAGCAAAATTTCTATGTCTTCGCAGAGCGCTTTGTTACCAATAAAAAATTTTTTCAATTGACAGCAGCATAGTTGCTACATCTGGTTTTAATAGAAAAATCTTCAAAGCTAACAATTTGTTCATTTTTCAGCTTATGTTTGGCAGTAAACTTGAGTATTGGATAAAAAAGAAATCTACACTGAGTTTATCAAATGTCCAACTATTAAAGCAAACAAAAAGATACAGTAGACTACGCCAAAGATAAAACTATCCCGACAGCAATGCAAGCAGTTGCTGAAACTAAATTGAAGTTCCTTTTCAAAAGTGTACACTTAGACGCAATTTCCTCTTTTTTTTTGTAACTTATTTGCAGCACAATGTTCTGAGCGAAATTGTTCTTTTCGATAGCAAAAGAAATTGTATTTTTTTTTTATTTTTTGCATTTTTGATATCTCTTGTCAAAAGAAAAATATTATTTTTCAATTTAAAATTTTTTTCTTTAAGGTAAGAGTGACAGACTGAAGAATAACAATAAAAAAAACAACAACTTCTCTTAGTTACTTTTTATGACTATGCAACATCATCACATTTTTATTTTTATATGCGAAGTATGCAGTTTTTTTACATTTTACTTTTTATTAAAATGAAAAAAAAATATATAGCAGCAAATTAGCTTTGAAAGATAAATAAAAAAGATTCTTATAGAATTATGCTCATTTCTGCATGTACGGAGTTGTATGAAATTCATATGAAGTCTTTAATTACAAACGTTTTTTTTTTTTGTTAAATATTTCTAACGTTTTTTTTTTATAATTTGATGTTATCATACAAAGCGGCGAATGTGAGGTATGATGGCAGGAGTTTAATGTCCGTAAAAAATGCTAACCAGTGCAGTTTTTTTACTTCTTTTGATGCTGCGAGCAACTTTATGAGAACATGCAAATATGCTTTTATTATAATGAACCCCATTACTTATGCTCTAGTAACTTAAATGAATAAAAGTCTAATATTCTGCATCTTTTTTGTACAGCCATAATCCTAATAATCGCTACGTATGAAAAATAAACGAAAAAGTCGGATTGTTGGAATAATTTACATATTTGAAATTGGACAAAAAAAAAATGCTGCATGCTTTGTGTAAATGTGTAAAGTTATAGTCACCTATACTCATAGTCACTTTTAGACCCAAATCTTTAACTGTTTACAGCAAAATTCAGTGCTTAGTTTAGACCAGGGTGTTAAGAAGGCTATGACTACACACAGGAAAAAAATTTCATTTGCAAATCTCTTTTTTGATCCAAAGCCACGAATTTTGAAGTCGAAAATCGTAAAAATAACATCTCTCCCGTTTATTTTTAACACAAACAACTTTAAATTCAATTGGGATTTGAAAAGTATTGAAAATAAAATTTTTCAACTTTATTTCAATCGTAAACAACTTTAAATTGCATCATTTTGAAGTTGGAAAGTATTTGCAGTGGCGTACCTAGGAGGTGGCCATCCCGGGCGCAAGCACTTTGGGGGCAGCAAAATGGTTCTCCTAATATGGAAATTTTGGTTTTTGTGAACTTTTTTATACCCTACACCGAGGGTATATTTGCTTTGTCTCTCCGTTTGTAACACATAAAAGGGGGCGTGGCAGGTATGGAAAAGTACATATATTCTTGATCAGCGTCGCCACCTGAATCAATTTAGCGATGTCCGTCTGTCTGTCCGTCTGTCTGTCCGTCTGTTGAAATAAGGTTTACGGGAAAACCAAGAAAGCTAATTGAATGAAACTTTCACACACAGGTTACACCTTCTTGTTGGCATCTTGCTATTGAAAATGGGCGAAATCGTTTAACGGACACGCCTACCGCCCATACTCTATGTATATTTAACCAGACCAATTTTGAAAAAGTTGAAGCGATTTTGATGAAAATAAATTAGGATTAGGCTGGGTTTCAAGTTTCCAAAAGATCGTACAGTGGCGTGGCACAGCCCTAAATTTTATCATTTATACTACCATATCTTGTAAGCCGTTTAAGATATTGCGATAAAATTTGGTAAACTGATATCTAGTATATTTAGTGAGGTAGATAAACTTACTATAAGGTCTCTTATTACAAAAATTCGGTCCAACAGTACCTGTGGGCGTGGTACCTCCCATATAATCAAAAAACTTTTATTGTTGTGAGAGTAATCTTCATAAAATTTGGTGTATAGATGTCAGTTACTATAAGTCTTAAAAATAAATGAGTTTTGACGCGATTTTATCAGTGGGCGTGGCACCTCCCATATGAACATAATTTTGTAAGCGCTGTTTTAAGTGAACTATTGAAGCAATTGCTATGAAATTTAATGTAAGTGGTTCAATTGCTATAGAGCACATCTGAATCAAAATTGGCTGAAATAGCACCAGTGGGCGTGACACCACCCATACAAATAAAATACGGTAAGTGGCATATTTATCGAAATATGTGAGCAATCATACTAAAATTTGGTGTTAAGGATTTGCTTATGGAAAGCTATTTCTGGATCAAAAGCAGGCTGGATTGTACCAGTGGGTGTGTCACCGCCCTAAATTTTAAATTTAACTGCGGCACATATCGCAAACTATACGAGCTATTGTGTTAAAATTTGGTATGTAGATGTCGATCACGAAAATAATTTATTGAACTAAAAGTGGGCGAGATTGGAGAAGTGGGCGTGGCATATTTGAAATTTTTCATTTCTATTCAATTTTTTTCAACATTTTCCATATTCTTTCGACTTTTTCAACCCTTTTACTTTTTCCAATATATCCTATATGTAATTAGTCGACTTTTTCAACCTCTTTCAACTTTCTTCATAAATTTCTTTAATTTTTCGACTTTTTATCAATTTTGAATTGTTTCAAAGTTTTTCAACCTCTCTCAAGTTTTTTCAACATTTTGCATATATTTTCGACTTTTCAACATTTTTCAACCTCTGTCAACCTTTCTAACTTTTCACATTTTTTTCGACTTATTCAACCTCTTCAACGTCTTTTTAACATTTATTTAAAAAGTATTTTCAGTGGAGGGTAGGGTATGTGAGTTTCGGCCTGGCCGAAAACTGTCTGTTTTCCAAATTGTTTAATTCAATTATAAACGCTTACGATTTAGCGCCAAAGTCGAAAAGAAATTTAAATTGAAAAGAAAAATTTTTGATTTCAATTCAAAAATAATCCACATTAATTTAAAGTAATTTCATGTACAATTTAAAGTGACAATGTAAAATAAAAAGACAACTTTCAAATACTTTGCGGTTTCAAAATACAATTTGAAATTATTTACCACTGAAATAAAATTAAAAAATATTATTTTTGATACTTTTCAAATTCCAATTGAATTAAAGTTTGTTTGTATTAAAAATAAATAGAAAAAATGTTATTTCTACTATTTTCAACTTTAAAATTTGCGGCTTTAAATCATAACCAAAATTTTTTAAATTTTCAATGCCATTTTTCTCTGAGTATACTTTCTGAGTTCAAAATACGCATAAAACAATCTGACATGGAGTTCAATATTATTACTATACCGAATCCCAAAGGATTTTTTAGTACAAAAAAATAAAATATAATGAGCAACATAGCTTGTATTCGTATCATTTCAGAAAACTGACTTTGTCAGTTTATGACCACATCATATACAATAACCCTTATCCCATCATTATTTCAATTTCATTTTCACGAAATTGAAAACCTTTTATAATTACAAAATTAATTGAAAAAAGTCTCTTACGTCAATTTCATGACATATTCATTTCGAAGGATTAAAGGCTTAGTAGTTGTAGTTCGAGTTAAACGAAAACTTTTTGCCAATAAATTCAATATTTGTTTTTATTCGGCACGCTATTATTAATGATTAAAACTAATGGAATATAAATGAGGCAACTGGGAATACAAATTGGTTTTTGTGATTTTGTTGTTTTTTTTTTCTTCTCTCATTTTCGCTAAGCCCACTGAACTGTGAGTGAACGCTAAAATCATGATGTACCATACATAAACATATGTATTCATGGCACATTTCGTTCCTTATTGCTTATCACCTGCTGTAATAAATTCTTTTATTGCTAATATATGCTGTAACTACTCATTCTACCACCGCCCGCCGCCACCACGCTTCGATGCTGATCCTGATGACGATGATGATGGGAGGTGCCTAAGTAAGGTGTGCTCCACAGCGGCTCATGGTTAATGGACCATATAAAGTTACTACATTTGAATAAAATATTTGCTTCAAAATACATAATAGGTAGGGCAGTAGTCAGTGTATGCCATTTATGAGGCATTATGCCTAAGTTGAGTTGACGTTTTTGTCAATTTAATTAAAGTAGAGGGGAAATTGTATTATCGTTGGAGGTACGTATCGTACAGGTGTGAACACGAGTTAGTGTTCCATTAAAATTTATTTGAGGCTATAAATATTAAAGTTGCAAATTTGATAGTGAACTGTTGAATAGACCATAGGAAATATTATTTTCCTTGCAAATTATGCTATCGAAATTTCATTATGTTATTAACATGTTGTTTTTGCTTAACAAGCTTTAAGTTAGAGGTGCACACAAAAATCTGTTTCGGGAGCTGGTTACAACAACATCAGTTTGGGGAGGAAAAAAACTCAACAATATTTTGGGAAAAATGAAACAAGCAATGACGAAAATTCTTTAATTTGTTGCGGCATGCTAGCAAATCACACTAACAAAAAGCATGTAGCGACAGCGAGCCGAAATCGCTTAAATTGAGTAAGTGCTTTGAAAAAAAATTACACAAACAAAACACATGCAGCGATTGCGAACCGAAAGTCTTTTCCTCACGTAACGGAAAAACTGGCTCGTTCAGCCTCGAAATCAAATTTCCAAAACAAAAAGCATGCGACGATAGCACGAATCGAAATTGTTTAACTTGAGTAAGTGCGTTGAGACAAAAATTACACAAACAAAAAGCATGCATGCATGAAAGTTTAACCTAACGTAACGAAAAGAGCTGAACAAGCCGAGCCGGCTTGCCTCGAAATCAAAATTACACAAACAAAAAGCATGAGACGATAGCGCGAACCTAAATTGTTAAGCTTGCGTAAGTGCGTTGAAAACAAAATTATACAAACAAAAAGCATGCGACGATAGCGTGAATCGAAATTGTTTAATTTGATTAAGTCCGTTGAAAACAAAATTACACCAACAAAAAGCTTGTGGTGTTGCGAACCGAAATGATTTAGCACGAATATCGGAAAGAGCTCGAGAAAAGCTCGATATTCTTTGGCATTTTTGTAAGAGCTGGAAGCGAGCTTAGAGCTGTGCATCCTTGATTCTGGGAATATACATTAAAATCTGTTAAGGTAGCTGTACAGAACAGTTTCACATCAGGATTGGAGGAGATGGATTTTAGTGGACAAACTAGTGGCCGTAGAAAAAATATATCTCCACGGCTAAACTCAAGAACCGATATTGATAAAATTTGGTATGAGGATATATTGAATATTAAAAATTTATTGATTTTTTATTGGGTGTGGCACCGCCCTTAAATAGAAAAAAATTTTGTCATGGCTGAGCCGCTGCACCGGTTTTGAAGAAATTTTTAAGAATTTAAAAATTTTTAAGAATTTAAAAATTTCTTGGTATTTTATTGGGCGTGGCACTGCCTTTAAAAGCAAAAAAAAGTTGTCACAGCTGGGCCGCTACACCGGTTTTGATGAAATTTGGTATGGAGATAAATTGCTTTGGAGGGAAAAATAATTTTTATAGTGGGCGATAACACGCCCCTGTGAAAATATGTTTTCACAGCTCAACTACGGTGCTGGAATGTAAGCCAAAGTCCGAGAAGGTATCCCGAACTAAAAATGTGAATTTCAGGAAATACTTATTTCTATCGTTAGGAATGAATGACGGGAAAAGAGAGAGAGTGCAGTTAATCGCTTCATTAGACCAGAACCTGCGTTAGCTCTATCGAACTATGTCACTAACGATGTCATGTATATCATAGTCCAATAAGAATAATATCTACCAATGAAATGGAGTGGCGCAGTAGCTTAGGAAATAAGACCTTAATGGACTCACTCATCTTTCATCTGTAGATATTTATGGTCCACTTTGATAGCTTCAGTGTATTTCATTAAGAGATTTCAAAGATTTTTCTAACTAATGCAATCGACAAGAGAATCTGACGATCAGTACTATTGGCTATATAGCGTTATCAGTTTTCCCATCTATATCTGCAACCCAAAAACTTAACATCCTTATAAATGCTACTAAAACCTGTGCTGAAGAACTTGTTTACTTATAGCATTTCAAATGTGGCTTAGTTCAGGTATTATTCAGCATCAGAGGCGTAACTTAACAATTTTTAGAGGGGGAGAGTAGCAGAAGGCCGTTGCCCTGTTCTTCGCCCCGGGCGACAATTGTTCAAAATGCGCCCCAATATATGAGCTATCTTCCAGTAAGGAAAATACTGCGAAAACTTTTTTAATAGAATGTGCAGCCTACTTTCAATGTAGATCCTTGGACTAAATTAAATAAATATAAATTTTGTTTCTCACTCAGTCGAGTACTTGAAGAGTTTTCAAACAATATCGTTTATTTTTCAGAACAACAACAATGTAGACAACTTTTTTAGTTTTCATTAAAAGTTCAACCAAAATCAAAAAGCACCTAGGGGGTAAGAATTTTTTAAACTTTTTTTTTTTGTGAAAATTTCTATTAAACATTTCATTGCCCAAGATTTTCACCCAAAGCTTTAAACGTTTTCATGTGGCTATTATTAGAAATCGCTTGATAAGAAAAGTTTTAACCATTTTTATTGCTATTGTAGAAGAAGAAGTAAAAGACGAAAATGTAAATCGATAGGTCATTAATAAGCCTAAAAGCCTTTTATCTTTTTTTAATTTCATTTATAAACATTTAAGATGCTTTTTTTTCAATTTTTAATTCAAAGTTACAAAAAAAGCCAAAAAGATTCATTCTCTCAGCCAATCAATAAATTATAGCAAAAAAAAGTAACAGTGATGATACCAAAAACATTTTAACCGTTATTTCCTATGGGTGTTAAGTGCTGCCGCTTTTGATTTTCAGTTCTACCAACAGCAAATCACAACAACACAACACAACACAAAAGTTACCGCAAGAACTTTGACATGTGGAGTCAAAATGAAAACACTGTCATTTTCTTCAACAGACAGAAAGGTGAATGTGGTTAGCGCTGGCATAAAACAACATCAACAACAACAAGAAAAATCCAAACGAAAAAAAAAACAAAAACAAAATAGAAATAGAATTAATTCTTGTAAGAGGAAACAATAGAAATAATCGTCGAAGTCAACTTTGTGGTATAACAATCCAAGTGAAAGTACAAAGAGAACTTTAATTATTGTAACAAATTGGTTTTCACACGGCCACAGCTCAACGTTAATAGGAAACGATTTGAAATTGAATCTAGAAATAGATAAAATAGAATGGTTTCAAGTGAGGCGTACCAAAACAGCACTTAAAGTTTTTTTTTTTTTTCATGGAAATTGATGGAAATTTAGCTCTTCATGAATTATACAATTTATGACTAAACAAGGAAGAATTTGTGTTGAACAACGATTTTGATGAATTTCGGTTAAATGGAATGAATAGGTTGTTAATTTAATTTAATACTACATGAACATTATCAAAAATATCGTTTTTCTCCGTCATATCTATACTATTTGTATAAAATTGCTTATATGGCAATGGTTTGTAACGCTTTGGCACAAAATACACTGAACCGATTTTAATAATTTCTTTTTCTAAACAACACATTTGTGCTGAAAAAGGATATTGCATACTTATTTTTTTATTTTTCTTAAGTTAAATATCCTTTTTTAGGACCTCACACAAAAATTGTCGTTTGATTTTTCGTTGCTTATGCTAATGCTGATTCTTGATTTCTATGTTCGCGGAATCGAAGTTCAAATAACAGTCCTATCCGTGCGAAGTTGTGGGTACCACTAGCAGTAGCTAACAAACAAAAAACATATCACAAAAATCCAATATGTCGGTCCTTGCAACTTAAAAAAATCATAGCTGAGTAAAGAAAAAAAAATTTTACTGCCCATACAAATAAAACATTTATAACGCAATATTGAGAGAGTTATTTGATGTAGTGTAACCAAATTTCTCGCAGATATGTGGAAGAACTCAGACAAGCTCTGCACAAAAAGTTGACAAGAGGGCGTGGCACCTTCGATACAAGCAAAAAACTTCAAAACGCTGTACTGAGAGAATATTTAAGAGAATAGAGCTAAATTTCACACAAACAGTAGAAATGATTCGGAAAAGATTTGAACAAGAGCTAGGTGAAGAGAAGAGAGTAAGAGGGCATCATGGTATCCCCCAATTCACAAAAACATTAAAACGCTGTACTGAGAGAGTTATTAAAGATGATACAGCAAAATCTCACAAAAATGAAAAAATTTTTCGTTATTGCATTCGAAATGAGGGCGTGGCACCTCCTACAGATGCAAGCATATGCAACAAAAAGCGCTACACAGAGAATTATTTAAGTAAATGTTGCCAAATTCATCTAATATAAAAACGAAAGCATCAAGCTAAATAGCTAAAAAGGATAATAGCAGTAGTAGCTAAATTTAATTGTTATTATTTAACATGCCTCTAATAACGGGTGATTTTTTTTTGCTATTTGTTTTCTTAGTGTACATTTTTGACACTTTTGAAGTGATTCGTAACATGTGTCAACGCCAAAAATACTCAATAAGGTTTGCCATTTTACTATGAATAGAAAAATCTAACAAGCAAACAGGGCTTCCAAATCATTGAATTGTATTATCAAAATTCGGGCTCCGTCGAAAAATTTTCATCAGTGACAAAGCTCAATGGGTACGTCAACAAACAGAATTACCAAATTTGGTCTGAAGTTCAGCCAGAGACAGTTCAAGAGCTGCCAATCGATCCTGAAAAAACGCACTGTTTGGTGCGATTTGTAGACCGGTACCATCATTGGACCGTACTTTTTCAAAAATAATGAAAACCGCAAGGTTACAGTCAATAGAGCAAGGTACCGTGCGATGATAACCGACTTTTTTTTTGCCCAAAATGGAAGAATTGGACTTGGTTGACATGTGGTTTCAAAAAGACGGTGTCACATGTCACATGGCTCGCAATATCATGGATCTATTAAGAGGTGAGTTTGGTGAGCAATTAATCTCATGTTTTTGTGCAATCCATTGTTCGCGAAGATCATGCGATTTGACCCCACTGGACTATTTTTATGTCTCTCGTGTATAGGGACGAGCCTGAAAGCCCTGGAAGATAGCATTACAGCTGCTATTGGTAAGATACCGGCTGAAATTCTGGAAAAAGTATGCCAAAATTAGAGTTTACGGATGGACCACCTCAGGCGTAGCCGCGGGCAACATTAACACAAAATAATCTTTAAAAAATAAATGGCAGGAATTGGTGTATTGTTTCAAATTAATATTTTATTCACTATTGCAAATTTTCTGTCCTTTTTTAATTTTCAAAAACCAAACGCTTTAAAAATCACTTTTTAGAAATGAAACATCAATCCAAATAGCTATGAAGGACATTAGCTGTAATAGCTAAACTCAATTATTATTATTTACGGAATTTTCTGCGTCTAATTTAACAATCACTTTAATGTGAAGAAATTATGTTTTTTTAGGACTTCAACTGGGAAGCGGTCATAGACAGAGTGATTTTTATATTGGACGAAAAGATGATAGCCCTCGTTAAGTTATTGTTTGTTTAAGTTATGTCAATTTAGAAAAAATTCAAAAATTGTAAAAACTAGATTTTAGATATGGTATAAATTTGGATAGAATTCCTGTACTATATAGTACAGTAGACATCGCTTAATTGAACCCGTTTATTTTAATTCTTCTCTAAGTGACCAAAAGATTTGTTTCAGTTCAGCGTAAGCGATGATGAAAGCATATTTTTCTTCGCTAAAGATAATACATTTTATTTTTTCTTAATTTCTTATCATATCATTGCAGAGGCGCTGCTCTGTTCAGTATCTCAAACTATTTTATTTGATTAATACAGGTAGCCTTCTGTTATTTCGCAATTTTCAAAAGAGCTTGAAATTTATCAAAACTATTTTCCGGTAGCTAACTATGTGCGAAGAATATTTAAATTATAATCTTAAATTGAGATACTGAAATCACCTAGATAAGCGCCTATATATTTGCTGTTACCATCATAGAATAAATAATTAAACCTTCACAATTTCAACACATTATGCCATAGCATTGTTGTTTTCAACAAAATATTGTTGTATGCAGCTACAAGTGATGATATTTAAAATCTGATAAGAAAAAGGACACACATATCTCAAGGAAGTTTTCGCACAAATTTAATATCCTGTCACAAACTTTTATTTTTTAGCATTTTCTTTATTTATGTACAACATTTAATGATATTAATTTATTAAGTGTATTATTTATGAACACTTGGAATTCATTCATTAATTTTTGGTTGATAACAAACCGTTTAATATTTTCCCATGAATCAACTCATTGTATTTTATTAATTAAAACGTTTGACAACATAGGGGCATAGGTTTTTGCTGTTTATGAAAATGCTATTAATAGTGATGTAAAGTATACGATAAAATTATTGGACTATGATAGCTGTGATAAGTGAATTCCGCTTTGTTGATTTTAATAAAAACAAATTATTAGAGTGCGCTCCCACGTTGGAACTTTATTGTTCAAATTGTTCGAAGTTCTGCTGTAGAGTATTTTTTGCGTCTAGCACTGACGTTGCAGAAGTTTCCTCACAGAATTTTTAGTTTCTTTATTTACTTTAATTATTTTATTTTAATTAGCAGTCACAGATCTAGAAATCAGTCATGGGAGGATGAATAGAATATGCTTTTAAGTATTTTTCATACTATATATTGTGTAAAATTTCTGACAATGGGAGCTTCGCATACAAAATAATTGCGCCAGCGGTCAAGAACAGAATTATTCTGAAGGTGTTGCGAGGTGTTGAGGAGTCCAGCCTCAACCAATCGACAAGCGACAGTCTTCCAAAGATCCAATTTCTGACGATCAATTGTACCCAGAAGTCTTACAAGTTCTCTTTTTCCGAGAAACATTTTTTGCTGTGTCCTACTTATCGAAATGATCAAGTGCATTGAATACCCATGATAAAGGATATGCTACTTAATAAGCAAATTCGCTCTAAAAGTGTTCTTACAAGAAATGACAATATCACAATATCGTTTCTGGAATCTTTTTATCAAGTTTTTCTTTTATTTTTTGCAAATAATTTTTTTTTGTTTCCTATTAGTTGACTCAGTCAAATCTGAGGCTTGAGTAGAAAATCTCTCATAAAACCTTTTTATGCTATGATTTTGAATTCAATTATGTTCTTTTTCTTAAGCTCATATGTTCCACATTTATATTATGTATAAATTTTCTTGTACACATGAAGAAATAAATGAGAAAAACTATCAATAACGCAACGAATGATTTTGTTTCCAATTAGTTGTCAACAGCTGCATTCTAAGGGTCGCTTGAGAACAACATATAAAAAATAATAATAAAAAGCAGATATTTTGAGAAACACTTTTTTAATTTAAGCAATATTATTTAATTTTTAAAATTTTTTTTTATAAAACTAAAGCATTTTTGAACAAAAAAGATCCAATGTTTTTTATCCTATTCCCTATAGTTTTTGAGACATTTCGTTTCAAAAAATGTATAAAAAGGTAAAAAATCAATTGTACATAATATTATAAAAAAATGTCTGGTATCATTGTTGCTCAAACAACAATGTTTAGGCACATTATTTTCTAACAATATTTATCAACAATGTTTATTCAACATATAAAAACATGCCTCAAACACAAGTTTTGAAAATTTAGTTTAAAAAAAAGTTTTCATTATTATTTAGACGCTTAAGTCCAAATTGGTTTTCATATTTTATCACGTTCGGTTTTTGAAAAAAAAAAATGGGGTCAAATGTGCCCAAAAAAGAAACTGATGTTTATATTTTTTCAGCACCTTGGGAGCATTTCTGAGTACGGAAAAATAAAGCAATTCAATTTTTCTTTCATATTCAATTTTTTTTTGTCTTGCAGATTTTATTGCTCTTAGAATTATGACTACACGTATAGTCAGTATCAGTGCTACTTTTGTTTTGTTTGTTTGTTTTGTATTAAGCACAATATCAAATAATGTTACTGTATTTTGGTGCTTAACTTTTTGCAGTAAGAAATGCTCCAAAGCAATTGATATCATTAGTGCAAAATATGTGCTTTTTGCCCCCAATTGTGTACTGTACATATCATCGCACATATCAGTCAATTTGTTATAAGAAGCTTTAAACCAGCATTTTTACAAAAATGGAATTTCACAAGAAATTTTTTAACATATGATTCTTGACTGTATGTTCCTGAAAGTTCAGTCTACTAGCAAGCGCAATTTTTTTTTTTTATTTTTTTTGTGGGAAAAAGCAACTTTCTATGAGAAAAAACTTAAACTTCTGCATTTGTCAGAATATTTTCGGTGGCACCAAATTAAGCAGAATTCTTTTATATTATTAAATTCGAATGAAAAACTTTGTATATCGCATGTACTTGACTGTAGTATAAGTTTTTATGCACGCCTACCAGCTTTCACTAAATATAAATAAGAGACAGCGATTCACCTGTTTTGTTCTAATTGACAAAAAAACCAAATCAAAAATAAGATATTGAATTTTTTGTAAATTTCAATGAGGCAGTGAAATTGCAGTGTTTTGTTCTTAGCACGCACCTGTACAAAAACAAACAATAACAGCGCTAACCTGAGATTATTTACTGTGCAACTGTATGACCACGGTAAATTATTGATCGTATGTGTGTGCATTTCCATAGAGCACACCGCAATGGGCACTCAGTTGTATAATAAGTAATCAATGTATGTATAAGCACTTACTGTGGCCAACTCTATTGAATATACTAGATTTTTCCTTGCAATTTGGTTTCGCAAGAGAATAATGCTTAATTTGGTGCAATTTAAGTTTGCCTAGCATATCCAGAAGTTGCTAAATTTTTAGGTTGTTTGCATAAAATGCATTTTTTTTTTATGTGAAATTTTCTAAAATGTATCATAAACCGTTTGGGAGATAAGGGACAATTTTCCGTTAAGTTTTTTTTCGAATTGGTTTGTGCGAAATGCCTAGAGTAATTGCATTTGTGTCAGCAATTCTTTACTTATTTTTTCTCTCATTTGAAAGCAGTGCTAACTCAAAGTTAATTGGATACTCATAGTCGTTGACAAAATCGAAATTTAATTTATTTATGAAACAAAATACACACATAACATCAATAGGGTACTTCACCATTTGCTGCAGTGCGCTTTGATTGCGGAACAGTTCAATCAAAAATGTGATGTTGATGACTTAACGTTCCACTCAAAAGTTAAGTGAATCAGACGGTGTTAATTTGTTTCGGTTTAAAAATACATTAATTTAATAGAGCATTTAAAATGTACCATAATTAATTCATTTAATGCTTTATGAATTTAATAAAAAAACGGTACAGAAAATAGATTTTCCCACAAAAAAAGAGTACGCTGAAGAAAACGTAATCACCCAACTGACAGCAGCAATGGCTGACACCCTGTTTACTGCAAATAGCTAGCAGTACCAAAACAATATAACAACTTCATTAATTATTAACAAAAACAAAATCATGCTGGTTCGGATGCAAGCTGTAGCATCCGTTTTAAACAGAGTTACCAGAGAGCTACGACAACAATAATATGGTGAAGGAAGGAAAGGAGGCACGGGGCTTATGCACACACACACACATAGATAACAAATTTCAATGCAACACAAAGGTACGCAAGTTTTGTGAGGGGATTAAACAACCGAAAGAAGAGGTATAAAAAGTAGGAATCAACGCGCTTGCTATTATGTATCTGCAAGATACAAATGCGAATAGCAAAACCCAATCGACAAAAGTTGTAATCTCACAAATTGCACTCATTAGAAAACGTTTTGTGCAATTGCGAGTAGAAATCCAGCAGCAGCATCAGCGTTAGGTAAACTCATGTGGGAGTCACAACACAACAGCAACAACAACTTAAATTACAGCAACAACAACATGTCATATGAAGATTGAGAAAAAATACGAAAAAATAAAATTACAGCTACGATAGGATTTTATTGATTTAAATGTCAAAAACACTTCAATGTGAATTGAATACAAATACAAAATAAATAAAGAGAAAAATGCGAAAGATACAAGGAATGCGAAAGATACGCGCACAGCTGTTGCATTAATTTTGCAGATACTTTTGTTTCTAATGATAAGCGAAGAAGTTGTTGTATTTTTTTTTTTGCTTTTTACTTTTGTGTTGTCAACAAATATTGCACGCCCACAATCGCGCACGCTTTTTTTCGTATTTATTAATAAGAAAAAAAAAAACAATCACAACAACAATGACGAAGGCTTCTTTTGTTATTGTTTCGTCAAAGACTCTTGGAATGTATCTATGAGATATTTAGTACGTTGTCACGTCGCTTTACTTTCACTGAAACCGTAAATTTACAACCATTTCGTTTGAAAGTCAAAAATCAACTGAACTAAACGAAGTTGGCCCGACAACCGTAATCGTGTTTTTGTACTTCGAAGTATCTGCATGACGACGACGCACGACCTACCCCGACAATGCGAAAAACTCTTTTGCTCTTGCCGCGCCGCGCCGCGCACACACCCGTCTTCATTTGGGGCAGAGTTGCCAGCCGGTGCACTCGGTGTGAGCGACAGTGTGAAGTTTGAAAGGGCAGCAAAAAATTAATTGCATTTTGCAGTAAATTAAAATTTGACATTTTCATTTACCAAACTCTTTCGGAATTTCGCCGAAGTCGGTTTCGTTGAAAGACGATCACTAGTGCGCCGATGATGATGACAACACTCTTCTCAATGACAACGCAGCTCTTAGCACGAGGATAATGATTACAATAATGATGATGTTGATGATGATGATGATGATGATGACGATGATGTGTGCAGGACAACAACGATGATGTTCATGTTATTGTTGACAGCACAACTCCCTGCGGAGGATTCACTGAGTATTTAGAGTGTAATCAACATTTTGTTGTTTTGCATGATGTTTTTGCGTTAGCATACATATGGTTTGTGTGACAGAGGCTCCCAGTGGAAAATGTTGCAACTCTTCATATGATTTGACAGTTTATTTTGAAATAAAAAACTCTTTTCACAAAAGGCTAATTGGAAAAAACCCTTTACTTTCTCAGTTTGAGTTGGGAGTCTGATTGTTTTTTCATAAAAAGCTCATTGGAAACATTTTTTACAATCTTCTGACTGTTTGTTGGAAGTTTGATAGTCGATCCATACAACTTCATTTTAAACTCAAAGAATTTGCTGGAGTAAGCTAGCACCAATAACTAAAAAATGCGAAAGCTTATTTTATGCAAAAACGCTCAAATAAATGTATGGTCATATACACCCTGTTTGTTGAGGAGTACAAGAGCCACTTGAACTTCAACTCGAACCAGCTTCAAAATATAACTGGTCACGAGAAATGCTCCAAAATAGATCAAAGTGCAGTAGCTAAGGCTACTACCTCAATAACATTGAATTCAGCAAGATACTCTCATCAAAGAAATATTATTATTCTCAGATTACAGACGGCTACTCTTTCGCATAAGACTCTCTACAAATCCACAAACTTTTTGAAGAAATTCTAAGCGATCGGAATGAGTTCCATATACTATTTATGCCCAAAATAAATTCAAAACTATGCGTACCCATAACACTTCGAAGAAGTAGTCGGAAACTACAGTAGGCCTCAAACTATCGTGTCAAACAAAATATGTTTTGTAAAAAAGCAAAGGGTTTTTGATAAAATAAAGAGCGAGAGAGAGAGAGAGAGAGAGAGAGCTTCAATGACCCAGCGGCGAATAAATTGATCGCAGGAGCAATAGATTGTAGCACACTTTGATGGCAGTAAATCATACCACCCCATATACACACCTAATATACTTTTGCTAATGCATGGCCGTTTTATAGGCTGAACGACTTCCACTATCACCAACAGTAATCAGAGTGACGATGAGTTCATTCGATGAACACATTACGAGTACATGTACCCTGTAAGCTGACTAAAGGTAACCTGTCTGCGAGCTCGTACACATTGTAAGTTAGCAAGTGGCATTCTGTTTACAAGCTCGTATACTTTGTAAGTTAGCAAGAAGCAAGCTGTCTACGAGCTCGTATACTTCGTAAGTTAGCAAGTGGCAATCTGCTTAGGTGCTCGTGTACTTTGAAAGTTAGTAAGAAGCAATCTGCGTTCAACCTCGAATACATTTTAAGTTAGCAATTAGTAGCTCGTATACTTTTAAAGTTAGCAAATGGCAATCTGCTTATGAGCTTGTATACTTTGTCAGTTAGCAAGAAGCAACCAGCCTACGAGCTCGTATACTTTGTAAGTTAGCAAGAAGCAACCAGCCTACGAGCTCGTATACTTTGTAAGTTAGCAAGAAGCAACCAGCCTACGAGCTCGTATACTTCGTAAATTGGCGCGGAAGATGATTTGCTAACGCGACCGTATCTAACTGAAGGCAAACGTAAGCACATAATACTTTTAAGTAAAAAATATGCAGCCATGTTTAGAAACAAAATTTAAAACGAACTTTTCTTGAAATACAAAGTGTAAGTGTAATCGTATAAGAGATTGTAACGTAGTAGGCACCGTTCGCCGCTGGGTATTAGTCACATAAAGAGAATTTTCAAAATAATAAATAAAAAATGTTGTCAATTCTCTCATTAAATATTATCAAGTCTTTGTTGAAAGTCACAGAAAAGGTAATTTTCTGTGGATGAATGATATAAATTGGATTAATGCAGTTCAGTGAATAAAATTTCAATCTTCCAGAGACTGCCAGTTAAGTCACAAACAGATAGAAACCCCAAATCATAGTGTAACTTAGACAAAATTGGATATAATTTGATATAGCTTATATGAAGCTTGACAAAAACTCTGCTATCCGATGTTCAAGGGATGTCCTTTAGTACTGATATTTCTATTTAGAAAATCTGTCACAATTCGGGTACAACTTCTAGAAGCGAGTGCTATAAGCAATTTTGGCCGTTTGTTACTCTTTATACCACTCCAAAATCTCAAGTGTTCTCTCCTCTCTGGCCTCGGAAATGCTCTATCAGCTCTGGTTTTCGAGATATTGTAACCTAAAAGCGCAAAAAACACCGTTTTTGGCTATTTTTAAGTTTATGTAGAACCGTGAATTTTCTTTTTTCAAACCAGAGCTGATTGAGCATTTCCGAGGCCAGATTTGGATTCAGCGCATTAAAAACCTTCGGAAATATATAGTCTAGTTTTTGGGTCTAAATTTTGGTTAAATTTGGTCTACCTGTGTTATCCTTTAGCAAAAGAAGTGTTTTGTTAGAGCAGCAAATTCGATATAGGTTTTTGATACGAGAATTTTCAATACTTAACATTTTATCTCTTTCCTATCAGTTCATTATTTTTTCGAATAGTTTGATGTAAACATGATACTAATCCCTACACCTAGAACATTTATATAATAAATTTAATCCTCGATAAAAGCAAATCAGTATCATACCTTCATCTTGAAACAATTAACTTTCTTTCTCCTCAATAAAAATAAAAATGTTAATAATTGCCGGCATTAAAATGCCTCCATTTATTTAATAAAAGAAATTCCCTTTTTGTGAAAAAAAGATTTCCACAACCCTTTACACAACTTCTTGTTGCACGACATTCTAAGTGTTGCCTTAAGGCAGCACTTAAATTGTTTTTGATAAAAATTACCAAATTGGTTTAAGTCTTTCAACAGCGCTGCTACCCTTTTTCATTGGGGTTAATTTTTCGTTTTTTTTTTTTCTTATTCCGCTCCAAGTCCCACAGCAGCGTGGTCATGTCAGTCTGCTGTCAGCACATGCGTCGTCGTCCTGCTGCTGCTTCTTTCCTTTTACTGCTGCTGCTGCAGTACGATGAGTAAAGTGTTGTCGTGCATATAACGCGGCGGCAGTAACATTTATTTGTTTGTAGGTACTACAAAACTTCTAGTATGTTTCAATTAATTTACAAACACGAATGACATTGAACCACAACAACCATTACCATTACAACAACAATAACAATAGCAGTAACAACAACAATAACAATGTAAACATTCCATTGAGGACTCATTTAAAAACTGCGTAAAAAAAAAACACAGAGTAAAAACACAACCGATGCTTTTGCGGACAAAATACAACCCAACTCAGACCCATCATTAGAGTGGCAAAATATGGGCAATGGAATATGATGTTGGCCCAAGCAAATTGTAAATACAATGTAATCCCTAACATATGTCACAATGTGCCATAGGCAAATTTAAATAGAGTTTGTGGTTGTCGAGCATAAAGTTTATTTTAATTAAAATGAGTAAATTACTATAGTAGAGATTACATTTTTTACTACAAACTTGCAAACTCTTTAATATTACCATTTTTACTTTCAAACATTTTAATGTTTCACAAATAGTCTCCAATCAACAGTTGCTCCCTTATAGCAGATAAACATATCCAACAAATAATTATTATAATACCCTTGAGTCTATTTCTTGTGCATAGTTTAACTACATGAATTTTGAACTGCCGTAATCGATTTTGGTATCAGAAATGGGCAACTAAACGAACAAAGTCAATGAGACACAATAAAGGAGTTGAATGTGGAAAAACTGGCACAAGATTTAGAAATTCAATAGAAAATCAACCACAACATGGAAATGACCTCTTAACCCTTAAGTGCGTGGGGTCAGCCACCAATATGGAGACCAAGCTCCTTTTATGTAAAATCAGATGCTGACCACGAAATGGGCATTAATTTTCTTGGGAAAGCTCAAAAAGTGTGATTTTTGTAGTGTACCAAATATGGTACACGATGCATTAACCTTATATGTTTGAAATGAAAAACTCTTTTTTAGAAACTTTTTTTTATTAGAAATTAATGAAAAATGAATAATAATGATATATGGAAATGAATAATGGAAATTATCAATATTTAATTCACTGATGAGGGTCACTTTTAAAATTATTTGTAAACACAACGTTCGACCAATTTGACAGCTTACTGGGGACTGAAAGTGGACATTGGAGAACTAAAGAGACATTTATGTGAAAGCTGGTAATGCCTGCTACAAGCTAAAGCTAAAATTAACGCGCTGCAGGTTGTTTGGGTAGACTTGACTATGATTTTAGGCACGTACCATATATGGTACGCTATGCATTTAACGGTTAATCTATTAATCCCGAATTGGTAGGTAATGTACAACACGCTTTTCAGATAGGTAGAACTACGGTATCAGCCTTACGATCAGTTACATTCATTGTGACAGTACTACTAAGGGGCTGTTAATATATCACTTAACGCCACTAAAGGGGGACTTTCGGGAAATGTGGCCGTTTGTGACGGTTAAAAAGTAAAAAAAACAGCTTTATGTAATAAATAAGCAGCCCTTAATTCCAGGCACTTAAATCTTTAACTTATTTCAGAGTAATTCTATGAATGCTGCAAGACTTTCGACGGAGATGATCACATGCCAAAAAATGTTTCTCCTGGTACGGAAGAGCGCTTGTAGTCCAAGAGCCTGTAGGCTGTAGAAAAGTCGAGTGTATAAGATTACAGAATGGGATGCATGCTAAATGATAGAGCTCGACGAGCCTAAATAGAATATCTAGGGTTGCCTTGCCAAAGACTGTCCCGATGGCCGAAAATGCCCGAATTTTAGCCAATTTTGTTGTTCTAATTAAAACTGTAGTACATAACAGCTCGAAATGTATGCCAAATGATAGAACTCAAAGAGGTCTAAATATAATACATGGGATTGCATTGTTGAATCCTGTCCAAAACGTAAGTTTTCATCGGTTTTTTTGGGTCAATTTTCAGTAATGAAGATAACAGCTTAACATTTGTGCCAAATGATAGAGATCGAAGGGCCTAAATAGAAAATATAGGGTTGCCTTGTTTTCCCCAGATATTTGATACCATTTGAGAACTGCAGACGTTCGACGAGCATCGGACAGTGGAGAAGTTCCAGTTTTCTTCCACAATAGTCTGACTTTTTAATTTCCAATACTCAGACTTTTTTACTGTCTTCGTATGTTATTAAATCGCTCTAAGAAGTCCACCTTCGAAGTCATAATGATTTCAAAATAATATTTCCAGGAATTGAAAACAAAATGGGATCACATTTTGAATTCGAATATGATGTTGCACCCCAACTAAACATTGAAAACAAGCAACTACTCTCAGAGGCAAGCGGACGTTGCATTGTCTTCATGTGTCATAATATTGCTCAAAGGAGTCCGAAATCCATTTTGAATTTTATGTTTTCAAAATTATATTTCTACGAAGCAAAAACAAAGAGAGACTTCTATAACATGTTCAATACGAGAACTTTTGCAACTACTCTGAGGGGCAAGCTAGACAGTAGCATACCTTGGCCTAGGCAACTGCTTGGGGGCGTCAAAATGGTTCTCGTAATATCAAATTAAAATTTTGGAAGTGCTGTGGACCTTTTTTTTTCGTAAGTGGAAAAAATTGGAGAGAATGTACATTATAATTATAGCCATTTTGTTAAGTTTTTCGAGGACCATAAGTGAGGCCCTTTCTTTCTTTTGTTTAGTAACCAAAATTTAACATTCCGCGACTTTGTAGCCTGTTTTTAGTTTGTTCAGACAATTCAAATTTTTCACAAGCCCCGCGTTGATGTTATTTGCAATGTAAATTGACAAATTGTGAATGAGAGCGAGAGTTAAAGTTGAAAACTCCGTTGTTTCTCTTCCGTAAATATTCCATTGTATTGCTATGAGAAAGCCAAAAACAGATTAACTTTCAATTACGCGATTTGTTATGCTTGCATGCTTGTTTCCATGTGTGTAATTAATTTTTTTAGTAATTTTAATACTTCAATTTTTATATATATAACAGAAATATCGTAATAATTTTAATTGGAAATTGAGACCAAGCATCGAAGGAATAAGACGAAACAAATTTAATCAAAATTGATCCAGTAATTTTTGCTTGATGCGCGAACATCGAAAATGGCTATCATTTTATTTGTATAGATAACATAAGCCTGACGAAAGACAGTCAATAGAACAACTGTTGTCCTATCCTGACAAAAAGAAAGAGAATGAAATATCACAGTCAGCTGTTTTTCAAATGAGTTTAAAAGACTCGGCATAACGTCATGAAACTTTAAATTGAATGAATACCATGATGAAGGAGCTAGAATTTAGTAATGTGATTGAAGTAGTGAGATTATGGTATTTCATGAATCTCTTGCGTCAGTGCATATTAAAGCCACTTCAACATTACATGAGGTATCGCATGAATTAAATAATTGAGCCAAATCGAAGGTCGCTGATGATTTCATTTGGCAATGAATGACACTAGTATGACTAGCCTTAGTCCTATTAATTCACCAATAATTCAAGTGTAGTTTTTTTCGAATTGGAAAATATATTCTGCCAGCCAAGAAAAGTTTTTGGTTTATGCGAAATCAGCCATTTCGATTGAATTGCTTAGTAGGTCAGGTTTTCTGTTCAAGAAAATCATGGGATTTTTCTAAAACGACAAACTTAAAGGACTTTCTTCAATCTGACTTGATAGACAGAAACCGGCTGCGAGTTTTGAATCGGTGTCCGGAAATTCTTCAGGGACAGCAGATTTTTATAACTGAATAGTTGTCATGAGTGATCACTTCCCCTTAGTATTAAAAGTTGCTCTGAAAATATATATTGAATTTGACACACCCTAAAGCTACCCTAACTCAATATAATATTTAAAATTCAAAAATCTTTTGAAATGAATGCAATTTTTTCTGAAACCTCGTCACCATCACCGTATTTCGCAAGTTTGTGCAGTATCGCATAGAACGTCCTCTGGCATAAAATGCGAGAAGTAGTGCTTTCAAATGCAAATTTTGCGGTTTGTTTTTTTTTTTTTTGTTGTTTTGTTTGCTTACTTTATGTCTTTGTTGTTCTATTCTTTTTTTTTTTTATTGTGTACGTATTTATTTTGTATTGTATTTGTACTTGTTTACGTTCTTTACTTACAATTTCTTCCAAGTTGTTCGACGGTTCCTTCATACCATGACGTAAATATCTGCAAACAATAAAAATAAAAAAAAAATAAATAAATTTAAATTCTCCTCTTTTTTTTTTTTGTATTTTTTATTTATCCAGCTTTCATGGTGTCTGATAACAATTGTGTATGTTCTGTAATTTCAGTTACCGTATGGTTTTATTTTTATTTCGGGGAGTTATCAACAATTTAATTCGAGAGCATAAAAAATTTGAAATTTGCTTAGAAATGAGTTTTTGTTCGAAATAAAAATGAATATTATCACAACTGTTTCATATGGATACAGTAGTTTTTTTTTTGCATTTTTGCATTTACTCGTTTGCTATAAAATGTTATTTTATCAAATGAAAAAGGAAAAAACTTGGGATTTGCTCATGTCAACCAAAAAAAGTGAGATTAAAAGTAATGAAAATAAAACAGAAAAAAACCCCTTTGGAACTTGAGATGACGTGCATCTAAAATTTTAAGTTAAAATCAAACGAATCGTTATTTTTTAGTTAAACTCTTAAAGTCTTATTCATAATATATTTAAATAGTTTTTACGGGACATATCTTTCAATAATAAGAGCTCTTAGAAATCATTATAAATTGTTATGAAAGAAGCTGCTATCGTAGCAGGTACTTCAAATCTGTGTCACCTTAGCTTCTTGTACCCACTTACATATATTAAATTCACTAGAATAAGATTTCTAAACTTAACTTACAATATAAGATTTTGCTTCTATAGGCAGCACTATCCCCACTTCATCATTTTCCTCCGTTTTTTTTTTCGGATTGTGCTTGTGATATTTTGCTGCACAATCATTTTTTGGAAAATTCACTGGTATAAATGCGCCATTTTTTTAAATAGCGCACTTATCATTATGTATCTTAGCCATGCCTACTTTTCTTATCACGCCCACTTTTTGCAAGATGCTTATACTTGTACAAAGATTTCTTAACATAACTTTGGGAAATTTTTCAAACACTTAACTTAAGGTTATTGCTTCAATGGGAGGTGATTTTAGTCCAAGCAGTTTTATAGCAGTTTTATAGCAGTTTTATAGCTTTATACAAAGCAACCCTCATACTTTTTGTCAGTTAGTTTTTCAAAAAAAGGTATGAAAAAAGTTGAGTCCCGATGTGTCACACCTCTTCATCATTTCAACTACGAAATATACTTCATTACTCCAGCGCTTTTCAAACCAACATAGTTAGAGTTATTGCTAGCATAAGGCCCTAATTGCTAGAGAAATGACTATAAGTTGGGCCTTCCCCATAATGCTTTACGTTTAAAGTAGTTACGGCGGTCTTATGCCTGAGATCAATTTCATTTTATTTGGAAAAGTTTTTCAAAACCTTTTAAAAAAATTATAAAAGTAATTCAATTCGTACCGTACACATTCGTCGATCGGGGCGAATATGCAGTTTGCCGCCCCTACCAAAAAAATTTTCTATGTGAAAAATATATATTTACTAAAAGTCATCAGTTTTCGCATTCCAAAAACCATAGCAAAATGTGGTATTATTCATTTTACAAAACCAGCATCATTTTGCCGCCCCCAAGCTGTTGCGCCTTGGCCAGTTGCCTGCTATGTACGCTACTGGAGGTAACAAAATAGGAGAAGACAAATTTTACAGGAGAAAATCTCACACAATATTTTACTGTAAACGACACGAAATGATTTCTGGTTCCTAGAGAAAAGCCTTTAAAGTTAAGGGCGATTCACTTAGAGGTACAATTAAAAAAAGAATTTAAAAAAACGTCAATTTTACTGGATAGTTTTAATTAACATACAAAAGAACCAACCTTTAACCTTTAGACGGCCGGGATTTGAAAGCTAACATTGGCCTTGTAAAGTGCCCACGTTTGTATCTGGTATCAAATATATACAATGATATATCGGCTCTCCAGTCCGGTAAGGGATTGGAAACATTTTGAAGTATTAAATTTTATGAAATTGCTGAAATTCGGTGAAAATGTGACTCTAGGGGTTTTTGGAGTCGCTGATTACGACTTCAGGATCAGTTTTGATCAATTTGCACATCCCTACCCCCCACTCTAGCTCTTTCGCTACTAAAGACTTTGTTTTTTGGCACTTCCGAAGTAGGGGGTAGGGTGGAATGCATTTATCAAATTTGACCACAGATTCGTGTTCAGCAATCCCAAAAACACCCTGGATCTTATTTATGACAAAAAATTATTGATTTTCCTCCAAAGCCGATATATCGGCTTTCCGGTCCTCTAAAGGTTAATTTTTTTTTTTAAATTATCTTTCATTCTGAAGCTCTAAGTTTCGATGATGCGTTCGAGCATTTCGAGTGGCGCTTGGCGCGAGTAATGTTGGCTTCGAATTCCTCAATCGTAGCCATATTATTCATGAAGGTTTTGAACTTTATGTAGCCCCAAATGCAAAAGTTTTGAGGTGTAATATGCGACGTCTTGTTGGAACCAAATGTCTTCCGTTAAAAACATCAATATCATGGGTCGTAAACAGCTGCTATCTATAGCTACGTTCCGTTAGGCCTCTTTTTGAAGAAATATGGACCGATAATAAACCAGCTCATAAACCACACCAAACAATTTTTTTAACTGGATGTAATGGCAGCTCATGAGCTACTTTGGGTTCCTATTCAGCTCGATATGGCACTTTTCTTATTTACGTAGTTATCAATTAAGCTAGAAATCAGCCTCATTGCTGCACAAGAATTTTGATCGAAAACTGTGGATCTTCTGCTTCAAACTCTTCAAGAGCCAAAAGACTAAAACCGTGATGTTTTTGAAGGTTGGTCATTCTTACAGGAGCTGAATTTTGTCTATTTTTAAATCAAGGTTTTTACGTAAGATATGCAAAGATTCTGCATACGACAAGCGAAGATGTTGAGATCGGCGCGGAATCGATTCATGCAAATTCTCCCACACCAAACTTAAAATTTTCCTATTTTATGAATTAATTTTTTTTAATATTGCTGACAAAAGATCATAAGCTCTTTCCAAAAAAAAAGTTTGAGATTTTTCCATTTGAGGGAAATATATATCTTCTTTTTTTTTTTGAGATGGCCAGGAATCGTTTCTTTCATTTTCGCAACCTTAACTCTCAGCTACCGCGGCTATATATCCTTCACGACGTGCTGGATGGGATCTCTTTAGTTGCGTATAATCCCACAATGAAAACTGGATTTCAAAATTTTCAATGGTATAACAAATTATGCGTTTGGCAGGCTGATTATATGGACTTTAAGTTGCTCTAAGCATACGAAGCACATTTCTCCTAGAACGCTGATTTCTGTAATACAGCTGAATAATTTCTAGACGCTTTGCTAAGCTAAGTCTTTCCATAATGAAATGTCAAACAGTACTGAACAAAAATACCATGACAGTTTGACACGATTCCCATATTATTTATATAAAATTTATTACCTGAAAATGATTTGTAACGCTTTGGTGCAAAATATACTGCAACGATTTTAATAATATCTTTTTGAGAACAACAAATTTGTACCACAGAAGGTTATTGCATACTTAATTTGTTTATTTTTAAAGTAAAATATCTTTTTTTTTAAGATTAAGTTTTTGCAAAAACCACACACAAAAATTGTGGTTAGATTTTTCGTTGCTTATGCTTAACTACCTAGTCTATCATAAAATCCCTACTGAAAAAAAATACCTCTTAATAAATCACCCATTATAACATGCTATACGAGTACTTACTTACTTACTTAGATGGCCATAACAACCCGTTGTCAGGTTACGGCCGACCTAAGCCGATATATCGATATACGAGTACTTCATTAGAAAAGTTCATGCGAAAGAAAACTTTTGTTTTAAGTTTGAAAACAGACTGAAATTTTAATTTGTGGTAAATTTTATAAAAAATTATTATTTTGCTTAAAAAGAAGAAAACCTCAGATTTTTGTAATCCATGCGGAACTTTAGTTCTCCGAGGATGTGTATCAAGGCTACTGATGATTTCTCAAAAACTGTCAGGATCAGAGTTTTTGTTTTTGTAGTTTACCTATACCTGGTTTAATATCCTCATAGAATCACAAGCACACACAGCTGCAAAAATCAGCCACATGTTACTTAAAGTCCTTACCACAAGCATATCTACTGTTAAATGTCCTTTTGAACCACTTACTTATATTAAACAATATTTTAAGGAACACAAAAGATTGTGTGCTTTTGAAAAGGAAGTTGCGGCAATAAAAGAAACATCTTTTATAACTTCATTTTACAGTGGTTTTTTATTTTTTTTTCGTTTTAAAGAAGCAATAAATGTGAAAATAAATGGGGACAAAAATATATCGTAACCAACTTGCTCAGCTCAAAATGTTTTTAGGATGATGTCCTTTATTTACGAATTATAGAATAGCTTATTTAACAGTTTGTAAGCTAATAAAACCACATAAAAGAAAGGTTTATGACCCAATAAAAACATATATACCAAAGAACATATCTACTGACATGCATACGTATAAGAACCATGTCAGCGGTATTCACTTTCCTTTTGAGGTTATTCAGATAAAAACAAAAATCTTATGATTCTTTTGAATGCCAAGCTATACAGAAAAAATTCTAAAGGAAATGGAACAAATTCAGATGTGTGCAGCAAAAAAAAAAAAAAAAAAAAAAAAAAAAATGAGGGTTAGGTGAAAAATTGCTGCTAATTTTATGTGAAATTGTGCAATTTGAAAGGAGGGGTGGTGAAAAAAACACAGTTTTTTTGTTGCTGCAATAAATCTTTACTAATGTACATTTATTATTTTTAAATTGAAATTTTATTGCATTTTTATCTAAAGCCAACAATTTCGTATAATTTATATATGAAACAGTATATAATTTCTAACTTCTGACCACCACTTATCCAAACATCTAAATTATTTTATTTTAACCTTTTAGCCTTGTTGTTGTTATTGTTGTTTTCGTATATCAGAAAGGTCAGCCAGCTGGCTGGTTATAATAAAAAATAAAATAAAAAAAAAACAACAACAAAATGTAAACAGAAACAAAAGTCATAAAAATAATGGCAGGACATTCCAAAAACATTTTTTATTTTTTCGGCCTTATCGTTAGATATATGAGTACATGTGTATGTCCAAGTACATGAGCTAAAGGATGAATCCTTGTTGTTTTTGTTATGTTAGGTCATAACGGCGTAACACGTCTTTTCATTTTATTCAATTTAAGATTTTGTATTTTTTTGCATCAAATTTTAACCAACTACCAACAACGGTAGCACCATCACCAGCACCACGTTCGGCGAGGGGAATGATTCACTGTTTTTTTGTTTTGTTGCCCTTTGGTAGTAGAGCTTATTTAATGCCCAACTTTATGGTGCCTTAAATCTCTCTGGGGGATTATGTTGGGAAACTGAGGTGCGTTACTAAAGCCATTACCAAGTGTCATTATACCCGTACCTTGGACATACGCTCACTTTGTAGTATGGAGTCGGCGGTGGCAGCAATAGCAACAGCAACTTGTTGAGAACTTTCCGACAAAAAAAAGTTCTATTTACTACGTGCACAACAGCAGCGGTGCGGAGTGAATGTGAAATATCAAGAGTTGGATTTGTGAAAAGTAGTTACTTTTTTTTTGCGTTTGGAATTAAAAAAGTTGATAGACATTTCCTCAAACATTACCTGGCTAAGATAATGCATAATAATGAAGGTTCAACTTATGTCCTAAGTGTTATAGCTTCTTTGGGCATTTTCAGAGACTTAAGGCAGTCTTTTTATCTTAAGCATTTTGTAATGAAATTAATTTTTTTTTGTGGAAGGAATAACACTGGCCGACAAAATTTAACCAGTATTCAGACCCAGAAACCTGCCTATATCTTGAATTATACAGGCCGATAACATCTCAGACTCAGAAACCAGACTATAAATTTCCGAAGGTTTCTGATGCTTTGAATCGAAATCTGGCCTCGGAAATGCTCTATCTAAAAACCGACTCACTTAGACCAAATGTTGATATATTGTGATACCACAGGGTAATGAACTATAATCTTTCATTGGAGTAACCAGATGTTTGAATAAAACTAAGTAGCTGAGTAAGTACTAACAAGTTCAAGGTCATCCAGGTCATCCAGGTCATCAAACAAAGACGAACCAAGTGTTTTCTGTCATTTTCTAGCAAGTGCAGGGCACGAACAAAGAAAATTTTTATTGTGCTTCTACATAATTCAAAAACTGAGCATCAAATCTCTCAGCATGTCTGCAGCAGCAACTTGCAGGCGACTTGCCTTCCTTTCTCTTCCAGATGAGGTGAATGTTAAATTGCTGTGTCATCTCATTAAGAGATGAGCGACATTCCTGCGCCACTAGTGAGTTTAGGAATACTGATTCCAGAGATTCAATACCAGCCAGACAATCTGAGTAAATGCTTATATCACTTTTCGATACAACAATTATTCTCAACCAAGATTTGACCTTTTATAAAGCTATAACCTCTGACTGAAAACGCTAGATAGTCCTAACTTCAGTTCTTTAAAGTAAATACCATAACCCACTTGGCTATTTATCTTGAAGTCATCCGTGTAGAAATTATCTCTCATTCTCTCCAGGAGACCTCCTTTCCAGTCATCACTAGATGATGTATGATGTAATCCCTCGTGAATAAGGCCATAAGACGATGCGATAGTCTGGTAGCCTTGCAGCAATTCTTAACTTCAGTTCTTTGGAGTACATACCCACTTGGCTATTTAGCTTGAACCCATCCGTATAGAAATTAATATGGTCCCTTTTCCCCAGAAGACCTCCTTTCTAGTCATCACTAAATGAGCGATGATTTGGTCCCTCGTGAATAAGGTTACTGTAACAGCATTAAGTTCAAGTTGGACTAAAACCTTCCTTCCTTCAATCTATGAAGGAAAATTCAATGTCCTATTCTTCCTTTAGACCAGCAAAAACTCTCACTGAGTTTAATGACTGAACAAGCTGGCATCGGTTTTTTTAATAGGTCAAAGGGAACCAGATGAAAGAGGACCTCTAAGGTGTCAGTCGGTGTAGTCTTAAGAGCACCATTGATGCATATGGAAGCGGTTCTTTGTATCTTGTGCAATTGTTTGTAGTAGGTGGCCGTGTCTAACACAGGTCACCACACAAAAATGCCTTATAACAGAAATGATCGAATGACTTTCAGTGAATAAAACGAGGTGATAGTCCCCATCTTCCACCTAAAGCAGAGTATAGCAGAGGCTTTTTTAGCTCTCTCTTCAACATTAATTTTCCAATTTAGTTTCCCATCCAATACCAGACCAAGATAACTTGCACTGTTATGACAAGTCTAATGCCTTTTTGGGAAGGTAGTTCAATAATTGAATGTTTGTAACTCTTATTAAATAGAGTTCATTCCGTTTAATAAAAATTTATACCGAAACCGGGCTCTCCTGCTCATAAGCTTGGTTTGTTTAAGACATCCTGAAGAGCTTCATACAGTCCCAAGTAGCATTTTTTGCAGAGAAAGCTTTTAATGCGCACTTACAGCGCTTTTACAGCTGTATACACCTAAAACATCTACAGAGGTGCTATTAATGCGCATTAAAAATTTCCTCTGCCAAAAATGCTAATTGGGGTGTGTTTGGGAATTTGATGCACGCAATCAGTGCTACAACATCCGCATAGGCAATAGCTCTACAGCCATGGCATTTCAGTGACATAAGTAAGTATCTAATCTATGGTCAAATTACACAATAGAAGAGAAAGCACTCCTCCAACTTGCGGCGTTCCTCTGCAAACAAACCGATTTGCTTTGGAGTTATGAAGGTTCGAAGAAATGGTTCTGTTTGTCAGTAGTTTGAAAAGCAACAGATTAACTGTGAAACTATTTATGACCGACTTCTAATGTTCTGAGATAATCATTTCTAGGTCAAATAGCTAAGATTTTTTTTTTAAAAAAGATGATGATATCAAGCGGTATTTATTGCAAAAATAAGTGAAAGGAACTAAATGACTTTACTTAGTCTAAAGTCCTATTCCGACTAGTTTTGCATCGTTGCTCTTTGAAATCATCTTTTGTTAGTTTTTCATAACAGCAGCTTGGAATCCGGTAGGTGGCATGCCAATATCTTGCTCATCCTGAAGAATTTGTATACTTAGTAATTCTCTGCCTGGCAAGTTCTTCAACTTTGCAATGACGATCAATTCCAATATGACCAAGCAGCCAGATATGCTAAAAGTAAACATACTGCGCCATCTCAGTAAGAGACATTTTAAAGCTTAGGAAGACTGCTCTTAAACATTTTATATTTAGCAGCCTAACTCTCCGTCAACAGCTTCTTCGAAGTGAACTTATTAGGGCTGGGATAGGTTATGAAAGATATGCGTCCAATGAAAGTCCAGCCTGCTTAATCAAAAGGGGACAACAGTGTGCCATTAATGGAAGACGAAATTTCTACGGACTATACTATTAACCCAACAAGGCTTTGATCAGAAACTGCGTGGAAAGAAACTTCGACACCCACAGGAATACAGTAAACATCAGAGCGAAGCAGAAAGTACATTTCACGTTGTGTAGAGAGGGTAGATTATCTAACAGGACACTGTAATATATTCAAGGTATACCTATCTGATGAGGATGCCTGGAGATTCTACATAAATAAAATTGAATCACCAGAACAGATAGATAATAAATGACTTGTAATAAGCAGACAAATGACGTCCCAACTTAGAAAAGCAGCTAAGAGGTCGTTCAAAATTTTGGAACATAAAGTTCCGTAAAATATTTCACTTTATCCTAGAATTGAATGCGCTGCACAGTTAATCCTTCGATATAGCATTGCCATGAGTACATAAAAAAACACCTGCATTATGCGGCTTATCTTCATTGTTGTTATCAATACCTTAGCATTCAATTGAAGAAAGTCTTCCAAGTAAATGATATGAAATCTGACACAATCGGCTAAGTTCAGAAACTAAATTCCGTAGAAACAAAAATCCAAAACTAACAGCTCAGCGCAGAAAACACCTAAAATTATCATTGTAGTAATAATTGGGCATAATCTTTCCATTTAAAAATTACTACCATTTAAGTAAAGCTTCAGGAAATATCTTTATTTCAAAAGGGGCGGCGGCTTAGAAATCATTTTGGGCAATAACGGACTTCCTAATGCTTAAGTGTCTGAAGAATAACGTTTCGTTTTTCAATTGATTAATTGATATTTTATTTATAATTTTCGTTGTCATTGATGTAAGTAATTTAAGCAAAACAAAAAGAAGCGATGATTTCTTGACAGAATACATAAGTAGCAACTAAGAAATCTCCATAAAATGGGCGGAGTTCTTTAGGCAACGAAAGTGTTGTGGGTTTTTTTTTATTTTTTTATTAAAATAATTATATTTTATAAAATTTTTTTTTCATTTTCAAAATCAAAAAAATTATAGTATGAATCAATCAATTTGCTTTACAAACTTTTGATTGAATTTCAATTGATCTTTTGTATCTTCTACACAGCTTTGAAATATAACCCCTAAGCAGGTTTATCAAATTAATAACTACCTGTAGTTCAGTTTTTTCTCGTATTTCCCAACATACTGTCAGGCTTTGGCTGTAGCTAATAGATCAAGCATAACGGTTTGGACATAACAGCGCGCTACCTTGCAGTTGTTAACTCATAGTAATGCGGTCTTTTTTTACTAAATTACCTATTTAAGTTATAATTACATACATATGTATGTACGTGTGTATGTTTGTATGTATGTATGTATTGAATTTCCTGTCAACTTGTACTGCATGGATGGATGGTCAGATGGATTGTCGGCTGGGCTGGATGTATGAACTAAATTCATGTGTAGAGTTGCAATTATAACAAATAACATTTAATTAGAGCAACTTAAGTTACTTGGCCTACCAATCATATATTGCTATTAGGGTTGCCAACTCGATAAGACAGCAATTAGAGTTTGTTTCAATATTTTATTTTTATTTTTGACGCATGTTTAATCTTAGAAAAACTATTGCTTTTACTTTTTACCAACATAGTATTCATGAGTGCCTGTGTTTTTGATAACGTTTCTAATTTAAATTTTTATAAAATTTCGTCAGTCCCCTGTTACAGATTCTAATAAGTAGCATGGCAATGTAATTTATTTAATCTTTTTATTTTTGGAAATAATGCACATATTTTATTTATTCTATACATTCTGACTAATTTCATATGTGCGTCAGTCCCCTGGATGATATTTAAATTTAGATTTATGTCAAAATTTGTTAATTTTTTTTGAAGAAATGCCCACTTATAGCATTATGTCGCCTTTATAACGACTATTTAAAATAGTTAAATTTGTTAAAAAATTTGTCAGTCCCCTGTTACACATAAATTGTAATAAGTAGCATGGCAATGTGCATTCTTATAATAATTACAGTTTTTTTTTGTAAGAAATATGCATTTATTATAATTTTTCTATAAATTTTGACAAATTTCATATGAGCGTCAGTCCCCTGGATGATATTTAACTGTTATTTATATCATCTATTGTTCTAAGTTTTTGCACAAATTTCCGCTTACAGCATTTTGTTGCCATTGTAACGTAAATTTAAAATAAACTTGTAATATATACAAGTTTAATACAAGTTCAACATTCCCTTGTTACACAAAGTAATACGTAGCATGACAATATGCATTCTAAACGTTGTTTTCAAATTGATACCATAAAAATGTGTCAAACTGATGTTCTAAAATTTGTCTTCCAGTTTTCTGGCATGACTTTAAAACTAACTTCTTCAGCAATTTTTAATGTTTTTAAAGCATTTTAACGTTAACTCTTTGCTTAATTCCCAATTGCTTGGTGGTCAGTCCTTTGAAAAGCTATTTTATTTTCTTGTTTGCTGTCAGTTTCTCATTCATTGTCTATTACTTTACTTAAAAGTTATTGTGTCTACTGAGAATGTGAACTTAGGTACATACATTTTGTTGATAAAAAACTTTTTGCAAAACTGTTTGTTCCTGTACATACAAAATTTCCCGATCAAAAAACTGAAAAAAAAAAATGGTACCATCGTATGTGCTTGGAAAAGTATCATTACTCCTCTGTTGTGCAGTACATCTCATTTTTAGAGCATTTGCTCAAAAGCCATGATCCTGCCAAAAAGGAAACATAAAAAGAGTTAAAAAGTTGAGGATGTACTGATTTGACAACGTTCTCATAAGC
Source organism: Tricholauxania praeusta (assembly GCA_949775025.1). Taxonomy (NCBI): domain Eukaryota; kingdom Metazoa; phylum Arthropoda; class Insecta; order Diptera; family Lauxaniidae; genus Tricholauxania; species Tricholauxania praeusta. The sequence goes on along the minus strand of OX459031.1, from coordinate 15,055,195 downwards.
GCTGTATTTCCTAGAGAAAGGCTGATAACTCTTTTAATTTCAAATTAAATCGAGCAACAATCTTCCAACTATTTTTGTGGCATTAACATTATCAAAAATAAGTTTACCAAACTTCTTGAAACAACTGTATGACTCTTTGTTCACAAAACAACAAAATTAATGCAAAAGAGGTAACAGAGTTAATCAGTCAAAAGCTGGCAATAAAATGAAAGAAAAGCTGATGACCAGCTGCGAAGCGATAGTACTTATATAAAGATATCAAAAAAGGCAGCCAAACAGTCAAATCTTATCGAACAGCAAGATACATTGGAGTAATGCTTGATAACAGGTAGTTAAACTTGAAGCAAATATATGAAAGGCATTAGATGAAAGCTCAAGTTGAACTGGTTGGGAGTTGAATTTGGTGTAGAACATTAGCAACAAAGTAATCAGGAAAGAAAATGAAAATGAAATCCAGGGTAAGTGCATTCCGAACAATAAGTGAATTAAGAATACTATCAAAATATAGCAGCTACAGAAACTCGGAACGAAGTTAGGGAAAATGATATTTTATGTGCCTTATAAAAAAGCTCAATTTATCTAGAAGCAATTGGTTAAAACGGTCAGGGGAAGGAATTCTTTGAAAAGTCTTTTGTTGCATGTTCGACATAAGAGGAGAAAGAGGAGTATTTGCTCTATAGTTTCATCATTTCCCATAGAAAGTCTATACTTATTGTTAGTTTAGTTCAGAGCGCCTATTTTATTGAGATAATACTTGACCGGATAGAATTTCTTTCAGATTTCGCAAATTTTCTTTGCTAAGAAAGAAAATATACTCATCTTTTTTGGAACGACTGATATTAGGTCAAGACTTTTATTCTAGTGAGAGATGGTTTGTCATCTCAATTGATATAAAAATATAGTTTAAAGTGGGGACATCATAATGGAATTAGGCGTCGTCCATATAAGACAACCGCAAAAATTCTGGAATTTCAACCCCCTCCCTTATGAATTTCTACTTTTGTTCGATTTCGTTATCTCCCCCATAAAAACGTTCGCAAGGGATTCTGCTACCCCCCCCCCCCCCTCTTTTCCATTGTTTTTAGTCTTTATTCGTTTCTTATAAAACAAAAAAAAAAAAAAAACAGATATAAAAATGGAATTCCGAAAATGCCTCGATACTCCTCCCTTTGCTGCGAACGTCTCTTATGAACGACCTCTTATTATACCAACAATTATAGCATCACATGCGTTTTAATCATCCTTCTGTGTGCCTCTTATCAGGTACTGTATGACTTAGGGAAAAAAAACAGTTTAAAAACGGCTCACTTTGTGCGAGCTGATTGTCAGAGATAATTTGGGAAAGACTTTCCTAAGTGCGCTATCTTCAATGAGTTCAGCTTATGGCATAAAGTTAGGTTTAAAAGAATCTAAGACAATATCCAGGCAAAGCTAAGGGCACTAAGGTGGATCCATTGCTACCGAGTTTGAAATCATCTGAGAATTGCAATTTCTTGATCACAACACTAACTTAGCAAAAGTTCAAGGGCCGCAGTTGAATAGGCGCACATAACTCCTAAAATTTTAATGAAAATTTACCACAAAAAATGGAATAAGATGATTAATCGAAGTGGCTGGTATAAAAACTACATGTTTCAGTTACAATTTCTGGTTAAAACAAAATAACTTCAACTCAAGTTTTACAAATCATGCGCTACAATTTCTAATAATTGGCAACCCTATTTTTAGCTTCGTTTTGATGTGATCCTGTTTGTCGAGTTAATAACCAGACTAGTACTAGAATGCAACACAACACTCTCTATAGAACTCTAAAGAATTGAGGAAATAATCAATGCTGCTGTAGTTAGCGATGCTAAGGCCAACACACACGATAAAAGTCGGGCCACAAACATGATACAATAAAGATATATGACAGCAGCAACAATACAAGTTGCCACAAGGACAATTCAAAAGCCCCAACAAACTGCGCCGCTCAAAAAAAAAAGAAAAACAAAAAAAAACCAAAACCGAATAAATCGCACGAAATTGTTGAGAAAAGCATTTTCACCACAGTTGAGCGAAGAGGAATGAATGTCTCTAAAGTTATGCACACCACAGTCAGTTGGCGGTCGATTCGATCCGATCTGATCATGGCATACCAACAACATACCATATAGATGTTGTAGTACAACAAACGATAGTTGTAACTAGTCATCCAGAACTTGAGCCAATACAGACAAAAACATAATGAGAATGAGAATGGCCAATAAAAAAAAAAAAAAAAAAAAAAAAAAGCAGAAATAATGGAAAAAAAGAAACCGAAAAATCAGTGGGAAGCGAACACATAGGCAGACAGACTTTGCTGAGCTGAGCCCCTTTTCTTTATATTTTTTTTGTTGTTTTTTTAATGAATTGTTATGGTTAAGAGATTGGTTTGCATATTTGAAGCGATAGATTTTTATTTCACAGATATGCGGTGAGTATCTTTAGGGAATAGCACCGAACCCTAAAAGATATTTTCATTCGTCAGCTTAAGAAATTTCATGTATCAAACTATCAGATAAAAGTTGGAATTTCAATTGTATACTGACCTTACATTACTGCCAGTTGGTGGCGGCCCCTTTTTGTTGCGGCAATTACGTATGTATCTTATGGATGCAACTGATAATTAAAATGATTTTTTTTATAAAACTTTTACACTCACTTATATGAATATTAATAAGTTATCTATTATCTGGCATCAATTTTTTTTTTATTCACAATAAAAGTAACGTTAAATGTGGCGACACAATCGTTGTAAAATTAGAGAAATCCAATTTGCGTAGCTACCAAAAATTATGATTTTTTTTCTTTTTCTTTTTTATTAATCCAATGCGTTGCGATATACGTGAGTATCTTGAAGATAGAGAAATCCAATTTTAGCTTGAATTAAAATGAAAATGGAAAAAAAAAAACAAAAACACAAGAATTTGAGCGACTGGAATGTGACGAAGCGTCAGACGGACGTATACTGCGACGACGAAAAACGTTTTTTTCTTTTCTTTTTAAGTCTCTCACTCACGCGCACGTTATCTAAATTTTGGAGCGGTGGTAGCTACCAAGCTCGACTCAGGACTTTAGCGAACTGTCAGCTACAAAACGCGCGTCGCAGCGTTCAACCAAAGAATGTGTGCGCGCGCGCGCGCGTTGAAGGTACGACAAACCACCAAACCGGTATGGTTGGATGCTGGTGTATATGGTGGAATGGAGCTGAAACTCGTCATCGAAGTCGTCGTCGTCGTTGTTCACATCGTTGTAGTCGCGTTCATTCAGCGAAAGAGCGGCTTAGTGTTGGGCAAAATTAAAAAAAAAAAAAAACTAAAAAGTTGGTTGGCTGCTTGATTTCTGTTCGGTTGGTTATTTGACTGACTGACTAGCTGGTTGGTTGGTTGGTTAGTTGGTAGGTATGCTGGTAACTTAAGCCACAATATCTCATACAGTGGGTAGAAATTATTTACGATTTCTTTGTATAATTTAGTTTAGAAATTTAATAACTTTTTTCACAATATTTGGAAACGCTTATGAGTCACAAGGGATTTGACGTACAATGGGAAAATCAGCTGAAGTCTTGAACTTATTCATACGACTTCATAGGTGTTTTCTACAGCATTTAAGGGGGGATCTTGACTTATGAGAACCAAAAAATCGATTTTTTTAATTGCTTTAATCAATATCTAAGGTACTCAAGAATATGTACACAAAGTTACAGAGACCAATTCAAAGTGGGATGAAGTGAATTTTTTCAAAAAACACTTCCTTTTTTTCAAACCTTCAAAAAGTTTAATTTTTAACTTTTTTTTTTGGATTTCTTAGTTCATCCAGATGAAAATTAAAAATCTAAATTTGTTTTTCTTCAGCAGAAAAATCTACAAGTTCGATCCAAATAGCGAGAAAAAAAAAATCCGGAAACAAGCCAAAAGCCATTTCCAAGTAAGAACAACATGAGTGTAGAAATAAAAGTACACTGATCAAACGAAACGAGAGAAGCTGTCCTCAGTGTGCACATTGTTGTTTCCTTATTCGCTCGTTTCGGTTTTTTTGTTTTCTTCCCAATGGAGCAACAATAACAATAATACAAATCCCAAGCATAGCGCGGCGTATAAAAAAACGCGACGATAAAAATGTGCCCAGCAGTATGTGAGTGCAAGTGTTTGTTGTTTTGACTATTTTGCTTAAGAAAATCAACGTGTTTGTTCTAAAGAGCTTAAATTGGCTCATTTTTTCAACTTTGCCCACCTATGGTTTAAATCTAAATAAAGCTACTAAATTAATTGAGAACTTTATTAGGGTCGCTTAAGGGAAATATTCGTGTTAATGCTCACCAAAAAGACTCAAATCGAAACACAAGTGATGGTCAGAAATGCAGCCAGTAATGTTCAATATTCAATTTTGACCGATCTTTACCGATTTACCAGAAAACAAAAAGGATTTGGTGTTTAAGAGGCCGTCCATTAATTACGTGAGGTGTTTTTTTTTTGAAAATTCGGACACCCTTGGTGAATTTTGGTGAGTTCTGAGGGGACCATCCTCCCTTCCGTGAGACTTGCCTTATAGTTTTTAAATGTAATCTGCTATAATAATGTGTAGTCTCTGCATTAAAAAGTTGACGTGAGAGTTTTATTGAACCCCTCTGCCCCTTGGTGAGATTTTTACGAACCCCTTTCCCCCTTATTTTGACTCACGTAATTTATGAACGTCCTCTAAGATTAAAAATAGTGTAGTTATGATAGGAAACAAATTAGAGTCCAAAATGACATAAAACTAATAGTAAGAGACTTAAGCTACTACAGCTATTAGCTTTCTTAGCTATTTAGCTTGAAATCAAGTTATGCAAAAATGCGAATATTTTTGTTCGAAAAAAAGTCAAATGAAGTTTTCCAACAAAGTGATGTAAGATAATAATTTTAAAAAAATCAAAAAACTAAGCTTCAGTTGTGATCGAAAAAATTGAAATAAGAAAAAAAAAAAAAAAATATTTTGATCAAAAAAAAAAAAAAAGTTCAGAAATTTTGTCACATCGTCAGCATGGGGAACTGTTTTGGTAGTCCTAACGTATAGCTCTCAGATGTGGTACACTGAGAAAACAACTTCTTTGAATATAACAAATTATATTTGATATAAAGCAATTAAATATTTGATTGAGTCAAACATAAAATGCTTAAGCCAACATATAGCAACATTTGAACCAAATACAATACGTTTGATTCAAATAAATATTTGTTACTCTATATGAAATATACATTTGTTATATTCAAATAAATCGTTTTCACAGTCTACGAATTATTGGTTTCAATATTATTTTTGGAATCAGCAATTTCTTAAGGCTTTTCTAACGATTGTTGTTCAAAACTTTAATTTTCAAAATGAAAATTATTTTTTTTCTCAGGATGTAAATCATTTTGAAGAAAAACGTAAAAAAAATAATTTGGAAAAATTCACTTTTACTCCAATATTTCAGAATGGTACCAATGAGGCATGATTGCCTAATATCCTAACTACACTATCTAAGCTTTTTTGGCAGATATTCAAAATTCGTTTTTCAGCGCTTTCAACACACGCGACACTGCGCCGCTGAATCGCAGTAACTGAAATACTTGGCATTGCTATTGTGTTCCACTCGGAACGCGCGTTCCGTTTGATTTGAAAACAACGACGACGCCGCTGCTAAGCTACGCTTGATTTCATAGGATCGTCCGTCCATCACACAGTTTGGTCGATCGCGCTAACTAACACTGGTGACTAGTGGCAGCAGCAGCAGCAATTGCTGTCTGCTCGATTTGGTGGTCGCGTTGTTCAATATTTGTCGCAATCAAACCACTCAACCTCAGCGCTGCTACCGTCGTCTCATTTATGTATGTTAAATGTAAGAAAATATGTAAAAAAAAATCACGTAAAAAATATCTAGATATTAATTTTCACATTGAAATCACGTTTATACCGTTGATGGAATTGCGTTGATTTTTTTTCGAATTTTTTGCGTTTTATAAAATTGTTACTTCACACAAAATGTATTGCAAATATTTTCTCACAATACGTATTGACTTCCTGCGTTATATTTTAATTTTCTTTGAATTTAATGCACTCGAGTTTTATTGAATTTTTTGTTTTCATTCATTTAAAATTTAATTAAAGAAAATTTCTTTGGAACACAGCAAAAAAAAAAAAGATTTCAACTCAATTGAGAAAACACGTCTGCAAGCAGTTAAATTCGCTGGAAAACTACCTTCACGACGAATTCACCACGAGTTTTCTTTCAATCTTCAATCTAGACTAGTTCGGTCTCACGTTTGGCACCTGTTTGTCTGCTCACTCTTTCATTCATGCTTTCGCATTGACTTCAGCCGTTTGCCGTGAACGCGTTGCGATCGTTGTATTGGGTTTTACATACCTGTGAAATGTTACCTGTTTGTGGTTAACAACCTTTTTGTACGTTACTCAACTGTGTATCTGTGTGTGAGTGTTGAGTTACCTGTTCACTTGCACAATATAGTTGACTCGCTCGATTGCAGTTTGAAAAATAAAAATCGTTAGGAATATTGCCAACATAAAATTTGGTGTTGACGTTAAAAAAATGGGCGGAATCTTGCGGCATTTTTTGAAAATTTTGTTGTTAAGTTGGGGAAATTACGCCCCCACCTTCGTTTTGATATATTTCGACGATAGATGTAGAAAATTATATTTATGTTCATGGTCAGTGAACCTTCAGCTCTTCGTTAATCCAAACAAAATTTATCATTTCGATCTTGAAATCAAATCTGGTCACAGAATCTATACAGCAATTCAAAATTTTAAAATATTTCACCCTTGTGAAGAAATGAAAAATGTCCTTTTTGGTATAATTGCTTAAGAAATGCTAAGATTCGGACGTGTTCTGTGAACGGATATGAGTTCACCGCACTTTGGGAAAAAGTCAATGATTTCATGTTTGATTCAACGCTTATGATTAAGCGTCAAATCCAAAAATGTTTAAATGAATTAGGTGTATATAAGAAAAGTACTTTTTGATTTACCGCTCTAGTATGTCAGGGTCTTAAAATCCTTAAGTCATATATGCCAAAATGTCAATTCTTACACTTAGCAATCACGCCTCAAAACTCTGACTTACAAGAAATATTATATATTAAACCGCACTTGAATTCTGCATTAAAAAATCTGTAAAAAAATTAGTAATTTTTATTAAGATCATCAAAGTACTATAGATTTACTGATAATAATAAAATGGAACTTTAGCTATTGAAGGGTTAAATATCTCAAAGTGCTGATGTGATGATGGCTTAAAATACGACTTAAATTGCTCATTATGAGCATAATTTTTTGAGAAATAATTTTTTATGGCTCAAAGCAGGCATGGCCAGAAGAGCTGAGTAAGGGTGCTGATAATCGCTAATCACTTGATTAAAAAGCCAATGCGTAAATTTGGTAAACCCAAAATATGAGAACAGAAAAAATGCAAAAAAAATCAGTAGGACTGATCGCGCCAACAATTGCCTTTCGATACTCAATTATGAAGTCATATTTGTTGAGGCGGGTAAATAGCACAATATTAAATTGTTATTCTTGTTTGCTTTTGGTTAGTATTTTTTCAACTTTTTTGCAATCTTAAAATGACATTTTTTATCAAATTTATCAGTGGTGCCCACTACTACAGGCAAAGATAGGCATGTGTTGATGATTCTGTATACGTGTTCGCTTTTTTACGCTCTATAAGCGTCTTCTCGTTCTCATTTTTACGCTCTTTCGGTGCTGCTCGTTCTCTGGGCAGCACCGAAATTTATGTATGAAACTAAAGTCATAAGGTACCATAAAAGATGCCTTTGAGGTTGAGATAAGTCTAAATAGGTTTTCATGTTATGGGATGAATGTTTATATGGGGAAAATCTCAACATATAAACATACATATGTATATCCGACCCTATTCATAAGTATTTACTTATGCATGTGTGCTATTTGAAAGGTATTTTTAATATTATGAATTTTTTTAAAGATATACAAATGAGCGGGAGCTTGAAACTCCCCCAGTATAACGTTTTAAATAGCTTTTTCTGTATGGGCGGTAGGCGTGTCTCTCATGAAATAACTTTTTGTACAAATGATTTCATAGCGTCAAGATTTGTCGTGCTTTATGAAAAAAAAAAAAAACGAAGAAAAGTAGGCCTTCCGTGCTCGTCTCCAAGTGAAAACTCAAAAAATAGGTGTACCGCAACCGCTAACAAATAAAAAAGAGAATCTAGGTCACAGCGACCATAGCTGAAAAGCTAAATTTGATGCTAATAGGCTCGAAAAAATCTCCAGAAAATCAAAAAAAGGATAAGGAAATAATTTGAAAGTTTGGAATTGCCAAATCCGGATCAGGAATTGAACCTGTGGTCTACAGAATTGTAAGGACAGTGCAATACTACTGCGCCACATGACATGCTTACACATATGTACATAATTGATATATTTTTAAAAATATATTATGTCATCAATATCAATACATCAGATGTCATCAATACCCAATAATTTTGGAGAAATTTTATCAGAAAATTGCAATAAGCTATCCAGCAAAGAATTGAAAACCCCGAAATACAATTTTTTTTATTTGTTGTGTAATTGAAAGCTGTAAAAGGACACGAAATATAAAATCAAAACTGGGAAGCTGATTTTGTATCACTTAGAGTAGTCTTGGTCTGTTTGTGTTGGGAGGTATTAAAGCATGTTGAAAATATTGTGACTGTTGTTACTTTTGTTGAGACTATGGACAAGGGACCAAAAATCAAGACAAATCTCAGCCATCTGGAAACCCTTAACTGGCAAGTGCAAGCACATTTTAAATTTACATTTTGTTTAATTTAATTCTGTTTTATTTTTACTCAAAGCAAAATTTGATGCATGCAAATTATTGTTGGTGTTTCAAAGGCAGCTTTATAAATTTCGGACAATCCTGTCCTTTGTCTTAAAAAAAATTATTGGTTATGTGTAACATGCTGTTTCTATACAACAAGATGTTACACCGTGGCTCCGTCCGCGCACACACCGTTGTCTAATCCTTACAACACTTTGCAAGGTACTTGGTAGAAACAACATATAGGGTGTTTATTTAGAGTGCCATAATATCAAATTGTTTTTAGTTATAAAGTAATTATTCGAATGGCTTGATTATTAGCTTTAGTCAGTAGAGGGTTCTAAGGGTTCTAAGTCATTTCTTACTTTAATATGATATTGGAAATATGAGTGTTCTGACTAGCCATAATATAGCAAAATCTGAAGGTTCAATTTTTGAACACTTTTTCACACATCTGGGGCCGTTTATCGGCAATAATACGGCGAACATGCGCTTCCAAACGGTTCAACGTCCATATCTAATCCGCATGTCACACATTTTTACAAGATATGATCCAATGGTGTCAAGACAAGCAATCTTGGCGGCCAATTGATTTCATAATTGCAAGAAATCATGTGAGTTTTGTATGAATTTAATGTAGAAATTTTAGTGAATTTAATAAATTTCCACAATTTGCAAGCGTGGTTGCGGTGTTAGGCTTTTTAGCATAATATGGCAAATTTTTACAATATAAATGACACCAACGTTGCCAGATTTGATAAAACTATTGAATTTTCATGCTAATTGAAAAATATGATATTACAAAAAGATAAAAAAAACACCCTATACAACGCTATAGTCTTTTAAGTGTAACTGTTATATGGGTCGTATCATGACCTTGTGAACGATCCTACCGCAGTTAATTTTTTTTGCATAGTAGCTGCCACGCCCTGACTCTTTTTTTGAAGGTAAGAAGTAGCCTATGCCCTTCGTCAAGTTAAAAAAAAAGAAACAATTGGCCAACGCTTAGTCAAACGCAATAAAGCTCAGTGCTTAACTCTACCCAATAGTTGTAAAAGCACTGTATCAGCGAATGCATTAGCAAAGACATAACCCTTGCGTAAAAGTTAAATTTCATTTAGCCAAGACACAAATTAAGCTATTCAAATAACAGCAAGCGAAAATGTTAAGTTAACAGCAAAAGTAACAGCTAACTTTACTCTGCACATGCTGCTGTTTCACTTCCGTCAATGTAAGCAAAAAAAAAAAGGTAAAATTTTCAAATTACAAATAAAAGTCTTTACGACAGTCAAATCAAATCATTACAAAATTTTCATGAGTGACATAATTCCATTTAAAAGCCCCCCTACAGCATAAAACGCTCACATTTGAGGAGACATTTTCGTAAAATCACTTTAAAATCCTATTAAAAAGAAAAATATACGAGCGAACGTATCCTATGAAAAAAAAAAAAAGAAAATAAAACGTCTGGCATACGTAATGCTCCTCACTCAAACTCAAGCATCCTCCCAACACACGCACACACGTACATCTAATACAATTGTCAAAATACGTGTATTCTCAATTACAGCTACCGCTACCGCTACTGTGCTGTGCGAACGCATAAAAAATAACGTTAGCGGAAATACGTCATAAACATTTAATGGCCGCAGTTGAATTTTTTTTTAGCTCCTTTTAAGTGGAACCGTGCGGAAAAATCATTGAAAATGAATTTGCTTCACGCCTCTTCTCTGCAGAGCATCACTGTCAGGTAGGTAGGTAGTAGGTGTACCTACTACTCGTTATGCATTGTCATCGAGATTGTCAGCCAGCGCGTCACCGTCATCATTGATGAAGTGGTGCGCGCGTTCAATCTGTGCATACGCCATATGCTAAGCTGAGGCAATTAAAATTGTCATTGCGTTAGACGCGTGCCACAAACGATATTGCCACAAAAGCAGCAGTTTTACGTAATAAAATTCTAAGCTTTCTACGGTGTGCTAGTTTGGTCATTCATCAGAGAGATTAAGTCGTCTTGAACTGATAGAAGGTTAGTGCCTAAACTAAAGGTGTCTTTTTAGATCGCGTCCAGAAATTTCTGCTGTTGTATAGCTGCTGCTGCTGTATAGCCAAATTTCTGTGTTAAAGGTCTTCTTTTTGAGTTTGAGCCTGACTGCTCCAATCTCACGGAAGGGATCCGTCAGAACTCACCAAATCTCACCAAGGGGAGAGGGGCTGAGCTTACTGTCAACACCAAAAAATTAAACAAAACGAAGATTAATACAACAAGAAATGGGGGCGAGCTAGTTACAATAGTTTCATCAATTGCTGTATGGAATCCTCAGTGACCTTTCCGGCGATGAGTGAGAAAATTTTATAGTAAATCAGTATATCGAAACAGAAAATAATTTATAATATTTTATTTACTTTGGTTCTCAAAAAATATATTGAAAAAAGGGAACATATCAGGCTTAGAAATTCTTACTAATCGGCTTAAAGGTCACTGAGGATTCCATTTAGCAATATATGAAACTAGCATGATTAGCTTCAGCTCATTTTTTTTTTGTATTAATCTTTGTTTTGTGTAATTTTGTAGTTACTGCAAAACACTCTACTGAATAGTAAGATAATTTTAATTTTTTTTTTGAAATGTTTGAGATTTTGAAAAAAAAAGTTTCTCGGAATAATAAGAAGTTTAGTAGAAAATAAAAAATTCTTTTACGTTGCAGAAAACGCCCTTAGTTTAATATATAAGAAAAAAAATATTGCGAGGTTTTGTCTCACGCATTCGGTCCCAGATCCCGCCATTTCAAACTTCTACTTAGGAGACATATCCTAATGATTTCTGATAAAAAGTCAGATACCTCAATTTTTGTCACACGAACTTCAATTTTGAAACAATTTGATTAAAAGTTCGCAACAAAATTCAATATGCATAGTTTCTGTTGAACTTAGCCTTTTGTTCCATTGAAAAATTGGCTGTCATTTCAGATCTTACCCCGAAATCAGGTACTTTTTTGGCAGTATCCTAAGTCAAGCACTACTCAAAACACATTTTCACATTTTTCGCTACGTAGCCCATTACTAAATACTTGGCCCCACGTTGATCATCAGTCCTTCTGGATACGGTTTAAAATCAATGAAAGGTTGATGGTTGTTCATTTAAAACTCGGTATTTTTTTGGATATTCCTATAGAGGAGTTTTTCTGACGAAATATGTCGAAAAAATAGATTTAATATATAATTGTGTCCTAAAAAAAGGTGATGACTGGAAAAAAGTCTATTCAGTTTTGCATGTGAAGACAACTTGAGATAATGTTTGTCAAGCAACATTGGACACATAGAAGTCAAATCAGTAGCCTGGAAACTAAGAAGACAGATGATTGAGTAGCTCATATCTAACCCAAGAGTTTGTATCCCTAAAAATTTGCTAAAACCCACGCGTATAACACACCGTATTACGTTTGGTTTCATTCATCTTCAAGCGAAGCGTAACGCAAAATAAAGCGCCGCTGTATTAAAAGAATATTCAATAAACTCTGACTCCAGCGGCACAATTGAATAATGCGTAATTTCGTTGTTGTTGTATTAAGTGTAGCCTCAAGAAGGGTCTTAGATAATACGCTTTGTCAACGTAAGTAGATACCGCTGTGCTGTAGGGCATTACTTTGTACATTATGTTATGTTATACGTTGCGTTACGTTACGTCAATCATGAAAGTCGTAAAAACTTGTTGATTGAATTTTGCGCCAAAAACAGTGCGACGACGCGTTGAAAATGTGTGCGTTAAAAATAAGTCGAGCGATATGATAAAAATTGAAGTGTTTGGCTTTTTATTAGAGATTTTTATTCATCTTAAAAGCGAAGGTATTCTACGCTGTTTTTGAGCTTAAGCATTTTTTAATGAATCCTTAAAAGAATAATATATAAGAAATCTATAAAACAGGAATTTCATGAATATTTTTTATTTAATTGATTTATAAAGAGTATTGTACTTATGAACAGTTTTTCTTTTATTCATATGAAATTGTTATTTGTGAGCGTCCTTTTTGTATTAGCCAAAAAGGACCTTCTGGAGAATCAAAATTGCTCCATTGGTTTTTCTCAGAGCGAAAAAAAAAATGATGCAGATTTCGTTTTTAAGGGTCATTCAAACTTTTGAGTCGGTGTATGGCTGACTTTTTTTTTGCTTCATACAATTTAACGTTAAAATTTTCATTTATAAAGAGTGAATTTTTAAGCCTTTGGTTTTGAAAATTAAAAAAAGAACAAAATATTTACAATAATGAATAAAGCTTTTATTTAAATCAATTTATCAATTCCTGCCATTTACTTTTTTAAGAATATCATATGTAAGTATTGCTCCCGGCTATGCCTGAGGTAAGCTCTAATTTTGGCATACCTTTTTCCAGCATTTCGACTGGTATCTCACCAATGGCAGCTGTAATGTTGTCTTCCAGGATTATAATTGTGGCTGGCTTGTTCCTCCATCTACAAAATTGGGGCCAATAATAACAAATTTATATTCTTAGAATTTTAGTCTTTGCAACATATTCGAAATTCAACAATATCGCCAAATGTTGCAACCCGATGTTTCCTTATTAGCGATTATGATGTTAATTGCTACTTCAGAGCTCATGCTCAACGTTTAACAATACAATTTTCTATAAAAAAATATTTGCGATAACTTTCATAAAAAATGTAACAAGTAACTCTTCGGCAATTGATAAAACTTTAACCTAATGGTCGCTTAACTTTTGATATTTTTTTTTCACAAGTCCTTTCAATCAACTTAAGTTGATGTCATTTGTTTGAAAAACTAAAATTGTCACATTTGACGTAAGTAGTTAAGTTATTGCGTATCTGATTACAAAACCAATTTAAAGTTTTCAACAAAATTTTCGTAATAGTTTTGATATAGGTGAAGAAGGTGGGATATTTTGCATATTTTATTTTAAATGTTTTTCAAACAATACGTCACAATTTTGCCAAGAAACGCCTACCACAAAATATTCCATGCGATTTCTTGACAAGGGTATATTTTGTTTCGGTTATTTTTTTTTCTTCATATTTTGACACATTTTATTTAAGTTTACATGAAAGGTTTCACACCTAAAGTCATTTTTATATTTTCTATTAAAATATTCATTTAAATAAAAAGGCATATACTTGGCCTTAGGTCACGTCTGTGATGGCAAAGGCAAAGTCTCTTGGCTATGTATCACATTGGTTTGCATTTTGTTTTCTTGGTTTTAATATTAATTTCTTTTTTTTTAGTTTTGTGATATCATTGGTTTTGAAACAGTAGAATTCGACCCGCATGTTGTTACAAAAATTATTTTTCTTAGTTTTGTGTTAGACTTAGATAAAGCGGATATATACCATCTTAACTAAATAAATATACTAGTGGTATTCATCTAAGCACGCAAGTATCCCATTTATGCAAATATGCAATTTTGCGCGATGTGTTTCACGAACGCCCCTTCAAATATTTTGTGCAATTTATGGCAGCTGATGAGCATGTCATTTTTTTGTGAGAGAATCGTATAGAAAAAGAGAGTGACAAATACAAAATGAGTAAACAATAAATTTTTGCTGAGAGAATCGTATGCGGAAAAGAGAGTGACAACAATTGCACAAATTAGCAGCACAAAAACTTTCCATACGATTTTTGACATTTTTGCGACGGCGTAAAAGCTTGCACAGCTTGCGAGGGTTTTGTGCGATTAAATGAATACCCATATTAACCGGGAATAAGTAAAAGGATACAAATGTTCCTAAGATAATACGAAGTTCGTATTTGTCGGACAGAATTTTAGAAAGCTTAACTTTGAAATAAATAAATAAATTTGGCATATTTCATTTAGGTCAAGTTTGCAGTAACGGACCTAGAAAGAACTGGGGAGACGGTGGCCCAGGGCGCAACGATTTGGGGGGCGGCAAAATGGTTCTCGTAATATTAAATTAAAATTTTGTTTTAAGAAATTTTTTAATTTGTTTTTAGTCGACTGAATGTTATTAATTAATTTGAAATTTTTAATCGTGGCTCCGTGGCTCAAGTGTTAGAGCGGCCGTCCACATATAATTCATGGAATGGTCGGGGGCTCGAATCACATTTCAAATTAACCAAAACTGGTCTGATGAGGCTATGTATATACATATGAATATGTGTATATATGTGGTAATAGCCGAAACATATGTCACCAATTACCAGGTTAAATTGTTCCATTTGTTGTCTTTGTCATGTTTGTTTATAAAGCATTCACCGATTTGTGAAATTTCACAAGAACATTGGTTACTGCAATTGACTGTAAAGTTCGATTAAAAATTTCAAATTAATTTTGTTTTTAGTACAACTACGAAATTTCGTAAATGTTATGTTCCTTTTATTTTAGTAAATGGAAAATAATTCGAAAGAATGTGTGTTGTACTTCAATGTGAAATATATCTTATTTTGCTAGGGTTTTCGAGGACCAAAAGTGAGAACCTGTTTTTTTTTTAATTTTATTTTAGTAATCAAATTTTTACAATTTCAAAAACAGCGAATATTTTCTGTTGGTAAGAGGCGGTAAATTAATTTTTTTTCATTAAAATAAGCTTTTTACTTGATTTAAAGCCTGAAGCTAAATAGCTAAGGAGTCTAATTGCTGTGGTAGCTAAAGTATATTATTATTATTACCTTTGTTAAACATTTTTCTTATGACTCTACGCTCTAGGGTTGGAGTTTTTCTGTAGTCTCCAAACTCAGCACAGTTTTTTGTGGAATAGTCAGATAAGATTCCTTTGAGCATAAATCAACACTCAAGGACATTCCTCGAGAAATTTCTCCGTAATTTTATAGTGCAACCAAGGAACAAATTACCACGTTATTCTATTGAGCATCGGTGTGACGTTGAGCTCATTTTCGTAGGCATCAACATTCATTTTTAATAAAAAATTTTAATGTAAAAAAAATTTAATTTTTTTTGAAAATTTCATTTATGAGTAATGACATATAATGTAAAATTAAAAAAAGACTCAAATTATTAAATAAAATTTTGAATTTTGATAAATATTTTATATAAAATACAGGCCAATTCTTTTAAGTTTTTGTTTTACTTTTATTATGTAAGCCAAGTTTAGTAGGGCGTAAAGAACTATCACCACTGATTCAAAGGCTTTAGAGTCTAGACCGAAAACTGTTCCGCCATATTCATTGAGACTTGCAAAGATGGTATATTTAAAGTTTTTTTTTTTTGTTTTTTACGAAATTTTACAATCTTTATAAAAAAATATTGAATTGGTCATAAACCGGCTGAAATGCTGGAAAAAGTATGCCAAAATTGGAACTTTTGGATGGACCACCTCAGGCGCAGCTGCGGGCAACATTAACATAAAATAATCCTAAGAAAATAAATGGCAGGGATTGTTGTATCGCTTCAAATAAATATTTTATTCACTTTTGTAAATTTTCTGTTATTTGTTTAGTTTTCAAAAACCAAACGCTTAAAAAATCAATTTTGTATTCTTGCGGCACTTCATCCAAAAAAGTTTGAAAATCACTGCTTTATACTCTTTTCAAACCTTTGCATGTGTACCCTTAGCATTGTGGACAATTTTGTGTGTGTGTGTGTGTGTGTGTGTGTGTGTGTGTGTGTGTGTGTGTGTGTGTGTGTGTGTGTGTGTACTTCCAACTACAGGAAACTTAAAAACTAACTTTTAAGTTACATAAAAATAGAAAATCTCTTCCGACATTTTAGTAGGAAATTTGCACACTTTTACATAAAAAGTATGGGCGGAAGAGCGCTAAAACTTATCGAAAGTGCTTTTGACATTTAATTGAAAGTATTTTCCATTGAAATGTGGTATGGCAAGAAATTAAAGACAAACAACTTAAGTGTTGAATTTAAGTAACTAATTTTGAGAATTAATTGAAATTAATTATTATTCATTGAGAAACCACTAAATTAAAGTGAATTAATTATGAGCTTAAAACTTGAAATCTGCAAGTAATTTATTTGACAGAGTAGGCGCTACACCCAAAAGCATTTTATTTTAATCCACACTACACAAAAGGGAAAATTTCTAAAATTTTCATTATCATGAAAAGAATTATGCAAATGACAATCGCACCTGTCAAACGCAATATGTTGCTGACTGAGTGGGAGTGTGGGTGTGTGGGTGTGTGTGAAGTACACAAACATACTGCGTGGTACAAAAATAATTACTTTATGTGAGCGTATCATAAGGATTTCATTTAAGGATTTTCAACAGCAAACGTTTGAATATATGAGTAATTGTTGTTTAAATGGCTTTGTCTATAGAAACCTGTAATATTTTCAGTATTTATGCTACCCTCCTGCTGTTGCTATACAACATTTGATAAAATCAAATTTATTGTTTTCATTTGTGTTGTGTTTTATTCTAAAAATTTCAGCTGGAAACCAAAAAATAATAGGTTGTTAAAATCAAACGTTATCAGTTAAATTATCGTAAGCGGAATATTTTATGGATGAAATATTCGTGCAATTATTTTGTTTTTACTATTAATGCTTTTTAGTGGTTACAATAAAAATAAATTTTTTCTATTTATCACTGACACTCACATGGTGAAATACCACCCTTTACAAAATAAAATAATATAATTTTTTTAAAAGTAACAAAAATCAATATTTGCAAATGAATGATTGGCTCTACGTGAGTGCTTTTCTGGTAGTATGTGGTTGGAATATAAAGAGCAAGCCAAAAAAAAAAAAACTGCAGTCATTTGTTAAAAAAAAAAACATAAATTTTGTATTGAATTACACGTATTTTGTTGACATTTATATTGTAACTTTTATTTTGCTTCAATAAGAACAGCTTCCGGAAAGGTCAAGAAGCCATAACGCAATTATGATTGATATTACTCTATGCAACTACAAAATATATCTAATTTTCTTTCATATTTATGCCCTACGTGCGGAGTGGGTTCATTGCGACCCCATGCTAGAGACATGCAAACTTAGTAGTTCAGCTTTTAGTAGTCCAGTAGGTTGTTTTTTTTTTTTGCATTGTGGAAAATGGAAAAAAGTTGCATTTTTACATATGTTATTGAGAACAAAAGGGCATGAAAGATTAATAATTTTGGATAATGTAAATGGTTGACATTATTGGCTAACTCGGTTGAAAGCTTTCCAAAATTTTGTTTCATTTTTTATTTCGGATGAAATCGGATAAGTTTTTCAACAATTTGGCAAGCAGCCAAAGCAAATTTTAGCTCTACTCCGCAATAAAGTGTTGCATGCCAGACTGTTATTCCATACGTAATATCATAAATTATGAAATTTATAAATAAGACGGTTTTCATAACTCTTAAACCAAAAAATACAAAGTTTGAGGAGAACTTCGTATTCTGGTTATTGTTAAAAAATGTTGAAGTATCACAGTAATAAGAAAGAAGCAGTTGGCCTAATTATCTATATGATTTTATCGTGCGGCAGATGTTGAAAATCATGAAGCACTAAGTAATATAAATAATGCAAACAATGTCTGTCCTTGCGTTATCTCTGCGTTACTAATTGAGAGTCATTTGAAATTGTGAAAAGAATGTACGAGTACAATAAACAATTTCATCGCGTCTACCTTATATATTAAAAAATATGTCTATACACAAAAACAGATAAATGCAAGAGACAGACATTCTCGTTGCCTCGTTTAAAAGAAATTACATTTTTTTTAATATTTTATGAAACATAAAAACTTATGGCAGTGCTTTTAGCGTCTAGCAGATTGAGTTTTTTATAAAAATTATGTCATAAAAAACGAAAGAAACAACATCTGCCACTTAGTTACTGACGCTTATAAAAATTGCAAAATTACAATCATTTAAAAAAAAAAAATTGAGTACTAAATCATTTTATTCGCTGTTTGTTCCTTTACTTTAAAAAAACATAAATATTGAGAAGGCTAGTTTTTCAAAGGCAGACGTTTTTGAGCTTATTATTAAGGATAACTGAAAAATTTTAATTTATAATATATCGCAGAAAAAAAAATTATCGATAGTAATTCAAAGTGGATTTTGAAGGAAAAAGGTTAAGCTTTTCAACTATATAATTAAGAACATTCGGAAAAATCTGGCGTCCCAATAATGAATATACGAATTTGACCAAAATTGAAGAGTTTGACCTTATACAATCCCAAATATTTTGAAAAAGCAGGTCTCTACACGTCTGGCTCTTGTATTTTCAGCTTTTAGGAGCAATACTGAAGATAACGAAATTCTGAAAGAAAACGTTAAAATTATTTATTAGATTTTTTTTTGCATATTAATGTAAAAAATACAACAGTGTGGACGTCTGCCTTTTATATTTTCGTTAGCCATACTATGCTCTTAAAACAAAATATCAGAGGCAGACGCAATAAAACCATTTAATGTAGATTTTTTGTTCCAACTTCAAAATTCACTTTTCTAAATGTGGTCTACGGTTCATATCAATACCAACGGCAGTAAAATTATATACTTAAAATGTTCACTAACTCCCTGGCTATAATGAAAACGTGTATGATTTTGGCGATTTTTCTTTTTAAATTTTTAAGTTAACTTTTTTTTTAATATTTTATGATATGTACAAACTTATGATAGTGCTTTTAGCGTCAGGCAGATTGCGATAATTATAAAGCTTATGTTATAATAAACAAGAGAAATAACCTCTGCCACTTAGTTATTTTCGCATTAAAAATTGCAATATTACAAACATGTACTAAAACTTTTTTTGGGTCTGCCTCTAGGCTTACTGTTACCTTTACTTTAAAAAACATAAATATAGAGAAAGCAGATGATTCCGGTGCTGATTTTTCGAAGGCAGACGTTTTTGACTGTATAAGGTACATACTATTAAGGATAACAGGAAAATTTTAATTTACAATATCCCGTAGAAAAAACTATATCGATATAGTTCAGAGTGGGTTTTGAAGGAAAAAGATAAGGCTTTTCAACTATGTAGTTAGAAATTTTAATAAAAATCTGGCTACCCTATAATTGGTATACGACTTGGACCTAAATTGACGATTTTAACGTATACAATCCCATATATTTTGATAAATCAGGCCTCTACAGGTCTGCCTCTTGTATTTTCTGCTCCTAGGAGCAATACTGAAGTTGAAGAAATTCTGGAAGAAAACGTTAAAAGAATTTTTTTCACATATTGATATTAAAAATGCGGCAGTGTGAACGTCTGCCTTTATATTTTCGTTATCTTTATTATGCCCTTAAAACAATATATCAGAGGCAGACGCGATAAAATTGATTAAAATATTTTTTTTTTTTTTAAATATCATCACATATCATTTACAACAATTTCTACAGCTGATTTCTGCTTTTGTTATCATTTACTGTTTCAACATTTCACGTCCTTTATAAAGTAGGGTACCTAAGTTTCTACCAGTCCATGACCTTACGTTTCATATTTCTACACATTTTTTGCATATTTTCTTGTTCTCTGTTTATATTTTGTTTTGTGCGTGCGTTTCTTCCTTTCCTCCAATATTTTTCGTAGTTTTATTGTTATATTTTTTTTCGTTACAAGCTGGACACGTGTCAACACGCAAAGGTATAAATTATTGCTTGCATGTCCTTTACACCACCACTAATATGGACTATATCAACATCCTTTAATTTTATTGTGTGTGTGTTTTTTTTTTTTTTTTGATTTTGTGGTTTTACTGTTCTATGGCTGATATTTTGGACTTGATTTGTTTACAAATGCGTATTTTATTTCTATTTTTTTTTTTGTCTGCGATTACCTTGTCGGCCTTTTTTTCGGGGGGCATGTTTTATGGGTGTGTTCTTGTTATGGTTCTTAATGGTGTTGTTTTTGTTCATTGTCTTAATGTGATTTAGGTCAGTCATTCAGTATAAAGACACACGGAAATTACAAGGGTGTCAATTGATTATCATGACCTAAATATAACACCTTTTTTTTTGTTGCTATGTATGAGCGATGGTATTTTTAGTTAACACAAGTTATACACAAAAATCTGATATCGATCGATGAACTAAGAAATGGGTATTTAATTCCCTTTAATATCGCTATATATTTAAACAGCCAATATTTGCTATAAACATTTTAAAAGCTATAGCTAAAAGTTGTTCAAGCCATAAATTTTTAAAGTGGCGTCCGATAAAAATTCCGCCGATAAAAATTCGTGCAAACCATGACGTATGAGCAATGTATTATTTCTTATTACTGCCGTTTTTGCGAAAAAAGCAAAGGTTTACTTTGGGTGCTGTTTGGCATTTTTTGAGGTTAGAAAAGTGCTGCCCACAATAACCTAACCAGTAGTCGTAGGTCCTTTCTTCCCAGGTGAAGAAGAAACTTTGTTATTTTCCTGGACGGTGCTTTGACGAAACATTTTCAATTTTGCTAGAATCAAGATCACACTGCCCGCTTGTGGAAGCAAGTGATATCAACAAGTAATTTCCGAATAGCCGATGCCGATCAATTGCTCTAGATATATTGCAGTGACCACTGAGCTCTGCTGAGTCAATGTACTCGCTATTTCATTCCCTGTGACACCACAGTGTCCGGAAATCCAAGATTAACTCACTGTAACTTGTTAAACAATTGAGTGACGACTAGCTGACCAGGTAAACAAGAACCTTTAGCGTAGCCTGACTATTAAAACACGCAGCTTTGCCATCTTTTTTCAATGATCCTGGAAGGTTCATTCAAAATCGCAAAGACCTCCGTTGCCATCTCTTCTGCAGCCAAAAAATATCTAGACTCTTCATGTATAACAAACAAAAGGCAGATTGCAGATTAAAACATCGCTTACTAAGTGCCTGTATAGTTTAGCGAGTTGACTACATCTCCACATAGAAAGCATGCAGCCAACAGGCAAGACCACTTACATCTCCATATACAAAGCTAGCAGACTGCATACAGCTCCATATACAAAGTAGGCAGCCAACAAGTAAATAAACAAAATATTACAGGAACAATTTTATTTGTGAAACATATAACACAAATGTTCTATTTGATGTGATAAGGACAGTTCAAAGATCAGCAGAAGTGTATTATTTCTTACACGGTTTCTAGGAACCTACATACTGGGGCACTTCTATGACATATCGAGCACATGATCTACTGACTTACGTTGGGATGAAAATGTTAATAGTTGTATGTTTTATGATATCTATGGCAGCCAAGCTAAAAGGAGTAAAGGAAAAAATCATTCGCATGTGAGACATTATCTATATCACAACTTAAATAGCTAAGAAGGCCAATAGTTGCAATAGCTAAACCCTATTATTATTATTAACTTAAGGAAACAGCATTTAATGCACACATGCTGGCGCATTTCTGTTTTGCTTTAGTTTTGGATGAGGCTCACTTCCATTTCTTTTGGCCAAATTTTTGAAATTGTCATGATATAACGTCATGACCCATAGAAGTTATGACCAAGAATAGAGCAATAATATGTAAAATTTAAATAAATTATTTGATTGGACTTGGCACAAGCCCTGAATAAATATTCCCTTGATGAAATCAAAAAAGGATATTTTACAAAAGGATACTTGAAACTACGGCAATTGTAGCTACATATAATTGAGGAGAAAGAAAAAGAATTGCGCAATAATGATTTAATTACAATCTATTGTCGTAATAACAGCTCGCGTTACATTGCAATTAAGTTGGTTTGCCTGCCAGCCAATCCAACTAACACCTCGTATAAAAATTATAGTATGCAAAATATTTCTATAAAAACCAAAGTATTGCGTAAAAAACGCCAACATTTCGGTTCGTTGCAAAAGTTCGTTTGTTTCACGGCAAAATTCTAAGAAAAAAAATGCCCACCACAACAGCAATTGAAGATGCCATCGCAGCAAGTCCCATCATAGGAGACTTTGTCAAAATTCCATTTCTTGTCTATAGTGCTGTTGGTGTCAAACTCTTTCCATTGCATCCGGAAGATAAAATGACACGCCGTGAGCAAATCACCATAGCCTTGGTCATATTAAATACCGTGCTTAGTTTTTTCGCCATGGTCGGTTACTTCATATTCGAGGAGTTCGAGGATGCAGTTGAGCTTACGGCGCTTATCATCTATTTGGTTTTTGCCAGTAACAGCATTTTCAAAATGATATCCGTTTGGTTGGGACGCCATACTTTGCGTGATATATTCTTGGATATGAATAAGACATTTCCACGTACGGAACGACAACGTCAGGAATATCGTGTTCGCGAATATTATGCCAATATAAATCAGTACATGAAATTTGTTATAATTTTTCATGCTGCTGCAGCGCTGATGTTCATCTTGTTTCCCATAATGCAATCGTTGTTGGAGCTATTTTTTAGCCAACGACATGATGATATTGGTTTCATCTATCGTTTCCCATACATAATGACATATCCTTTCAATGAGCATCGTCCATTGACATTTCTTTTTGCCTACGTCACACAATTCATCGGTGGTTTCTCTTGTTCGAGTTTCTTTTTGGGCTCAGATTTAATGCTGCTCGTGACGGTACATCTGCTGAATATGCAGTTTGAATATTTGACACATCGCATAGAACGTTTTAGTTCGAAAAATTTCGATGCCGACTTACGGGAATTGATTGAGGTGTTGAAGTTTCATAATCGGATATTGGAGTAAGTTGTCGGAAATAAAATGAAATTGTTTCAATTGTATGTGGAGCTTGTGCAAATCCAATTCTCAGTTTCAGCGAACGTATCAATAATGTTTTCAACGTCTCGATATTGCTAAACTATATGTCGACATCAATTTGCCTGTGTTTGGTGGGTTTTCAGCTTCTGGCCGGTTCTGGAATTTTAGATCTATCGAAATTTATAACATTTCTTGTATCAGCGGCATTGCATATCTACTATATTTGTTATTTTGGCCAAAAGCTTATGGATTTGGTATGATTTTAGTAAAAAAAAAAACAAATATTTGTATTAAATTTTATGAGTTGTTCTCTCTCATGTCAGAGTGCAGGACTCTCTGACGCTTTCAGCGGTCATCAATGGTATAATGCGCATGTTAGGTATCAACGTATGTTACCCATAGCAATTGCGCGTGCACAGCGGCCAGCTTTTTTGTCGGCATATAAATTTTTTCAAATTTCTATGGAGAGTTTTGCCAACGTATGTTCATATACGCTACACTCAGAGAAAACATTAATGATTTTATGTTTGACTATTCCGCTGAAAAGTTGAAAATGTTTAAATTGAAGAGAAACAATTTTGATTTTGGATTCAAATAGGATCAACATTGATTTAAAGTTTCTTATGTTTGAATTGAAGTTGGAAAATGTTATTTTCAATACCATTCAAATTCAAAATGACTTCTGTGTTTTTTATGCTAAAATTAATTTTTCAAAATTTGCGCGATTGAATAAGAAATAAAATTTTATTTTTCCCTGAGTGTAGAATGATAAGCTTAGTAGTTATGAATATAAATTTATATTGATTTATACTTTACAGCTGATGACAACATCTTATCGAGTTTTTACATTGATCAAGAGTCGCTATGAGGAATCTGGCACAAATTAAAATTTTATAGCTTATAGTTCTGCGTTAAAGTGTTGGCACTAACTGCACAGTAGACTGTTTTCAGCTTGAAACTTAGAGCACATACTTTTTCTGATTATTTCAATTTTATAATTAAAGCAAAAAGATAAAGATATGCATGAAAATTATATACAACATTTTCATTCGATTTCACCGATTTTCCTGATACATGGGTTTGTTCGGAAAAAAAAAATCCGGTTATGAAAAACAATGCGCCTAAAAGTATTTTTTGCGTATTTTTTTTTTTTTTGTTCCACTATGTTATCATTGGACACTATAAAAATTGTGAAAACTTTTATCACTATTCACGCAACTTTTAATGAAAAATGTTCGTCTTCAATGCTTTTTCAACATTCCGTTTTAAAATCGTCCTTGTTTAATGTAAAAGCATTGACCACATGAACATCTCTGAAACGATTTTTATAAGAAATCACATGATTTGAATTAAAATTTTTGAAAACGCATCAAGATTTTTTTAATTTTTTTTGCGACATACAGAAGGGATGCCAACTTGAAAAGAGGCAAGTCCTGGACTTCTCAAAAAAAAAATTTTTTTTTGAAAACATTGGAGTTCATGTTATGTTTCAACTTTAACATGAAATCGCAGGCTCGGTCGGGTCACTTGGCAGTTCTTTCATATATTGAGTCTGCCACAAAACTTTACATTTATATAACGTGCTCAACCATTTTGGAGCAAACGGAGGTACAAAAACATCCCTCTCAAAAAATACCTAAGATTTTTGAAAATATGGCACCCATTATGCTTTTTTTCGAGGCTTCACATTTTAACTAATAGAATGAATTTCAAAGAAGTACATTTGACTGCTTTTAAAAGCAGTGCCAGCTTAAGACGTCGCTGGCCTAGAAACTAAAAAAGGGCCCCTTATAAAAATAAAAAAAAAAATCTAAGCAAATAAAATGATAGCTGTTTTTGATGTTCGCATATCACTCAAAACCTGCTTGATCGATTTCAATCAAATTTTTTTAGGATTATTCCTTAGACACTTGGTCTCAATCTACAATTAAAGTTTTCACGATATTCTTGTTAAATATCAAATTATTTAAGTATAAAAATTGCTAAAAAAATTAATTTTACACATAGATACAAGCATATAAACATAAAAAATCGTTGAATGGGAATTGAATGTGTTAGTTAATGTGTGTGCTTTGTTTTCTGTCACTCTCATTGCAATATAAAAATAAAAAAATAAATTGTTAACTAAAAGTTTTGAATAAAATTTTGAAATGTCTGAAAATAAAAGCTATTTGTTTAAGAAGAAAATATTTGAAAAATTATGTGAAGTTGTGTTCGAAAATTTGTCAAATAAATTTAGAAGGAACCAAGGAGCGAATGGTTTATATATTTCGTACTAATATGCACTATATCATTATCAGAGCTGTGAAAGAGTGCATTCATTTGCAATTGAAATCCACTGTCAAAATACAGCATTCAGTGTGCAACTATCTAAAAATGAAGTCACCTGTAGACTTCAATGCCATAATCTTGCAGCCGTTTCTATCACAAAAGAATGCAATTATTTTGGTGACGTCACGTTTTTGATTGGAATCATGATTGGAAGAATTTTGATTGCATTGAAGTCACGTCAAATCATTTTGAATCCTTTGCAAGCACTTGAAGTCGCTGCAATCACTTGAAGTCGCTGCAATCATTTGAAGTCACTGAAGACACTTGAAGTGATTGCAAAGAATTAAATATGATTTGTGGTGACTTCAATGCAATCAAAATTCTTCCAATCATGATTCCAATCAAAAACGTGACGTCACCAAAATAATTGCATTCTTTTGTAATAGAAAAGGCTGCAAGATTATGGCAATGAAGTCTACAGATGACTTCATTTTTAAGTAGCTGCACTCTGAATGCGGAATTTCTCATGAGTTGAAATTGAAAACGAATGCATTCATTCACAGCTCTAATCATTATAACCTGGTACGGACATTCCTTTTGGATGTAAATATGGTAATGGCACATTAAATTTTATTGCCCGGTACTTTTATGTTCTAAGTGAACGAAATAACTTCGATTATAGCTTATTTGAAAACAGTCTAGTTAAGCGTACAAACTCGCGGAGATTAGGTAGTTTTGTAATAAAATTAGAAAATTCATTATATTTCGAAAAAATTCATCAAAATATTAAATAACATATTGATGAGTAAGAAATAAAAAAAACTTCAATCCACACATAAAGTTGCTCTTCCGCAACCAACTCTCACTCCCTAAAAAACTTTAAAATGTCAAAGGAGTAGGCTTGTGTCGGTGTAACCTAAAAAAAGAGCTCTTGATGTTTTCCCATAAAAAATTACCACATTCACATCTCGATTTGAGGCTCTAGTTCTACCTTAGTGTATGAAGCCAATACTAGTTTGGCCCCCTTTAGCTCGGGGCCGAGGACTATAGACCTACTAGCTCTACCTTAATCCAGCGCTGCTTCAAAGTACGCAATGTTACGTGAAAAAAACAAGTGCTAAAGTCCCAAAAGAAGTACGATTACTCACAACACTTTTTAATAGAAATGAAATTTCAAAGTTAATTTTGCTTGTTTAACATGACGTATGAGTCACATTTAAATTATTAATAAAATGACAATGATATTTCATTGAATATTACTCAAAAGAACTGCTCGATAGAAAATCGAAAAAATAGTTTGGAAATGCAATATTTTAGAGTAATGGCATTAGTTAAAGTATTTACCTACAAAATAAACTTATTTTTTTAAAAAAAAAAAATCAATTTCATCGAATAAAGTGATTGAAATCTGTACTAATTCACACAATAAATTTCAAATTTGCAACAATTTCAATGAAAATATGGACAGAAAATGCCATATCTAAAAAAATAAATCATTTTCGAATGACACATTTATTACAAGCGCACATTGCAATTGGTTGTGTTTACCTTAGCAAATAATTTAATATCAGACAGAAATTGCGAAATTTAATTTTAAATTTAAATTCATAAATAAATGTCCGTTAGAGAAAACCTTTAAAAAAAAATTATTTACAATTTTCTGTTATTGATGAGAAACATGTGAGCAAATAAAATTTCCACAGATAAAGAAACCAAAAGAAGAAAAACAAAATAAAAACTTGCGAATAGCAAAATAAAAAGCCGACAATAGGAAGCCAAAAATAGCAAAATAAACACAGCAGTAGCAGCAGCCGCTACATTGGCAGCAATAAAACAACATGAGAGAGAAAATCGTAAAAGAAAATACTAAACAGAACGAGCACACACACACACACACACACACAATCGCCTATCGAATTGCACAACAGGAGCAAAAGCAAATGCAAAAACAAAAGCAAAAGGTGAAAGAAAAACATTTGTAAACAAAAACAGCAATAAAGTCGAAAAAAAAATCAAAGGAAAGCTTTTACGTTGCCAAAGAAAAACAATGACATCATACAAGAAAATAAAATTCACATACCAAAAGCGCGTGAGAGAGCAGGCGAGCGATAATTATTGAGCTTTTTTGTGACGTATTCTTAGGATGGAAATACTTTCGCTCTCAGTTGCTCTCGTTGGCGTACTCAAATGTTTGCTTGCAACAACTTTGAGTTCTGCAAATTTTGGGCATAGGTGCCACTGTGCTAGATGTTGGTATTTTCCCCGTTTTTTTTGAAATATGTTAACTGAAAACGTTTATAGATACCCATAGTTTACACTTCCGGAAATTTTTTAGTTTTGTTGACATTTTTTATGGTGCAATAAATCGCTTATTTATGGTCAATGTTTGGATTTGGTACAGCATACTTTTGCTCTAAGAAAAAAATTATATATTTTTTTATATTTCATGGTTGGTTAGAAAAATTCTTAAAAATATTTTTGTGAAATTTGTCTACGCTGTGAATTTCCAGCTGCAAATAGCTTGTGACAACTGAATTTTCGTTTAGTTTTTACATGAAAATGTAACTGGCAATGTATAGCTCCACCTTTGACTTTGGCTTAAATTGTTTAACATGACCACCAAACTTTCAAAAGTTGCTATAAGCGATTATAATTGAAATTCTAGACTCAAAATTTTTCTATATTAAAATTATGAACATCAACTCAAACAAAAATGTGCATACAGTGGACAAAAATTTAATTTTAAAAATTTTAATAACAAACATAATCGCCAAAAAATCTTTTTGAAGAAAAATATCAAATTTCGAGAACATTTTTGATAATAAATTTTAAAATTATTCGAGCCTTTTCACCGTAGTTCCGTGTTCTATAGTACTCACCTAATGCGGTTGGAGCACACTCGAAAAAGACTGTTCAGTGGACAGATGACCATAATAAGTTTTCACCAAAAAAATCACCAATTTCGACTTAGAAATTTATATTCTCAAAATCAGAAACGGCACTAAAAAGATATGTCGATTTAAACGTTATTCCGTGTTCTATAGAACCCACTTAGTGCAGTTGAAGCACAGCCAGAAACGATTGGTCTGTGGCTAGATAATCATGTTAGGTTTTCATAATAATAATTAGAAGTCTTATATAACAAAATAATGTACTAAAAAACACAAACTGCTCCGAAATTTTATATCCTTGGAAACATTGTTTTATGTTCTATTGAGTCCACATATACTGGCTTGTGCTCCTTGAATAATTTTGAAAGGTTGGACAGTTTTAATTTGATCCTATTTGAATCTCCTTCAGCGTCATGTTAACTTTTCTCTGTTAAAGCTCTGTTAAGTCAGATGGTTTGTGTTTTTGCTAGGTAAATATGGAATTTAACTTTATGACCTTTAAACTATGCCTAGTTTTCATATTCACCCCTATAATGAATTTCCGGAGGAAACCGATTCTATCGGATTTTTTTGTTTCTCGAGAGAAGTATTTTGCGATCATAAATAATTGTGGATTGGAAAACTTCATATCCAGTCA
Organism: Tricholauxania praeusta; assembly: GCA_949775025.1. NCBI lineage: Eukaryota > Metazoa > Arthropoda > Insecta > Diptera > Lauxaniidae > Tricholauxania > Tricholauxania praeusta. The sequence continues at coordinate 15,025,947 of OX459031.1, read as the reverse complement.
ATCGCTGCGAAAATATTTCCAATTACTTCCATCCAGTCCAAAATCACAGTTGCATTTTTCATATTCGACATTGGCTTATCAGTAATTTTGCATATTTGACATAAGTTTATCTGTCAGCTGAACAATTTTATAAATAAAAATGAAGTGCATTCATCTATATGATAAAAAAAAATCACCTAAAATATAGTATAGCATAGCTTGATAATTTGCCATCTACTCCTTTTCATTAAGATTTTTACTGTATCCGAATTGGATCGTTCTTTCAAAAAAAATTAAAAAATATTGCTAGCATTGACTCTTTCCTCATTAAATTCCTCGTCAAAAAGTTAGGGAACAAAATTTAAATGAAACGTCAAAAAATGTTCCCAAAAAAAGTATTGCCGATAATCTCATTTTCCAGGGAATTGGTTCTCTTTTCCCAAAAATCTTCCACGATCGAAAAACAGGGGATTGGAGAAAAAATCCGAAGTAATGTTTATTAATGATAGGGGTGATTATCTTTCTTCATCTTATCTTATCAAATTTTTGTAAGAAAGAAAATGCATGCGAGCATAACCAATTGCGCTTGGAGAATGCGAGAGTGATTAGGCATATATGTGCTATTGTTTATAGCATTTGATATCCTCTGTGATATCAAGAGATCAAGAAAGTTTATTATATTGTATATTCAATTCCGTTTCCAAAGCACATCCAAATTGAAATCAGAACAGGCCTGTCATAGTAGAATAACAAAATTTGGCACATACTTTGATGTGGCACTTTATTCACATGCAAAACTATACACATGCCAGAAGTTCATACAAGTACGTAATGTGTAATGCCACGCCTATTTGTTAAGGTTCATCTACTTTTAAACAAGAACGCTATTTTACAAAGTTAAATTCTATTTTTTACTTAATTCGGTCTAGATATGAAGTTCTGCGATCTTCAACTCTAAGGAAATTGCCATATGTACCTGCCTAAACTCGCATAATTTCTACTTATTTTTTTTGAACTATTTAAATTTCAAGCCCTTTTTGTCGAAAAAGCTATAAAGCCATCCATCAAACCTATATTAGTTCAATGACATTCCGCAAAAAATTATCTGCCAGCGTTAAACAAATCTGGCAACTCGGCACACAGGCCAAAAATTTCACCTTTTAATCCCGCCACAGTCAAAGAACGTCGCGTACTTGCGATTGTGACTTCGTGACGTGCGGACATTGGCCTCGTGGTTGTGCAATAAATTTTTCGTGAATCGCATTACAACAACAAGAGTGTACTACAACACACAGAAGGAGACTTTCGCAACACTCGTGCTATTCAACTGAATTCAGTTCGGGACAATCGACGCGTCGAGCAACACGTGAAAAAACGAAAGCTAAAAGAAATTTACGCGAAAATTTTTTCTTTTAGTTTCTCTTTGATTTAAAAATATTCTACTGAAAAAAAAAAAAAAAAAATAGAAAAAAAAACTAAAAGTTATTTGCGCAAAATTTTACGTCTTCAAAGTGGTACAGTGTAAAAAAAAAATAAAATTTTTATACAGTTTTTTGTGTTATTTGTGGTAAGCGCATAAAAAGTGTAAGTTAAAGCAACAAACATCCGGTGGCACGGTTGCATTTTTCATACCGGTTATCATAACGTAATTTATTACGAACTGAAAGCGCTACGTTAAAGAAGGAGTTACGTTGAATGCGTTTTGCAAGAAAACAGCTGTTTGTGCTAGAATTGATGATTGTGTGTGTGTGTGCGTGTGCTTATGTGTTTGAGGGTATGTGTGCGCAGTTTTGCATTAATTTCAATGTGTTCGCCATGGTAGTTATTAGCATAAGTTGCAAACCGGAAGTGCCAATTATTAACAAAGTATGAAAATTTAAATTTGCTAGAAAATTACGGAGAAGGTTTTTTTTATGACTTAAATAAAAAACATAAAGATTTGAAGCGATTAAAAAAATTTTGATTTAAAAAAAAGCACAGGAAAAATAAATATTTTTTAATACTTGCTCCATTTCAATTTGATTTGAGGGGAAACATTTTTCTCTGGAAGAAAGTTGTAGGCCCGAGTTTGTTCGGGTGATAGGGTCACTTAAACCACGTTTGCCAATCCTTTGCTGTTAAATATGAACAATCGTCTAATAAGCTATTTAGGCGTTTGAAATCGGGGTATTCTAGTCCTTTTTTGTAATTTTCAATAAATAAATTTAATTTCTTCCAAATTTAATTAAGTTTTATGAACCTCTTCTATTAACACATTTGTTGAAAATTAACAAAAAAAGATGAGTTTTCGAATTTATTTTGAATATTTTTAATTTCGCTGGGTCTTAGTAAAATGTCATAACCTTTAAGTAAATATTTTAGTTTTGGTGGAAGGAATCTATTTTCTGCCAGAGGCCGGTATATTAATTCTTCGTCCCAGGTGGCAAATGTTGACGTTACGCCACAGACAATGTACTTATATTGGATAACTATTCGATAAAAACAAAAAATCGAAAATTTTTTTTTTCACGTTTATCCATAATGTTCCCAAATGAAGTTTCCTTGGACAAAACTTATTTCCCAGCTCAATACAAAATGAAGCTAGCTAAGTTTTGGTATTATAGTGGAACCTCTTTAAATCGAACCTCGATAAGTCGAAAACTCGAAAAAAATGTTGTGTTCGCTTCCCTTCAAGCACCAAAACCTCCATTGCTCGAAATCTGAGCACTCTATAAGTCGAAATAATAAGTGACAAGTAAATCCCTCTATAGCTCGAAGAAATAAATTTGACCTCTGCATATTGAACATAATAAGAATAAAATAAATTATTTTTAAATTAAATCTTATTTTATTGATTCACAATTTTTGAATGAAAATATTTTTTAGAAAATTTTGGAATAAAATTTATAAGTGAAAAGATGAAATTGAAAATTGAAATTACAAATTAAGTATTTACCCACATTAGACCCCTCTTAGTTTAATCTAATTTAAACGATACAGATTTATTTTTCTTTGAAATAACAAGATGTGTGTAAGAATTTGATGTTGGATTGATTATTGAGAAAAACTCAAAATATGCTGGCTTTAGTCGATGGATGGAAACCGTGTCGGTTTTTGGACCAATTTGTATTTTAAAGTACTTTTTATTTCTTTCCAATACCTTATGTGGTCCTGAATATTTAAAGTCTAGTGGTTTACGAACTTCACAGCGAATCCAAACATAAGCACGCTTTTCTAAGTCCTTATGTGCAAAAAATCTTGAAGTAGAATGATTACTTGCTTGAACAGGTTTGATATTTTCCATGGTATATCGCAATTTGCTCAACAATTCATTCGAATTGTTAGGTTGGTCTTGATTATTTTCTTTAAAGAATTATCCAGGTAATTTCAATGTTTCGCCATAAACTAATTCTGCTGCTGATGACTGAATATCTTCTTTAAAGTCCGATGGAAGCGCTCCACCATGCCATTAGCTTGTGGATGGAAAGATGTCGTCTGATGATAAGTGTTTACCCACAATAGCAATGTTTGATTTTACAGCCTTTACATAGTAACTTTATAAAAATAAATTCCGACTTTAAGAATATGCCAACAATGTACATCATTGTTTCGTAGAAATCAATGTAAAATTCTACCAATTCTATGAAATGATAAAGGAATTTATGATTGACGTTAACACGTGATTTCATTTGAACTTTAGCGTAGTTACTTTATTGTTGTCGATTGAAAAATTATCGGAAATAGTTTGTTCCCACTGCAATACCCACCAATTTTTAATGCCTTTATAAATAGAATTTCAATTTATTTCCCATCTCTAATTGGATATGAAGAATGCATTGCTTTACATTGGTGCTGTTAATGCCACAAATTCTAAAAATGGATATTTTTCAAAACACTTTTTCAAAAACCCACCCTATGCCTTAGAGCGTAGTGAAGCAAAAATAGAGCTACATCTATTAAAGTGCATTAACTGCCACAACAATAATGCGAGTTTGTCGAAATTTGATTGCAAAGTAATAAAAATTCTAAAACATGAAAATGCTTTTGTAGAAATGGACCCTCATGGAATAATTTTAAAAAATTTTCTGTCTCAATTTTTCTTCTTCTTAAATATTTAAAATATGTAGAGACATATTTTTTTATTTATTAAAACAAAAACAAAAATTTTTCTTCTATTTTTGTACTAAAAATGATCTAATGGACTGCTGACCGGCAACACTTAAGGCGATATATCATTGGAAATATTGATCAGTTTCATTTCCTCAAAAAACTAGTTTTTCGAAAAAAAAACCTATATTATCATTAGCAAGAAAACGTTCCCGCCGCTTTGGTCATATTTATGAAAAAAAAAAAGAAAAAAATAAAATTTTCTGTGGCTCACTGCACCACTGAACCGTTCAATCTAATTTTTACATGTTTTCGAGAAATATAACTACGAAATTTTGAATTATAATCAATTTAGGTCAGTGGAAATTTTAACAATTTAAAGCGGCAACATAGAAAGAGAGTCCCTCAACTGATGAGTTTTTGGGTTCCTAATAAGATAATTACACTAGCTTACAAGTAATTAAAAAATTCTGAACTTAAGGTGCCATCCATCCTATCCATTTCTCATGTAAAATCGGCTGCTGATTCCAAAAATCATTTTTTTTTTCACGTCGTTTTCGAGATATCGTTCGTTTTCGGTTTTTTTTACCAAAAAAAGATGATTCCACTTAATTACTAATTTTTATATATAAATGTACTATATGTCAACTTAAAGGTAATTAAATTTCCTATAAATAATTATGAAATCACTTTCTTAATAGTTTGTTAGTTTCGGCGATATAAATTGATTACTAAAAAAAATATTATTTTTTTTCGAAAAAAAGAAAAGAAAAATCAAAATTAACTGCAAATTTATGTGAGAAAAAAAAAATTTTAAAATCATTTTGTTCTTTTATATCTTCGTCTATATATTGATGAAGAATTTAAGATACCATGTAAGAAAATCGCTGCAGAAATGGAAAAGTTATATAAAATTGAACGAGAAATTATCGAATTGCGTTTTTGCCTGTGTTCCATTTTTTTAATTTTATTTGTCATAATCTGTATATTATATATAATAAAATATATAACTTATATTAGGGTGGCTCTCAGGAAAAAAAAATTACGGACGCCCTCTCAATAGGTTCGAAATAGGATAAGAAAAATTTGAAAATGAATCTAAAATTTGTGTCTTTAACCACCACGGACCCTATATCAAAGTGAAATTTAAGCTAAGCCACCATTTTTTAACTATTTTTTCTTGAGTGGCTTTTAATTTTAAGAAAGAATATATTAAAAAAGTATCATTTGAATCTAGTTTTCGAGATACACACCCCTATCATGAATATTCGGAGGAAAACGATTCTCTCGGATTTTTTTGTTTCTCGAGAGGAGTATTTTGCGATCATAAATAATTGCGGATTGGAAAACTTCATATCCAGTCAGTGCTGCCAAAATATTTTCAATTACTTCCACTGAGTCCAAAATCACAGTTGCATTTTTCATATTTGACATTAGCTTAACAGTAATTTTGCATATTTGACATAAGCTTATCTGTCAGCTGAACAATTTTATAAATAAAAATGAAGTGCATTTATCTAAAATATCACAAAAAAAAAATCACCTAAAATATAGTATAGCATAGCTTGATAGTTTGCCATCTACAATACTCCTTTTCATGAAGACTTTTACTGTATCCGAATTGGATTCCATGTACTGGACCAATATCAGTAATTACTCTTTGTTTGTGTTGCTAGATTTTGTAAATATTTTAAAAAAATGTTTTTATTAAATAAAATTATAAAATATTGCTAGCATTGACTTTTTCCTCATAACAAAATTTGCGAGAATCGTCAAAATATGTTCCTCAAAAAAGTGTTGCCGATATTCTCATTTTCCAAAAATCTTCCTCGATCGCAAATCAGGGGATTGGAGAAAAAATCCAAAGGAATGTTTATTCATGATATGTAGGGGTGAATGTCATTGAAAATTACAGATATAGCTTTTCTAAAAATCATTATAAGTTGGAAACTCCTAAACAGATTTTAAATATAATGATGTCATATTGAACATATTGATGTTCATAACTTATAGGAAATTTATATGATTATTTATGTTCCGAAAGCCAAAATCACTACTTTGAGGAAAGCACTTTGAGCCTTTGGTTGAAGCCGTAAAAGCAAATACGCAGGAGGTTTTCCTCAATCAGCCTATAAGAAATATTTGAAAGATAGGATCAAGCTCTTAATATTTTCAACATTCATTAATAAGAATAGGGGCCGTTCAAGTATTACGTAACGCAATTTTCGAAGATTTTTGACCCCCCCTCCCCCCTATGTAACGCGCCGTAACGTTTTCCTCTACCCCCCCCCCCCCCCCCTTAAACGTTACGTAACACCCAAGTGACCATATTTACCTAAAAGTCACAATTATGTTGCGAAAAGTACCGGAAATACATGCGTATGTTGTTTATTTTCTTTATTATACCCTACACCGAGGGTATATTCACTTTGTCATTTTGTTTGTAACGCATAGAAGAGGGCGGTGGTAGGTATGAACAAGTATATATATATTCTTGATCAGCGTCACCACCTGAGTTGATTTAGCTATGTCCGTCTGTCTGTCTGTTCAAATCAGGTTTACGGAAAAACCAAGCAAGCTAATTGAATGAAATAAGCACACTCAGGTCAGACCTTCTTGCAGGCATCTTGCTATTGAAAATGGACGTAATCGGTTCATGGACACGCCTACCGCCCATACTCTATGTATATTTGCCCAATCCCATTTTGAAAAAAAATGCAGCGATTTTGATGAAACTTGGTGATTAGGTGTACATTTGAACTAAATTAAGATTAGGCTAGGTTTCAAGTTTCCAAAGATTCGCGTGGCACGGTCCTAAATTTTAACCTCTATACCACCATATATCGTATGCCGTGCAAGATATTGTGATGAAATTTTTTTATTTTTTCGACTTTTTCATCGATCTTAAATTGTTTAGACTTTTTCAACCTCTCTCAACGTTAACATTTTGCATATATTTACGACTTTTTCAACAGTTTTCAACCTCTTAAACATTTCACACTTTTTTCGAATTATTTAACCTCTTCAACGTCTTATTTTACTGAAATATATGTACCTACTTTGAGTGCAGTGTAGGGTATGTGAGTTTCGGCCTGACTGAAGATAACACCTTAACTTGTTCATATTGTTATTTAATAAAAATCACACATAATGTAATAAACATTTGCTTAAGCTTAAAATATGTTAAAATGGCAAAAAATGAGACGAACATATTTTATTAAAATGATAAAAGTTGATGGGATCTAGAACAGCTACAGCAATAAATGAGAAAAATATGAAATCTTTCCACGCTTACATCTCTGGTTTTGGTTAACCAATCTCGAAGATGATAGTTTTAGGACATTCTGCTTGATAAGTGATTTAATTTAACATATCATTTATTGCTGTAAATTATCTACATCCCATCAACTTTTATCATTATAATAAAATTTTTTGGCTGTAGCTATTCAATAAGCATACACATAAAGAAAGCGTTTCATTATACACACCTCATTTCAAATCACCACCCGCTAAAGTAGTTTCACTTCTAAAATAATGTTACGTAACGCGTTGTTCGAACCCCCCCCCCCCCCCTCCCCTGTAACGCATCGTAACGTTTCACAAGACCCCCCCTCCCCCCCTAATTGCGTTACGTAATACTTGAACGGCCCCATACCTTTGAAAATATTGTGAAAGTCTAGCTTTCAGTACTTGAATCATTTCTCAAAGCAGCTCTGTTGACTTAAGGGAGCACTTTAGAGCTGAATATACAATAAAAAGTATACACCTAGGCACCAAGTGATCAAAACTTTTTAGAAACAATAATTTAAATTTTTTTATTTTTTTTTAAACTAAATATAAAATTATATATAAAAATAATTTAACTTAAAAAAAATGTTAATTTTTTAAAATCTCAGTTTGATGAAGGAAAAAATTTCTTTGGTTTCCACCAATTCGTTTCGCTCATGTTCTAATCAAACCGCATTTCACTGTAGCAACTTAGTTCATATATCAAAGTGTGCACGTTCGAATGTTTGTATGTATGCTCGTATGTATGTGTATAAAAGTGCTACCTCTAAAATATTTGATATCTAAAAGCATTTATCTTAAACAATTTTCTCCTCACTACATATTTCAGTTATTTACTGAATTTCCTTTGCCTGAAATTGTTGTGTGTGAAGTGTTACAATAAAATAAAATAAAAAAAAAGAAAAGGAAACGTTAAGCTTCTAAACAGCAATTAAATTGAAAGTGCTTTCATGCAAAGGAATTAATTTTATTTTTTTATAAAAAAAACGCACATAAAAGGATAATTTTTCTTGTCAGTAACAAGCAAATTGTTGTGCAGCGGAAGCACAAGCAAAATCAACAGCAACAGCATAAAAAAACGCAGGTTAGTGCTTTACTATTTAATTACTAAAATTTAAAAAAATCAAAACTTTTTTCATTAGAGGTAGTTTAGAAACAATTTTTACACTCACAATTAATATAATGTTTATAATTTTAATGGGCCATAAAATGCACATAAATCTACTGTTTACGAGTAGTGGGCGTTGAAGGGGCGAAACTTTTTTCAACTTCAAAGGTTAGCGTTATTGAGTTAAAGTTGAACATGTGTTAAAATTTTGTTCACAATATGGTCAACTTCAAATTAATAATGCTAACTTTTAGAGTTGATCAAATTAAACATAAGTAAATATAAGAAATTCTTAATGATAACAGCTACGAACTTTCTCGGGTGGTCCGCGTTGGAAAGAAAATATTCATTTTGATAAAAGTTTGAAAAACCTGCATAACTCTTTAATGAAATAATTGAGGGTTAATAAATCGCCTATTTAATGGTTCATTGCAACTGATGTAAGCTATCTGATCGATAATTGCAAAATATATATTATTGGAAAGGTAATTTATTGTACTTCAAACTATGCTTCTAATGGAATATCATAGGTACTAATCAATATGTTTCAAAAGTACAATAATGTCCTTGTGTGACACTCTCGACTTCAGCACAAGTACACTCAGACTAGAGATATTTTTTTTTTATATTTGTCGAATATATCATTTGAAAGTTCCTTTAGTGCTACATATGCAAAACTTTTACCTATATGCAGTGGCGAACAGTGAAATCCGGACAAACAAAAAAAATTTGAATAAAATCCCTAAATTTTTTATTGATTCAAAAAAAACTGATGCAAGGATCAGAGAAACAAATACTTTTTATTGAAAATATTTTGCTGTAAGTCGGAAAACCACGCCATAATCATCTATTTTTAACAAAAAAAAAAAAGAAATATGTCCTTTATTGATAAAAAAAAAGTTTTTAGTAAAATGTTATAAAATTTTATTTTTAAGAAACTAATTCTAAAATATTTGCAGCAGGTTTGTAAGGACTAATACTTAGGACTTAAATAAACAGGTGTCAATATTTTGTTGTTCCTCCCTTCGCGTTTATGACCGCCATAAGTCGCTGCGGCATGGAAGAGATCAAAATAATATGACAATCACGACGTCCACACGCGAAAAATGTTCTTCAATAGAAGGCTCTAAGTTTTCTTTCAGAATGTTTTTTATAGTCTGTTCCTTGAATCAAGGCCAGTTGTCCAACTTCGTAACAAGAAAAACATAATTTCCAGTCCATTCTGCCAATCGGTTGCGTTAATGCTCTTTGAATGCACTCGTCGCTATAACTCATACAGCATTCCATAGAAGCCGCTTATGTTGAACTTTGATTCATCTGAGAAGATCACATTTTTCCAATCAGATACAGTCCACATTTTGTGCTGGTTGACTCACTCCAAGCATTTCCGACTCATTTGAGTGGTCAAAGAAGACTTTTTGGTCGGACGATGTGCAGATAAACCTGCGTCATGGAGCCTTCGTCGCACAGTAATTGGAGAAATTTCTATTCCTCCACATTCAACAAACTCTTTTCTAATTTCTACAGCCGTTTTGAAGACCAATTCTTTTTGAAAGTCGATAATCAGTTTCTGTAGTCTTTTTTCGTGCTCCTGACTCTTCGTTTCGACTTGACGACCCAGTTTCAGAATACTTTTTCAAAATTTCGGCTACTGAGGACTTATTAAAGCCTACTCTAGCAGAAATTTCCCGTATCGTTTATTTATCGCTTCGAAAGGCCAAAATCTCGCGCTTATACGCTACGTAAATTTTTTTAATAACTTGGCATCTTTTTCAACACAAGAATGATTAAAAACTAACAGTATAACTTTCATTTACACTAAAATATTGGCCTATCTCTAAAACAAAGCCCTACCTACCAACGCCATACCTGGAAAAAAAAAGTCATACCTATAAAACAAAGAGGTTGACGGGGTCGTAAAATCCTTTTATTTTCAAATTTTTTTTGTTTGTCCAGATTTCACTGTTCGCCACTGTATATTGTACATAAGTCTTGTGTAAAAAGCCTTCTAGGTCATGACTTTATATTAACTTTTACGCAATATTTTAAACAGGAGCATGATACAATTTGATTTACAAGGAGTTGGCTTAAAAAATTTCATATAAAATAATTTTTAAAATGAGTTATACATCATAGGATTCCATTAAATGACCTGTATTTGACTTTAGTTGTGAATGAAATCTAAAAAATTGTAACATATTTTGTTCTCAAAGGTCTTTGTTAGCTTTCAAACATTAAAATATTAGCAAAAGTCTTTGAAACGATATGCTCACTGACATTGATAGCATAATTGAAGTAATAATTTTGTGGTAAAAATAGAAATCTATGGAAAAAATGGTCAAAACAAACAATTGGCCAACTGTTTTATTCAAGTTTCTTTTTCGATTTATGGCATACTTTTCCAAATAGTAAGTGAAAACTGTAAAAATTTGCAATTATTGGCCGACTTAAAAGGTTACCAGTGGAAACTTGTACCAGATAAAGCATTAATAATATATAATAAGCATAAAAATATAATAATAATACAAATTTATGTATATCCTTTTTGTGTGCATGGAAATGACGCTTGCCGATTTTCGCCATCACAACATATCATTTGTATACAATGCTTTCAGTGTCTCTAAGGTGGTTCCTGCTAAATGTATGCTACGTGATTTGAATTAAAAAACATTGTATTTAATGACTTGAAACAGTGGCTGTTGACATTTCCATTGAAAAGTTATAACTTCAAATTGCAAACAGTCCTGCTTAGCGTTTGGGTATGACTTATTTGGCATATTTTTTCGCTGCTCTTTAAGTTTTTGGCTATTTTGTTAACATCTTTAATATACTTTAATACAAGATTATGAAAATAATTTTAACACAATTTAGGTCTTTAATGAATTTAACATTAATGTTAATGTCTTTTTAACCAGTTGTGAGTATAAAACTAAAGCTTTATGCAAACCTAAGGTATTTTTACTTATTTTCCATTAAATTTTCTTTCACATTATTTCAATTTCTTATGTTATCTCACATAGCTCCTTGTTACCGTATGCTTTTCTAATTAACTGGTCTTTGTTTTCATTAGCAAAATTTTCAATTTTATGCAAAATAGCAATTAATGGTAATTGTTTTTGCTGCAACATTATTAAGTCAGAGTACTTCTGTAAGAAGTTTTACTCGTTATAGACAACCCCTTTACCATTTGGTTAGTTGAAATTCTTAAATTCATGTTTGCTTTTTAAAATAATTGAATGATTTAAGTTGTTAATTTCTGAATTTCTCTGCTGAATTCATTAAAAAAAAAGTACTCGCTGAGTAATGAGTGAAACTGGTGATGTTTTGTTATGTTAGTACTGAAAATGTTCAAAAAACCTTAAAAAAGACGAAAAATTTTGATAAGTCGAAAAATGTTGTAGAGGGGGAAAATTTTTGAAAGAGTCAATATATGTGCCTTGGTCTACGAAAATAAATCTAGTGTCTGAATACAAACTTTTTTCGAAAAAACAGCTGTCAAAACAATTCTATTGATTTTTCATACATTTTTTCAAGTGTGTTCTTTTTTAGAGTGCATTTGTAAAATAAATAATAAAGCCAGAAGCATGCGGCTTTTTTTTCTAAAAATAGCGTACTTTTTTATCAGAATCAGCCAAAAAGCGAAGGTCAACTTTTCGGACAATAGATCCCTTTTTATAGAACTAAGCAAATATTAATGTAGAAAAAGTCGGAAAAATTTGACAAATTTTGGATTTCTAAAAAAAATTGAAAAATATTTCAAGGCTGAAAGTCAAAAAAAAAAAAATGTTGAAAAACTCGAAAATTTTGGATAAGGTGTTTAATATTAAAAAAATCGAAAGCTGTCAAATTCACAACAACAATTATTTATAATCGAAAAAAATAGAAATCCAAAATATCGATTATTTTTGATCGAAAAAAGTAGAAATCCAAAATAACGATTATTTTTGATCGAAAAAAATAAAAATCCAAAATAAAGATTATTTTTGATCGAATTAAATAGAAATCATAAATAACGATTATTTTTGACCGAAATAAATAGAAATCAAAAATAACAATTATTTTTGATCGAAAAAAATATAAATCTGAGAGAACGATAACATTTGATAGTAAAAAATAGGAATCTAAAATAAAGATAATTTTTGATCGAAAAAAGTAGAAATCCAAAATAACGATTATTTTTGATCGAAAAAAATAGAAATAAAAAAATAACGATTACTTTTGATCGAAAATAATTGAAATCCAAAATAACGATAATTTTTAATAGAAATCAAAAATAACGATTATTTTTGATCGAAAAAGTGGAAATCCAAATAACGATTATTTTTGATCGAAAAAAATAACGATTATTTTTGATCGAAAAAAATAGAAATCCAAAATACCGATTATTTTTGATCGAAATAAATAGAAATCAAAAATAACGATTATTTTTGATCGAAAAAAATATAAATAAAAAAATAACGATTATTTTTGATCGAAAAAAATAGAAATCCAAAATAACGATCATTTTTAATAGAAATCAAAAATAACGATTATTTTTGATCGAAAAAGTGGAAATCCAAATAACGATTATTTTTGATCGAAAAAAATAACGATTATTTTTGATCGAAAAAAATAGAAATCCAAAATACCGATTATTTTTGATCGAAAAAAATAGAAATAAAAAAATTACGATTATTTTTGATCGAAAAAAATAGAATCCAAAATAACGATTATTTTTGATCGAAAAAAATAGATATCCAAAATAACGATTATTTTTGATCGAATTAAATAGAAATCAAAAATAACGATTATTTTTGATCGAAAAAATATAAATCCAAAATAACGATTACTTCGAATCGAAAAAAGTATAAATTCATTTATAACGATTACGCAGTGATTTCTATCATAAAATCCTTAAAAGATCAAAAAATGTTGGAAAATCTGAAAAAATTCGAAAATTACTAAGTTTAAATAATAATGACAAAATCGGAAAATGTGAAATATGTAACTAAAAATATATTGAAAAAATTTGAAAACTTGATCAATGTTGAAAAAGCGGCAAAATAATGAAAAATTTGAAAAATGTTTAAAGAGCTGAAAAACGTTGAAATTTAAAAAAATTGTTGAACAAATTAAGAGCCTTTCTGATATCGGAAGGATCACTGCGTTTAGCACTAGACAATGGAACATCTGCAAGCATAAAACACTGGGCATCCCGCGTTATTCCTTTTGCCGCTGTTGGTTATATGTCGGTAAATAAGATAGAATATTTTCAACACTTCCACTGCAACTGTTTTTTCTTGGCCAGGACAAGGCTTAGTTCTATATCGAAGCCCCTCGATATTAAACTCAGCGAAATTTGCCAAAATTAAAATTGACATTTTGTTCAATTACCATAAGAGGTCTTTCAGGATATAGTAATTAACTTCAGCTAGTTAAATTGATTTTATTTGGTAACCTCATGCACCAATCTGTCGGATCATATATGAGGTATAAAGCTTTCGCTACTCTAACCTAACCTGAACATGTCAAAAATCTCGAAAAATGTTGAAAAATTGAGAAATGTTGAAAATTCGAGACAACCCGAAAAATGTCACTTTTTCGCCCAATTCACTTCAGTATAAGTAAGAATGTTTACCCATCATGCTGATGATATTGAAAATCATTTTTAAGCGAAAAATTCCTATTTAAAAACTAAATAAATGTTGATATTTTCAGTAATTTGCAAAATGTGTAACAAAGAGCAAACATACTAACTGCTATTTTGCTGCATGAGTACATAATTTTTTGTAACACATTTGCAAGCAGCAAAATGTCCAATGGTGATGATGAATCCAATAATGCTTTACTTTGTGATATCGTCTGTACATTATCCTCATAATTTTGTGGATACATAACATTATTAATTACAGCATAAACCAAGTGAGATGTACACAGGACAAGCAAATCTCTGTGCGTGTTTGTGTACATAATTGGGAATTAGCTTTGCTTGTATACCATGCGAATATCTGTTGGTTTCACGCTTTGGTATTGCAGCATTGAAGCATAACCAAATTATGTGGATTAAAGGATATTTGGGACAGGCATAAACTTGTGCTTTTGCTGGGTAGTTACCATAGGACGAAATGTAAATCTATTTTTTGTGTTGATTAACTTGTTGCATTTATAAACTTATATCTGTTTCTTGGGTTATTTTTGCTTGGCAATGTAAAAACTTTCACAGAGAGTTCGATACAAAAATTTGTGTATCCTTTTTAAAAAATTTTTTTTTCGTATTTTTTCTTTTTGATATTTAATTTCAATTTATGATATTTCGGAGATAAGATATCGTTCTAATTTAATGTAGACTTTGCAGAGGAAGAGAGTCTTTATCGGACCTTATTAATGGTTTCCTGAAACAAAATTACTTTTCGATGTGATAAAAATTTTTCTAAAAGTTTCCATTTGTTAGAATATCATAGAAATCGAATCCGTCAAAAAAATTCTAACCTGGGATTCGAATTCTGCTAGTCAAAATCTTTCCGAAAAGTATATTTGAGTTTCGAAACCAGAGATTTGACCAAATTTTGTCGAACTGCTTTATTCCTATCTTATGTCTTGTCTCTTTTTTTCGAGGGAATATTTTTCTTTAGTCATTCGTACTAAGGACTGTCCCAGAAAAAACTTGCACTTTGTTTATTAGTTATAAAAAAATACCCAGCAATTGTTTTGGTTTTTTTTATTTTTTTATTAATAATGGCTAGTGTTCAGAATATAAATATCTAAAAACTAATTAACAATTTTGTTTTTTCTATAAAAATTTCTTACTTTTTTTTTAAGGCACTTCAAATTTTGCACAGTTGTTTCATCGACGGTACGGTACGATCTTTTCCACTAAGTCTGAAGTCTTGAAAATTTTTTGCAGTCCTGCCACTCTTTCGAAGATCTCTTTTCATTAGAGCCCAATATCTTTTAATTGGGCGAAGCTCTGGGCAGTTAGGCGGATTTGCTATTTTTGGTACAAAATTGATCTTTTTACTTGCATACCATTCCATCGTAGCTTTAGAGTAATGAGAGGTTGCTAAATCTGGCCAGAATATCACGGTACCCTCATGTGCACGAATAAATGGTAGAAGACGTTTTTCGAGGCACTCGTCTATATAAACTTTGGAATTGATTGTGCCTTGCGTAACAAAGAAGCTGCTTCTGAGGCCACAGGTGCATATGGCCTGCCAAACCATATATTGCTTCGGAAATTTCGAAATTTTTTTTTCTTTGAATTTACTAGGCACATTCCCCTTCTTCGGTGATGTATAATATTCGTGCCCAGGTAGCTGCTTAAAATCTGCTTTAACGTAAGTTTCGTCGTCCATAACACAGCAGTCAAATTTAGTCAGGTACCTTTCATACAATTTTCGGGTTCGCATCTGAGCCATCAACTGCTTTTCATCAGAACGGTCTGGTACTTTTTGAACTCTATATGTCTTTAGCTTACTTTTCTCCTTTATCCTTTGCACAGTAGATTTTGATGTACCTGCTCTAGCCGCCATATCTCGCACTGACGTGTTGGGATTCTGCCTAAAAAGGCGCTTCACCTTCGCCGCTACCTTTGGGTTAGAAAATTCTGGTTTTCTGCCTGAACCCTTTTTTCGTGAAACAGGTAGACCCTTCTTATAATTAGAAATAACCGTTTTGACAGTTCTTTCTGATGCACCAACTATTTTTGTTATAACTGAATATTTTAACCCTGGATTTTGCAGGTATGTGGACAAAATCAGTTCGCGGACTTTTTCTTGCTTGCTAGACATCTTTGTCGTTAGAAATGCTATCTTTAAGTGTTATACATCATATCAAACGTCACTTTATATGGAATAAATATTTTGTCTTTTTAGACCTATAAGATTATCAGGTAGAGTATGATCTTAAAAAATAAAAGTGCAAGGTTTTTCTGGGACAGTCCTTATTTTTTTGAGCTATATCTTCGCTATTTTGTAAAAATGCATTATTATTGCTCAGTGCGTTCTTGCATAGTCTGGCTAGACCATATTGGGTTTCAAATGAGTTTATCTTTTTATCTTGGTATTTTCTGAGCGGTCACCGTCTTTGACTTCCTCATGGTCGTATTTGTAGTGAGAAATTGTGTTTTAAACTTTTTCGTGAATCAAGCGCATATGGCTCTCAGCAGACCTAACAATTTTTTTTTTTCATTTAGTATTGAACCAGTGATTGAATTAGAGGTCGTTTTGGACTATTACGGACTCGGACTACGGACTCGCCGTTGCTATTCAAGCACCAACCGTAATTTTATCATTCAGTGATGTTTCACCAGACTATGTGACTTATCATGTCCAGGAACAGGTTTACCTTTTGAAAGATGGCAAGGGATGAAACTTTGCCTTTTTTGGGATGTTGCCGTCAGCTGGTGTGTATCACGACAATTCCCAATCTAGAAAGCCATCATTTCCTTCTTCCGGTTCAAGCACTCAACCACGTACATTCTCTTCGATAACGACAACATTCGTGTGGAGAGGGTTCAACAAAGTAAATTTGCAGCCGTGGACGATATATGGCTCATGATGATGACCAACCTAGAGAAGGCATATACCCCGGACTATCGACTGGACATCTATGCGCAGATATATCCGTAACGTGGACGAATTTGGTTTACTCAATATGTTCAGAGTAAGCTCGCGAATATGGAAAATTAAGTGATATTTAGAATCCGTTTTAAATTATATCTTGATTGGGATAATTTATACGGAAAATCTACCAGGTGGCCAACGAAAGACGAAACAAGGCAAACGGGTCGTCATGAAATTGATAGAGAAATATTTAATCAATGGCAGAACACTTCACACTGACTTCTTTTCATCAAATAATTTGGCGGAAGTATTGATGGAGGAAAATTAGGCGTTTGTAGTCACCGTTGGAAAGCACAAGACCTTCATTTCCTCTCAAATGCTTGACTCAAAACGTACTGTGAATAGCACCATCTTTTACTTCTGCAATAATAACGTCGCTCTGAGTTCCTACATGACAAAGCTAAAGAAGCCAGTTATTAAGTTTTCCACCGTTCATAACAGTCATGAAATTGATCCATATAGCTGAATCAAGTATTGGATTATAGTCGACACAATACATCAGATATTGATTGGATATTTTTCTAAGCGTTCGAAAAATCGGTGGCCGTTGACATTGTTGTACAACATGTTTGATGTCGGCGGCTTGGCCTCATTCATCATCTATGAGGAGCTAAGAGCTCTTACCAAATTTGCATTACATTAAGCTTTCTAGCTGTGGTGAGAAAGTATCGCGAAAGAATGGAAAAAAATAAGAAATACCATAATTTTTACAAAAGATATTGTTCATTGCAAATAAAACTAAACAAAATCGTTTAAGGCTGTTCGCTAGGCTTTAAAATATTTGAATTTTTTTACAAGTATTCCGCAATTTTAAAATGACACAAAAAATTGGTTGGCACGGGATTTTTTTGGACCTGTTTTTTTATGCTTACATCATATACAAATATCGACTTTAATTGAAGCGAAAAATATTAGGAAATTTTATCAATTTTTTATTTCAAAATTTTCAAGTCATTGGATAACAAAGTATGAAGAAAAGTTTGTGAAGCAAAAAAATAAAAACGCAAAAATCCTAAGGATATACCACTTACAACATTCGAAGCATTCAAGTATTTGCTAAAACAAGCATATGTTATGAAAATAACAAAAATTCTGTATTTGTATTTTGTGTGTACGCACGAATCAAACCGAAAATTCCTTGACTGTCAAGCACCTACTTTACGGTACTTTGAAATGTTGTAAAAAAAAAAAAAAAACTTTTAACAAAAGACCGAATGAAACACAAACGCTTTTCATGTGAAAAACAAAATTTTCTTCTTTTTTTTCAGACTCCTAAAGAAAATATAAAATTTTCAATTTACAATAATGCCAGCAGCGGCGTCTGTTATTAAGCGTATTTTACACTTCATTTAACAGAGGGGAAGCACTCAGTTGTTCCCTCACGTTGTAACTTTGCTACTTGAGATGCTTATTAAACATAATAATAATAAGAAAATATGGCATCGTTAAATCTCTCTCTCTCTCTTTTTTTATAGGGGAGTTATCGTATTTCTGTTATTAAGTATAGATTTTATGACATACTTATGTGTATTATTTTAAGTATAGTCTTTTGTTTTGCCAAAGTGCCAATTTTTAACAGCCTAATAAACCATATGGAAGTATTAAATTGGTGACGAACATAATAATTATTTAATTTAACTTTGATGACAAAAAGGCGGTAGCACATAAAAGAGATGAATGATATAAGAGAGCTGCATTGGAAATTAAATTCTTCATTGCTATTATTTCATGTGTTTTCTTATATATTAGTGCATAATTATGGTATTTCGTTGGTTATAATTAACAATGTCTTATTTTTCATATGTACACAAATATATTATGGAAAATTTCTGAATGGGTTATATATTCAGAAAGCAATTTCTTTGTATTGACAAAATGAAGGGTAAAATACTTTTAAAAAAATAACATCTTTCTGTGTTAGAAAACAACTTCGAAGAATTCGAAAAACATAAAAAATCGATGTCTTGAAAAATTAGAAAAATTCATTTTGTATCCAATAATGTGGAACAATAATTTTGAAAAGCCAAAAAAATATTGCGGATGCCGATAAATGTCATATAAATGATATCCAAGAAGTCAATATCTGCCGAAAAATGTTGTTGAATGTCACAGTCGATCAAAGCCATTCGTTACAAAGGAAATGTAATTTCGTTGTAGCGAAGCGATTTAGCCAGTTTTCTTAATACAGGGTGTTTTTTTTTAAAGATTTGGTTTGTTAATTGACAACACCATTTTTTGGAGACAATCAATTTGACAGCTGGTATTTGGGCTCTGTATGATATTTTGTCATTTTTCCATGAATATGCTTCCGCTAAAATAACATGTGCAAATTTATTGGTAATCAAAATTGCGTGATTTGACTCCAGGGAAATATTTGTTATAGCAATGTGCGTTTCTGACCAGTGGCGGCTTGAGGAGTGTTCGAACCGTTCAACCAAATAGGCCGCACTTTCGTGAGGGGCGCTTTGTCGGGTTTCTTTATTTTTGTATTCTTTTTCTCCAACGCTCGTGAAATTGCTTACAATATGACTTTTGGACGCTTTAGAGCTTTTCGTACACCAAACGCCCGAGATTTTTTCTGACATTGGTGACCTGCTGCTGTTTTCCAACTTTGAGCGCCTCAAGATTGCTTGTGCACTAGGTACACTGTATTTATTTTCAAATTTCGGCGCTTCTTGGCATTACGTGCACTATTTTACCTAGATATGGGCGCCGCATACTGGTCTCAAATTGAGTTTTTTGGGTCAAAAATTGCTAGAGAGCGCAAATCTCGTAAGAGAGTTAAACTTTTTTTAAATTAAATTTCTTAAAAAAAAAAAAATTTTTCATCTTTAACTTAAAAAGACTATTTTTATAAGACTCGAATACCGAATATTTGTTGGAATTTCACAAAACTTTCGTTTAAAAAATAAATTGTTCATTTTCGACAAGACTTGCGCTCTCAAAGAATTGTTGAACTAAAAAACTCACTTTGGGACTGTTAAGGCCAGATGGCAAACCAACTTGAAGTAAAAAAGTATTTCAAGGTGCATAGGATTTTCGAATCCAAAATTTCCAAAATTTACTAAAATCCTCAGCATCTCTTCTCAGTGACCAATGTGCACAGGCGCTCTAAAGTTTTTCATGCGTTATGTTTTAACGTTGTTATTAATTCATCAACGAACGCAAGAAATGCTCTGTCCTCAAATTCAAAAGAATTACTAACAACTTTTTGGATGCAAAATTGTTTTTCCGAAATATAATTGATGCATATTCCCAGCGGCAAATATGTTATAATCAACGCCAATGAATAGTTATACTCTTTGTAGGCAGTAATGCTCGCAACTCCAGCCACAACTGTAAATTCTTTTTACAAAGCGATGGCCACTTTGTAGGCAGTTTGCCTACATCTCTATAAACAATGTGTAGCCAGGGCAAGGCACAATGCCTTAAAACATCGCTTACTAAGTGCCTGTATAGTCTAACGAGTTGCCTACATCTACACATACAAAGCATACAGCCAACAGGCGAGACCACTTACATCTCCATATACAAAGTTAGCAGTTAGCAGACACGCTGCCTACACTTATACATGCAAAATATACGAAATGTTAGCCAAACTCTAATTCAAACCAATCCAAACTCAATTTTATTACAAAAATTTTTTCAAAAATATTAAAATTGGAATAGAATTTATATTTAATTTTGACGATATTTAAAAAAAATGTATACTTATGTCGGTTGTTAGAACAATTGCTTGGGATGCAGAGCGCGCGCGTTGATGTTAAATTAGACAAAATTGAAAAGTTAAAATAAAATCGGGAAAAAAATGAAAATAAAAATAAATCACATCGATGAAACGCACTATGCAAATAAGTGGCTTTTCATCGATGAATTTTTGGAGTACTCTGCTTATTTGCCGCGAGGATGTTATGAAAAATAAGTATGGAAAAAGAGCGCACGAAAATTTCAAAACAGGGCGCCATCTACCCTCGAGCCGGCACTGTTTCTCACTTTGCTGATAAGCCAAAAATAATTGACGACATAAATATGCACATACTTCGTGATTTTTTTGCAACAAACTGTGAACTCAATTGTTGGAAAAGTTTTGAAAAATTTGATTTTCAGTATGCGTTATATTTCCATTGCAATCTCCAGTTGACTGCAAAAATTCATGCTGAAATTTCAATTCCAATTTCCACTCTCTTAACCATATCTCTTAAGAGTCTTACGCGCACAACTGAATATAGTACTTCCGTATGTTGCTGAAATAACTTTTTTATTTAATTTTGATTTCAAACAGAAATCATAAAATGCTTATAATTAAATGAACTAAAAATTTTACATGTGGCAACCATCAAAGTCAAGAATTTATTTGTTTTTAATACTTTCTTGTTTTTACTATACGCGGCACGGCATTGGTCCACATTGGCCCGCATTGATTCATCATTGTTTTATAAATAGCGCATTTTCGTTTTTAATTTAAAATTATAACGTAGACTTTTTGTTCGTTTCTTGTTTTTCCCCAAAATATACTTTAATTAAATGAGATAGTTTATTTAAAATTGATATATAACTTAAGTAGTTTGTTTTTCTAAATTAAATATTTTGTTTTTATTATAATTTAATATGTTATGTGAAAACAAGCCAATTTGTTTTGTAATAAAATTTATGTTGTGTTATAAATTATGATTTAAATTAAATTTGAAATTTCGTCAAAAAAAAAAAGAAGATTTTGTAAGTAGCAAGCAATGTCAACCTTTTGATAACACCAATGTTGCCAGATTTAAAGAAATATTGGACGTTTTATTCTTTTTGGAAAGTATGTCAGTCTTAAGAAAAAACCAGTCGAAATGCTGGAAAAAGTATGCCAAAATTAGAGCTTATGCCTGAACCACCTCAGGCGTAGCCGCCGGCAATATTTACATAAAATAATCTTTAAAAAGTAAATGGCAGGAATGGATGTATTGCTCGAAATAAATATTTTATTTATTTTTACAAATTTTCTGTTCTTTTTTTAATTTTTAAAAACCAAACGCTTAAGAAATCAGTCTTTTTAACTTACAATTTTCACAGCTGAAAAGCAAAGCTTTCATTAATACTCAGTTCTCAGTTAATTTTAAATTTTTTTTTTATTTATTCAAAAAATAGCCTCGCCTCCTAAGCCTTTGTAGTTTATGTAAAATTTTAAATTTATAAATTTTGAGTGTAATAATCTGCAACCATAAATTCATATTTAAAAACAAACGACTTAAAGTCCAATAACATCAAAATAAATAAAATTCACAGCAGCATAAAAAAAAGAAAAAAAAAACTGCCAATCATATTTTCAATTTGAAATTAATTTTTTTTTTTACAATTGAAGAGCTTTGCACGCAAATTACTGTGCAGAAAATCCCATTCAACGTTCAATGACAGCACACTTCATTCAACGTTTTCTATTATCAAATTATTTTTTGATTAATTTACATAAATGAAACAATACACGACGTATTTATACTCTGAATTTATTAATCATATTTTCAGTTTTTTATTCATAATTTTTGGAAATGAAAATGCCATAATTTTAATAAAATAAAACGCAATAAAATTTTATAATTTTTTCGTTTATTTCATATTTATTTTTTTTGATTTAATTTTGATTTAATTTTTTTGCTTTCCTATGAAATCGCCGATTTTTATCTGTGATTTGGTTTTTGATTTAGGTTGGTACTTTTGATGTTTTGTTGAAATGTTGCTATTGACCTAGACGCTGATGTAGTCGCTCTTTCATTGCAATTTCATTAAAATCGATTGCACTGTGAAGAGTCCACCATCGGACAGTGCTCTCAAGTATCAACTATTGCTTATGAGTTTTGCTCGAATAAACTTCAAACACTTTTGGGCTTTTTTGAGTACTTCTTTTTGATTGATACAACTTCAGTAGTCATTTTTGTTTTTTCTTTAACAGAAAGGATATTAATGTAGAGTTTGTTGTCATGAGAACAAAATCAGATCGAAAGCATTATATAACTTAACTTCAAATATGCCTCACAACAGCATTTTGCGTACCTTTCAGCTAGGATATCTCAGAATAAAGACGCGTTGAAGAAAATCCAAAAATCAGGTCCTCCTTAGTGCACAAACATTGCTCGAACTTGTCTAGTCATATCACTGCTGTCGCAAAATATTCAAATATTTCACTATTTCCTGCAGTTATAATTTTTGTAACCTTTTATGTTTTTTGATGGATGAGCTATGATTTATACCAGCGGTGGGCATAGAAATCTAACAAAAGAGCAAAACAACAACATCAAGCAACAACAAACGAAATTTTAAAGTTTTTTTTTTACTTTCATATCCAAATTTGCCATTAGCACAAAAAAAAAAACCAAATTGCACTACAAACAAAAACAATTGCTACAATTCGTCAAGACACAATGCGGCGCCGTCGTTTATGCACACAAAGTGTTTTGTTTTTGTTTTCATTTGAATTCAAGTCAACGCTGTGCCTCGATAGCGTTTTTTTCGCTTGCTTCTGCGTCGAATAACGGTGAGAGCAATGAGAGCAAATAGAGCCACTATATGCCCATCACTGATTTATACTGAAGGATATGAAATAATATCTATGCTAAAGTGGATTGGTTAAAAATCTATGCTGAGGTAGTGGAAGTTTTATATTTTAAACTTATGACAACTCTTTCGATACTCTCGAGGTTTTATCAAATTTTTAGGATTTTTCAACATTTTTTGGACTTTTCGACCTTTGTACAATTTCAAGAATTCTTCAAAATATATCGATTCTGTCAATAGTTTTCAACTTTACTAACGTTTTGAGCATTTTAGGCATTTTTTAAATTGTCTTCGTCATTTTTCAAAACCTAGCGTAGTTCCCAAAACTTTCGACATGTCCACTTTTGACAACTTTCTTAAATATTCTCGACTCTCTCAATTGAATTGAACTATTGAAGACAAGCTGATGCCCACGACCTTGGACGCGTAGCCTGTTTTTAGTTCGTACTGTGAAGGCGAACAATTTAAGTTTTCTTAGTAGACCTACTGTAATTTTTAATCATTCTTCACAAACCCTCCGTTCTGTTATTTGCAATGTAAATTGACAAATTGTAAGAGTAAAATTTGAATATTGCGTTGTTTTTCTTCCATAAATACTCTATTGTATTGCCATGGAAAAGACAAAAAAAAACTCACGCACAAACACATTAAATGATTTTTTTTGCTTGCATGCTTTTTAAATCTTAAATATTTTGAAACTTAACAAGAATATCGTGATAGCTTGAATTGGAGATTAAGACCAAGCGTTTAAAGAATAAAACTAAAAACACTTAATCAAAATTGGGCCAGTAATATTTGCGTGATGCGCGAACATCGAAACCGGCTATAGTTTTATTTATAAAGATTATACGATACATTATAAATTTCTTCAATAAATTCAGTATTTTTTGATACTTTCCAATTTTTTTAATCAAATCTCGAAGTTTTGAACGTTTTTTCAACATTTTTTGACATTCATCGACTTTGTCAACATCTATGGACTTTGTCAACATTTATCGCGTTTGTCAACATTAATCGACTTTACCAACATATACGGACTTTTTCAACATTAACTGACTTTGTCAACATTTATTGACTTTGCTAACATTTTTCAACTTCTAACACATTTTTCGACTTTCTCAAATGTTTTTTTTTTTAACATTACATGACATACCATTAAATTTTTCAATAAATGCAGCATTTTTCGACAACTGCCAACTTATTAAACATTTTTCGAATTTTTGAATGTTGACCAACATTTTTTGATATCCATCGAATCTGTCAACATTCTTCACCTCCTTGAACTTTTTTCGACTTTCTCAATGTTTTTTTGGAATATTTTTTCTACATTTTTTCTTACGATTTATACAACATTTTTCAACTTTCAGCTTACAATGATTTTTGCGACATATTGAGCTTTTTCGATGTTATTCGATAGTCTATGGCGTTTTGAAATGTTTATCAAAAATAGTTTAAAAATATCGTGATTCCTGACGTGCTATCGCAAATTTGTTTTTTCGACAAAAATGATGCCAGGAATGACTAGTGATATCACTAAGTCTAGACAAAGACTATAACTAATGTACTGTGGAATATAGCTTAGTACTAAAAAAATTTTCATGAAAAAGTTATCGCCTTTACATTCAAGTCTGATATATTTTACTTCAAAAGTCATTTATTTTTTAACCAAAAATTAAGCAAAACCTTCCCAACTAAATTAGATAAAAACATTGTACCCTTAAAAAACAAAAACAAAAAAATAATATGCCACTCTGTTTTCATATCACGTATGTGTCAGTGTACCTTGTAAAAACAACAACAAAAGCAGACTATGTTGTAAAAAGTTTATTTATTTGCCGCAGCTAAACGTATCAATGCCATTAAAAATGCAAAATAAACCAAAACAAAAATCTAATATTTTTTGTTTTTTTTTTTGCCCTTATGAGGTTGAAGTTAGTAAATATGGGGAAAAAAATCGAACAGCTGCTTATGCCGACACATCATATTTTTAAGCCACCCACCCACATGATATTTGCAGCGCCACTGATAAGCCAGCTGCTATCATCACCAACTCTACCACATTTTCAGTTATATTGGCCATAATGAGGCACAACGTCAAACGCGTACATATCACTAAATTGTATTTGTGATATAAAAAGAAAAAAAAAACAAATCATTTTAGTGCCTGTCGTCAGCATTGTGTCGCGTAAAGAAACTGCGTGGCATTTTTTTTATCAAATTTTGTTTCTGAACTTTTTGCCAATGGAATATATCACCATGTGGATGGATTCTTCAAAAGTCAGCAGGCAAAAAAAAAAAAAAACAAAAACACTACAATATTAAGACAAAAAATTGTTTATGTTTGTCATACATTTTGCTTACAATAAACAAACAGCAACATAACACGCAAAAACACCTGTCGCTTGAATATGAAACTCTCATGCCACATAAATCGCATTGAACAATTTATTTCAATGTGAGTTCTTTTCGTTTTGTTTTATTTCTAACAATTTCTGCTCTTCTTTTGTGCCATTTCTACCTTTTTTATGTCTTCAATTTTGCTTTTGGCTGCAGTATTAAGTATACGAAGCCACCACGTGCTGTTAGCGGCTTATAGCTTGAGTTGAAAGCTTTTCAAACGCTGCGGGATACAGCAAAATGTTTTTGTGGTAGCACGAGGTATTAAAAATTTGATGCTGAGCAAAATGTTGTAGGTTTGTCGACCACCAGAAACTTTACATGTGCAAGCAGAATTGCTGAACTTCATACAAAAGATTAACCTATGCTAAGGATTAATGTATTGATAAAGTTAACTAGCCAACTAGCTGCAGATAGTAAGGATTTTGTTATACCTAATTTGCTAAGGATTTTTGAGTATTTTGGTTGCAAGGCAAAACAAATCATTAAAGTTTTAGCTCTGAGCTGTTTTCTATTATTAGAATTTTTTATTCTACGATAAGTTGCTTAGTTATTTATCTTTTTATTTAGTAATCTATGAAAATTTATGTCATGAGAGAAAAACATCTTCTCTAATTCTAAATAATTTCCTAACAGTGACTAAACTAATTGACTTCGCCTATTAGTTGTCTGACCTTTGAAATGTTTGTGATAGAGCCAATACGATTAGTGAAAATGTAGGCGATGAATTGAGGTTAAGTGTTTTCTGCTATTCAGTCGATATTTTGGATCGATTACAGATGACAAACTTACACCATTTGAACTTTAGCTGCATTATAATAAGATACGATATCGCAATAAGAAATCAAATAAATAATGTAGGGTTTTAAGAGCGGAGAGAGCTTAGCCTGAAACACTGTGCTATCATACTAAGCAAAAATAATGTTTTCTTCAAATAAATATATTTGGTTGATAAATTTTTAAAATATTCACTAAATATCAACAAATTTTGGTATTTATTACCATGTCCTTGATTGGAAGTTAAAGTGTTGTTTATTGAGCCAAACATAATATCTATTTGAGTCGATTAAATTAGATCGAATATATATTCAGTATATCTATTTTGATTTGATTTTAATTTACATTATATTAATACCTTACGACTCTCAACATATTTAAGTAAAACACTTGTTGATAACCTTTTGCTTGGTACACAACTCAGGTATTTATGATTGTGTAAATACCAACGAAATCTAATAATATAATGAATAATACGAATAAAATAACGATTTATTTATGTATCGATTGTTGAAAATATCGATTTTTTTTGCTGATCAGTTTTTTACCGAAATCCATATTAGTATATATGGTATACAGCTGTCGACAACTAATTAGAAACGAAATCATTCGATGTGTTATTGGTAGCTTTTCTCATTTATTTTTCTATGTGTACCAGAAAAATTATACATAATACAAATGTGGAACATATAAGCTTAAAAAAAATTACATAATTGAATTTAAATTCATATCATAAAAAGATTTTATGCGAAATTTGCTGCTCAAACCTCAGATTTGACTGAGTCAACTAATTGGAAACAAAAAAATAATTTGCAAAAAAGATAAAAAAAACTTGATAAAAAATTCCAGAAACGATATTGTGATATTATCACAATTATCACTTTTTAGCCGAATTTGCTAATTAGCATATTCTTAATCACAAAATTGTTACCAATGGGTTCTTGCGTGAAAATCGTCCATGGAGTCCAGTCTCAACCAACCAACAAGCGAAAGTTCATTTGAATATTTGTGCATTGTATTGATCAATTATTTCGCGTTGGATGTCTGCAGCAGTCTTATGAGGATCCAATTTTGCCTTGCGCACAATCTGGCGATCCTTTTACCCAGAAGTCTTACGAGGTATCTTTTTGCTAGGAACATTTTTTGCTGTGTCATACTTACCGAAATGATCAAGTCCACTGAATACAATCTTTTTGGAGCAATTTAGCGGTGTTGCCATCGCCTGATATCTCATGGCCGTCTTTCGAAGCTCAACAATTGACCTACGCATGGCCGGGGTACAACTTTTGGCCAATACCCATGATCAATGATATGCTAATAAGCAAATTCAGTTAAAAAGTGTTCCTATAAGCAATGAAAATATCACAATATCGTTTCTGGAATCTTTTATCAAGTTTTTCTTTTCTTTTTTGCAAATAATTTTTTTGTTCCCAATTAGTTGACTCAGTCAAATCTGAGGTTTGAGCAGAAAATTTCTCACAGAACTTTTTTATGCTATGAATTTAAATTCAATTATGTTCTTTATATTAAGCTTATATGTCCAACATTTATATAATGTATAAATTTTCTGGTACACATAGAAAAATAAATGAGAAAAACTACCAACAACACATCGAATGATTTCGTTTCCAATTAGTTGTCAACAGCTGTACGTTTGCAACAATATACATAATATTTCTTCCGCCAAATACATTATTTGGCCACTATTAACATGTGAATGTTTGCAACAAGGAAATATATGTTTCAACCATAGTTATTATTTCGTAATTATTGCCATATATATGATTGATTTAGTATAAGTGCACAAATATAATTTGGTAATTATTACCAAATAATAATATTATTAGATTCAGTGGAATGTGTGACATGTTAACTTATATCAAATATTTATTTGGCTCATATCAAATGAATAATTTGTTAATTATTACCAAATTTCGATGTATACAAATAAATTGTTTTCTTTGTGTAGGAGCTCTTGATAACAGCTCGGTGAGTTCAGTCTGATCAGTGGCATAAGGTCGATAAATAGGAATGAACTTGGCGTAGTAAATAATTTATTGCATTCAAACCCTTTTCAGTTAGTTTGCAAGTCATAAGCGAGTATTTCATTAGCTCCAAACAAGGTTGACTTAAAATTAGAGTAGTTTGTTAACCACCAACTATATTAGCTTACAGTTTGTGGTTAGCTTGATGTCTCCGAATCAGCAAGCTTACAACACAAATAGAGAGTAGTTTGCTTGCTCATAACCAACTTAAAAATACACAAGCCGGAAAATCCTCAAACACAAAAACAAGACTTTACTTTTCCGAAGGTTTTTGGAGTGCAAAAATTGCGGTTTTTTGTCATATCGGAGGTGCCTCCTTCTGTGTTGCGATGGGCTTCAACGAAGTTTGAGTGCAAGGTTGAGTTACAGCATAAAAATTTAATGGGGAATTATTTAAGATATAATTTAGAGTCGAAATACATCAAAAGGAAAAAAATTTCCAGAGCATTTTTTTAATTCCATATGCATATATGCATATATGAAATACGTGTAACATACGTATGAAATTTAAAACCAAACCGTACTCAGGACCTCGACCGCTTATGGAGTTAAAATTTGGGCTGCGGTGCTATCAAGGCATTCCAGCGTATTAAAGTTTGAGCGAAACCGGATGCTTGCAATATTACTAAGAAACAATAAATATGAAATTAAAGAAAATGCTCTGAAGGATTCTTATCTTTTTGCATTTATCGAATCCACATTACATACCAAATAATCCTGAATTCAAGTTTTTGTTGTAACACGAACTTTTATTAAAACTTTGTTAAAGCCCACCATAGTGAAAGCTGAAATTTTTCGACGTGATTTGACAGAAAATCTGAAAGTTCCACACATTGCCTTCAAAACTCATACAGATTTTTCTCAAAATACCTTTTCCTCTTTGAGATATCACTTGTAGAAATTCATGGGTTTTCTGACCATTTGTATCATTTGTATCATTTGGGTGAGGCAAAAGGTCGGTAAAATCATAAATTTCCAATTGCGTCGAGTTACGAGCCTAAATTATGCGGAAAAGTAATCATCCATCACCTTTAAAGTAATGAGTCCGTAGGAATATTTACTTCGTACATAATAGCAATGTTTGAACAACTTAATGTAAAAGAAATTTTATCGAACTCTAAATTTCCAGTGCTATTTTTTAACATTAATTTTCAATTCAAAAATCGTAAAAGAAAAGTGTTTCTGACAACTTTTATTTCCATAATTTTTTGTATAAAAGTAAATTCTTCATGGCGTTCACTTAGTATCGCACAACTTCACAGAGTAAACTCACAACCCTTACATTCACCTCGCCCGAGCAAAACCGCAGTAATTTCTGTTGTATTACAAACTAAAATGATAAAGTGACATCGCACTGCGTACAGAGCCAGAGGGGGGGGGGGGGGGGGGGGGGCTACAAATATTGAGGTCGGTTAAGTTGTTAGCATTTGGTATTTTCACCATTTCCATTTCCCATTTAATATTTATTTTTATTTGAAAAATTGTTTTTATTTTAGGGTTAAAAAGGTAGAATTCGGTCGTCGCATGGGTGGTTATCCGCAACACCTTAAATTTCCTGTTAAAGTTGAAAAAAAAAAAATGGCATTTGTTGTACACTATAGTTGTTGTTGTTTTTGTTTTTTTTTAGCCGCATTATTGCGCCTATAACCACACGCCCATTTACAACCTTTCTGACATGATGTTGTGAGCATTGTGAGTTTGCAGTTTTTTTCTCGTCTTATTTTATCATCTACCAAACTGTCAACGTGTTGCTGTCAGAGTACGTCTGTGTGTGTGTGTGTGTGCGCTTACGTTTGATTGTGTGCTTGTGCCTTGAGTTGTTTTACAGCGACAGGACATTTGTTTGGTTTTGTATTTGCGTTTCACCACTACTATGTTATTTTTTTAAATGTTTGCATAGCTTTTGTTTATGTGGTTGTAAGTATATTTGTGTCTCACATACATATGTGTGCTAGTGTTATGTTAGTGTACTGTGTGCTTATTGTTGTTTTTGTTGCTGCTGTTTATCTGACATGTTGTACATTAAAGGCGGATGCTCTGTTTTGCAGCTACTGGCATGTAAAGTTTTGTTTTTGTTGGCAACACCTGTTGAAGGTTGATTTTACCTTTTATGTTTGTTGGTTTTTTCCCCCTTTTTCCATACAAAGAGGGATTTTTGCATTTGAGTTTCGATTATTTTTCATTTTCTTTTTTAAATAATAACAGGAAATTGTTTGGGTTTTACCTATTTAAATTTAAATGGACGTGTGGCAGTTAATGCACTGAAAGTTCTTTGGCATTAAATTGTCGTATGTGGCTTAGAATTTGAGGCAAATGATGTAGCAAATTTGTTGACAATATATTTTAAAATAATTTTGACTCAAGTCGACGTCTTGTCGGAGCTGCACAAAATTTCTAACCACAAACGGATGCTGCATATTTTCATAAAGCCAAACAAAAACTTTGGCTTAATTTATACAAGCGAGATAATGTTATGCAGTTTGGTTTATGTTTTCGATAAAGAAAATGATCGATTAGTGTAACATTAGTGACATTAAATTTCATGGAATATTTTCATAGATTATAATGAAATTAAAATTTTATAAAAACCTTAATTAATTTATAACATTTTAAACTAAACTTAATACAATTAGTCACAAGCAATGACATTATACATATGACATTTAAGCATACTTTTCATATTAAAACAATTTTTTTACTCAAATCCAATATCAATTTAATACGATTATTTTAAATCTTCGTTACTTTGTTCTTTTTCTTTCGTTCGCGCGCAAATAATGATGTTAAACTTAGGATTTGATTGCTTAACATTCAATCCAAATTAATTTAACGACTGTCAATAAAAGTTAAAATCCACTTAATTGGCAAAAGTTTCAGCTTAGATTTGGCTCTTGTTTTTTATTCACTTCGCGCTCTGCTGCTTGCTTATGTTGTTGTTTTTTAGTTGTTTTGTTTAAAAAAAAGGCGCTTGATATGCCATGAAAATAAATTTTTTGATGTTATAAATTTATTTTCTGCTATGGCACGCTTCACTTCTTATCTACTAGAGATGTTGTGTTGATTTGCTTTGTATCAGTTTCTTAACAAGAGATTTCGATTATAATTGTTAAAAATTTTACGGAAATTCTTAATTTAAATTTCAAATTATAAGAAATCGTAACAAGACACTTAAAATTTATGTTTTATACACGAATTTATTGAGGAAAACGTCGATTCAATATACAAAAAAAACTTTATCAATTAAAAATGTGTGCTTTAAGCAACAAATGCCTTAAATTTGTTGTGATTTTAACATTTTAATCAAACAAAAATCATTTTATAATAAAATGTATAAATAATTAAATGTTACACATACGACATGTTTACCTCAAATTAGAGTCTTGAACTATAAAGCCATTAACAAACTTCTCTTATGATATGGAAGTTAAAAACAAAATTACGTCAATAGTTGGCGATTTTGTGAAATATTAAAAATATCAAAAATATTTTTTTCTGAATATATTTTGCAATTTTAAAAACTTTTTATTGTGTGCGATTTTTATTGAAAATTTGTATTTTGGAGAATGAACAATAAAAGGTGCAATTTTGATCCAAACTTATATTATTTCAACCTTAACGAAAAAATTAAAAATCTATAGAAAAATTTGTATATGAAAAACATATCTATTTTTTCTCATACGTATAGAATACAAATCTGCAATAAAAAATATAAGTTTTGGTTTAAATAAACACAGTTTACCTCAAATTGATCTTGAGAATTAGCTTCAAGGTCAAGAATTACCTTCAAGGTCAAAGAGAGGAACACTGTTACTCAAACCTCATAGCTTTTGTTTGAAACATTTATCATTATCTTACTTTGTTCTCGAGATATTGGCCTGGGTAAATTAAAATGGAGCTCACCTATCTATATGAGCAGCTTCTAATGTCGCTTTATTCTTCAAATTTGGTGTTTTTTAAGTTATTAAGTTCAATTGGACTAAATCCGTATTTTACGGCTCCATTCATTAACGACATGGCAAGGAAATTTTAGATTTCTATACGCCAAAACTTAGCGTCCAAAAAAAAAGTTCAATTAGCTTGCTAAGGTTCATATTCATGACATTGAGCAAAATCTAATGAATTTCAACTCAAGAGACAGAAAGGAATGATAGTTACCTAAGGAGTTGAGCAAATATTAAGAACTGTCAAGCAATTAATATATAATTTAAAAAATTTTCAAGCTATGACCTTGAAATATTATTAATAAATTATTAAGAAAAGCACAAACTTTGAGTGCCGTACAGTATGTTCCTTATCAAGTATTTTTGCGAAAATAATTGAAAGATGGTGGATTAAGTGGAATCATCGCGGCTTGTACAATCGGCAGGACACTGCTTTCAAAAGTTTGTTAGTGAATATTTCATAGCGGTGTTTATGAATATTTAAGGCGAGTTTTACATCAACGCCTTCAAATAAAACCATAATTGAATACAACTTCATTGCTTTGCTTTGCAGTTTATAAGAACGAAATTTCACTTTCATTTGGATATCGTTTTAACCGAGCTTTACTGTACTTAATTAAAAGTTCATCATACGACAGGTTGGTCTTGAATTTATACTATAAAAATTATTTATTTCTTTATGAAAATTTAATATGATATATAGTGATTAGTTAAAAGAAGACGTGCATGGATTAATACAGTGAAACCTGGCTAAGCGGTACCTGGGTAAGTGGGAAACCTCTAGTAGAGAGACGCACTTCAAGGTTCCAGCACTTTTGCATCAATATACCTCTATTACAGGGATTATAAAACCTCTGTATTTGGGATATGATTTTTGAAGTTTTTGTGCGTTTTCGCCTCTATA
This sequence comes from Tricholauxania praeusta, assembly GCA_949775025.1. Taxonomy (NCBI): domain Eukaryota; kingdom Metazoa; phylum Arthropoda; class Insecta; order Diptera; family Lauxaniidae; genus Tricholauxania; species Tricholauxania praeusta. The sequence continues at coordinate 14,992,291 of OX459031.1, read as the reverse complement.
ACATGGGTTTTTCCTTCTATAACTGGGACAGTATAGAAATAACCTCTATAAGTGGGAAATAATATTTATGTGTGTATAATTTGTTCTTTTGAATATGCACGTTTCATCGGTCTGAGTAGGCTGTGCAATGGTTGTTTTTATAAAATTTTATAGAATCATTGACTTAAGTAGGCTGTCATTTACATATGGTAATTTACATAAAATGTTCTTTTTTATTGAATATTTAAGAAAGGTTCATCTTGATCTTTCATAGTGTTACCCTCTTTAAATGGGACAACTCAATTTTAAACCTGGCTATTTGGAAAACTGTGTAAATGGGAACCTCTTTAATTGAGACAAATATTTTGGTTCCTTGGAGATCCCAGTTATCCAGGTTTCACTGTAATAGAAAAAACTGCTTGATTAAACGAGTATTTCTGTATGAAAATGCTGAAATGTTTAGCGATCTCTTCGGCAACTTTTTGTTTTTCAAATATATTTTGCTCAAAAACAAAGCTTTGAGAAGTATATGCTGTAAAAGAAATTGGCACGACAAAGTTTTTTGAACGATTTTATTTTCTGTCATAAATAAACGAGCTGAAATTGACACTTCGAACATAACATGACAAACGGTTCCAACGAGATTTCCGTTCCATTGGATTGAAACGTAGCCAAAATTTCTACAAAAAAAATTCTGCACGTAGTGAGAAGTACAAAAAGATAACATTTTTCCGGCCCATAACGGGTAAAAAAGGGGGGGGCATAATATAAATATCAAGCTTTTGAAAAAAAATTCTACATTAAAATTTTTATTACATTAATTATATAAAACTAAAATTTTTTTTATTTTTACTCAATTACTTTATATCACCAGTTAAAAGCTGCGAGATAAACATACGATCATTCCGATAATACCAAAATTCAGCCAGACTAGCATCTTTTGTAGAAAATATATTGGAATTTAAAATGTATACCTTCATTTTAGTCGCTACTCCTAAGTAAGGTTTGACCTTATCATTTAATAAAAAGAAACACTGAATCTTGTGACGAACGTAATTAAAAGTTGCACATACGACATGTTAACCTTAAAAACGTATGAAAAGTATTATAAAATTTGAAAATTAACAAAACCAAAAGTGGTAAAAGCAATATATAAAAGCTCTTGAGTTATTGAAGCTTAATTTATCTACACCATTAAAAACTTAATAGAAATTTATATCATCAATATATCGATAAATCAATACATACTTAGATTTCAACTTAAATTGTCCCTAAATGTCAATCCAGCAATTTTCCCGCACTATTTTGATATTTAGAAAACAACGTCTTTACAGATTGAACAAAAAACAAAAAAAGACGAGTCTTAGCTTTGCTGTCAGATTAAGTTAACTGAAGCAACAGAGCAGAGCAGAGCCAAAACGAGCATATGTTGGCCTTGTCAATTCATGCGTGAAATCTGGTCGTTCCCAAGTAGAACTGGGATACTGTGAATGTCGCAAGCAACCAGCAGCAGCAGCAGCGCAAGTGTAATATTTTTTGCTGCGCTATTGTCATTTGCTACTAGCGAAGCTGCTTCGCTTCTAGCATTGATGATGATGATTATGATGATGCTACCATTGTCGATGATGATGTGGCCGGATGAGGATTTTGCTCTAAATAAGCAACATTCCTTTGGGATAAGGAAATTGTTGTCGTTGCGTTTTGCTTCATTTGTTGGCATCAGCAGCTGTGCGTGTTGCTTTCTTTTTTAATTTTTTTTTCGTTTCCTTTTCTTTTGTTTTCATTCCCCTTGCAAAAATTCACTAGCGCAGCAGTAACAACGGTAGCGCGCTCTGTTTTATTATTCACTCTTTACATCACAATACTTCACGTAGTATCCTTGCTGTTACTCCGGGTTCTTAACTGCTTAATGTACCCAGTAGCGAAAATTCTTGAATTTATTAAAAAATGCTATAGCATAAAGTAGCAATTTAAATTTATTTTCTTACTGGGTAGCTTTCACTTTGATTATTTGCTGTTTTTTTCTTTAAAAATATTTGTTTGAAAATGTTATCCTTTTTGGTTTGTATTTTTTATTTGTGTGTCTGTATGTGCTTATTTGTGTGTTTGTATGTGTGCGGTTGGTTAAAAGGATTTCATGTGATGAAAATTCATTCTAGGGGAGCTTGTACTATCTGACTTTTTGTGGTCTCTTTGTGCGTTTTGTATGTTCAAACCCTAATCAATTGCCAACATAGTCGTGCGGTTGTACACTATATATGCTGACATGTTGTTGCATGTAGCAGCATGTTGAAATCAAGGATTTTGTTTTTTTTTTTGTGTGTGTGATTTGCTTACAGCTTCATTTTTGACATTGTCTGCATTGAGATAGATAATCTATTGTGATTTGATTGACAATATGTCTACTGTGTATCCTTTTTAGTTTACTCTTTTCATATAAATAATTTAACCTTAATACATCCTTAATTTAATCGGTATTTTTGACAGGCTTTTCAACAGTTAAGGATAACTGATTTTTTGATTTTTATTCAAAAAGTATTCATGTTGACTTAAAAATATTTCATGTTTGATTCAAAGATACAAAGTATGTATTATTTATATAAAACTTCTTATACGAAAATGGTTTGAAACGCTTTGGTGCAAAATATACTGAACAAATTTTAATAATTTCTATTTTAGCATAACACATTTGTGGTAAGGAAGGTTATGGCATACTTATTTTCTTTTTATTTCTTAAAATTAAATATCCTTTTTTCTAGGATTAAGTTTTTGCAAAATTCACACAAAAAATGGACGCATGATTTTTCGTTGCTTATGCTGCTTTTTAAATTCTGTGTTGCTATTTTGTTTTTCCTTTCTTCTCAGTTCTACCGCTTGTATCGAAGCTCAAAGAACCAACTTCCTTTCAATTGTTTTTTTTTTTTGTTACTTTTGAAGAGAAAAGATCGAATGAGATGTTAAGAGGCTTCATTTTGGAAAAAGAAACAACGGGCCTAGCAACTTTCTGTTCTTTTCAGCTCTTCCAATTTTCTTAACTTAAATTTATTTCCTTAATATGAAATAAATAAAATCAAAAGAAACCAAAAGCCCGCTTTAGTTGAAATCTTTGTGTATCTTTTATTTTTGCCACTACTGTGCTTACCTCTCTGTATTGTAGCAGCTATCCAATGCTATCCCATTTAATGTTTCCAAGCTGCCTAAGGCTTCCAAATGATTCATAAGGAAGCTAAATTTGCTTTACGGCTTATTGTAAATTTGTTGCAATTTGTTTACTTAATTGAAATGTTTGTTGATTTTGTGGGTTTGGGAAAAGGATAAAAACTATGTAGCTCAAAATTTATCGATTGTTTTTTTGTAACATGAGAGAAATATGTACCATTTTATGATGATGAAAATCATAATTTCGTTCTCAAAGTGTTAGCTTGAAAACTTTTCTAATATTTAATGCATAAACTCCTTTGAAATTAAAGTGAATGGAATGAATAAAAAATAGCAATTAAAAAATATTTTTTCCAAAAAAAAAGCACATTTTTTTCTTGCAATAAAAACAGCACGCCTTAAATATGTTCTTAAATAGCTTCATTTGTATCATTTATTCACATTCATTTACGCACGACATCTTCCCTACCCCAAATCGCTTGAGTTTTTAACAAATCAACACAGTGTCTTCTAAACAACGGCAAAATTCTTTTTTGTATTTTCCACTTGCTGACAACAGCCCATCGGCTTGGGGTGCATGCACCATAGAATAATGTGCCGAAAGACACACGCCCGCCAACGCAGCAGTCAACGAACGCACTGTGTGATAAATGAAGCATCAACTCTAGGGAGCATTCGTGGGTGAAAAAAGTCATAAGACCTAAAACAGACTGACGATTGTCAACGCAAGACAGCCAGCACTTGTAATGGTGGTAATAAAAATGCCTTTGTCATGTAACTATGAGCAGCAAAACATTCTCTCATGGAATGCATAGCAGTTGAAAATGGTTGATGATTTCTGTTGAAATCATTAAGAATTTGTCAGCGCAAAAACTTCTCATGTCAGACGCACCGCGACCTAAGGCAACATTTCTCGCGTGGCCGTAGTATATGGAAAATATGTTAACAAATCGAAATTAATTAAGTAAATTGTTGCCAGAAAAAGATTACTGCGGTTGGGTGAAAAAGTTTCATTCACTAAAATGTATTGTTGTAGAATGTTTTATTGTTCGAGATAAAAGTTTTTGTTATTTTGCGTTATTAAATGAATTGCGAAATAACCACTGAGTGTTTGCTTCATTCACACCAAGTTAAGAACTTGGCTGAAGTTTTGCAAATTTCAAAATACCGCAAGTAAATTTCTTAATTTCAGACACTTACATAAGTTGTTTCAAGCAATTGCAGTTTTATTATTATTGTCATAGCTGATGTCGTTTAACTCCGCATGTAAGGACACAGAATGCACAGGTTCAAATTCCAGTGAATGCGGAATAAAAGTTTTTAAAATTAAATAGAATTTCGAGTTTCAAATTAAGTGCTTAGAACAAGCACTTCCGATCTGCCCACTTTGCTAGCAGCTTGCACTACTTCCCCATTGGGTAATTGAAAGCTAAAGTGTTGCAGCGTTTATTGGGCTTAGCAAAAACTTAACAGTTTGGTCTTAAAAATGGAAATGTTTTGGTAACTAAAGTCCTTCTCTCAGAGCTCTAAATAAACTTATAAAAAGTTTTTCTTGGATAAAAGTTAACATCAAACTTTCATATTTTCAAAATAAAAGTAAACGTCCTTTCTGATTGATTGCAAAGTATTGTTACGAAATTTCTGTCTCTTTGACGATAATTTCGATCTCTCACACTTTTCTGAGTTCGATCACTGGATTGTGTAGCAATTAAAAACACACAAACTTATTTAGTTATAAAATGGTTTATTTTATTAACGTTCAAATTCTAATATTAATTTAACACTGTATAGAAAACTGTTTTACTTTACTACGGATCACACTGTATTCACTTTATCGCTTTTAATTCAAGTGTTCCGCTTCACTGTTGAAAAACTACTGTGTCCGAAAACTCAAATAACACCCTTTTATACTACAGGCATCACTTTCTCGAATAATCTACTAGCTGCCAGATGGCGTATATTCTACCATTATCTACAACCTACCAGTGCCACTTTGTAGCGTGCATTCTACCACTATTCACAATTCACCAGCATGGCGCACTGACGTTGAGCTAGCTATTATGCTAGATGGCGTTGTACGTTGTACGACGGCGATAATTTCTCTCGGTTGTTGACTTTTTATTGTTTACTGCAGCGTCTCTTCGGTTTATTATTTGTAGCATTTTGCGCTAGATGGTGCATGTATTTATTTCAAGAGTTTTCTAGCATAAACCAAATTTCGCTACAGTATGTTTCGTGTTCGAAAATTCTAATATTCGAATAGAAAATAGTACTTTAGGTGTTGCCATGCTGATGTGCTTTTGATATTTTTCTTTGATTTCCAAAATCCATTTTCGACCAAATTCAAGTCAATTAGTGCAACAAAAATTTTCCGACTAACGGATTGAAATACCCATTGTAAAAGGGTCAAAATCTACTTCAAAAATCAATTTCGGTGTTTTCTTATCGATTCGTGCAATAAAATTTTTTTCGGTATATTGATTTAAATCACCTCTTTAAGAGGATTGGGGACCTCACGTGTCATTTTAAAAATCCATTTTTGGTATTTTCTAATCGATTGGTGAAATTCATTTTTTATGCGAAAAATGTGTACAAAGCCCCCCTTTAGGAGGGTCAGGGTTGTACCAAGTTGTTTCTGAAATCTATTTTTTGACTTTTTCCATCGATTGGTGCCGTAAAAATTTTTTCGAAAGATTGGTTCAAAACATCCTTTTAGAAGGGTCGGTGACCTCCACTGTCACTTTAAAAGCCTTTTTCGTTGATTCGTGCATTAAAATTTTTTCAAGATATGGGTCCAAATCACCCTTTAAGAGGGTCAGTGAGCTCCACTGTCACTTTCAAAATTCATTTTCGAGTTTTTTTGCATGGATTTGTACAATCAAATTTTTTTTGAAAAATTCCTCCAAAACGTGCCTTTAGGTGAATCGGCACTTCCCTTGCAAAATCCACTTTTTGACCATTCTCAACCATTGGTGCAATGATTTTTTAATTTTTTTTTTTGTAAATATTAGTACATATTTTTCAATAATTTTTATTTTGAATTTTATAATGAATAATCCCAAGTGTCTTCTTTGAAATTTTTTGCTTTAGTAATCCAAGATATTATTTTTGGATTTATTTGTTAGGTCAAGTAAAAGAAACTTTAACAAAAAAAAAACCTTTATATTCGACTTTTTAAAAATAAAAATCAAAAAACTTAAAAATAACTTTTATTAATAAAAGTTTTTATAAAAGTTTTTCAGAAAAAAAGCGTCACAGTCGCTAACACAAGAGTTTCTTTTTTCGTTCGTTTTCGGTACGTAAAATAAAATCGAAGATATAAGGTGTAGAACAAAACTATTTCACGGTAAATTAAAAAGGAAACATGAAAGTAGAGCCAAAACAGCAATTAATGGCTGTTATTTCATCAATATTTTTGATTTTATTAAGTGACTTTCTATTTATGTTTTGAACTCGCACCTACTGGATGTAAGGTTCCTTGCACGGCTCTGCAAATTCAAGCAAAGTTGCCATATATATTTGATAATTTTAGATTTATATTTACTTGAGATGTACAGCGTCTGTGCTTCAGTGACGTACAAATTTAAGAATGAGAAAAGAAGTTTCATCTAATGAGCTAGAAACCGAGCTGGTTCACAAGTTTGTATGAAATTTTGGTTTAACCAGTACGAATAAAATACCACTATTAAGAAATTCAAATTTAAAAAAAAAATATCAAAGTTCTACAGTCAGTAGTGAATGAAGCCTGAGGTTTCGATAATTAAATTCTTATGTTTTAAATTATCCATAAAAAGATTCTTACGATTTCAGTTTTAAATATTTCTCTACTGCTTATCATTTTCCTGGTAGAATACTCGTAATCCATTTGTAAGTCGCTTAATGTTTTTTAATTTTCTGCGTAGTCTATTTTTCTTTGACTCACAGTTCAGAACAATTTGTTCCAATGGAGCAACTAATTGAAAACACTGCAGATAATGCCTTCGTTTTTAATCCTTTTTTCCGTAATGCATTTATTTGATTTTCAGTTCGAGTTGTTAAGAGTATAAGATGTACTTAAGCGTTTTCTCCGCTAAGAATTTGTTACTGCTCAAATGAGCTGACCCGCTAGGAACATAAGTTGCCACAAAATATTAATGGTTTTTCACTGTATTTTAATATTAAATTTTTGCTTAAATATAAACTCATAGTTTATTGCACTCACGCATAATATTGCTCACTTTCTTAAACCCCCTAAACAGAAAAAAGCATTTGGTATTTGTCACTTAAGTGCTCGCAACATATAGTAAGTAAGTATTTATATCTGTCAGTTAAAGTACATATTTATATCTGTCTGTGTGAGTAGAGAACTTTTTACTTCTTCTTTCATCGCTCACTTGTCATGTTACAATTTATGTGTGAATACCCGTTTTCCACTTTATTATTTATTATTCACCTGAAGTGCTTGTGAAATGCGCACATATAAACATTTTTTTTTTTTTTGTAACCCTTACTTCTACAGGGTGGCGCAAAATTAACTGTAAGTCGAAATGTTAAAAAAACATTTCACAAAGTATGATGTTTTGCGCATGCAGTTTTCATTACCTTTCGTAAGGTTTTCCCTCGGTCACAAGAAATTTTTTTTTTGGGGGGGGAGTGCGGAAGACTTGTTCAAAATTTAAATGAATTTTGGTTCTTCAATTCTGCGTAGGCCATCTCCAATAATTTTGCTTGTCAACTCGTTCATTAAATCGCAAATGAGTTTTGTCGCTTATTTATCAAAATAAAATCGGTTGACTTTGGTTCCTCATTAAATTATTCCTTGTACTGTTTGAAAAATTCATAAAAAAAGTTTTTTTGAAAAAATATTAAAATAAAATACTTTGAAAAAAAAATCACATACGAAAAAGTAATTTTGCACCACCCTATACATCTTTCACTAGCGATTTACTTTTTGCCACAGTCGCTTAACTTTTATCCCAAGTTCAAGCACTTGGATTATGGAAAAAGTACTTTTCACTCGACTACTTGTAATGCAGTGAGCTATGTAATGTTTTTAATTTTCCGCTTATTAGGAGCATAAATTCAACAAAACGATAAAATTTACTCTAAAACTTTCCACAAGTTGCAGTTTATGTTCTTCCTTGCAGTTAATAAGATATTCAGTTACATTTTTTTTAGTACTCCTGTGAAATTTGAGAGCGCTCTAGCTGAAATAAAAACAGAATTTATGTACTATCTACTTATGTTGAAATTCTATTTTGCATAATCTTTAAAAAATTTTACTTGCCACAATGTGACCTCATGCTAAATTCTTTCATTTATGCAAATCTGTGGAAAAAACAACTAAATTTGAGTTTGATGAAACATCTCATCTCTTCTACAGCTTTTAAGTTGAGCACAACAGCAAGGTAGTTCATTCCAATTTAAATTTTAATAAATGTTTTCGGAGACGATTTCCTACAAATTTAAGAGTGATATGATTTTGATTATAAGACAAAAATAATATAGTAGTACCAGGAGGTCGACCACTATTCAGTTATGATACTAAAATTAAGATCGGTACTTAAATTAAACAAAATAAACACGCGTCGGAACAGAGAGGTAATTTTCCCAAAAAATTTTATTTCATATCGAAACAAAAAAAAAGACATCACTCTGCACATCCCAAAAACCGTAGCCACTTGAGATATATTTCATCAGATTGTGTCTTCCTATTTAAAATTTTAGTTTGAAAAAAAAAAAAATTATTAAAGGTCCAGCAGCTACTTTTATGATCCTATTAACTTTTAAAGAAAATGTCTTAAGGAATTAATTTCATTAATACGACCATAAAAATTGTTGAACTTAATTGGAGACGCCACACCTACCGGCGTAAATCAGCATCGTTTTGATGCGAGAGAGTAAGTTATATCATAATACTAAATTTCATTATAATTGCTCACATTGTCCAGTAAGTATTAAAGGATTTTTGCTTAAATGGGAGGTACCACGCCTACTGACGCAATTCCATTTGGCGTTGGTGTAGCAAAACCCCATAACGACAACTACATTTGAGTTAAATATCAACATAATTACTGCAATAAATAAACAACTATGGCATTTTTTATAAATATCAGTTGCCACACCCACTGATGTAATGTTGCCCACTTTTGTTGTAGTGAAATTTTAGAAAAACTTATACACACTATCATAGCAAATTTAACTACGATTGTTCAATTAATTCACTTAATAAATTATCTAGGTATTTATTTTTGTGTGGAAGGTGCCACGCCTACAGCTACAATCGCTTGTATATACCTTTGGCTTAGAGCTACTTAATAGCGAGTTTACTTTTTATATTAAATCTTAAATAATTTGCTAAAACAATTCATTTAATAAAATGCTTACATTATTTCAAATACATGGAGGGTGCCACGCCCACTTGATGGAACATTATGCATTCTTAATCCAGTAAAAGTTAAAAGATACTAATATCATATACCGAACTTCGTTAATACTGTTCTTATATTTTACGAAATATACTTTAAAGTTCTTTGCTTGTGTGGGCGATACCACACCCTCTTATGTATATTTCAAAGACGCCTTATAGCAAGCAGGCCTACTAAATGGAATTTTATGCCAAATGCTGCAATAATTTGCCTGAGATAACGTTCTCACGTGTGTGGTCACGTCAAATATCCTTTATTTTAAAGGCTTACTGTAATAGACATCAACTTTTATTTTAAAAACTAATGCTTTTGTTTTGCTCTTATGGGAAGTGTCACGCCTACTGGTAGTGATTTATCCACTTTTCGCTGAAAAAAAACCTTAGAGTATATTAAACATAATAGTGAGTGTGGCAAAATGTTGTGGGCGGTGCTACGCCTCTCAGCGAGTTCTCCCAATATGAAAGCTAAATAAAAGTATTAATCACTACTCTCAATGAAATTATGTTCAAAATTTTAATATAATAGTTCTCTTATTAAAGCGTGGCAAAATGTTGTGGGCGGTGCCACGCCCCTTAATGAGTTATCCTAACAATAAAGCTAAATAAAAGTGTTAATCACTGCTTTCAAAGGAATTATGCCCAAAACTTTATAAAAATCTTAAGCAATATTCAATCAAATTGTTGAAAAGTGTTGCGCCTACTTTTTCAATTCAGCCCACTTTTTTGCAGTAAATGGTATCTGAAATTGGCATTCGTATACTTAATTAAATGGTTTGTGATATATGACGTACTAAGTGTAAAAATTAGGTGTCCAACCTAACCTAAATAATTGTTTCTCTAAATTTTAAGTTTTGTTTCTTGAAGTAGAAAAATTGAAAACACCGTTTGTAGTGGCTTAAAATAAAAACTTCGCTGTATATTTTTTAAAATAAAATTTCTGTGTTGATGCAGCAATTAAAATGAAAAAAATACTGTACTGCAAGAAAACTGCAAAGTTGCTTGACTGCTCTGTGAATTATTTAGAAGGTTCTTTGCCGTAAATTATTCTTCAACTGTAGTCTCCTTTGTTTGATATTCTTCATACGTTGAGTTTAAATTTTAACTGAACTGAATTTTCAAGTGGAGAAATGTTTTCTCTTTTTTTTTTGCTTTTTTCCTTTTCGTTATTGTTGTTTTTATTATTATTAAACTTTATTGTTGTTGCCGCTATCATACTACACTTCTTCTCTTTCTCATGTTAGCCAACAGACCGGAAACAGTTGACTGCGCTGTATCACTCGACAATACAGGCAAAAGTAAGACTTCCGTTTACACCTACCTCGTTAAGGTCATCTACACGTTGTTGCATTTTGTATAGACAGTCTATATAGATAATAGCATCAGTTGGTTGTTTCGCTGGGTGGTTGTTTGTTGGGTTGGTTGGCTTTGTTATCCACTTGTTTAACAAATGCATGAATGCTGGGCGCTTTTTTCTTCAAACTTTATAAGTTTTGCATAAAATTTCCTTAAACAATTTGCTGTTTATTTTCATTTTCATTGGAATTTTTCATTTAATTTTGTAGAAAGTAAGTAGCATGACAAGTGAAATGAAATGTTGTCGTTGTCATTTATTTTCAGCCTTCTTGTCATATTCGCAGTCAGTTTGTTGCTGCTTAATCCACTCAATGAATTATGTTGTATCTTTTTATTTTTGTACACTCGTACAATAATATGCTGTATGCATAAGGAAAGTTTATTTTTCTATAAAATGCTAGTTTTCTTGAGATTTTCTTATGAGAAAGAATTCAGTTTTTAAATTTTTGTTTGGATTATATTTTTGTCTATTTTTAATGTGTGATGTCTCGGCTAACTTAGTTTGACACACATTTTTTCATTTCATTCACGATTTATATTTGAGAAAGTGAAATTGTTGTAAAAGTATTTTACGAACATAAAACAGAACTATGTTTTATGAAAAGCTATGGACATTTTTCTGATAAAAACAGACGAAAAGTCTTGCACTTTTATCTTTGGGCAATGCACTGCAAAAAGTTTTTGCACTGTTTCAATATCCAATTTCAATATTTTGTAAGTTAGCGAACCTGAGGGATATTTTAAGGGTCAACAAAGTTCAAATAAATACTATTTATTATTATTCTATTCATTGAGGTTAATGAACATACCTGAAAATAAATAATTATTACTTTTATGAATTTAAAATTAATATCGTCGTCAATATTTTTGTTCTGATCAGCACCGGATCATACTATATCGCTAGAACGTTTCTTACCACACCAAGTCTTTCACAACGTAATTCACCTTGATATACCATATCGTTTTGTCGTGACTGTACTAAACTATACTGTACTGTACTGTACTGTACTGTACTGCACTTTACTGCACTGTACTCTCTAGTGTACAGTACTGTACTGTACTATACTGTATTGTACTTTACTGTACTGTACTCTCTAGGGTACAGTACTGTACTGTACTGTACTGAACAAAACTTTATTTTTAAGAATTTATTACAGTATAGTCAGCGTTGCCGTTTTTGGTAGTTTCCTACCAAATCAGGTAGGTTTTTTTCCTCTTGGTAGGTTGGTAGGCTAAAATTGATTTTGGTAGGATTTAGTAAAATATAAATTTTTATGAAAATCGAAAAATTCAAATCTGTTGTTAAGTTTTTGAATCAGGAAGCAAATATTTACATCTGGAAATAAGCTTTTGCCAACCCTATCTTCAACAAGGGGGCATGGTCTCTGCTTTCTTGCATACATATTAGGCTTAGGAAATACGCATACATGTGACGAAATAGTGTTGCGACTGATCGCACATCCAAATTATTGCATGTGTGCTCAGACCCGCAGTATCAGAAAGAAAAGTTACAAGCACTATTAATAACATAATGCTATGTAAGGAACTCGTCAGCAATGTTTCCCATTAGTGTGGTCAGCCAAGAAATATTTTATTCTTGTTTTTGTGTTATCAAATGCTTCACGGTGGGCTCTAACCAAGTTTAGTTACAACAAAAACTTGAAAATACATACATCAGAATGAAAAAAATATCCCCAGAGCTTTTTTTTAGTTCCATATTAACTGTTTCTTAGTAAGATTATTTATTCTTTTTTATAAGAAGCTAACACTTTTTAGTGGATAACCCTTTGACACGTGGTGTATTAGCTTCGAAAGGGGAGATAGAAGAGTAGGAAAGAGGTTAACCTATTGAGCATCGGCGCAACAACATATGAAAGTGATCTGAAGCAAGTGTTATGCCTTGGAACTTCATTACACTTCAGTTATTGATGCTTCGTCGATGTAATGTACCTTTCTTACCACAGCTGAAAAGCTCAATGTGGTACTAATAAGGTAAGAGCTCGAAAAAACCTCCAGAAAATTAGGGAGAGGAGAAGGAAATAATTGGAAAGATAAAAAAATTAGGAAATATGGAAAGTGTATTACCATGCCTGAACCGGGAATCGAACACGGGACCTCTGGGTTGTGAGCGCAGTACACTAGCACTGAGCCACAAGGCCGACACATAATACATGTATAACATACATACATACGTATAAATTTAAAACTAATCCGATTTTGTTTATTTTGACACTTTAAGGAGCCTTGAAAGATAGCCTCACATCTCAAATTTAAGCTCCCTAGGTATTTGAGGTCTTGAGTACTGTTAGATTAAAGTTCGAAAAAAAGGTTATTTTTGCAAAAACAGCCGAATTCAATGTCTAATATCTCTGAGCTTGGTCAACCATTTTCACTGTGTGGTATTTTATTTAAAAGCGTATAAGCAGACAAACAAAAAAATGTCAGTCTTAAGTATCTATATACATTAGGCATGTTAAAAAAAAGGTATTTTCTAGAATACTTCAAGAACACTCGATTTTCGAAAATATTTTCATATTCCAGTATTTCCTCATGTAAAAAAAAAATAATCCTATGGCTGCACAATTTTAATTTTTGGAATTTGGCCAGAAAAATGATGAAAATTGAATTTTTTTCTTATATTTTTTTAAATATTTCTTCGATTTTCCTAATGTACACATAAGGAAGTATCGAAAAAAAAAAACTTACCGCTATTTTTTAAGTCTATATGTAAGGAAAAAACTGTGGTCTCTCCGCGAGTAGAGCTTTGATGTTTCTTGTGTCACAGCTCCAATCCTTTGTTGTTTTCACTGCATTCACCTTAATACACTATAATTTAAAATTGTTAATGGCACTACATGAATTTCCATTAAAAAATAAACGAGAAAAAAAATTTTTTTCCATTTTTGGTCCAAAAATGATAAAAATTTAATTTTTTTTTAATTTTTTTAAAATAATTTTTCCATCAAAATAATAGATATTGTATTATTTATTCAGCCATAGCAATTTATTTTAATGACAAAAACCAAAAAAAAAAACAAACTTAAAAAATAGTAGGTAGGTTACAAACGATTTTGGTAGGTTTTTGAGAAAATTTTGGTTGGAAAAAAAATTTCTCAGTGGCAACACTGAGTATAGTATTGTACAGAACTGTACTGTACTGTACTGTGTTGAACTGTACTGTACTGTACTGTACTGTGCTGTATTGTACTGTACTGTACTGTACTGTTCTGTACTGTACTGTACTGTATTGTACTTAATTCTCCAGAAAAAATAATTTTCCATAATGTTTATTTTTGTAAAAGATTATTTACAAAAAAAACTACATTTCATTGTCTTTCAGTTAATGGAATTTCAGCTGTTATGGCTTTAAATGTTCATTTTACTGAAACGCCAAACTTCACCATTTATATAAGCCACACTCAGTATATTAATGAATTTAGTATAAATTTTTTTCTTATTCTTTGCAGAAAATCAAAAATCCAAAATAAAATTGCACAGTGTAAATTGCATAGTAAAAATTAAAGAAACGACAAAATACGGGATCAAATGCTCAAACCAAAAATAAATGAAATTTAAAAAGTGATACTAAAATTAAGCTACACAAATAGTCAGGAATACCAAACACACAAAGAAAAATCAACAAAAAAAATATAAAAGAGTGCAACTCCAAATTGAGTTAAAAATAGCAAAAACAAAATAGAATTCTATAAAAAGAAATAAAAATTTATTTAAGAGTTCAATAGACGAGTAAATATTGCGTAAAGAAACCAATTCAATCCAATCTAAAAATGGCTGATGAATATTCACCAATGCGCATGCATAAGAAAACACGCAGTGCTTCAATATGCGCAACAACCGGAAGCATCGAAACTGCCATACAAAATATGCCATCAGGCAGTGCAACGCCCGAAAGTGGCGGTACGCCTGGCTATCGCAGACGTCGACCGGCAACCAGATCGCAAAGTGCCAGAATAACAACGGGTGCCAGATCGGTAAGTAAAAAAATTTTTATATAAAATTTTAAGATTTATATTATCCCAGGCTCAATTAAGTGCACTAAATTTTGAATGAAATTATGTATGGAATAGGATTAAAGTTAAAATTGCTATTTACCTTTAACAAAAAATGTATCCAAAAACATTCACGAGAGTAAAATTACCCTATAAAATTAATTTTATTATCCGAAAATTTTATACAAGTATACTGAGAAAAAGATTTATTTGAATATAACAAATTTATATTTTATATAAAGCAATCAAATATTTATTTGAGTCAAACATATTATCTTTGGATCAAATGTTTGACTCAATCAAATATAACAAATATAATTTTTTATATACAAACAACTTATTTTTTTAGTGTACTATCAGCAACAACTTCCCACCGTTGTGGTTGCTACTGATTTTACCACTTCAATGCATCGGCCACTTTGTGTCATATACACAAAATGATGTGAGAAGCTGCTGCTTTTGTTGTATTAATAGAATTTCGTATTTTAAACGCAATGCATTTTACTTTTATGACAATATGCAACCAGCGGCGTGCTACCCTGCCTTGCTGCGTGGCACAAATTCCAATGCTGCCCACATTGTGTGGCATCATCATCATCGTCGTATGTTGTGCTGTGCATTTGTGGGATTTTGTTTTAGCAACATTAAATTGAATTTGTTGCAAAATTTTTGGTAGGTCTCTCTAGTGGCAGTGGCCATACCATACACTTATGGCATATTTTAAGTTTCAGTTTTGTTGCAATAATTTAATTAAACGCTAATTCTATTGAAATTAGATTTTGAATCCCTAATGCTAGTGGCTGATCTTGCGTGTTTGGAGGACATTTTTTGTTAATTTATTTTTAATGGAATCCAGCGATGTAGGCTTAGTTGCTCAAAGTATTATAGTTAATTTAAAATATAATAAAAATAAGCAAAATAAGCTTAATAAATTTAACATTCTGATATGATGATATCTTAGTATTTCTGTATAAATACTCATCAGTTTTCCCAAATGTAAATGTTAAAAGATGACTCAAGAAGCATGAGTAATTGCCAAAAATTTTCCTGAAATTATTTCAAGCAGTTTTTTTTAAGTAGATATTTAGTAAAATCAATTCTCATATACATAAAACTATGCAATACATAAAAAGCAAACATTTAGTCTTATGTTATTGCTAAAAATGGTAATGAATTTTCTTCAAAAAAACATACAATAAAATGAAAATTAATCAAAATTTAAAGGATATTGATATTTCTTTAGAATAATCAAATTATGAATGATTTTTTAAATAAAAAATAACTAATAAAAAGCAGTAACTAAATGAAATTTTTTGTGACTTAAAAAAAATTAAATTATTATGTTATTAGGAAGGAGCCACGCCCCGATGTCTTATCCCATTGACATTTCGAGAGATGCTTACCGTAAATCATTTACATCTTAGCGCCAAATATCGAACTTTCTGCTATCATAGGTGCATTTTTGTTTGTATTATGCCCTTTAATTTCATCTAAATAAAATATATTTTGCGTTGCTCAAGGATAGTGTAGCTTTCTTTTAATAGAAGAATTTTTAGAATCAATTAAGTAGTTTCAGAGACTACCGCCTACATAGAAGCAAATAAACTTTACCTCTTTATGCCATAGCATAGATCACGGCTAATAGCCAAGGACCCTATTTATTATTGATTTTTTTGTGATTGAAAAAAAATGGGATTTTAGATGCTGATCTTGAAGTACTGATCCTGATCTTGAAGTAATCGATTTTGTCTAATATTTCTAAAAAATATTTTGCATCAATTAGGGTTACCAGATGACACACTTTAGTAGTAAATGCACTACTTTTGCAAGGCAAAACTACTTTTCACTTGAAATGCACTACCTTTGCGTGTAGTAGGGTTCAGTAGTTTTCACTACTTTCGATGTTTGCATTGTAAAATAAAGTTAATTTGAAATATTGTTTTAATTTTGCTTCTGTTTTTCGTACAAAAGGAAGACCTCATCAAAAATATTTTTGTGGAAATCAAAAAATTTTTGTTTTTTATTAGAAAATTGGAATTTGTTCACATGCACTACTTTTATAGGTAGGGCATCTGGTAAGCCTAGCATCAATCAATGAAGTGAGGTCAACAGTGATGTTCTGATATCTCTAGGAACTTTCTCGGGTGATTCCAAGGTTCATATCAGAGAACGTTTTGAAAGCTGTAATAATAGTAGCTCTGCGCTCTGTGAGTGTGAGCTTCACACGCATTCACATTCATGGAAATGATGTCCAAAAGCCATTTTCGGCCTTTGCCAATTAAATAGAGAAAAAAAAATTTTTCCGAAAATGGGTCGAAAACAGTTCTTCCAGGGTCGGGACCCACTCTAAATGATGTCCAAAATCCCCATTAATTACAGAAAGAAAAACATATTTGTCAAAACGTTCCTTCCAAGTTCTGGAGCCATCCTAAATGATGTCCAAGATCCAGTTTCGACCTTTCCCCATCAATTACAAGGAAAAAAAAGTTTTTTTCCGAAAATTTGTCGAAAACGGTCCTTTCCAGGGTCTGGAACCACCTCAAATGATGTCCAAAATCCATTTTCGACCTTTCCCCATTAATTATGGAAAAAAAGAAATTTTCCGGAAATGTGTCAAAAACGGTCCTTCCAGTGTCCGGAGCCACCCTAAATGTCCAAATGTTCAAAATACCTATTAATTACAGGAAAAAAATCACCACCACCCTGAGTGAAGCAGGTTTTATAAAACCTAAAAGTATGCCACACTTTATGTTCAAATTCGCTCATTTCCGTAACATATTTTGTTCGCTCATTGGCGTAACGCATTCACCAGCTTACCCCCATGTAAACAAGCATATAGAAGTATATACTTCAAAAAGTTAACCGTACACCATTGAATCTGAAGCATTTTTGCAGGGCAATTTCCAAAAAAAAATTGTTTTTTTTTTAAAGGAAAAATATGTCGCGCATCTACTTTTTTCTTCATATCATCGGCATTTGCAGTCTGATCTTAAAGTTTGATATATCAATGTTTTTGTCTCAAATAGACCAAGTTTTTGCTTTAAGTGTCATTGACATCAAGGACCCTACTTACCCACCAGATCTCAGTTCCACCATCTTAATGTACCATTCTAGTGTCAGAAAATCAAAGCTTGCAAGGAATCAGCAATTTTTTCCACAGGAAGTTTTTCGAGTATTCCATTAGAACTATTTTAAAAATCTTTTTAATATTTTGCCGATCGTAGATGTTCACTTATTAAATTTTTCGTCATATTACCGTTATTTATAGTTAAATCTTTAAAAATGGTATGGTATATTTTGTTTGTATTCTTCAACTTGTATGACTTTTTATAATATTATATTTTGATAGGTATTACATATCCATACTAAATCGTTTAGGTACATTTTTGATTAAAGTTTGTTGGGCTACATCCTTCTTTCCGATTCCACAGCATATGCATTCGCTAACGCGTATTTCGCCACTCCAAAATTCTTCAACTTGAAATTTTGTCTTTTTTTCCCTTTGCGAGTGTATAATCGTTCCCAAAATTGTTGCTTTTTTTAATTTCACGTCAACTCGCATCAACTGTCAAGTGCATCATCATTTTCCTTTATAGCGCAACACAATATTTTTGACAATTTTAATTACTTTCAAGCATACGACGAGTGCTTGTTGTGCTGCAATATTGTCAAACTACTACATCGAAATGCCAATATGCCACACATACACGTACATACCTATACATGCAAAGCGCAAGTGGAAATGCAATGGACAGGCAATAAAAAAAGATGTCAAAAGATATTACCATGACAGACAGAAAAACGCACACACACATTTGCAGTGACAAAAACACAACTGCATTGCGTGTGTTGTATGCTGTACTGCACAATGTGAGCGTGGCGTAGGTGCCTCACACCTTGTTATGAGCGTTGCTTGCAACACTATGCTATGATAGTGGCAAAGCAACAAAAAAAAAGGGGGGGGGGGGGAAATATTGCAATGTTTTATGCAAAAAGTTTAAGAAGTATTCACGTAAGTGATATGAGTTGGAACAGATGCAAGACTTCCTTCGAAGTCAACACAAAACTTATTTCTGCTTCATGCACACAAAGCTAAAAATACTTATCTTGTTAGGGTGAAGTGAAAAGAAATGTGAGATATATTAATTTTCGTATAATAATTTTGTGAGAAAAGTCTTTAATGCGAAATGCTCAGTATGTTGCTGATAATAGTTTCTACTTAAGGAAATGCGTAAGTCAAAGGAAGGCAGCAAATTGAATATTAAAATCTTTCAATTGGAACACCTACATATTAGCAAACTGGTCCAAGAAAACTCCCAGAAATTTTGCCTTAATTTTTCTATCGGATTTCAGTAATTTATAATGTTCAATGTTGTCGGATGAATTATAACCAAGAACTGTGACTGTTTCATATACATAAATAAATTTGAAATTAATAAAAATTATTTAGCAAATTTTTTTCGAACCAATTGAAAAGATGACAAATACCAAGCGATCAATAGAATAACAGACACATGCCAAAAAGACGAAATTTTAAAGGAAAAGGTCACTGGATAGTCGCACAAATTAGAAAGACACGCGAAGAGATAAGATACAGCTCTTGATGTAGCCTAAGACAAGGTGGGGCTTTCACAGAAAATACAAAAATTACTGCCTAAAAATACACACGTTTTACTTGAATCCTGCCTTATAGGGCGAAAAAACCCGGATCAAAAGCAAAGACTTAATTTTGAATAATGTAGAAGTTTTTGGAGGCGTGCCGAAAGGTAGTATTCTTAGCCCGATTCGTTACTTAATTAATATTTCTTACTAATTACATTTCATTAAATATTAATAATATAATATTATAATATTCAGTCAAGGAAAATATGAAAATTTTATGTTTGAGTTAAAGCCGTAAATTTCAAAGTTGAAAATTGTAAAAATAACAATTTTTCTATTTATTTTAAAAGCAAACGACTTTAAATTCATTTTGAATTTGAAAAGTGTTTACGATAACACTTTTAACTTAACTTCAATCGTAAAAAATCTAAAAATTTGAAATTCAACTAAAATCTTCAGATTAATATGGAAAAAACTTCCCACATTTTCCGCACTCTAAAATTTTCCGCCTAAGTCTTTTTGGAAGTACTTTAAGTTCGGTATTGAATTTTTATGTGCGCCTTTTGCATGAGATGTCACTTTTTTTAGAAAAAAATCACTCAAAGCTCTAAAAGCAAGATTACCTGAATACCTAGAGAAAATTTAAGCCAATCTTTGTATGAGAAGTTGGCGTTCAAAACGTTACATTTACTTAAAAAAAAAGGACTTGAATATTATAATATTTGCATGATAAAATTGTCAAAAACTCTGGACTGGGGATTCACCTTAATTTTTTTTAATGTATTATTAAAGATATACTCTATAGTTCAAAAACTACCTGGAATTATGGTAAGATGGCACCACCACTCTCAAATCGATACAATTTTTCTGAAGAGGATTTCGGAAGAGATTTTTCGTTCGAAGCGTCCAAAAAAGCAAACGTTAGCTGAAATGCTGATGGTCAGCATATTTTTGGATGTACATGGCATAATCCTAATCGACTATCTTGAGAAAGGCAAAACCATCACGGGCGGCTATTGGATCGTTTGTACAATGAAATGAAGACAAAACAACCGCATATGGGGAAAAAAAAGTGCTGTTTCACCACGATAATGTTCATTCATCGCTCAAAGCAATGGTAAAATTGAGCGAATTGCTACCCCACCCACGGTATTCTCCAGACTTGGCCCCCAGCGACTATTATCTGTTTCCAAACTTGAAAAGATGGCTCCAGTGAAAGGGATTTTACTCAAATGAGAAGGTCGAGGTTGAAACTGATTTGAGAGCCTTGACGTCGACTACTATAGAAAAGGTATCGAAATGTTGGAGGATCGTTGAATGAAGTTCATCGCCCTTGAAGGGAACTACATACATTGAAGAATAAAATCGATTTTTATCAAAAAGTTTGAGTTTTTATCAATTTTCCGGGACTTTTTGAAGCATATAGTAATAAGACTATCGTGAAAATTTTTATTAAAGATTGAGATCATGCGTCTAAGGAATAAAACTAAGCAAATTTGATCAAAATCCATTCATTCGTTTTCGCGGGATGCGTGAACATCCGGACATAGTTATTAATTTATGTGTATAGATTAAAAACTGTAGCTCATTCGTGTTGTATGATTAAGAGTATCAGATTTCTGCGCTTGAAAGGATGGGAATGGCTAGAATTTATTAAGCCATGGTCAGGATTGATGTGAAAATGGGGAAAATTTGGCTTCGGATATGTTCAAGGTCATCTTCATACTTCACTTTTTTTTTCATCGACATATCAATATTATTACTTGTATGACACACATATGTGTGAAAATGTGTTTAAATCTGTCATTTTGCTAGAACAATCTATTAATATCCGGTGCCGTGACATAATCCCCACGGACATAATCCCCATTTTTGAAATGGGGATTATGTCCGAAAATTTTCGGACATAATCCCCATTTTTGCTGTGGGGGTTATGTCCGCAAAATTTTCGGACATAATCCCCATAAAAAAGCGGACATAATCCCCAAAGCCATGGGGATTATGTCCGCATCAGTTTCGGACATAACCCCCATTATGGGGATTATGTCCGTCACTGATGCGGACATAATCCCCATAACAATAATTTTGCCTAGCTACAGTAATTCCACATAAAAGTCAAGGTAAGTGGGCGGCCTTCGGCCGCAGCTCAGGACTTAAAACTCCCAAAAATCCAACACCGGCTTCGCGGCGGCCTTCGTCCGCGGATCAGTCTATAAAAGATCCAACACCTAGTTTGCTAGCCACAGTAATTCCACATAAAATTCAAGGTAAGTGGGCGGCCTTCGGCCGCAGCTCAGGATTTAAAAATCCCAAAAATTCAACACCGGCTTCGCGGCGGCCTTCGGCCGCGGATCAGTCTATAAAATATCCAACACCTTGTTTGCTAGTCACAGTAATTCCACATAAAAGTCAAGGCAAGTGGGCGGCCTTCGGCCGCAGCTCAGGATTTAAAACTCCCAAAAATTCAACACCGGCTTCGCGGCGGCCTTCGGCCGCGGATCAGTCTATAAAATATCCAGCACCAACGGCCTTCGGCGGCCTTTTATGATCCCACTTACCTTAACTTTTATGTGGAATAACTGTGGCTAGCAAACTAGGTGTTGGATATTTTATAGACTGATCCGCGGCCGAAGGCCGCCGCGAAGCCGGTGTTGAATTTTTGGGAGTTTTAAATCCTGACTTGATTTTTATGTGGAATTACTGTAGCTAGCGAAGCCGGTGTTGAACATGCGGACATAATTCCAATGGTGGCTTCTGAGGACTTACATCCTCCAAAATATGCAACTCCGGCTATGTCCATTCTTAGAAGTTGTTATAAGCCCAACACGAAGTGGGGATTATGACCGAAAAAAAAACGGACATAACCCCCATAATTTAATATATTTTTTCGGACATAATCCCCATGGGGATTATGTCCGAAAATTTTGCGGACATAAACCCCACAGCAAAAATGGGGATTGTGTCCGAAAATTTTCGGACATAATCCCCATTTCAAAAATGGGGATTATGTCCGTGGGGATTATGTCACGGCTCCTTAATATCCTTATGTATATCGCAAAGGAAATGTTACTTTTTGAAAAATTTACATTAACACTTTAGGCTATTCAATGGCAATGTGTCTTTTTGCAGGGAAGTTTTTCAAGGAAACAAAAGTGTTATCAACTGTAATTCGAAAATATCAATTAGAAAGAATTAAGGTAGAAAAAGCTGCAAAATGGAAATGATACGTTTTGATCACCAAACATGAAATCTCTCTCAGTCAAACAGCAGTACAATTCGGTATCGAATGAGTCACAAGAATTTCTCTGATTCTGGCTAAGTGTACTGAGTGACAGCATAGATTTATTCAAAACTTTAAAAGCGTAATGCACATCACCCACTCGTATACAAATGCCAATAATCACCACCACACAGTGATACATGATGTGATGATGTGCCATAAGTGTGTGACAATAATCGCCTCATGATGGTGAACAACGAGAAATAGTAGTGGGTTTTTCGGAGAGATAAATGAACCAAATGAGGTTGAAGAAAAACTGCAGTTGTTGCTGCACGAGACAGTTGGAAAAATTGAGTTTTCTATCTTATAATTCAATTCGTACACACGCTCAGCATGATAACAAATGCGTTTGTCAGTCAGCTATACGCATTCACTTACATTTGTGTAGGTACTGTGTAGGAATTATGTCTGTGTGCGAAACTGATATTTCACACAATGTGTCGGAGAATCAAACCAGAAAAGTAAATTAAAAATTACTCTACAGAAAGTGCAGTAAATATAGGTCAAGCACAAGATGAAAAAAAAATCAATTGCATACTTTAAAGCGCTGCTGAGAGCTATAACTTCTTTTCATAAGGAAAGTAACTGATAAAGGAATAATGCTAAAAATTTAATATTAAAAATAAAACTTTAAGATTTTGTATTTTTTTTTGCTTGCATAAAATGCTCCAGTAGCTTGCACTTTGCTTGGAATTTATTTCTTAAAGTTTTTGAAAGGCAACCGAAAACTCTGCGACAGAGCAGCTGTCTGTTTTATGCAACTGCAGTGTAATGCACATTAATATTTTTTTATTTGCCAACTTTTATCAGGTTTCTTCGACAACATCTTCTTTCTCATTGATAGCAAATTCTTAAAAAAAAATGCACTTAACTGAAGTGTCGCTTTTCCGTCAATGTTCGTTTATTTCCGCTTCCGTTGTAGTGTTGCATGTAAACTTTTCAACTTGGCGGTGTCAAGTAACTCATGCGAACGAATTCCATATGGTTTTGGCATATTTTTTGCGAATTTTTTATTTTTCATTACTCAATCATTTTGGAGCATGTGGTTTCTACAGCATTTTCAATTTAAGTGGCAAACAAAAATGCAGTTGATATTTTCATTTTTGAGCTAAAATTAATTGGCGTCATGAAGTGAGTGAATGTTTTGTTCGTGACTAAAGCGGTAAAAACATTTTGAACACGTAATGAAAAAATGTATTATAATTCACTATTGTAAACTTTTCCATATGGAAGTGAAAAGTTGCCGTAAGTAAAAATGCAAATAAATATGTAAAAATCAGAATTAATCTAAATTTAGTAAAGGTGTTATCTTTGGCCTTAAGTACCCAACGTCGCGTTAACAGGAAATGTGCGTGTAAACAACAAATTTTTATTAAAAGCGGATTTTTACATCACGTTACGTGCTGGCTAGTTTGACTAAACGTTTCCACATTGAATTTGGCAACAATTGCTTAAATAGCTCATTTGTAGTGTTTTGAAGCTTATGCTTGTACGGTAGCAGCCACAGCCTTCATTCAAAATTCTCCAACTTTTGAACTGATGCTAGACCGGCTCATTTTTTTGTATTTGTGTGAAATTCGGTTTTAGTGTTTTAAGGAATTCACTTAGTATGTATAGTGTTTTGAAGTTTTAGTATCTATGGAACGTGCCACGCCCACACGTATAAATTTTCCATGTTCGTGTTTAGAACTTTTTCGAGTCATTCCCTACCACACATTTGTGTGAAACTTGCAGTGATTATCTTAATTGATTCCCTCAGCAAAGCATTTTCAATTTCTTGCTTGTTTGGCAGGTGCCACGCCCTCTTATCGACATTTGCTTACTTTTTGTTCAGAGCTTGTGTAAGTTAATTTTAGTATATGTAGTGAAAATTCGATGCTATACTATCAATTTCTTGCTTGCTTGGCAGATGCCACGCCCTCTTATCGAAATTTGCTTACTCTGGCGGTGGGCGTGTCCATTAACTGATTTCATTTATTTTCAATTCTAAGAACCTTGATTAAAAGTATAGCCTGTGCACCGAATTGACTTCAATTAACTCGCTAGGTTTTTTCGTAGTATAGGATTTCCACAGACAGGCAGGCACACGGAGTCGACTCAGTTGTTAAAGCTTATTAAGAATATATACATTTTATTATTTTATACTTGTCACATCTTAAATCTATGCGTTACAAACGATATGAGAAAGCTTGTTACAAATGAACATTTTATTAAATGTAATTTAGCAAAGACCGACATTCTTGTAAATTTACAACGCATTTTCAATAACATCGAAATAACTATTGGAACAATTTAACCTGGTACTTAATGACATATTTTCAACTATTACCACAAATTTACATAAATGTATACATCGCCGCGTCAGACTAGTTTTGTTTAATTTTTATCATGTGAGATTTGAACCCTGGTCCTTTAAATCAACTGCTGTAACACTTAAACTACGGCGATTTGTGCCAAGTGCACAATTTTTCTGTCATCTATCTGTTATTTCTCTTTTTCCGGTAATAGCGAATCATATGTGACCTATTACCAGCTTGAATTTATACGTCTGTTGCCATATAATGTTTGTTTCGGAAAAAAAATTGATAGGTTTGTAAATTTACAAGAATGTCGGTCTTTGCTGCTGACAGCAAGTTTAATTAAAAATATAATCAATTATGATATTTTTTTTTTGTAAAATGAAGCCTAATTTTTGTTCTGTTACAAGGTCTGATTCTTGAACTACATCATATGCCATAAATTTAAGCAGAAGTTCATTTATGAGCCATTGTTGTACTTTAGGTTTTCTTAAAAGCAAATAATATCGTTTATGCTTTTGTATGAAACTTTACGTTGTTTACGATCAAAGTATTTTCTACTTACATAATTGTAAGCATAGTTTTGTTCATAGCTACAGTAATGCTTAGACGACCTAAAAACTATCAAAAGGCTAATATAACCATTAGTTGAATAATTTTATATATGTTACCGGTCAAACTAATTTTTAGGATAAACTAGATTTTCCTAGGCCAAACTAGTTAATTTGAATGTCTAAAAGTATGCAATTTAATTTTAATATAAAAGCACTGTGGCGAAGCCGGTGTTGGACATCTTAGACGACGGTAACTAGTTTGGCCTAAAACTAGTTTGGCCGGTAACATATATAAAGACCAAATGATGATGATGTTTTTAAATAGTTTTTAAGAGATATATTACGATAACTATTGAGTGTCATCTTTCTCCCAGTTTTATTAGATGAATGCTACAGAGCAGCTATAGAGGTTTCGATTTTTCATAACTATAGCAATATTTTTTATACAAAGGTTCCCAGCAGGTTTTATGAGTTCAGCAACTGCTTGTTTGATTTTCAAATTTGGCTTTTGCACATACGATTTCTTCGTAAGCAGGCTCTGTATATTAATTTTTTACTGTGTAGAGTAATAGTTCTTTTTCATCATTCGAGTTAATGGAAACTATTTTGGTTACGATTATTATGCGCTTATTAATATATTAACATATAATTTATCCATGCTGATAGAGCTTTGTTTGTCATTTGATGTTGCCATACATGTTCTTGAGTTTCCTTTGATTATAATTAAATATGTTCTTTTTGCTTCTACTTACTTCTATGTTCTTAATTATCCTTTTTTGTAGCTCAATTTTCCTAATAATTATTTTGGTATAGTATCTTTGCAAGACTTTTGTCTTCTTTGGCTACTCTTCATACTTCATCTTATATACTTTCAGTTTGTACTTTGACTGCACGCTATTTTGTATTTTAGTTTCAGGATATTGTAGAAATATTATATTCCAAGCCTCATGTGTCCATCTTAAGCAGTTTGCCTTGAATGATTTCTTTGAATACTAAAATGGCAAAATTATTTGATGTACAGCAAAGAGTATAACTCATTTAATTGCTCTATTCCTATGAAAGGATCAATTACTAAAACTTGCCTATGTGGGCAAGAAAATAGCGAGGTTATATCACAGAGGGCGAGATAATTTTACACACAAAACATTGATAGAAATGCATTAGCAATGTATATTTAAACAAAATTCGAGAGCAGTATGAAAAGTAATCGGTCTGGACAAGTTATCAAAACGATGCCATACTGAGTGAATTATTTTAAAAATAATAAATTTTGCTACTGCACTTATTAGCTTTTTAGCTACGAGTATTAAGCTTCAAACTTTAAATCAAGTAAAAAATTAAATGACAATAAATGATAAAAAGAAAAATATTCATTGCTATTTTGCTCGTACTAACTTTTAAGTGAAAGCTGTAAAATTTTCCGTAAACTGCTTCAATCAGTTTACGTTTAGCAGGCATTGAGAGCCAACCGTGTTTCGCGTTTTTAATAAAAACTAATATAATCCAATATCAGGAAGTGATTCTAAAAAAAAAAGCGAACAATCAGATCAACACTGAATTAAATGAGATTCATTTCAACTCTATATCTTCAAATCAACAATAAACAGCTGAATTTAACCATAGATAGCTAACCTTCGTCATTTTGACGAACATCAGTCAGTTATTCACGTCACTCACTCTAACTATCGCGCCAGCTGCATGTACTCTCACACCAACTCAATCGTCGGTGAAATCTTGCTTGTGGAGATTAAGACAACTTGTTCGTCATTTTGACGAATGGTTAGCTTTTGTGTAAGTTTTCTGCTGTACTTTTTTTATACGTTAATAAAGTATTTATACGTTATATTATACGTTTATATTTATTTAATTTTTAGTCTTAATGATCTTAATTTAAAGAAATGTCAAAAAAAAATATAAAAAATAGTTTTGTTTGCCTAAAAAAACATATTGTTCCTAAGTTATTTCTCAGATGTAAGCTTATCTGAATACAAAAAAATAGCTCATTTTATTTTTTAAGACTTCAGATGAATGTCGTCATTATTTATTTACTTATATTGAATAAAATAAAAGTAGCTAGTAATAAAACCATTTAACTTGAAAATATTAGCGCATTTAAAACTACTGAAGTTTATATGCTCGTCAAAATGACGAATGTTTAGCTTTTAAGGAGTATTAAATAAGGTTTCTATTTAGGCTATCTAGGGTTAATAGCAGTCGCATAAGTATTTTTATATATGAGCTTTAAGAGTACAAAATAGATCATTGCACCAAACACGGACGACAACTGATCATCTAGGAAAAGTGAACTTCTCCAGGGGTATCGAAGCTGAGAAGGCTTAGTTGAATTTGTCACCCAACAAGATGATAGTGGCTGTATTTTAGAATGAACATGGAATCATTTACATTGATTACCTTGAATCAAGGTAGAGTGAACACAAACATATATTTATTAAAGCTGTTTGACCGATTCAAAGCAGAATCGAAACAAAAACGAACGCATAATACGTAGAAAACAGTGCTCTTTCAACAGAACAACTTGGCAAATCTTCAGATTCGGGCTACTTCCTACCTTCAAACTTCAAGAAATGGTTTGACGAAAGGAGGTTTTAATGAATCTCGAGGTTATTGATGCAACGGGAGGCATTCAAAATTTGATATACGATGTGTATCGAGCTAAGGGAAGACTACCTATGTAGGGATATGAAATAGGTGCGGATCGAAAACGTTGCATTTTCTCGCCAAGAAATAAACCTTTCTTTGTAAAATAAATTCATATATCATAGCATTCAATCTTTCTACGGCCACCCTGTATATTCCATATTATTATGAACTTCAATAGAAATATGTCAAAAATTATAGCGTCCTAGCATTTGTACATCTTTACTTTAAGTTTTTTTATCATTTCGAAATGAGGAAAAAATCACTTCACCTTCAATGGTGTTGCATTTGCGCTAATTGAGTTGAATTCAGTCAGCTGGTGTGACACACTGCAAACGTATGCTAAAGCGTCTTCCATGGCAATATTGAATTTCAGTGGCCTACATCAATAAACTCGTACTTTCCGACCAACCTACCCGTATGTGAAGGCAAAACTTCCAGCGATGTTTTGACAACATTGCGAAACTTGGTTGCGGTTTGGAATGGTTATGGCGGGATTTCCTGTTTCGTGACCAGTAATTGTTATTTTGTTGATGAAGAGATTAATTTGCTAAAATGTGTCTGCCTTCGCCTGCGTGTGAGATTTTCACTTTGGTGCTTTCGTTGTTTATTTGCTTCAATGCTGAAAGTGAGGTTAAGTTGGGCCATTTGTCGTCCACTCGCTTGTGTGCTCATCGCTAATGTTGATTTATACTTTATCTAACAATTAGTGGGCGTCACCAAAACAAAAAACGTGTAAATATTTGTTTGGCTTCATGTTTTTGTTGTTGTTGTCGAGTATGGGACTTTTGGGAGCTTTTATCTAATTGCGGTGTGACAAACTAAATTTGATTTATAGCTAAAATTGTGGAAAATTTTATTATTTTCATCTTGAGAGAATAATACACTTACACTCAGGTGAAAAGTTTATATAAAGATGTTAAATTTTTGAAAATGAAATTTATATTTACTTAGTCATTTAATGGTAAATGTTTTTATGGTTTTTTAAATTAATTTCTTTGGGAAAACGTTTACGAAAAAAGTTTTAATATGAAATAGATATGAGTGAAATTAACCTTTATAAATAGCTTTTCGGTTTTATGGCAAATAATAATATTTAATGGCAATAATTCTAAGCCAATAAATATCTGCTGATTCTCATCTGGCAATGCATTTCGCGTTCACATGCTCTTCAATGCTGGTTTTCACAAATGTAAACTGTCAGTAAGATAAATGTTGTACCGTCTGATAAAAATGTCAAGGTTCGGTTTTGTGCAATGCAGTGGAAAATATCGAGGTAGCATGCATTTGTTTATATGAGCTCTCAATAAAATAAATCGATTTATTATTTCAAATAACGTTGTGGCATAAAATTTGCTATGAGAAACATCACAAGGCGAAAAACGTATTCAAATAACTAGCAACCTTTGAAAGAACATAAGAGATATATTAAGAAAAACGCCAAAAATCGAGAAAAAACTTTAAAACAAAATTTTCATACGACAAGATTTGACCCACTTTTGATAGTTTTAAAATATTTAATGAACATTTTCAAAAAATTACGGTTTTTATAGAATGTTTTAAATGAACATTAATCCTTCAAATTTGAAATCCGCATTTTTCGCCCAAAATAATTATTTTTGATTAAAATTATAGTATTTTTTGGAAACTTTAGAACGGTGAAATGTGGTTCAAGTTCTGTCGTTTCGATATTTTTCGGGCATGAAATCGATGTGTTTTTATCTCCTCTACAACTTTGAGTTTAATATAATTTTTTGCTTGTGGCTTACTTTCCAAGTTATTCAGCGAAAGATTATTCGTCGACCTCTCACAACCAGGGCCACCACTATCACTGTCGACTGACGCTTATTTCGTTAATCAATCCTACAAAGAATATCAATTGCAAAAAAAACTAAGCGGGAGGAAATGATCAAGAAAAATGCAACACTAGATGTAAAACTTTCTCGGAGAAGTCACTGGGAGGAGTTTCGCTAATGTGCCTAAAGTTATTGTCTTATGAAGAAGAATTTTCGGGTTCAACCATTTTGATAGTACAAAGCTGCAACGATTGCTTAAAGAAAAATTTCTTCAGTTTAATACCAAAATAACAGATGGCCCTTAAAACAGATGGCAAACCTTGTTTAAGACCGGGATCGACCAGGCAATCATAAATTTTGTTCATAAATTGTATTCTATTTAGGCTCCTCGAGCTCTATCGTTTGGTAGACATTTCAAGCGTTAATATATATTATTAAAAATTGACATAAAAAACCGGTCGTAACCTATGTTGGGGACAGGATTCAACAATGCAACCCTTAATATTATTTTTAGGCCTCTTTGAGTTCTATCATTTCACATATAAGTATTTTGAGGTATTATACTATAGAGTTTCAATTAAAACAACAAAATTGGCTAAAATTTGGGCATCGGGACAAGCTTTGGCAAGGCAACTCTAGTTCATTACTTTCACCAAAATAGCTCACTATGTTTCCTGTACATCCCATCCTGTAATCTTATTCACTCGACTTTTCTACAGCGGGCTTTTGGACTAAGTGGATATCGATTTAAAACTCATTGTTTTAGTGAATATTTTTGGTCTGCAATCGAACCAATTTGATATGATTTGATCAGTGTTGTGTAGAGTTGTTTCAGACGTTCGCATAGTACTTTGGATAAAATCTTGTACGCTACAATTTACAAGGATGCTCTCCGATACAAGACATAATATCGTCTTTTTTGTAGATTGAGAGAATCAAGCTGATGATCCAGCGATTAAGAAAGGATTCGCCACATGAAAGTTGAGAGAAGATTTGTTGCATGCGTCCAGGCTTGAGCAGCTCAACAGCAGAAAAAAATTTTATCTAGTATTAAGGGAAATGACAACTAATGGAGGGGGGTTTTCGAAGTCGCTGAATCTGAAAAAGAAAACCATTTATTTGATTAACTTGGACTTGAACTGAAGATATTTAACAATTAACTGTGGAAAATTTAATGTTTGCATGTAATTTGAAGACCTTAAGATTTCTACAATTTAAATAAAACTTAATATATATGCTTTTTATATGAAATTGCTTACATGGAAATGGCTTGTAACGGTTTAGCGCAAAATCTACTGAACCGATTTTAGTAATTCCTCTTTTAAAACAACATTTTTGTGCTAATGAAGGTTATTGCATACTTATTTTTTTTAAATTAAATATACTTTTTCTTAAAACTAAGTTTGATTTTTCGTTGCTTAGGTTTATGCTTCTTCTTGAATTATGTGTTGTTATTGATATTTTTTTTTTTTTTTCACTGGTACCATTTGAATTTTGCATCGAAGTACAAAGCACAAACTCCCTCTCATTTTTTTTTTTAAATACTTTGAAAG
Organism: Tricholauxania praeusta; assembly: GCA_949775025.1. NCBI lineage: Eukaryota > Metazoa > Arthropoda > Insecta > Diptera > Lauxaniidae > Tricholauxania > Tricholauxania praeusta. Next base: position 14,960,644 of record OX459031.1, on the reverse strand, counting down.
AAAGAAGATATAATGAGATGTTAGGAGATTAATTTCATTATAAAAAAAAAAACATCTTGACGTACGCATGTGAATCCGCTGGTTTCTTATAAATTTTTGATGTTGAGTCTAAAGACTTAATTCATTCAAATCAAAATGCACGATTCTGAGTGACAACGAATTTTGACTTCACCAAAAATCAATAAGAAATGATAAATTTCATTTAGATTGTGGAAATGTTTAAGCTAACTCAAAACTCAGAACTAATTCAAAGAAACGGCTTGCTGACCTCCCCAACCCCCGAAATCAGTTGACATTTTTACTGCCACTCGGATCCGGAGATAGTGCTGTTCTTAAGCTTTCTTACTGCTTGGCATATTTCTTCTAGATTTGGTGTTTTTCTTCTTTCCTCGTTCACAAGAAGTGTTGTTGCTAGGCTTACCAATACCCTAAGATTTTGCTGCTTGAATGGATTCCCAATCTTCTGTGAGTCTGCAATACAATTTTCTGAAATATCTTGAACATTTTGCATTGATTTTTTTGGCTTTTTTGTTTCAATTTCTGTCGCTAAGTTCTCGATCTAAGGCTTCTCAAGCAGCCAGTTTTCCTTCGAAAGACTTAAGCGTAAATTTAACAAAAACTGACTGAACAACATAAATCGATAAAAATCGATAATAAATCGATAATAAATCGATAAAAAATTGATAAAAATATTTTAAAAACCGAAGGTAAATGAAAAAGAAGAAATTAAAAAAAATAACAACCCAGAAGAGAGCAAGAACGGAAAAAAATCTAAATGAGTAAGTAAAAAAGACTGTGAAAACTAATGGAAAAAAGTGCTTAAAGTGCATGATATATAGCAAACGAAAAGTGCGTAGCATTTTAAAGAATTGAGCCTCCGAAGCAACCCTCAACGCTAAGAAATTCCAAATCTGTTCAAGCCAAGTCCTTAAACTATGATACGTTTATAAGTCATAAATTTAAGTATGCACCATTCCAAATCTTAAAATTCATTCATGCGTACATTGTAATGAAGAAACAAAACTCTCCCTTTCAGTGTAACCAATTTTTGTTTGAACTTTTTCTTACCCATTAAACTGCCAACGGCACATTACACTTCGACTTTAAAGTTAATACGGAAATAACCACAAAACATCAACTTGACAACGACTTAACACCCCCAAAGTAAATACACAAAACTGAACAGCAAAATCCTTAAAACGGAAATTAATTAATTGCAAATTAGTTCTGCGCTACTCTGTGCAATCATAAAATCCGCAAACAGACTGACAGACAGACAAGAGGTTAGTTGAGTTAAGGTAAAAAACTTAACAGCACAATTTAACCCCTGTAGGGCAGCCGAAAAACCATCGTCAGAACGAAAGGACACTCTGAATTGACAACAACACTCAACTAAGCAAATATGCTGGCATAGTACATTACAGGAAGAACTAATGAAAAACCATTTAATTTTTCCCCTATAACAATGAAAGGATGAAAATGTAAGGGGGGTGGGGGGAGGAAGACCTAATTGTATACTGCGACATACAAAAGTAATATAATATCGATTTATTTAAATCGATAGAATTAAGTTGTTGAAAACTTTAATCCATTTGCTGTAAATAGCTTTGTCATGAATTTGAGTGAACTGGGTTTTTAACTTAAATATTGGCAGCACTTACCTGTTGAAGCACTAAATTTTACTATACCTTGGAAGGTTGTTTTTCGAAGTTTTTGATAAATGGATTTACTGAAGTGATGTCACAAGCTCAATTTGTTATTTCACAAAAGATGTATCATTGCAACCCCTTCCGAAACAAGTTAAACCACCTTATCAATTAGTGGAAAATTCTCTGCTGAACTGTCACCAATGGGCTCTTGCGTGAAATTTGTTCATGGAGTCCAGTCTCAACCAATTGACAAGCGACAGGTCGTTTGGATATTTATGCAATGTATTGATTAATTATTTCGCTTTGGATGTCTGCAGCAGTCTTACGAGGACCCAATTTTGACTTGCGCATAATCTGGCGATTCTTATACCCAGAAGTCTTTCGAGCTCTCTTTTTGCGAGGAACATTTTTTGCTGAGTCATACTTATCGAAATGATCAAGTGCAATGAATGCCATCTTTTTGGAGCAATTAAGCTGTGTTGTCATCGCCTGATATCTCATAGCCGTCTTTCGAAGCTCAACAATTGACTTACGCATGGCCCGTGTACAACTTTTGGCCACTATCCATGATCAAGTATATGCTTATAAGCGAATTCGATCAAAAAGTATTCCTATAAAAATATCACAATATCGTTTCTGGAATTTTTATCAAGTTTTTCACTTATTTTTTGCAAATTATTTTTTTTGTTTCCAATTAGTTGACTCAGTCAAATCTTAGGTTTGAGCAGACAAATTTCTCATAAAATCTTTTTATGCTATGAATTTGAATTCAATTGTGTAATTTTTTTTAAGCTTATATGTCCCACATTTGTATTATGTATACATTTTCTGGTACACAAATGAGAAAAACTATCAATAACACAATGAATGATTTTGTTTCCAATTAGTTGTCAACAGCTGTAAGTGCTCCGGAATCTTGTAAATAACGTTTGAGATAGAAACATTCAATTAAAGTTATGATAATAAATATCACTGTCAATATCTCCAATTCAAGCTTGTGCCCACAAAGGCAAGATGGCATAAGCTACAGCGTAATAAAGGAAATCAGCCGTTTTGTATAAAAAATGGCAATTGATAAAATTTACTGAAACTTTGATTTAATGTAGCTTATATCGTCCTATTCAAAAATCTGTTAACCCTGAGATTTGGAGTTTCTTATACTTAACAAATCTGACCAAATCTTTTGAAAAAAGTTAATTTTTCATGCAAACTTTGTTGCATCCAAATCGTGGCTGAAATCAAATTTACCTGTGACATTTTTTTTGCAATGGAAAAAATCTTCTTTTTTTTGGGATGACGCAGCTGTTAAGGTAATCCCTCGAATGGAATATTAAATATTATAAAAAAAAAATCACACTCTTCAACATCAATCTCTTACGTGACTGATTTTGAGTGTCTTCAATTAGAAGACACCAAATTTTAGAAAGTGCAGATTTCGTAGCTATGAAAACATTTTTTAACTCAATTAAATCAAGCACAAACTGTTAGTGTTTTATCCTTTAACTGCTTACATACTTGACAGCTGAAATTCCCTTAACGCAAATTAAACTATTGAATATTTTATGGTTAATTTAACATTTCTAAGAAAAAGTTACGATAATTCTGCAATCGATTCGATATCTCAAGATACCAACTAACTAAAAATAGACAAAAAAAAACCAGAATATTTCAATTGGTTTGTGTTATTCTTTCATCACTGCTTTATTTATATTTTTGTATTTATACTTTCTAACCAACATTTTGTTGTTGTTACAGGTACGACGAAAAACACAGGCACAACAGCAACAGCAGCAACACACTCTACAAGAGACAAGGCCGTATTGCACAAGTGAGCCACGACTTAGCGAAACGGAAACACCGCCACAGCGACGCAAATTATCCCAAAGGAGACCACAACAACATGGTAAGTGAAAAGTGTTGATGCTCTAAATGTTTTGTATGCGAAATAGGAAAAAAAAAATTTGGAACTCTAAGGAAAAAAAAGGATTAAATTGAAATTTTTTTTCTTTATTCATAAAATTTTTATTTACTTAGTTAAATTAAAATGTTCAAAATGCTGCCACCTTTTTCTCATTGTACAAATCTCTCTGGAGCACTTCTTGAAAGTTTAGCTGAAATATAAAACTTTCTTTATAATGTCACAATTAATAAATGAGGCAGTTTTCCATATTTTTCAAAATCTTTCAAAGTACTTCAAGCCATAAATCGTAGAATCTGCTTTATAGTCTTAGCATTCATTCAAAATCAGCAGTATTCTGATGAGATATGTAGCTACATAAAGCTTCAAGTCTTGAAAATGATAAAACTTACAAGCAATATTCCATTCCGTTCATTGGCTTTACATATCATGTCGATTTTACTTTTGCTTCATTGCCGATGAGCTGCCTTATAACGCTGCTTATTGTTCCTACAGTTGGAGCCTTCACAAAAGTCTGTAGAGCTTTAGCTACTTTTTGCGATGGAATGTTGAGAGAGTTCTCAAGGGATTGTTTTTCCCTTTTCCCTGCTTTCCTCTAAAAAGTCTCGTGAGCAGTAATTTCTTCAATTCTAGATGTAGTCCACTATAAACTCCATGAATTATACATTGGAGTCTTGCTTCACTTGAAGAAAGAAGTATTAGGTTTTAGTAATCAACAGCTTTTTTCTGACTTTTGTTTTGTTTCATGATAGCATCATCGAAATTATGTCGTGTTTTTGATTATATTTTCTTTCTTAAACAAAGTAATAGTAACAGCTGAGTCATATAGCATACTCTTAAGCCCTGATACGTACTTGCATTTGTCTTTTAATAATTGAGTACCAGGAGACCGACAATAGTTCCTTCGTTTTGAGAATCAAAAACTCCAAAAAATATGAAAATGTTGAAAAAATTTAATAAGGTTGAATAAGTCATTAAAAGTTGAATAAAATTGGAAAAAGTTGAAATAGCTAAAAATCGCTGAAAAGTCGAAAAAATATGGAAAATGTTGAAAAAGTTGGAAAAAGTTGAAAAAGTTAGAAAAACTTGAAAATGGTTGAAAAAGTTGAAAATGGTTGAAAATGTTGAAAAATATTGAAAAATGTTGAATATGGTTCAAAATGTTGAAAAATGTTGAAAAAGTTGGAAAATTTTTGGAAATTAAAAAAAAAAAAATAGATCATAAAAAGAGTTTAAAAAAATGGAATATGTTGAAAGAGGTTTCAGAAATTGAAACGGTTGGAAAAAGTTAAAAAGTCGGATAAAATCGAAAATATTAAAATAAGTTGAAAAAGTCAAAAAAAAAGATGCAAAATGTTGAAAATGGTTGAAAAAGTTTAAAAATGTTGAAAAGTTGAAAAAAGTTGAAAAAGGTTGAAAAACGTTGAAAAATGTTGAAAAATTTTGAAAAATGTTAAAAAAGATGGGAAATTTTTATAAATGAAAAAAAAAAATGCATAAAGCAAAGAGTTAAAAAAATGCAATATGTTGAAAGTGGTTGAAAAAAATTGAAACAGTTGAAAAAGGCTAAAAAGTCGGAAAAATATAAAAATGTTAAAAAAGTTGAAAAAGTTGAAAAAAGTTGAAAAATGTTGAATATGGTTGAAAATGTTGAAAAATGTTGATGACAGTTAAAAAATGTTGAATATGTTTGAAAATGTTGAAATATGTTGAATATGGTTGAAAATGTTAAAAAATGTTGAAAAAGTTGGAAAACTTTTAGAAATGAAAAAAAAAAAATAAATTAAAAAAGAGTTAAAAAAAATGGAATGTGTTGAGAGAGGTTGAAAAAATTGAAATGGTTGGAAAAGGCTAAAGTTTCGGAAAAATATTGAAAATGTTAAAAAATTTGAAAAAATCGAAAAAGAAATATGAAAAAAATATATGAGGAGTTAACAGCTTAAAACGGCTGAGTAGTCATAAAATAGGCTATCGGCCATTTTCACGAAAGCGATTTCACGAATGGTCACTTTCACTCGGAAAAAGTCATGTTGAAATGTTAAAAAAATCTTGGCAACAAAAAAATGGAAAAATTTTGAAAAAAACTGCAAAAGTCAAATTGATGAAATATAATGAAAAAGTTTAAAAAGAAGGTAAAAAGTTGAAAACTTCGAAAAAACTTAAAAAAAAGTCGAATAATGACACGCCCACTTGTTTAATTCTGCCCATTTTTAGTTCAATAAAATACATTTATGATCAACATCTGCCTGCCACATTTTATAACAATGTAGCTTGTTATGAACAAAACTCTGGGACCAAATTTTAGTATGATTTCACACACAGTTTGGTGATAATCATTTAAGTTATTTTACTTGTATGGGAGAACCCACGCCTACAAATGCTATATTGTACGATTCTTATTCAGATGTACGTTATTGCAAGTAAGAAACATTCATTTAAATTAACGGTTGCAACTTTTTATTGATAAAAGAGGTTTGCTACGTCCATTGATGCAAAAATAAAGTTAAGGGCGGCGCCACTCTAACAGTCTTAGAAACTTGAAACATAGCCCACTTACATATGCACGAATTCCCCAAGTTTTATCAATATTAGTAGCTATTTGCCTTTTTGAGCAACTTCATCATCGACCTTTTCATAGATTTTTTCAACATTACGCTAACGGAGAGAATTTTTTTCTTCTCGGTTAGAAAACTGTAACCTGTCTTTAGCTCTACAGCAGAAAAACCAGATAATGTTTGCCTCACAAACGTCCATCTACTACATCATTCGGTCTAAACACATTTGGTACTTGCCCAGAAACAAAGGTCCTTGCTAAACTGATAAAATTTAGGCGACAGCAATGTTTGTTTTCCAACTTTCAAAAAGACTCGGACGATATCAAAGTTATTAATTTATATAATCAAGAATTCAGCTCTGAAGAATTATAAGTTTCAACTAATAAACCTAATAAGTATTCAGGAAAATATAAGAAAATAAAAAAGAGTTTAAGTTCTTTCTACAATATAACATTCCATATATCAATCTTTGTCAAATTGAATATATTTTAAAAAAAAAAAACTTTTTATATTCAATTAGTCTTTTATGAAAAAATCAACATCACACTTAGCGCAACTAAGTCACTTGTAGTTGAAAAACTTTTTCAAATCCAATCAGGCAAATTTCATGATAACCATGCAACTAACACATTTATGGTACGTAAATAAAATATTTTTAATGTCTCTATTCAGCTGGTCCTATGGTTCCATGCTGTGATGTACCAACGTAAAACTCATCTTCCAGCTGCCTTCAATCTTTTACACTTCATCTGTTGCTGCTGCCACATCCTTTTGTTCGTCTTTTTTTTTCTACTCATCGAATGCTGCTATTGCCCGCCATTGCCTTAGCCCCTATTTCGTTGAACGTTAATTAGGTGCGACATCTGCCATTTGCATAATAATGAGATTTTAACAAAGCTTCTTGAGGCTCAGCAATGTGAGTTCTAGCATCCTTTTAGTGTGCTCGGTGTATTTAATAAATTAAAGTTAAATATAATGATGTAAAGAGGGCGCCAGCAGTTTATTTTAAATTATTCTTCAAGTAAGTAATTCGTCTTTTTTTTCAGTTGTGCACTGCTGCTGTCTTCTTCACTTTTTCTTGACGAATTTCCTTTAAGTAAAATGTGGCTTTAAATTACTTAACTGTTGGTTTCTTAATCGTTTTGTACATTAGATTTATGCAAGTAGTTTTTGTTAAGACTACCATAGAAAGGTACAGTAAAGGCACAGAGTATGAGTGACGAATAAAATTTTATTTGAATTTTTCTCTTCTAAGAAAAGTATCAAATCTTGCACCATTTTCATTGAAAACATTGTCCGAATCTTTTAACGAAGATTTTTGATGCTAATTTTTTTTCATAATTTTAATGCCGTTTTTATTAGTTTTGGGGTAAGCTTAATTTTTGCATTCCCAGGAGGTTTTTGTTTTTTTGTACAAAACATGTTTTTTGTTGATTTTTTCATTATTTTTTGAATATATTATTATGGAATTTCGTATACGACTATAAGCAAAAAAAACTAAGATTCATCCAAAAAACTTCACCGAAAAAGTTGCCAAAAATCATAATATTTTGTTGTCCTATCTCTATACTTTCTTTGGGTTCCATCTACCTCCATACCAAATTTCTTCAAAATCGGCCCAACAATTTACATAGCTATGAAAACCATATTTTTCTGCTAGGGCGTGGCACCACCTATTTATAAACAAATTCCTTGCCTCAGTGTGAATTCTGCCTCTTTGGTGAATTAGAAAATAAATATTTGTTTAAGGGTTCAATCTCTCTTTGTGCAAAATTTCAGCAAAATCGGTTCATAAGCTTTGTGGTGTTAAGGTATTTTCCTCTTGGAGGCGTGGCACCGCCCACTAAAACAAATGTGTTTCCTCAATTTATCGCAATACAAAATTTCATCAATATCGAGGTAGCGAATTGGATGTGACTGTGAATTTTCATCAAAATCGTTTTAATTTAGCCGTGCACACATACTTTTCCGTTAAAGGCGTGGTGCCGCCCACTATCGGAAGAAAATAATATGCAGTACTGCCCCTTTCCAACAAAAACAATAAAACAACCATGTTGTGTTATGGCGGTTAGAAGGGCATGTTTTGCCTTCGCTTATTTTTACATTATATTACCCTAACACGGTTTGTTAGCTATTGGCATATCTTGGTACACACAACTCAATCGATTTTTCTATTTAGTAAAAATTTTGAGTTCTCTGTTCTTACATTTTTTTCCAGTGATTTTACCACTGATGTGTAGAGTATTGCCTCTGAATTTTCAAAAAAGAAAAATCTTGAAAAACAATATTTTTTTTTTTAATTTTTGACAGTGGAATTAGTTAATGTGGTATTTACATTTAGCCATACTTTTTCGTATGCTACGTCGCGCCAAGTCTTTAGTGGATTGGCCCACAACGAATTATTCAATGTAGAGTAGGCATCATGTTTATTTAAAAGTTTAATGTAAATATTACTATACTTAAGTTCTTGCTCATTTTCATTTTAATTTGTTGTTTTCATTATGCTGCAAATTATCTGACATTAGCAGTGGAAGTCTTTCTGCAATTGTACACAAGAAAAGGAAGCGAGGAAAACTGTATGTCAGTTCTGGCATTCAGTCATTCACACAGGAAAATAAAAAATAAAATTTTATTCATTAAAAATAGATTTTTATGTAAACAACAAATTTGCGTAATTAAGTGTTTATAAAATTAGCAATTTTTTTTTCTTAAATTAAAATGTTATATAATATAAACAGATATTTTTCGAATAAAACATTACAATATCGTTATATGGACATTTCTCTCATGTTGAACGGGACAGAAGTTTTTTTTTTATGCCACACCCCTTTAAAGAATCAGATTTTCTTATAATCTTTCTTAGAATTCAATCTATATTTAAGAAAAATTTCATCAACATCGGTCCATTAACTTAGCCGTGGAAATGTTTTTTCACGTTAGGGGCGTGGCACCGCCTACTATTGAAAAAAAAATATACATGTCCCTCCTTCTCTTTACAACCTTTCCAACAAAAAAAAAATTTATGATTATGTTGTGTTATGGCAGTTAATAACTGGCTTAACCGTTTTCGACTGCCTATTTATTACACTTATGTTTGCGAACATGACCAACTACAAACAGCTCCAAAAATTTTAAATTTAATTTTTTTTGCACTCGCATTTTTTTTTGTTTAATTATGTACATGAAACTCTGTTTGTGCAAAAACTTTGACACACTTGCTGCTGTTATCAATTTCGAAATGAGAACATATGATGTTTTTCTATGTTATTTGTGACAAAAACAAGAGAAACTTTATGCAAGTTTGCAGTTGGTTTGCTCACTGTGGTAAATGAATTCTGGTGTTAATTGTTTAAATTAACAAAATTTGAATATTTTTCTTATATAATTTCAGATAGTAACGCTTTTATAATAACTTTTAATTTTTCTGTCACTATTGGCTTTTTGGCGGAAATGCCCATATGCTGAAAATTTTTTTAAATATTATTTAGAGTTGAGTTAAAGCTAAAAAAAACTTTTTTTTCCATAAGACATCAAAAAGTTTCTCAAACACATCAACTTTTTGAAGCAAAAGTTTTGATTTATTCTAAGCTACCGCATCTTTATGTCTTCTAAAAATTTTCTGAAATCATAACAAATGGAAACTCAATTCGAAATTCTGTTCTGTATAACACTGATTTATCATACAATAAAGCCAAATGTTTAATATGGCTTCGGCGGTAGGCATAAATCCATTTGTTTAAATTTAGGATGACATCCAAACATAATTCCTCCGGTTTTCCACCAATATTCTTAACTATCTCCTTCTTTCGCTTTACTTTTGAGGTAACGCCAGAGAAGAATTTTTGAAAACCCTAGAAAGATTAACACAGAAATAACCCAGAGAGAGAGAAGTTCAAGGTTGTCAAATCACATGGTCTCTGTGGCTAATTGACATTGCTGTTTTTTGGAATATTGGGATGTTGAAAATTAAGCTATTGTAGCGACGACTTATTGACTTATCACCCGATTTGAGCCATAAAAATTCAGCTATAAAGGTACCATATCATTCACCATTCACAGTAACAGCATTACTGATACAATTTCTCAATTTCTGAGATTTCAGTGTGATAGGTTCTTCGAATTTTTAAAGATTTTTGAAATGACCCCCAATCAAAATTCGACATTTTTTTGTTCCAGATCTTAAATTCCTTTTTCATGCAATAAATGAAATCAAAGAAAGTGCTGTGCCTTTTAATTTTGATTACTTCACCTTAAGTATAATTAATTTTTGATAAATACAACACTGATATCAACATGACCGATCAATACCCTATAAAATTTTATGTTTCATAATTTTTCTTTGCTGCTCCTTCCATTATTTCGTAGTATGTCTGCAAGCAGCAGGTCATTGCGCTGCTCTCTATTTAATTGGCAGACATAAAAGAACTTCTGTAACTGCTGTTGCTGCTTTATACAAATTTATGTTTTGTGCAAGTGTTGCCAGATGTTGGCAATAAATTTATCAAAATATATATCAATTTTTTAATATTTTAAGATATAAAAATGTCCACGTAGCTAACACAAAAGTGCAAGTTTTTTTTTCAGAAAAATTGCGATGTTAAAAAGATTTATTAAAATCATCTGGCAACATTGATTTATATCTACTGCTTTTTATTTTGTTTTTATTGTTCTTGTTTGCGTTGTTGTAATTTTTGGCAATTTTATGGCGATTTTATTGTTGGTTGTACGCATAAAACCCAATTCAGTATGCGTGCATGCGTGTGTCTGTTGTAGTGTGCTACTTATGTGTGTCCTTTCTTGTTTGCGTGTCTTAATTGCAATCTGAAGTCTAGTGTTTTTTTCGTTTTATTTTTTATTTATTACGCAGGTTTTCCCCAAAAAAAACCTATTTTTATGTTGTTTTTGAATGGTAGTTACCAAGAAATTACATGCTTGATTGTCTGCAAGTTAGTGTGTAATTAGTGACATTAACTTTATTTACCACTTTTTCCCCTAAAAGTGAAAAACAAAAAGAGTCAACAACACTTTAGCTTTTAATTATTTTGACTTTGTCTAAGATGAAGTTCATAACTTTTAATATCATAAGTCCCATTCATTAGAACCAAAATAGCATAATTAGTGTGTGCTTAAGTTCGGAAAAAGTGTGTCATGATAGTTGGTATTTATTGGAGTAGTGTTGTTAATAATAATAAAAATAATAATTAATATAAAAACATCACTTTTTCTCCATTATCTAATTATATTATTGGAAGGCTGTTGTCTTTAATAATGAAAGTATTTGCTTACTTAGGAAGCACTTGTTGCTCAGACATGGCATGATTCCGCTAGAGTGGAAATTAGTGGACTTAAGTTGCTATTCCTATGTTGAAGAAATATTTTTAGACAATAAAGCCGCTGTCTTAAACTAAAATTCGAGAAAAAGCTTAAAGAGCCTCAGAAAAATATTTAAGACTCTCAAAATGTCAAAAATAATTTTTACTGAAAATATGTAGGTAGGTCTTTTTTTTAAATTTCAGCACATGAGGAGTTGAAAAAATGAGAAATAAGTGCATTAAATATTGAAAAATATTTACAAAAAAATTTGTAAACATTTACTTTTAAGCGAAAAATTTGAGATCCCTTTTTTACAAGGCGGTTAAACGAGTTTTTCTGCTGAATTTCTGAGTAACATAATACTTTTTGTTGGAAGTAAGACCTAAATTTGTCAACGTTTTTAAGGTTTTCGGACTCAAAATTTATCTTTTATTAATCAGCAAATTCGACGTATTTTTGATTTTATTGAATTTTGGTACATTTTTTTTTTTTGAATGTCAGTGACTTCTCAAAAATAAAGAGCAAAAAATTGCAACTTTAATTTTTCTTAAAATTCTCTTTAAAAGGTTTGTTAAACTTTTGCATTATCCTTATGCCGAAGTAACATTCTTTTTTTGTTATTTGATTGTATGGAATGCGGGCTTATCTGTTAAATTTGTTTCAATCAAGTCCTTATATAAATAGGCGAAGGCAAAACTGTTAAGCCATTTTCTACTTAACTGTCATAACCAGGCCCGGATTAAGAAATTTGCCGCCCCTAGGTAGTTGCAAAAATTGCTGGCCCCCCTCCCCAAAACTTCTTCATTTATAACAAAAAATATTTTTTTTCCCTTTATGTTTATATTTTTGATGAGCAAAAACCACTAGCAAAATGAAATGAAAATTTGAAAAAGTTTTTCAATCAATAAAATGCAAAAATTTTTCAATTTTGTCCGTCAATATTTGCCTCCCTAAGCACGTGCCTACTCTGCCTGTAAGGGTAATCCAGGCCTGATCATAACAACATAATCGCTTTAGCTAATTTTTTGTTTGAAAAGTTGTGAAGAGGGGCAGTGCCGAATGCAATTTTTCACCAATAGTTGGCGGTGACACGCCTCTAACAGGAAAATATGTTTCCACGGCTAAACTTATGAGCTGATTTTGTTGAAAATCTGTATGATGATAGAATGAACCTTAGAAAAGTCTATTTAAAACTTTTGAAGTATTTTAGTAGGCGTGGCACTACTCCTAATAGGAAAAACGTTATCATGGCTAAGCTGCTTAACCGATTTTGATGAAATTTGGTATGGAGATAGATTGATTTTTAAGCAAAGACTTTTGTTTTTAGTGGGCGGCGCCACGCCTCTAACAGTAAAATATGTTTTCATTGCTAAATGACTGATTTAGATGAAGTTGGGATTATATAGATGAGCTCTGAGGAAAAATATTTTTTTAATGGGCGGTACCACGCCTCTGACCAGAAAAAATTTGATTTAACCCTAATAAAAGTTATTTTTTAAGTTTGACGCTTGCCACTTTTCATAAACTTAGCCATCGATGGTTGGATTTGGAATTTTTATTATTTTAAAATAAAATTTAAAACGTTTTTTCTCGGTCAGCTTGAAACTTACATACCCTACACTGCATTGAAAGTAACTTTTTTGCTTCCATGGGGGTGCCAAAGCTTTTCCGTATTATGTTCATGTGATATTTGGTTTCACTACCTTTAGCAATTTTCGCAGTACAGCACTTTGTAGTTTTTGCGGATATGTGAGATGCCACGCCTTCTTGTCGACATTCACGAACTTTTTATTCAAGTTAATACTAGTTTTTTTTTTGAGAAATTTAGTAACACTACATCTAATAACTCCTTCAATATATTTTTTAAAATATTTTATTTGTCTTGGCGATAGACATATCCGTAAACTGATTTCGCCCATGTTCAATTCTACTAGCTGCGTTTGAAGGTGTAGCGTGTGCATTAAATTTCATTCAATTATCTCTATTGGCTCTCCCGTAATTGTAATGTCCACAGATAGAAAAACGTATTAATTGAATATACATATGATACATATATCCTTATACCTGTCACGCCTCCTTCTATGCTTCACAAACGTAATGACAAAATGAATATTCCCATGGTGTAAGGTATAACAATTTTGCAGTGCATTTTCACTACAATTTCTGTAAATTCTAAAAAGCAACTCAAGTGCTAAATGGGTTAATTAAGTAAAAATTTTGCTATTGAAATGTAAAATCACTGCGGCATTTTTTCATTAAAACTTTCTTTACTGCATTGATGTATGAACAAGTTGATTTTATTTGTATCACACAATAAAATGTAAATCAGAAATATTTCTTCATATACTCGCGCATTTTCACATACTTATACACTTACAGTTATTTAAATGTAAACACACACACATAGTATACATACATGTGTACATATGCAATCATTGCTTCCTTACATCGTGCAAATAAAAACCTTTTTTTTCTCTTTTTGTTATTGAAGTTCAGCGAACGGAAGCGCTTTCAAATGAAAAGTGGTTACGATTGCAAACAGCGAAAGCCGACAACAAAGGCGCAAGAAACCATATGACATCCATATTGACCCATTTATCGCTCATGGCTTATACGGTTTTGCGCAAACAAAATAAATGAATTTATATTCTTGAAATTCCGTGTGAAATGAAGTGGTTTTTCGATTAAAAGTAAAGTGAAGTCGGTGAAGGTAAAAATTGTTTTCATAAGCGAGAAGCAAATAACCTAGGGGATATATTGTGTATAAAAATTATTAAATTGTTAAAAGGAAATGTTACCAACATACAAAATATTTTTTTTTTTTTAATTTTAATAACCCAAAGTAACTCTGGAAAATTATGTTGTTATCGAAAATTGAGAATTGCGTGCTTTTAATTTTGCATCAGTTCAGAGGCGATAAGCAACAATTTTATTAAGAAAAATTTTCCTCAGAAAATATTTAAGTATTTATTTATAACTAGTGGTAACAACGGACTTGCACGCGATTACATTACTAGCGAAATTACTCTCTTAACAACTCAATCTATCTTCTCATTTCAAAAATAACAAAAAAAAAACAATTGAAAGAGAGTTTATTCTTTGAACTTTTATGCCAAATAAAAACAATTGAAAGAAAAAAAAACAACAATAAGCAACGAAAAATCAAACGATAGTTTTTATATGAGGTTTGAAAAAAACTTAATCCTAAAAAAAATTATATTTAACTCTAAAAAATAATTAAAAAAAGCATATTATAACATTCTCTATTACAAATATGTCGTTTTATAAAAAAAATTATTAAAATCGGTTCAGTATATTTTGCGCCAAAGCGTTACAAACCATTTTCATACATGCAATTTTATATGAATAGTATATATGAAAAAGTACAGTAAAGATGGAAAATACCCTATTTTCTAGATTTGTGCTCTGACATATAAAAAATCAGGATTTGATACTTTTGTCATTAAATTTGAGACTATCGTATCAAAAGTGGTGCCTCAAAACTTAAAGCCTATATTAGTTATCTATCTATGTGTTCTCACCGAGCATAGAGCCTCCACAAAACTTTTCCAACAATCAACTGCAAGTGGCTTTAATTCTCTCCAGCATTTTCTCGATTCACGTATTTCATGCTCTTGAGAAAGTTTATACTAAACGGCAACTATACGCTCTGCATCCGCTGCTTTCTTACTTTAAAGAAACTTTACGTCGGGGATAACACCGCTAGTAGAGGCTGACTCGAGGTCAGTGGTTTTTTCTCAAAGAGAAGCATATTGAGAGTGCTTACGGGTGGAGGTTGATTGTTGATGGCCTCTGAAAAATTCTTCTTTCCAATAAATAAGCTTTCGTTTTTACTTTTTATTAGCCAATTTCATCTGAATTTGTTGCCCGCCATCTGGCGTGCTATTTCGTAAGCCTTACGTAGGACTCTACTTGAAGTAACCGTTTTTTTTTTTTGCTCATCAATTATGAATGAATCAACTAAAAAAAAATTCACCTTTTCCCTACATTATGCAGTTTTTCTACTTTTGGATGGAGTGTGCTACAACTGGGTAATTAATAGTGCTACTTCGGCAATACTGCCCTTAGCTCTCCTTTAATCTATGATATCCCAGGTAGCGATGAGTAACAGAGTTTTCATTTCCATGAGGTACAGCGAAGTATGAACTGACTAGCTGTTTTAAATGACGACTTGATGTTTTGCCGTAGCTGAGCCTTTTTACTTCGTCATTGAAGTTTTCTCGAAGACATGTATCCTTGAGTTAATATAAGCCGAACTTTTTAGTTGGTGCGTGGGCCTGTGCAATGCATACTATCATGAGTCGAAGGGAAGCCACTATATAAAAGCCGATGTAGGAGCATATCCTGGCTCTCATAGCAAGAAAGCTATTTGTTTATACAGAGGTTTGGTCTATTTGGTTTTCAGTGCGGTGATCAGATGCATCCTACATGTTTTATGTTTAAGTTTGTGCTCAAACAATGTCCTTTCAATCATAAAATTAGTTGGCTGTAAAACGCTTCTTTCGTTGTAATGTCAGCGACCTTATTTGGAATATACTACCTTGATCAAAAAGTTTTAGGACTTTATTTTTAAAATGAAAAATACAAGTTTATTCATCAAAATCGATATTGTCTCCTTCAAAGTACTCCCCATCGACTGCAATGCACTTACGCCAACGCTTGACCCAGTCCTCAAAAGCCTTTTTATACTCGACCGTCGGTATGGCCATCAGGGCCATCTTCGATTTTTCGATGACCTCTTCTCGGCTGCTGTAACGCGATCCGCGGAGCGGTTTCTTCAGGTGGTCGAACAGGAAAAAGTCGCAGGGAGCCAAATCAGGCGAATTCGGTGGATGTTGGACGGTATTCATGGAGTTTTTGGCCAAAAACTCACGAATAATGATCGCATTGTGCGACGGCGCGTTGTCGTGATGCAAAATCCACGAGTTGTTTGCCCACAAATCCGGTCTTTTTTGGCGAA
This sequence comes from Tricholauxania praeusta, assembly GCA_949775025.1. Taxonomy (NCBI): domain Eukaryota; kingdom Metazoa; phylum Arthropoda; class Insecta; order Diptera; family Lauxaniidae; genus Tricholauxania; species Tricholauxania praeusta. The sequence goes on along the minus strand of OX459031.1, from coordinate 14,944,228 downwards.
CTGCTTCACGCAAACGTCTCAAAACGCCCAAATAATATTCTTTGTTGACGGTCTGACCTTCTGGGAGGAATTCATGATGCACAACACCTCTGTAGTCCATGAAAACCGTGAGCATCGCCTTCTTTTTCGATTGAAAACGACGTGGTTTTTTCGGTCGCGGCTCATTGGGTGAACGCCATTCACTCGCTTGATGTCTGGATTGCGTGTCGTACTCGTAAATCCACGTCTCGTCACCAGTAATGATTAAACCGTTAAATCCGTTTTTAACACAAAATTTAATGCAAACTCGTTGCTGCAAAGTTGATGACATTTTTTTTTTTGTAAAAAATCGAAACCACACACAAAAGTAGATGCACACAATACGGCGTCACTTCAAGAAATGTCAAGCTGTCAAGCTGAAAATTTGACATAACGTCCATGACACTTCTACCAACACAACAAAAAAAATAGAATTGAAATCGGACGAACGAGAGCGCCACACGGTGACGAGTCCTAAAACTTTTTGATCAAGCTGGTATATCTGCATTATTGTTACGTTCCTAGCTCTACTTAAGAGGCGAGCACACATTATTCCTTTACTGACAGGTTGCTAATAAAATATGGCCGTTTTAAGGCAGCTTAACTGGCTTACAAATCATAACTCAATGAGCAGTTGGTTCACTTTTGAAGCAAAAACTATATATTTTTTTTAAAATTGTACAACAATTGCATGCAAGTATCGAAGTAGCATCGATCGATATATTATCACTAATTCCAGTGGCATCGCATATTTATTTAATGCTACAAATTTTGTAACTGTGACTTATTGTTTTTTGTCATGATATGTGAATTTGTATCCATATTAAAGTATCATTGATGACCTACAAACAACACACGCCAACAGTGCGCACTTGCATAAAATACTTAAATGCGCGCATATCCCGCAGTCGTCTTTAATTTATCCTTAAGGTTGATATTCACACAGTGTACTCACGCGCACTTCGCACTTAGTGCATGTGTGGGTGGTATTAAATTGTCACCATTAATTGTTGTTACATTTATTTGTGTGCATTTGTTTGTGTGTTTATGTATTGTGTGGTACTAATTTGTCACTTTCATAAAGAACATTAAGCTGCAGGGATAAATGCGGTTTTTGCATTTGTGACTTAATGCATAGTTTACTTTTATTGCGCTCGAATTGCGAATTGCGGCACTAACACATATGGAATCTTTTGTTTTTTATTTTATTTGAAAACAGTAATATAGTATGTATGTAACATAGCACTAAAACTACTAATATGTGCAATCTAGTTTGAAATCTTTTACACGAGTTCGTAACTTTGTTTATGCCTAAAAGGACCCATAAATCCAAATATGTGGCCTGGTTTGGTTTTAAGTACCGAAGAATAATGGAAAATTCAAAACTATGAAATGCTAAGAAAAAACATAGAAAGTGGTTCAAATATTTTTTAAATCCGATAATTAATTCCAAAGATATTGGCATAAGAATAGTTTTTGTCTACGGAATTGATATTGGAATATGGAGTTGCCATTTTCAATTCGAAGGCAAAAAAAAATAGACGAAATCCTCAAAGGACTCAATTTTTTTTTTCGCCCAAATAATTGAATAAGTCGATTTTGATATATATATATATATATAGACATATATTAGTCTTCAAATTTAAGGTGGTAACACAGCCACTGTTGTAATATGGTCCGATTTTATTCAGAAATAACTTTTCATAAACAACACTCTTTCACCAAATTTTAGTATGATTGATCACATATTTCGAAAGATATGCCACTTAAGCTATTTTACTTTTATAGGGAGTGCCACGCCCACTCGTGCTATTTCGCCCACTTTTGATTCAGGTATATCTTATAGTAAGTAAACCACCTAAATTAAATTTCATACCAATTGTTGTAATAGCTCAATTAATATAGGGATTACAACTTTATGGTAATGTAGGAGGTACCACGCCCATTACTGCAATCGAGTCACTTTTTATTTAATTTCAAAGCCCATAGCAGCCGACACCTCTAAGCCAAAGTTTACGGCTATTACTCTCATAGCACACTATCTATAACATTAAACGTTTTTTGCTTGTTTGGGAGGTGCCACGCCCACATGCTCCATTGCGTTAAATTTTTGCGAAAACATACTACATACATTCCAGCAAGTATATCTGCCTTATAAAATGTCATAACGATTACTTTGTTAGTTCTCTTAATATAACGTTTATAAATATTCTGGGCTGTGCCACGCCTTTCAACGAGTTTTCCAGTAAAGTGGCTGAGCTTGTATTGATGACTGCTTTCAGCGGCATCATCACCAAAATTTTTATGAAAATCGTTTGTGCCAATTTTGAGATATACGGAATCAAAATTTTTAACTGTTGAAAAGTGACACGCCCACTTTTACGATTCCGCCCACTTTTAAAACAATTCAAGATACATATAATGTGTAACCGTTTACCGTATTTCGTCACAATACTTTGCACGGCTTACGTGTTATGGTGGTATAAAGGTTGCAATTTAGGGTTGTGACACGCCCCTTTACAAACCTTTGGGAAGTTGAAACCTTTCCTTACCCTTCTTTGGTTCACATGTGCATCAAATCACCAAAATTCATCAAAATCGCTGCAACTTTTTTTCAAAATGGGCTTGGGCGGTAGGCGTGTCCGTGAACTGATTTCGCCCATATTCAATAGCAAGATGCCTGCAAGAAGGTGTGACCTTTAATTATCTTTCTTGGTTTTCCCATAAACCTGATTTCAACAGACAGACAGACAGACAGACGGACATCGCTAAATCAACTCAGGTATTAACGCTGATTAAGAATACCTATACAATATACACTTTTCCATACCTGCCACGCCCCCTTCTATATGTTACAAAGTAAATATACCTTCGGTGTAGTGTAAAAAAACACTTTACAAATTTAAAATTAATTTAAAGTTGCTTATGCTTAAAATAAATAGAAAAAATGTTATTTTTACAATTTTCAATTTCAAAATTTGCTGCTTTATATCAAAAATCAAATTCTCAGTGCAATTTTTCTCTGAGTGTACTTTAATGATTAACACATCTTCATTAATAAGAACACATCACATTAATGACAACAAAAATCTAATTAAAATTTCAATATTTCTCTTTCAGCACAAAGAAAATCAAATGCCTTCCTGGATGTGCCCTCAATGCAAATGCATCATTTGCGTGTTAGCGATGATGATGAAGATTTGGATAGACTGCGTACATTTAGTTCCTCCAAGGGTGGTAAGTTGCAGAAACACTTAAGTTAACAACCCAAACAATCCATCTTCTTTAACTGCATAGATAATTTTTCATAAAGACAGTTTGAGAAATGGTACATTTTTAGTTCATGGCTGTAGTTATTTGCACCCTATAATTTCGATATGATATTAAATTTAAGTAACATTTCTTTAATTCCCGCGTGTATTTCATTATTAAACGAAAACGCACATTTAATTTACAACCTCTGCCATTTGATTGGCACGCCGTAATGTTTTGACATATAAAACTGTCGCACTTTATGGCAACGGCATTTATGGAAGCTGCAGGCGTTTTCAATAAAAAAATGCGCCCTGGCCTTAAGCAGCATTCAGCGAAGTACGTACTCGTAAAGATATGTTACTTAAATATTGCGAAAATTTTTACGATAATACACATTTAATGGAATTATATTAATGTACGAATACTTCCGCGAATATGATAAAATCTTAAGTAGCAAAGAACTGAATTGCCATAAAACTGTAATTTTTCAACAGAAAATTTAAATAATTGTTCATGAAGCTTTATTCGCATTACATTTAGTTTGCGCAAAAAATACACATTTTATATTAAAAAAAAAAAAAAAAACAAAAAAACGTCACTTTGTGTATTTTAATACCTTTATCGTTTTATTGAAAGCATATTAGATTTTTCTTTATTTTAATAGAAAGAGAAAAAAAAACACTTTATTGACAGCATGCTGTCAAAGTATAAAGTAAAGATATTGGAGACAATGATTAATGATGCTTTAAAAATTCGCACACAAAAAAAGCGCAAAAGGGTCAAGGGTCAGTTGAATTGGAGAGAACCCTTAAGCTTAAGTGGTTGAATGTTTTTGCTTTGTTATTTTTCAAAAAAACCCTTTTGCTTCTGCTCTAAACTTACAACACCACTCTCCGAATGAGGTTAAGGGGTAACTTAAGAAAACAATGTGGACATGTAGCTGCAGCTAAGTATGGCATGAACGAAACTTAAGTGCGCTACAATGCTGCTAATTTTTATCTATGTTTGAATGTATTATTAGTGTTCTTATTATTGCAATTTCTTATCACATCTGCATACTATTATTAAACGAGCACAAATTGTATAAAGACATTAGAGCGTTTATTTTACCCAAAAAGGATTTGTTTTAGCGTTGGATCTGAAGGAAATTCTCCCAAGATTTCAGCTTTTAAGCACAAACGAAAAGAAAGAAAATGTATTTCCCATTCTTGAAAGTTATGACTGAAGTAGGCTACAAGTTTCCAAAGACTCTTAGAGAGTCACAATAAATTTGTATTCTTATGGCATCATGTCTAGCAAACCATGCAAGATTTTGTGATAAAATTTGATAAACGGTTGCAGATCATATACAAATGTATGTCTTATATTGCACCAAAAGCAAGTTAAATTGAAAAGTAGGCGTGGAACTTCCCAAAAATCGAAAATTTTGGCTCAATATTACTCGAAAACAACACTTACGATTTTCATGGAAGTTATAGACAAAGCACCACTAAAAGGCAATCATTAATTAATACAAACTAAGTCTCTTCACTGACAAAACTCGTGAAAGGGCGTGTCACAGCCCACTATGACTATAAACGTTATAATAAGAGAACTAATAACGTCATTGTTATGAAATTGAATATGGCAGATATATTTGCTAAAAATTATCTCAAAGTGAGCATGTGGGCGTGGCACCTCCCATGCAAGCAAAAAACGTCAGAGGCTATATATAGTGTACTACGGAAGTAGTCCTGATAAAGTTTACTATGGAGAAGTCGATTATTGTAAGCTTTCAAATCAAATTGAATTCAACAGAACTACAGGAGTGGGCGTGGCACCTTCCATGGAACGAAAAATCGTTAAATCATATATTTAGTGTGATATGAGAGTAATCTTCATAAAAGTTGGTGCAGAAATGTCGATTACTATAAGCTTTAAAACTTAATGGAATTCAATGAAGTTGTATCAGTGGGCGTGGCACCTCCCAAATTAACAAAAAGTCTTAGGCGTAATTTTAAATGAACTTTAAGGCAATTGGTATGATGTTTAATATTGGAGGCTTACTTGCTATAAAGTATATCTGAATCAAATGCGGGCGAAATAGTACCAGTGGGTGTGGCACCTCCCTTGCAAGTAAAATACCTTAAATGACTTATCCGACAAATTATGTGAGAAATCATAGTAAACTTTGGTTTAAGGATGTTATTCATAAAAAGATATTTGTGGATCAAAATCGGGTTGGATTGTCTCAGTGGGTGTGTCATCGCCCTAAGATTTAAGACTAACTACGGTATGTCGCGCAAAATATACAAGCTGTTGTTATAAAATTTGGTACGCGGATGCCGATAATGAATAAAATTTATACATTCAAAAGTAGGCGAATTTTAGAAAGTGGGCGTGGCCTTTTTTGACTTTATCTATTTAATCACTCTTTTTAAATATTCTTTAAATTTATGCCAACTTTTTCAATATTCTTCACCTTTTTTTCGTTGTTTCAACCCGATCAACTTTTTTCGAATTTTTCAATGTCTTTCAATATTTTCCAAGATATTGCAACTTCTCAAACATTTTCAACATTTTTTCCACATTTATTCGAATTATTCAACCTCTTCCAAGTTTTTGTCAACATTTGCCATATATTTTCGACTTTTTCAGCGATTTTCAACCGTATCAACATTTTTCAACCTCTTTGAACTATTATTCACTTTTTTCAAGTTTTTCAACTCCTTTCAATTTCTTTCAATATTTTCCATTTTTCTAACCTCATTCAACTTTTTTCAACTTTTTCCATACTTTTTCGACTTTTTCAATCTTAAAATGTAAGACTAAACTTTGGTCGGTCACCTGGTTGTATAACTAAATATAATGAAAAATAATGAAAACTCTACAAATGTTTCCAAAAAAGATGCTTTACGTAGCGATGGAAAAATCAAATCAAACCATGCAAATATTTTTCCTCAAAATATATTATCAAAAATACTAAAATACCACATAATTTCGAGTCAATGAAACATAAAAGCATATTGCAAACCCTACAAATGTTATTTACAAACTATAATAACATTTTAGGCCGAAACTAACCAATTCAACTGAAACACTACAAACTTGTTGCAATTATTTTCTGTTACACGAAGTGAGTGCTATAGATCCCTAAAATAAAAAGCTGATAAGAATACCTAAGAAATAGTTGAAATCTTTCAATGGAAATGCAATTCAAATCGATGAAATAAAAAATCAAATCAAAACGCTACAAATGTTTACATCAATTTGGTAGTGCAAACATTCCCAAAAACTCAACAGCAGCAGTTTTAAATATTTTTTTTCTTGATTTTCCCTTATTTTTCAAACTCAAAAAATTCTAAGCGACTTTGAATTTTTTTTTTTTCATGGTAATAAATTTTTGAACGACTTTGTCAACCTAAGTTACATTTTTACAAAGCATTTTTGGTTCAAAATACATGTAGTTTTTGGATAATGTATATATCAATTTCTTTTTTTAATTTCTTAATTTATGTTTTGTGCAAATTTGCCTTCAAACAATGAAAGCTGCTGCCATGCCGCTCAAAACGTACAAAGATTTTATTAATATTTCCAAAAATTATTTACATTAGTCACGACTTTGTGGGTAAAACTTAAGCTCACACAATAAATCTCTATCATTGCTAATGCCGCTTCTTGTTATATTTAAACCATTTATGACTTAAAAGTCAATTAAAACTTTATGACTTTGCATGTAATTCCCTAAGAAACCATATGAAGCTCTTAAATTTAAATGTCCTTTATCCTTTGTGTAGTGTAGTGTAGAAAAATCAGTTGATTGTTTAATTTGTTACGTGTTGAAAACCATTTAAGGACGCATAAATGTGATACTCATATCGCATATCTACATATGCGATACTCATACAAACACAATATGACTATGGCAACGTATTAGTAACTTGCGTCACGTCACATCATGACACACAGCAGGTTCGTTCGTTCGTTATCCAGACATTTTGCAAATGAAATCAGACTCTACGATAACGTTACTATAGGTAGCAATACAACACATACGTAGTGTGTGTGTTTTAAGAGACCTACAAAACATATTCCTTTTGCTAGGAAGGATATTATCTTAAAAAAAGGATACGCATTTCATATGCAGAGCCAACTACTTACTACAACTGTGGATTTAGCAGAAAACATACGAACTAATGTTATGCATGAAGTGGATAAAACTAACATAAATTGATTGAGTTGATATTCATGGTGTATCCTTATGCTGCTGCTATTTAGTGTGTGAGTTTGTGTATTGCAATGCGAACACAAATATCGATGGTATTCAAAGCCACTCCGAGTTGGTAATGTGTGTGTTTAAGTTTCCACTTAACAGCGTTATGGGTATGTTTGTCCTTTGGGGTTTTTTCTTTATTTAACGCTGCTGTGGACTTGGATAAAAAAAATAAGGAAATGTTTTGTTTGAAAAAACTTACTTTAATATTTTGATTTAACTCGCGCTTCTCTGTGGACAAAGAACATTTAAAGTAACACGAATTTGTAAAAGTTTATAAGTGGTATTCATCTAAATGCGCTAGTTTTCCATTTATGCAAATATGCAATTTTACGCGATGTGTTTCATGAAAGCCCCTTCGAATATTTTGTGCAATTTGTGACAGTTGATTATTATGACAAATTGTAATTGACAAATATAAAATTTAAAATACCGAGAGAAAGGGAAAAACATAAATTAATTAACTAAATTATTTGAAGAAATCGCCGTAGTCGATTTATCAATACTGAAATTTTTCGGAAACACGATGGTAAGAGCTATTGAGTTGCTCAATTAGCAGCGCAAGTTTGCGCTATCAAATTGTCGCGCAAGCTTTTCTAGTTTGTTCAAAAAACTTTTCAAACGATTTTGACAGTTCATTTGCGAGAGCGCAAAAATCCATAGTTTACGCTTAGATGAATACCCATATTATTTTACATTGAATTTAATGAAAATGCTATAAGAATTATCATATTGATTAGTGAACAGTGCTTGTGTGACAAAACATTATGCCTATATTAAATATGTTAATCATTGATTGTTACAAAATCCTTGTAAATTTTTAAAAAAAATTCTATCTCTTGTATGCAATTACTTAGCTAGTTAATCTCACACCGCAAATCCATCCTTCCTCTCTCTGAAACACAATGCAACCCAAAAAATTTTCCGATTATCTGCCTGAACACACATTGGATATTTAAGTCTGATGTTGTAAGCAAATAATGAATCTCTGCTGAAACAAAAGCATACACACATAACTTTTGTTGTGAGAATATAAAATTATTTAAAAAAAGAAATGCAAAACAAGAAGTAAAAATTTAACAAAAACCACAAGCTACAAACCACAACTACAATTGAGTTCACCCACTTTTCAGCAGCAGAAAAGGAAGCAGTAAAAATCAATTTCTCGGGATTTTCGCTCTTCCGCGATATTTTAAATTTCTCACGTTTTCTCACTTTTTTATAAAATTAATTTTTTTTTCCTTTTGCACAACTCAATAAAGCAAAATTGTTTAATTTTGTGGAAAAAAAAATTACAGTTTTTCCTTTTTTGCACCTTTTTTCTGTGCAAATGAAGGAGTGAAGACTTCATTTTAGTATTCTTAAAACAGGGTGCACCAATAGCGATTAACAATAGTGAAGTAGTTGGGTCGCTTTCAAATATTGTTGGCACTGTCTTCTTCAGCGTTTAAAACTAAGCTTACAGTATTTTATTCCGGAGAATACATAAACAGCTGATTCAGATAGTGTCAAAATAATTATAATATTTATGTGAAAATACTTTTGAAATATTTTCAAATTTTCAAAAAATTATTCACCCCTATCATGATTAAACATTCCTTCGGATTTTTTCTCCAATCCCCTGTTTTGCGATTGTAGAAGATTTTTGGGGAATGAGAAAAAATTCCCTGGAAAATGAAGTTATCGGCAATACTTTTTTGTGGAAAATTTTTTTAATTTCACGCAAATTTTGTTCCCTAACTTTGTAGCAAGGAGTCTAATGGCTCAACGCCAGGTCATATAAGTTACCATATTTGATGGAAAAAAGGATATGGTATTTTGCTGTGAAAGTTAATAGATTGAAAATGGTATTATTGTCACTGATACTATATACATATGTCAATCGATGAAAGGGTTCTTAATGTTACTTATCCTCAAATTAAGTAACCGAATTAAAGCACCATTGGCATCATGTTCCGATTCATAACATCATATAAGCATATTATTTTCTATCTTACAAATTTATAGGCCTTTCATTTGATATCCATATCATGGATGTGCAAAAATTTAAAATATTTGCCAAGCACCTGCAGGTTAAAAGGTCAAAAACTTAACATATTTTGATCTCCAGGGTCTTTTGTAAATGATTTATGATCTCAACCTCTGAACAAGAAATGTATTACACAAAAATACTTTTGAAATAATATTATTGAGGTCCAAACCGATTGTTCTGTTCTTGAACTGTTCTTCCTATCAACGTTTATTTAAGGAAAAGTTTCCAGCTACCGCAACACTTCGATCAATAGAAACTTACTGTCGTTACTGCAAATTAAGGATCCCAAAAGATTTTCTCAGTATTTTCAATTCATTACATGATTTATATAGTGGCCATGCCATCACTGGATGATATTGATACGGCTTTAAAAGCATCCCAACCTTCATTTAAATCTCAAATATCTAGTGATGTTTTAGTGCTCCTCTCTGCTAGTGGATGGGTGAAGTAATTTGTGGAAGTAGCCCTGCTGTCGTCTTGAATTAAATTTATCATGATTCTACCTGAAGCTACTGCTTTCGAGGACCTACATTTGCATGTATGTTACCGGGAAAAAGGTACTAGTTTAGCCCAACGAAATGTCTCAATAGAATTCAAAACTTAGAATCGATTGATCAGGCTACTATCCATTATGTCAGATAATTGAATAATGTTTTTAATTAACATTTTCCTTAACAATTATTATTCATAAATCGCGAAAATTCCAAGCCTCAAAACTATGCAAGAAACTCATGCTGAAAACACTCTGCAAAAAAGACCATACTCAGCATATTCTCTTCTAAAAGTATAATTTAAGAACTTTGTTTCAAGAGTCTTTAGTTTTTTTTTTCAATTTTTTAAAGTTTATCAATTTTTTTAAATTAAGAAAATGTTTGAAAATTTTTGCAATTTTTAAAATTCTTTTTTTTTTAAGTTTTGAATTATATATAATCCCCTTTTTCAATTTTTTTAAGTTTTTTAATTTTATCAACTTTTAAAATTTTGAAAATTTTAAGACTTTTTAGAAATTTATGCAATTTACGAATTTTTTGTTTTGGATTCCTCAGTTTCTTCAATTTTTAAAGTTTTTTGATTTGATTAAATTTTGCAAATTTTTGCATTGCCTTAAATTTTTTAAAATTTTTCGATTATTTAAAATTTACTAATTTTTTCAAATTTTTGAAGTTTCTCAATTTTTTCCACTTTTGAAAATTATAAAAATTTCAAAAATTTTCGCCATCTTTTGAAATCTTTATATTTTCTTGGAATTACAAATTCTTCACCTTTTTTTTAGTTTTTTAAAGTTTTTCAATTTTTTTAAATTAACTAATTTTTGCAAATTTTTGAAGTTTCACATTTTTTTCAACTTTTGAAAATTATGAAAGTTTTTGAGATTTTATGTAATTTTTTTTTCATTTTTATATTTATTTTCGATTTTGGATTCTTCAGATTTTTTAAGTTTTTGAAAGTTTTTCAATTTTTTTAAATTTTCTAATTATTAAAATTTTTCAATTTTTTCAACTCTTGAAAATTTTAAAAATTTTATGAAATTTTTGCACTTTTTAAAATTTTTATACTTAGACACTAGCTATAACCGCCGCTCTGTGATGGTCAGCAGTTTTATTCAAAAATCGCAAGATAAGCTAAGCACCGCCTTAAGCTTCATTTCTATTGGATCATTCCACCTGTTACACCCGTTATATAGCAGTAGGAAATTCCTTTTTGTTTACTTTTCACTTTAATTTCTTTTTTCTATAGATTTTCTAATATTTGCATAAGAATCTTCAGTTTGAATTTATTGTTTTGCAATTTAAAAGTAACCAAACGTAAAATTCGAAAAGGGGTTGGTTGTTGCTGCCAACGATTCTCAATTGATTTTCAATTTCTTCTGTTTTTTTCAATTATTCTAAATGAAATTGCTTTCTTTTGAAGTTTGTTGTTTTTAACACGCATAAATACTAAAATCGCACAAAAGAAAAACAAATAATATTGTTTTATTGAAAACATTTTATATCTATGTATACATATATAAATAGCACAAGAAATATTTTTGAAATTATATTTCGTTGATTGATTTAGTGAGCCATAAGATTTTGCAATTTTTGCACATGAGTATCGTACAGCTGGTTTTTGTTTGCTAACAATTGCAAGCAATTTAAGTCTAAAAAAAGAAACAAAACGTTAGTGGCAAAACAAAACAAAATAAAAAATTTTCAAAATTTAATTTCTGCTGGAATTGAAAGCCGCTATCAACATTGCCAGCGCTGCTACGCCCGCATATAAAAACATAAAAAATGAAAAGTTAATTATTTATTCCTTTTGCTCGTGAAGGTTGATCTCGGCACGCAATAACAAACAATTGATTTTATTGCCAATGTTTGCGTGCGTGTGGGTATGTGTGCGTGTGCATTTGTAGATGATATTTGTTTGCTTGAAGTTAGCGAATATGGTCTGCATAGTATGAAAATAGCGAAATATATAATTTCTGGCCATAGCGTCAGATTTTTCATAAGAACCGTCTTTTCAAATACAACTTAATTTCGGCCTTTTTGATTTTCTTCATTTCTAATGGTATCAAAGAATATCAAAATATTCGATAAAAAAAGGTGAAGATTGGAAAAATTCAGAAATTCATTACATCTCGAATAGTATCGACAAGTATTTTGAAACATTGAATATGAGAAAAAATTTCCTGATATATCGAAAATCTTCAAAGTCGAAAAGCATCCAATTATATCGAAAAAAAGTCATATATTAATCACACAGCATCGAAAAAGTCAAGAAATTTTGCATAATATCGAAAAATATCAATGAAGAAATTTGTTGGTAGTCTCAAAGTATTAAATGATACCAATACCATGTCCAGAAATGTCCAAGATGTCCATGCCTAAAATTTTTAAACGGTTCAAACTACGTGAAATGGTCGTTAAAAACCATATTCTAACAATGTTGAAAAACTCGTAAGAAAGTCGAAGTTTATCGAATTATATCGAAAAATGTCGATAACATTCCAAAAGTATCAAAAAACATCGAAATATCAACACACAAGTGAAAAAAAAATTAAATATCGTATGACAATCGAAAACTCAAATAACATCACAAATCCAAATAAAGTTCAGAAGCAACGAATAATACCGAAAGTCAGAAAAAATGGGAAAGTATCGGATAATATCAAAAAACATCGAAAAATGAAGTAAAATTCGAAAAATATTAAGATAAAACATAAAAGTCGAACATTTCAGTCGAATGTTTCGAAAAACATCAAAAATTGATTGAAAAAGGCGCAATAGTCAGGAAAATTGGTAAAAGTTGCCCTTCCTCAAATCACTATGGACCAAAGTGTCTATGTGGGGCTTCCCATCCACCACCATAACCTCACATGTTTAATGCTTGAATATCCTTGTTAAAATCTTTATAGCAACTTAAAGCGAATAACTTTTTATTGGTGAAAATAGATTTCGAATTGCGTGTCATGGGTAGAACCTATACACGAAAGTCGTAAAAGTTGGGGTATAGTATTTATAGTTTTTATCAAGATTTGAAATTGATTTAAGCAAACTACACACAAGCGGAAAACAGCAACTTTCCGCACTAGTTCCGTAAGGTCCTTTTCGATTTTTGAGCACAATCGCAATTTTCTATTTCGATATTTTCTTACATTTCCACTTGAATCTTTATGCACATGACTGGCTTTTTACTGGAATAGAATTTTTAAAGAAAAACTGATTATGATTTGCCAAGAATTGAGAAAAAAAACTCAAAGCGCAAAAAAAAATGTTGATACGAATCTCACTCTCAATTACTGCTCTAATTTTTTAATCGATCTGGTGATTTCTTAAGCGCTTGGTTTTTAAAAACTTATACAAGAACAAACAATTTGCAAAAGTGAATAAAATATTAATTTGAAATAATACATCAATTCCTGCCATTTACTCTATAAAAGTTATTTTATGTTAATGTTGCCTGCGGCTACGCCTGAGGTGATTCATCCGTAAGCTCTAATTTTATCATCCTTTTTCTAACATTTCGGCCGGTAGCTAACCAATGACAGCTGTAATGTTGTCATTGAAGGCTGTAGTTGTGGCTGGCTTGTCCCTGTACACGAGAAATGTCACGTTGATTCACAAAAAAAAAGTCAAGTTAGGTCAAATCACATGATCTTGTAATCATCGCATGGTACCTTGCTTCATTGACTGTAACGTTGCGATTTTCATTATTTTTGAAAAAGTACGGTTCAATGCTGCCGTTGGCTTACAAAAAAGTGCATTTTTCAGGGTGCATTGGAAGCCCTTGAACATGCACTGGTTGCTTTTCAGATCAATTTCGGCAATTCCGTTTATTGACGTACCCATTGAGCCAAAAATGAGCTTCGTCGCTGAAAAAAATTTTTCTAATTTTCACATTTCTCACAGAGCACGAATTTTGGTCTTAAAATTGGTTGATTTGCAAGCGCTGTTCATTTGTTAATCTATTTATGGTAAAATGGCAAATTATATTGAGCATTTCTGTTGGTAACATATGTTACAAATCACGCACAAAATTACAAAAAATTTACACTGAAATAACAAATAGCTAAAAAATCATTCGTTACAAAGCGTGTATCCGCATAAAAAGCAATTAAATTCTACAATAAATGATTTGAAATTTACACAACACTGTAACGATGGCTTACATGAAAATCCTTCCTACACTGAGAAAAATGTTATGAAATTTTTATTATAAAATAAAATAATAAATGCTCGAAAAATAATTATTCCCCTCTAAAAATTGGTGATATTATGGAAAAAGCTAAATATCAAAATTATTAAAAAAAAAAGTGTATCCAACTATGAAAGTGAATTAAATTAATCTTTGATTTTAAAAATTGGACCTCAAATTCTATGTTTTTTTATTTTCAATCACTGGAACTAAGTATGTAGAATACCCTTACGAAAACGTTTGAGGTGAAATCTTTTTTATGCATTCAGAAAAATGTACAAACATTTGAAAATAGGGCTTTGCAGAAAAACTTGCAAAAATTTTACCCCCTCCACAATCTATATTTTTCTAAATTAAATACTATTTGGTGTGAAATATACCAACTAATAGGACAAAAATTAGTCCAATTTAAAGCCTTTTTAGTTTTTCTTTGGGCTTGTACACTTTCCAAATTGTACCACATGTACATATTTGGTGGAGAATTTCATCACCAACACAAAAAAAATTCTTTGGTTGACGTTTGCTTAAATAATTTTTCTGTGCATCAAATTTCTTAAAAATTGATGAAGATGTGATTAATTTTAAATAAATTCCTTCTAAGAAATAGTCTATTTGCAGCTCTTCTTCAGGTAGTTAATAAAACCAATAAAATAGTTGTAAAAGAACTTGGACATGATGTTTCCGTGGAATAAATCTATGAGATTGCAAATTCTGTAAAAGCTATCACCTCTGACAAAGGCATTAATGTGAATTTTAGGTAAATTTTATTGCTACATTCACTTTGATCTTTTTTGTATAGTACGCAACTTCAAACAAATTTTTTAACAGAATTAAGTTTTTTCACGGTTTTTTTCAAGAAATCTCAATCGTTTGAGATCATTGCACGAACGAAGCCTGCTTGATTTATTTGCTTCTTTGAAAATTGAATACTGTCAGTATTTCAAGTACTATTTTTCCAATTTAGTTTTCAATATTTCAAATGGCATTACTTTGCCTTTACTGTATATGCTGTGCTGTAAGTAAAATCGTTTTTATTTCTTTGTTTCATTTTCATTTTAATGAATTGTTAAAATTGTAATTAATCACATTTTTGCATTTCAAAGCTTCGATTTATTTTCCTGTTTTTCATTTTCTACTGACATGATGTATAAAATTTTGTAAACAGAAAAACTTTTCTGTATATTTTTCACTTTTTTGTAAGCAATCGTTTTTAAAACAAAACAACTTATTTGAAAAAATTAAAGTGGTTTTGAAAAATAAAACTTTTCACAAAGTTGCACATTTTTATGTATGGGGCATTATATGCCAAAACGAATGATTTGAAAACTTGCAGTCTCCAATTTTGTTTTTTTGTTAGTAGGTTTTTTTTACTAGCTGACGAATCAACATCGATTATCCGGCATAAGTCACACACAGTGATGCGTTACATTTTGTTTTAAATGTATCAAAAATAGGGCAATTTATTTTCTTAAATATTTCTGTCGAAAATAATGTATCGAAAATAGCATATCCACTTTACAAAAAGACAGCTTTAAAATATAAAATGTTGAAAAAATGTTGCTCATAATTTTTTTTTTTAGTGTAGCTGCTATTTTGGTTTTATTTCAAAAATTGACAAATCGGAATTTTTATTTTTTCATAAAAAAAAGGTATCAATTCCAAATTGGAGTACCTTCTATTTTATCTGACTTTTTAAAAGTTTTCCACCAGAAATAGAAATTTCAAAAAATTCCAATCGTTACTTTTGATTTTTCAATCACTAGAGAAACTTGAAATTTGAACCTGGATATTGATTGACTAATACAACTGAGTGTTGCTTTGGAGAATGCTATGCTTAACGTAGTGGAGAATTAAATTTGTTTCAACATAAAATGAGAAAAAATAGACCAGATATGAGTTGTAGTCTTTTTGCAATTGAAAATCATGCAAACAGACATGTTTTTTATATCAATCAATGCTGGCTTATACAAAACTCTCATACAATCTCGTCTATTTCGGAAATTTACGGATTGTTCCACTTAGTAATGCTGATTTTGTTGATAACTCACTAGTTTTTTGTAATGTTTGAAAAGCATATAAAATACTTTGACGAAGATTAGAGAAGACTTAGATTTCTTCTCATCTATACATTCAGGTTTGATTTTCTTCTTTCAACAAAATCGCAATTCTTTACTCTGAAAATATAACTCAAACTCCAAAATACATTCGTTTCAAAATCGTCCTCATAATAAGAACCTATTTGAAATATCTAATGAAAATTTCTATCAATTGGTAGCTCCAGAAAATCCAGTTATTGCTATAAATCTAAAAATGCTTGATTTTTATGAATTTCTAAGAAAAATTTCTTACACTGCCGTTCATCAACATGTCTACCCATTTCAGTCAAATTATGAGACTTAAGTAATATGAAATCAAATCATATAATTTCATCAAAACTTTATTAAATATTTGCTTGAAATACTTCTTCACAAAATTCCTTAAATAATTTAATAACGTGATTAATTATATATTTCTTTGATCATTATATTACAAAATTATTAATACAATGGCAAAACACAAGAGCTTACGAAATTTTTTAATTTAATTTTACTTTAATTTCCTGCATTTTGTTGCTGTGGTTTGATGTTTTCGCCGCAATGCTATATAGTAGGCCATAAGCAAAATGTCTGTTTCACGGTTTGTTGCATTTGTTGTTGGCAAGCGTTTTCGCTAAATGCATCGCTAGTTAAATGTTCAACAATCACATCATTTTGTTAACGAATTAAATTGGGTTGCCTTTTTTTTCGTTTTCTGTGCATTTTGGCTTTGGATATTTATGGTTTTTAAGTTGTGTGGCTGCTATTTTTAAACGATAAAATGGTGCAATATTTTTGTGAACTTACGTCTGTTTTGACATTTTTATAGTTTTTTTTTTTTTTCTTCAAAAATTTGGCGCATTTCTTTGTTGTTTTGTCATTTGTTATTTTGTGCAGTTGCAATTGCAATTTGTTACAATGAATTATTTTTAAATCATTTAAGCGAAGTTCATGGAATATAGAAAATTTATTGTCAAATATGATTTTAAATAATTTGTGACATAAAATATAGTTAGCAATAGCAGTGAGCAACAGTTGTTGGCCAAAGAATAACCCCCTTTCTGTTGAAAAATACATTAAAATAAATTTTTCAATTTGAATTATTGAAAAATAAAAATTATTCCATCTATTTTAAGTGCTTACTTATATGTAAATTCAGTTTTTATTTGACTACTTAGACTATAGACTAGATCTACCTAATTTATTTTTTTATGATAAAAAACTTAATTTTATTTAATTTGGTGTACAATTCGATCAATTTTTATAAGTTGCCAATATCTAAAAAATGAAAAATCTTTTGGAATTTGTTTTTCGGACTCAAAAAGGTTTGAGTTGTGCTGAAACAATATTTTTTCCTTCAATTTTCTGTGAAGTAAAAAATAGAAATTTACAATCTTTGTAAAAAAATGCGTATATTTTTTTATCAAAAAGGTGCAAAATCAGTCAGTCCTGTTTCATATTCAGTTTCAAAAATTATATTTCCAATTTTTAATTACATTGTTTTCTTTTTTTTCGTTTTACAACATTCTGAGATATTAAATCATTTAACAGTTAATTTAATTGTAATGTTTTAAGCAAAAACAAACACAAAGTTGAAATAAACATGTAATTATTTGCACACATGAATGCTTACAAAAATACATTCATTTTACAAACGATAAACTGCAATAAATTGCTAAATAAATTGAGTATTTTTATGCTTTTGTTACAAATGAACAACAATTTAGTAAATGCGTATTTATGTAAATACACCGAAAAAATTGTTTTGATGAACAAAACTAAATTTGTTAAAACAACCGCACTTCTTGCTTATATTATTGGAAACAAATTCCCCAAAAAATAAAATCCCATTAAATCAGAATTTATCAAAAACATAGATGAAATTGTCAGAAATAAGTCAGCTGTGAATTTGGCTGTCAATACTTTATTTGATATAAATGTCATTCTTTAAAGAAATAATGTTATAAGGGTTATATTAAGTCCTGAAGCGTGAGGACAAATGGCTGCTACAAAAAAAATAGAAAAAAAACCCAAAAGGTTAAACTTGAAAAATAATAAATTTCCTTTTGTGAATGAATTTATGAAGTCATGCGATTTTAATGAATTAAATCCTTTTGAAAACTTACGCTATAAATTTGAAAGTCAACAAGTTATGCATTAAAGCTTCATAAATCAAAAGTCGATCACACAGAAATTTTTATCATATTATAAACTTATTTATAGCTCAACTGTTTAGCCAGCACTGTATACTTTTTTGATTCGACTTTAAGGTTTTAAAATTTTGAATCAGTATCTCAAAAACCATATAAAAATATTGCTCTCTTTGAAATCTTACAGAAATTATAGCACTTTGAAAATTACTTTCCATTATTATTTATAAACAAACTTATGTACAACATGGCGTATGAGTGACATTTAATTATCTCGCAAAGCAAAGGCGAAAAATTATTGCACGCACCTAAATCGCATGAGAAGTAACTTTTAAATAGTTTTAACTTTTGTAAATTCAATGACATATTAAGAACTTCAGTAATTTCTTCAAGTTAAAAGCCTTAGGTTATAGAAACTAAAAAATTTAATTGTGTTGGCTGAGTAGTAAGACAAAAATGGTAAATCGTTAGAAATTTTGGGTTTTTCATTTCTATACCAATTTTTTAATCTATTCCTGCACCAGATTTTTAACCCTGATAGATTTTTTGATAAACAAAATTATAAAGTTATTCACAAAAAAAAAACGGCGGGTTGCACTCCGGGAGTGCTGACAGAAGTGAAAACAAATCATTTAATGGCAAGTTAGTGTGTTAGTTGGTATGTGTGCGTTTTCTTTTTAAATGGCAATGCAATGGAAGACAAAAACGGAATATGTATTAAAATTTTACTCTCGCTCTCATTCTCAATTTGTCAACGCAACAACGCGGAATTTGAAAGGAACAAACATGTAAGCATAACAATCGTTGAATGAGAATGGAATGTGTCAGTTAGTGTGTCTGCTTTGCTTTTTGTCTTCCACTTTTATATTTATTTAAAAGAAACAATAGAACATTCAAATTTTACTATCACATTCATGACGGGGAATCCCGATGACGGTCGGTGTCGCGAGTTTATAGTTTTTTCCTCAGCCGCACAACGTGCCATAAGAAGTTTTCACTTCAAAAAAGTATTTGAGGTGATCCTTTTCAGTTCAACGTTTTGTTCTTTTAAAGAGTGTTTCTGTAAAAAGAATTTCAGTCACAAAATTTTAATATTTACTTTTTTTAAATTTTCATTTTGAGTGGGTTTTTGATGAAATTCATATTAATGTACTCCACGGCTATAATCAAAAGCCCGTACTAATTTTCAGTCTTTTAAATTAAATTCAGGCTATCATATAACCTATTGAAGAGTCAAAAAATCACCAAAATTCAAATATTTTCTTTAACTCTGAAAATAGGATTTATTATCTTACGAAAAGCTTTTAACATTTTCGACATGTGGAAGGCTCAGAAAGCTTTAAGATCGTCATTTTCTGTTGATTTTTATAATAAAAACGATTCTATTATATTTTGAAGAAGACTTTTAGACTTCCACAAATTGTCACTTCAAAAAAGATGAAAGTAAAGAGTTAAAGAATATATAGAATAGTTTGGAAAAATCGCAAATTTGCCAACAACTAAAGTATATAAACGGAGGCTCAGTAAAAAAAAATTATTAAGGTATAAACTTTAATATAATTCTAAAAGAGATGGCCTCAGGGTTTTGCAAAAATGTCAAAAAAAAAATATATGAAAATATACTGCATCTAGTTGGAAATTTCCTTGAAATACAAACAAAAACTTTTTCAAAAATTATATGAAATTAGTGTTTTTTGTGGACGCCCCAAAACTAATATTCATCACATGTAGTTCCTTTTGAAAAATTTAAAATAAAACTTTAACTTCTTTCGTTTGGGTGTAAACAACGAGTTAAAAAAAACTCTGTGAAAATTCGGAAAAAACTGATTTTGCATGCTATACTCGTCTATAAGGTACTATTCTCATGAAGCATAATGTCTCTTTTAAGAAAAAATTTTTTGGAGATTTTTGCTAAATTTTTTTTTTTTTTAAAGACATTAAATTTTTATAGAAGGCCAATTTCTGTGAAAAAATATATTTCGAATATAAATCGTACCTTAAATTATTGCAGTTACTTGTCATTTTGAAAAATACCTAGAAAATCTTATACACCATTTACAGTAGAATTTATGGAGAATTTTTGAATCAAATTTGATTTAGAATTTAAGCAGCAAATCAAAAATTTTGTAACCCCAAGGAAATAGTATTTGAAATAAATAGCATATCCTAATAATTAAAATCGTCACAAGAATAAGGTGAGTGCATGGCATAAGTTTTGTAGTGCCAACTGCATAGATCTTTTCATACCGAATATTCAGCCTTAGTATTTTGTTACCAAAAATTGATAAAGCCAAAATTTCCTCACATTGTTGAATAAAACTTAGTTTGAAATAAAAGTTTAAGAAAATAAATCTTAAAATAAAAATACGCCAAACAAAAGAGAAATAAAATGACGTGTCTGCATGTTAGAAATTAAAAACAGTTGAACAATAAAATACTGTCAAGCCGGCAGCAACAAATACACAAAAGAATGAAATGAAAGCACACAAAGACATAGACAAACATATAAAAAGTGACAGGATGTGCAGCACCAAGTTGTTGATTAGGGAGGCTTACACATCTGAAATATGTATGGAATGAAAACTTTTGCTCATCTTATTACTTTTTTTTTTTGAAAGAAAAAAACAGAAAAAGAAAAATCCTGCCAGCAGATCTGTTTTCTTTAGTTTTAATCCCAACATTTTAACTTTGCTTAATAAATATAATGTTAAATTTAAAAACTAAAACAGTTGCTCTTCTTGGTACACCCTTTATGTGTACGTTTTCAAATGTGCATAGGTACATATCATACAAACAGGCATACATTATGTTTAACAGCAACAACTTGCATGACATGCAGTTAATCTGACTTTCATTTAGTTGCAGCAACTGGGATTAAAATGAACGAACCGAAAAAACGAATAAATAGTAGAAATTTAAAAAAACAAAAATTACTACTCATAAAAACTGCCAACGCTCTATTGTTTCTTTTTTCAGTATTTTTTATTTTTATTGCCATTTGAAAAAATTGCACTCAAGGGAAATTTATATTAATTTTCAACATTTCTTGTAGTGTGGGTATTTATGTACGTATGTGTGATTTAGGATTTTGGTGTAAATTTTACTGTAGAAGAAGTTAAACTTTTACAAAGTTTTAAAATATATGAAACTTGCTAATTTTTGTATGGGAAAATTGAGTTTAATATTTCATTAAGTTTAAGGTATGACTAAATTATTCATTAAAAAAAATTTAAGAAAAAATTTAATATAATGAAGTGCTTCAAAGGGTTAACTTTCAACAAATATATTGGAATGGGTATTATTCTTTATTATAAAAATTCCAGTTTCAGTTCTCATTTCAAAGACCAATTGAAAAGATCGTTGTACAGTGGAATGAGTTAGTTGCCTTAATTTTTCAAGCTAAAAAAAAAATATTCAGCACCATTTCGTTTATTGGAACCTCTTTGGAATGGTCATACCAAGAAGTTCATTACTTTTTGCATTGAAAAATGGATAGCTATTTCTAATTCATAATACTATGGTGAGCCTACTCCAATTTCATTAGAATCTTAACCATTACCTTACATTCAATAATTTTCGCTCATTGTTAGCTTTTCCAACAAATGTCACTCAATTGCATTCTATGTAGACACAACTCGGTTAACCTGACGTGTGTGTAACCTGTAATTGTGAAATTCAACAATTAATGTCACTCATACGTCATGTTGTGCACAAGAACTTTAATTGTTGTGCGAAATGTCATTTGAATTTTTTACTTTTTTTTTCAATCTTTAAATACTGTTCCAAGAAAATTGACTTGGTAAATTCAATTTTACCACACTAACATTTACAAGTGACTTAATCTTCAATCTCTTTTTTTTTTTTTTTTGACTGCAGGTGTTATTAATCGTGGTGATTCCTTTAGACGACGTCGTTCGCGCAGCAATAGCCTTGCACCTGTAAGTCCTATGCATCCACGTGCTGGCGGCTTAGGCGGCGGCGGTGGTGGTGGTGGTGGCAGTGGTGCTATACCAACTTCAGATCATAATTCACACAACGCACCCCAACCGGTTGAAGTGTACGAAGTGGAAATGTTGGGTTCTGCCGGTGTGGGCAAACAGGCGTTGATATCACAATTTAGAACGTCAGACTGTATAAACGCTTATGATGGACCAGGTGAGTGTAAGGGCAATATGAAAATAATAATTAAATATTAATGAAATTGAGGTAAGATTTTATTTTATGCATATTGAAGTTTGTTATTGTAAAATTGCTTATGAGTAAAAAGCTATTCGGTAAGACCGCTTGTAGAAGGCCGAAAGTGAATTAAAAATCGATCACACGACCTGTGTATGTTAGGTGCTTTTTTTTACTTTAATATATATGAGTAGACTTAAATTAAATAAAAATAGTTCGTCAGCTGCACAACTTTGACAGTAGGTATTTTTAGTGCGATAAAATGTATGGAATTTCCATAGTCACGTACTGAGGTTTTCCATTCGTAGGGCGGCTCATTCTTTATCAATAACAATTTCAAAGCAAAATATACTTTATTTGATAAATTTAATTTGTTCTTTATTCATGTTGATTACAAAAAAAATTTTTTCTGGTTAAACTTTAATTGACTTTTCTTACAACTGAAATGATTTAAATTTTTTTGTAGATTTTTACTAAAAAAATAGTGTACAATATCTGAAGTATTTACTGTTTTTAATCTGTATTCGATAAAATAATATTTTAAAATACATTATATAAAAAGAAGTCTACGTGGCGTATGAGTAACTTTAATTTAAGTACAAATTTAAATGTTACGCATACGTCAGGTTATGCTTAAATTTAATCTTGTTTTCTTAAGAAATTCGTAAAAAATTATTCAGATATATTTTATTTACTTTAAAATAATGAGTATAATATGAAATTGCTTTAAATATTTGCTGTTCTTTTATTCGATTCTAGAAGCTGATGAAGCCGAGCAGAATATCTCTATAATTCTTAATGGCATCGAATCGGAATTGAAATTTTCAACAGGAAAGCATGATGATAGGGTAAGTGTACTATGTGTGTATTGTGAACATATTTGTGGCATTTTACGTAGCCTCATTCGATGCTCATTGTCTGTTTGAATCTTGATAATATCACTTGCCACATGATGACGTGTTCAGTTCAATTGTTGAAAGTGGAATTTTTTTTATGTTATTGACTTTATGGGATATTTAAACAGTCAACAGTTCACAAAGGAAAAAACTAAAATAAATACTAATGAATTGCTTTATTGCGTGCATAGCAGTTAGACTTTTTTTTTTGAACATACATATACATATGTATATATTTGCACTTATAAATTTCCTGAAAATTAAAAAATAATTTCATATGAAAAATTATGTATAGAACGTATAGAATTTGGGAAAAATTATAAGCTCAGCCAGTATGCATACATATTTTGTAATTTTTTTTAAAGCCAAAACTTTAATCACACTTTTAATCGGCTATGAAGTTATAAAGATATTCACAAAAAAAAAAAAGTCTTTATGTAGTTCCTTTTTGGCCCACCATACTTTTATAAAGTTTTAAAAAGAACTATGAAGCTTCAGCATTGTTAGCTACTAAAACTTTTAGATCAAGGGGTTAAGATATTACCCATATTTATTTCTAAAATCATAAATCTAATACACCTTTATATAAGGTCATCATTGGGTTAATTTTTCTTTCGAATTATTTAGGCAAAAATTTCAAGTTTAGATGATTTTTCGTTTTACGTTAGTCAAATTTAAATTTATTTTTCTATCCTCGGTATAAAATAGAACTTGACAAAATTACTTTGAAATATTCATAAATTATGTTTTGAGCGCTCTTAGATCAACAAAAATAATATAATTTGAGCTCAAGTGCTAGCTTTTTCCTTATGCAAAAAAAAAAAACTTCGTTAAATAGTTTTTGAATAAAATTTAACGCCTCTAAAGGAATGCGGCCATTAAGTTTTATAAATTAATTAATCAAATAATCACCGAAAAATTGTTGCAATTCACATTTTTCGCTTTGCGTATACAAAGTGTTTGAGAAGTTTTCATTTGTGTTTGAAAAAATTAAAATTTATTTCAATGCAACAATAACAATAAAAACAATAACGAAAATTGTAATAACAGAAATAATAACATCATTTTCGCATTTGGCATGAGGCCAAAAACAATGAAATGAATTCGTTTGCGTTTATCGCCACCCTACAGCATAAACTTAAAAATAGGGATGGCGAAAATATCAAAAACTTTTTTTTAAATTTTTGACGTGTGAACGTCTTTACAGGAATGAATGAATTAATATGTAAGAAAAAATTTATACTGACGTGTATTTGCAGATATCACAAGACACTGCAGACGATCATGCTAAAATTAGGCGTCATAGGCGATATGTTGAATTTACATAGGGGAAGATGGGGAATTGTGGGACACATTTTTATTTCAGCCGAACAATCACATAAAAATGGCTTTTTCTGAAAACTTCAAAGACTGGAATTGTTTCATGAGTCACAACTTTTCTTTTGATAACATTAGTGTAATCAAATTCCACCAAAATGTACAAATTATATCAATGGGTGCAAAAAACCTTTTTTTGCGATTTTGAAAAAAGATGGGGAATTGTGGGACAGATCGTAGGTCGATTAAAAAAAGAAAGTTATTGATGGAAAACGTTTGTTTATGAATGAAAACGAAAGAGCAGTTCATAATTAATAAAAAAAATTGGAAAATGATGATGAAAATTAATCCGGTTCGCAGTGAACGTAGGTTTAAGTGTTCGGGATCGGTCCGGCGCATTTTAAGTGCACACCTCGGTCACAGACTGTGCAATGGGCGGTGTTTTGGCGGTTCTCCTTCTTCGGCAAATTTTTTTTTGCAAATTATGCAGAAATCGATGTCGTTCTCCATGTCAATGTCGGTTGGAGACGGCATTTTCTTCTGCGGTGTCCCATGACTTCCCACACGCTCACTTTTGCACAATGGTCGCGCATAATGAACACAATGCAATTAAATGCATAATATCTTTTGTGTATCGAAGGTTAGAAGGCTAGTTTAAAGAATGTTATAAACATATTTACCTGGATTGATTCGTCGAAAAATGTAGAGAAAATTGAATGAATACAGAATGATGCAATTTCTTTACGTTATCGCAGGGAGGCAACAGCACGTCCGCACAGCTCGAGAACTCGACAGAAAATGAATATAGTATAAGACGAGTCAAGCGACATCTGTTTGCAGCATCAACCAACACTAGGTAGAAAAATATCGCGCCAAAAAACCCTACCTTCCCCTACTTAGATGCCTTATATACTGGTATTATTTATATACCAAATATACAATTACATGGCTCATTTACTTTACCAACTCTAAACTTTTTCGACATGATTCGGCTTTTATCAACTTATTTGAAATTATTCAACATTTTAGAAACTATTCGACATATCTTTGGACACAAAGAATAACAACTAAAGTTGGTTTGTGATCACAATGAAAAAGAACACAGGTTCTGTGTATAAGCATGCGACTTATACTGTTTCTTCTTGTCATCACATATCGACTTTGGCTATTGTTCCTTGTGGCCACAAAGATTTATCGAAGTTTTCAGCAGCTATAGCCTTTTTTTGACGTTTTTCGACATTATTATTTCACGTTTTCAACATTTTTCACCGATTTCCGATTTTTCCAACATTACTCAAAAGCCAAATCAGTTCTTTTCTTATAATTATGAAAAATGTTCAAGACCAGTCCCATTATTGTGATTGACGACCAAAAGAAAGTCGAGAAAAACAAGGCTGGAAAAAAAATTTAAAATTTACTATATATTTACAGATTTCTTGAATTGATTCGTTACACTGGTCAACATGAATTTTGTGTCTGGGTTCAAATTATTTGAACCAAAGTTACATCGAAAAGTAATTTATTCTTATGAAACCATTAATGAAGTCCAATAGAACTATTCTCTCTCTTCAAAACTTATTTTCAATTACATCCATATCTTTTACTTTTTTTGAAATATCATTACTTGAAATATATTATGCAAGTTTTTATACAAATCTACATAAGTTTCAGTGAGTGAAAAATGTGTAATAAATTTCAATTTGCAATATTTCGAAAAAAAATATATATATATACATAGTTTAAAATGGGTTTTGAAGAGGAACCCTAGTTTTTTCGGAAACTATTAAATGGTTTGATAATAAAAAATTAACTTTCGATGTAACTTTACCTTGAAAAACTGTGATTTTTGCATTCTTAGTTTACATAGAATATCTCGAAAACCGATGAAAATTCTGACCACGGATTCAAATTCAAAGCGTCAAAAGCCTCCAAAAAAGTATATTCAGGTTTCTGAACCAAAGGTTTGATTAAATTTTCACGGCCTGTGTTGTCACTTACTCTTTATAAATTTTTTTTTTCACTAAAGTTTTATTATATTATATAAAGGGTTGTCCAGCTCAGAGCAATCATAATATAGGCATGAATTACCTGGTTCACTGTAAGTAAAATAATGTACGAAAGCATTAAAGTCGAAGCAATAATATTAATGAGTTTCATTAAGTAATTAACTCAGATATTTTTCAGTAGCGTCAGTATTGCTACTATTATTATTAGTCAAAATTAATGCCCAAATCTCAAAAAATTTTTTTTTTTTAACTGCACTTGACATTGTTTTTGTCTATAGATATGTAGTGTTTTAGTGCGATATTTTCGAAAACTTAATAAAAAATTTTGTTTTTTAAAGAGCGATAATTCTGAGATAAAATCATATCTGGCAGTAATAGTGCTACTAAAAAATTTGTGATTTAATTAACTGAGGAAACTCGCTTGTTTTTTTCTCTCTCTAGCCTTAATTGCTCAAAAAAATAAAAGATAATCTTTGCTTGTTTATACTACTTTAAAGAATCTTTGCTAAGCACCCTGCAAATCATAGGATATGCAAGATAGCCCCCTTCATTTATCAGCGGTTTTTTCAATATATTTTCTTACTTTTTATGTATGGCAATTCTTCTTTATATTAAATTTAGTTAAAACGCATCAGGCAGACTTTTGTTTAGACAGACTCAAAGCGACTTACATCAAGTTTCCTCAATTTCTAAATGTTATATAATGAAAACAGGCGGAAAATAGGTTTATGAACTACCTATAAAGTTTCCGATAAATTTCGATTTTAACTTACATCCATCCCTATGAACTGCATAACTGACTGCCCAGCGCTTTTCAGCGCTTTCTTTAGTTTTAATTTCAGCTGTTAACGTGTTTTCATTCCATCGTCGTTTCGTCGGCTTTGCTTACGCGCGCTCGCTCCCATTTCAATTTCACAAAAATTTCTTTAACTTTCGCTATCCAAAGTGTTGTTGCTATTGTGTTTTCTAGTTGTTGCTGCGTTAGCAAAGTTTTTTTTTTTTTTTTTTTTTTTTTTTTTTTTGATTTATGAGTTCTTGCAATGCAATGAGAACGTTTGGCCTTGTTGTTGTTGTGTTTCTTGTTATTTTAATTGCATTGCCATGTAAGCAACAATTAGCAACTTGTTCAAGTTGTTAATACTTTGCTGTTCTTTCTGCCTTGCATTCAGAAACCATGTAATACTTTGCAAGAAGCGTAAAATAATCAAAACTTAATTTAATAAAACTATCAGGTATTTTGCTTGTACCAGAAGTTGTTGACAATCGTTGTGATGATTGTTCGTAGATTAAATGGTAGTTACGAGTATGTAGTTTTAGAAAATTTAATAAAAATTTTGATAATAATGTTGTATAATGTTTTTTGAGTTAAAAAGTTTTCTTTAATTCAGTTTTGGTTGTTACTTCTTATGCTATGACCTTATCCTCTGAATCGGCATCAATAGTGAACACAAATTTGGAATTTTTTGACCTCCCTTATTTTCAAAACTTGCCAGGAGATGACCGAATGAAGATGATTTTTGTTTGAATAGAAATATCATTAGGAGACGCTTTGATATTAAAATGTCGTGGACACTTTCCCCTCATTTTGATTAATGGTTCTCTTGTTGGAACTCCATTTGTCTTACTTGTTGCTGGACATATATGTATGTACATATGTTGCCATTTTAATTATGAAGCATATATGTATGTACATATGTACTTGATCGAAAAAAATAAAAATCTAAAATAATGATTATTTTTGATCGAAAAAAATAAAAATCTAAAATAACGACTATTTTTGATCGGAAAAAATAAATATCTAAAATAACGATTATTTTTGATCGAAAAAAAATAACAATCTAAAATAACGATTATTTTTGATCGAAAAAAATAAAAATCTCAAATAATGATTATTTTTGATCGAAAAAAATAAAAATCTAAAATAACGACTATTTTTGATCGGAAAAAATAAAAATCTAAAATAACGATTATTTTTGATCAAAAAAATAAAAATCTAAAATAACGATTATTTTTGATCGAAAAAAATAATAATCTCAAATAACAATTAAAAAATAATAAATTCAAAAAATAAAGTCCTTCAGTTTTTCAGTGGTAACTCTGTGTCAAATGTCCTGTATCCTTTTAATTTTATTCTGTAGAATTTTATATCAACCATCTTGAGTATTCTATCCATGTTTATAAAAAGTGTGACATTTTTAAAGTTAGAACCTAATTGCTACTTTTTTTTTAAAGCTCCATAGCTTTGTAGCCATATAACAAAAAGGTATTGCCAAATTTATGTCAAGCAGAGAGCACATTTTTTTCTGCAGAACGTGATGTTTTTCAACACCAAGGCAACTTAAGTTTTCATTAAAACTCTGCAGTATTTACTTTGTTTTTTTACACTTTCCTTTCAAAGCTTCAATTAGATTAAAACCAAAATCCAACTCAAAATGAAGAGTTCTTGAAAAAATAAAAAAAAAGTATCTAAAAGTTTTTACAGCAGTTTTGTTTATGTAACACTTGACAAATTATCTATTAAATTTTGTGTTTGGCTTTTACTGTAACAACATTTTCTAAAGATTTATCACGTTCTTTCCCTTTAGTCAATTTGCAGCCTTTGTTTACAGAACACAAAAAAAATATTCTCTGCTAAAGTGTTAAAATTTATGCCCAACGGAAGTTATATTTTCTTGGTTTTACGACCGGAAATGCTGTGACTCGTTTAAGTGGAAAACACCTTCGCCGCTTAAATTGTCCTTTTTGTGATTCTTTTTTGGTTTTTATTCGCTATGTTATTGTTTAGGTTTTGCTTAATACTTTTGCTTTAGTATTTGCAAAACATTTTTTGTTTTTGTTTTTTTCTTTTTATTTATGTTGACATTTTTGAGTTAACAAATTGTTTTTGTGTCTGCAACTTTTGACAAATTATGCAATTTGACCGCTTGAGCGGAAAAGTATTAAGAAATGGTGAAAATGTTTGTAAATTTAATGGTTTTTTTTTAATAGGAAATTCCCGCTAAAAATAATATTTTGTTTTTTCTTGATAAGCTAGATTGGCTGACTGATGTTAATTAAATGTCTTATGGCACCACTTTCTAAAAAAAATTTACAAAACATTTTAAAAAATATTTTCGATGTACCCTCTAATGTAAGTTAGCCTTAATTGTTAGCTTTTATGTCACTTATGTGTAACATAATTTATTGCAAAATAAAGGCTAAATTTGGGACCTAAATCGCTTGCTCTAAAACTGATATGAAAACTTAAATTAAAACACAAAAGCTACTGAAACAATGATGTTGCAAAACAATTGCATGAGTTTGCTCAAAATACCATAGCCAACCAAAAAAGGATTAAAGCTAACACAAACAAACGCAAAAACACAAGTTCACAATATGTAACTAAAAACAAAAATATAAAAACAGCAACTGTTTATCATGAGATAAGATACAAAATGCACATGCACAAACACAGACAGACATAAATACCAACATCAACAAATGATGACCACTTAGGTGCCACTTAACGTCGATTGATTTGCAACACAACGAGCTGGTGCAAACGTGTATGCGCACACACAATGCAAAATGATAACGTGTTTTGTGTTGATGCACCAAGTAGGAAATGGGCTTTAGATGTTATGATGCATTTCAATCGCCACTGGGTAGGTCATTTTTTACTGAAAATTATAAAAAATTTTCTTTACGGTTTTTACCCTAAAGCAATTATTCATATAGGGTGTCCAATCCCTTTTCCAACTGGGTTGTTTTGACAGCTGTCATATGTCAAATGGCTTGTCCATATGAAGTTTTTGTTCAGTATTCAATACGACTCAATCATGAATAGACTCCTAAACAACGTTTATTAATTGTGGAAACTTACTACCAAAATCAGTCATCAGTTAGAGTTGGGTGATCCAATAAGAGCTTCCTAATTTGTTTTCTAAATAAAATACATAAAAATCAATGTATTGATACATATCTTTATTTGGAATGATAGTTTGGTTTCTACAACTCAATGTTTAAAATTTATTTTGTTCAAATGTTGCCCACGATCAGTTCTTAAATGGTCCATTTCGTGGGTCCAATATTCGACAACTCTTTCGAGCATATCGGCCGGTATTCATTGAATAACACGAGTTTTGTTGGTTTCCAAAGCGTCAATAGTTTCGGGTTCGTCGACATAAACAAGTGACTTAACATATCCCCAAAAATGGTAATCCAATGTTACCCCTTAAGATGGCACACCAATGCAGTGTGTAGTAGAATGATTTCACATAGGTGATAAATTAAAAAAATTTTTGTACTTTTCATTCACGTACAAGTTGTAAACACTCGGCTGAGAAGCCTTTTCTCATATGACTTACTCACCAGACTTCATTCCCTTGGATTACCACTTGCATCGATGGGTCACACACTTGCTGAGCAGGGCTTTGGTTCATACGAAGATGTAAAAAAAATGGCTCCAGACAAGAGGGAAAGATTTTTACTGGAGAGGTATTCATCGAGTTCTTGACAGATGGGAAAAATGTGTAACTGGCGATGAAGCACTTTTAAAGATTCTTCCGAATTTTTTTCGAGAGCAAAAATGCAAACCATACTCGTACATCTTGGTATTTGCAAAGGAAATTATCACCCCTATCATGAATATCCGAAGGAAAACGATTCTTTCGGATTTCTTTTTTTCCTGAGAGTGAAATTTTGCGATCATAAATTATTGAGGAATGGAAAACTTCATATTCAGTCAGTGCTGCCAAAATATTTCCAATTTCTTCCAAGCAACCAAAAATCATAATTGCATTTTTCATGTCAGACATTAGCTTATCTGTAACTTTGCATATTTGACATTAGCTTATCTATCAGCTGAACAATTTTATAAATAAAAATGAAGTGCATTGATCTATACTACAAAAATAAATTACCTAAAATAGAGTACAGTGAAATTCCCCATTACGGACAGCCCCCATAACCGGACAGCTCCCATAACCGGACATATTTCAGTATATTTCAGCGACACTCACTAACTTTTCCACACAAAATACATTCCGATAGCCAGACGCTTCAATTTTCACTGTATATCATATTTTGATAATTTGCCATCTACTTTTCATGAAACCTTTTACTGTATCCAAATTGGACTCCATGTACAAGCCTAATATCAGTAATTGCATTGTATTTGTGTTGCTAGATCTTGCAAATATGCTAAAAAATCTTTTTATCAAATAAAATAACAAAATATTGCTAACATTAACTCTTTCCTCATAAAGTTCCTTGCTACAAAGTTAGGGTAAAAAATTTGCCTGATACGTCAAAAAATGTTCCCCAAAAAAGTATTGCCGATAACCTCATTTTCTAGGGAATTTCTTCTCATTCCCCAAAAATCTTCCACGATCGCAAAACAGAGGATTGGAGAAAAATTCCAAAGGAATGTTTATTCATGATAGGGGTGTATATGAAAAGATGGAAAAGTTGTTCAATATGAACTTTTGGACAAGGAGTC
Organism: Tricholauxania praeusta; assembly: GCA_949775025.1. Classification (NCBI taxonomy): domain Eukaryota; kingdom Metazoa; phylum Arthropoda; class Insecta; order Diptera; family Lauxaniidae; genus Tricholauxania; species Tricholauxania praeusta. The sequence continues at coordinate 14,911,895 of OX459031.1, read as the reverse complement.
CAAGCGCCTGCAAACAAAAAGAAAAGCATTTTTGATCAATTGAGCTTCTAGTGAGTTTAAGAGCCCTAATTGTCGAAAAAGTCATCTTCTTTGACTCAGAGTTCAGTAATGTAGACTTTCGTTGGAGATATGACATGCTTTGGATTGGTTAAAGAAAATAAACTTTAACAAAAATTCAAGGTAAAAAAAAAAATTTTTTTTTTTGAAAAGAGAAACATTTTCTAAATTTTCTCTGAACTTGAAATCAATGATGTAAAATGATGTAGAATATAAAAACATATGAACTCTGCCAAATTAAATATAAATGGCTCTTATATATTGCGTTAAGCAACTCAAAAAATCTCTTTTACTTAAGTGTGTCAAAATCTTTTTGCAAGTAAGCTTTTTGTCCGTTTCTAGCTATGACCTTTGATTTTACGTAAAGTTGCATTAATTTTTAGAAAAACTGGTACCAAACATAAATTTGCTTCTGACTAAGGAATTTGTAAAGTATTCTTCTGCGTAGCAAATTAATCAGATTTGCAATTGCTATCAATGCTGAGGCATCGCATTGAGTGATGAAGGACATTTCAGCATCACTAATGAATTTTAAAGACTGATTCCTGTGATTTTGTTGCACGCTAGATATCTGAATAAATTGTTATATCTAATGTCATGTTGCATGTAGTTTAGGATTTTTTTTTTTTCTGAAGGATAATTCTCGGTGATTTTTCCTTTAAAAAAAATACACCCTTTTTCATTTTTTCACTTGTAACAATTATTTCCACAGGGACATCACTGGTTCACATTATTGATGTGAATAGACGGTGCATAATCAGACACACAATTTCGCATGCAAATGCAACAACACTCGCACTACATACCGAAGAGACCAAGTGAAGCGTTGAAAGTGGCAAAAACAGCAGCTAACAACAACTCATTTGCGTGCACTAACACATGCACACATTCGAGCTGTTGTAAAAAGAATTAATGAAAGGACTCTTCACTGGCTTGCAGTCACTTGCATTGACGATATGCAAACAAAGTAACGCACACCATGCCGCTACTTTGATTTCTTACTACTTGGGTGTGTGTGTGTGTCTGTGCTTACGGTATTTAAGCAGCGGTTTACATTAACGTACAGTAAAGTTTCTGTATTATGGCAATTTTGCTTAAAGGCAACAACCAGCACAAACGTAAACTTTTTCCTAATTTTGTATCCTTTTTAATTAATTTCACTTTTAACGGAAGTTCTTTATAACACAGACGGAAGTTAATTAGCGAGTGAAAATGAAATTTACGAAAATTATGTTAAGTTTAATTGAAAAAATTTTTAAAAAAAAATAAATCTCAACATCATTATTCTTCCAAGATACCGCAGATTTTTCAATATTTTTCATAATTTAAATGTCGATATTGAAACAAATTCCTTGATATTCACTTAAATTGATTTATTTTTTTTTTTTTTATCTTTCCAGGAAGAGCTCGAAAGAGCCGATGCATATGTTGTCATCTATTCGTGCGTCGATAAAGAGTCATTTACACGCGCCAAACAAATACTGTCAAGCTTGCAGGATAATGATTTGTTGAGAACACGTCCAGTTATACTGGTAGCAAATAAAATTGATTTGGCGCGATCACGTGCTGTTTCAGCGCAAGGTAAGTTTGATACAGTAACAAAAACAAAAACAAATTCAACTTGAACTCAATTTAAATTTTGATACCTTAAAGTATGCAAATAGAGTGATGCATATGCATGCATACATAGCATATGTATTTGTTTTCCTGTCGCAATCTTTTGCTGAAATCTACATGTGACTTAGTATTACAAACCTGTTGTTGCCACAACACATTGCATACATTAAGGCGCGCAACGGTCGTGCAATTAAATTGAGCTTAGCAAACCTTGAGGCACTAAATGCTTTTTAAAAATTTTCAGCATTCTGATGCATTACTTTTGACATTACTTAATTTTGTTTGCATATTAGTTAGCAAAACTTTAAAGTGTCGTATTTTAAGCTTACACTTCAGGTAGTAGTACATAACCAGAAAAGTTCATGGTCCTCAAATTTCAAATTTAATATTTGAAACCAAAAAAAAATTTACTTCTGTGATAATAACGCCAATTTCTGGCAATAAATTACATCATGCACTAAAATTGTCCCCAAAAAAACACCATATACACGTTAACCCTTTGATGCGTAGGAGACAAATTTGTCTTTGAAGATTTTTTTTTACTTATTTTTTGTAATATTTTTAAATAAATACATACTTGGCTTAAAACAATATGTTAGAGTTTAAAGAAATATAAATATAGATTTTTTAATTAACCCTTTGCTTCCGAAAACAATATTTTTAATTCAAATTTTTTAATTTTTAAAGGTTCGAGTGCAAAACGTAACTTTTGCAGCTTTGCATTTTTGGTGACTTTAATATGTGCCACAATGGGTTAAAAAGTATGCAGTGTGCTCCATTTTAATTTCCGTCAATATCTCGAAAACTAAATAAAATATTGATAAATGCTTTCGGCAAAAGTTTTGATTGCAAAACGTAACTTTTGCAGCAATCCCAAACTTTATATCTTCGGTGACTTAAATGTGTGACACAATGGGTTAAAAACTGTATACAGTGTGCTCCATTTTAATTTCCAAACGTCCAATATCTCGTGAACTGAGTAAAATATTGATAAATGCTTTCAGCAAAAGTTGTAAGGTTTCTAGAATTTCAAACAACAGTGGTCTTGTCTTTGAAATGGAAACCAATTTTTAAGGTCAATTCAAGGTCAACTGTAATTTTTTCTATGCAAACCTATATTTATGATTGCAAATTTGTATTTTATGGAAAAAAATAAAAATATTTTGCATGAAAAATATTACTTTTAGTTTTTGCGTTAGTGAGGAAAACATTTTTGGTCAAAATTTCACCTTATATAATTTTTTTTTTTTAACCTATCAAATTTTAGTAAAAATTGCATTATGTAAAAAGATGTTAAAATTAATTCAAATATTCAGAAAAATAACTCTCTTTTTTTTCAGCAACATTTTTTTTTCTCAATGACGTCATAATTTTTTTTATTTTAAATGTCACAATAAAATGAAAACAAAATATTTTTTTATGTTTTTCGAACAATTTTAAGAACTTTTTACTAACTGCGATTTTTATTAAAAATTGATAGTTTTGGAGAAAAATGATATTAAGAGAACATTTCTATTTTCTCCCATAGAATAAAAATCTGCAATAAAAAATATAGGTTAGCACATAAAAAATAACAGTTTAAGTCGAATTGAACTTGAAAATTGGTTTCGAGGTCAAAGGCGTGGTTACTGATATTTGAACCCCTAGAAACTTTATAACTTTTGTCATTAACATTTGTCACTATCTTACTTAGCTCTTGAGATATTGTCGAAATTAAAATGGAACACACTGTATTATTAGTGTTGGTTATTAGGTACACTAATTGCTCCGACAAATTGAAGGAAGGGTCACACAGTTACAGCTTTTTATTTAAATTATATGAAGTTAAAAAAGTCAAAAAATTGGCCCACCTTAGTATATATGTATTTTATGTTTGGGTCTTATGACTCATCTACGTAGAATTTACTGAACTCATTCGCTTAGTCAGTTCATTGATTTCAATATTTTCATTAAAAATTTTTTTTCATTTTTTTCTTCTTTCTTTTTCAGATGGCAAATGCCTCGCCTGCACATTTGGCGCAAAATTCATTGAAGTGTCGGTGGGCATAAATCACAACTGCGATGAATTATTAGCGGGAACATTAACACAAATTCGTCTCAAGAAGGATCACAATCGGTTGCAAGTGAGTGTGTGACATTTTTAGCGCTGGTTTGACATGCGAAAGTGTCGTCTTCTGATTTTCACATGAATTGATTTATTTTCGATTGATTGATTGATTTATTTATGCGAAAACTTTTTTTTTTTTTTTTCTTTTAACTTGCTGCCATTTACATTTATACTTCCACTTCTACTTCTATTACTTTTTCTTCAATTTTTAAATTGAATTTATGTTAATCTTTATTTGATTGTTCGCACTGTAACTGCAGCAAATGAAATTTTAGAATTTTTCAGTTACTACGCTCATTTCTATATCATTTCTCGCATAGAAGCAAAACTCTTCTTTTCATATTGTATAGTCACTGCAAAAATTATTAGTATTAAATGCTTAGCCAGTAGTTAGATTTCTTAGCAAACACTTTTCGCATTAGCATAATTTAAAAAAAAAAACATATTATAACAAAATTTCTATCTTTTAATACGATACTTTTTTAGACGGATAATTAATTTTTTTAAATTGACATTCAAACCTTTCAAATTCTCTTTGTGTCATCGACGAGTCTTTGAGTCTTTGCAAGGACCACTTTATATTTCCTTTGTTTAAGAAAATCAAATGCGTTTAATAGAATTTCGGTCACAAATTCCAAATCCTGTAACAGTTTTTTATAATAAATGTTAGTTTTGTTAAAGAAAAAGGTAATAAAAAGTGACTCGATTTCGAAATTCTAAAAAGTTCATTAGAGTGCAACCTTTTCAGACCATCTAAAATTGTTCTTCAGCAAATGTGAATTTCCTGTTTCAATTATATGTGTAATTTTATCCTTCGTCTTCTATCTAACTCTTTTCTATTTATATTTCATTGAATGTTTTGCCAAGCGCGAAAATTGTTTCAAACAAGAGACGCTAATTGTGCTCGTTTAAGCAACTTGCGCCCTAAGGACAAAACGCGCGAATTTTGTGTTTAAATGTTAATGTAAATGTATAATGAAACATCAGAATTTAATTTTAAGTTTGTGAATAATTTACGAGATACATTGTGAATACAAATTTTCTTGAAGAGAAGTTTTTCATAGAGCAATTAATAGCATAAGAATTAGTATTTTTTTACATATTAACTAGGCGTTGTTGCAGCATAAAACTGACTGATTTAGTTCGAATGAAATCCACAGAGATATCGTAGGAATTAAATGATTGTATTACCTTTCATTGAGCTCATGCAGTGCTATTATTTGAGCTTGAAAAAAATAAAACAACATAAACATCAGCAACGAAAAATCAAGCAATTTTTGTGTGAGGCTTACAAAAACTTAATCCTAAAAAACTTAAATTTACTTTAAAAAAACTTAAAAAATAAGTATGCGATAACCTACGTTGGAACAAGTATGTTGTTTTAAAAATAAAATTATTAAAATCGGTTCAGTATATTTTGCGCCAAAGCGTTACAAACTATTTTCATATAAATAATTTTATATAAATAGTATAGATATAGCTGCTATTAAAAGTGCATTTGGCAAATATTTTCAAAAACATAAGCCTTTAAGTTCGACATTTTTCTGATATAAAGCCCAGACTAAGTTGCATTACCAATATTAGTTAGTTGCGTGCCATTCAAAAATACTCTATCCATTGTCATTAAAAGTTACAAGTGCGGAAACATCGAGTGCATTTTTTTTTGTTATAATTAGCGAAACCCACATGAATTAATCCAAAACAATTAATTATTTATTAAACGAATGCAAATTATAATATCAAATTTGCTGCTGGCCCAATATCAAATTGAGTTCTTATCCCATTACATCCAATATACCATAAAGAAAAAAATTCAAGATCATAAAATTAAAAACTTAAAAATTTCACTATAGGATACTCCCAAGCACAATGCAAAAAAATCGAGAGATAAAAATAAAGATAAATCTCCAAAAAAAGAAGCAGAAATATCTGTTAGTGATAAAAACTGCGAAAATTTGGTGAGTAAGGTAAAAAGTTTTATAAAAAAAATAATATAAACAGCCAAAAAAATTAAAAAAATTAAATGTATTAAGTCCACTGAACCCTCAGCCTTCCATGTACGCAATAGTAACATTGTAGTAAAAACCAAAAATTTAATTTTAAACTCAAAACTTTAACCTTTCCCCATTTAAATTCTGGTTGTTGTTCATGATGTTTTTTTTTTTTTTTTTTTAGTGAATTTTTGTTGTTTTAATGTTGTAAATTTTGACAAACTTTGTGTTGACTATGCAAACGAACTTTGTCATATGAAAGTAAAAGTTTTTGTTTTCCTTTAACAACATAAAGTAACGTCAAACTGTACCATATTTAATATAAGACCGTAAAGCTGTCTTCATCAACCACACTATCCAATGTGCATGCTACCATCTTTGTTGTATGTATAGTTGTGTCCTTAATATATTTATTGTATTTTAATTAGCGTATAACTTGAAATTTTCCCTCGGATGTATATATCATATATTAAATAATTTGTACTTTAAGGTTATTTTAAGCCTATGCTGAACCTATGTTAAAGTAATATTGTATTAAATTTAGTTTTTTAAGGGGTTAAAAGTATTTTTCTTTTTTTTATCCCTGATGTCACTACAATATGTTTCTTCCCGGTTAAAATCATTCTTTGGCATTTATCGGGGATAACTTTCAAGTTATTCTTAGAAAACCAAACTTTTAAGAGTTTCAGGTCAGACTGAAATTGAAAAGAAACACTAACCCTATTCAGCTTGATGTACATATTGATGTCATCCCATTATACTAACATTTGGGAATTTCTAATGATATGTGTAACATCATTAATTGCTACCAGGGCCGGAATTAAATTTTTTTTGCCCTAAGTTTTTAAAGAAAATGGTGTCCTAGCTTTTCATTTTATATTGATTTTTTATATGAAGTAAAATAGATACAATTTTTAATGTATACTTTATTGGCCGTAATACTGTTTCCTTGACTTTTTAATAGCAAAATCGTTGATAATATCGACAAAATCGATTTCACGTAGTAGATCACTTTCAATGCAAAATATTGATAATGCATCCAATCTATCCTGCTTCATCACAGTACGACAAGGATTTTTTAATTTCTTTAGTTAGTTTAGATAGTTCTATATCAGAATTTCGATGATTGGTGCCCCCTCCACGCTGATGCCCTAGGCCTGTGCCTAGTGTGCCTTACTATAAATCCAGCACTGATTGCTACAATAAAAAGGAACGACCTCATGTGGCTTTTTTGTAGAACAACCTCCAAAATTTTATTTGATATGAACGTTCAAATAAGAAATTGTCAATCCAGCTGACAAAACTTGAAGAAAATCCGAGCTGCATTAATTTTAACAAAATCAATTTGCCCATTAAATCCTAAAGATCTTAGAACTTTAGACCTCCCATTAACAAAACCATGCTGATGAGTTGTTGTGACTTTACTACTTGATCATATACAATTCATTAAAATAAGTTGACTCAGAACAGAAGCTCGATTCTGTAAAAAAAATCGGCAAGTTACCGATTTGTGTGACGTCAAACTGTTTCGATCCTGAATTACCGATTTCGTGACAACTGATGTTTCTGTACGTTCAAATCGTTAAAAATGTGGTCCGTGATGGAAAAGAACACAAATTGAGAAGAGACGTTGTGAAATTGAATCAAATAACAGCTGTTTATTTACATTTGTTTATTTACTTTTCAAATTTTATTTGGAATTATTTTTAGAAACGGAAATAATTTGACACTAAGTGATGTGAAATGAAAAGTAAACATATATTTGCAACCGGTTACTTTTGCGTTGCTTTAACAAATTTTTTTTTTTGTTTAAGTTTCTGACTGTTATGTATACACGTTTTAGTTTTAAAACATATTATCTTGGAAACTAAAATGTTCTAAAATAAACAAAAAGATTATAATCAGTAAAAAATTCAACTTCAGCTAAAGTACCCGGTTTTAAAAATTTATATTGAGTACTTGTTTCTTCATATTTACACAACATTACTGACATTTATTAGAATCGGTAAAATTCTCACTTACTGGAGAGTCAGTGACAAAACTGACATTTCAAATCGATTCACATTTCTTACAGAAACACTTTTTGTAAAGGTTCTATTGGAATGAAATTGGAGAATGTGACAACTTATCGATTTGAAACGAATAAATTGAAACCGAAATCGATTCAAATATTTACAGAAACAGTGCAGGTGAGAGTGACGTCAAATCGGTAATAAGAGTCAGTAACTGCGATCGTTACGAGTTACAGAAACGAGCTTCAGAGCCGCATTTACACAATACTTTTAGCTTGCAGGTACATAGCTAAGAATGGTAATAGCTGTAGTAGCTAAACGCTCTTATTATAATGGAATATCATCAGGTACAAACCTGAAGTTATCGACAAATAAGATATATTTTTCTATGACTTCAGACGAGCGAGATATCATATTTACTATGACTAAAAGGTCTTTAGCAATATATTCAAATTAATTGACCTCAGGGTTAAATAATTGGTAAACAACACAGCCATAATTTAGTCGTCAATATGAATATATGGATATGTGACCTAATTTTGGTCACATATCCAAAATAAAATAAGGCTGTCATATCCTTAAGTTCAAGAAATATGGTTCCTAGTTACAAACTTATATATTCCATGCTCTAATATAGCTATAGCGAATTTTCTTCAAATCCCTATAGCAAGGCTACGAGAGAAATTATTGACACACTTAAAGCACCGTTACTGCATTTTATATTGATTTCAAGAACTTGTGCATCGACCTCGATATCACTGGAACTAGGACTCATAAGATAAAACTTTTTCGCAAGTTTTGCTCAAAGTTTTTTTCTTACAAAGATTACTTCAAGTTGGAGAAATTCATGTAACGAAAATTTCGAATATCGTTAATAATAGCTCATATCTTTTAATGAATTAACAACGTCTAACAGATCCCTTAATGTCCTTACACAGGGTGATCTATCTCTATTTCCCCAGGCCATTATCTTGAGGAATAAGTGATAAATGTTGAAGGCAAAAGTTATAATATTTCTAGGGGTTCAAACAACGGCAACCTTGGCTTTGAACTCGAAATAAATTTTCAAGGTCAACAGTAAGAGGAAATAGAAATGTTTTGTTTTAAAAATTTTTCTGCAGGATTTTTGGTTTTTCCATTGGTGATGTAAACAGTTTTGGTCAAAATTTCATGTTTTACCATTTTTTCTCATAACCTCTAAACTTTCAGCAAAAATCAAACTGAGTAAAAACTTCTTCAAATTAGTGAACAAATTCAGAAAAATATTTTTTATATTGTGTTATTTTGTTTTTAAAAATTTATGACGTCATAGAAAAATAAATTGTTACAGTAAGATAAAAAAAAATTTTTTTCAATTTTTTGATCGACTTTAGGAATTAAAGAATTAAAGAATTAAAGATTTAAAGATTTAAAGAATTAAAGAATTAAAGAATTAAAGAATTAAAGAATTAAAGAATTAAAGAATTAAAGAATTAAAGAATTAAAGAATTAAAGAATTAAAGAATTAAAGAATTAAAGAATTAAAGAATTAAAGAATTAAAGAATTAAAGAATTAAAGAATTAAAGAATTAAAGAATTAAAGAATTAAAGAATTAAAGAATTAAAGAATTAAAGAATTAAAGAATTAAAGAATTAAAGAATTAAAGAATTAAAGAATTAAAGAATTAAAGAATTAAAGAATTAAAGATTTAAAGAATTAAAGAATTAAAGAATTAAAGAATTAAAGAATTAAAGAATTAAAGAATTAAAGAATTAAAGAATTAAAGAATTAAAGAATTAAAGAATTAAAGAATTAAAGAATTAAAGAATAAAAGAATTAAAGAATTAAAGAATTAAAGAATTAAAGAATTAAAGAATTAAAGAATTAAAGAATTAAAGAATTAAAGAATTAAAGAATTAAAGAATTAAAGAATTAGAGAATTAAAGAATTAAAATTAAAAATGATAAAAGGTGAATTTTGACCAAAACTGTTTTTTTCACCAACGCAAAAACTAAAAATTCTTCAAATCAAACATTTCTATTTTTTTCCATACACCATAAATCTGCAATGAAAATATAGGCTTGCATTTAAAAAATCACAGTTGACCTTGAAAATTGATTTCAAGGTCAAAGGCAAAGTCACTGTTATGTGACACCTTAGAAACCTTATAAATTTTATTCAGAATATTTAGCGCTATCTTACTTAGCTCACGAGATATTGCTTCGGGTAAAGTTAAATGTATCATACTCTGTATAGTGGAATCTATGGATCAATAAGGTTTCCTTAATATTTTTAAAAACTAAAAATTTTACTTAAAAGGTAAAATTATTATCACTTGAAATGCATAAAGATCTCTGTCAAAACGACTTAAGAATGGATTAATTTTAAATCTTAAATGACTGCAGTAGATAATATCTGCTAATGAATTGGGTCATAAAAAAGTAGGCGCCACTGCATTGCAACATTTTGTGTCAGTTAATGCACTTGGATTCAATCCAAATTTTGAAAGTGCAAAACCATTTTACCCCCTGCTGCTCAATGGGATTTTCGTTTAATTTATAAAGTATGCATTTTGGAAAGGTTCCATTAATTTGTGTATGATAATATTTGCAGTATGTTTAAATGGAATTTTTTTTTTTTTAATTTATAAATTTATTGTACATAAATACAGTTTTGGCAACATTTCCTATATTGTTGACTTTTGTCGACTTTCTCTTATTGTATATATAGCACTTATTTAATGCTTACCTTTTATGCTTACCTTGATGCTTACCTTACCTCTGTTTAACTTTCTTGAATATTTAATTTCTTAATTTACAAACACACTGACATAAACATAACACTCACTTGCTTAGAAGAATTATAGCAAATAATTTATGGTTATTTCTTATTTGAAGGGTCATCGTGAGAGCTCCTCACAACCGCATTGGTATAAAAGTCGCAGCGTTGTATTGGCCAGCATGAAGGCACGTCAAATGCTAACATGGATACTTGGCAAGGAGGACTCAAAGTTTAAACATTGCGAAAACTTGCAAGTTCTCTAAAGTTTTCAAATTATCATATATTTCAAGTGCCAGCGCAGCGTCAACAACAGTAGAATTGCAAGCTACAAACACAGATATACAAATAGTGCATACACACACACATACATGCATACAGCATATGTTTACAAATACTTTTGTATATTTCAATATGTAATAATAAGATACGAACAGCAAACAGCAAACACCAAACACAAACAAAATATAGTACCTAGTCGGATTTGCAGTTTTGTGTGAGGCAAGTAATCTTTTTGAATTTTTTGTTACAAAATTTAGTTTTATATTTTACATTTATTAGTTCAGTTAGTATGTCTTTAACTTGTGCTTAAAGTTTATATTCGAATTTAAATTGTGTAAGTCAAACTTTTTACATAATTGTCCCCACTAGCCTTCTAGCTTTTCTTGTGGTTTCAAAGAACATTGCTGACCACAACTGTGACCTATGTCAATGTCTTCCTAGTAATGTATGATGCTTCAAAAATTTTAAATTTAAGAGTCGGTTTCTGTAGTTCGTTGAAAAAAGTACTACTTTTTAACATTGGTTTTAAGAAGTGATAAAAAATAAATTACAACTGAGCACTTTTTTATACTCATGAGGCTCAAATAAAATAAATATTTGAAGAAAACAATAGATGGAATTAGTGAAACTATTATGGAAACTATTTCTGGAGAATTTGAAATGGATATGTTATAAGGCTTCATACAGAGTCAGAAAAGCAACAAAGTGAAACATTGAATAAATGTGGGCGTGGTACAAACATAAAATTGAAAATTAATGCAGTATGACAAAAAGATGCAAGCAAAACATTGAAAGAGAGGTGTCACCAATGTAAGCAGACTTTTCTCTGATCTTCATTTTGAGGAAGTAATGTCCAGGAAAATATTTTTAATACAAATGAGTTTGTTTTTATGAAATATTGAATTATTTATTTAAAACAACAAAAAAAATCTAATCTTTTCACAATATTCTGTGATTTTTTGACAGGCCTAATTTGGAATATAAAAAATGTATATGGTCACAAGAGCTTAAACACGTCATCTACACTCAAGAAGCCAATATTTTGGTTCTGAAAATTTCAAGTACTCCGATGAAAAAACCCCGCGTTTGAGTGATATATTCCACTGATTATTTTCCCACGTCCACGCCCGCGTATGTCCTGTTATCTAAGCCCAACATTTCTCAAGGTGCTACATACAAACTATTTAAGTCTATGTTGTCAAATTCCACAATTACTTACAGCAGCTATTGGTATCTATAGGTAACGTTTTATGTGTTTTTGTTGCACGGGAGGTGCCACACCCCGTTGTCTAATCCCACATGCAATTTGCATGGTTCTTGATGCAAACAATATACATTTATGTATCGAATTTCACAACTGCCATAGGTGCGAAGATATAGCGTTATGTGTTTTAGTTACATGGGATGTGCCACACCCTGTTATCAAACTATGCCCCCATTTTTTGAGTAGCCAAATTCAAACAATGCATTTACATTAGACCTGGTCGAAATTTAGATTCAACCAGACACTGACTCAAAAGTTAGGAGGACCCTTAAAAACGATATCTGTGTCATTTTTTTTCGCTCTGAGAAAAACCAATGGAGCACTTTTGATGCTCCTGAAGGTCCTTTTTGGCTAAAAAAAAAACGTGTTTTTTGCACGTAATTTCTTTGCTTCACAAAAAGGACACTCGAATTTACTCGAAAAATAAAGATTGCGTTCTTGAAAAAAATTTGACATTAAAAAGTTTTAAATCCACCAAGTTTTAAAACACGTTTTTTTAGCCAAAAAGGACCTTCAGGAGAATCAAAAGTGCTCCATTGGTTTTTCTCGGATATAGCTACCATAAGCGCCAGAATACTGCGATTAAAATGACATTATTGTATGAAAAGTGACACGCCCCGTCATTCAATCACGCCCACATTTTGAAAGGTGATTAGCTCACACTGTTTCGATCCAAGTACAAAGTTTCAAAAGTAAAACTATTTGTACTTTGACTTTCAAACCCCTACTCCGAACAACTCCGTATACCACTTCTGACCTCCGCTTAAGACCTATGAATATCCGAAGATCCATGTTGGTAAGATTGAATGGAGATTCTGGAAACTTTCAAATATATACATACATATGTACGTATTGCATTCAGTTGTAATGGTGGATTAGGCAACGTGGAAATTAGACTTTCAGCCAGAAGTTATGAATGGAAGAGCGCATTAAATTCGTTCAGCACAATATAGCCGATGAAAATATCTAAGAAAATCAAAATTGTCAAAGTGAAAAGTTTTCTTTTTTTTTTATTTAATAAATTTCTTATGTTGCGCCATCTTATATGTAGTACCGCATACTTTTTAGTCGACGTTGAATTCCAATTTTTGTTAAAATTCTCACACAATTATTATTACAATTTCCGATTGGGTATAGTCAAAACTACACAACAAGTATTTCAATGTACTCGTTTAATGGTAATGTAATAACGCAAGGAATTATCTACTTTAAATTAACTTGTAATTTCACAAAAACCAAAAAAACTTTTTATTTAATTTCTTTAGAAATCAAAATTTGTTTAAAATTAAGTAGATAATTTCACTTGTGTGAAAATAAAATAATGTATACATATTGTATTTAGTAGATTATTTATATACTTATATGAAATATATTTAATTAATATAACGCTGTAACAATTTTAATAATTAAACGGTATATGAACATAAAGGTTTCGATATTCTCTGTATGTTTGTTATATAAAATCAAAAGAAAATAAAATTAAAAAAAAGAAATTAGCATATTAACTTTAGGCATTGCGCAAAAAAAATTCCAAATTTGCCCAAAACTATGCAGTGGAAAAAATTCGAAAATTACAAACACCAAACCAAAAAAAGAACAGACTAAGGCAACAATAAAATTTGTTGCATAATTTTAGGCACAATTTTTAAGAAAATGCGCATATGCTTTTTAATTAAAGAACAAAAGAAAACACACACACAAACTATTAAGCCTGATAATCAAAAATTAAATGAAATTTAATAAAAACACAAAATGGAACCAAAATTGTTTAATGTAAATCTAAATATCTATTTATAAAATAAAAAAAACAAATTACATATTAACTACGAAATTTATATGTGCATTAAAAATTCTCTTAACTGATTGTAAAAATTGATAATATGGATAATGTGAATAAATTGATGTTGCCCAAGGCAGGTGTCGTGCACAATTCTTCAAGTCATGTCCAGTAAATTCTGTAAGCCCACAGCAATTTTAAGCTAACGATTTTCTTTATGGTTCGCTTAGAATATTTTAAAAATTATTTTCTTAACCTGCATACGGAACATATGTACCCTTGCCTTGGTAACATCTTTTCTTACATAAATCTTACGATTTTTAAAAATTAATTTGAATTTAATTTCAAACAGGTGCCTAAGGGTATGCAATTAAAAATATTTAAATTTTACTACATATAAACAACTAAAACTTAAGTCAGCTATATTGCATAGTTTTAGGCATCATTTAAGCTTAAGTAGAGCACGTCCTTCCTACATCTATGTTAATTTAAAAAAAAAATAATATATGAAATCTGAAAAAATTTCTTATAGAGTTTTTGAGTATTTCTTAGCTTTTTGTATCAATTTAGATTTTTTTTTAAAAAACTTATTAGTTTTGTCCTATGTTAGTTAACAATTTTTGTAGCTGTTGTTTGTTTAAAAATATGCAAAAAAAAAAAATTTTACATTGAAAATATATATATTTTTGTGTCTTCCGTATATAAATTTATTTTTATTAACATAAAAGTAAATATAATGAAATTACTAAAAATTTGTAAAAAATATAAAATTTTTTTATTTAAAAACTGAAAAAAGAAAAATTTTCGTACTGTGCATAGATTGCAAATGAACGTTAAAGATAATGGAATAACAACAATAGCATTAAAATTAATAAAAAACTTTAAAAATGTGTATGTTTGTACTTTATCAACATTGGTGATAAATAAAATAAAAATTTCCTAAAATAAAATTTTTTTTTTATTCAATAGATAGTGTTCGCATTAGAGTCTAAAGCCTAAAATTATGCAATGCACAAGTATATAGCATTCATATGCCAATTTATTAGCATTTCATATGGCATGATTTTAGGCGCAACTTTTCTTTTTTTAATAATAAATCTTACAAACACTTTAATATAATCAAATTTACAGACGTCCAGACCACTTTAACAAATTTACATTAACAAATCACCAAAATTGTACAATTACTCACACCGACTGTATGTCTGTGTAGTTGTGCTAAAAATTTCTAATTTGCAACATTCGTCCTAGTTGAAATAGAACACTTTAAATCAACGGTGGCAACAGCAACAGCAACTTTTTGGATTGAATTAATTAAATAAACGCAAAACACGACTGCGGGCGTTACAACCAACCCATGTTAATTGCAAAAATTCATTTTCATTTTCTTTTATTTTTTTTTGATTTTTCTATAGTCAGTACTGAACAAAAGTAACCACATTATGGATAAAGAATTTTAAATTAAAACTGTGGAGTTTGAGTTTGTTACAAGGAATTATTGCGAATGGGAAGTCTTATACATAGTATGACCACAATGGGGGGTAAAGAATTTTTCGACGATTTTGGCATTCCAGCTTTAGCTTTGTATTTGTAATTGACAAATTTAATTGAATTCCAACAGCTTAAGTCACGTTGAATACTGATAATTATTATGCGAATCGCAAAACCATGAAATTTTCTAAGTAAATAGAAATCACTTAATCCTAAAAAGGCAATGATTTAACCTACGATATAAAGGGTGTTTTTTTTAGAGCTTTGTTTTTCGAATAGAGATAAAACTGGCATTTTATGGTCAAATCTGGCAACTCTAATGTCATTTATGTTCAGTTTGGTTTGCCATTTCATCATGAACAGGTTGACAAAAAAACAACGCTTGCAAATCGTGCAAATTTATTTCGAAAATAATGGTTCAGTTCGCGAAGTTTACCGCAAGCTCCGTCCATTTTATGGTCGACATAATCGTCCATCAGAGCAATTAATTCGGTTAACCATGGGTCGTTTTCGCACTACGTTTACTCTATGTGATAATACGCATCCGCAGAGACGTCGAACAGTGCGCACCGAAGAAACAATTGCCGCTGTAGAGCAAAATGTTGAAGAGGACCCGAATGAATCGATTCGCCACCGTGCACAGCAATTGGAGCTTTGTCCATCAACTTTATGGAAGATTTTGCGCAAAGATCTTGGCTTGCGACCTTACAAGCTCCAGCTTGTGCAAGAATTAAAGCCGCGAGACCATGCAATGCGTCGTGATTTTGGTGTATGGGCCGAAAATGAGATTGATCTCGATGCTGATTTTCATCGCAAATTTTGTTCAGTGATGAGGCTCATTTTTGGTTGAATGGCTACGTCAACAAGCAAAATTGCCGCATTTGGAGTGAAGAGAATCCACATGAGACCCTTGAGACGCCATTACATCCACAAAAACTGACTGTTTGGTGTGCTCTATGGGCTGGTGGAGTCATTGGGCCATACTTCTTCCGAAATAATGCTGGAGAGTCAGTTACCGTTAATGGAGACCGGTATAGAGCCATGATAACCGACTATTTTGTTCCCGAATTGGATGGCATGAATGTGGATGAGTTGTGGTTCCAACAAGACGGCGCTACATGCCACACAGCGCACGTCACAATCAATTTATTGAAGGAAACATTCGATGAGCGCATAATTTCGAGGAATGGACCTGTCAATTGGCCACCAAGATCGTGTGATTTGACACCATTGGATTATTTCCTTTGGGGATATGTGAAGTCGCTCGTCTACGCCAACAAACCAGAAACGTTAGGGGACTTGGAAGCCAACATTCGTGGCGTTATTGCCGACATACGGCCCCATATGCTCGAAAAAGTGGTTAAAATTGGACCTGTAGAATTGGCTTTATTCGATCCAGCCGCGGCGGCCAAATGCCCGAAATCATATTTAAACGTTAATGGCATAAAATTATCCTTCCAATAAAGCCAAATTGATGGACATTAAAACGATTTTCTTGTGTTTTATTTCAATTCATACCTCTAAAAAAACACCCTGTATAACCTATTTATTAGAATATAAATACATGAAGGATCTTGTCCTACAAAGCAATTTTCTTCGAACATTTTCTTATGTCTCAACGTTGAAAATTCCAAAATACATTTGACTTTTTAATGAGTTGGTAAAAATAAATTTACTGTATTTTTGATTTACATGAACAGCACAAAATATCGTAAAACAGACACCTTTGTCTGAATTTTTATACAACTGACAAATTAAAATTCCCATTAACTCTAACGTTTTTTTGAATACATAAAGTTTTGGGACATAAAAATATTCCAAACAACTTCCGGCTTCAAATTGCTCAACGCAAAAATACAAAACGCACTTGGTCATAATAAAAATTAAAATGTCCATCTGTGCATTCATACGAATAATTGAAATGTCAAAAACAACACTTGAATAAATAGATGTCCAAAGCGTATTAGATTAAAAAAATATTAAATGTATAGATATAAAACATTTGTTTTTTTTTATAGATAAAATTTTATCACGAATACATCACGTACTGCATAATATGTAAAATTTCGCATAATATTTGCGTATATTCAATAGCAAATATGAAAATAAAAAGACGTCAAAAACTGCAAACATTAAGGTAGGTAATTGCAATTGCATATCATTTAGTTGAAAACAAAAATCTGGCATGTGGCTTAAGTCATTCACACCACATGATTAAATTTTCTACGAACTTGCAACTTAGTTTACTATCGAAAAGTAAATATGCAAATAAGAGTTTACACACTTATTTGCAGAGAATTTACGTTAATTTGCTCTATATATTATATGTTGTTATTTATCTGTAAAAAGTTGGTTCCTCGAAGCGATTAAACTTAAACTTTCTAGTTGAATGACTAATTGACGACGATCTAACGCTGTTATAATTTGAGAAAATATAACTTTTTTGTACAGAGGGGTCCATCTAACGTTTGAAATTTGAACTACTAGCTTTTTAAAGTATGGCAACTCTAATGTCATTCGTATTATGACAGAAAGTTAGTTCTATATCTCCGTTTAAGGAAATGGATCTAGGAAATAGTAAAAATGTACTTGCAAATTTACTACCGGAACTGTAAGAATATTACGTTCCAGATGCGATAGAAACAATCCACACAATTTATGGATCAAGTTACGAGACGTATATAACATACATACATTTAACAACACGTTATCCTGTACTCGTGCAGTGAACACAGTCAAAAAAATTGCTGACGTTGCTCAGAGGGTGCAAGAACAACTATGACTGTCGACTCGCCATCGTCCTCAGGAATTGACCATATCACGCACTGCTTTCATAAAGACTACGGTATGAGACCGTACACAGCTCAATTCGTACAGGATCTGTAGTCACATGACCTAATTTTGCTGTGGAACGCTTGAAACAATATGAAATTTGAAAATCGCGTTATTATCCGGTTTGGCGATTTCATTTGTGGGTCGCCATTAAAGATATGTAAGTGCTACCGTAACCATCCAACAAAGATTGAGGAGCTTAAGGACGAAATAGGTGCAGCCATTGGCAGTGTTACTATGTGACTGGGATTGACCCGGTCTGGCCCGGAGTTTCATCTCAAAGCCGGGGCTTGCTAAGAATTCAAAAATATATGAAATAAGTAGCCGGGAATGGAACGATTTTTGTGACAAAAAAAGGTCATCAGGTTTTTTGGAAGAATAATTTCAAATTTTTCCAATAAAACCATTTTACTTTTTAACCTTTTGAAGAAGGTCATTTGAAAAGGCTGGAATTGCATCAGTACGACTTGGCAATCCTGGCCATCGAAACCCTTACAGTGGAAAATGTACTGAAAATTGGGGTTCATCGTATGGGCTACTGCAAGGCCAGCTGAGGAAGTCATTCGAATAAAAGAGGTTCCCATAATTAACCGGAAGGATTGTACTAACGAATAAAAAAAAACATTCAACGTTTTTTATAGTATTTATAGCGAAATCAAATTCCAAATTATAAATGGTCTGCCCTTTTTTTATGAATCAACTTAAGCCAAAAAATGTAAAACCTTTTTAGTTGTTTTAAAAGTGATAGTGCTTGGTTGTTTTGATGTTTAAAGAACCTTACAATTTTTTGATGAAGGAATATTTTTCCCAAACACACCAAGATGTTGTTCTCACTATCTACTATAATTCATATGAAAATTCGTTTTTAAAAACTTACTAAAAATCTCAGAAAAATATAGTTCAAGAGAACGGTTAAGGGTTCATGAAAAAAGAATAATCTTTTACTTGTTGCAATGAATAGCTTCGCCTCAGACGTCAAAAGCATCTTGCGGTACAAAGGCCATTTATAACTCGTCTGGTGATCTATGCCGCAATATTGCTTTTGCCATTATTTTCGAAACAGCTATCTGGCGTAGAAATTTCTCAGATTGCTCTTACTCGGGAGACTAGGCTAATAGAAACGTATGGTCGGTAACAACGTAATATGCAAATGTAGCAAACAAGCAATGGAGTCCTTCATTTCATTTGTTCGACAATAAGGTTTTTGTCGGCTTAGTGGTCTGGTATACTATAATAATGTAAGCATGACATCAAACGTGCCCAGAAATATCAATCACTTTAACATTATCTATTCTGACGTGGGGGAACTATATCGCTAATGAGGCGCTAATTTGAAAATATATGTATGTACAATGTACATATTACGCTCTTGCAAGCCTCATGACACCTCATTTAATTTACACTCTTTACAAATCATGAGTAAAACTTACGAGGAACAAACAATTCAACTAAGTTGCAGCTGATTATTGTTTATATTCGATACAACAATTAGCAGGTAATTCGATAATTGAAAAAGTGCGTTACCTTTGTATTGAAGAAAATAGAATTGCTCTTGAAACTCTGTATAAAAGGAAATGCATTGTAACAAAATAAATTACTCTTCGAAAGTAAGTGAGATTAGTACAACAATAGGAACTTGAATATTCATTTAAAATCTATAGATAACGTAAAAATGATGTACATTGTAAGTGTATTATACAAAAAATAAATTGATACATTATCTAATGATTTATATGATATATTTAAACAGTCCCAGTTAATATTCCACTGCACAATTTTGTGCTATTTAACAGTAGTGACATATGCAGTAAGCAGCTTGGGAGATAAAAGGCTATTGACTACAAATTTAGTGCAAAGCCTTCAACCACTGACTACAGATGTTTTTCTATCACAAGCAGCAGTCACGAGTGATATGCAGAATTATCACAATGTCAAATTGTTTAAAAGAGACTTAACAGATGCATATGCAAATGATGCATTTGATGAAAATTCCGATGATATGGAATTAGCTGAAATTAACGTATTTCGTCCAGTTTTCCGGTATCGCCTAGCTTATTCGAAACAATTGAAGAATTCACAACGGCAACGGTATGGTGGTTGAAGTTTTCTACTTTAAGTATACAATATTTTTATATCTAATTCTTAAGGCCTAATATTTAAGTTGGTAAATAAACTAGTCAGACTTTTTAAGCTTTCTCAAATAAAATAATAAAAACTTTTAAATTTTTGCTATCAAACTTATGGTATATGTTCAAAGGCTGAGGTAAACGTAATTAAGAGTAAGAATTGGTTTATATGTGCTATGTAATATAGAACTACTTGTATAATATCCTACTGTCTTTTTGAAGTAAGATCTACTTTATTGGAAATTTAACCTTAGTGACGTTGGGTACATCCACCTTTGAATTTATACTTATTGGCGCAACAAGAGATTTTTTAGGGGAGGGCGCAGCTTTCCTGATAAAAGTGTAATGCGTATACTGTTTAATTCTTCTAGGGCTTGCTACGACCTCTATGGAAGACCGAGCTCCAGCTCCCTTGTAACACCATTGTCTATGATCCTATTGGAGTTTCAGATCATAAAAAGAAAAAAAAACGCCAAAAGGACAGTAATTAAAGAGCTCACATATTCAAAGATTGATTTCAAGTCATGTTGTACAACATGAGGAATAATGTGAACCACCCGAAATAAAAAAAAAAATAGTATGGCACTTTGAATCCGTCCAGCCTACCTAAGTCAACGTTTACAAGAGGAAACTCTTTCCGCCACAAATTCATGGCAAGAGGAAAATCGATAGGGACGAGGTAAAAAATTGTTCATACATATGTCGCAAACGCAATACGAAAATCACAAAAGATAATAGACAAGAATTTGTTTCACAGACTTTCCCAGTGTAAGCGTCGACTAAGCACTTGACTTGTAGTAAAAATTCAGTTTGACAACGCATCGTCGCTTCATCGCGTTATGATTTTCGTCGCCTCACACGTTTATTTTTTTTCGCGTCAAACTTTCTTATGAAATTATTTTGTTTGATAAATATACTATCTAATCATTAACTCAACGCATATAAGGGAAAAAATGTTGCAAGTTCGCATCATATGGCATCTTGACATTCTACGCGTCGTGTTCTATAGCTCACTCCATCCAAATGCACATTTTCAATGGACATAAACGCGTGCCGCGATATTGCGATATCGCGTTGTAATTCACTCCACTTGCAATTATGTATAAAGCGCTCAGAAATTCAATTGAAAGCTTTGCTGCAAATGCACGCGGGCGTTTATTCAACGCGCGCGCTAGCAAAACTCACCAGTTTATAAGACTGACGCGCGTTGTAAAACTACGAGCATTGGTTGTGTAGAATGCTGAAACGTACATTAGCTCATGTTCATGTGGCATAAGCCTTAAGTCAACGTTTACACGAGAAAAGTCTTGCCGCAAAGTTTCCTTGTTTGTAGGCAAGAGGGGAAAAGCGAAAGGGACGAGGTAAAAAATTTGTCATATGTTGCAAACGCGAAACGAAAATCACAAAAGAGAATGGACAAGAATTTGTCTCAGACTTTGCTCGTGTAAGTCAATAAAAAATTAAATCTAAATTGACCGATATAAGCCGTCAGGTTTCGTCCGCGCAATTCTGTTCCATTTCATACGATCAAGTATATTAGAGTTTCGACAGCGGAAAGTGGCTGACTTGTAGCGCTTAAGTTGTCTGAACGGAACCGACTGTCAATATCTTTAATTATCTTTTTTCTTTGCTACATCTGCAACGCATTTCTTCTGCGACTCCGAAATAAAAACAATAACAAGTTAATAGAGAAAAACGGGAAAAAATAAAACTGCAGAAAGTATAATAGTGGATATATAAAATAAGAACATAAGAAATTGTTATCTAAAAGAAGTAATTTGCGTCTTTCTTTCTATCTGCTTGCGTCGACTTCCCGAAAAATTTCGCAATCTCACTGAAATTTTAAACTATTTTTGGTTTTCATATTCAGGCTGACACAGGCAAAAACTTTGTACGGATGAATCATTTAGAAATAGAGAGTGAAGCAATCATAAAATAAATTATTTCACATAACGACGAGAAGGTAAGAATTTTTTCGGGGGAATCCCGGAAAGAAAAAGTAATTTTTAACAGCAAAAATACAATATTGAACAGCTAGCAGTCATTTTGTAGTTGATCTTCCACAATGTCGGACGAAGAATCTTTTGTTATTTTGGGCACATCACCAATGTCCTCATTGGTCTCCGGAAATTACAAAGAAGAAATTCCTGGCAGCAATTTCAGCTCATTCCGGTCGTTACGAGAGAGTGCCGTTGTAGTTAATACGGCACAAAATTCATTGACACCTGAAGAAAATTCTTTGAATAATTCTACAAACACTCAAGTTGAGAAAACACCAGAAGTTTCTACAAACTCCCTTACAAATGGTCACATCATCGTTGACTCGACTAACTCAAACAGCATGCAGAACAGCGTTGGACTACATCACAGCGCCCCAACATCTTTGGGTGCTGCTGCTGCTGCACCTGATTCTTTGGCTGCCAGTTTCATTTTGGGTGAAGTTAATGCTGAAGTCTTAAAGGTACTGTAAAAATTTAATCTTTTTTTTTTTGTGTTTAGTAACAGTGCAACAAGTAAATGACTTTGGCGATAGAATTTTAGTTAACATAGTCTACGTATACTTTTTTTTTTTTGTTATAGAAATGTATGTATGTACATACTCGAACTTACATGAGATATCACAGATTTAGTATGAATGCCTCAAAGTTCAATATCAATCTCAATATTAATCTAGTCTTCCAGAGAAACGATATTGAAAATGCAGATTATGTCAATTAAAGTAAATAGTCTAGTAAATGATGCATAGCCGAAAATTGATGCCAACATTTTCACTTTTATGTCGCAAAGTCAAGTCAAGACCTGGGGGCTTAGTCTGTTATTCCATTTGGAAAGCAATACCATTCGAAACCCAAATTCGTACTTTATAAATCATTCATACGGTATTCCTTTAGTTTTTGGAAAAAGTTGGTGGCACAAACTCTTGCCGTCGGTGTTTTTTATCGACCTTTAGCCAAATCGCCCTGGCTAAAAATTAGATAGAATTGCCTGTGTAAATTTCATAATTCACGAAAAGTAGTCCAAAGTCGCCCATTTTTACTAGCGTAGTAGAGTCATAGCTTCATTACTATACCATTTATAGGAAGTGCCACTCTTATTTGTACAAACTGCACCACTATTTCTTTAGTGCTTGCTGAGTTCACTAAACGTTCTTTTAACTATTAAATTAGATAACATTTATCTAAAAAGCACTCATATAGCGACCTTATGATTTCTCTTGTCTCACTTTTAGTTCAGCTCTTGTTCGAACAATTTGTATTATGTATTTGTGTGAAGTTTGGTTGAGAAGATGGTTTTTATTTTGTCCAAATTTGTCTACATTTTTTGTACTTTGCTAAATCATTTAAAGTAGACAGGATTATACCGCACATCAGAGTTTTGAGATATTCAAAATTAAAACTTACCGTATGCCTACAAAAGTTTTTTTCTATCTCCAACAAAACTCAAAAACATATCAGACTGCTCGTTATTATGCTTATTGAAATTTTGAAACATTTTGCATCTTCACGGCTAAAGAACCTGAATATCTGTTTGATAAAACTAACTTCTCCAGAATCTAAAAGACATTGCAATTGATAATACTTTTAACTAGGCGTCAATTCTTCATTAATGGGATTCATATGTGGACTCTTTTAACAACACATCCTAAGCGAAATGACTACATAAGCTCCTTTAAGAAAAATGTGTTTATCAATTACTCTTAATGATTACATTCTTTTATATCTCCTTTCCTCATCCCTTTTTTAAAAGACCAATCGTATCATGCAATGGCATATCGATCGGACAATGGTGTATCGTAATCAATTTTTTTACAATTAATTTGTACGTATCGTTGAAATAATTTTTCTAATTTTTAATTAACTTTTTTTTTTAGTTTTCACTGTGCGAATTTATTCATTTTGCTTATTCTATTGAGAATATATTTTTAACATACGGATACATCAAGTACAATTTGTATAATCACATACAAGCATTGCCATATCTCAGGTATCTACCGCGTTATTAACATAACGCCACTACACGTTACAAGCGCACAAAAAAGTCTCAAAAAATACTAATTTTTTACTAAAATAATTAAATCGGAAATTGTTAACTTCTACGAAATTTAACAAATTCATCTTTTGTACATGTTATTTGTAAATACAAATATAAGATAAAAGATTTTGCACTCGAACTGTGAAATTATCACTGTTTTCATATTCTTCAAAGCGCGAGCATGTTAGTTTTGACACATATTCGCTGTTCTAATCAGTATGTATTCATGTCAATATAAAATGGAGTATAAAGAATTTGAAAATTGTACCCTTTGTTCAAAAAAATTAAAAATATGTTTCCGTAGAATAATGCATTGGCTTAATTTTTACAGGATGTGCTCAGATTTAGTCCGAATTTTTTTTTTTGTATAGATTTTTCGAATGCGGTAACGCTTTTCGGATTATATCCCGTAAATTGGACTAATGCATTACTATACTGGAACATAGCTTATATTGAACATGTAACATACAGAAATTTTTTGATTTATGCGAATTCAGCGTTTACACGAGGAACCTTTTTCGGCAAAGTTTCCTTGTTTGTTGGCAAGAGGGGAAAATCGATAGGACGAGGTAAAAAATTTGTCATAAGTCGCAAACGCAAAACGAAAATCACAAAAGAGAATAGACAAGAATTTGTCTCTCAGACTTTCCTCGTGTAAACGTCGACGAATTGATTGTAAAAATTAGACGAACGAGAGGATAGAGACTAAAACGAAACAAAAAAAACGCAGCTGAATGTCAGCGTTTACACGAGGAAACTCTTGCCGGAAAGTTTAATTTAATTGTAGGTCATAGGGGAAAAACGAAAGGGTGGTGTACAGAATTTTCCGTACCCGCAAATTCTCTTTCGTTCTGTTCGTTAGCTTATATTATGCTTTGACTCTACGTATGTTGTGGTGGATCGACGTAGTAACTGCTATCTCGACGTTTACACGAGGAAAGTCTGAGAGACAAATTCTTGTCTATTCTCTTTTGTGATTTTCGTTTTGCGTTTGCGACATATAACAAATTTTTTGCCTCGTCTCTTTCGTTTTTCCCCTCTTGCCTACAAACAAAGAAACTTTGTCGAAAAAGTTTCCTCGTGTAAACGCTGACTATGATATTCACAAGCAGAAAGAAATTCTTATTTTCGTGTGTAAACGCAAAACAAATTCACAAAAGGGAATGGACAAGAATTTCTTTCATCGAATTTCTTCGTGTAAACCTTGCCAATAGAACGATGATGAAGGGTACCAAACATGATTGCCAAGCGTGTCATAATAATTATTATATGTATGTATCAGAATTTCGCTACGCAAAACCTTCAACCTTCGTTTAAATTTGTTAGGCCTCTTTTAGACTGAGTGATTTTATAGTTTCATTGAGTCAATTTGAAGTTTATATTTTCAGCTTTTTTTACGAAAAATGTTTTTTGACCATTAAGCTATTGTTGTGATTTGAGTTGAAATCTATTTTAACTTGTTGGCATGGTACTGGAAAAAGTTCGACATAGATCACTGTTCTGGCAATTTTTTACATTGTTGGCACTTTGCTTCATATTATTTTTCTTTTAGTTTTAAAAGTATTTTTTTTAATCTGGTTTTTTAATTCATTTCTCATAATTTTAATTTATTATTAAAATTACTAAGTTACATTTAAGGATAAATTAGCACGAGCAACACAGGCCTTTGGGTCTATTTGTTTTTATATCTATGATAAAGAACCAAATCCAAAAATTATCAATTTTGCCACGAAAAAAAAATTCAAATATTGAACAAATAAAAGAAAGTTGCTGCAATTGCATATCACTTCATATAAAAGCAACTTCAAAAGGTAATACCAAAAAAGTTGATCAGCATGAAAGTTAACTTATGAACGTTTGCTCAACGTCCATAGAATTTAATTTAATTTCATAAAAATTAAAATTACTATGGGATCTCCCAAGTAATTACATTTCTTTGAATTCTGTTTGATCTTTAAAAATTCCTTTACGGCTTTATTTCTTCTGTATAATAACATAAACGTTACGGCTTGCTTGAGAAGTCTTACCTGCATAATCGACCTTGTCAGATATATTTGCTGCGCAGGTAAAGAGGTCACACTCTATAGGGTACACCGTAGTAGTTTCATGATATCAACGCACTGGTTCGTTTATTCTCTATGGATTATTAGTATGTTTGACAACCTGCTGAACAAACGTTCTGTTTTATTTAATAATTCATTTGCCTTAAACTAATTTAAGATTTTTAGGTAGCTTTATGAATTTCCATGTAACAGTTTTGTGCATAGTATCATTTCAAGACAAAAGAAACCTGTGCAAGCTCTTAACACGCTCCGGATAAAACATTCTATTCAGTTTGAGATAACTACACAAACCTGTAGGAATACACGGTGCAGATGAACCTCTACAAAAAACCGTCCGCGTTTACGGAGGATAATATATAAAAAAGTTCATAAAATTCAATCGAAAATTGTTAAAATATATTTTGTGATTGAATTTTAAAGAAAAAGTTTCGTGCTGAATTAGCATAGGTGAAAAAACGCATCATAGTTTTCTTGTCAATATTTTTTTTTTTTAAACGGCAACCTGGCAACAATGGTGTGAAGGTAATAACATAAATAAAAAAATATTTCAATCATGCTCTTGCAGAAGTGAATTATTGACACTCGAGTCGTGATTTTGAAATGGAATGCAATGCACGCCAAAATTTGGCAGATGAAAAAGATCAGCTTTTGCATGATGTACGTACATTGCAACGCAAAAATCAAGAATTAATTGAAGAATTTTCAAAACAAAATGTAAATAAATATTTATTCAAAAGAAACTAAAATAAACGTTTACTGTGATTGATAAATAATAATAACAAAGTTTAGCTACTACAGCTATTAGCCTTCTTAGCGATTTCGCTTGAAGCTTTAAACCAAGTAAAGAACTTATTTAATAAATGATGGTATTAGGATAAATTTTAGTATATCAGGTATGAAAAAACAATTTTAATTCTCCTCGTAGAATCCCGTCAGTCGTATGTTTCTTCTCCAAACAAAGCGAAACTATACTACAGCTGTGTCACGTATAAAATGGCGGAAACAACTCATACGCTCTTGACATAGTACTTCAAATAATCTTTTCAAAAAAAGCAGTTTATAGTAGCTCTGATAATCTTTTAAAGCTGCGGCTATATTTCAAATATGTTTGTTTCATTCAAAATAACTCAATTCGATATATAAATATTTACTTAATCGGCCTTATTTAAAACACCATCGAGTTCAAGTATACCTTTACATTTTTTCTATCTTTTACCGAAGCTTCTCACTTTATCAAAGAATCATTTTCCTTTCTCGCTGCCTACTAATGTAGTTAATTATTTAGCTTAACTAAGTATGATTTAAAATATATCTACTATTACAGGCTTTTATATTTTTTACATTTTGCATTTTTGTCTAATTAAATTTAACATTTTTAGACCAGTGTTTATTCACAATTTCCCAGCCTTTGCTCGATGGAAGCTTGCGCCGAAGATGTTGTTAAACTACAAAATTTTATGTCCGAATATGTAGAGCTTAAAAGTATAAAAATAATTTTATTCAATAATTTTGAAATTTTAAGCATATTTAGTAAATCAATTATTTACAGAAACTTTGGCCAAAGTCAACATTACGATGAAACAATTCTATTTTAAAACACAACAATGGAAAGATGATATGCATCGCACAGAACAGCGATATCAGCAGCAGCTTCAAGAATGTCAGCAACAAATTGCCACAGTAAGAACACAATATACAATTTTATAGAATTTATTATAATTTAATTTTCTATGTACATAGCTACGTAATGAAAATCTGGAATTAAAACGTGATATGGATACAAAAATAGAACAAGTAAAATTCACTGATGAAATGCGACAAAAAGAACATGAAGAGGTAGTACAAGCCATTTCCGAAAAATCTTCAATAATCGAAAATATGCGTGCACAAATAATGAAACTAGAGCAACAGCAGTTGGTACAGATACAATAAAAAAACTTCAATCAAAATATAAATTTAATAAAAAAAAATAATTTTCACTCTAGGCTTCATACGACTACATACCTAAAAGTTTGTCAGATTCTAAAGAAAGTCCTGACTACGTCGATCGCATGGAACATCAACGTGTAGTTAAAGGATTTGAACGTCAACTCTCCGAGTTGGTAGCAAAAAATTTAGATCTTTCCGATGTGGTAAGCTTAAGATGTGAATTACATTTGTTTGCAGTAAATGTGTTTAATATATTCTATAATATACAATTTCAGCAAAAACAATATATTGACGAAATTACTTGCCTTAAAGTTAATTATGTTTCAGCCGAAGAGTTAATCAAAAAACTGCAATCAGAAATAAATTTACTAAAAGCTGAAAATATGGAGAAATCTTCAACATTTACTGAATTCCAAATGGAACGCGATGAAATCAAAAATGAACTGGCAGTGTTGCGTCAACAATTAGATGTTTACAGTCGTGATTTTGAAATGGAACGCAATGCACGCCAAAATTTGGCAGGTGAAAAGGATCAGCTTTTACAGGATTTACGTACATTGCAACGCAAAAATCAAGAATTAATTGAAGATTACAGTCGTGATTTTGAAATGGAACGCAATGCACGCCAAAATTTGGCAGGTGAAAAGGATCAGCTTTTACAGGATTTACGTACATTGCAACGCAAAAATCAAGAATTAATTGAAGATGCACAAAAAAAATGTGATGAAAAATTAGAAAAGCAGCGACGTTCATCAAATGCCTCATCAGTTAGTTCAATAAAGGCAAGTTCACCGTCTGCAGCAAAATTCGAATCTACTGTTAATCAACGCCCTATACGAGTGCGTTATTTGTTTTTAATTTAATTATTAAATCATTGCTTATATGTATGCAGGGTTTTCATGTATTTTTCTTCTCATTAAAGATTTTGCCAGAACCTTCATCCAGCGCACAGCAACAATCCACATTACATCGTTGCCCCATCTGCTCGAAACAATTTAAAAATTTGAGTCTAATAACAAGTCATGTCAACGATTGCTTGGATAATAATTAAAAATAATATATTAAGTATTTGGAATTTCATTAAACAAGACAAAAAATTAACTGTTTTTTTTATAGTCTTACAATTAATGCACTTACTAAAAAATCAAGCATTATTTAATTCATTTTCGTTTAATACATACATATTATAAATACCTAGTACTTCAAGGCGAGTGGAAAAATAATACATTTTATTTTGTAAACATATCTGTTATCTTCCTCTGATTATATGCATACTGAATTTCTTCAAGGGGAGTAGACAAGACCCATATATTTTACTTGTTGTAATTAAGCAAATAAAAAATATATGCTAAAAGGCAAAAAAAAAAAATTAACATTAATAGCATAATTACGATCTTTGAGGAATTTTTAAATAACATAATGTTATTTTTTGTATAATATATTCGCAATATTGGCCAAAAGTATATGCCACCCGCCTTAGTTTTTTTGAATCTCGAAATAGAGAAGCAAATTCACAAAAAAGCTGTGAAAAGCAGGTTTCTAGTTGGATTTGAAAGCTATAAAACCGAAATAAAGTTCTGGCTGAAAGATTAACAAAAAAATTGGTCATGAACACCAAGATTTAAACGAAGCAGATTTATCAATATCGAATAATCGAACGTGTTCAACTTGGTGTGAATGAAGCTTTCAAGTTTGAAAAAAAAACTGATGACTTAATTGTCAGCAAAAAGATAAACGCAGATGGGCATAACAACTAAAGAAAAAAATAAAATTAGAATTGTCTAGAAATGAATAAAATTAAATATGAAAGAGACAAAGATGTTAAGTAAACCAAAATGAAATGTAAGTCAAGATAAGTAAATTTAATAAAGAAATTGAAACAAAAATGGAATTGGTGCAGTATTTTGCTTTGTCAGGCTTCTTTCATACATACACATGGAATAATTTAAAAAAAAAACTTTTTCCCAAAAAAAAAATTGTTAGGTACCTTTTTCAGAAAAAAATTATTTTATTTTGGGAAGGCCGTTAATTCCTTATTTGCAACTAGGTAACCCTGCTTTTTACCAACATTACTTATGTATGCGTGTTTTATTGTGTTTTCCTCACAGCGCACCGTATAAACAATTCTTTAAGACTTTAATAAAACAATATTATCCTCCCTTGTAAGACAAAAAGAATAACACCTCAATTGTTGAAATCGGTTCAGTAGTTTAGGAGCTATGGTTTCTTTTTTAACAACGTTAATGAGCGAATTTCCCTGCCCAACGAAAAAGTTCAATACGTGAAATTCGCAAAACACCAGGCCACCATAAACTAGCAGCAAGTAACGTGGTTTTTTAAATTTGCTTTAAAACGCTATTGCTCGGTTATTACTGAACCAATTTTAATAAATGATGTGTCATTACTTTCGTTAAGTCTTCTAGTTTCTTCCAACCTCAAAGAAAATCATATAAGTATTAACTGATATATTCGTGAAAGAATCATTGTTTTGCTCACAACGGACCGTATGAAAAATTTTTTGAAACTTTAATAAAACAATGTAATTCTCCTCTTTAAGACTAAAAAAATGACACCTCACTTATTAAAATCGGTGCAGTAGTTTAGGAGCTATGGCTTCATTTTTACCAACATCATTTATGTGCGTTTGTTTGTTTGTAGTAAGTGAAGTGCGTCCGTCGTGCACCACGAAAAAGTTCAATATGTAAAATTTACAAAACACCAGGCCACCATAAACCAGCAGCAAGTAACGGGGTTTTTTAACTTTACTTTAAAACGCTATTACTCGGTTATTACCGAACCGATTTTAACAAATGGGGTGTCATTTTTTTCGTTGGGTAATCTAGTTTTTGGTAATAAAAAAATTAATAACATCAATTGGACATAGAGGGCGCTGTAGTCAAAACAGTTTTTTAAAATGCCTCTAACTTGATAACGGCTAAACCAATTTTAATGAAATTCGACAAGCTGTGTTTGTGGGACGTATTCCATCATATGAAAGTATATAAAACACCAAGGGATCAGAAACCAGCAGAGAGTAACACAAATTGGTTGCTCTTCTTTAAAATTATTTTGCTCAACTAATAATAAACCGATTTTAATAAATGAGATGTCATTTTTTGCGTTAGGTTTTCTAGTTTGTGGTTCTAGCAAATTTAAGGCTTTTACTTTATGATAGAGGGTGCTTTAGACAAAACAAGTTTTCAAATGCAAATTACTACTTTGCTCGGCTATTACTGAATTGATTTTAACAATTGGGGTGTCGTTTTTATCGTTAGGCTTTCTAGTTTTTGGTAATAAAAAAATAATAAAATAATTTGCACATAGAGGAAGCTGCAGTCAAAATACGTAGCCGTGGGCCATGTACGAATTCAAAAATATCGGAAATTGCCGTCAATTGGAGGATTTTTAAATTTCGAGACTTATGGAAAAAAGGTATTATAGTTTTTTATATGAACTATTTTAATATTGACGACCTAAAAAAAAGTGTCAACTTTTTCCCAAAAACAAACAAAAAAAAATTTTTACCTACCTTTTTCAGGAATAATTATTTTACTTTGTAACCCCGACTCCAAATATTTTCTTAAAATCAATATATAGTATATCCATAAAATTTAAGAAAATTACGCTTTAATATGTTTTAGTATCTATATATATATTATATCATTAGAAAATGGTTTTAAAAATTATATACACACATATACATATTTCTTATTTACAATTGTCAAAACAAACAAAGTTATAAAATATTACATGAAAGCTTATACATACATACATGTATATGGGTCACTATGTGGAAAACTTTATTTTTTCTTCAAGCAGCTTGTTTTTTGGAAAAAATTAAGGGATCTAAGTTGTACATTTCAAAGCTTGTGTTTTTAATGTTAGAAAATATTTCAATATTTGTTGGCTTTTTTCTTATATTTTAATTAGTTTTTTTTTTAAGAACTAGAAAACATCAACTGTTGAAAAATTCAGTGAAGAATAAAACTGGAACCTTTCAGAAACATTTCAAGATGATTACATGTGAAAGTTTTCTGTAACGTTACGCTTGCAATGTTTTAAAAGAAACATTTCTGCTACGTTACGTACTATGTCTGACACGTTACGTGTAAATTGGGTTCGTAACTCAAATGAAATAATATTAACAATTTTTAACTTATGAAAATGTATGTCACTGGTTAAAAAAAATACAAAAATTTCGAATACAAAATAACATGTACCTACTATTTGAGAGAAATTCTAAGGAAAATGAAAATTCCCATTTGACCATTAAAAATCCGTCCTAATGTACACATAGACACCATACAGAATCGTAACAATATTTAAGGAGGTCCACACCAATAGCTTACATGTCTGCGCTGACTCAAAATAATCTTTTATTCTTAATTTCGTTTGTGTTATAAATTCTTTTATCATAAAAGCGCAGGTTTGTATAAATGTTACTTTTTGGTGTGGACTTACACGTTTGAAAGTTGATTTGAAAAACAATATAAAAGGTTTAGCACTGACTTTAGAAATATATAAACAAAATTATAGCCGAAATAAGCTACAGTTTACTTAAAATAGTTGGTGGATCCAGAGACCATAGGCGTTGAATTTCTTTATTGGCGACCAAATTATTTAAAGCTGCGACATCTGCAAAAATAATAAAATCAATTGATTAACAAAGTAAACAATGAAAATAAAATGAAGCATAGTTGAAAAAATGTACGGTATCATGAACCCAACACAATATATGCATTGTTTCAAATTGCGTTTTTGCTTTCAAGCAAACTATTTACAATTCTTTTTATGAAAACAGAATAGATTTTAGATTTTAGAAAAAATTAGAAACACTTTTAATATCTGCGCCTAAAGACTAAAATGCTATCGAATATTCAAATTAATAAAAATTAAAAATATCTCACCATTTGTTTTCGCATATCGTTCCAATGTAAGACGTATTTCACTTATAGGGACTACTGTATTAATGTTCGGGTAAACTATTTTATCCACTTTTATATTCGAAACACAAATACCCAAAATGCAGCCATTCTCATCAAACATTGGTCCACCGCTCTGGCCTGCCTGTACACAACCATCAGACATAATTGCACCAGGTGTACACTTAATAATACGTCCTTGAAATATCGATGGATTAAAATCATATTTTAAATTAAAATTTACAAAATAAGGAAAGCCTGCATTGTAGACAGCTTGTCCAAGCGTTGGTTTTGTATTGGACAAACGTGCACAATAACGTTCGGGAATGTTTGCAGGTGCAGCTAAAACAGCAACATCAAATGGTTTATCATATTGTGGATTACGCCAAACCACCGTAGCATCAAATTCACCATCTACGCTGCGACAATAAACTTTTTCGTCAGCCTGTAAGCAAGTAAATTATTATATAATTTTATATAAAGTGAAATGATAAGCGATACTTACATTAAAAACTACATGTGAACAGGTGAGAATAAATTTTTTATTACGCACTTTAACGAAAGTTCCAGTGCCTTGACTGCCAGCAGATTCAATAACAACCATGCTACGTTCCCCTTTTGAAAGTATAAGAATTTTTGTTTAAGCAATAGGGATAAAATTATCTCAAAAAGGAAATTGAAAATATCATCAGAGGCAACTACATTCTAGAGACTTCCCACTCTCAAAAATTAATAATTAGCTCTCGTGCTCAACCGTCAAATCAAATACATTTTTTCACCCAGCGGCAAATATGTTATACACAACATCGATGAATAGCTATACTCATTGTAGGCAGTAATGCTCACAATCCCAGCCACAACTGTAAATGCTTTTTACAAAGGGATGGCCGCTTTTTACAAAGGGATGGCCGCTTTGTAGGCAGCTTGCCTACATCTCTATATACAATGTGTAGCAAGGGAAAGGCAGATTGTCTTAAAACATCGCTTACCAAGTGTCTGTATAGTTTACCGAGTTGCCTACATCTCCACACACAAAGTATGCAGCCAAACAGGCAAGACCCCTTACATCTCCATATACAATGCAGGCAGCCAACAAACAGACTGCCTACAACTCTATATACAAAGGAGGCAGCCAGCAAGCGGACTGCCTACAGCTCCATATATAAAGCAGGCAGCCAGCAAACAAATAAACAAAATATCACAGTAACAATTTCATTTGTGAAACATACAACACAAAGGGTATAGCTATTGATATATGAAAATTCAGAGTACTTCATCGATTTGCCGCTGGGCAGTAAAATTTTGAGTGGGAGGCTGTTGTTTTCGAGGATGAATTTTTAAGTGGAAATCAGGAAGTCTTTATAGTCTAAATTATCACTTCAGGAATATGGAACTTACAGGCAAAGTTTGATGGTTCTCTTGGCAACATTATCGAAGTTACTCGTATACCAAGTTGTCGCATAAAGTCATGTAATAAATGCGCGAAATTCGCTGCCAATGTCATATTAACGTTTTCTTGCTGACGTTGAAAAGAAGTACATATAATCATGCCAATAAGTCGACTTAAAAGTAAAAGAAAAGTTTAGTTAAATGATATAAAATTTCAGCGACAATAAACTTACAGCTTATTATTAAATACCGCTGAACCCTCGCAACCAACAGGCAGTGCATTTGACATAACAAATAAACATCCATCACGACCCATGACATTTGATACTTTTCCAATGCTTATTGTTTTGTAAAAATTCTCCAGACCAAATGGTGTGCACATGGTCAAGACATCGTCCAATGTGCGTATCGGCTGCAAAAAACGTAAATAGCTACCAATATGCGTTAGAAAACGTTCAAATGTTTCACGTTCTTTGTCTGGACGCATGCTGAGTACAAGAAAACTGGACATCAAGACCTCATTATGTTCCGAGGCTTCAGTATCACTGGTGGATTGTATGAGAAGTTTGTGTAAGTTTCGTGATATTTCCGACGAACTATAGAGATACAATAACTTGGCACGATAACGTGACAGTATATGCGGTTGACGACGATCCAGCGCTGGTAATTTACGCTGATCAAAAGTCACTTGATAGTTTAGTGCACTCAAATGTTGTGCTTCGTCTGTGCTATTATCCTGCACATTAATTAACTGACACTGCTGCAATTTGCGTATGATTTTAGTGCTGGCACAAACATTTTCATTGCTTGTATCAGCTATAAAGGGCAATGTGGGACGTACATAGGACTGTAGTATACAAGCTGAGGAGATGATGATTTCATTGTTGATGATAATTGCAGATTTTTTCGTATTAGGGTGATTGCTGACCTCTAGTAGAGCGTGACGTATTTTTAGTATCATTCCTGGGGAGGTGAAAAAAAAAGAGTTGAAATTTAGCTATGGGAAAAATAGTGGCCACTACTGGGCTGTCAGTCTCAAGTAACCGACTTCCCTAATTAAATAAATTCGTTTTACACCCAAAATTTCCAATATAGAGGCTATAAAATTATCATTTCATTACAAATTTACTTTTATTTTAAATTATGTGAAAACTCACCTTTTTTTTTGTGTAGTAAAGTTTAACTACAATCTTTTTTATTTCAGAACTTTGGACCGCTGGTCGTTTGGAATTTTTTTTTTTTAAATTTGATCTTCTAGATAATTTGGTTTTATTATCGCTTCAATATCAAAAGTTTGTGAAATATCGTCATCCTGTTTGTGATAAGTACAAAAAGATTATTGCGAAATTTGAAAACAAAACACTTATTTTCTACCAACAAAAATAAAATAAATTTTTACTTGTGTGCAACTTGCTATTCCAGTTTAATGTACTTAATTCCTTTATTCGTCTATTATTTAAAGTGAGGAAAAAACGAACACAACAAACCAAAATCCAAGAGAGTAATAAACAAAAATGCAGTGAAAGTAATCTTTGTTTTGCTAAATTGTGCAATAATTGCCAACAAGTTCTTTGACATTCTCTTATGATCTCGCTGTTTATTCCATGTTTTCTGTTTCATCGTTAAATTGTTTGTTTGTTTTTGTATTCGCTTGTTTTCGCAATTTTTTCATTGAAGCTGTCAACTAATCAGCTGTTTGTAGTTTCTCAAACCACTTGCAGATGGAGCTGCTGTCATTTAGAACAGAACTTGAGTTGATTGAGCTGCCACTAAAAAAGTTTTAACTTATCTCAATTAAATAGTAGTTTGAACTGCGATTTGGTCTTAATCGCCGATTAGTCACAAATATCGATAGCTTATGTCGTGTAATCGGCTATTAACTTGAATTAAATTGAAATAATTCAACCAAAAATGATTTTCTCTTAAATGGACCTTTATGGAATCTTTTATAAAGTTTAAATTATACAAAGGAAGCGAAATGAATATTTTTCGCGAACTGAAAAAAAGTTCTTCCAACGCTTTCGCATGAGGGGAGGTTTATAGCGTTTATACAAATTTTGGTGCCCACGATTTATCTGCTCGGGATAAAACGCTTATGAGATTTAAAGCAATATGCAGCATTTTGCAAGCCGTTGGGGACTTTGCTGGCGTTTCTTTCATGTTTCCATCTCTCTGTTCTGAAATACTTTTGTAATTTGTTAAATGTACTATGCTCAATTAACTTCAAATGCCCATATCATCGCTCTCGGGTAGAAAGGCCCTCACTCATTTTTTCCGAAATTTATTTTTTGTCGATCCTAAAAGATAACCTTCAAATACACGTCCACTCAAAATTTTGACATGATATTTCAAAACATAGCGGGTTTACACTCAATTGAAAAAAGACCCTAATATGAGATTTTGAAGATATTTATGCAGTTTTTTCGTCCTCTTGTAAAATTGCAAAAACATGAGTTAGGGCCTTTCTACCCGAGAGCGACGATATGAACAATTGACTTTAAGTGTTGCATTTTTTGTTAAACTGAGACTTCTTAATACTCAATAAATTCAGAGACAAGTTACCAAATTTAATTCGAGATATAATCACAGTTTATAAAATCTCCGATTAAAATGGTGCTAAAAAAAGAGATAAGTTAACAGGCTCCAATTGATGTTCTACGATTGCCAACTGGAGTTATTAAATCCGGAGACGCCGAAAATTCAGTCAAATCGTGTTTTGATTTCAATTATACTATCAATTTTAATATCGCAAAATCTTTTTGCCCAATCCCACCATGACAGTATGAAAAATGACTGTATTCGTGATATACGTAATTTCGTTAACACCTAAATAAAGCGTTTAAATTGACAAGAAGGCGTGGCACTTCTCATGCAAGCAAAAACTTTAAAAATATATACTGAATGAATTATGTAACATAGTGGATTCAAATTGCGTACAAGTAGTAATATTGATTCGGAAAAGCTCAGGAAAAGAACTTGGCGAGTTTCTACAAGTAGGTGCAGCGTTATTAAGTCGTACGGAAGCAATTCCAGGCGTTCCCAAACAAAGAATATTTTTTCCTTAAATTTTTTTTTTTTTTTTGGATAATGTTGATGAAATTTTTTATTTTTTGGTTAGCAATATTTGCGTTAGCTTGATGGCCTTTTTTCCAAGAATTTTTTTATTTCCTACCAGGCCCCCGGCTTTGAGATGAAATTTCGGGCTTGGCTAGGTCAATCCCGGTCACTTGGTAATCTCGAGTAGGCGTGCCGCCACCATAGAAATAAGAAGCTATACTGCGAGAATTATTTAAAATTATGAAACCACATTTCACACAAACACTAGGAGTGTTCTGGATAAGGTGGAGACAAGAAAGTGGGCGAATTTCGTTAAGAGCGTGTAGCACCACCCATACAAGAGGAAATTTAAAATCTTTATACTAAAAGGTCTTAACGTAAATGTTGTCAAACAAAAATTGGTGGTTTAAGATTTACGCGCACTTATACTGTTAATGCGGAATAGAGTATTTAATTTTTGGGCGAGACCAAAGATAACACCCTGACTAGTTTTGTTTAATATTTTACGCGTTACAAAAAAAACATGACCTACCTAAATGTAGCTATGCATTTAATTATAATAATATGCAACAAAGCAATATAAAAAATAAGCAACAAAAACTGAATACTTATATAGTGGAGAGGACAAGTTTTCCATCGAAATGCCTCCAATACTGCAGATTCAATTTTAATACATATAATGATAGACTTCATTAAAGAATAATTCTTATTTGTTGGAATTTCCGAGTTTTACTGTTCTTATATTCAAACAAAAATAAAAAAAGTTTATGCCAATTAGGTTCAAATTGTTGTTAATAAGCAACATGAATTACTGTATTATATGCAGAAAAATCACCAGCAAAAATTATACGTTTCATTTCTACGCTAAAAGTATTAATCAATCAATCAAATTCTAAGATTCAGTATATTTATTTATTTATTTATTAAAATTAGCTTAATACTATGTAAAATAATTAAAGCTAATATAGATAAAGCTATAGCGACTTAGGCCTTAAGCTATGTAAGATTCAGTATAAAAGTAATAGGTTCCTCAAAATTATTGCAGTTTGTAATACAGCTCTGTTAGGTCTTTACACAATGCTTATTGGAAATATATTAAAGTTTATCTTTGGATTAATAATTACGACTCTATACGTCTGTGATGTAAAATCAACATTTTCAAAAAAAGGGCAGGGAGGTCCAGTGGCAACAGTTCCAGCATACTCATATGTACAAGAACCACAATATGTCTATGTTCAGGCAACACATCCAGCACCTCCGCCACCGCCTCCACCACCGCCACGACCAGTGCAAGTTGTTGTTATCAAGGAAACACCTCAATATTATCAACCGGTACATCCACAGCCACCACCACCGCCGCCGCCACGACCAGTTGTTGTAAAGCAGCCTGTTATTGTGAAACCTATAATTGTGAAACCCATAATACAGCCAGTTATTGTTAAACCTGTTGCTGTGAAACCAATACCTGTGCAACCAGTTTACCAGGTGCAACCAGTTCAGAAGAAGGGTGGTAAAAAGAAACACCATTAGCACGAAATATCAGTGTTCTGAAAAAATACTAAAATTTTTTCTTTTAAAAGGTTTCTAAGGTCTAAGCTACTATATTCTATTGTACCATGTAAAATATACTACGTTTATTAATTGAATTGTTTAAGTAGAGAGCAACAACTTTCAATAAAATGTTTTTCATAAATAAACTTCCCAAAAAAATTTACAAAAATTAAAGGAAGTTGGCTTTGCACCTTCAATATAGGCGAATATGCTAAGCTATTCCATCTTCTCGCGATCGTCATGTACTAATTATTTTCTAATTTCCTATACATATTATATAAAATATTATTTCTTCCAATTTAGAATCCTTGAATTGGAATTAATCGTAATTTAGAATAAAGGATACCCCAGTTGAAATGAATCGTAATAATGAACTTGGGATATCTCAGTTGATTCCAATTCAAACTTTTTTTCAAAAAACTCAGATTCATTCCGATTCAATCCTAAATCGTAATAAATCATTACTCCCTATCTTGTGCTGGCATAGTAGGTATAGCCAAAGAAAATCCACTATTTCACCAATTGCTCCACAGCCGACATCTACTTAGCCGCCGCTATATCTTCTAACGGAAACTTCGCTCTCACCGAAGCTAAACTACGATAAATTGAGAAACGTCAATCTCGTTCATAACAACACTCGCTTGGTAAGCGATTAGTAATGCCGTTTATTAGACCAAACAGCGGATAGGTTTGCAAAGCTTAAAAACAAAAAACGCTTCTTATAATAAAAATCTGGTGGTAAGGAGAGCGAAAGTAAAGGTGAAAACAGCTGATGATTTCAGCCACAGAAAATTAAGTTTTTACCGAGAAGAAATTCTCCGCGTAAAACCTTATGCCTCGCTCAGAGAAGTTACAGTTTTTATTCGAGCTCTTGACGAGCACTTTCTGCTTGATTAGATATAAATGGTGATTTTTTAAGCGTTTGGTTTTTGAAAATTGAAAAAGATCAGAAAATTTGCAAAAGTGAAAAAAATATTTATTTGGAGCGATACATCAATTCCTGCCATTTATTTTTTAAGGATTATTTCATGTAAATGTTGCTCACGGTTATTACTGGCGTGAGATTAATTGCTCACCAAACTCGCCTCTCAATAGGTGCATGGTATCGCGTGCCGTGTGGTATGTGTCCAATCGAAGTTCAATTCTTTCATTTTGGGCAAAAAAAAGTCGGTAATCATCGCACGGTACCTTGCTCCATTGACTGCAACGTTGCGATTTTTATTGTTTTTGAAAAAGTACGGTCCCATTATGACGCCAGCCCACAAACTGCACCAATTTTCAGGGTGCGTTGGCAGCTCTTCAGACCAAATTCGGCAATTGAGCCAACAATGAGCTTCATCGCTGAAGAAAATTTGTCGGTAAGACATATTTTTAACAGAGCATGAACTGTGATAATAAAATTCAATAATTTGCAAGCGCTGTTCGTTTGTTAGTCTATTCATGGTGAAATGGCAAACTTTTTTGAGCATTTTTCGTGTTGACACATGTTACGAATCACGCGTGAGGTGTCAAAAAATTTACATAGAAAAAACAATTAGCAAAAAAATCACCCGTTATAAACGACATTTTGCGATAATATCGTAGCAAGAAACGATGTCGCGAATGTTATATTGTTGTACTCTTCTGTAAAAAAACCTGAAAAATAAATTTCGCTAAAGTAAAATAGTACATTAATTTCTTATTAAATTATCTTTAACTAAGTTCAGATTTTATTGTTTCTCAACGAAAATAAGTGTTGCCAAAAGGCATTTAACTTATTCGTTACCTATGCCATCTCCTAAAGAAAATATTTTATTTACTTTAAGGGTGTAACACACAAAAATCGCACTTACACAATGGATCGATTACATTTTTGTTTTCCAAGTGAGAAGTTAAAATTAGTAGTAATTCGATAGCCTTTGCAAATAAAATTAATTAAAAACTTCTTGCGGCAACTTATTTGGCTTCAAAATTACATTAAAATCATGCCCATTTTAGATTCTATCAAATACTTTATTTAATAATGAAATGTTAAACCTTTAATTTTGAAATAAAGAAGAAAGTACAAGGCTGTATTGTAAAAAAAAAATATATATATTATAATATATATCCTATTAAAAAGTGGCTATAATGGATATGACATCCAACTTAATTTCGAATGCAAAAGCCTAAAAAATGATTTCAAGAATAGCATTTCCACAGCATTCCACCTAGAACTGACAATTAAAAATATCTTATTGCTTGGCGAAAAATATCGCTACAAAAAGTACCAACATAAATTGCTTATAAAACATCGTTAATGTGACTCATAA
Organism: Tricholauxania praeusta; assembly: GCA_949775025.1. Lineage (NCBI taxonomy): Eukaryota > Metazoa > Arthropoda > Insecta > Diptera > Lauxaniidae > Tricholauxania > Tricholauxania praeusta. The sequence goes on along the minus strand of OX459031.1, from coordinate 14,870,347 downwards.
AATTTTGAGTAGATATACCTTCAATTCGGTGTCTTATTTAATTAAGTTATCAACAGCATTATTGACATTCACTTCAGAAGTGTCAAGCGCAAGTATTTCAGCGTAAACGGCTAAATGAAACCTTTGAGCTGATGAAAGTCAGCGTGTAATCTACCACCCACTGTTAAGCATTCACAAAAAAATTAATGATGAAATGCTCATAGTCTAACTAAAATAAATGTTTATATCAGCACAATACTTGCGAAGGACACTTCATGAGGATAACAATATACATAAATACGATAGTTGACAATATCAACAAGTTGCTGCGCGCAAGTAAAGGATGAGCAACAGCCCAGCAGTTTTTAGGACCATGCATTACCATTTTTACGATTTGTAATCATTGATTTCATATATTATAAGTAGATGGAGAAAACATGCATGATGAGGTAAGCGAAGACGTAATGCATAAACAAATTTTCAAAATCACAATAATGAATAACATAGTGTGAAATAGATACCTGTAAAACAACTGACAGCGTGGGCAAATGGTTTAGGTTGTGAGCTCTTAACTCTAAGTGCGTGAGTTCGATACTCGGTCAGACAATTTTTTTAAATTTTTTTTTATATCGATGAAAAGTTTACACACTCGGTAATGCAAAGAATCATACACTACTTTTGCTATGACATCGCCGTGTTAAAAATCATATATTCTGGAGGCGATAGAAAGTCTATGAGATCGATGAAAGTTTAGATTACTATCGATGAACAAAATCTGCTGGGAGCTTCTGATGATGATAATATATTGTATGTATGTTTTGTATGTATGTGTGTATTGTATATATGTAAGAGCATATGAAAGAATATTGATAATGGATTTTCTTGCAAAATGATGAAAGAGCGCGGAAAATTGCCGGGGCGTATACGTAACTTTAATTCATTTGATGCTATAGAGCGAGATATGAATTGTATTATAACGCTGGGCACGAAGGGTAATAAAACTACACGAATTATTTTGCTCGAAAGAATTTTATGCGCTTTTTAGTTTGTATCGAAAAAATGTATCTTTATTGATATGCGTGTAGAAGAAAATATCGCTTTTCGATATGCTGATTATTTGATACTTTTTTTTTCGATGCTTTTCAGTCGTTTGCTTGAGTCTAATGAAAATGCAGTTCTTACAGACCTTTTCAAAAATATTAACAGTTATTGATTGGGACAGTTTTAAAAAAAAAATAAGTTTTTTCTCAATCTTTGAAGATTTCCTAAGCTTTTAAAGCTAATAAGCCGATGAAATGTTATCTTCACAAGAAATATGATTTCAAACTATTTTAATGAAAATTTTAGACTCCTTCCAATGGAATTGATGACGAGAACACAGAAACATAAGCAAAAATATCTAATAAAACATTTTTTCTCTTGTTATCTCTTTGGAAAATTAAAAAGTTCAATGAGCCACTAGGAAATATTGATATCAAGAGCTCTTCTTGCACCAGAATTTTTCTTTCATGTGCATACCTGCAACTATTAAGCCTGTTTGAAAAAAAAAATAGAAAATTTAAATCACTTTAATATACATATAAAGGGTGTTCAAATTTGAGATATCTTTTTAAATTTGACTCCATTTTTTTATACAGCTACTAGATAACACCGCTGTTTCTTCAGGTATGAAGTAAAAACATTCCGTTTAGTTAAAATGGATCGCTACATGAATGCACAACTTGTTTTCATAAAACTTTTTTTAAATATGGTGAAAATTATTCATAAGTTGGAAGAAACTCCAAGAAACACCAGTGATATTTAATGCTGATGATCACCATCACTGGTGCCATGTACGATATTTCAGCTAAACTTCTTTTTATCATTTGATAACATATATCGAAAAATTCTCGATACATTACGATTGATATCATATCGCTACTTTTGACTATAACTCGTGCATACAAAGTAATTGACTAACAAGAGATAACAATTGTATTGCGCTGTACCACAAAATGATTGTGGCCAATACAAATAATAATAATTGTTACCAATGTTCATTTCAGATGGAGCATACAATTTTTATTTTGTTACTTTCTACCACAGTGTAATGATGAACACACTGCAATCAGTCGTCGTTGTCAGCGTCATCAAAGTTATCATTTTCATTGTTGGCATTCAAAGGAACTGCAAATTATACAAACCATTCCCACACAACAGATTAGACCCTGTGGCCGCCCTAAGGATGGCAGCGAGTGTAATCTTTAGAATCGTGTCGGTATAAAAGCATTTGACTGAATTAGAGTTAATAACATTTGGTTGAAATTTGTTGCAGCGTTTGGTAAGCATTCTAATTGAAGAATTTTGTGTCAATTGTGTAACACGTTAACAACACGGACCCATAGTGATATCGATCGCTGAGGTCGCAGACGTAGCTGATATTTAACGTAGTTGGAACATATTTACTTTGTGGATTATAAAAACAAAAAGTACATTTTCAAAATGGTGAGTTTTTAATTAAAAATATATGTATTTATGGAGGAAACAAATTAATTAAATCTATCAATAAATTGTTAACATAAAGAAGTACATTTGTTATAGGCGAAATAAATCATTGATATAAGTTAGCATACCGCATATATGAAGAATGTTCTTCGCTCATACATACATACATTGGTTAATAATAACCCAATCATAGTTTGGTTGAAATAAATATTTCAAACATATATTCTGCGTAAAAATTATCTGCAGTTGCTAAATAACGCAACTAAACTAAATTATTTATTCAACAAAATTTATCTTGTCGTCTACCGCATGATATACAACTACGTCAGTGCTTGATTCAGTCCTCTATACATTTTTCATAGGCTGATTGATATTAAGCCTTCAGCTCCTTAAGCGAATACATCTCTTCACAACAGAATCTGCAGTTATGATTATAAAGGGTATTCAAATTTGAGGTATATTTTTAAATTTCAAAAAGAAAGACATAAATTGTGTGAAATCTTTATTTGTTTTTATTGGAAATTAAAGTAATTGGTTCCGGTGAATAACGAAATAGTATGTCGTTCAAGTGACCTCCTCTGCTAGCTCGGCAGGCTATTAATCTATTGCCAAAATTTTGAATAACTTTGATGATTCAATTAGTGATATTTGCTCGATGATTTTGCCTTTGAGTTGTTGAACAGTTTGAGTACTATCCGCATATGCTATACGCTTCAAGAAACCCCATAAGAAAAAGTCCAATGGTGTTAAGTCGTATGATCTTGATTACGACTGTTCTTCGAGAAATTATTCGATTACTAAACTTTTTTTTTTCAAAAGATCGATTGATTCCCTTGCTCTTTGGCATGTTCCACTGTTCTGCTGAAACCACATATTCTGCACATCAATTATCTTCCAATTGACTCCACAAAAAGTTTCTAACCATCTCTCGTTATCGATGAATTGATGTCACTGATGCAACACTTGTGGAAACAGCTGCAACATGTTCACTTAAACGACCACTACGATGATAAATTCTGCTTCTCTGATCTTGAACTGAATCAGTTCCTTCAAATTTATCAATGATAATTTTGATAGCGCGGTTTATCTACCGAATTTTGAATGAACATTTTTATAATAAATACATACATATTTAAAATATGTTTTAATAATAAAAAACACATTATTTATTCATATAGCGATCCATTTTAAATAAACGGAATTTATTTTTTTCATGCCTGAAAAAATATCACTGTAATTTAGTACCTGTAAAAAAAAATGGCGCAAAATTTAAAAAGATACCACAAATTTGAACACCCTTTACAATCTCCCTCAGTGACTCTCTTATATATGTCCTATAATATATCCAGTATAGTCCTTCAAATCAATAAATGTTGAAAGTGTTAGTTATAGGAAAAAATTTTCAAAAAACTTGAATGTTGATTTTGTATCGTGATTTAAAAAATTGCTTTCACACTGGCTTCATCGTTTTGAGATATCATTTGATATTTGCTTAATTGTCTGACTGTTAATCTTTTTTCTTTGATTTAACAGCTATTTGATGATGAATTTTTGGCATAAGTGGGAAAATTGAACCTTACGCGTAGATTCAAATGAAATTGAGATGAGAGCGACATTAATATTAACGTTGAATTTGTATGGGAAAATTAGCCGATTTCGTTGTGATTTCGGTTCTACTTAAATCGAAAACTCTGCCGATTTCGATGCCAGTGTGAATCGCCTATAAAGTTCAAAAATTTATAAATAGTTTCGCCAATCATTACAAAATATGAAGTCTACATAGAAACTATATACAGTGTTTATAAAGCTGTGCAATGAGCCAAATTCGTTCGAACAAACTTGAAACTCACGAGATTTTCACAAAAATTTCATCACCGAACCAAGTTCGTTTAACTCGACTCAACTCAGTTCGATGTGTTCGCTCACATCTCGTTATTTCGCCTGCGTACAAGTCATGTGAAGAAAAGATTTTAAAATTGTGATCCACCGTATAGTGGGGAAGAAAAAGTTGATGCCCTAACAAACAATGCAAAGCTCGAAATTCATGAGTTGCAATCGTATGATACGGACAACGAACGAACTGAACATGAGTTGATTCGAACGAATCGAGTTGTTCGAGTTTGACTCGTTGCACATGTTCGATCAGCTCGTTGTACAGCCTTAATTGTTTGATGCTCTTGAATGAATGAAAATGTCGTGCTTCTTGAATGAAACTGCCAGTAATACAACGCAAATTAAGTGTTTAGTGATAACTAAATAATATTTTTAAAATTTAAAATAAGTTAGCCCAAAAATCAAATGAAAAATCGCCCAAAAAAATATTCAGGCATACATATTTCACCTGCTACCTTAAACAACAGGCAAACTTCCCCAAAGCTTCTAAACTTTAAGTTTTTACTTTGGGTACAGAGCAATTTATCAGTGCAGATATCAAAGCCAATTGTTACTGTTTAAAGTTTTCTTTCAAAGCTGCTAAAACTAATTAATTAGACACCCAAGCAAATATATCATGCAATACTATCCTCATAACAGACAACAACTAAAAAGTATAAATGTGTAATAAGTAACTACATACAGGCGCGCAATTGCAAACTTAGGGGCTTTAACCCCCCAAAATTAATATTTTTTATATAAAAATAATTATTTCTTATGTCAATTAAACTCTGATAAGCAAATTTGTTTTAAATAAAAAACTATGCGACATATGTATATATTTTTTTAAAAGTACAGCTTCCCCAAAAAAAATCTCATCTTACTGCGCCACTGCTCACATACGTGTATCAATAAAAACCGCATTTTTTTCTAATATGAATTGCAAACACTTTGCGGTTTTAATTTTTACTCACTTATTTCCATATATTAAATGTTTCTTTTAAGTTTTTTCCATAGTTCTATTTATAGATGACTTTCATCTGTTGGCTTGGTTGGTTGTTTCGTTTCGTTGTTGTTACTGTGATTTATATCGCAATTAGTTGCAAGCAAGCGTTACTATTGTAAGTTGACAACCAGATTAATTACCAAGCCAACATTCAGTGACCGCGATCAGTGTGTGAAATTTGAAATTTTAGACGACATACCCACCCGTACGACTTTCAGATGAACGTTTTACTTTATGAACGAACGTTCATAGCTACCATAAATCCAGTACAATTTATAATGGTTTTTGCATACATACCATACAAATGTATGTAAGTAAAATTTGTTTTTTTAAGAAAAAGTAACTCACGATTTATTCAACAGATGTTTGCTTTGCTTTATAATTATCATCAATTAGAATCATATGATAAATTTGGAACTCAAAATTTCATTTTTCCAATGGAATTTGAAGAATATGCGAAATGTTTGTATATCATACATGCATGTGATATATGTACATATTTACCAACATTCATATTATTAAAAATATTTTTTGTTAAAGAGATCAACGTTTGGGTTCAATTTTTTATATAATGATGAAGATCAGCAACCGCCAGTTTGATATTTAGGTTAAGATATAAATTGAATAACAAAGCGCTACAAAAACAAAAAATGTTAAGCCGAGTTCCAAGTTAATTTTCTGAAAAGAAGAATTTTCTTTCAACAAATCTGGATGCTGATATAACAAAACATCGGCTATCAAAAAATGACTCAGAAAACGGATTTTTTTTTCGTAATAAAAATTTCTTGGAAATTATTGAAATAGAAACAAAACATACCCAAAAAATTAGGAGAACAACAAAAAACTGACTTAGCGCCTCTTTATGTATGACGATTCGTTTCGTCTTTAATTTTCTAGCCAGAAAGTATGCTATTATATTTTAAATAAAAACAAGGATATTTAACATGTATTTAATGAATAATTTATTACGAATATTAGAATTTTAGTAGCATATTTTTAGGCTACCAAATTAGAGACGAATCGAAATACATAAAGAGACTCTTAATTTGTTTACGAAAATATCAAATTTTCCAACGTTCGGAGCTTAGCAACACAAAAAATTTTCATGAATCTCATTTTTAGCCATAGCTTTTTACGTAAAAATAATCGAAATTTTAAAAGAATTGAATAAAAATTGTCGAAGTTAGGCATACTGCCCAAAAACGATATTGCGCATTGTTGCCTTTCGGTCATATATGTATACATTGTATATAAAGTTTTTTACTTGAAATAATTAAATACTCATATTTTTTCATTCGAAAAGGTGTTCACTTTCACTGTGCACACAATTGATAGATGTAAAACAATAGCTGTACATACGAGTAAATTATTAATTTTTTCTGAAAAATTTCCACTGATAATTTGCGCCTTAAATGTTCAATATATCCGCGCAGCAGCTATAGCAAGATGACAACCAATGTGCTAATGAATTACTACAACAGATACGCGTTTTGTATATCAAATTTACGGAAGTCCAGTCGATTTTTCCCTCTAGACACTTGGACGCGGTACTCAATTTGCATAAATGCATGGAATGCTGCTATATTGAAGATAAATGTGTTAAGCGCTAATTGAAATGTGAGAAGTATTTTCATTATTTATTAAATGAAATTACCTAATCACAATAGACACAAGGATAGAATAAAATAATTGTAAACAAGAATTTGTAATAATAGAACGTACATGTGGCGAAATTTTCATATTAAAACCCTGGGATCTTCCGATTATTTAAAATGTTCGATATGTTGTTTTGTACGATAAAAAGTGTAATGAGAAAGCGGAAAAAGTGATACAACAGTGCATGATTTGAATATAGTACACAAATGAAGGCTCATTGTTCCTGAGTTACAGAACCGATTTTGACAAATGAAAAGTGATTCACTTTCTCTTACAAGGAAGCTTAAAAATAGCATATTAAAACTTTGATCAAAGGTGACGCTTAAGGCAACAAAAAAAAATATTTTTTTGCCAATTTGGAATTAACTATTGGATTTTAATGAGATTTTGTGCGAGGGTTGCACTATCGATTTTTTTCCGAATTTTCCGATGAATGTGGTGGTGCGTTATTGTGATTCTTTTAAGCCAAATGAGGCCGTGTCTCTTTTAATTTTTTATCGAATATGTCCAATAACTTGCGATTGTTTGTCATTTTTGCAGAAACTCCATATGGATTATTCTTCTGGAAGCCCAAAATATCGTGGCCATTACCTTTCCGGTTGATGGAAACGTTTTTGCCTTCTTCGGAGCAGATTCATTCGGAAAAATCCGTTGTTTTGAATGTATCTTGATCTCTGGTGGTTAATAATGCATCCAGGTTTCATCAACGGTGACGACTCCACGTAAAAAGTCCTGCGAACTTCGCTTAAAGCGGTTCAAACAATGCTTTGACATTGTTACTTGTACCCGCTTATTGTCCAACGTGAGTAACCGCGGCACCCATCGGGCCGACACTTTTCTCACACCTATCTTATTTAAAATCTTGATTGCTATTCCGTACGAAACACCTGGGGCCTCAGCTACTTCACGCACTTTCGTTCGGCGATCAGCGAAAATCATGTCATGGACCTTGTTTCCGATAATTAACCACTTTTTCGATGTTTTTCTATGCTTATCGACTTTTCGATATTTTTCGAAAACATTCAACTTTTATCGATATTTTTATGTTTATTGATACTTTTTGAAGATTGTTACATTTTTCAACTTGTTCTATGTCTTTTGAAGCTCATTGACTTTTTTACGTCCCTTGATATTTTCAGACTTTTATGATATTCTTCAATGCTCTCCCACTTTATTCGATTTTTTGCGATTACTTTTCGATTTTTATCGTTTATTTTTTTCAATGTTTTTTAAACTTTATTTGGAATTTTTTATACTCAAATTTACTATAAGGAAATATAATTGACACTTTCTCTCCACTCCTTGAAATTAAACCACTGAGTCCCAAAAGTGGTTTTATACTTTGTAAAATCAATTTTGATAAGAAGTGGTACCATTTCCAAAAGTATTTTTTTAAACCTGCAAAGGCATTTTGTAACGATTTGGTAAGAGTTTCCTTTGAATTACAGCAGTTGGAGCTGTTCGGAGACATTTTTAGCATGAATGGTTTTACCTGTCTTTAGCCTAAGATTTCTCTGCAGAATTTTGACAAGTTTAAGAGTTATTTTTTAGGCTGTTACTAGGTTAGGTAGGAGTGGCAGTCAATTGCGAACCGACTCACTTAGACGAAATGCTGATCTATTGTAATACCACGGGGTACTTGACTATACCCTCTCATTGAACCAATCAGATTTCGTAATACAACTAAATAGCTGACCTATGCTAACATTAGTTAGGTCATCCAGGTTATCAAATATAAACGAACCAAGTGTTTTGTGGCGTTTTCAAGCAAGTTCAGGGCAGGAGCAAAGAAAATTTTTAATGTCAATAGGCTGTTACTAAGAGAAATCTAACAAAAGAGCTGTTCTTTAGCTTTGACTGCCTAAGTCCTGTAAGTCTGACTAGCTAAAGAACAGACCTAATATATCTGTGGTCTAGCTAGATTATTGATGATTTTCTTACCATAGTCATGTCTATTACCGTGTTATATGACCTTTGTTTCCAGTGGAGCCAGAGATTAATTTTGCTTTAAGCCATATAAGCTGAATGTTCATTGCTGATCTGTTGTCCGAGAGAATGTAGACATAACTCATATTGCAGCTAGTGCTCATACACTGAGAAAACAATTCGCTTAAATCTAAGCAATTAAATATTTATTTGAGTCAAACACCTAATGCTTCAGCCAAGATTTGTCACAATTTGCTCCAGATAAAATAGGTTTGGCTCAAATAAATCTTTGATTTTATTATATCAAATATACATTTGTTATATACAATCAACTCAGCTTCTCAGTGTACAATACTTGATGCAAAGTTCAATCACTTTCACTTCGGCGTAGAAGGCAGAGTGTCTCGCAACCGTCCGTATACCGCTCTACTCTTGACGTCAATATGCTCTTGTAGCTTATTCTAAGAAAAATACATATATGTATTTGAAAAATATTTTTCTCTGTGTACACTTGACGAAATTCAAGTGAAAGTTATTTTATGCTATTTGAATTCTTTACACTTAATGCTTATCACTGAAATGCAAGTGATGCCCTCGCATGTTGAGCTCAAGTTACGCACAATTGAAAACACTCAACTAACTTTTCATTGTAGTAACGACCGACGGACGGACGGGAATTCGTCGGACGGTAGGTCGCAAGTTCTTTTTTGAATTTTTTCGTTATTTTTACAGTATACCATACATACGTACTATGTTTACTTACTGTTGCGCTTTCATAGAATCAAACGTATGAACATTTGGTTGGTGGATGGCATGTGGGTTACTTAAGGGAGACTACATTACAATTTATGAATCACAGCAGACTAAAGTAGAGAGAGCGAAAGCCTACGCGAGTACATACTTGAATACTATACGCGGGTACGATTTTTTTTTATAAAAATACTACTCATTTTACAGACTTGATATATTCTATGTTGCGTCTGTCTGTGGTTTCTTTCATTGTGCATTTGTGCGACTTTCAGACTGTCTGCCTGACGGACTATTTCTGCATGTCTGTAAACGTACATCGATCATTACAAACATTATGTAGGTATATAGTCACATATATATCATATAAAGTAAAAAAAAAATGTACGTGTACTTCAGATGTTTGTTCAGAATTTCATTTTTGTTTTTTTTTGTTTTCAGCACACATAATAAGTATAATGTTTTTTTGTAAAGTAAAACGTACAAAAGAACAAAAAATTTTATTTTTTTTTTATTTTTTTTTTTAAATATGTATATGATTATGAATGTGTCATGTGTCCGCTACCTTCAATTGCGCCCCCCCGCCATAGGCATCGGCGTTGTATGCGACACATCAGTCCAGAAAATATTTCCATTCATTTTGCATTTAGTCTGTTTCGGTTGTTCCGCTGGTCGTTAGCATTTTTTGTATATTTTCGTGTCTCGAGCTTTAATTAAAGAGAGTATTTTTTCTGTTTTTCAATAATAAGCTATATGTTCCGAAAATAAACAAATTTTTAAACAAAAGCTGAGATACTCGCATCGTATTATACGCACGCTTTGTTAATTAACTAATTAATAAAAAAGTTTAAGTTTATGCCTTTTCACGTGTTATTTGTGAGAACGTATGCCCTTGCAAAAAGTGTAGTTTATGCTTTTAAATAAGATACACAAAAGTGTTAGAAAAATATATACAAAGTGAAGCTCATCAAATTAAAAAAGCATCATAAATATCAAAAATTACACGCTAAACGTTAAACCAAATTCGTACCATTACATGGAGTGCTCTTTTATAACTAAACTTAGCATATTTTTTTAGCTCTTCATAAGTAAGTTTCGAAATAAAAATTTGAAATTTAACGGTTCAGGAAAATGCTACAGTAATATATGGTATGTCTATAAAGTAAATTCCAACGACATAATTTTAAAAGACAAAATTTCAAAATAATACAATACATTCCGAAAACAAAAATTTGTTAATGTTAAAATCCCATAAACTAAATTTTATCCCAACAAGAACCCACAACAATATGATGGCCACATAATGTTTTGTACAAGGGATATAAAGGGTTTTTAAATAGCACCAAATAGGCGTGGAATCTACATATAAATAAGCAGTTGCAAAACGGTGCCATCCCTTTTTAACTGCTATAGCCCAACATAATCGTTTCATAGTTTTTTTTTTTTTGAAAGGTTATAAACAAGAGCACTGCAGAATGCTATTTTTCGCTAATAGTAGGCGGTGCCACGCCTTTAACGCTCTAACGAGGAAATAACCGAATAGACTGATTTTGCTGAAATTTGTTTCAGAGATAGATTGATTCCTGAATAAAGATATTTGTTTTGAGTGAGCGGTATCACGCCCCTAACAGAAAAAAAAAACCTTTTCACTGCAAAGCTAATGGACCGATATTAATGAAATTTGGTACAGAAATAGATTAGGGGCTGTTTGATTAATTCAAGTAAGGTAGTTTTTTTAAATTTCCGCCCCTTCCCTTGGTGAGATTTGGTGAGTTTCAACGAGACTCCCCCTCCCTTCCGTGAGACTTGCCTTAAAATTTTTAAATGAAGCTAAAAAGTTGACGTGAGATTTTTATTGGCCCCCAATTTTGTAGGACCCCCTCCACCCTATTTTGATTCACGTAATTAATATTTACACCTTGCGACAAGGTATTTGTTTTACAGTGGACGGTGCCACGCCTTCAATAGGAAAATATTTTTTCACAGCTAAATTAATGGACTGAATTTGATGAAATTTGGTATGAACCTTGAAAAAAGGTATTTGTTTCTAAGTGCGTGGCGCCACGCCCCCAACAGAAAAATATGTTTTCTTAGTTAAGCTAATAAACTGATTTTGAAGAAATTTGTATAGAGATATATACATATATTGAACTCTAAGCAAGGAACAGAGATACGGAGGTAGGGTGACATGATACAATGACTTTTATTTTTAAAAGCGATGACAAAAAATAACTCTTATTTATATCAGTTTTTTAGTACCAAAACGCATTTTTTGCTTTCGTTTTAACACTACTTCAAGCGAACTCTAGTAATATTGAACACAAGTCAACAAAATTGTTGTTGCCTTAACTCTAATATATGTACTTTTCCGAATGTTTTTGACGCGCTTAATTCGAATCTAAGCTCAGAATTTCTCAAATGGCTCCGGTTTTCGAGATATTTTTACCTAAAAGTGAGAAAATCACGGATTACAGAGATGCTTAAGGCAAATCTACATTGAACTATGATTTTTTTTATGCATCCATAAATGAGGTTCGAGAGAGCTACTCTTCCTCTTCAAAACACATTTGGAATCATATCGATATCTTCTTTTGAAATTTTTCAATATATTTCGTAATTTTCAATTTACGATACTTTGAAAAGCAAAAAAGGTATCAATATAATTCCAAGTTAGTTTTGAAGAAGAAGAGTAGTTCTTTCGAACCTCAATTTAATTTGTCTTAAATATCTCGAAAAATCGTGATCCGTGATCGAAAACTGGAGCCAATTGAAAAATTCTAAGCTTGGATTCGAATTTAGCGTGTCAAAACCCTTCGAAAAAGTATATTAGAGTTAAGGCAACAAAATTATTACTTCTCTGTAGGGAAATACCTTGCCGCTGTAGTATTGTTAATAACTAATAACTACGAAAATATTTTTAAATGTTTCTTTCTTTAAATCTTTCATATATAAAAACGTTTAGTCCTAAAACAATTCAGTAGTTCATGGAAGGTGGTTGCAAAATTTACTATAACAACATGATTAGATATCTTGCTTACTATGTATATGCATAATACTTCATATATATAAAATATTCTAAGGAAAAACTAACCGCATACTTGCAATAAAGAAAAAGTTCCATATAAATGACAGACTGTCCAAGCGAATAAGTAACATAAAACGCGCAAAAGACTGAAGACAAAAATGTAAAAATAAATAAAAATTTAAAAATATTTTCGCAAACATTGAGCGAGTTTATCAAGATAACAAACAAATAAATTGAAATAAATTTGTATCGTTTTGCATTCGTCTTTTATTTACGAATACACACACACACATACGCATGCAGAAGATATACTAAAATAATGAAACACATACGTATAACCCTATCTATATAAACGTAAGAAAATGCGAATAATTTAAGTAGCAATCAAGAAAAAATGATAATAAGCAAAAAAAAAAGTGAAATGAATGAATAAATAAAAAATGCGAGAAATTCATTGTTAAAAGTTAAAAAACGAAATTACGATAAGTTTTGAAAAATTTACTACGAGTATTTTAAGGATATGATGTCAATGTAGCGTATTAAGGGCTGGATAGTTGAACAATGTTACGGTTAGGAGTTTTTAAATTCATGTAAAGTTGCAATTCTTACTGTTACCTTTTAGCGTTTATATAAAAATTAGATGAGATTTATACGCCTCTTATGCTTTTTACTATGGATAAAATTGCCAACAAAAATAATATTAAAAAGTGTTTTGAAAATTTTTGATAGAAAAGAAGCTTGACAACACAAAAGTTGGACGACAAAAAAGTTGGACGACAAAAAGGTTGGACGACAAAAAAGTTGGAGGACAAAAAGTTGGACAGCAAAAAAGTTAGGTGACAAAAAAATTAAAGGACAAGCAATTAAAACGCGACAAAAACACCTGAATCACAAAAAATTTGGACGACAAAAAAGTTCGATGACAAAAAAGTTGGACAACAAAAAAGTTGGGTGACAAAAAAATTAAACGACAAGCAATTAAAACGCGACAAAAACACCTGAATCACAAAAGAGTTGGACGACAAAAAAGTTGGATGACAAAAAAGTTGGACAACAAAAAAGTTGGGTGACAAAAAAATTAAACGAATCACAAAAAAATTGGACGACAAAAAAGTTGTACGACAAATATGTAGTTGAATGACAAAAAAGTTAAACGACAAACAGTTAAAAACAAGAAATTTTGGCGACGAAAAACTTGAAATCCACAAAAAAAGTATGACGAAAAACAATTGAGAGACAAAAAGTTAGACGATGGACTTTCCAACTTGAGCTTTTTTTTTCATTCAAATTTATTATCGTTCAACCATTGGTCGTTTAACTTTTACTCGTTCAACTTTTTTGTCGCATACTTTTTTGCTAGCTTTTTTTTATCACATACTATTTTTTCGATTTTTCTGCAATAATTTTTTTTATAGAAATAGGTCGCGCGTTTTCACAAAGTGACGAGCTTTAGAAAGCGTGTCGAGTGCTAATGCATACATAAATTAGATGCCGCCGTCTATATTTGCTTGTCATTTACGCATTTCTCGCTGTCTGACTCTAAAAAAATAGTGAGGTGTTGCTGAAGAACTGCTCTTTCGATTCGTGTAAATTTTGCTTTAAAAAAACGGAGCTCTACCGCAGTTGCCCGCGGGGGCAGAATGCCTTACACGCACAATTGTTAAAATTTACCCAATTTTTTTAGTCTAGAGCTTGTCCAAATTACATATTTCTAGTATTTTTGCGAAACTTGGTTGCATTACCCCAATCTGCCGCGCTACCTTTTCCTTGCGTTACAAGCAGTATGACAAAATGAATGTACCCTGTGTGTAGGGTATAGAAACGCCACTACATATAGTATATATAGTACGAGTATAGTTACACATCATTTGCAAATTTGCGTGATACCCGCTTACTGAATGAAGTTCTCTTCCCTTTCAATGAAGCAATCCAACATAATCATAAACACTTCGAGAGCTAAGAAGTGTAGAGAAGTGATAAAAAAAAAAAAAAAGTCAACAACATAACGACTGGTACGGAATGTCACTGTGAATGAATGAATTATCTGTGAGATATGCGCCGGATTTTCACATAAATATGCATGAGCAACAATAGTGTTTTTGTTGTTGCTTTTAATATGAAATGATAACGTTGACTATCATTTCCCATGATCATCATGATAATAATGGTGATAATAATTGTCACAGCAACAATCACAAGTAAATTGAGTTGAAATAAAACAGAGATATGAATACCATCATCTATCAAAGCAAAGCGAAAATATCATAGCAATAAAATTTGTGCATTAAAAAACTACGACTGAAATTGTGTATCGTCTACTACTATTTTTTCTACTCCCTTTTAACATACATACATATGTATAACATACAAAGTAATAAAATAACAAATTGAAAATTTAAAAAAAAAATAAAAAATAATGTCACTGACTGTGTAACTCACCGGAAGCGCTTGAAGAAATCTCAATTAGCACAAGTTTAATTGTGTACCTTTGACAACTTGACGTCTTAAGTCATCACAAAAGCGTATGCAGCATATTGTTCGTGCTGCTTGTAAATCGTGTCTACAGCTGTATGTACTCGAAAAGTGTGCGCAAATTGTCATTGTGCTAATAGTGAAAATATATAAAATTTATACTTGATGTATTTCTATCGCGTACATAAAGATTTAACAAAAATACATACAAAATGGCGATTGACAATGTATCCGAGATAAATGTTCGCAATTTTCGCATTTAAGACATCACCATGATTCAACTGTCTGGTTATATTTCTAAAATATAAAAATAAGAAAAATTACTTTTATATATCACAAGTTGTTGGATACGTCATAACAAACTCATCTCCATAACATACGCAAAATGGATTACCAAAGTAAAATTAGAGGTCTACGTAAAAAATCACATCATCATAAAAGTGATAAGAATACTTGGCAAGTGGCCAAATCAAAAATGATCAAGGTAAGTTCAATTCGATTTATTATTTTCTTGCCAAAAGTTCTAATGTTTAAAGCTTTACTTTCTAAGGCTTACCAAGTTGGACTACACAACTATTGGTTTCATTATTGTTTCTGTGACTTACAAACTTATATATCTCTAGTATCCTAGTTTGATATTCTAACGCAGATACTAATAATATGACAATAGGGTGATATGATAAAAATTCATTGAAATTCACAAAATGGAAATCTCATATACCATATTATAGGTTTTCTTAATTTTACGATATGTAAACTCGTTTCAAATATTTTCACTGACAAAAAGCGTGCAGCACAGTACAGTAAAGTACAGTACAGTAAAGTTAAGTACCTTACAGTGCAGTACAGTACAATACATAACAGTACAGTACATTACAGTACAGTATGAAAAAAATTTCAAAAACAACAAAAAACGACTAAAGCTAGTCATACTAGTTATATTCATTGCTAAGTGGAATCATCAGTGACTTTTAAGCTGACGAGTTAGAATTTATAAGCATGTTACGTTTTCCCTTTTGCATAGATTTGTTGAGAACCGAAGTAAAAAGTGAAACAAAGCAAAATGTTGTAAAAAAAAAGACACACAACAGAAAAAAGAATTTTGGCTTTGCTTCGTTAAATTTTTTGCTTCGGTTCTTAACAAATCTATGAAAAGGGGAAAACATATCATGTTTAGAAATTCTTATTCATCGGCTTTAAGTTCACTGATGATTCCACTTCGCAAATGGATGAAACTAGTATGACTATCTTTGGCTGTTTTTTGTTGTTGTTTTGTTTTTTTTTTTTCTTGAAATTTTTTATTGTTATCACACATTGTACTGAACAGTAAGCTCAGTAAATTAAGATATGATGTGCAAATGTAAAATCAACCATTTTATTTACTTTGAAATAAAACAGAAATTGCAAAAATTCATTTCAGTGACTAAGGTATTTGAATAAAAATAAAAATCACAAGCACTGAATTTCAACTTTGGCAGCATACTCCTCAAGAGCCATTCGACCATTCCTTGAAATTGTTTAATGTTTTTTGCTCATTTTATGTTAGGGTTATATACATCGCCCACAGACGCATAGCAAATAAGTGGCATAACGTCAGCAGGAATACCAAATTTTAATGTTTTATTGAAAATTGTATGTTAAAAAAAACTGCTTAGAAAATCTCATCAAATATACTAATTAGTAACCTAAACTGATACCAAAAAGCCAACACACAAATATTTTTTATTGTGCAATCGCATCATCCTTTACGATTACGTCATTGCAAGTTAATCGAAAACTGATGAACAGCTAAACTTACGATGTCATCACAATCATGATCGAATTTCAAATCAAAAACACCAACATTGATTTTTCCCATGATACTGGTATATTAACCCACATTTGGTTATAAAATAATAAGGTCATTTCTATACGCAAGCAAACGCGTATAATACTTTCAAATACTAAAGAAATTGGAAAATTGTTATGCGTAAGATATTATGGATTAAATAGTTGGCAGTTTCTCTTGCAAACAAAATCTTTTTTTTAGTATAGTCAAAAAAAAAATTATATTGCAAAGTCGCAGTCTACAAAAAAAGGAGTTCTAGCAAGTAGTTTTCGCTGTCAGAAAATTTGCGTCGAATGAAAGAGTAAGATTAAAGAACAAAACAAAAATTTCATTGCATACTTTGGGTTGTTAAAGAAAATTAAAATTTCATTGCATACTTTTAGTTCTATAAAGAAAGGTAAAATTCCATTGCATACTTTCAGTTGTTAGGTAGGAGTGGCAGTCAGTTACCAACCGACTCACTTAGACCAAATATTGTTAAAGAAATGTAAAATTTTGTTGCAAACTTTTTGTTGTTGAAAAAAGCGTGGTTAAGGTGTAAAAAAGCTTGCATCGAAACGCCTGCAAGGAAAGTGTAATATCAAATTAGTTCCAAAAACAAAAACACGCAACGAACAAAAAAATAATTTTGTTTTTTGCTTTGTTTCTTAAGCTTTGGTTCTAACGAAATCTTTGCATATGAGGAAATATCAGATTCTGCATGACATTGACTCAAAGGTCACTGATGATTCCATCTAGCAATCGACGAAACTAGTATGACTAGACTTAGTCGTTTTTTTTTTGTTGGTTTAATCTTTGTCTGAACAGCAAACTTCGTAAAATAATTACAAAAATATTAAATTTTAGCTACTACAGCTATTAGCCTTCTTAGCTACTTTTTTTACTTTTTTACATTTTCACAATATACACACTCAGACTAGGTGCCTACATACATAAATATAAAAATACATATTAGCATTATCTATATATTCACACAGTCAAAGGATCAAATGTCGAAAGACCCACGCTGCATGCAGTGGGGCCCGAATAGGATAAAACAAATCAAAAAACATGCAACATGCACAAGACAACAATCAAGTGGCCATTAAATTAACTACAGTTGGTTTTCAATCTTAGTTTGAGTTGATCTTTTGACGAGCTTAAGTTATAAAAATTCGCAATTATTAATTAGGATTGTCATGCGATCAAACCAACCGGTTGATAAACTCTACGATTAGAATTTAAGCGAACATAGTTAAGCAGCTTAGTTACAGCAAAAGCTCCGATTACAAGTTGTTGGCAATAAAGCATAACAGCAGTATTTTTGCGATAACTCAAGAACTACATTTGTAGCAATTTTAAACAATCTTCATAAGGACGAAGATTTAAAAAGTCCATTCAATTTTAGAATTTAAAAAAAAAACGCATGAAACTATTCGACTTTTAGTTGATCTTCATTAAATTAAACAGTTATAAAAACCAAAAATGTATTGACTTTAAAAATGTTCGAACTAACTTTCCAGCTTTAAACATAAATATCGATACATAATATGGTGCCCCACCACTACACTCATGCAAACGAAAAATTTCGGATTTTTACTTGAAATCGGAAACGGAAATTACAACAGAATAACCACACTCAATTTATAGCGTCCAAAGAGAGTGTGCGACTGAGATAGAGCAAGGGAGTACGATCACCATACCGTGTAAGAGTGTAAATTGTATTTGAACTAACTACAGCTTCAATACAAATGTAACAATGAACAATGTAATCAAATGAATTATAACATACGGGTATCGTATTTATCACTTTGTGGTAAACAGCTGAAAGTTTAGCTACCATATGCGAGTTGTAAAAAAATTTTTGGTTTCATAACCTTGTAACAATTTTTATTTTTTTCTAATTGAATATACTTTCATTTAATTCTTAGCACCATGTAATGTCAATAAACTTAGCAGCTTTGAAAAGTCATGCATGATAATTTCATATTGAAAACAATCAAAGTTTTATTAAAAAAAAATAATTTTGAACATCTAACATAATTTTGAACATTTAACTCTCAAATCTGATATCCATTTACAATTTGAATGACTGCCTTAAGGCGGGATCATGATCTAATTAAAAAAAAATTGTGATTTTTGTTATAAAATAAATGAACGAAATTTATAAAAATATCACCACTGTGCAACGTTGAAAATTTTGAATTTTCCAAGCATATATTAGGTAACTCGTCTAGGGGGGAGGGGCAAGAATTTACGACGAAGCAGGATTGCCAACTGACTGGTTTTGACCCGGCTAAGCTCGGAATTTCATGTCAAAGCCGGGAGCCCAGTAGGAATTACAAAATTTCTGAAAAAACCGGTAATTAGATGATTTTTTGAATATCAGCGACTTACAAAAAAAAAGGTTTTTTCCAGACAAAATTTTATTTTTTACGATTATGTATGTTAATTATTTTTTAATATTTTTGACTACAAAAAAAAAATACAAAAAGATCAATTTTTTTTTCATAAAAAATTTTACTTTTCCCCACAAACAAATTTTACTTTTTACCATTTAAAAAAAAAAAAGGATTTTATTTTGGGAAGGCCCGAAATTCTTTCGTTTCAACTTGGCAAACCTGGTACGTCTTATTGAAGATTTTAATTAAATGCAAGCTTTTTATAGCCATTCCAAGAGGCTAAAATTTGTAAGTTGAAAATCTATCAAAGACAAAGACAAAGAGTATCGCACCAAGTTTTGCATAAAAATTTCGAGAAATTTACATTTTTTAAAAGTAGGCGTGGCAGTCAGCTAATTTAAGAACATTTTTATTGCAAATTATGGCGGACAATAAAGCTTCCGTAGGTAAAATTTCAACATTCTAGATCAAATTAAAGGTTCAATATTTAAAACACACAATATATGTGGAATTTAGACCTTTCGATAAAAAACGATAAGGATTTCGATTCAAAAGAAATCCACGTTGACTTAAAGTGAATCATTTGTGAATCAACGTGACAAAGTTCTTAGTATAAAATAAAAAAAAAATACTCTTCAACTTCAAAATTTAACTTAAAGTTTTTTATGACTAAATTAAAATTAAAAAATTTTATTTTGAATGTTGTTCAAAATCAAACGCAATTTAAAGTTGTTTCTATTAAAAATAAAGGGGAAAAATGTTAATTTTACTATTTTCAACTTCAATTTTTTTTTAAATCAAAAATTTCAATAAAAATATGCACTTTTTCAGCAAAAACTCAAGTTCTTAATAATATCAAAACTCACTCAACTTTGACTGACTTTACAAAACAAACTATTAATGCAAATTAATTGAGCCTTTCACTAACGTTGGCTCTATACATTTTTCCATTCAATACATACGTATGTAAAGGATGATTTTTTAAGCGTTTGGTTTTTGAAAATTAAAAAAAGAACAGAAAATTTGCCACAGTGAATGAAATTTTTATTTGCAGCGATACATCAATTCCTGCCATTTACTTTTTGAAGATTATTTTATGTAAATGTTGCCCGCGACTACGCCTGAATCCATCCGTTATATTACATTTGCTTAAACGATATACCCAAGAATTGATTTTTATCACCAGGCAGGCATGTGAGCTGGTAGTAATTTTAATATTTTGAGTTTCACAAATTTTTTTTTAAGAAATATTTTGATGAAGAATCTGATTTTCAAATTTCAGGCAACCTAAAAATGTTGCAAAACATGGTGTTTTTGACAAACTCTATCATTTATCCTTAGAGTTATTTACGTACGATATATGACTTAAAAAACTTTTTGTTTATAAAATATTGCGCCTATAATGCTCTCTTCTATAGTCAGCTAAAAAAAAATAGTTTACAAAAAAAAAAAAACAAAACATATGCAGCACAGCGCAATTAAAAAACAAATGAAGTTAGAGTTACAAAAATAATAAAAACAAATCATTGACAGGTGTAACGCAACTAAAAACAGTGATAACTTTGATGTTATCACAAGTCATCGTATCATATCATATTTGCCAATTATATTGTGCTAAGCAATCAATTCCAGCGAATTTCTCACCTGGCGTGTGGGCGTAGTAGAATAAAGTCAATTTGGATTCATTTACGCATATCAGCATTATTAATCGACTTAATTAAATTGCACGTGTTTGCGATTTTAATCTACTGAAAAAACAAAAAAAACACACAGATCTCATTAGCATTTTCGTTTGTGATGTGATGTAGGCCATAATAATTAAATTTATATATTTTATAACTGCTCAATGTGTCCCCTCGCCACAATGCCGCAATATCGGCAATAAACAACCCGTTTTTGTCTATAGTCGTTAATTACGTCAATCCATCAAATGTGTAACTGGTTCGGTTCAAGTTGTGTGTTAAGTGCGCATTTATGTTCCTTTTATTGGTTATAACTTTTTTGTTTTCACAATTTATATTTATTTTCTAGATTTATTTTTTTGTTATCAATACCAGTTGTTGCAAATTAAAGCTATTTTTATAATAATTGCTTGCGAATAATAGCTGGCTAAAAATAGCACATATGTATATTATAGTTTCGCTTAGAGTGACACTAATGGCAGCGGCCAAAGGTAGCAGTTATGTAAATTAAAAAGTTCACTAACATGAAACTTTTTTTTTTAAACTTTGATTTATTACAGTAATATATATATATTTTATAAATAGCCTTAGAAAATTGTCTTTAAGTTCAAAGTGATATATCACTGCAAATTGTAGTCGCAAGGAAAATAATTTAATTTTAAAATAAAGAAGAGTATAAATTTGAAATATTTAAAAAAAAAATGTCTATTATAGCTGAGGCGTTCCTTAAGAAGAAATGGAACTAATGTTTAGTAAAAGAAGAGTAGTTTCTCCGAGTATTTTTAAGACATTTCATCGAGTATGCCAACGGACCCTCGTATCAAAATTAATTGCATTTCGTGTTGGCATCAATGCTGAATTTCGCAAGAGTTCTTTATAATGAAATCCGAAACACTTTCAGATTTTATCATTTACTTTCTGTCATCGACGACCTCCAACCCAATCTATACCTTTGCAGAAGACAGCAACATTTGTTATTCATATTGCTCTGTGGAGATTGAGAGTAAAAAGCGGCATATAAATAAGACAAATCGATCTCCGAAATTAGACATAAGAGACATGCGGTCTCCAGTCTTCTTTAGCATTTTATTATGTAAAATATAAAGACACACAAGGCATGAGATGGCATGACTATAGACATGCACAAAAGTAACTTGAAAGAAATGCCGTCTCATATTTTTATATGCATTTTATTATGTACGAGTACATACGAGACCACCTAATGTCTTTATAATCAGCCTATTATGAGCTTTAAAAATACATATTAAAGACATTTTTACGTTTATCTATATCATGATTTTATATCTTGTTCTAGCAAGATATTATAAAACCAAATTTCGCTATAAAGGCAGAGTATCTTATTAATTACGTTACAAAGCTATTTTAAAGACATCAATATTTTGTAAACTGGA
Organism: Tricholauxania praeusta; assembly: GCA_949775025.1. Classification (NCBI taxonomy): domain Eukaryota; kingdom Metazoa; phylum Arthropoda; class Insecta; order Diptera; family Lauxaniidae; genus Tricholauxania; species Tricholauxania praeusta. Next base: position 14,847,877 of record OX459031.1, on the reverse strand, counting down.
TTTTTGTCTTCATAACTTCCCTTTATAATACTAGGGAAGTGTATTTGTTTTTTTAAACCATTTAAGAAAGTTTTCATTCCAGTTGACCTTTGAACTGTCTATTTGACCCAAACTAGCGTACAATTCAGATTTACATTATTCACAAATTTGAGCTGGGTTTCCAAAAAGCACTTTGGAGCTGCTAGTTCAAGTTCAGCGACGTGACACAATTCACTTAAACTTGCACCGTCCCTTCGACTATAGTTAGCAGGATCGTGTACCATAATACAGAGTATTTCACTTTTTGCTACTAAATTGAAAACTTTCTAAGAATTTTAACCTTGGACTAATGCTCCCAATTAAAAAACTTTAATTTATTAGACTACAGTAATATCGTACGAGCTTATTTTTATTTCGTCAGATTTTTGAATTTAACGTCAGTAGTTAAAAAAAAAATCACTCAACTAGGGGACTCCTAAAAAATTTTTAGTTTTTCCACGCCATAATTAGTTTAATGGAAAAATACTTAAAAAAATATTGCTAACAAGTAATAACTTAAAAGTATTTTAAACAAGAGCGTGTACTTTCTTAAAGTAAAATGTATGACTTTCTACTTAAATACAGGATATTTTAATTGTAATTTACTACTATTATATTTTGTTTATTTATATATACACTAGGGTGATTCAAATTTTTTATTTTTTGTTTTTTTTAAGGTGCTGTTGCTTAAAAAGTAAGTTTATGATATGAAGAAAAAGTTCACGAAAATTCAGCTCTGTAACTCAATTTTATAAGGTGGCGCCGGAGCCTGTTAGTTTTACATGTAAATTGTATGGAAAAATTATTTTTTACAAAAAAGGTATCTAAATGAATAGGTGATTTGTGTTGTTGAGCTGAAAAGGACAGTTTTTTGACGTAATTTTTTACGCTGAATCCGAATCTGGCCTCAGAATTGACCCATCATGTCGGAATCTTGAAATATTTGAAGCTCAATACCTAAAACATGATGTTTTTTGTCCACTTTCGTGGCCATGTATAGAATTCAAAGAAAGTTGATCAGCTTATTTTTAACAAAAGCATCATTTAGTACCATCCTTGCCCTTTGAAATGAGCTTTCAAGTGGTGATCTGTGATGCTTCCTTGCAAAGTTGCAGCCATTTTAAGCAACAGCACCTTAAAAAAACAAAAAATAAAAAATTTGAATCACCCTAATATACACATATTATAAATGATAATGATTATGAAAAAATATTTTTATATTATATTATATTTTACTCCTTTTTTAGACCCAATATTTTTGTGCATTCAAATTGTTTACTATGAAAGATTATCATTGATATTTCAGACACGCTCTCTTATAATGCGTTGTTTTTCTTGTTCTGTAAAAATACAACATTATTTTTACAGTAGCAATAACATGTAATTTAAATTTGATATAATCAACAATTATTTGTAAATTGTTATAATTTACTGACTCATTTATTTTTAATGATTTTCATTGCAATTAAGTGCTAAAGTTCTTTATTTCTCTTAAATTTATGGTATATATGTGCATGTGTATGAAATGTGAAAGCAAATATCTTATTGGAAGAATTAAATGCTGTCATTTGGTTAGAATTTTAATTGATTTAGGAAAATTATCGAAATTCATTACCCAGCGGGAAAATATATTACGTCATGATGAATCATTCGCTTGATCGTTTTGAGTGCTTCAAACGAACGCTCCATATAAATTTTCATATTGCATGTAATCGTAGGTTTATGATTTTGTTATTATTCACATATATCATACATATATCCATTGCAAAAAATGCTCACATAAGTCAATGAAAAAGACCGTGCACTATAATGTCCGCACTTGGCATTACGCCTTACAGTTGCGCGCATCCATTAAGGACCACCGACGTTACTAATTGAGATAAGGTATACCGATATTGCGTGCTGTCTAAATTTCTAAGCCAATAAAGATTTTAAACTTCATCAACTGTCGTCTAGATGTTTTGTAGTTACTTTTTCTATAAAAATCAATTTCTATATTCAATCTACCATTTTTGATTGCTGCAGCATTTTCTCGTTGGGTAGTGACAACCAGTCACAGCTTCGGAAAATTATAGCAAATTATCCCACATATTAAATGGAATTGTTTGTTATATTCCATCATAAATAATAATGTAAATGACGTATTGGTCATATATTTCTTTTGAATAACACACATACATAGATGCATATAGTCTAAGAGATAGCAACGTTAAAAACTGCATAGTTTTTTTGAGGGAATAACTCAAAACAGTTCTTTTCCACGAAATGTTTTATTTCTTCTTAAACGTGATAGGTTCGAAGAAAGTAACAAAAAATTAAATTTCTTTAGCAACTTCTATTAATTTTTCAGAAAAATTTTCATAAAAGTAGCAATTTCATAAAACTCTACATATTTCATAAAACTCTACATATTTTTGTAGAAGGTACAAAAACCACCTGTTTTATCGTAAAAAGAATGGTTAAGGTATCATTTACATTTTACTAAATCGTTTAGATTTTTTTACAGCACATTTTTAAACAATTTCATAAAACGTCAATAATAGAAATAAACGCATGAAGATCACTCATACGACCTGTTGTACATAATTATTGCATTGAGACAACTCTAAAAGCATAATATAAGGGGAAGTTATAAATACAAAAATTTAGCTTACAAAATAGTGATGTCTTTCAAATACTTTATATCGTAATTAATAAGATACTTTGTTTTTGCAGCGAAATATGTTTTTATAATTTGCTAGAAACAGATATAAAATCATGACAAAGAGAAATGTAAAAATGTCTTTTATATGCATTTTTAAAGCTCATAATAGGCTGATTATAAAGACATTAAGTGGTCGTCTCGTATGTACATAATAAAATGCATATAAAAACATGAGACGGCATCACTTTCAAGTGACTTTTAGCTCTATAGTCATTCCATTTCATGTCTCATGTGTCATTATATTGTACATAATAAAATGCTTATGAGAAAGATATGATTCACCTTTGAAATATGATATAACATATGGAGACTGACGTACAAATCTAAAAACAAAATTTTATAATAAAATAAAATTAAATATAATAAAGTTACATAATTTCCATACAAAGTCAAAATCTCTAAAATCTTCAACGTCTCTAAGCAAGACACGAAAATCTGTTTTAAGTGTTTTTAGGTGTCTTTTGAGCACCTCAGAAATATACTTTGGCAAGTCTCTTGAAAGCTAACAAAGAGGTGAAAATGTCCGTATACTTCATACGCCAAATGGTTCTTATAAGCCCCTATAAAGAATTTATAAAAATAATATGTTGTCTTTCTTCTTGTCTTTTAAAGGCCTGTAAAAGTAACCTATAAAACCTTTATTTGCTACTAGGAAACAAATTAATTTTTTTGAAAATGAAGGTTTATTTTTATTTATTTATAAAAATGAGCATAAATATATTTTTTTATCAATCCAACTATTTATTTGAAGCACAAAAAAACCTATTAATAAAATTCAATTAACAATTTGACTACGTTCTTATAATACCTGCATAAAACAAATTAACTTCAATAAATCAATTTTGTTACGGAAATCTTACAATGAAAGAAAAAAAAAAAACAAAAACGCCATTGGTATGAGTGTGAAAATGAAGCCTTTCACACTTGCGAACTTTTCTACAAAAACTTTGTTGAGACATCATACAAAATAGTACAAAATTGATATGTAACAATGTAAGCAATATAGATGAATTTGCGTCATTCGATTAAAGTAAAAGGAATTAATTGGAAACAAATATATATCTGTGATGTAAAAGATACAACATGTGCCAATAAACACAGTAGAACCTTGCTATCAATTAATTAAGTTTTATTATTTCGTAAACTTAATGTTGCTTGTAAGTGACGATTCACTACTTGTGATGACATAAAAATTTAAATAGAAAAATCATTCAAAATAACGAAAATTATAAGATAAAGGTGGTGCGAAAAAAATTTTTTTGCTATATTATGTCTGATTCGTGGGTGACAAAAATGTCAAAATTTTTTTTTTTTTTTTTTCTTTTGATTCATAATCACTCCGAATTTCAACAGTCACTTTACAAATAAAATCAACTAATATTTACATGCAAAAGCATATTTTTAAGTGAATATTTTTGAACGATAGATATCCATTGTGAATCACTTCCTTTCTTTTTTATACAAAATTTTTATCAGTAACAAATGACTGTATTTTTAGAAAAACCTAACTATTTTCGATATATTCACAGAAAAGTTTTTGTCGGTCGAATCGAAAAAAAAAAAAATTTTCGATATCACAAATTTTTTCAACATTTTAAGTTTTATAACGGATGATTTTTTTGCTAATTGTTTTCTGAGTGAACATTTTTTGACACCTCACACGTGATTCGTAGCATGTGTTAACGTCAAAAATGCTCGATGCCATTTCACCATGAATAAACTAACAAACGAACAGCGCTTGCAAATCATTGAATTTTATTATCAAAATTTGTGCTCTGTGAAAAATGTCAAAATCCAATTTAGTTTATTGTTTCTGTTGAAACTTCTAAAACTAATCAGAGTATTTATTGGCTCATATTTATTTATATTTATTTTTCCCGCACCTTATAAAAATTATTTGAAAAATAACTATAAATTACATAAAACATAGATACATGTCTGTATGTTTATACATATGTAAAATGTACGCTAAATTATTTTACAACAAAACAAGAAACGCATTCAAATCATGCTGTACAACAATTTATTTAATTAAGATTTCAAATGTAGCGCTGGCTGACAAAACAAATACAACAGCAACAACTACAGACTACATATAAACAAATAAAGGAGCCGGCAAATTAAGTCAATAAAAATATACGCAGTTATTGCCGCAGTCACTTCAATGCAACAAGTGTCTATGTTGCAGCAACAACAACAACAACAGCAGCAAAGTTAAACTCTTCAAGTTTTTGTAGCTTTGTAGTGTTGTAAGTAAATGAAAAAAAAAGAGAGTGAAACACTCTCTTACGTAGCAGATATAATTAAATCAAAAAGTACATATACATCAAGAGAGCTACTCTCTCTCTCTCTTTATTTTCTCTTAAATGTTGCAGAAAATTGATGTAAGGCTTCACCGTGATATATTATTTTTTTTTTTGGAGTTTTATATTTCATTAAACAAGTCGAAATGATGAGTAATGGCAGCAGCAGCTGAGAAAAATTGAAATAGTGGAATTACAATCGAATTGAACAATTTGAACTTTGCTCAGCCTCTAACGTCATTATTAATCATTTCGAATAAGAAAATTTCAAAGAAAATGTTCATTTCACGACGAAGCCTTAGACCAAAGGAAGTTCCGGCCCAATTTTCTGCAACATTTAAGAGAAAAGAGAGAGAATACTTCTCTTGTTGTATATATACTTTTTGATGTAACAAGATCACATTTTGGCAACAAGTTGATGGCCTAACACTTGAAACAAGTTGATAAAATATACTGAATGTTGCTTATGAAAGCATGACTGATGAAATGAAATGAATGAAATGCTTGTAACATTTTTTTAACGATTTTATTTTGTTTTATAAATCGGTTAAAATTTTAAAGAAATCGTTATGTTTCACAAAATTTCAAAGTTATGGCTTTATGGAATTCCTAAGAGATCTTTTTGATACTCCAACTCATAAATGAATTGCTAAATATTGAAATGAATTATTTAACAAATATCGATTAAAATACGTATTGCATATTAAGGAATAACACTTTTCACTTAAGTTTCCAATTTCATATTTTCTTAAGATATGTCGAAAGATCTTTAAGATTGATTGAATAGAAACATATAAAAAATCGAAAAAATAAATATGCAATGGAAAAAAGAAATTTTAAGAAATATTTTTATAACGAGTGATTTCTTAAGCGTTTGGTTTTTGAATATTAGAAAAGGAAAAGAAAATTTGCAATAGTGAATGAAATATTTATTTGAAGCTATACATCAATTCTTGCCATTTATTTTTTAAATATTATTTCATGTAAATGTTGCCCGTGGCTACGCCTGAGGTGGTCCATTCGCAAGCTCCAATTTTGGCACACTTTTTCCAGCATGTCGGCTGGTATCTCACCAATGGCAGCTGTAATATTGTCGTCCTGCAATTGTGGCTGGCTTGTCCCTGTACATAAGAGACTTCACGTAGCTTCACAAAAAATATTTGAGTGGAGTCATCGCAATCGCATGATCTGGGCGACCAATGGACTGCCCCAAAACGTGAGATTAATTGCTTACCAAACTCGCCTCTCAATAGGTCTATGATATCGCGTGCTGTGTGGCATGTGACACCGTCTTGTTGAAACCACATGTCAAACAAGTCCAATTCTTCGATTTTGGGCAAAAAAAAAGACGGTTATCATCGCACGGTACCTTGCTCCATTGACTGTAACGTTGCGATTTTCATTGTTTTTGAAAAAGTTCGGTCCAATGATGCCACCGGCCCACAAACCGCACCAAACAGTGCATTTTTTAGGGTGCATTGGTAGCCCTGCTCTGCCTCTGACTGCTTTTCAGACCTAATTCGGCGATTCTGTTTGTTAACGTACCAATTATGTTCCAAAAATGAGCTTCGTCGCTGAAGAAAATTTTTCGATAAGAAATTGGATTACACATTTCTCACAGACCACGAATTTTGATAGTAAAATTCAATGATTCGTTTCTTAGGCAATTTATGGTAAAATGGCAAACCTTACTAAGCATTTTTGGCGTTGACACATGTTACGAATCACGCGTGGTGACGTCAAAAAATTTACACAGAAAAAACAAATAGCAAAAAAATCACCCTTAGCAATTTGACCCTTTTTGGTGTTCTTCTGGGTATTTCAACGAAAAACTAAAAAACAATGATAATAATTTTAATAATTTTTTTTTTCTAAATAGTTTACAGTAATAGTCTGTGATTTCAATTTTGATTTTGAAAAATTATGGAAAAATTTATATACATTTTTTTTCAATGTTTAGTGGGTCATTGAAATGATTATAATAATTTTGCTATATGCCTTAAAAATTACTCCAGCATTTTTTATGGTATATCTTTTATAAGCTCTTATCAGCATATTTTAAAATTAAAAACCTAAAAGAAAAATAACAATTCTAATTCCCATGCAACATGTTGCAAACAACACATAGCTACAAGTTGCTATAACAACTTGTTAGCGTATAACGTACACTAACTAACGTTCGCTCTACATTCAACCAATGCAAATTAAATGCGATAATAAGAACATTTATCTCAATATACGATACATGTATCTAGATACAAAAGAGACTAAAATTCAAGCGAAATGTGGTATGCTCGTTTTGTTTGTTGGTTTTTTGATACGTTCAAATGATATTCACCGAGTGAGTGAGTGTTAATAGCGCATTTGTGTTGTGTATCTGCAAGTTGCTGTGCTGTCGCAAGATACTTAAAATACTTTGGTCGCGGTTAAAAACGGTTTAGTCCTTAAATAAGAAGCAACAAGTTAACATCGACTTAAGAAAAAGCGCAGTATAGCAAAATTCAAAGCGATCACAACTGTTGAACTGTGAAACAAAAAAGATACCAAGATAAAAAAAAATCGCAAAAAAAAAAAACCAGAGAAGAACAGAGTGCATAGCAACAAAGTCAAATCAATTGAATCGAAAAACAAAATAAAATCCGGCTTAAAAGAAAATTACTGTCTGAGTTTTTTTTAAATTTGTGTTAACTGAATTTTTCTTAAATAGGCGCGCTTGTACTTAATGCGATTGAATTTGTTAATTTTCTAATCCAGCAAAATACAAAAATTCATTGAATTTTTTGTGAAAAAGTGTGGCAAAATTTGAATTTTTGAAATTCAAATTCGCAAATCCGTAATAAAACTGCAAGTATGTGTTAGTATAACAAGCAACTTGTTTAAGCTCAAGTTTCAGCTAATTATACAAAATTTTTGAAATAAAATTTAAAAACCAAAAAAGATTTTTTTTTTACTAAAAAAAAAACTCTTACAATTGTGGAAAAATACAAAATGCATTAAAAAAAATATTTAATGCAACCTAAATAACAAAACATTAAAAGGCGATAAAAATCAGTCGATTAAAATATTTGGTATATCGTGTAAAGTGGCAGCAGCAGCAGCAATCAGAAAGCAAAAACAGCAAAAAAAAGTCAACAGCAAATTAACTAATTAGTGAGAGCGCGCCATCCTTAAAAATGCGAACTGCAGAAAACCAATTTCATTCAAAGTTTTTGTTGTCATATGCTGCATAAGACACCGAAAAAAAAAAAAAAAAAATACTGCAAGCAAATAACCAAAATTTAATCTTTAGTCCTCATTTTTTGATCACCACTTGACTTATCTCTCATTATCTTTGCGCGCTGCGCTGCTGCAGCTTTGCTGACGGAGTTTTTTCGTTTATCCCAAAAATATTTCAGTAATTTTATCTCTCTACCTGTGCCGGCCGCGATTGCAGCATGCAGTTTTTTTTATTATTGTTGTTGTTGTTGTTGGTGTTGCTGCTTTTTTTTTTTTGACAGCGACTTCTATTATGGTAAAGAAAAAAAGACAAGTGTGTTGCCACAAAGTAATCGTTTCTTTAAATTGTTTGATGTTGGCCACAAGCTGTTAGTGATTTTATGCTGTTGTGTCTTTGTTGCAATCAACATATGTTGCAACATATGCTGCAAGAAAATGTGTTTTTTCAGAAATTTTATTTTAAAGTATTTGAAAATTAAAAATTTTCATAAGAAACATAATTATTTGCATATAACTTAGATGTTTTTAAACAGCGCCTGCTCTGAGCCCTTCCTGCCATATGTTGAGAACAGTGACTGCTCGTTTCAGGTGCTGACTCAGAAAAGGCGCCAAAAAACAAAAATTTATAATTATACGTATTTAAAATAAAATCACAATTCTAGTGATACCAAAAGAAGGAGTGGGTTTTTCTTTGTTATTGCTCATCGCCGAATGGAAATAAATGTGGGTCTAAAAAAGCAATGACCAAAGTCTTAGCAACAATTCGGTTCAATTGACATTGTACTTAGTTAAATTAAAAATTTTTATATATGAATAGTTTGTTTGAAAAATCAGTTTGACTAAATAAATTGTCAATTTCACAAAAAAATTGTCAAGTAAATTTCAGTCCAAGAGCGTGTGAAAATAATTTACCCAAAATTGTTACATTTAAGCAGACTAAAAAATTTTCGGTATAACTAAGAATTTGTCAATTTAACTAAAAAAAATGTCAGTTTACCTAAAAAATTGTCAGTTTAACTAAAAAAAATTGTCATTTTAACTAAAAAATTATCCTTTTAACTAAAAATATTTCTATAGAATTAAAACTCAACTATATTTTGGTGAAATTTTGAACTTTTTAATGGAATACTCCAGTACGAGTAAATAATTAAAGTTAGTTGAATTGATAAAAAATTTATATAAGAAATAAAGTCAAGTTGTGGTTTAAACAAACAATCATTACAAATTTAGCAACTTCATATAAAACTTACAATTTCAATTTAAGAAAAAATTTACAAAAATAATAAAATAAAAGAAATAAAGAGTTTTATTTTTGTTTAAATTTTATTTGCTTATATCATCAGCCAAGTTTTATAAATTACAAATGAACACCCTTTTAATTGAAATTATAGTCCTTAGTAAATACCATTTTCATGTGAATTCCGTGGATAATGTTAATACTACTTTAATACTTGAGCTTAGGTTTAAGTCTCATTTGTTACAAATTAGCCAAAATTGGGTCTGATGTGGTCGTTCATTCCATAAATAGCTGCAAATTTTTTTGTTTTTTTTTTCTCAAATATTTTGATGTTTTTCTCAAATATTTTTGATTTTTTTACATTGTTTAGTGCTGAATCTATAGCTGAATTTTCAACATATTAAAACTTCAAAATTTTCTTTGAAAAAAGTTATATTTTATAATATATTTTTATAATATATTTTTTTAAAGCGGAATATCTCAAAAACTATAGGAAATATAATAAAATATACAAACATTTTTGCATAAAAAAGTTTTATTTTTATAAAAAAAAAAACTTTAAGTAAATTTGCTTGAACATTAATACCTTCGATTTATAAAAATGTTTCTCAAAATGTCTTCGATATTTTGTTTTTTTTTTTTTTGGTTGTTTTTCGATTGTTATTTTTCAATCTCTCCTAAGAATGTGAATGCTTTAAAATCAAAATTCCCGCCATAACATTGGAAAATATCAATTTTTTACTGAAGGCATCCATCATATTTCCATATAAATTATTTTTGTACCTATGAAATTATTATGTACAACAGGTCGTATGAGTAATCATCATAACTCTACTATAATTAAACGAGTAAAAATTGTTTGCAAATATGGATTGAGTCCATAAATAAATCAGGCCATATTTCACAAATTTGGCGTTTAATAATAAATACTTATGCATGTATGCAATTGTCACTGATTATTGGCTGGCATAGGCCAATAACTTTAAATAACTCCACAGGTAGAAAGAAGTCTAATGATATTAAATCACAACTTCTTGAACACCTTTCGACATCTGCATTATTTGAGACTATTGAATGTCCGAAGCTTTTACGGAATAAGTGAATTGTGGCAGGGGCTTTCTAGCACATAGTGCTATCTAGTTAAAACCACATGTTTGTTAAATCAATATCTTTCAATTCAGAAAATGATTTTTTTGATAAAATCAGCATCATTTTCAAATTTCCCCAGCGGAAAATCTCAGCATTTTCGATTATTTCAATTCTTGTGAGACAATAAATTTTGTAAGAGTTTTATCTCAAGTTCCAGTGTTAGTGGGAGAATGCCCTGGAATCGATAAAGTGCAGCTTTCATTTCATAATATATGACTTCTATAAGCGATGGTTAGTAATTTCCGTCGGCTAGTATTGCCAAAGCTGAATGAGGCCTACAATTTTAAAGTTTCAAATTTTTAAAGAAAAACTTTCTCTACGCGAGAATAATCGGTCTATTTTTGCACAGCGTAGAATATCATCAATTTCAAATTAAATTCACCAGCACTTCTATTGCTGGTCAAAAATGGGTTAAAGCAAATTATTTTAGAAATTTGTATTTTAAAGGAAAACTGTCAATAGCTAAGAGTGAAAGCTTCATAAATAAAAGCATTTCAAATGACTGGCAATAGAAAAATGTTCCAAATTTAAAAAGACGCTGCTCCCAATGGGGTACTCATATGGCACTTGCACCACTGACTGTGTGCGCATATTAGATTATAGATAACTTGAAACAGGTGCATGTCATGCAACAATGTACAAAAGCAGCAGCAACAAAAAAACACAATTACAGCAGCTTTTATAGCAAAAACAAAAAAAAAAAACAAATCCCAAATTTACGAGAGAAAAAAAATTAAATAAATAACCGACCAAACAAAAAAGAAAAATTAAATTGAAAAATCTTTTCATTACGCGCATTTTGAAAAACAGCAGCAGCAACAACACGAGTAATAACAACAACATCTAGAAAATAGTTGTTGCTTTACAACGGTTTTCTACTACAAACAAACAAAACAAGTGCGATAAATTTGCACAAAAAAAAAAAAAGAAAAACACCCGACCGACCGAGCGTTAGTTTGTGGCGGATCAGCTAAATGCAGCAGCAGCGACAGTTGCTGCCGTTGCTGTTAATACTGCTACTGCTGTTGCTGCAGTAGCATACACACATACAATACAGTACATAATACAAATACAAACAAATTAAAAAAAACTTAGCAGGAAATATTATTTCACACGTAAACACTTCCGACATTTCGAGCGATCGAGTGAACCGGCTAAATTAAATGCAACAACAGCAGTAGCAGCAACAGCAGCAGCAACAACAGCAACAATAAAAAAAGAGAAACAGTTTTCTCTATGAAATTATGTGCGCAATCCAATACAGTGGTTTGGTGTTAGAAAATTTTATATCGTAACAAACATTTGCAGCAATGTATCCTATAATATAGGTCAAAGCACAACAAATTTACTCTCTGGAAATTTGTCGCCCAAGGAATAATCCAAGAAATGAACAGTCCCCTAGAAAAGTTTTAGGCAAAGTTGCGTCATAATTTATATTGAAAAATTGCCCAACATTTTAAGCAATTTTTAGGCATATTTTGGTTCGATTGAATAGTTCAATTAAATGACTCTTTCGTGGGGAAAAAGGAGAATTTTCTATCAACACTTCCTATACTACTTTATCACAAAGAAAATATGGGTTTCTTCGAGACTTATTTGTTAAGCTTTTATTTGGCATTTATTTAGCATGCTTGTTCTTAAGAAAGGTCTTTGAATGGATCATACCATTTTAGTAAAGTTCATGAGATAAAAAAAGAGAGAAAAGAGGAAGACACCCAATCAGCCATGCGCGTGTATTACCTAAGCAACTCCAAAGCAATATAAAGGGTGATTTTTCAAGCGTTTGGTTTTTGAAAACTGAAAAAACAACAGAAAATTTGCAATTGTGAAAGAAATATTTATTTGGAGCGATACATCAATTCTTGCCATTTTATTTTTAAATATTATTTTATGTAAATATTGCCCTATTTTTGAAAAAGTACGCTCCAATGATGCCGCCGGCCCACAAATCCCACCAAACAGTGATTTTTTCAACTGAACTGCATCTGGCTGTTCTTCAGACTAAATTTGGGAATTCTGTTTGTTGACGTACCCATTGTGCCAAAAATGAGCTTCGTCGCTGAAGAAAATTTTTCAATATTTTTCACAATTATCACAGAGCACGAATTTTGATGATAAAATTCAATGATTTGCAAGCGCTGTTCGCTTGTTGGTCTATTTATGGTGAAATGGCAAACCCTATCGAGCATTTCTGGCGTTGCTACATGTTACGAATCACGCGTGAGGTGTCAAAAAAATTACACTGTAAAACAAATAGCAAAAAAATCACCCGTTAGAACACCACCACGCCGACATCTTCAACAAGCACTGCTAGCAACAACTAATTCGGTACTTATCTTTCAATTTATTGCAACTCGCGCACGAAAAATGTATAAAAAAGCAAAAACCATATCTAAAACCCTACAAATGTCCAAAATTAAATTTCAGAAAAACAACCTCAAACAGCAGAAAAACTTCAGAGAAACTCAAAAAATGTATAGAACTGTTAAAAGCTACACCCAAACATAACTCAAGCAGTTTTAAAAGAAAAATTCATTTTGATACCCTACAAATGTTGCTATGAATATACTGCACTTCAATAAGCTCTAATCGAGAACTTAACCATAGTCTTAAAGACAAAATATGCCCGAAAAATGATATGAAAGTTTTGTTTAAGTTTTTTCACATAATTTTTCAATTTCTATTGATTATTTTTAAGAATTCGTTCCATACAATTTTAAAAATAATTTTTTAGTTTTGAAAGGTTTATTACTTCTTAAGCTTTTTTGGCCATAGAAAATAATAATTTTTCATTTGACTACCATTATTTAGTATCCAAACTTCGTTCGAATTATAATCTTTCCCCACATTTCTAATGCATATTTTCCAATATCGAACCACTGTGCGCAAGAGTATTTTCATAATTCAAACTGAAACATTTATCCAAACAACGTATTTGAGATAGGTACTCAACATTACAGTAATGTATGCATTCGATAGCGGTGGCGGCACCTTTGAAAAGCAAATGTGCTCTCTTTCGCACAATGAACGTTAATATCACAACAACAACAAAAGTTGCTCTCACTATTTATGTTAATGTTTTTTGCATGTAACTGCAATGCTACTAACTATTATTAACAATTTCGATGAAAAACGTAGCAATTAATTAAATTTAATTATTATTTCTTTTACTCGCAGTTTAACATTTTGTAAGACGCTTATAAAACATAAGTGGAAATGTATGTTATAAAATAAAAAAATAAAGATTTGTGTTGAAAGGAAAAGTGTATGTGATACGACAAATTAATCTATTCCTGCAAGAAAATAAAAAATTAAAAAAAAAAACAAAAATCAATCAATAAATGTAAAAGCAAATACATAGAAGAAAAATCTACTAAAATTTCAACAAAATACAAATTTTATTTAATATTGAAATATCATCAACACAGACTTGTGATAATAATACGAGTAACAGCATCACATTTCGCAAAAGTACTTAAATTACGTTACTAAAAGACGCAAAAAAAAACTACTTACACCCTGTATTTGGTACTTAATTGGAATACGTTACTTAATGCCCAACTTTACATCAATGAAGTTCTCACTAAATGTAAGTTAAATTATATTTTTTAAATGATGAATGGTTTTTCAGCTGATTATGATATGCAAAAAAAGTGTGCTGCTACAAAGCGTAAACAAAGTTTTACAGCGCATGTTGCGAGACAGAATCGAAACGTATGAAACTATGTTTTGAAAATGAAACGCTACGTGTTTCGTATCAACATCGCAGCCAACAATGGGGCTCGAGCCCCCTACCGAAATTGTGAGAATTCGATATAACACTAAACGCCCCCTCCTGTCCACTGATATGTAACTATGACCCGAGGGAAGATTTAAACTTTTTTTTTGTCTCTGTATTTACATATGTTACGCCCATTATCAGACCTTTGGTTTTTTTTTTTTTTTGAACTACGATATTTCTTTAAGATTTTTAAAACACGCGGAGGCATTGCTTTAAGCATACCAAGACCAACTTTCTGCAACACAAATCAATGATCCGCTGAATTTCAGAGAATTTGTCCACTCCATTAAGAGCATAATTTGTGAACTTTTAATGTTAAGCACCATACACTTTTTGGAAATAAACTCTACTCCTTAACAGTTACAAGAGATCATTAAGATTGCACCAAAAACGCATATAACTTCTTTTTGTCTGGGAATACCGTTGAAGTTCAAGTCGTCATCTCGTGTCTTCGAAAATTTTCCAAATGATTTTGACTTCCACCACTAACCAGTTGCACAATGGCGGAGCTAAGGTTTTTGGCGCCTGGGGCTTAATGATACATTTCTTCAACTTCTTACGTTGAAAAAATGTGCTAAAAAAGATCATAGGATGTTTCGTCAAATATTCAAAGCTGTATCCCGAGAACTATTTTGCCGCACTCCAAGTCATTGCGCCCGGGGCGACTTTAGCTTTACTATTGACCAGTTACAATCCTTGATCTTCCCATCTTGAATGCCGCGGTCAACGATGACTTCTTAAAGTTCTGCTGTGGAGTCAATGTAAGAATTTTGACCATCTGTTTAAATTGGCTATTTAAATATACTTTCTTAGCGGTATGTAAGGAGCGCATCTGTTTTGCCATAGTTCTGATGAGCAAATAAATGAAAGTACATTTTTTGGAATTCCCACTTTTTGAAATTTGCCGACCCTTTCTTCTTAAGCCTATGTTGAGTTTTTTTGAGGAATGCATTAGGTTTTTGTGGTCTTCATTTCCATCGTATTTATTTCCTTTGGTTGGGTTTCCACTCTTTTCGATTCAGTTACTGATGCTTTAATTTTGGAGCTAATCTGGCTTAGCTATGCTAAGCAAAACTCATCATTGGTTGTCGTACACAAGTCATGTAGCTGCTGTCATTATCTTTTTGTGTACAGACATTCATTGTGTCCTCTTCTCCTTATGTTTCCTTAGAATAAGATTTTTTTAGAGGTCACATTATCACTGACTCGATTATCGTATTGACGGTTGTGTGATATATTACCATGGGTAGTAATCAAAGTAATTTAAGATGTAAGACAATTTCTGCCCAATAAGTTTCTTTTTCAAACGAATCGCAATTGATGCAATTTTCCCATCATAACTTTTGTGGGTATATCAATCAGAATTCTGCTTAAAAATATAATATTTTGATTTTAAATTAAAATACGAAAATATGAAAACAAAAATCACTAGACAAAAAAAAACAGTGTTAAGTAAATGTCTTGAATAAGTTATAATCTAAGTATCATGCTGACTATGCTAATTTTTATACCATATTGCACATAATATGGCAACTAACATAACGCACGCACAGCGCATCCTGTAAATATTTTTCACTTTGTACATTTTGCAGATACTCGCCGTATTTGTTTCTGTTTTTGTAATATCATAATTCACTTTTCACTTGCGTTGAGTAATTTTCCAGTTTCGTAGTTATGATGAAGTTACTACAGAGTGTTATATACTCGCACTGAATGTGCGGATTAGGGTGTAGTGAAAAATGTATCATTTAAAGCAGATAATTTTTAATGCAGAGAAATAAAATGATTTATAATGCAATTATCTTTCACTTGAGCTCAGTATGATGTGTGAACTTAATGATATCTCCTTATGATAGTAACATAGTATGGTAGAGAACATAAATGGGCAAAATTTTGGAAGCAGGAGCTAAAAGCAACAAAAATGACAATTACAATAGAAAGAAAACCCACAATAAATTCGATCTCGTTAGCAAAAATAAAATTCTGCAATAAAGCCAATTCCAAGAATCAAGCAAGAACAACTTGAGTGTAGAAATAAAATTACACTGATCAAACGAAACGAGAGAAGATGTCCTCAATGTGCGCATTGTTGTGTCCTTGTTCGCTAACTTTGATTTTTTTTTTGAATGACAAAAAAATACAAATCCCGTGCATAGCGCGTATAAAAAAAAAAACACAACGATAAAAGTGTTGCTAAGAGCTAAAATTGGCTCATTTTTCTTATTTCGCCCATCGCTGCTATGGAAAAAAATCATGCAGAATGTCAAAAAATTATTAAGAGTTCAAAAAATGTTGATATTCAAAAAATTTTGATATTAAAAATGTTGAGAAAAGTCGTAAAATGTTGAAAAAAGAGCAAAGTATCGAAAATGTTGAAAAAATCCAAAAGTGTGAACAGGTATCGAAGAATGTTAAAAATGTTGAAAAGGTCGATCAAAGTCTAAGACTTAACCGTTACGCAAAGAGAGTAAATATATGGAAGAGATGTAATCGCTCTCTTGCAACATTTATGTGTCTGAAAAATGGGTATGGTTATTATATTCGGCGAATTATTTCAGTCCACAAGGGCAAAGAGAGTTCATATATTTATAGAAATGAATTCGCCAATTTTAGTTTCGCTTCCCTTCTCAAAAAGAATAAATATATGTACTCTCTTTGCCCTTGTGGACTGAAATAATTCGCCGAATATAATAACCATACCCATTTTTCAGACACATAAATGTTGCAAGAGAGCGAGTGATTTCTTATATTGCCTGCTTCTAGTGGTTTTTATTATCAGCTCTTGGACTACACTTCGCAGTCGAAAGTAAACGACAGAGCTTTGACATGTCATTTGACTGGGGTATGATTGCTTTTCGCTGGCAGGTTCGCTGATGAATCGAGTTTGCCCTTTTCGATAAATGGTTCAGCGAAAATATTTCCTCCGCTGATCGTCACCGTTTTAAAGCCAACTATTCAATCGGGTATTATATTTTTTAATTCTTATAAAGCGGGGTCAATCTTCCCTTCATTAAGTTATTTACTCTCTAGCAGCACTCTGTCAATATTGCAAAAATTGAGATTTGCAAAATCTCCACCCTCGATACACCCTAATATACATGCACACATATCTACAAAGTACATATACACGCACGTACATTTGTATGTTGTATGAAATATGGATGTCATGAACGCATCAACACAAGCACTTTTGGAACTAATTGCAACAGCAGTGGCTGCTATACAATTTAGCGTTTTTTTTTTCCTTTCCACTGATTTTTGGACTTTAACTTTTTTGGTTTATTTTCTCATTTCAGATTTTTGTGTTTTTTTTTTTTTCTGTTTTATCTGTTAGTGGATATATAACACATGTAATGGATTTTTGCCACAGACAACAGAATAACTTGAGAGTTTTGCGCGATCAAAGAAAGGCAGGCGAACAAACAAACAGACAGACAGACAGAAAAAGTGAATAAGAAAAAAAGTTTTAGCAAAAATTAAATAAAAAGATCTCGATTACTTTTTGAACTTGGATACTTTGTGAATGAGTTTCACTCCCCGATCTTGGATGCTTGGCTGATGATGTTGCTTCAGCTGGGCGGCGTACACCATTGCAGATGTGTTTTTCTTTATATATGTACATCATCCACTCACTTTTGACCTTGAGGGGGAAATATTTTTTTCTTATGGCGGTGGGTATTTGAATGTCAGACAGAAGTGTCTTAATTGGTTTTCATAATGAAAAAGTGAAAGATATCTTAATTGAAAATCAATTGTATTCGATTGGAAATGGTAAATCATAAACTGAACGAGTCGGGGTTCTGCTCTGGCGGCTGTTGTAACTCCATCTTTTTTGTAGATTTGTTTCTTTGAAGTGCATATAATTGATTCGAGATATCTTGAGTTTATTGATCTGTGTTGTTGGCTCTTTGAACAATTCGTTGTGTTGAGTTAATTTTATTCGAGGAATATTATTTGTGTGTATACTTCTCGGTATAAGTGTAGTTTATTGTAGTCATCAAACTAATAAGAAATAATTATTTTAAAGACTATGTCAAGATCACATACGACATTGTCTATTCCAACGATTTTAATTGGAATGCTCAAGTTTTCAATTAGCCAACAATGTTCTTAGTTGAGAAGAAACCTTCGAGAAATAATGCTGTTAAGGGAGTGATTCTGGTGACATATTAACATTTGTGACTAAACCCTTTTAACATTCCCCACACTTGTTAGGAGTTTCGTTATTTTTGGAAGATTGCTAATATACAGTCAGTTTCAAGAAAAGGCGAGGCAACGAAACCTTAGATATTCCGCCATATGCTATCTAAAACCAAGTAGGCGATAGTAAGCTTTCATCTTGTAAACTATTGAGGGAGCAAGTGATTTCCAATATGACTTTCGGGGAATTCGTTTTATGCGAGTTTAATGGCATTACTCACTGAAAAGTAGAATCAATATGTTCAACTATACTACCAGATAGAGGAACAGGAGCTAAAACCTTACCCCCGAAAGTAGAAAGTCTCGAAAAATTCTGTCCGAACTGAACCTAAGAAGAACATAAATTTTGTTGAGGTTCAGTAGTGGAGAGTTAAGAACTTTTGTGGGAGTGCTGACGGAGCATTATCACTGCAAGATCAGAGATTTCTGCAGAAGTTGTGGAGACGAAGATGAGGATGAAACGGTTAAGCATCTACTCTGCGAATGCCCAATGCTAATGAGGAAACAAAGCAAATATATTGATTCTGCGTCCTTTGGTAGTCTTGAGAAAATAGTCGAGTTAACTGATTAGAGTGAATCTGGGTAATTTGCGCCCATTGAGCGAGATAATTTCAGGAAAAGAGAGGGAATTAGTTATATTTAGGGTATCAGCAAACTGCCTTCGAGTGAAATTTGCTATAAGCAAGGCGACCTTTTTAACCTAACCTTCACCAACATTACTCCATCTTTCATCCCTCCGTATAACCTTTTCCGTTGACATCCTTGTCGTTATGATTATTCGACCAGACAATGCTATATTTAAGCTTCAGAAGTATTTCTGCCTTTTTATCTTTCAGTTTTTGTGCTTCCTCCAAAAATGTTGATTTTTTCTTGAAATAATAAATCAAATAAATTCAAAGTTAAAATAATCAATAAATAAATTTAATTAGTTTACTAAAAAATTAACTCACTTTTATATAAAACAAATTTGCAAGCAAATGATTCAAAGATTGATATATAGTACATTAACAACAGTGACACTCCGCCTTAGCAACATTTGCAGCAACACATTTTACTGTGGGTTTCAATCTTTTTTGTAACAATTTGCGGAAAACTTTTTTCCTTGAGCTCTTTCGGTCTTTTTTGTGCTACATTTTGTGCGTCACTTTTGTCAACAGTTTTGGGAAATTATCAGCAAAGAAAGCTTGTGTTCATATCGGTGCGAACTGTAAAAACAATTCATTTACTTTTTGCCACATTAGAAAATGTTGCACGGTAAATGTTGCTAAAGTGAATCGTCATTTCTGCTTACATACTGTATGTTTGTATATGAATATTTTTGACAGTTTTATAAAAAAAATTAAAACACTAAAAGTAATGAATCATCACATGTTGATTCATTAATGCAGCCGCTAAATTTACATTCGAAAGGGAAGAGTTACTACACATTTAAATGGTAGAAGTTGTTAATGAACTTGAGAATAAATCTTAAAGCTGCAATTGCGGATACTAAAAATAATTCATTATACGTAAATAATATAATTTATGAATGTTAAAGTTGAAACTGAAAACTTTTTAAAAAATAAACCGTATACTTATTTTGTTAGCGATTTAAATTTTTTTTTTTATATAATATGTTATAACATCTGTTATGGCATGCAATTCACTATGAAATATGGCAAACACTAAAGCCACGAGAAGCTTATACTGAAGCTGAAATGAAAAGTTTCTGGAAATCTAAACCATGCACATAATAAAGTTTTACTTTATTTTTTGGGTGTAGGTATAGCAAAAATCATTTTGTTTTTTTATTTTTCTCGAAAATGTTAAGCAAGGGCTCAACTGTTGCTTTCAAAACTTTCTCAAAATCAGTATTTCGAAATTTCCACTTAAACGAAATGTTCACTTTAATTTCTTTTATGCCATCACCATAAATGATATTTAATCTTTGTAGGTTTATTAAACTCTTGCCAACATTTTGCTTGGCAATGAGTTCTAGCATAGCAACATAAGGCATTTCTTTCATATAATTTAATTAAATTGGCAGATGTGTGCATAACATACCAAAATTTTCCATGGCTAGATAAATGCATGATAAGATTACGATAAAGTGATTGCAAATTTTATGACTTAATTTTAGTTACTTGACATGTAGGTATTTTAATACAATTTTGTGACATTAGTCACAAGAAATTTGCGGAGACCATTATATTTGGTCATATGATAACTTTATTAGTTTCAGAATTTAAGAAAATAACATACAGTAGAAATATATAAAATTCATATAGATTCAAAATAAATTTGCTTTTATTTTATTGTCCCATTAACACTTTCTTGGAGTGTAAAATAACAAAGAATTGCCGACCCATCTGGAAAGAATTTTTAACGCCGTAAATATTTTGCGCACAAAAAAATTCCCACTGTATGATCGTGCTTTATCAACGGTAAACTAAATCCGCTACTAAAATGATCAATTTTAACATATGGAAATGGGTCCCGTTCGACTGTCGAACATATTTAAAGTAAAAAAAGTCAAAAAAATCGGATTTTTATTTCAATAAAAAGGTTTAACTTATAGCTCCTAATTGGGTTTATAATTGGTGATAAGGTTGAATTTGGGCAACTTATCGTTTTCAAGATAATTGCAAAAAATCAAAGTGTCGCACGGGACAAAAACTTCCATTTTCGTAAAAATGCACATATGGAAAATTTCTGAAACTCAGAAGTCAGTAAAGCAATAGCTAAATTTATCAGATTATTTATTTCAAATTATCTACCTTATCCATCTGAGCTGACTTATAGTATCATTATTTGCACTTAAATTTGAAGTAATGGCTTCAGAGAATAGGATTTTCTTCAAAAAATTAATAGGATTAGTCTTGAAATAATGCAAAATGGAAATTCAATGCTACACCCGATATGATAAGTTGAGCCATTATACTGAAACGAAATGTCTTTCATATCAACATAATCAATTTCGTGCCAAAAATAATCGGTTACAGTTTACGGTTACTGTTACAGTTTGGCCTTCAAGGCCCAATAATTCAGCCTGAACACGATTCGCACTTCTTTGCCATGTAATAGGCCCAGGGCCGGATTAACTGATTATTATATTTAAGTTTCTTATTATATTTTAAATTTATAATAACATGAAGAATTTTTGGGGCCCCCACATGACATTGGCCCCAGAGCCTCATATTTCTAAATCCGGCCCTGAATGGGCCTTTCCTGTATCAGATGATGATACAGGCCCTGAATGCGTTTTTCCTGTATCGGATGATGATATTACTAGCCCTCTCTGTGACAATTTTGTTTTTAAGCATAGGAGTGAAAATGTGACTGATCAAAGAAAAAAATGTTCTTCAAAAATTGATAATCGGATATTTAGCTCTTTTGAGCGTTGGGAAATTTATTTTTGTTTCTATAACCTGTGTGGTAGATTTGATTTAAGAAGATTACGCCCATCGAGACTTTTGTCAAAAAAGGAAAAGGCTAAGGGACATAATGCTGTAACTTCCAAATTGAGCAAGAACTAATTTCTCATTATTACAACGCGACGTATTTTGAGTCTTAGTAGGGTGTTGGCCTCAATTAATGCCCATACACTGATATTATTTTGGAATTCTCCCTTTAAGAATATAAGCAAGTTGTGACAATGAACAGCGTTAATTAATTGTATTACCGCAACAATTTCGAAACTTTTGCAATAAAATATAGTTTGTCATTAAGTGGTCATGGTCATTAATTTCATAAAATAAAATTTCTATTTTTAACCACAATTAAAAGCAGCCACACGAAAACAAATAAAAGTTTAATGAAATTTTTAATGAATTGCCAAAAATAAAATCAATTAACAACATGAAATTGTGGTTTATGGATGAAGACATAAAAATACTGACACAATTGCGGCAATAAAAAAAAATTTATTGCCAAAATAATTGAAAACTGGCTGGCTGGCTTACATTTATGTCAAAACTTGACGTACTTTCATTTAAAAATAGGTTTTATACCTTAATGCACATACTCGTACATATGTAGGTGCAAAATGTCACATGTACTGAAATACATATTTTTCATAAGTTGTATATAAAAGGGGCTTGTCTGCATAATCCGCATACGCTGTGCAGCGCAAGCATGTAGAGCTTTTAATGAATGCGAACGATCATCACAGATTGACTGCACTTTGCACCCAATGGTTTGTTGCTGCGCGCCCCAGCAACATGTTGCTACTACCATTTATGGCGCTATTTTATATGATATTTATTCAGCTCTGAACTCATTGGCTGTTGGCTGTTACTCCGCATACGTTACATATATTTTCAATAATAAAAAATAAAGCCAATTAAAATTTTATGTTCGTTAACTGGACAATTAGCTGTGATTATTTATTTTCTCATTTTAGTGTCATATTAATATTTATGAGATAATAAAAATTTAGCTGATGACTATTTTTGTATAAGGGGAACAAATTAAGCCTATATTATGTAATATAAATTTGAGTACAAATTGGGCTATAAAATTATTACGTTTGAGAATTTTTGGCGTTAACGACGTAAGTACATAAAGTTATAAATATTAAAAAAAAAATACTAAAATGTCTGCGTCATATTTATGTCTTGTTTATACTTTTTAATGTGTGAACAACATTTGAGTGCAAGGGCGAAAATTTAGCGGTTTGTCAACTTTTTTGAATTTTTAAACTTTTTTTCAACATTGTGCAATTCGATTTTTTCAAACTATTCAACTTATTTCGCATGCTTGAATTCTAAACTTTTTTCTGCGTTTTTCTTTTACATTTTTTGTACCTTTTCAACAATTTTCAACTTAATTTCAACTTTTTCAACCTATTTCGGCTTTTTCAACTTTTGTCAAAAATTTTCAACATTTTTTGAATTTTTCAAAATTTTTTGGATTTTTAATTTAACATTTTTGGAATTTTGCAACATTTTTCAACATTATTCGATTATTTCAACATTTCTTAATTTTTCAAAATTAGCTGACTTTTTAACATATTTTGTTTATTTAGTTATATGACTATTCAACGCTTTCGAGTTTTTCAGAATTTTCTGACATTTTCGAGGCTTAAGGACATTCTATACAAATATAATAAAATATTATTAAATTCATATATCACGGCCCAGACTGTTTGCATGCAGTTGCTTGTTTTAAATAAACTCAAATTCTCGCAATCATTATTTAAACATAGTTAAAATGAAGCAACTTCTCAATGTCTTAAGAAATTGTTAATGTTACCACTTTAAGCATTTTTCATCCCAAATTCTATAACTGAGAAAAAAATTTTGTATATCGAATTCGTTTAGCTGTAGTAATCTTTTTACACAGTTGCGAACGCTAAAAAAAACAAAAATACACTATAAGTTCACTAATATTTATAGAAATAAAAAACCAAGGCTAAGCTGATCAAAACACCTACCAATAAGTTCGTTGATGGTGCTATGAGTTAAAAAATATTCATGGAGGATTTCACGCCAAATCGGATACCATTTTGCTTTTGCATTTGTTTTTTTTTTTTATTTTTTATTTTTTTTAATACTGGTCTTCATGATAATTTTGAAATTTTTTTAGCAAACTAATCAAGGCATAAATTTTTTGGAAAATGACTTAACTTTTTTTTGATCTAAAATTTCCGACCATAAGAATTATCGAAAAATTTTTTAAAACCATATTCCTATGAGATTTCTAAGTTTCAAAAACAAATCGTCGTTTTTGGTAAAAAAAAAAAAAATCGATTAAACAAAGTATGGACATTCTCGAATTCAAATTATCCCGCTTTCTTTAACAAAAAAGGTTTTTTCGAGACTTAGAAATTTGAAATCAAAACTGCATTTTTTTTTGCCGGTTAAATCGAATCGAATGCCGGAAAATTCGAAACTTTTTTCAGAAAGCTTGAATAACATGCGCACATTTATACTCACAATCAGTATACAACATTAATCAACGGAATATATCTATTTTAAAGAACGGTCACTTGTACATTCACTCTATGTCCATGAACTCGTTAAAGCTGCATTTTTTTACTTTTTTTCCCCCCCTTATGACATTCAATGAAGTGCATTGCATTTTAAGTATCACTATTACTATTGGTTGCTACAAATTGGGTGTGTTGCTATTAAACGCATTTGCCATACTCGTAGAATGCGTCATACACCCAGGAAAAGTTTACCACAATGCAACAAATAAAAATTGCAGTTTCAAAAGTCTTTCAACTCTCTCTAGTTAAAATATTTGAAATTTTTGTTTTTAGTAAAATTTATTGTCAAAAATTCATGCACACTGTGTAAAAATAATCAATAAATTATTGTTTTAATGCTAAAGTAAAAGTAATTTGTTCTACTCTAATTATCATGTGCGGTAAAACGTAGAGTAAATTATATGGTGAGTTTCCTCAATGATGCAGAAAGTATGTCAAATCGTCAATACGTATCAAATACATAGAAACAATTCGAAAAAATGTGATCACTGAAAAGAAAAGCAAATTCTCTCCAAACTATTTAATGTATATGGTGTAGAAAAGAACATGAATTTATTTCAAGGGACAATTTCATAAAAGACTTGAAAAGGACTACACCATTCCAAAGAGTTGTAAGGACTAAAATTTTTAAAAAATAACAAAAAATTATCGGAAATATGAGAAATGTTGAGAAAAACCATTTCACTATTATCACACAAGCGCACAATAAACTGTTACTGTTAAAATCCAGAGAACGGGCTTAGTATGTGCAAGGGATTGTACGCAAAAAAATTTGGAATTCGAGCCCCTTTCTTTTGTTAAATTTTGCTCTCTCCTCTAAAGGGCATTCACAAAGAATTATGCTGCCCTCTACCCCCCTTCTTTTTTTGTTGTTTTTATTCATTTCTAAAGAACAAAAAAATCCATGTCACTTTTTAAATAATGGACGTCCGAAAAGGCATCAACTCACTTTTCTGTTTCTACGTTTTTACAAGCTCTCTCCTCCTCCCTGTTGCGTACGTCTTTTATGGACAACTCTATGGAATTTTTGAATGCCAAACATGAAACTGTTACCATAACAACAGATTAAGTGTACATATCATAAACACTTTCACATTTCGCTTTCACAGCTTTATCACTTTGAGTATATTGATTTTTCTTTGGCAAGTGCCACACCCCCTTGAAAAATTTTACTCATTTCTACTTTCTAATCAGAATCACTGTGCAGAATCACCTAACTTCCAATCATACCAAGTTACATTATCTTTGCTACAATTCGGTGATTAGAATGTATGTCTTAAGTAATAATAGAATTTAGCTACTACAGCTATAAGCCTTCTTAGCAATTTAGCTTGAAACTTTAAACCAAGCATTAAGCTTATTTAATAAATGCTAGAAATGGAAAAATTATACATGCACATTAATTTGTTATATTTTTACAATTTTGCTTTAGCTTTATCGCACTTTTTCAACATGCAAACTGAGATCATCTATACTATTTACATCGAATCGCTTGTAAAGGTATGGTTTGTAACGCTTTGGCGTAAAATATACTGAACCGATTTTAATAATTTCTTTTTTAAAATAACATATTTGTGCTAGAGAAGGTTATCGCATACTAATTTTTTTAATTTTTAAAGTTAAATATCATTTTTTTTTTTTAGGATTACGTTTTTGCAAAACCTCACACAAAAATTTTCGTTTGAATTTTCGTTGCTGAGACTTGTATGCTGCAATTCTGTGTTGTTGTTGTTGTTTTTTCTTTCTCATTTGAGGCATTTGTATTTGGTTTGGACGTTCAAAGAACAAGCTCTCTTTCAATTGTTTTTTTGTGTTACTTTTGAAGAGAGTTTATATAAAAAACAACGCTACCACTAGTAGTATATAAAAATAATCAGAAATGCTTGTAACATTAATTCAGCCTTAAGTTTATAGTTCAACACAAAAATTTCAAGCTTTTTTTCCTAATAATAAACTGCTTTTATGAGATTTGTGATTTCCACCACAATTGGAAATATCTTGTGTTTTATTAACATCCGCATGGAATTGCCCATTTAACAAAGTACATATGTACATATATGATACTAACATCTGTAAAAATATTTAACATTTCATTCAACACAAAGCGGAAGTGACTCAGCGCACAGGGCAATTAACGCTCTCGCGCCAAATACTTAAGTTTTTTCACTACAGCGTCTTTTCTAACGAAAGAGAGGAGCTAAAAACTCGTGCCAGAAAACAAAAACTAAATACAAATAACCTTAAGAGTATTGAAAAATATTCCAAAAAATTGCCAGAGTAACGATTTCTGAGAATTTGAAAACTAATTCAATATTAACGTATCGAACCATTTGCAAGTGATTAGCAAACTTTTTTATATATCGTTCTTTTTTGCGGGAAAGCAATAATTATTTGTTTACACTTGTGGTTATTGGTTGTTAAAATGTAAACATTTTTTTTTTTTATTATTCAATTTAAATGCATGCCATACAAATCATAAGACGTAGAACGACGTTTAATGATGACTACAAACACCACATGATTTTATATGATGAAATTTTGCAAATAAAATTATAGTACTTTGTGATATACCCATAAAAAAAGTCAATGGTAAATGAGTTCTGCGAAAATGTGCTGGCTTGTGACACAACAGATGTAAGATGCATGTTCCTTTATAGTTAATTGTTTGACATTGCAAAAAATTAAATATTCGTAAGATCCTTTGAAGCTTTTCAATTTATAATGGCAATCAAATTTTTGTCTATTTTTATTGCCATATCTTTTGAGCACTAATAATGGTTTTCCTATATTCAAACGACTATTCTCGTATTCCTGTAGAGATTGTCATACGTATGTATGGTCGTTTTTAGAACTAAGAATTTTTCAATCAAAAAATCCTACCTTTGACTTTCATGAGGTCATATATTTGCAATGGGCTATAAATGTTTTAGTTCGAAAAAATCACATATTCCTTAAATATAACGTTACAAATGTAATTACTATATACCAAAATATGATAAAAAGTTTTAAATTCTTTTAACATATCATTTGTTTATTAATTTAATAGCTGACGCAATTTCTTGAGCTGATTGGTTATTTTCAGCATCAGCATTTTAGTTCCGAAACAATGCCAAGAACAAATTAAATATCAATAAAATAAATAAAAGAATTTCTTATCAGTGAAGAAATACTACGAAACTATAAGCAACGACAAAAATTAGACAACTAAGTATTGTAGTATTTAGAGCAAATATTTACTAAATTCATTTCAAAATCTAGTTACATTCGATTAGTTTGCTTTCAATTAAAATAATGAAATTGCAATTGGTACAACTATGCAGGCAAACATAGTTTTAACCCGTTTTCGACCTTTATGATTGTGAACTCCAAAAAACACAAAGAAAAAAAATTCTCAAGCTATCGACTGAATTCTGATCCGCATTTTTTGAGTTTACATTAACAAGATAATTTGATGGCAGCAACTTAATTTTTTTGCACGCAGCGTGAAAGATTGTGCCGATTCAGGTCCATTAATCCCATTCAAAAATATCCAAACCATCGACTGTAGACAAGCCAAAGAAGTATGGCCCAATTACTCCACCAATTTAAAAAGTACCTGAACAGCGACTCTGGGGTTCTACGCACCCCAAATGTGTCTCTGTGTTCGCCAGAGATGAATCTATTTTTTCTTTTAGATTTAGATGATTTTTATCTTACACGACGTGTTCTCTCGTGACTTGGTCCATATTAACTAATCGCAACATTGACAGATGTCACATATGAAAATTTGACAGTTGTCACGCTTATTGGGGGGAAAAATGGCGCAAATGTCAGATTCTTCTACATAAAGTTCTGGAAAATCAAATTCTTCAAATTCTTTTTTTCTTATGATGAAGTCTCTGTTGAACAATTGTATAAAATGGGTTAAATCAAACAGCACCAACTGCTGCAATGGTTAAATCAAGATTTTGTTTTTGTTTTTGCTTTTTTTTTCTTTTCAAAACGACAGTCGCCCAACTGGCTGCATTTACATGGTCATAACATGGAATGCCATGCCGTGCCACAGTTGAGCTAAAATTAAAAACACAACAACAACAACAACAACAACAGCAACAGCAACAAACATTTGGCGGCAATTTGCACCAAATACAACAACGACGAACGACGACGACGACAACGATGACGATGACAACGACAAATGCAATAGCAACAACACTCGATCAAGTTGATTTTCAAGCTCACCTTGTTGGTGGTTTCGATACCACCAATCCAAAAATAAGCGACGACGACAACAGCAACAACAAAAACAACAACAATAAAAAAAGAACCATTAATATAGAGTGTCAGCGATAAAACTGAAAACTGAAACTGATTGCCTGATCGTGGTTTAAGAAAAAAAAAAAAACTCCATACCGCTAACTGATGTTGTTGTTGTTGCTACAGAGCTTTAGTGGCAGCTGATTTGATATTCAGACAGCGTACGATTTTGTTCAGAGCAAAAATGCGCGCCAATCAACCCATGTTGTTTGTTGCTGTTGCTGTTGTCGGTAGCAACATTATCATAACAGAGTGAAAAAGAAATAGAATGGTAAAAATCTAACGTTCAATTTAATCAAAAACATGGCTTTAAATGCGTGTGTCTCAATTTAGTCGAAATTTTCAAGAGGTCCTTTGAAAAATAAAATTTTGATTTTCAAAAAGAATGGCGCAAAGGATCTCTCTTAATTCAGCTGAATTTATTTAGCTTAAAATCACCCAATGAAATTTTGAAAAGACGCAAAATAATTATAGTTCAGTCAATCACATGCAAAGTAGCAAAACTGGTAAATCATTTTCATCATCAGCTTCAGCATGTGTGTTTGTATATAGCAATTAACTGCGGTTATTATAGCAACGTAATACAAAACGTCGCAGTGTTTTCTGTAACAAAAAGGAAAATCAACTAAAGTCGTCTTAAGAAAAATTCAATTATGACTTATACTTATTTCTAAGCGAAATTTTCATTGCGTTTTTGTGCATAAATAAATAAAAAATATTATCCAAAAAACAACATGAAAAATTCTATCCAAAACTAATGCTAAATTGGTCATTGCTCGATTTTTCATAAGTCAACTTAAGCGGTTTTTACTTTTTGTCATAGCTTTTACTCGAATTTCAAATTAATATCACGTATACGACATGGTGTACGATGCACGTAATCGCGTACAAAGATCTACCGCTAAAGCACATTTTCTTCTTCTTCCAACATGTTTTACCAACATAAGTGAAAAAAAAAAAAAAACTTTTAGTGATATCGAAAGCAACAACAACAACAGCAACGACTAAAGTAACAAAATACATCAGCAACATGCGATCATCGCTATATCATGTCGACAACTTTGCGGTGAACACCGTAGACTCAGTGTCGTCGTCGTCGTCGTCGTCGTTGTTGGTTGTCATTAACATTTTCGTTTTAGCTGTTGTTTTTGTTGTTGTTGCTGCTGTTGTTGTTGATAATTTGATTTTTAATTTTCCTTTACTAGCACACATACACCAATGTTTTCACATTCTTTCTTTTTATTTTATATCTAAATACTGGCACATTGTTGTTCGATCTTTACCTGGCTTAGTTGTTGTTGTTGTCTGTTTGTTTGTAATGTTTGCAGCAAGATTTTTGTTGGGAAGCACAGTTGCCAGTTTGTCTAGCAATCTAGTGTTGTTGTATTTGGCATACGAGTATTGAAATTAATGTTAATTAGTTTTTGTTATAAAATTCGAGTAACTTATTTTATTGTCAGAAATCTGGCATTTTTTATTTATATCGTACAGATTTAATTGTTAAAATTTACTGAAATCGACTAGAAAGTTGTAGGCGAAAATGTTCACCAAAAAAGAAAAATCCTCTTAATAAAAAATTCAACCAAATTTGAGCATATCTTTATATATAAAAGTCGTATAAAAAGTCGTTGCGTCAGAAGGCAAGTCGTACGAAAAAATTAAACTAAATGATGATTTCTTAAGCGTTTGGTTTTTGAAATTTTAAAAAATACATAAAATTTGCAATAATGAATAAAATATATTTTTGGATTGATTCATCAATTTCTGCCATTTACTTTTTAAAGATTATTTCATGTTAATGTTGCCCCCGGCTACGCCTGAGGTGGTCCAACCGTAAACTTTAATTTTTTCATACTTTTTCCAGCATTTCGGCTGATATCTCACCAATGGCAGCTGTAATGTTGTCTTCCAGGGCTGCAATTGTGGCTGGCTTGTTCCAGTACACAAGATACTTCACGTAGTCCCACAAAAAATAGTCTTGTGGGGTCAAATCGCATGACCTTGGCAGCCAATGGACTGCTCCAAAGCGTGAGACTAATTGCTCACCAAACTTGCCTCAAAAATAGGTCCATAGTATCGCGTGCCGTGTGGCATGTGGCACCGTCTTGTTATAACCACATTTTAACCAAGACCAATTTTTCCATTTCGGGCCAAAAAAAAGTCGAAAATTATCGCACGGTACCTTGCTGCATTGACAGTAACGTTGCGAATTTCATTATTTTTGAAATTTTTGAAAAAGTACGGCCCACAAACCGCACCAAACAGTTCACTTTTTTTAGGTGCATTGGCAGCTCTCGAACTGCCTCTGGCTACTCTCCTGACCAAATTTGGCAATTTTGTTTGTTGACGTACCCATTTGAGCCTAAAATGAGTTTTGTCTCTGAAGAAAATTTTTCTCATTTTCACATTTCTCACAAAGCACGAATTTTGATAATAAAAATCAATGATTTGCAAGCGCTGTTCGTTTGTTAATCTATTCATGGTAAAATGGCAAAGCTTACTGAGCTTTTCTGGCATTGACACATGTTACGTATCATGCGTGAGGTGTCAAAAAATTTACACTGAAAAATCAAATAGCAAAAAAATCACCCGTTATTTTGATATTTTCATACGACTGGTTGATGAAGTCGTATCGTCTGAGGGTGGTATAAATAGTTTAAGGGGGATATTTTTCGATAAGATTTTAATGTTAAGAAGAAAAAAAAATCTTTAATTCTCACAAAATAACCCCAATATTGAAAAGTTTCTATTGGCTCAATTGCAACTAAGTCCAGCAGATCTGGGTTGCACCCAAACGTCTGCAATGCAATTTAACGACAACATTTTAAGCCACAAACGTATCAAGCTTTTTAGAACCGGTTTTCTTTAGCGATTATATGATAATACTACCAACAAGAGTAGCTGCCTGCCATGGCAGACATTCAGTCATTTCGATGTGGATGGATGTTGCCAACATTTTAGTCATGTGTGTGGTTTAATTTTTCGGTTGGTTCACTTGATTATTTTTCTCTGCTTTTTCGTGATCGTGTAAATTACACGTGATATTCTATAAATCTAAATTTTATGAGCAATTTATTTTTTTTTTGTATTCTTTATTTTGCTCAGTTTTAAACAATTTCCGCGCCAACTATAGTTAGTTAAATAATTAGCCAAGATCACAGCAGCAACGTACAGTATCTAGAATGTACTGCAGATTACACACTCGTGTTGTTTTCTTTCTCATAAATAAATAAATAAGTTTGCCCACAAAAAAAAAACTAAATAAATAAAAAAAGTCTGCTGATCCCGACAGCTATCTGGTAAACGGTGCAAGTACAAGTGAACAGCAGCCGCAGGCAGCACTTTACACCGAATATGGAGGCAAGTTGTAACGACTAAATTTAGATTCTGCAAAAGTAAAACAAAAAAATTGTAACGATTCTATTGCGTTGTTTGCATTTTAAGCGAACTGCTTGTATTTAGTATTTGTTTAAAGTACCCGTATATTTAGTTTGCTTGAGAAATATTTGTCTCTTTTATTACGTTTGTAAAGATCTTTGTCAATTCATGTAAGTAGGTGTAAAATTTTAGTGATAAGTAATCCAGAGGGTTTATAAATAGAAAGACATTTTGAAATGTAGAATATACGTTAAAGTCTAGAGAAATAAAAAAGTAATAGCTTCATGAGTACGATACAATATTTCAAATTTGTTCAACAAAATTTTTAATAGTACACATATATAAAGGATGATTTTTTAAGTGTTTGTTTTTTGAAAATTGAAAAAAGTACAGAAAATTTGCAACAGTGAATGAAATATTAATTTGGAGCGATACAGCGATTTCTACCATTTACTTTTTAAAGATTATTTGATGTAAATGTTCCCCCTGGCTACGCCTGAGGTTATCCATCCGTAAACTCCAGTTTTTCCAGCATTTCGGCCGGTATAACAACAATGGCAGCTGTAATGTTGTCTTCTAGGGCTGCTATTGTGGCTGGCTTGTCCCTGTACACGGAAAACTTTACATAGCCCCACAAAAAATAGTCTAGTGGGGTCAAATTGCATGATCTTGGCGGCCAATGGACTGCTCCAAAACCGTGAGATTAATTGCTCACCAAACTCGCCATGGTATCGCGTGCCGTGTGGCATGTGAAAGGTCGAAAAACACTGAAATATTCGAAAATATTTTAAAAAGTTGAAAATTTTTAAAATAGTCGAAAAACGTTGGAAAATGTTGAAAAAGTCATTAAATGTTGTGAAACTGTAAAAAATGTTGAGAAACTCGAAAAAATGTTGAGAAACTCAAAAAAATGTTGAGCAACTCGAAAAATGTTGAGAAACTCGAAAAAAAGAATGAGAACTCGAAACAATGTTGATAAGCTCGAAAAAATGTTGAGTAACTCAAAAAAATGTTGAGTAACTCGAAAAAATGTTGAGTAACTCGAAAAAATGTCGAGAGACTGGAAAAAATGTAGAGAAACTCCACTTGCTGTGAATTTTTATTATTTTTTTTTTTTCGTTTAAGAAATTTTGTTTTGGAGCTTTGTTGCACTTACGTTTCCGAGCCATCAGAAATTTTATAAACATTTCTGAACAAATGCAGTCGAGACTGATAAAAACAAATGATATTACGAATGACGTAGTGCCTAACCATTTTGTCTTGCTGGTAAATTTTACTCTGTTAATGGATTCAATAAATATTCATGAGCTGATTCATCCAACTAGTCAAAAGGAGTGTAAGTCTTTAGCGACTGATTTAATCTGTAGCCTTGGACTCTTAAGTATTTAACTGCTGATTAAGTTATCCCATGGCCTTCATTGTCAATTGCACATTTATTTGCTCAACATTTTATAACACTGATAGTGCTATAAAAAATAAGTATTTTCATAGAGCAGAAATAATCCCATCTAATTATCTTATGTAACCGAATTTATTGTAACTTTTTCTACGAGTGCATTTAAAGATTGTAAAACTTCCACTTGAGTGCATACACATAACTCATGAATAAATTCCGCTGTTATTAACTATCTTTTTTTTCTCTAAATAAAAACTGTAGTAATTACATTTACTATACAAAGTCATTGCATTTAATTGTATTTAATCGGGACTACGTTGCAGTTCAAAAACACCAACAGCGAAAGCAACCGCAACCGTAGGCGATTACACAGTGCGACAAAAATTAACTTTTGTCTTAACATGTGACATGCACGCAAAACTACAGGGCAAATATAGTAAGACTCTTTTCTCGGGATTTCCCTAAAATGTTGGAATTGTTTTGAAGAAACTTAGCTCTTTGAGGAATACACAATTCTCAAAGAAAAATACATTTGGATAGTCCGGCCGTCGTACGATTTTTTGTTTATTTTTTGATTTGATTTTTTTTTATTAAAAAATTTTCAAAAAATTCTCATGTTTTACGGAAAAATTGAGCATGTGATTTTACTTAATTTTATTTTCTAGTTTATATTGCTTTTCCACGTATTTAAAATGTTGTCTCACGGTTTTATCACATGTCTACGGAAGACTTAAATTAGAAATATTACATTAACAGCAACAACAAGTTAAAATGACTTTAACTATGATAATTTAAAATATTTTAGCAGCAACAGCGTTAAAATACAACAAGACTTTAACTGAGCGCGGAGAGCGCGCGACATAGTCAAGAGCTAAACTAGGGGATAGTGCAATATCATGCTGACCGCCATGATCTCCGTAATCAACATCATCATCGTCATCATAACCATCACCATATAATTATATCGCCAATTAATTTTATGCAAACTAAGCGCAACAACGTTTACTCATACAAATCAGACGAGTTAATGAAACATGCGAGCATTCGAACCATCGAGTGTTTGCTGAACTGCTGCACTGCTGCAAAAATGCATTTGCACTTGGGAGGTGACCAACGTACAAACACATCGTGGTGAAGTAAAGTCTGCTGTACATAACACCATTATTAACTCCCAAGTGTTGCAGTGCGCTTGAGAGCCAGCGATTCTTAACATATTTCATTTGGTTTGGCGCTCTTTTATGGGTTATGTTGTTAACAGAAACAAACCTATTTGTCTGTTAATGTTCTATTAAGTTAAGTGGTTTGAGTCTCTGCTGTTATTCACCCTGATCTTGTAAATATATCGTCTTCGCTTTCGCGAATTTCATAATTTTAAAACTTTAATAACTTGATATTTAAAAGGAATATCGTGATAATTTTTATTGGAGATTGAGACCAAACGTCTACGGAATAAATCTACGTAAATTCAATCAAAATGTGTCCAATAGTTTTTGTGTGATGCGCGAACATCGAAAACGGCTATCATTTTATTTATATAAATTACAGTAATTTATAAGTGCAATTTCAGACACAATATTACTTAATGCCTCGTCAAACTTGAATTGCCTGATCGCAACTTAAGAAAATATGATTTTTGCAAATTTGAGCAGATAACACTTTTGTCGATTAAGTCTCATTGTAACTCATTTACTGTCAGACTCTCAATCCGAGTTTAAAATACTTTACTATAATTTTCTAAGTCAGCCATTTTTCTATAGCATTTTGATAACATTGAATCTATATTTTTTTTTTCGCATAAAAAGCATTTTGCGCACGGCATCGCATTCATTTAAATATTAAGAGCCGCTGTCATGCAATAGCTAATGTGTTTTAGCCACGTTGCTTCACTCACATATCAAATTCAGCTGCACTAAAAGAGCGTTGATCGCGAACTTTTTTGTAAATTACCCACAATGACTGGTCACAGAAGTGGTGGATCAACGATGTTATAAATATGAAGCCCAACTTGACTTGGTCTTTCTGTATATAGCGACTGGTACCAAGCAGTCTCGTTTGAATCTTTTCATTATATTACCACTAGTGGTACCCGCGGCTTCGCACGCGTTTTCCAAAAACTATATATACATGAAGATATGTATTGGTTCTCTTGTTCTCATGTTGCACATGAATCATGACAGCAGTTAGGAATTCGCCGTGAAATGTCGACTTTGAGGCAGAATTCCTTCTCAAAATGCAGTCGGCTTGACTTTCATTTGCTATTTGCAATTTAACCAAAAAAATTGTATAAATTCAATAAATAATGGAAAATATTAAAAAAAAAACCTTAGAAATGTTGAAAGATATTCAAAATAAAATATAAAAACCTTAGAATATTTTAGTACTATTTTAATTAGAGTAGGATTTTACTATTCATTTTTCTTTCTTATTCAAATTCAAATAGGCAAAATTTTGTCATTTTGTTTTGTACAAAGCTTTCTTTTCTCATATCGAATTTCTTTTCTTATACAAATTCAATAGTTTGTATTAAGTTTTCTTTCTTATTCCAATTCAAGTAGGCAAAATTTTTTCGTATTGAATTTATTTTCTTACTGGCGGAGAGCTCGCTGTAGAAAAATCGAGTGTATAAGATTAAAGGATGGGATACATGGGAAAGATAGTGATGCATATTGGTGAAACTAACGAACCAAGGTTGCCTTGTCAAATCCCGTCCCGATGCCCGAATTTTAGTAACAAGTTTGTACATCATAAATTATGATTCATGCTTAACTCATTTTGAGGAGGAATTCTGACACGAAGTGGACTCTTCACGGCGAATTTCTAACTGCTGCCATTATATTCTGAAACATGAGTCTGGCATGAGATCCAATACACATTTTAATGTATACATAATTTTTGGTACGTCCCGTTGTTTTTTTTTTTTTTCATAAATAAATTACTCCCTTAACATTTCATTCTATCTTCTCTCTTCAAAAGTAACAAAAAAAAAACAATTGAAAGAGAATTTGTTCTTTGAAATTCAAAGCCAAATACAAACGGTACCAATGAAAAGAAAAAAACAACAATATAAGTAATTCATGGATCAGCATAACCATATGCAACGAAAAATCAAGCGGAAATTATTGCGTGAGGATTTTACAACAACCTTATCCTAACGTTAAAAAATAACAAAAAAATAAGTATGCAATAACCTTCTTTAGCAGAGATATGCTGTTTTAAAAAAGAAATTATTAAAATCGGTTCAGTATATCTTGCGGTTTGGCGTTACAAACCATTTCCATATAAGCGATTTTATATAAATAGTATAGATATAGATACACACGATGATGTTGTTTTGTTCATGTTGCTATAACGCTAACGTTGTTGTTAATTATATCGGTAGTATATAGTTATAGTATAGTAGTTACTGATACGTTAAACGTAACATAACATATTGACTTAGTTCATGGAGTAAATATTTTACAATTTCACAATTTATTTTTAAATCTTTATAAAAGCAAATTTTTGGAAAAAATTCTTGAAACAGCTCCGGCTACACAGGTCATGCCAAAATTCATTATCAACAGCTCTTTTTTTTTTTGAAGTGAAACTTTTTTAGCGCGGGTGTGACTTGAAATTAGGTACGTATAATGAAACGCAAGACACGGCACTATTTTTTTTAGTCGTACTGTCACTTGGTATAGTTTTTTCCTCGAAATTAAGGTTTAGTTAGTTAGTTAAAGTACTCATCAAGCAGAGTACCCGAAAACTATCAGCTTTGAAATCGGTTTACCAAAAGCTGAGATATAAGCGTGGAAAGATTTTTTTTTTTAATTTTTTCATGCAATGCCCTGATTAACTACCAAAACCTTGGCATAGCGAATAGAAAAAAATCTACTACTCTCTACTACGTGATCCAACAGTGCGGCAGTCTGGCAAAAGCAAAGCTTGATAGAAGGTTACACATGAGTATGCCTCCTTGTAACGGTTTGTCAGCCTGGTTTCAACATATGTTAGGGAAATGTTTTTGTTAGTTGAAAGTATCAATCAATATAGTATCACTATAATCAATGTTTTGGATGTGAGACGTCTCCTACTTTAAAATGCATCGATAGATGATGCGAATTTTTTGACAAAAACTCAACAAATATCAAGGCAAAAAAATAAATATGGCATTTTTTGTTTCATTATCTATTATGCTATATTTAAAATAGAAATTATTCAATAAGACCGTTTTCTAAATTTTAACTTTTCCCAACTAAAACTGACACGAGCTGTAGATGCTTGGAATAGAAACCCAAAATAAAAATCAATAAAAAGAAATAAAACCAAAAAACGTTGCTTGCATATCAAAATCAATTGGGAATTTCAACATCGATGAGCTGCAGAAAAATAATAAAAAAAAATACGAAATGATGTTAAATTTAGATTTTTCTTAACTAAGTTGCACTCGAAAGTCTGTGCAAATGCGCAACTAATTGGTTTCATATTGCAGAATTTATGATATTTCCTCTGGCACTGTATGTACTCATGGTGATGTGGTCATGCCACAGATGGCTTATACCGAATAAAAAATATAGTATCTACCGGCCGGCATTAGAAGCAACAACAAATGATGACGTTTTTCAACAAAAAGCGACTTAAATCTAAGTAATAAAAAAAAAAGGTACATTTCTAGTGAAAACTGCTCGAATTCATTTGGCACTTTAGATAAATGTGATGTGATGTGGCGCCTCCGCTTAGCTTCATATTAAAGTGATTTTTGTACGCTTTTTCGGTATCGAAATTAAAAGTCGTTTGGATGTTGGCATTTCAATTCTTTTTTTTTTTTTTTTTTCAAATCATTAATGATTATAATGAACTGCGAATGGCGTCATCATAACGTTTATTCGTCGCCTTGTTCTGTGTGTACATAAAGACTGAAAAAGGAATTTCATCTTTTTGCGTCTGTCGATCGGCGAGGGTCGAACGTTTTTATTTGGACTCTAAATTTATTATTATTGATTTGTATTCCAAGAGTTGCTGAGATGCTTTGCAAAATTTATAGTTTTGATTGGTGATCAATTTATAGCAACAATGTGATTGCTTTGTCGGCACAAAATTTTGCGCCTGTTCAACGTTAAACGATTTGTTTCAATTTCAATTTATGCGAATCAAAGTTTATTGAAATTTGTGTTCAGAGCATGTGAGAGCACAACATTCCTACCACCGTACTCATAGTTTTCATGAGAAATTTCGATTTCAGAAACAATTTATGAAGTCATCGTTTTAAATAAATATGAATTTTTATTGGCGTCGGTAAAGGAATCACAGTGCTGTTAGCTGTTGTTAACTTCAAAACTGTTTCAAGGAATGTTATACAAATTCTTTAATATGCCTTATTCCGGAGATATCTCTTTTCATTTGAAATTCATTAAATAGACTAACAAACGAACAGCGCTTACAAATCATTGGATGTTATTATCAAAATTCATGATCTATCAGAATTTCCCTATTTTCTCATTTTTGGCTCAATGGTAACGTCAACAAACAGAACTGCCGAATTCGGTCTGAAGAGCAGCCAGAGGCAGTTCAAGAGCTGCCAATGCACCCTGAAAAATGCAGTGTTTGGTGCGGTTTGTGGGCCGGCGGCATCTTTGGACCGTACTTTTTCAAAAATAATGAAAATCGCAGCGTTATAGTTAATAGAGCAAGGTACCCTGCGATGAAAAACGACCTTATTTTTGCCCAAAATGGAAGAATTGGACTTGGTGTACATGTGGTTTCAACAAGACGGTGCCACAAGCCACACGGCACGCGATACCATGAACCTATTGAGAGGGGAGTTTGGTGAGCAATTAATCTCAAGTTTTGGAACAGTCAAGATCATGCAATTTGACCCCACTAGACTATTTTTTGTGGGGCTACGTGAAATCTCACGTGTACAGGGACAAGCCAGTCACAATTGCAGCCATGGAAGACAACATTACAGCTGCCATTGGTGAGATACCGGCCAAAATGCTGGAAAAAGTATGCCAAAATTAGAGCTTAAGGATGGACCACCTCAGGCGTATACGCGGGCAACATTTACATGAAATAATCTTTAAAAAGTAAATGGCAGGAATTGATGTATCGCTCTAAATAAATATTTTAGTCATTATTGCAAATTTTCTGTTCTTTTTTTAATTTTCAAAAACCAAACGCTTTAAGAATCACCTTTGCTGTGGAACAGTTTTAAAAACAAGGCTTGGTATCTCTTATAATTATGAAATTTATGTACTAAACGCTGCAAAAATGTAGGCGTGGCTGGTCAATGGGACGCATCGTTTGCAATTAGTATAATGTGTAAATAAATCGTATTCAGATTCAGCAAGACAAAATTCATTAAGGGAACATACTCTCGTTGAGTAAATTATAAAAATTTACGCGAACCAATGAAAGTGTAATCGGGTTGCTAAACTCGAATCCCGTACCAATTTTGCCTCATCGCCTCAGGATAATTTTTGGTTGAGTTTTACTTAATTATTATAATTGAAATAAATATGCTAATTATTCTACATTTTTGCATTATAAAAGGAATTAAAATGTGAAAATAATAATTTTTTATTACGGAACAAATTTTAAGAAAAATATTTTAAAAGAATTTTAAGCTTTTTAATAGAGTATACAATATATATACATATATATCACTTATTTGAAACTATCAAGAACTCTTAAGAAATGCAGTATTTTATAACAACAAAAAAAAATAAGATTTTTACGCAGCATCTTCTTTCGCACATTTTTATTTGTCAAATTATTCGCGTTGTATGATCATGTGATCATACTCTCATCAGACAGACCTCCGATGCGCAATTTGCTTGTTGGCATGTTTTGCATTATACATTAGAAGACAAGCCCCCATTTTTTTTTTTTTTTTTATCTTTTTTTATCAATTAATTGGTTGTTGGCAAATTGGCAGTGCCACTTATAACTGAACGCATTCGATGAATGTTTCGAAATAATTGAATGACGTAGAAATATTTATGTTGAAATTAAAGGTCGTACAGATGCGTCTTTAGAAGAAGTCTCTTTTTTAGCACTCTTTTTTATTTAAATACGATTATTTTTCATCTTCTAATTAAATACAATTATTTTATATCTTGAGCAAATGCTTTTCAGTTATTTACATTGATTTCATTCGGTCTTGTAAAAAGTGTAGAATTTGTGACATTTCAAAAATTTTTAAGGCATCTGCGATGTACCATATACTGATATTTATGGTAAAGTACAAAAGTAACAAATTTAAATAATTTTTTAGTAGAACATTAGCGCTTCTCATTGAAACGCAAGAGAACAACGATTTATTTTTAGTCAAAAAAAGACAATTTTCATATATTAAGGGTATTATATTATTATTATTGTAATCAATATATTATTATATATATTATATTCAATAAAAATTGCTTATTAACAACTAAAAAATATACTATATATACATATATATATTCCTCTAAGCGCAAAACCATGTAAAACTCGTAAGGTTTTGAACTAGGGAACACCCCTAACTGTGTTACAGTTTGATTTGTATGAGCGGTGGGCGTGTCCATGAACGACTTTTCCCATTTTCCATTCCCGGTGGTGGTAAGGATGTTAAAATTTTCGATTGCGAAATGCATCTTCGAAACATAATTTCTCTTTTTGGAAAATTATTTTTGAAATTTTAATTTGATTTTTAATTTTAATTTAATTTTTAGTTTTATTTTAATTTTTAATTTTAATTTAATTTTTAATTTAATTTTAATTTAATTTTTAATTTAGTTTTAATTTAATGTTTAGTTTCAATTTAATTTTTAATTTAATTTGTAATTTTTAATTTAAGTTTTAATTTTAATTCAATTTTTAGTTTTAATTTAATTCTTAATTTTAATTGAATTTTCAAAATGCTACTACTTGTGCTCTTGTTTATTTTATTAATTGTTACTTTATTAGCTTGTTGATGTTTTCAATTAAGTTAAAAATATACATTTTTTGAAATTTCATAAAAATTCTTCAAACTAAAAATTTTTTATTATCGACAGTGTATGCCAAGATCATCCATCCTGCCTTTGATGAAGATCGCGTAGTTGATCAGCTCTTTTTTGTTTGATTTACTCTTCCTCAATTAAATTCCTGCTGTTTTATTAAACGATTTATCGCCACGGGAATGTAGTATTTATTATTTGTTTACATAGAAAATATTTCAGATTTTTATTGGAAAAAACGTGTATGAATCTTGAATGTTTCATTAAGAATTTGTGGAACTACATATGCACATCGAAAGTGTAAATAATAATGAATGATTGTACGAAATGTATATTTATAGAGGAGATTTTAGAAAATATTTTTTTTTCTTTTTATAACTGGGTGATGTTATTTTAAGGCTTTTGTTTAACAGCTCATGTAGATGGAATGCCACGTTATGGACCTACTTTAATATTAAATTATTTTTAAAATATGTAGGTACATGATTTTAAATTTTTCATGATTTCATCATTGTTTCGTTCAAATAGGTTTGCTTTTTTCATTTTACGCCCGAAAACTTATAGAAAAAATGTAAAGAAATCTCTCCTGCAAGAGTTTAGAGCCAAATCTCACCAAGCAGAGGGGGTCCGAATATTCAAAAAACACCTCACGTAATTAATTGGCCCCAAAGATCAAAAAATATTGAAAAAGTCAAAAAATGTTGAAACAATCAATATATGTTGACTTACATTATAAAAGTCGATATGTTGAAAAGTCAAAAAATGTTGAGAAATAAATGTTGAAAAGTGAAAATATCTGATGTTGAAAAAGTCATAAATGTTGAAGAATCCGAAAAATGTTGACAGAGTCAAAAAATGTTGAAAGAGTCGATAAATGTTGAGAAACATTGAACATGTTGAACGATCTGAAAAAGTCAAGTTAAAAAATTCGAAACATTCAAAAAATATTGATAAATAATAAAAAAGTCGGTTGAAAATTCGAAAGATGAATAATGGTAAAGTGAAAAAAATGTTGAAAAAATCTAAAAAATTTTAAAAAAAACGAAAAATCTTTAATAAGTCGAAAATGTTAAGAGAATTTGAAAAATGTTGAATATCATTGAAAAATTTGTATTCCACTCAAAAAATTTGAAAAAAAACTTCTATGAAGTTAACAAAAATTTTGTCTAAATTTAATTCAAAGACTTCCAGCTTAAGTCGCATACAAATCTATTTGATGTTAATGCTTATAAACTTAAGCAACATAAACATATCAGAATACAAAACTATATCAGCATTGCAAAAGACTTTGCCGCAGTGCTAAGCTTTGATGTTATTTTTAGTTAAACTAAAAATACAAGACACTAAAAGATCGCCGCCGCTTAAATATATTTCACGGCAAGATCTAAAATTAAATCTTTATTGCCATCTTTAACATGACTTAAAGCTATTTTTAAATTTCAACTACAAAATTACAACAATATATGGGAACTCGTATTTTTTTGTTATAGTTTATCCTATCGGCTGTTAATAGGCGAACACAAACGAGTACACGCACTATATCCGGTGTATGGTATGGCGTGGCTTTATTAATTTTGTTAAATGCCGCCGCACACGTTTATCGCAATCAACACATCAAGGTTTAACTTGCCCCACATCCATTTACCCAATTCCACGTATTGGCCGACGACGACGACCGTATGGTCACTTCGCTTCGAACACAATATCTAAAAATAGACATTTGTGCACAGGGCATAGGTGATCTGCGACTATGCGTGTACTAGAGATGAGCGTTAAAAGTGAGGCATTCTCATAAGTTTCGATTGAAAAGGGAAATTACTAAAAAAAAAAGTGTTCCAGTTTTAGGTTTTTTCACAAAGACTTAGACAACGAACATTTGGGCGTGTTTCTCTTCAAAAGTAACACAAAAAAAAAAAAAAATTTAAAGCGAGTTTGTCTTTTGAACTTCAAGGCCAAATACAAACGGATCAAATGAGAAGAAAAAACAACAACAATAACAACGCAACGAAAAATCAAACACTAATTTTTCTATGAGGTTTTGCAAAAACTTAATCCTAAAAAAAAGAATATTTGGTTATGAAATAACCTTATTTAGCACAAATATGTTATTTTTAAAAAGAAATTGCTAAAATCGGTTCAGTATATTTTGCGGCAAAGCGTTACAAACCATTTCCTTATAAGCAATTTTATATAAACAGTAGCTAATTTCATAAATAATTTATTTTTATCTGAACAGTAAGTGTAAATACACCTAAAACCATGTTCACAAAGTATTTTGTACTCTAAAAAATAAAATAGAACACCAAAAATGTTTGCGAAACGACACTCGACATCGACACTACATGATCAGTTTTTAATCATTCCCGATTTATTCTCATCCCTAGCCTTAGCGCAACTACGTCTGTGTTGCTATAAATAAAATTCGCGTTTTGTGAATGAAACTCCTATTGCTGGCAAGGTATACACGGA
Organism: Tricholauxania praeusta; assembly: GCA_949775025.1. Lineage (NCBI taxonomy): Eukaryota > Metazoa > Arthropoda > Insecta > Diptera > Lauxaniidae > Tricholauxania > Tricholauxania praeusta. The sequence continues at coordinate 14,803,801 of OX459031.1, read as the reverse complement.
TACCAGACAAATTTTTGTGAATTACAACATGGCAAAAGACTTAACATTGTGGTCTTTGGTTGAATGGAAAATAAATAAGTACCGAATGTGTAATGTTGTCTGCTATAGGTGCATAAATCATTATTCACAAAATATCAGGTTTATAGCCAGACTAATTTTAGATTTAGAAAGATTAATTATAAAATGTGAGTTAATAAAAAAAAATTCAAAAATAGTGCGGACGCTTTATTAACCAATAATTGGCAGACTGTTTTCTTCACTATAACTTTGAACTTAATATATTTTTTGATGTAAGTTATAATTTCCTAGTAAATCAAGAAAAACTGAAAACATTTCAATTTTGCGAATTAAGCTTGTACAGGTTTTATCGTACAAATATATGTAGGTTCATAATACAGGATTCGAAATTTATGTTCCCTAGAGCTTTGTTCATGTAATATTTTTCGGCTTAAGGCATACTTTTCGAATAAATATATATAAATGATTCTTTTGATCGAAAAATTTCCAGAAATGCACAATTTTTTAGCTATAGTTACTCTAATCAGTGGAGTAAAAAGCTCCCTAAAAACACATGATCTGCAGCGATGTGCATGAAAACTAAAAATTCCTTGTGTACTCACTCGTTGTTCAACATCTGTAAATTGTAAAAAAAAAAAAGAAGATTAATTCATCTATTTATTATGAAATGATCGACACATGTAAATAAATAAACTCAATGAAACTGAAATAAAAATGCTGATTAAATGATTTTCACGTATGAGTATAAACAAATGTATAAAATTACTTATCAGGTTATAAAATCCAACTTAGCGCGCCACAAAGTCTGGCACAACTTTTCTTACTTTACCATAGGCACACATGGTTGCCATATGGTATTAATTTTTTCTCTTTTTTTTTACACAATAATTTTCATTTATTTAAAATACATATAGAGTTTCAGGGTTGTTCAAATGCAAAAAAAAACACACAAATGTGACATAAGGCAATACTCCCTCTTTTTTCAGAATACACTTCGTTTGTCTTCATTTGAGTCATAAGGTTTGTTTTTTTTTTTGTTGCACTACATAAAAAAATTTTATTAGTTTTAATTGCTATAAATTAAATAGCTTTCATTTAAATTCTAATAAATTATATGCGCGTGCAATAAAATTGTCAGTTAACAACAAATTATTGTTGTTCATCGATAAAAAAGAAAAAAAAAGTGACTGGTTCGAGCGGTTTTTGCACACAAAAAAGAAAAATATCTCTTACGAAATGATATTTTGCTTAAAATAGGGTAGACATACCAAATTAACCAATTACAAATCCAGCGTTTTAAATATCGTAGCCTAACGCACCACCCAGCACTGACCTCAAAGGTACCCCCCATCAGCAAGCCCTAGTGATTTAAAATAATTTCCCCACGCTGTAGAGACAACAAAATTTTTGTATTTTTTTTTTTTTTTTTTTGCGCAAGCCAGTGAGGTATTAAAATTTTGTGGGACCGAGGCTAAAAATTTTAAAGGGGCCCCTCATAATTAAATATTAAAAAAATCCAATTTCAAAATAAATAATATCATTTTTTCCTCTAAAATGCAATCTATATTATTATTTATATAAAATTGCTGTTATGGAAATGGTTTGTAACGCTTTGTCGTAAAATATACTGAACCGATTTTAATAATTTTTTTAAAAAAACAACATATTTGTGCTGAAAAAGATTATAGCATAATTATTTTTTTTTTTTTTTTCAAGTTAAATATTCTTTTATTTTAGGATTATGTTTTTGCAAAACCTCAGACAAAAATTTTCGTTTGATTTTTCGTTGCTTTTGCTAATTTTTGAGATCTTTATTTTTATTGTTGTTTTTTTTTCTCACTTGTAAGGTTTGTATTTGGCTTCGAAGTTCAAAGAACAAATATTTTTTTTTTTTTCAATTTTTTTCCAGAATCAATTACTTGTATACATTTTTAATAGAATAAACATTTTTATTTTCATCATAAATTATTTTTAGAAGGTGCCCATTTCCAGTTTTTGGCGCCGGCCCTTGTAGAGTCTAAAGAAGGCACTGTATTAATTTATATGTTTCAATTTATCGGGTTCTTAAAATGCAAAATGAGTAACTTTTTTTCATTTTGGGCACCAATTTTAACACGGCGTGTACAAAAAATAGGTTCGGAGAAAATTCTTTAGATGAAATTTTCATTTTCTTTAGATCAAGATTACAATATTTAAATTGCATTCATGATGTTGTGCATATATTTATTTCCATTTCTTTTTTCTTTTTAATTTCAGATGTGTTCCCGCAACATAAAGATCTCTGTGGTACTGTTTCTTGTCTTGGTCCCGCTCATTACAGCTTTGCCACACAGTCACAACTTGTCCAAAAGGAGTAATTTCTTTGACTTAGAGTGTAAAGGTATCTTCAATAAAACAATGTTCTTCCGATTGGATCGCATCTGTGAAGATTGTTATCAGCTGTTCCGTGAAACAAGTATTCATCGGTTATGCAAGTAAGGAACTTAGAGAGATACTATGTACATGAGTATATTGGTCATTTTCTCAATGTTTGGTTAAATCTAACTAGCTGACAGTTCAAAAGAAATTTTATATAGTAATTTGTATTAAGCCATCAATTGTAGCTGGTTATTTCGACACAAATGTCATACCCGTTACAAAATTCTGTGTTTCTTATTAAAATAGTATTTTTTTTTTCTTTTTTAAACAAAACTTTTATTTTTCTAACGGGTTTGACATTACAAATCGAAGAATTAAATGCTCGACTTTAACAGAATTTTTACTTAAAGTTTTGCTATAGACCATTAACTTTTTTAATAAAGTTTATAAGTAATAGCGAACATTTTAATTAAACTAAACTTTGAGAAAATGAGCCTGAAAAATATTTAGTTTAATTTTTATTATAACTTAGTGTTAGCCATTATATTACGTATAAAATACCGAATTTTTTGAAATTCACCATTAGAGTGCGAAGGAAAAGTCTTGATGTCTGTTAAGGTGACCATACACGTAAAATAATGTATCATAATGGTATCGAATCAAAAAATCAAAAAGTATCAAAAACTTCGAAAAATGTCGAAATATATACAAAAAGTCAATAAAAAAAAGGCTTAAAGTATTGAGAACTATAGAAAATAATCGAAATAGTCGATAAATTGCACAGAAGTCGATGAAAGTCACAGCCTCGAAAGGTTTCGAAAAGTATCAAAAATAAATCAATTAAAGCTTTAAAGTATCGAAAATTATTGATAAAGTTAAATAGTATTGAAAATGAAAGTAAAACTCTATAACTTATCGTATGGAAATAGTCTATATAAGTTGAATAGTATCGAAAAAGTCGAAAGCTATCGTACTATCAAAGCTTAATTAAAATCGCACTTTAAATTTTCGATACAAAGTAATAAAGCATCCTCGGTCGGTCAAAACTCGAACTATTCAGTGCTCAGTGCTAACGAATTGAATAAAGGCTACCCATTTAAGTCTTACGATAAGCTCCAGATTATTGCTCCAATTATTTTCGGGCCAAAGGCACACTACCTTATATTTTTAGCAAAAAAGAAAAATCTATATAAAAATTGTTTTTAATCTCGCACTTTAATGGTGAATTTTTGAATTGAAGAAATTTTAAGAGCTATTGCGGTGGTGGTCCTCCATATAAGGGTACGAAAAATGCGCCTGAAACAAAGAACTGCATATTCAAAATTGTTCAAAAAAAATTAAGATCAAAAACAAAAAATGTTTTTGACTTAAAGTAATGCGATCCTGGAGGAATTTGTCACTGAACTTATCTTTAAGACAAATATATATATGTTACCGGCCAAACTAGTTTCTAGGATAAACTAGTTTTTCCTAGGATAGTTTTTCCTATGATAAACTAGTTTTCCTAGGATAGTTTTTCCTAGAATAAATTAATTAATTTGAATGCCTTAAATTATGCAATTTAATTTTAATACAAAAGCATTGTGGATAGAGAAGCCGGTGTTGCACATGTTATAGACTGAACCAGTTTGTAACCGATTTACCAGTTCTAGGCGCATTTGGGCATTGGGAGTTGATTTTGGTAAGCCCAGTAGTCCTTTAAAATATGTAGATTGGAGTATTTCAAGTTGTTTTATATACCGTAATCCCCAAGCTTGGACGGCATATAAAAGTGAATGTGTCATACCTTCCCGAGTCAGCTTTACATCTACTTAATGTTTGCATAACAGAGCCTAAGGCGCTTTTGCTATAAATATATGTTTGAATATATAATTTAAAGAGTTTTCTTTCAAATACTGTTCCCGACTCTTGTTTTTGAATGTTGGTGCAAAATTTAATGACAATATTTATCGTAAAAGTTATATTGAAACGTCGATACAACTTGAAATAAAATTACCTAAATTAAATTAAACTTTAGCTAAAAAACAAAATATCTACATTTACTCCAGGTTTTTACGCATATTTCAGCTAAATTCACTAAAAAACTAACAAAAAATGCTAGTTTTTAGAAATAGTTCAAGTGCGTCAAATTTACCAAATGTACTAAAAATTTGGCGAATGTACTGCCAACGCAAATGTACTCAGAAAAGTACAAATGTAACCGAAAATATCATCACTGGATCATATCATTCAGCAACAAGTCCTTCAATGTTTGACTCTATTTTAAAGTAACAATATCGTGGACCACCCTAGCATTTATAGTAAGCTTATAGTATTTTAAATATTACATAGAAATTATTCAGATTAATTTAAGTTTATTAACCTCTTACTCACACCGGTCTTGAAGCTCAAAAAAGAGGGTCAAAAATGGATCCAAAATCTGAAAGCACGTCCTTTTTCTACATTAAAAATACAATAAAAGCCCACAAAAATCAAAATCCTAGCTGCTCCTTCTTCACAGATACAAGCGTTTCTACATTTTTTACCTACTTTTAGCATTACCCAAGCCCAACGACGAGGACGACATGGTTATATGGCCTTTTACGCGCGCACGCACACACACGTTTCGCGTCAATATGGGTGCTTCTAATAAAGAAATGAGAAAGATAAAAAACTTTCTCAGATGTAACGTTGGAAGAAAATCTATTCCAATCAATTACGTGAAACACATGTCCGATCAATCTAAAATTTTAGAGGATGTCTACAAGGGTGAAATACATGAATTTGAATGTGAGAAAGAAAAAGAAAAAGACAAAGAAACAGATAAAGAAAAAGAAAAAAAGAACAAGAAAAAAGAAATGAATATGCAGAAGAGACCTGTGGTGTATGCTGATGCTGAAGAGTTGCTAGATGCCATTATTGAAAAAAGGGATTTTAAAGGAAATATCTTGATTAAAGTAATGGCTGATGGTGGTCAAGGTTTTTTTAAGATAACTATGAGTGTGTTTCCAGAAGAATATATATCTAAATCAAACGAAGACGAAACAGATGAATATGAAATGAATGATTAAAACGAATCTATTGAGATGAAAAAAAGAAGCACTTATTCTGAGGGTGGGAGTATAAGTAAAAAAGCGGTACTAACTAGTGTACATAGATTATTATTGTTGGCTATTGTTCCTAAAATCAAGGAATCTTATGATAATGTAAAGTTGCTGTTTGAACTCACAAAATTAAATAATATTCCATTCAAATTTTGTTCGGATTTCAAACTTTTACTCATAATAAATGGGCAACAAACTGCCACATCTACGTTCCCGTGTCCATACTGTTTCATTTCAATGAATTATTTGAAAGGTAATGATGACAATATTGAAAAAAATTGCGCAAGCACAAGTGCAGTTGACAATGACATTCTTGACGATCCCTTAAAATTTAAAACGCATGGAAATTTGCGAAATGACTATGAAAAATTTTGCTCAACAGGTATAAATAAAAAGCTCGCTAAAGAATGCCATAGTACTATTAATCTTCCTCTTTTTGAAGAAGCCGATGAAACATTTGTTTTAGAAAAATGCGTTCTTCCCGAACTTCACCTTTTACAAGGAGTTGTAAATCATTTATTTTGGGATGGATTAGTTCCTCTTTTGGGTGAAGAAATAGCATTAATTTGGCCAAAAAAGTTAAAAGTGATCGCAAAAAATTATCATGGGAACTGTTTTGAAGGCAACGCCTGTAGAAAAATGTTGAAAGAAGCAGATGCTCTAAACGACCCTAAAATTTATGAAAATGCAGGATTGTTTAAAATTTTGCCTTATGTATCATCTTTTAAAGCTATGAATAAAATAGTGCATTGTTGCTTCACGTCGAATAAAGTTGGACCTTCATTGGAGTGCCATTTAACTGAGTTTCATAATGCTATAAAAAGTATTGAAAATGTTTCTCAGACATTAAAAATGCATATCGTTCTTGAACATGTTAAGCAAAGCTTGCAGTTCATTGATGGCAATAATGGATTGGGTTTATGGTCTGAGCAAAGTGGCGAGTCAGTTCATCGCGAGTTTTTGAAAACATGGAAGCGCCATAGTATTAACCTGATAGAGGACGAATCATATTTGGCAAGACTTCTCAAAGCAGTTACAGAGTTTTCATCACTAAACATATAATTCTGATATGTAGCCAGTTTTTCAGAAAAAAACTGAATAATTGTGTGCGCGCGCGTATGTGTGAGTGTGTGTGTGCGTGTGTGTGTATGTGTGTGTGTGTGTGAGGTCATATAACCACTACGTCCTCGTCGTTGGCCTTGGGTAATGCTAAAAGTGGGTAAAAATTGTAGAAACGCTTATATCTGTGAAGAAGGAGCAGCTAGGATTTTGATTTTTGTGGGCTTTTATTGTATTTTTTATGTAGAAAAAGGACGTGCTTTCAGATTTTGGATCCATTTTTGACCCTCTTTTTTGAGCTTCAAGACCGGTGTGTACTGAATTAACATTAAAACTTTTAAAAACAAACAATTATCTTCGGTTCGAACATTGTTCAGTATATCCGCAGATCAATCAACTCTTGGTTTTTTTTTTTTTTGATCCCTTCTTTTTAACATAATGAAGTCTTTTTTTTCTAAATAAGTTGCTATGAATACAAAAATATTTGAATAAAAATGACCTATTTCATATTAAAGATAAACAAAATCATAAATTTGAAGGTAAATTTGCATAAATTTACGTTAAATCGTGAAAAACAAGAAAAAAGTGTTATCATTACTGATTTTAAAATACATAGTCATGTGAAATAAATTTATCACATTAAAAATAAAATAAACAACAGTGATATGTTTATGATAACCAAAAGTTCATTACTACTTTAAACCCAAAAGGAAAAAAATAAAGTTACGATGGAATAATAAGGTGCTAATCGATGATAATAAGTTATGTATGTGCTAAAATATAGGCATTAGATTTAATAAAAAGTCTATTTTTATAAGAAAATTTAGTTTAGAAAAAAAAAGCGTACTATCCCATGAGCAGAATGCTTTAAGTCATTAGCAATGCTATGTGAGTACAATTCACCGCAGAAAGTTCTTTACTCAATTATTGCCATTTTGATTTGGCATTAGAATACAGGTCCCCGGCATTCTATGTAAGCTAGGCCGTCAGGGGCGCCATAACGTTTTAAAAGTAGGTGGTTTCTCGTATTGAATTCCACATGGGGAACATGGAGAGCAACAGGTCTATCGGCGCCCTTGTAGGCCGCGGCCCTTTATAAGCTTTTGTTTCTAAATATTACTATAATAAAATATTACTATTTTTTTTTTAAGTTATTGAGAAAAATAATTTTTGTTTTTTTTTTATACTAAATATGCATTTGAGTCATTATATAATATTAAACGAACGAAACATAGACATCAACACAACTTATTTCATGCAGGCACAAGTGCTTTACACAACAAACGTTTGGCGATTGTCTTAAGGTGCTACTCATTCCAGAGGAAGAGGTCTTACAGCTTCAATATTTCATGAAAGTTATTAATGGATCACCAATACCATTTGAGTTTCAAGCATTAAATTAAATTTAATATTTTTGTACAGTAATTGGTTTTTGGAAGAACGCGTCTGTCTATATAATACAAATCATAAAATGTTTAAATAGAAATTATTAAAAAAAAAACTTTTCTGACCTACAAATTTTAAGTATCAAAATATTTTTTTAATTTTTTTTTTTTCTTCATTTCTTCCAATTAGCACTTTTTAATAATGAATTACTTCTTAATTACATTTTTTATAAATAGTAATTTCTTTGGGCTTTTAAAACTTTTGTATATTTAATTTTTTTTTTTTATTTCGAAAAAAAAAATAGCAACATGAGTTTTTATTTGATGTTTTTCTATGAAAAAATTTTTAAAACAAAGAAATATGTACATTAGATTGTCTGCTATTACCCAAGTTTATTTATTTTTAATTAAAAAAATTCTTAAAAAAAAAATTTCGGCTTGAGAAATTTTTAATTTTTGTACTGTACTTTGTGTTTTATTTATTTTTTTACACGAAATCTAGTCGACATACAAGAAAACTGCACTTAAGGTTTTTTACTTTATTTCATGAGCTTTTAAGAAAAAATCAAATACACTGAAAAAAATGTCTTGCACGATTTATTGACTGTCTGTCATTTTCAAAATGTTTTTAATCGAAGGTAACGGTGGACATAGGCCCTTTTTTACAATATTTTTTACTCCCACTAAATGGTCTGTCATTTTTTGTTAGCGCTAGAAGTTTCGCGCTCATTTCACTTAGTGCTATTAAGTTTTACAAAAAAAAAAATTCCAGTTTTCTAAAAATACTGTTTTTAAACTTGATGGGGTGTTAAGCCACTTCTTGAAAAACTTAGTTCACTTCTTACCAATGAGAATGTTGCCATACCAAGTTTCAAGCATTTATTGCTTATAAATTCTACGTCATGGCATTTTGAAAGTGTTTGTTTGTATTGCAGTTGCCACGCCTACTTTTCTTAGACCATACACAATTTGTACGTTGTATTACTAATATTACTAAGCGACATTTCACGACTTTTTATGAAGGTACATAATGTTATTTTCTAAAAATATAGTTTCTCCAAGAAGTTCCACGTCTTCTCTTCATAACCAGAGCTGACTTTTGCCACATTTCTTGCATATGCCATCAAATTTCAATGTATTCTTTGATTCTTATTAATAGCATTTCATAGTTTTTGCCTTAAGCTGTTTTTCCTTGTGGCCGCAGTTATAATGTGCTTTGACGTCACTTGCGTTAAGTTTACTACTATAAAAACTTTTTATTTATTTTAGGAAAAAATTATCTTAAATAATATTTTTAATGTTTATTTAACGTTATCATTACTTATCTATTTTTTCGTTTTTAACAACAGCTTTTAAAACTTATTTATTTTTATTTATTTGTTTGTTTTTTTTTTTCATTTATTTATAGGAAAGACTGCTTTGATTCAAAATGGTTTGGAGAATGCTTAAAAGTGCTCCTTATTCCATCAGATGAAATTTCAAAATTACAACATTTTATTAAAGTTATAAACGGTTCTCCAATATCATTCAATATGCCGCCGGTTACAACATAACTTTAGTTTTAGTTTTTATTTTAATTTTTTTTTTTTTTTAATTTTAATTATTAATTTTTCAATTAATTTGTACTTATTTATTTTTGTATTTTACAAATTATTACTATTACAATTAAAATTATAATTATTTTTATACTTTTATTTATTAATGAGCGATTACATCTAAAATGAATATAATTTATTTTTAATATACATTTTTTGCAGTAATTAATTTTATATTTTATAAACAAAAAAAAAATCGAAAAAAATTGCAAAACAGCAACTACTTATTTTGTAAGTGATTAAAAATAACTAATCGAAACAACTAAAAAAATACAAAGAAAAAAAATCACTAAAAAATTTAACACAAAACAACAACAGTATCTTAAAAGTGAAAAAAAAATCTATGTATAAAATGATGAAAATTTATAGTATCGTAATTATAATGCACACAACATTTGTTACAATTCCGTGCCTAGCTGTCTGTAAATACCGTCCTACAGTTGCAGTTTGTCTTATTTGGGATTGATCACTTTTCATGAAAATCCAAATGATAAAATGCGCACTCAATAAAAAAAAAAAGGAATTTTTCAAAAAAAAAAAATTGTTGTGAGTACATGTTATTTGAAGAAAAACTTCATTTGACGCCAAAATTGTTTAATTTTGATGTTTTAACTCCAACTGTGCCGTATGCACAGTTTTACGTGCAGTAAAAACAGCCGCACAGCTCTATTTACTGCACGGGAAGCTACACGATGTAAATATTTAAAGCCGCTCAGAAAGTTTTGTAATAAATACTAAAAAAAAATGTTTCATTAAGCGCCAATATTGAGTTAGAAATTCCAATGCACTGAGAAAACGATTTGTTTGAATATATCAAATGTTTATTTGAGTCAAACATATTGCATTTGAGTCAAATAGTGGTAAAGCATTTTATATTTTACTCAAACAAATATTTAATTGCTTTATATCAAATATAATTTTTTACATGTATTCAAACAAATTGTTTTCTCAGTATACGTTAACTTCAATGTCTTTTTTCGCGTTCTCTACAACTTTGATTCTGTCCTTAATGCCGGTATGCTTTAATTTTCGTCTAATTTTCGTCTTAATATTTCTCAATCAGGTCGATTTTTTGGAGATCTTTCAAAAATAAAGCTTTCGAGAGCATACATTAATCCGGCGCTATAGATCAGCGCTCGATTTGGGACCACTGTGCGATGCCATTCAACCGTCAACAAAGCTTTTTTTAATTTTTTATAAGAAAATGAGCCCGTTCTCGATTTTTAGCCCCGGTTAGCGATATTTTTTATTTAACAAATTTTCTATTCTATTACAATTCACAATATTTACATTAAATAAAGAAAGCAGTCATTTTTTTCTTGTTTTTCTTATAAGAAAATATAATTTACATCAAACTCATTGTAAAACTATTAAACGGTATAGAGTGTAATTGTTACAGTAATAGAAGCTGCGTTTTATTCGCCATCACCTGCTAGTTAACTAAAGCTAGCAACAATAATTGTATGAAAAAAGCAAAACCAAAATCACAAACTTAACGAGTAAAAATATAGTTGCTATGTATACATAGCAAGTTGCTTAAGTACCAGGGCTACACAGCAAATTTGCATTTTGAAATGAAAAGAAGAACAGCTATTTTGCAGAAAAACAATCGCTTAAAATATCAGGCGGCAAAAAGTTTGAAATAAGAAAAAAAGAGTAGAAAGAGCAACAAACGAGTACTCGCATAAACAACGAGTGCTCGCATAAACAACGAGTGCTCGCATAAACAACGAGTAGCGTAGATAACGACTTGACGAATAAAACGCAGCTAATATTTAAAATCTTGGATAAATCTGTAATGCAATTTTACTTAATTACAAATATTAATATTTGGTCGACTTTCAGCCTAAAATCATTGTAATTGTAGGACGGTAGATAAAGTATAGCTATACATTTTTTGAATTCTTTTTTTTTTTTTTACTTTACTTTACGTTGCAAATGAAGGAAATAATACAGAAAATGCACATCACATCCATAACGCGTAGTTTAAAATCATTGGAATAATTTGAAAGAAATAAACAAATACATATATGTATGTATATCGATAGAAATATCTAATCACACTGTTTACAATGTATATTCGAATGCTTTCGCACTCATTATCCGTAAAAAGAGATATACATTTGTTGCTCTAAGATTTTGAATTATGCATTATGATATGAAAGCGCGATTTCGGTGCCCAACACATAGACTTACTATATGAAATTGCTTGGAGAATGTCTCAGAGTAGATATGTTATTCCTAAGGATATTAAAGTTGCTGTCCACTTTCTGTATAATTACCCAAATGATAACAAATTATTTAAATATGTGGGCCATATTTAGACAATGATTACTTTGCATAAAAAAAATATCACAAATTGCATGCTTTTTGCACTGCGTGTAGTACAGGCAACCGAAGTTCGAAAAAAAAACAGCTCTACGTAATGGGACAAAACAGGCGCAGAGTTCAGATTCAGCAACTTAATTTCAATATACTATATATGATTTGAGTTAATAAGAAGAAATTGTGATCTTATGTTTTTGATAAACTGTCCCACGTGACAGACGAAAACAGACAAAACTTTTTAAAAATATTTTTTTTTTACAGAAACTAAATTTTTACGCTGTTCGTTATGTAGTATAAAAATTATTGATTAAAAATCATTTTTAGTAAAACAAAAAATTTGAATTTCGAAAACAAAAATTTTTCTAAGAATTGGAAACAAATATAATCGAAAAAAAAAATTAAAAAATAAGATTTTTTTAAAAAATTGATATGTTCAAATTTTTTTTTTTTTTGTATTTATTTCGAAAAAAATTTCATATTTTTTAGCTTTTCTGAAAGACTTGAAACAAATTTTATAAAAAAATATTTTAAATTTATTCGTTCGAGTTTTTCTGTAAGGCTTTAAGACAACAAAGTTTTAAAATTTTTTTTTTATTGTTTTTTTCGGTGCCAATTTTTTTTTTTTTTTTTTTTTTTACGCAAATTTTTTTTTTTTTTTTTCGATGACATTTTTTTTTTTTTTTTTTGTTTCTATCAAAAGTTTTCGTAGATCCAGAAATTCTTATTAACTCAATTATAATTACCTCTGAACTTACAACTTCAGAGTAAATTTTGCAAAAAAAAAAATATTTTTACATTATACATAAAATTCCAATTGTTTCTTACTTGTGCAATGGACAATTCTAGTACATGCAAGCAATTTTTATTAAATTTTCAAAGAAGTATTGTGCTTTTTTTTCTCGTGCCTGTGCTATTATCGTGGCTTATAGTTTTACGCTAAAATAGTTTTATTTTTATTTTGTTTTATTTTTAAGTTATTCTAATTTTTTTTTTATTATTATTATTGTAAGAAGACACACTGTTCAAATCGCAAGAACAAAAAAAAAATTAAACTTGATAGTATTGTTTTGTATTTCATTTTTGATTCAATTTTACACCTTTAGTAGCAACATAAATACGTAAATAGCAATTTTACACATACAAATTACTCTTTAAATGTATAAAAAAAAAATATAAAAAAACTACTGCAATTTGTGAAAAACACATAAAAAATCTTTTATAAAAATTTACATTTGAAATGTAAGAAAAAAAAATTTTAAAAAAATTAAATAATTGCGCAGCTTCCTAAGTATTTTAGTTACGTAAAATTGTTTTTGCTATATAGTAAATAGATAAATATTTTTTGTAATAAATTTTTTTTGCAAAAAAAGAAGCAAGTTATAAAAAAATTTGCTGGCAAATATAAATTTAGAAAATGTGATAAAAAATTAATAAAAAATACACAAATTATGAAAATACTATATAAACTGTTATAAATTAAAAAAAAAAAAAAACACACAAAAAACATTGCTACAAAATTAGCGAAAAAAAAATTCAAAGATACAGCAGCAGCAGATTGCAACGCTGTGGCAGGGAGCTGTGATGCAATTCCTATCATATGAAATTCATCACAAACAAATGTTTTAATTTAATTGGTATGTTTTATTTTTTATAGTTTTTTTTTAAAATTTTTTTTTTTTTTTTTAACAAATTTTTTGCTGTTTTTTTTTTTTACTTTTGTTTCGAAAATTTTAATTTCTATTAAAAGATAATTTTTGATATACTCCAAGTCTTTTACTCAATACAATGATTACCCTTAGGTGGGTATTAGTTTTTGTGTAAACATTTATTTAGTTTTTTTTTTTTAAATGTTCTCAAATTCTTTTGTTTTTTGGATTGCAATACTATTTTTTGAAATACTACTGAATTGACTGTTTTTACAATAGTCAATTGAAATTTTAACTTTATAGGAAAGAAATTCATTTCAAAAAAAAGTTTTCATGATAAATTTGCGTAAGTCAGCAATATTTTTTAGATTTTCGCTCGGGCACTTTTTGAAATAAGTCCCAAAAGTTCATGATTTAATATGGGAAAAAATTTGATTTATTAGTCTGTGAATTTTTAGAATAAATTATCAAAAGTCCATAGAAGCAAAATTACATTCTATGACCAGTTTTGAAGAGGAATCAAAGGTTAATATATGCTTTATGAATGAGCTGTATAAATAGATTTGTTTTGATCCTCCATATCTCAAAAACTGTAGCAGACCAGTGATCACTGTAAAAAGTTGTATCTTTATATAGGAGCGAAATAGAAACTAACTTGCAATGTGTGTGATTACTGTAGACTTTCCTGATCAATAGCTTTGTATGTATGTTGAGAATGAGAGAAAACTTAAAAGTTTTTAAGAGTGAAAGAAATGATTTTTTTTTTTTTTTTTAATTCTTCAAATCAATTCAATTCTTTAAATTTTAAATTGAATTTCCCAAGACGCTAAAATAACTTAGCCTCTATTATTTATACTATTCACACACACCGAATTTGAACGCTGGCGTATGACTTCGGAATAGTTTTTTAGTTGTGTGAAAGCGACCTATGTCGGCGTAGTAATTGTCTATTTCAACATCGGTGCACAGGTTCGCTGTCGTGTGAATAGGTACTTGGATGTCGGCGTTCATATAACAATAATGCTTGAATTAAAATTTAAGTAAAATAAACGTTTAAAATAGCATTTAGCTAAAATTAACTGTAAAATTTAACACAAATAAATTTTAAAATAAAAATTTATAAAAAAACTAAGATAATTTTTATTTTTTATTTTAGACTACGTCGTAGCAAACAATTTTTTTTTTTTTTTTTTTTTGTTTTTTTTTTTGACAACTATGAATAACATTTGAACGCCGACGTGTGTGCGTGTAAATGCCTGAATAACAACGAACTTGTGAGTTGGCGTTATAAGTCGACACTGCGTGTAAACAACATGATTGACAACATTTTTGCCAGTGATAGCGCTTCTTGAGGTTTTACAATTTTATGCCCTATTTTTGGAAATGTTATCCAATTTATATTACTTTAAGGTTTTGTTTTTTCCTATAAGCCATTTTTAGAGCGGCAATAATTTTTTTTTTGTAAGTGTGAAGACCAATGACATTTGACAGTTCAATTGAATACTAATTTTATGAACTGTCAAATGACGTGTTGTCACGTTGGGATTTCACTTCAATGACTTTGACTTTTGAATATAAAAAATATTTCTTTTTGAATAACTCAACTCTTTAATTATAATACCAATTACTAATGGAAAGTGCCTTAAAAAAATTTAACAATTTTTACCAGTTGTTACAGTTAAGTGTAAAAAAGTTATATTTTTTTGGAGTACTATGATGAAAATTACGAAAAACGTTCATTTTTTTTTTTTTTTTTGAGATCATAAAAATTTTACAGAACACAATTTCGTTTTGTGAAACCTGATTTTAATTTTAAAAAAATTTTTACTTGGATATAATGCAATTTTTTTTTCAAATGATTGCACATTTTTGATATCCAGTTTTTAACGATCACAGCACATCATTAAAATTTATAATAATCCTCAATTTAAATTTTCCATTTAGACAAGACTGTTTTGGCTCTCAGTTTTTCAACGCATGCATTGAAGCCTTGCAACTACACGAAGAAATGGACAAATACAATGAATGGCGCGATACACTGGGAAAAAAGAAGTAAATGATTACACGAAAATGACGAAAACGACACCAACGACCAATGGCAACTTAAACAAAATATATAAAATAAATTCGAAGAAAACAAAAACAAACTATTAACTAAATGTCACTCAAATATTTAAAGATTAACGAGAGAAGAAAAAATAATACATTTTATTATGTAACTAGTGAAGAAAATGTATTTACAAAATATGTATTAAATGTGAAACTAAATGCACTTAACTTTTAACAATTTTAACATTAAAAACAAAATAATAATTTTGCAAAATAAAAAAAAAAAAATATTTATAAAAATTTATTTTAATTCAAAATCATGTCATCATGATCACTATACGTGAAATTTAATGTAACTGAATATATTTAGTTATTTAAACAAAAAATTGTGAATCTGTGCTGCTTGTCAAATGAAAATTATTTAAATTTAGTTACCTTTACTTTAATGTTTACTGTGTAGCTGAATATTAAAAAAAAAAATACAGCCCAATAAATACATTAACATTTGTCTCTCAATGGAAAATAATGTAAGCTGCTTCCAAGGGAACTTAGTTAGATACTTGGAAGTATCAATCTAATCATCTACCAACAAAATCGTAGTCATATTTTATGTAAAACATTCCGCATTTTTATCAAATCTTTAAAAAAGTTTGTAATGTGCTTCTCCACAACATTTATTGAACATGCTTTTTCGGAACATCTAAAAGTGCTTCCCAGCAGTGATATGCTGTCTTAAAAAAGATATTTAATGAAAATCGCGATGCAAACAGTGAAAGCGAGCTTACGCAAAAAAGTCGCGAAAGCTTTTTTTGATTGCGCGAGGCTTAGGTGGGCGCTTTAAGCGTTGCGATGCTTGAAGCGTTGCTACTTCATGCTGTAAGCAATGCTATGAGATGTTAGAGTGAAAGCAATATTGAGCTATTCGTAATTACTTAAATAAAAACAAACCAATTGCCAGCTGAAACAAAACAGAAACGCTTCGCACACTGCTCGCACGCTTGTCGCTTTGATAGTAGCTTCCCGCTCCGCTCTCACTCTGACATTTTGTGTGCTATCGCATACAAAAGTTTGTAAGGCGAAGTAGCGCCATAGCATAGCATCGCTTATAGCGATTAACCTTAGTGTACGGACAGAGTGCAGCTGAGCACAAAGCTTTTTTCTTAATGCGAGAAGCGATCTTAAATATGCCAGAGCATTATCTACAGCTTCATTTTTTCACGCATAACAGCATAGCACATCCAGCAGCTTCATGAAAGCATGAAAAGGCATCATCTGCAAACTTGGTATGGTGATTTGTAGGCCATAGTATTTCTTTTATAATTACATTTTTTCAATTTAATATTTCTATACCGTACGTAAAGTTTTATTTGAAATTACAAAAATCACAATTCAAACACAGTTATGTCTAATGTAAATATTTTCTTCATTTTTATATTTTTTAAACTTTATTCCTATTATTTATTACTAAATAGTTTTTTCTGTACATTGCTGCAATAATTTAAGCTAAATAATAATTTAATTTTTATACTTACTTTATTTTGCAAATATATGTTATATGTATACACGTAAAAGAAAATAATCAATAATCACAAAACAAAATAATTATGATTTTTTTTTTCATTATTATTTATGTTATAGTAATTTTAATTTTAAAAGAAAAAAGAAAACTTTTTGGATCTAGTCGTTAAATTAATAAAGATTGTATATTAAAAGTAAAAGAAAATAATTGGTTTATGGCATTGTTTTATTTTTTGTTCATGATGCAGTGTGGCTGATATTAACTAAAACAACATGGAAATACACTAAAAAAACATATTTTTCAAAAATATTTGGGAAATTTCTGCACCGTTAAAAAATTTAATTTTATATAACAAGATTCCGAAATAGTTATAGAAAATAGAAAAGTTGATTTATATGCAAAATCAGTCCATATTGGCAAAATTTCACAAAAGTGAAAGCACTTTGATGCTTTGAATTAGAATAGCTATTATCAAAAACTCAGTTGTTGTTTAGATCAGTAAATTTTTATCCCATCGATTTATCATTTCAAAATAAAAAAGTTTTGTTTTTTTCACGATGTGTCTGCGGATTACAATAACCCCTTATGTCTGGACAAAGCCCATTACTAGGATTAAGGTTGATATTGAAAACTGAATTAGCGCCATCTGTTTTAAGTAGACAACACATTTTCAAAAATATTGATTTAAAAAATGGTGCAGGTTACAGTGGTCATCAATTCTTCTTATTCTTTTTTTCTTATAAAAAATTTGAAAATTGACCGAACAAAAGTAAAAAAGTTCCAATTTTCGAATTTCTAGTTGCAACACCTCAAATATTATTTTACCGTCGATCTCGTGGACATCATTTTTAATGTACTTTTGTTTGTTCACAAGAATGCCGAAACCGCATATCATTAACTTATTTCAAAACCAAGATATCTGCATTTTTCTAAACAAACAAACTGATTTTTTTCGAATCGGAGTCGACACAATGAATCAGTATTTACGGAGTCACATGACCAACAATAGTTATTGGATTTTTGATGTAAAATGCACTGGTATCTACCATTACTGTTGTCTGTTAGACACCGCTACTTGTAGAAAATGTGGAAAATCTTGATTTGTTGATAAATTTCAATGCATACAACAACACAAGAAAATAAAAAATACTAGTGTTTAAATTACCAACTCTAAATGGTACCATACTGAAAGGCTTTGAGCGCTTTCTACACGTGTAATACAACATTTGGGAAAAAATGGGGTGCAAAACCGTATAAAGTACATTTTATATACACAGCGGTCATCAGACTAATTTTAACTCACGGGGCGCTGGTGTGGTGGAAGGCTGCCAACATCAAGTAACTACTTGACAAGCTTCGTAAAGTAAAGAGAGTGGCCTGTCTTGGTATAACGGGAGGAATGCGACCGACACCATAGGCGGGCCTGGAAATTATAACGCATCTCGTTCCTATTGACCTATACATCAGGAATACGGCGACAAAAGGGGTTCTTAGGTAAAAAGAATATAACAAGCTTAAAAATCCTGAGGGGCACGGGTCTATTTTGCAGGATATACAGCGGGAACTTTGCCTTGCAAGCAACCCTTTTAACCTAACCTCGTAGCAGGTAGGAATTAAGCATTTATGATGTTGATGATTTCTGAAGAAAAGTTCATGTATATTTTTTGAAAAGTAAATTCATTGCACTCGATGTTTTTAAATACCATAAAAAAGGGTAGAAACTTAACTTTAAAAACAAATAAAAGCTTTAATTCTAACGAAACTCGACTGTTTAAAATAATTCACAGGTAAAATTATAATAAAAATCATATTTAAAAAAAAACGTTTTTATAACTGTAGTAAAGCAAATGATCGCCACGATCATGGTGAATATGTTTGAATAATACCATATGTACATACATATTTCAGTATGTGTTCTCTTTAATTGGCTTTAATAACGGGTGTTTTTTTTAGAGGTTTGTTTTTCGAATAGAGATAAAACTGGCATTTAATGGTCAAATCTGGCAACTCTAATGTCATTTATGTTCAGTTTGGTTTGCCATTTCATCATGAACAGGTTGACAAAAGAACAACGCTTGCAAATCGTGCAAATTTATTTCGAAAATAATGGTTCAGTTCGCGAAGTTTACCGCAAGCTCCGTCCATTTTATGGTCGACATAATCGTCCATCAGAGCAATTAATTCGGTTAACCATGGGTCGTTTTCGCACTACGTTTACTCTATGTGATAATACGCATCCGCAGAGACGTCGAACAGTGCGCACCGAAGAAACAATTGCCGCTGTAGAGCAAAATGTTGAAGAGGACCCGAATGAATCGATTCGCCACCGTGCACAGCAATTGGAGCTTTGTCCATCAACTTTATGGAAGATTTTGCGCAAAGATCTTGGCTTGCGACCTTACAAGATCCAGCTTGTGCAAGAATTAAAGCCGCGAGACCATGCAATGCGTCGTGATTTTGGTGTATGGGCCGAAAATGAGATTGATCTCGATGCTGATTTTCATCGCAAAATTTTGTTCAGTGATGAGGCTCATTTTTGGTTGAATGGCTACGTCAACAAGCAAAATTGCCGCATTTGGAGTGAAGAGAATCCACATGAGACCCTTGAGACGCCATTACATCCACAAAAACTGACTGTTTGGTGTGCTCTATGGGCTGGTGGAGTCATTGGGCCATACTTCTTCCGAAATAATTCTGGAGAGTCAGTTACCGTTAATGGAGACCGGTATAGAGCCATGATAACCGACTATTTTGTTCCCGAATTGGATGGCATGAATGTGGATGAGTTGTGGTTCCAACAAGACGGCGCTACATGCCACACAGCGCACGTCACAATCAATTTATTGAAGGAAACATTCGATGAGCGCATAATTTCGCGGAATGGACCTGTCAATTGGCCACCAAGATCGTGTGATTTGACACCATTGGATTATTTTCTTTGGGGATATGTGAAGTCGCTCGTCTACGCCAACAAACCAGAAACGTTAGGGGACTTGGAAGCCAACATTCGTGGCGTTATTGCCGACATACGGCCCCATATGCTCGAAAAAGTGGTTCAAAATTGGACCTGTATAATTGGATTTATTCGAGCCAGCTGCGGCGGCCACATGCCCGAAATCATATTTAAACATTAATGGCATAAAATTATCCTTCCAATAAAGCCAAATTGATGGACATTAAAACGATTTTCTTGTGTTTTATTTCAATTCGAAGCTCTATACCTCTAAAAAAAAACACCCTGTAGTTCAAAATCCAATACAGAATATAAAAAACAAATTAAGTTGTTGTACATTTTCTATTGAATTTTTGACAAACCATATTTCACTATCAAATTTTTAATTATTTTACAAATTCATTGAACCATGATCGTAGCAAGTGATGATGCCTATGATCGATTTGGTAGCACTGTTTTCAGGGATCTACGTTTAAAAAACTGACACTAGTGTTTTACTTTTTGCAATGTTTCCCTTACTTGGAGCACTGGAAACACAGGCATATTTGAGATATTTCATGACTTCAAGAATTTTGTATGTATATTCACGTAAGATCGGTACGATTCAAAATCAAGCAATTCGATCTCGTACGATTACGAACACGATCTCACAACAACAAACTGTCAAACTGACATTTGCTGTTACAACAAGGTTCTACTCACACTCTGAAAGGCAACAAAATAAACAAAAAAAAAATCCACGAAAAGAGACTGATAAGAGTTTAGCTGAAATTTGAGTTATCGTTTCCTACAATCGATCAAAGTTTAATCTTGACTTTTTTTTAAATTCGTAAAATATGGAACCAATACAAATTGCAGAAAGTGACTGCGAAATTTTGGAACAAGAAATTGAAACAATAACTGTCCTTGATAGTGAAGATGAAGAAAATGCACAAAAAGATGGAAAAATTTATTCATTACGGAGCAAAAGTGATGATTTTACAATTACCTTTCAAAATGAGAAAGCAGCCAAAAAGTTTGCAGAACCTATGAGAGAAGCTTTACAACATGTTACTGGAGACTTACTATTTACGATGTGTTCACTTAATGGAGCAACAATTTATATGAAAGCATATGCGCCGACTCAATGCAAAAAAGCAGGCTGTTTTCAAAATTGCAAAATATTTTTAAACACATTAAAATCATTTCTCATTGGAACCGGCAAATCTTGTAACCAACGTGAAAGCTTTGGAACAATACAAATTAATGTATTTTTTATGTTGATGTCTTTGCTGATTCTTTACTCGATGTACACGTTTTCGCCATGGTTATTTGCATTTTCTGCAGAATTATTACATCTTTCATTTGAATTTCTAAGCAGATTTTTTCTTCGGATTTTAATCGTGTTGGGGATGATGCTTTTACTTATTATTCTATCAATCATATTACGTCCAAAGCTCAAACTAGTTTTAACGATTTCAATAGCTATATTTACTTTACATATGTTTTGGCCGTGGGTTGAAACCTTTGTAGTAGGATTTTATTATTTTTCGTGTCAATTTGTGAAAAGCTTGAGTCTTCGTTGTTTCTATTTAATAGTGGTAGTATACACATGTATACTTCTTTGCCGATCCAAAAATATTATGGCAATGTTGATTATGTTTCTTATTTCCTTTACATTTTTTAAGAGTAGTTTAGTGGAATTTTTAAACGACTTTCTAGATTTGTTAAGTATATTCCTTAGCGAGTTCCTTGTACGATCTTGTGTCGTACTTGGAATGGTGGTTTTATTGTCAATGTCATTTAAACGTTCAATTAGCTCAAAACCTGAACACTTCAGTGCTATTATAATCACTTTTATTACCATATTTAAATTTTGGTCATGGCTTGTAACATTTATGTTAGAATTATATGAATATTTTTATCGATTCCTAAGAAGTTTAGGTTTACAGTTATTTTTATTCGTAGCTTTAGGATATACATTAAATTATGTGCTTAAAAACACTTCCGAAAAATTAATTATAAACTTTATATTTTCGATTCTTGTACCCTTAAAAATATATCCTTTCATATTTTATAAGCGTTCTCATATTTATAATGATTCCGATGTGCTTATAATGTCCGTATTATCAGGCTTAGTTATATTTTACTTTTTAAGGTATAAATCTGTAAAATTTGTTTCAACTTTTGTGTTTTTTGCTTTAATTATTTTAGGGTCAATCGAAATATCATTGAGTTAAAAAAAATAAAATTGCTGAACAATCCTAAAAAAAATCTAATATATGAATACATATCATATAATATGAATAAAAAAAAGAATTATTTAATATATCCCATATATTATTACCATTAAATTTAAAAATAAATAAAATGGGGTTTGCTACTGCACGCCCTTATGATATATAATGCCATCGCATTAAGACCATATATAAAAATGTCGGTATATTTAAAACAAAATAAAGTTATTTTAGTTCGATATTCGAACCGACAATATACTCGTAATCATATAGAATTATATATTTTTATACAAGCTCGTTTATATGTACATAACTGTACAAATATACATATTACTTACATATGTAAAAAAAAAGTTTGTTTTTTTACCGAGATTAATCCAAAGATTTTTGAGCGCTTTGCATGATCTGACTTGAGTTTTTTAACATCACGTCAGGATTCGGAGATAACCTTACTTTGAAGTACAAAAATGCTTTTTATAGGCATGTCTGAAGTCAACTCACGCGTACAGGATAGTATTTATTTCCTTCAAATTATAACTCCTCTTTTCAAGAAAATGCTTCGTGACAGGGAAACCGTTTATTGAATAACGATTTCTAACGCTGTACAAAATTACTTAACTATATTTGTGTAAATTATATTATTTTAACTCTAATGTGCGATATCTGGGAATTCAATTGAAAATGTCAGTGGATTGATTAGTATAAGGTGATTGATTCACTTAGTGGTATTTTTTCAGTAGGAATCTTATGACATGTCAAACTGTCGTGTCAAACTGTCATGGTATTTTTGTTCAGTATTGTTTGACAATTCTGAATTTCGACTAGAAGGCGTGGTACTTCTTATACAAGTAAAAACTTCAAAACGCTACACTAAGAGCTCTTAAGGTAATGCAGCCAAACCTCAAACACATTCTAGGAATGGTTTGAATAAGCACTTAGAGAAAATTTAAGGTTTTTTTGCGAACTGCTATTGTTTATCCTTTGTAGGGTATTTTATTTTCCGTGGGGCGAGCGTTTCACTAGTGTTACGAGTTTTTTTTTTCGCGAAATCTTTCCATCCCAAACATATATGTGGCAAAAAGGAAAATCAGCTTAAGTCATATACTTGTACATACAACTAAAGTAGTTTTTCCCATAAATATGTTAGCTTTTTTGTTCCACTTCAATTAAAACATAAGCATTTACAATTACAATTCGCGGTGTAATATACTCCCGTATATACAAAAATCGTATTTTTTGCATTTTTAGGTTGAAATATTTCGAAAACCAGACGTTTTGGACTATAACTTTATTCGACAAAATTGATCAGGAGAACGTCGTCATCAGGATTATATCGAAGATACTCTGCTAGAAAAGCCCAAGCCCTGTCGCAAAGGCTATAATTATATAAACTATACATTAAATTTATTAAATGAATTTTTAATACGATTTCAGTACAATAAATTTCCACATTAATTTTGAATATTATAATTTTTTTGTTTTATAAAATTGTCAAACTTATACTTTAGTTAATGTTTAAGTTATTTTCTATTACTTAAATTGCAAAAAATTAAATCTACTGTAAAAGAAAAAACCTATACGTTTTTCTTTTATCGATTATCAACAAGAGCTTTCAAACACCCACTTCACTAATCTTCATTATATAGTTTTGTTATAACTTTTCGTACCTTTTTAATGACTATCTTCATTTGTTCGTATTTGCCCGTTGAATCAGGTAAATTCTCAAAATTAATTACATCGCTAACGCCAACTTTAAAATTTTCACCAGCCGGCAATTGATCAAAAGGTGAAAATTTTAATATAGGTGTGCCCATGTGTGATTCTTTTATAATATCTGATTTATTAAATGCTGACGCTGAATCTTGAGGAGTAGTTGGTGTACTTGGTGTGCCAGAGTTTTGTGTTTCAGCGCCACTTATCTCCAAGATGTTTTCATGTGCTTCTATCTCTAATACTTCATCGATAAGTGAGTCTTCGACAGGTTCAGATACAAACGAAGTATTGTTTTGTAATTCTTGTAACAACTTTTGCTGTTGTGCTTCTAAATCTTCTAAAGAAGGTGATCTTGTACGGTTTCCAGGTGTGATGATATTTTCTGCGCCATCGTTTACTGCAGGCGGTGGTGATAGTGGTGGTGGTGGTGGCACTTCAATTTTTTCTGGTTCTTCTGGTGGTGGCATTGGCCGACTAAATTCAACATTTGTTTCGGTTGCAAAGTCATCATTTTCAACTTCCATATCTGCACTGCATTCGTTCTCTTGTGCCGTAAGCAAATTTGCAATTGGTATATCAACAAGTTTTTTGCGTTTATATCCACCCTTAACAATTTGGTCACCAAGTGTCTTAATAAATTCTTCTCGAAGATGTTGTTGACTTAATGGTGGAACGTTATGATGTTTATAATCCTATTTTGAAAAAAAAAAAACTATAAGTAAATTTTTTATGAGAACGTATTGCCATTAACTGATATATGAAATGACAACGTGGATTGGTTTGTAAATTTCTGCAATACTTCTCACACCTAGTATTATGTTAAGTAGAAAAATATCCAGTTGGTTCCTGGAGGAACCTGGTCTAATTTTTTTTATTTAGCATATGGCCACATTTCCACAGGAATTGTCATTTTAGCTGGCCTAGTTTTTTTTTTTTTTTTTTTTTTTGGAGCACATCCTTCAGCCATAGTTTTTCTTGAAGCAATTAAAATTCAAGGAGCTATTTTTTTTTATTTAACTTTATGTCACTTTTCATGTTTTTGTTTTTCATGTTTTGAATTGTTCCTCCTCGAATATTAATTCAAAATAGTCTCAACTTCAAGAAAAACCATGTTTGAAGAGTGTGCTCCGAAAAAAAAATTGAAACCATGGCCGAGCTAAGATGACAATTTCGATTTTTTTTTTACCGTTTTACTGAGTGACTTAATAAAAATCTAATTAATAAACACTGCCTGTAGAAGCTGACTAAGCTAAGCGAAGCACTCATAAGTTTGCCAATCATCGTGAGTACTTACATCAAAGAATTTCTTGCCTGGATTAACATTAAATCCAGGGAATCCCAAAATTTTTGAAGCATCGTATTTATGATTTTGGGCATTTATTTCACCCTCATCACCTACACGATGAAGAACTGGTAGACCCTAAAGAAAGAAAAAATAAATATCATACTTAGCTAAAATAAGAAAGTTAAAAAACTTGCCGCTGAATTAAAAAGTGTAATGCCTGAATGTGAAACTTTAGCATCCTCTAGCCAGCCTGGAGGATAACCCAAAACACGCATACGATAAAAGAAAAATGGCAACTCTCCACGGCGCAATCCCAAAGCTGATTGTAGCTTGTCACTTATAACGCCAGGACGCATATGCGCGAAACGTTGCTCAATATCAACATGATAACGTTCATTCCGGCCAGAGCAGAAGGCCTTTTTAGCCTTTGAAATACGCTTTATATTGCGTGCTTTCGGACATTTGAACAAGGCGTGTTCTGTTGATCCACAATTGAAGCAGCTTGCTGTTGGGCGCACACGCTTGCATTCATCTTCGGAATTTTTGTTCTTTTTCTGTTTAGATTCTTCTTCGAGCGCATCGCGAATAGCACGTTTATATGAAGGTACCTTTATGGTGTCTAATTTTTTTGCAGGTTCCGTATCAATCGTGAAAAGCAGCTGTAAATCCATATCATCTGGAGAAGATTTCGCATCATTAGACTCTGATGACGGTTCCTTGAGTTCGGTATCGTTGGCTATAGCATCTTCAGCCCCTATATCTTGAGCAATTGACGTATCAGAGTTCGAAACTTTGGAACAAATGATTTTTGTTTCTTCGTTTGCAGTTTCAATTTTAAAATCCATTGATTTATTTCCATCTGAATTTAAAGTCATTTGAAGAGCATTTAAAACTGAGTGTCCTAATTCATGGAATATATTTTTATTTTGAAACGTGATTGTAAAAAGTTCTGCCTTTTCCAATTTCGCATTGGAGACGTCGATTTCGTCCAGTTCACCATCCTCGATCTCAATTACTTCAGAGTGCGAATCGTCAAACACTGTGATTGTGCTTACATTTGGTTCTTGAATTTCACAGTCGCTGTCCAAGTCCATTATTAAAAATTAAACTAAAGTTAAGAAATAAATAAATTATTCCACGAGCCACTGACAGCACAGACTGAGTGACAGTAGTAACTTGAAACAAATAAAATGATAGCAAGCAAACAGTGGTCAAAGCTGCAAAAACTGCGAATAAAAGTGGGGTGTTCACTTTTTATTTGAAAAAACCCAATTTTCACTCCCAACTGGGCTGAAATTTTTGTAGGATCTTTTGCAATTTTATTCCAGAAAATTCTAATTTAAAACTACGTAACCAAAAGCCGAAAAACGTTAGATCCAATTAGTGACAGTTTTTACTGGTGCGTGCGATTTTGGAATTTTTCCGGGTTTTGTGTTTTTTGATTTTATATTTTCACATATTTATTTGCTTATTTTTTACAATACTGCAGTACTAAGCAAAAAGGGGGTATCTCAAAAAAAATATATCTGAGATTCTCATGGCATCGGAAGGCTTAAGAAATTACGCGTCTAATGAAAAACTCCAAATGCCATCATCTTAGTTCAATCATAGAAAAATCTGCT
Source organism: Tricholauxania praeusta (assembly GCA_949775025.1). NCBI lineage: Eukaryota > Metazoa > Arthropoda > Insecta > Diptera > Lauxaniidae > Tricholauxania > Tricholauxania praeusta. Next base: position 14,776,972 of record OX459031.1, on the reverse strand, counting down.
AAGAAAATTTCCTCTATCTGAATTTTACAGGTATTTCAACAAATTGACACAAACAAAACATCAATTACATACCTCGAAATTAATTTTTTTGAGATACGTTCTTTTCGTTTAGTATGGTAGAATAGTGGTGGTTTAAAACGAAAAACAATGAATCCAACTAAAGGGATTTTTTGCTGGTGCTTCAATATCTAAAAGGGTATAAAAAGTACCGTATCTGGAAAAAAAAGTTAAATTTAATTTATTCACTTAACTGTAGGCTTTTGCTTTTGGTACAAGGAGCTTTACGATCCATAACGTTCCAAACTTGGAATATCATTTTTTATGTGTATTCCTTTGGCCGTAGGTTTTACTTTTTGGCACAGGAAAATTTACGATCTAATACTTTCCAAGCCTGAAATATCTAAAGGGTGTTCTAATTTGAGGTAACCTTTTAAATTTACCGACATTTTTTAACATGTACTACATTAACATCAATGTTTTTTCAGGTATGAAGTAAATACATTCCGGTTAGCAAAAATGGATCGCTACGCGAGTGCACAATGTTTTCATTATTACAACTTATTTAAATATGGTGTAAGTTATGGTTTAAGTTGGAAGAAAATTTCGTTGAAAATACGGTAGAGAAAATGCTATTAAAGTTACCATTGATAAATTTTAAAAAACTAGTTCTAGAGCCAGGGACATCAATTCGTCGTCGTTGACAGCAATTAAACCTCAATCCAACAACTTTGATCAACATTTTACTTATATTGATGTGCAGAATATGATGCTTCAACAGATCGGTGCAAAATGCCACACAGCAACGGAATAAATTTATCTTTTGAAAGAGAAGTATACTAATCGATCATCGATCGATGAAATCATTTGATTTGACACCATTAGATTTTTTCTTATGGGATTTCTTGAAGAGTAAAGTCTATGCGAATAGTTCTCAAACTGTTCAACACCTCAAAGACGACATAATGGAGCAAATATAACTAACTAAACCAGCAGTATGCGAAAAAGTTATTCAAAACTTTGGTAAAAGATTGTCAGCCTGCCGAGCTATCAGAAGATCACTTGAACGACGTTCTTTTTCATTACTAACCGAAACCAATTTTGTTAAACTTCCAATAAAATTAAACAAAGATTTCACAATTTATGTTTTTTATTTAAAATCTAAAAAGTTACCAAAAATTTGAACACCCTTTAGTTCTTTGAATGGCATAACAAAATTGGGTTGTATTTTTATTTTTTAATAATTTTATTATTATCATTCTTACTTATTTAAGCTCAATCATATGTTTTAAATATATTTTAAAAATGGTTGAAATACCATAATCAATAAACATTACATTGCATGGAACACAAAAAGCATAAGTTGGAAAAAGTGGCGGATCCAGCTGGGCCATGTGGACTATAACCCCTCAAAGCCTGTAAAATCACACTAGATATTATAAACTAATAATTGATTTCGTTAAATTAGAATTATCTTCCCTAGATCCGCCACATATTGGAAATAATAATTTATATCAATAATGAATAAATAAAATAATATAACAAAAAAGAAGAAAAACAATATTTATAAATAGACCAGGCGACACGAATTCAGTTTATGATGGAAATAATTCGAACAAAAATAGCTTTTTCAAATTGACTTCTTTTTATCTTCCCAATAAACTTTAAATTTTGCTATAAAAAAAAATATATATGAAAAAAAAAATTTGAGCCATTTTACTGCAACCTACCTCGTTCGAAGTAAAGTATTTAAGATTTATTGGTGAGGTACAAAGAATTATTTTAAAAAAAAGTAGAGATATTTCCAAAATTCAATTTGTTTTTGTAATTGTCGACTGGTATAAAACAGTTTACAGAAATTTTTTCACTTTAATTTTTGCTACTAGTTTTCAAAGGTTTGTGCCTCATATTAATTGACCGCAGGTGGTGCCGGTGGTGGTGGTGGGGGTGATGAACCATCATGACCCTTAAAAAAGTAAAAACTTTTAACTTGTTTTGTTCCGACATAAAAATTGCAATCATCATACCTGCCCTCTGTTGCTACGCTTAGTGTTTGTGAGCTTCATTATTGATTCGGGTCGTATAAAGTACATTATTAGAGCCAGCACCAGCAACATAGTCATGATTGCGAAATTAGAATCTTCATTGCCACTTGTTGAAGGCAACGTTGCTGATGGCTGCAGCATGCGACCAGAAACTATATTTACAAGAAAAAAAATTATCGTGTTAAACTGAATTCTCGGGTAATGAGAACACCATATTGTCTGTTTAGCTTAACTTAATACGAATCTCATAACCTACCATCGATGCATTCTGTATCTGTGCAATGATTCTGGCTTTGGCGTATCTAAAACAAACAGATATTTTGAGTACGATATGCATACATTTATTCAACTTAGAGGAGCTAAATACTTACAAAATTTAGAAGTCGTTGCATAGCAAATTCGTGTGACCAAACACATTCGCAGCCGTCAAATTCATCAGCCATTTTAGGTACAAAAAAAATTCTGTAATAAAATAAAATGTTTACCATTAATAAAAAATAAGGTATTGCTATGGATAAAATTAATTTATAAACATAATTATATGGTAGAATGCTGTTTTATATCAAATAGCAATTCTAGGTAATCTTAAGCAAAACTAAATTACAAAATTAAAAACCGGTTAATGCATAATATATAAAATTTATCCCTATACTCGTAACATCTATAATCACGACACTTGGGAAATCTGATCAACCCTAATGTCCTGGTACGATGGGATCGGTTATGTTCTCTCCTGAGCATTGTAAAAAAAATCAAAAAATCGGTAGGGCTATTTTTGAAAAAAGTTGGAAGCCAAAAAAAAGTCCTCTTCAGATCCCTTGAGAAAAAGAAAACACCCCCTTTGTATATGGAGATGTAGGCAATTTGCCAAACTACACAGTCGTTTTTTAAGTGATGTCGTTTTTGCACATTGTATTTAGCGATGTATGCAAACTTCCTACAAAGCGATCATCGCTTTCTACACAAAAATTAGAAAACATACATTTTGCTTAAGTTTAGTCGCACAATATTCTATTTACTCTTCGAGCAACAAAGTGTTTAATGTGGGACCAACATTCTTATCTTAAGCCTTACATTAATAAAATATTATTATTTCGTTTCAGTTTATTTGCCCTGCAGTAGTTTATTAAATTTTTAAATGTATTTCCTTCTCACTTTTTGGCTACGATTCAACCCGATTATTATATGTACATATGTATATTTTTTGTTGTAGAACTTTTTCAGGTTAAACGCAATAGTTGCTGATAAGGCGAGTAATTAAATTTTAGAATACAATGGTATTTCGTTTAGAGGCTAAACGACACGTAGTCTTAGGAGGAAATAATTCAAACAATACATTTTTTACATAAAATTAAACATCTGTGAAAACCCCTTTTAGGATAATGTTAATAAAGTATTCCTATAGTTATGTTTATGTCGTACAATATATTCGTTTTTGATCTTTTTGCATTGTTAAAGTTTGTTAGGGAAATCTTACCCAAAAATCTCTGATTATAGGTTGGGAGTGTGTCTCGTGTTAAGATTCATTTTTCTGATCTCTCCTCTAGGTGAGTCTAGTAGTTTTTTGAAAAAACCCTTTATTTTTAATATTTATTCCGGAGAAGTTTGCTGTCAATTTTGAACCTACCTTGCTCTATCCGAAATGAATAAAGAAATCAGGTTTGTCAAGTTGAAAAAAATCCTTCTAAAAAAAAAATTATTTTTTCCTCAAATGGTAAATTTTATTTTGAGAAAAAGTTGACCTTTTTTATCATAAAATGGTAAAACAAAAATTTTAAGTACATGTCAAAAAAAATTTCAAAGAGAATAAGTTAGCTAAAATAGTCTTAGGTTAAATTGGTCAAAATTTCAAAAAAATCGTCTAACCTCCAAAACTGCATGTTAAATTAAATTTCAAAGATTTGCGCGCCATTATTGGCCATTACATTATCTTTCTTAAGACACCCATATTTTTGATATCCTTTCAGGGGTTCCCAATTTATAACAATTTTTACAAAAGCTATATCCGCAACTTCCTATGGCTATATATCCGAAACGAGATCCGAGCTACCATTTTTGATTGCATGTTTATTCTTAGAATTGAAAACCAAATAAAAAAGTTTGATTGAATAAAAATTGGCGAATGGTGGGAGCTAAAGTAAGCTTAAGCCTGTATGTCCTTTACTGCTTTCCTATAGTAACGCCATCTGTTTCGCGATATATGAACAACGATGGATGTCGTAGCAGAGAAACATTAATGTAATTCGCAGAAAAAAACTATAAACTTATAAGAAAAGAAAAATTGTTCGTATTAGTTTTTTTTACTAGGTTGTGCTTTTTATTCCAACTTGCCAACGTTTTCATTGCACTTACGTTTTTACTTTCTAATAAAAATTTTTATTTCACACCCCTTTTTCCGATATTTACACTTGATTACTTTGTAACTTTGTTGTTTCAATTTATATTAAAAATGCAGATCTTTCATATGAATTCTTATTTACTTAACTGTTAAATATAAACTACGAAAAATTAACAAAATGTTATCTCAACCACTTATAATTTAACAATGTAACGCGAATTAAGATTAAAACGAAGCTGCTAAATGACGAATGACGCGTTAGCAGAGTTAAAGTTGAAAAAACGACGAAAGTTGCGAAACCGAGCAAAAAGCACTGACATACAAGAAAATATTAAAAAAATATTCGATTTTCAACCCAAAGCAACAAGGCAATAACTTGTTTCATACTGTTTGCTTTGCTTTATTTATTTGATTTCATGAGTAAAAGTGGTTGAAAACAAACATCCAAATAACGAATTGAAAACAAAAAAACAAAACAAAGAATCCAATAGGACTTTGTAAAAAAAGAGATAAGACAAGTCTGCCGACTTCCCCATTAGCTGGGTTCAGACCATCAAATAAATTCTTTGTCAAAAACTGTGATCCACAAAAATTGTATGAATTAGGTGCAAAGCTATCATGTATAGAAGATTTTATCTCTGTTTTTAATTGGTCTTGTGGATTTTGCGCCAGCGCATGACTTCAGAGTAGTTTTTTAGTTGTGTGAATGCAAAATACGTCGGAGTAGTAGTTCGGTATTTCTACGGCGCCGTGGTTCGTCGCTGTACAAGTTCCCTGTCGTGTGGGCTTAAAGCCCAAGATACAATACTGCGAGATGCGTGCGTGCGAGACTCTAACTGTCAAAAAATATTCATTATACATAGTTTGAATGTGGCAATTTACAATACTGCGAGTGCGTCTCGGTTGACGCACGCAAGCCTATTCAAATAATTTAATATTTGGTTGCGAGAGCAACAAAACAATTATTTGTCATAATTTTATAAAAGAAAACAATCAGAATTAATTAATTAAATGTCTGATTTTGACAGTCTCAACGCTGCGATGTATCGCATTATTGTATCATGCATCGCAATGCGATTTCTCAGGCCAATATTGCAGCGTCTCGGACGCACGCACCTCGCAGTATTGTATCTTGGGCTTAAATGGGGACTTGTGCCAAAGAAGTAGATATCTATCTATCTACTTCTTTGCTTGTGCGTCAGCGCTCAAATCTTAAAAATACTTTAACTAATATTTAAGTAAAATAAATGTTTAAAATAGCATAAAGCTAAAATTAATTTTAAAATCTAACATAAAAAAATTTTAAAATTACAATATTAAAGAAAAATATGAGAAAACATCTATTATTATTAATTTTTTTTTTTTAATTGTAGACTACGTCGTAGCTAAATATTTTTTTTTTTTTTTTTTTTTTAACAACAACAAGATTTCAGCGCCGGCGTATGTTTCTGTAAATGCCTGAATAACAGCGAACTTCTGAGTCGGTGTCATAAGCCGACACTGCGTGTAAACTTTGGTGGCAACGCCATCTAAGTGATTTTCTAATATTATTAGATGGCAACATTACTAGTACTCTATTTAAATAATTAGAATTCTTGTACATCAACATTTTTATACCCTACACTCAGGGTATAATCACTTTATCACTACTTATGTAACGCATAGAAGGAGCTTGGCTTAGGCTTAGAAAAGTACACATATTCTTGATTAGCGCCACTACCTGAGTTCATTTAGCCGTCCGTCTGTCTGCCTGTGTGTGGTAATTACGATTACAATAGTGTTCGCAAGTGACACTATATTGAGTGACACTTCACTAATTATAGTTTGGACTAGATCTGGACATAAAATAGATAAATTTTGACAGGAGGAGTGGCACCTCCCATACAAGCAAGTAATTCAATATATTTTACTAAGTTGTTATAAAATCAAATTATCAGAATAGTTTGACCTAGCATCAAACAAGAAGTGGACGTGGCACCTACGAGGCAATCATAAGCTTCCAAACGCTTAAAACATATTTAAATAAGTGCTGCCAAATTTCAATACATATTTAAAGCCCTACGCGCACTTTTACTGTTATAACATCCTTACTAGTTGTTCTATTTCTTATAATTATTTATTTAATAGATTAAAATATATGATTTGACGTAGGGGAGCAAGATCTGTACTGTCCTGGAAATGAATTTTTGTGATTGCAGCCTTAAAAAAAATCATAGCCTCTTGTATTTTGAGTCAGCAAAATTGACCGAGTAACATCGCTTGAAATTTGTGGTAATACAGAGATAATATCATCTGAAATATATTATTTTGATAAAAACCATATCAGTGGCATTTATTTTTAAAAGAAATTTTCTACATAAGACTTACAGAATTCCAGCAAGGCCAACAATTTGCTGAGAGATGACAATGGATGTATTTAATACTAAATGGTAAGTTTCCCAACAGATTTCAACAAAAATCCTATGGCGACAAAGTTTCCCAAAAAAAAAAAATTTTTGAGGAAAATTGCAGAAATATGCCTAGCAAAATTACCTAAAAAATTGTCTTCAGCCATTATATAGCTTACAGCCCTCAACTATCCTAAAAACTTGAAAATTACATAAAAATGGACTTTTTTTTGCAAACCATCGGTAAAATATTTGTTTTACAATAATTTTCAATAGGAAAAAAGGTGTTTTGTTAAGTCCTCTTTTCATGAATACTTCACCAAAGTGCAAAGCCTCTCAAATATATAGTCTCTTCCTATAGATGGATAATTTTCAACGTTTTCATTTGAAAAAGGGTCCATCGATTACTAAGGCAGGAATAGAAAAGGAGGTTGTGGAGAACATTATTTTTAAATGATTTTAAAATTTTTTAGAGATATAATTATAGTTACAAAGACATGTATTTAAATACATATCAACAATTAACTCGTAGTTTACATTTTTTAAGCAATTTGATTTAATAAAGTTACCTAAAGGGTTTTTATCAGTAATTCGATCTTAATTAAGCACTAGGTTCTATGTGGCAAAAGTTTTTGTTTTGTTTTGTTTAAGCCCTTATTTTAGTTTACTCACAGAATATACTGCAAATTAAATTTATTAGAGCCACTTTGTATTAACAACTGTTTACAACTGATTTAACAAGCAACAATTGACTTTTTAGCCAGAAAAAAGCTTTAATTTTAAAGCTGCTTTACTATTGACGCTATATATATATATCGCACACATTTAGCTAAAGGGTCACAACTCAAAATTTACCATTTTCGAGTTTACTTGTTAAAACTGTTCATTATACACATATCTATCAGCACAAAAGTGATTAGTTAATTTTTTGCTGTACTTTGGTGTCAAAAAACAGTTATGTCTCTCTTCATGTTGCAATGGAAATTAGGCTACAATATTAGGGCTACCAGATGCGATACTAAAGTAGCAAAAGTGCTACTTTTGCAAGGGCTTTGCTACCTTGTTTTTGGTTTTGCTACTTTCCATGTTTGCAGTGTAAAATAAAATATTTGAACTGAAGTGATGACCTTTTTTTTTTTTTTTTTGCTCATCAAAATTATTTAAATTATTGTTTTAATTTGTTAATTTGCTGAGGTTTTTTGTTAGGAAGTGATTACCTTTTTTTTTTTTTTTTGCTCATCAAAGTTATTTGAAATTATTGTTTTAATTTGCTGGGGTTTTTTGTTACGAAGTGACAAAAATATTTGTATGAAAATTAAAAAAAATTAAGGTTTTCATTTACAAAATTCCAAATTGATATGTGCTACTTTTGTACTAAGGATGTGCTACTTTTGTACTAAGGCCATCTGGTAGCCCTATACAATATGCAAAAGTGTCCTATTTTTAGTGTCGGAGAGCTCAAGCTGTTGTGATCGCGACGTGGTTTCCAACCATATTCTGTTGGTACCTTCATCTAAATAATCCACACTTTATTTATGAAAAATAGTTTTTTGCGTTTTCTGAAAATTCCAAAATTTTGAGTTGTGCCCCTTTAGCTAAATGTGTGCAATATATGTATGTATGTACATATCTAAGACCGCTTGCACCAATGAAAATTCGATACGTTGACTTTTAGAGTAAATTAAAATTTTTAAAAAAATGTATATATTATAAGCTGTAATGTATTTCAATTTAAAGTATTTAAATAGTCAAAAAAATTGGTTAGATTTTGATCATGGTTCAATTATAAAAGTTGATGCGATGCATTAAATTTGTCGGCTTTATTCAGCTGATCGACAAAAAGCAATAATTTTGACATATAATCGGTAAAAATTTTTACTCTCATGGATGGGTTAGACAAAAACCTTTATGGACCGCGCATACGACTAACTGATTGTGTGATTAACTTTCAATGTAAACTAGACATCTGCATGACTACTCTTGAAACGACCATGAAACCACTCGACCACAAAACCCCATATATCAAATCCTTACTGATCCTCCCCTCCTCCTCGTGCCCGTTTTCAACATAACGAAAATATCAAAATCGCTTTTAAATTTCATGAGGTATGAAGCTTGGAAGCTGTCAAGAACTTTTACTGAAATTTAAAAATATTGGGACACACAATTTTGTTTTAATCTTACATCTTAAGCCATATTTTTCGAAAGTAATTGCAGAATCTATTTTCGGGAAAAAACGGTTCCGCCTTTACTTTTCCTATGTATGCTACATTTAGTCTGAATCTATACTGCACAAAATTTAAAATGTCCAAACTTAGAAGATCATTCGCGGCCTCCCTTGAAAGTGTTAGACAAAAAATTTATGTGATTTGACAATGGGGGTTAATACTTCCACCAAATTTTTCAGATTGGGAAGTCTCTTAAACGTATGTTTTTCTATTTATAATCTCTGACCCAATGAACAACATTTTCCAGACAGTTGTAAAGTCCTAAGTAATAAATTTACTGCATTTATTTAAAAGTCATGTTATTCTAAATTTCTAGTTCATACGAAATTGAAAATTCAGATTGATCAAAAATACTTATAATATTGTTGTTAAATGAAGCCTTAGAATGAATACTTAAACTACAGAATGAATATACAAAGATATTTTAATGCTATTTTTTTGTCATGCTTCTTCCCCGTCTTAAGCCCGAGGGACGACAATTATATTTACTTGACATTAATATTGGTGATACAGGTGGTGGTTTTCCATACATTCGTAAACGTTCGATTCTTTGTTTAGGTGATGGATTTGCTGATGTATTAGAAGTAACATTTACATTTGAGCTGTCTGATAATATGCTAATATTTGAATTTAAATTCGAAGTTGTTGTGCTTTTACCTAATGATTCATTGCATTCTTCCCATTTTATTTGTTGAAAGTCAGAATCGATTTCATTCGCTTTAGATTGTTGTTGTTGAATATTTTTGAAACAATTTATTTTAATTGTATGTGGCGTACTGGTATCGGGTATACAATCTACAAATTCATTTAAATTCGGTGTATTGGGCGTATGTAGATCTTCATATACATGGCACTGTGATTTTAAAGGCGTTGTTGTTACGTTGCCTTTTACATCTCGCATATTGGGTTCTTGAGCGGTTTTACTTTTTCTTCGTTTACTTAGTGAAAGTAAGTTTTTGCGTGAAATTAATTCAGATTTTTTAAATTGAGAAACTGAAATATTTTCTGACAATGTTCCAAAACTAGCAGATTTTTGTAAACAGTTTTCAGTGCGGGGTGTGAGTGGGGTTCGTTTTACATCATTTGTTGTATAAGATTTGCATAAGATTTTAGCGATTTGTTCTACTGTATCACATGTTTCTGGTTCTAATTTTCTTTTAGCTGATAAGGGTAAAATATTTTTTTGCTTTTCGTCTACAGTTTCATTTTCTTCATTTAAAGGCCATTCGCTTAGCTGTATATCATTAAGTTGATCTTCGATGGATATTTTAGATTTCGATATCGGTATTTCGGGTAAGGATTTTAAAATATTTTCAGCTTTTAACTTGGCTTCTTCTGATATTTGTATTGGTTTTCTTGATGCTGTACGAAATCCAACAAAAACCTGTTCCGCTGGCATTAAAGCGATATCCTTTTTAGTATTATTTAATTTTGAACATTCAGCTTTTTGTTCTGGAAACTCTGACAAGTTCTCTAGTAGTTTTGCTGCTTTCAATTTAGAATCATCTGAAATTTTAATACATTTATTTGAGGCAGTCTGAAAACCTTTAAAATCAATTTTCGAAAATGATGTATTAATATTATCGTTCGATGTACTATTATTTTCAGATTTTTGGAAATCATCTATCTGTGCTGAATTTGACATTATCTCATTTGGGAAATCTGGTAAATTCTCCAGTAGTTGTGCTGCTTTTAATTTGGCGTCTTTCGAAATTTTAATAATTTTATTTGATGCAGTTTGGAATCCTTTAAATTCAGTTTTTGCGACTGGAATATTACCATTATCTTTTGTTGTATGATCATCTATTGGCCATTCGCTTAATTGCATGTTTCCTAAGTCTGCATCAGTTAAATTTTTGTATGAAGACAACTTGTTTTCTGTTTTAATACCAGCTTTCATAGATGCTGATTTAAAGCCATCTGATTCTTTTAAAGTTTCTTGTAAATTGTCGGCTAAAATACTATCAGCATGTTTATTTGCTATATTGAATATTGCTTTTGGTGTTTTTGATTTTAATTTAGGTTCTTGACATTGCACTTTTCTAATATCTTCACTTTTTTGAAAGACATCTTGAGTTTTAAAGTTTTTAAAGAAATCACAATCGTCATTCCATTCTCCTTCACTTTCGCTGAATATTTCGTCATTCAGTTTCAAAGCAATAACTATATTAAAAGAAATAATATAAATTAAAAATTTTTTTTTAAGCATTTTATATAAAATTTGCCTCATTCTAAGTCTAAATCATTTCAATGGATTTGTTATGTAGCTTTTCATATTATTTATTCCTTACAATAGATTTTTAATATTTTAGTGAGATAAACATATTTCTAGCCGAACCAGTTACTTTTATTTATAAGAGACTTTTGAATTATTACCTTCCTCTCCGTTATCGCTTGTACAGGAACGACTATGCATTATATTGTTTACAATTCCTTGTAACTGCTGAGCATCACTATTTCCTGATATATATTCAATTTTATCAAGCGTTGCAGATGGTTCTTTTGTGTTTTCTTCATTTTGGCCCATAGGAAAACCATAAAATTCCACAGAGCTATGCGAATAAGAGTCACATCTTTTGAAATTTCCAAATTTTTCGCGTAGAGTAATTATTTCATCAATAATTTGATTGATCTCTACAATTTTTGAATTAAATGAATATTCATTATTTGTTGTCTTTTTCGATGCAGATATTTCTTCTTTACTTGAGCCTAATGGAGATTCGATATCAACTGAGTGCTGTGTAAAGTAAGCGCTTAAATTCAATAAATTTTCACAAAGTTTTGTACTATTAACATCGACACTCTCTACTGAATGCTCTAGGGGCTGAGTAAAATCTTCTTGAACAGAAAGACCTGAGGAACAGCTGCTTATTGCATCATCTTCTATGCGAGTTGGAGGCTTTATACTTTCTAAGCCATCAGAATGTATACAGTTCGGAAAAACTTCAAAAAACACGCATTAATATTTGTTAATAAATTACATTTTTCCTTAAATCACTCACCAACTCTACGTCTACTGGCATAAGTGCGAATTTGCTGATTCTTAAAATGAAAAATGGGCGTACTGTCAGCAATTGCTTCACTAGTTTGTTCTTGACGTCCATCTGGTGATGCAGGTGAAGAACAAAAGTCTTCCAAAATAGATTCAACAATTGATTTATGTTTGTTTAGTTGTGGAGTTTGTAAAACTTCTTCTAAATGTTCATTTTTTTCTTCTTTCCCACATTCGGCATTCTCACAATACTGCAGCAGCTCAGATTCTGTAACGCCAAACAGAGTTTTCGGTCCAGTTGTTATTGGGACTACTCCAGGCGATTTTCGCAACGGTGTATTTGAATTTTTCACGTCTGTGATCTTATCAAATTTAATTGGGTCTATTTGTGGTGATTTACACAATGGTATATCAGAAATTCGTACTTCTGTAAGCTGATCAGTGGCATTTAGTTTTTCAAATAATTGAGAGCAGCTTGCAAATCCGTTTCCTGTCTTAACATTAACAAATTGACTGCGGAAACCTTTACTTTGCGCACAATCTAAGCGGTCGGCCACAGCCAGTAGAAGCTCATCTTCAAAAGGATCAAAGTCAGCTCCAAATTGCCGCCGCACACTAAATGTTGCATTTAGGTTTGGAATATTGTCTTTAGTTTTTTCTTCCCAATATAGATCAGCCAATGAAGGTAGTTCTTGAGCAGCACTGCTGACATTTTGTTGGGATTTTTCATCAGTTGTTGAATATTCCTGATTTTGGGTTGTGGTCGTGTCATGTCGGAAACGTTTATTTTTTCGATGTATTCGCGCTTTGTGTATGGAACGATTTGGTTTTTGTGGACTCGAAGTTACGCTTTCTTCCAACATTTTATATTATTTCAATTTCATTACTACAAGTTTTATTTTGTCAAAATAATTTAGCTTGCAAGAAAAAAGTTGGCAACGCAACAGAAACAACTAATGTCACATTTTATTGAGTATAAACGAATTAGTGTCAAACTTCGATTTTGATTGGATTGGTAGCCATTTATTTATACGAGAGAAATTGCGAGCCGACTTAGCTCTTTTATTGAGGCCATTATAATCGCACATTTATGGTATGCATATGCCCTAGAAGTTATTAAATTATTCCAATTTCTAAAACAGGAAAATTACCTGAAAACACGAACAAAATTCGTAACTATTTTCCAAACTTGTTTATTCTCATTTTAATCTAATTTCTTATTGATTTTCTTTCATACTTCTAAAATATGCTTTCACTACTATCTAGTTATTTTTTGTTGTAAAACTAGAATTATTTAATTGAATAAATAAGTACTTGTAATTTTCTGAAGATATTCACTTTTCCAAGCATTTATTTTATAAAAAAAATTCAATGTCATAGCTTTGAGATCTACACACACATTTTTTTATTAAAATTCTTTTCAATAAATTTCTGTTCTTGCTATGTATTTATTTTGGGACTTTTGAGTAATGTAATTAACTCGAAAGAAAAACGTTTAATTTTATGTTGGGTATATACCTTTTGTAGCATCAGAGATGTCTCTAGAGATATGGGCAAATATAGCGGACCAACGAAAGGGATGAGGTACAGAATTTGCGTTTGTCGCAAACGCAAAAAGAAAATCACAAAAGAGAATAGACAAGAATTTCACTTACAGAATTTCCTAGTCTAAACGTTGGCTGATATCCACTAAAGTCAATTTTCTGTTGTTGAAAGTGGCTGCACTTTTCACTGCTTTGAATTTCGCTTGTTCGAAAACACCAACTTTCTCAATCTAAACCAATCCACAAAAGTCAATTTTCTGTTGTTGAGATAGTGGCTGCACTTTTTTTGCTGCCTCGCACGTACGTCGATAAATTCGTCCGAAAAAATCGAATAAAAACTTTTTCGTGTACACGTTTTGCAAAAAATCACTTAAAAAAAGAAAATTTTTCTAAATTTACATATTGCAGCAATAAACGCGAGTGTGGAAATTACAAAATAATAAGAAAAACTGTAAAAAATATTAAATTGCAGCTTAAAACGAAAGTGAAAGCCAAGTAAAGAAAACAAGGCAAGCAAGATTTTTTGCAAAACGTACACGAAGGCGAATTAGACAAGTCGTGAAAAACAAAGGGTGAAAAGGTAGCCAAGTGCAGAGAAAATAAACGGCAACTAAAGAAGCCCCATTGGAGCACCAACACCCCAACGCGAAAAAACTATAACACCTGCGTCCCTATTGGAATTAAACGGTGGCTTTCAACAACCCCATAGAGAAATTTAACGTGAGTGGACTACACCAACGGAAATTTTTTATAAAGCAACAAGGCCATCATAACCATCCCAAACGGGAATTAATCGGAAGCACACTCTACCGACGTCGCTGCCTGCAATAAAACCGTCAAAATTCTCAGCTACAGCAACTCTGCTTGCACCACCACCACCATTCACAAGCAACCAGCAGTACCCCCTCCACCAATAATGTTTGTCAACTCAATGACGTTTCGTGGCAACCCGGCCAATCATCATTACCATCAGCAGCAGCAGCTGAATCATCATCCGGCGACCCAGCACCCGGCAGCCGCTGCGGCTGCAGCCGCTTCAATAGCGGCCGCTCATCAAGTGGCCGCAGCTCATCCGCATGCACATGCGCAACAACAGCAACAATTGCACCATCATGCTGCAGCACAAACAGCTACTGGCGGCGGTCAATTGGGCGGTGCGGGACATCATCAAAGCCATCAGAGCGCCAATAATAACCATGCTCCTAATCATCATCATTCCGGCGGTGCCGCAATGAGTGTTGGAGGAGGAAGACATCACTCAAATGTTTCATCTATGGGTGGCGGCGGTTCATCCGGTCTAAACAGTATGACGTCATCCGGCGGTGGAGGCTCGGATCACGGCAAAATTTATATAAAGAATTTGGAACGCTCTATTGACAACAAGGCTGTTTATGATACTTTTTCTGCTTTTGGCAATATACTAAATTGCAATGTTGCCAAGGATGAAGATGGCAATTCTCGTGGTTACGGCTATGTGCATTTCGAATCGGAGGAAGCTGCCAAAATTGCCATTGAGAAGGTTAACGGTATGTTGTGCAACAATCAAAAGGTGCATGTTGTCAAGTTTATACCACGTCGTGATCGCGAACAGGAGAAGGCAACACAATTTAAAAATCTCTATGTTAAAAATCTTAATGATGATTTTAATGATCAGAATTTGCGTGAAATGTTTGAACCCTATGGTCGTATCACTAGCCACAAGGTAAGTTTTTATTTCATATCCTTTAGAGTTTTTTTTTTACATAGAATATAGTTCCTCTCTATTCACATGTGCCTGTTTTTTTTTTTTTTTATATGTTTTTATTTTTTTTCTCTTCCTGTTATACTGTTTTTTCTGTATAAACGTCGTGATTTCCTTATGTCGTTGTTGTAGTCGTTGATGCGCAGGTCCTTCATCTAACATGTTTCTTGCTGACGATGTTGTTGTTGCTGTTGTTGTACTCGTTGTTTGTTGTTGACCCCTATTGGCCAAATATCATTAAATAACTTAGTCTCAAAAATTAAACATTTTAAATATTTTTTATGTGAAAATCGACAGATATGTACATCAATACAAGCTTCGCTATTCTTTATGCGAAAATAGCCATTGTGTCCTTAATACACAAAAATTTTAAAACCCGACAAAGTTTCAAAAAAATGTTCATGGTGAGCGCTGTAGGCAAAATAATTTTTCGATTTTAATAAATGCAAATCTTTAAATTTTACCTATTTAATTTCAATATATTGCAGCAAAGTTAATTGAATATAATGAAAATAATAATAATAATCCGGTATTATAGGCTTCAACGCTGAAAAAATGGAATGTGCCAAGTCAGAGTTCCCATTAAATTTTCAATAAATTCCACTTTCCGATAGTCTAAAATACATTTATTTTAATTATATAAATAAGATAGTCTATGTATTTTTTATTTATTTTAGCTATGTAGTTATATAAAGCAACAACTTTAGATGCCCATTCCGTAACCCTGAACCCTAAAAACCCGGAAGACACGAACCATTTTCAATCGCGGGATCCCGTAAATCGGGATTTAAAAAAGTTTTGAAATGCTGGGGTTAAAATAAAATTATCTTTGGATTGTCGAGATTTATATTCAATTTTTGTTTGTTAGAAAAAAACAACTCGTCATTTGATTATTTTCAATCGAATGAGGATAGGATCACCCCTTAAAAATCTCTTTAAATTACCCCTTTTATTTTTTTACTTTATATATGTTTTCTTAAATGACCTAGGGCCAAATTAATCACAAAGTAAACACATGTGTATAAAGACACTTGGAGAACTGTGTGTCGCAATTTAAAATTCAATGAAAATCAAAGCGCTTTGCAATTAATAAGCTAATTCTGTTGCTGTTTCAAAATTAAAATAAAATTTATGGTAATACATAGTTTAGTTTGAGGGACAACTCTCCGATTTTCTTGAAATTTTAGTATGTACAGAAAGCATGAAAGCTTTCTCCATATCCTAAACTTAGTTTTTCCGCAACAGTACCTTAAAAGAAAATTTTAATCACCCTAATGTACATATTTAAAAATGCTTTTAATGCAAAATTGTTGAATGTCATTTTAAACTATGGTCACTGTAGGCAAAGTTGTTTTTATTCTCTAAATCAAGTGTTGACGCATTCACGTTAAATTTTCTATAAATCAATAAAACTTAGTAGAACCGATAGATTTTATGCTAATAAGTTTTTTATAACTTTAAAATCAATTTAGGTAATGCTTGATGAAGAAGGACGTTCACGTCGTTTTGGATTTGTAGCATTTGAAAGTCCACAGTCGGCGTTGGCTGCTGTAATTGGACTTAATGGCAAACAGTTGGGAGATAACAAATTCTTATATGTTGCACGTGCGCTTAACAAAATTGAACGCCAACAAGAAATTAATCGAAAATTCGAGGAGCGCAAAAGGCAAAAGCCGGGACAAGTATTTTATTATTAAAATTTTGAAAGAGCATAATAAAATAAGTACACACACAATAAATAATCTTTGAAAAAAAAAAAAAACAAAAAAAAAAAAAATAATAATAAATATGCTTAACTTGAAGTGTTATAAAAATAATATCTATAAAATTAAAAATTATTGGTTTTTTTTTTTTGAAGCTAACTTATAATATAAAAAACTTTAAATTGAACAAAATCTTACGTATTAGTAGGTACTTATTGATTTTTTTTTTTTTTTAATTTTGCTAACACGAACAAAAAGTTGAATTTCTTTAGATATTATTATTATCATTAAAACAGGAAAAAATAATAACTAACTCATGGTTTTTAATAAATAATTGCCGTTAGATAAAAACTTCATTGAGTGTAGCTCGAAGTTTACAAGAAAAATTTAACTGTACGCCTGACTTATGGAAATGCACCTATTTAATTATATATAATCTTATTATACTATAGTTATAGAAGGCAACATTTAATGATATTGCAACACGTATTTATGATTGCTTAAAATTCATTATTTGCTGAATTAGAATTTGATGCCATTTTGAAAGTCTTTTTTTAAATATTCAAAATGTTCAACAAAACTAAAGCTAAAACCAAGCTGTAGCTGTTTATGAGCAAAGTATTGCAAAATTTTAAATTATATATACAAAAAATTATATATTATTCAAAACTTCATATATGTATTTATTGAACTATATTATGTATAAGTATACGCAAAAAATAAAATAAATTAAATGAAGCGGAAATTGTAAAATTTTGAAAACAAAACAAAAGAATTATATATTTGCTGTAAGATGTCTCAAGAAATGCTAGAAAATAATAAGATCGTTAAACCTCGAAAGAAAGAAAAATGCTCCCTAAATGTATAAAACATGGAGCGACATTGTATGAAATAGATGACAAAACTTAATTAATACTGAAATCACATGAAAAAGTGAAAATTTTTAAGTATTTAAGTTTAAATTTTATTACAAAAAAAAAAAAAAAAAAGATCAAGAAAAATCATTAAACTTTAGATTTAAAAGAAAAACAAAACAACAAAATAGCAAACCAAGAGCAGCAAAAAAATAAAATAAAACAATTGTTGAAAATTATATGATATGTGAAAATTATAAAACAAAAATTCCCCTAATAGAAGAAAGAAAAATCAATATCATGTTTTAACAATAAATTTCTAAATGAAGTCCTGACTTAAGTAATTGAGCAAAATGAACTAAACCCGATTGAAACTGTAAATTATTTATAATTCTTTTCAATTTTTCGTTCAAAAATGTTCTACATTATATTTTCATTTTTGGTTAAACCAATTTTTTTTTATTTATCATAATTTACATTAGAGAAAAAAGATGCGAATTTATTTTTATTTGAAAGAAAACTAAAATTCAACATACACATTTTTGTATGAAAAAAAGATTGAAATCAGAAAATTGAAAAAATTGCATTGTATTTGCAAATTGAGCATAATAATAGTAAAAAAAAATACATCATTGATATTAAAACTTTTAGTCATTAAGACTTAGAGACAAGTTACAATGCGTAAATAGATGAACAAAAAAAAAAAAAAAAAAAACAAGTTTACTAGGTAAAAGACAAATTCCACAAATAACACATTTAACAACACGTATATAAAGATTTACACCTCAATACACTGTGCGGCGAAACCACATCATAGGAATACTGTTGCTACAAAAGGATTTTCTTTTGTAATGCACACATTCAAACGTCGCCATATAAGATATAAAATGATTCTATGATAATTCCATCAATAATAAACTTATATATATATATTTGGAGACAACAAATTTGAAATAAAGTATAAAATCGCTTTTGCAAAAAGTGTTTAAAAATACCGAATATACCGTGTTTTTTTTTTTGTTTTTAAAGAATGGTAACAACTTTAGATTGAATTGAAATGAGTGATTCTAACTGCAGTGTACAATCCGTTATGTATCAATATTAAGGTTTGATAACATTTCATACATCTATTTTGCATAAACTTTGTATAAGGAATATTATGAGCTTCTTCTTTTATCCGTAATGACATACTTCAGTATTTAAATATCCTGCCAACTTTTAAGTAATGTATAATTTTCGTGGAAACGCCCAAAAAGTATTTTAATCCATCGAAAATTAAAAACGACAGTTATTTCTTTCCAACGTAAAAAAATACTCTTTAACGAATGCGGTGTCAGAGCGGTTTTGAGAAAAATCGAAACCGATTTCTCCAATGCTATCAACAAGTAGATTTTTCGATTCTTTTTCAACATTAATAGTTCTCTATCCGTGCTTAAACATTTTATACACCCTTAAATAATTTATTGTTAAAAAATTTATTTTGTATCACCTCGCCTCAATAACCAACCAGTAACTCAGCAATTTCCCAATTGATTTTAAAATTTTCTGAGTCTGCAAATTTATTTTTAAGTACATGGTCCTGAGTAAAGGAACCTTTTATTCATTAAAATCATCTTTCGTTCGACTTTTGTATTGTTACTGCATAAACCGACTTTTCTGCAAAGTTTTCGCGTTATAAGACCATTTCTGTAAAAAAATTATGTAAATGGTTATTTCACGTTCGATAGATTCATAACGTCATTATAACCTTATGAAGAGGAATATTAAATCACCACCCCACGTATTTTCCAATAGGTACCTGTGGAAGGCTTTCTTAATATTATAATTTGTGTAGTCTACTCATATGGCCTAGAACTTTTTGTTTGGACAATGTCACTTTGAAAGATTTTTTGAATTATTTTAGTCAAATTTTTATTGAAAAGATTAATTGGTTTTAGCTTTTGTACGCTCGTTATCTCGTTGTTTTTTTTTTTTCATTCAGAGCTTTTTGATTAAATTTCATTATACATATGTATTCTATTTAAAAATTTCCCCTCTATAAAAATAACTTAATAAAAATGTGATGAAAATTTTAAATGGTCTGAGGAATATTGAAATGTGCCTGTATTCGTGAAGACTTGAAATGTGCCTTAACTCGTGAAAAAGTATTGAGATGGAGTAATCATTTATTGCTACAATAGGAGTAAATATTTAAAATAAAAAAAAAAGTTAGTTTAAATCGAGATTTGAAATTGAAAACTGCATTCTATACGCATTGAGCAGATAATATAAACGTGCATAAAATATAAGAATAAATTTCAATACATACTCGTTTATGACTCCAAGCGGATATTTTGTGCTTTAATACTTGCAACTGCATTACTCTTATATTGTTCTTCTGGGCTTTTCTTTTGAAATATGTATATTTTAAATCTATAATATGTATATGTATATACACTTTTTAAAATTTGTTTTCGATCCCTACGTTATTATTTACACTTAAGCTTGCTTTTTCATATCACATCATCTTCTAGAGATAAGTGGAATCAACAATTTTTCCAAGGGCCTACCAGACACATGTTACGCATAAAAGGATTAAAAAAGAAATTCGAAACTAGCAGCGATACCTCTTTTATTATTTTTCGTGGCCCAGTGTACACAAAAACAAAAGTTTAGGAAGGGCTTCAAGTAACAAATATTTACAAAATCAGCTTTACATAGAAAACATTTAATTAGGTACTAATAGCTACAAATATCAATTTATTGAACGCCGTTTTTTAGATGGTTCATCATCATACTCGAATTCTTCTTGTAAGTCTTGGATCTCTGCTTCGTGTATTCTTTTGAGTGCATCGATCTGAAGGAAAATTTAAACACAATATTTTTCAATAAAAAGCTACATTTATGATGTTAAGATAATTAAAATATACTTTTGCCTCATAGGTTCGCTTAAGATTTTCCAGTTCCCGTTTTAAGGTTTTGGCATTTTCTTCTTTGCAATCCTTTAAGTCTTTAGCGAATAAATCAACGAGCTCATTGCGTATTAATTGCTCATTTCGCTCCTTTTCTAGTTCACATTCGGCTTTTATATCCCAAATCTCTTGTTCACATTTGGCTCTTATGTCCCAAATTTCTTCCTCTTTGCGAGTTAATTCTTTGCACAATCTGAAAATTAAAAAATAGAAACTCATTTGATATGAAAGAATATGCTTTTTATGTTTTGAGCTATCTTACAAGCTATTTTCTTCTAACAATTCCATATATTTGTCATCTTCTGCGATTGAAGCTGTTGCATGCGACATAATCCAAGAGTATCTTGACTTGTTTGTTTTTATGATCGGTTGCTTATATATAATATTCTTCGCAATTGATGAAAAGCCGAGAACATTCAAATTTTCATCATAAAATTTGTCAGTCGGCGTAACATTTACTATCATTGCGAGTTTTTCCTTTCCCAACAATGCTGATTGTAATAACATCGTCAGTTTAGACTCTCGAACAGGTATTACATCTGCATTTTTTTTGCGTGCATTTGTATTAGCAGCGTCTAAGCAACGGCCAAGCACTAAAAGTGATGTATTAATTCGCTGAGCTTCTTTTAATCGAGAGCCAACGTTTCCAGTCTTATCGAGACGCTCCGAGCCAGCAAGGTCACAGAATTTATATGAAGTCTAGAAGTGTTTGGAATTTTTAGCAATTACCACTGGACAAGTTTGCAAGGATTGTGTTTATACCATATTGTTAGGACAAAAATTAACCTCTCCTTATTATTAACTTCCAAAAACACTTATAATTCAACCTTTTTTTTTACATAGCAAGGCAAGGGTAATTTCGATACCAAAACTTTATGGACAAGTAGAAAACCACAAAATTTTACAAAAAAAAAAAATATTTCATTTACTCAAAAAGGTTAGCACTGATTAACATAGAAAATCACCAATCCAATGGTAGTATTAGGAATCCAAAATTTGGAATTCCAGGATTTAGATTTTGTTACGGACGAAAAAGTTATAGTTTTGGAGAGAAACTTATCAGCGCATAATAAGTTTTTGCCAAGAACAGGGATTAAACTTTTTGAGCAAACTGAAATACTTTTCGATATCAGAGTTACTTTTATGTTGTACAAGAACTTTTGGACCACAGGATAATTGATTCTTTATACCTCAACCCAAAATTCAGGCCTGTTCTGATTCCGACTTAGTACGGAAGTGGAATTGAAGTCCGACGTTGAATTTCAAATTCAATATGCGGACTTTGCTATGGATTTTTCTTTTTTAATTTCAAACTTGAGCGGTTATAGTTCCGACAGTTTCGACGGATTTTAATTTTTTGGATGTTCCTGAAATAAATTTTAAATTTCATTTCAAAACCGTTTCCAAAACAAATTTTAAACGGAATCAGAACAGACCTGATAAGATATTTTTTACACACCTCGAGAGCGACCGAGCCTGCAAATTTTATGATATCCACAATAAAGACACAATGGGATCGACTTGAATTTGAATTTATAGACGTTGATGCGTAGTTTACCCTTTGCAAGCCAAAGTGTAGTAGTTTCAATGCTTCCAAACTACTTTTTACGTATATTGAAGTTAAACCTTTAATAAACACTTTACCATCATTGGCCATAATTTTTAAATTTTTTCTTGGCAGCTGCTGCATATCTGATGGTGTTAACAAATCATAAACAAGTTCATTATAAATTTCAACAAATGATATCCAAATAAAAACCGATGTATTTTCAAGAGGTGTTGTCTCAAAGCTGTGCTCATTTTGAATGCATTGTTGAATGCTAAGATGATGTGTATTTACGTCATTGCAAGAACTTAGAATTTTTTTGCGGACCTGCAATTCCTTATCACATGCTATGTCATCCAAAACAGTTGCTTTCGCTTTTATCATTTTTAATGAGGGCTGCGTATAAATATTTCCTGAGTAAATCGCAAATATATTTGCTAATGAACGTGGGATGATGCCAGGGCGCTCATTATCGCCTGTGTTCAAATAAATAAATAGATATAATTTAAAAATTCACAAAAATATACATATATACAGTACTACTGGTTTGAAAAACGAAATCATATCAGATAAAATCGCGCTATGTACATGGCAATTCGAATTAAATTCTTTAATTTCCCTATAGGTTTTGTTTCAAATCACGATAACTCCTATATTATGGTCACCTTCAAATGATCCCTTTCGCTGAAAACCCACTTGGCGAAAATGTTAGCCTCGTCAAATTACATATAATTGTAAAACTTGAGATAACTATACTGCCCTCAGAAACGCAAATGGGTTATCCAAAAAAAAAAATTAATATTTCTATGGCATTACGCACCTAATGATCAACGCCAAATTCCGATATCTTATTTGAAACCTACAAAAAATTCCGTAAGAGAATTACCTCTATCTCAATTTAGAGGTATTTTCAGAAAACGACATTAATAAAACATAAATTTTTTCGAAATTCACTTTCACTGAGATGACGATTTTATGCTTCTGTGGGCATTATAGTTCGAGGCTGATGTTTCCGCGAGCGGAGTAATTGGAATGTCCCTACAATGTAGGTGTCTCTGGTTGAGGATTGAGATTAAATAATGACACAGAAATAAATGCTTCTATGGGCATTATAGTTCGAGGCTTATGTTTCCGCGAGCGGAGTAATTGGAATGTCTCTACAATGTAGGTGTCTCTGGTTGAGGATTGAGATTAAATAATGACACAGAAATAAATTGGCATTACTAATAATTTTTTTTCAGGCTGGGAATTCCTTCTGCACGACTTGGTAACGTATGTAACCCTGAAACGGTGACTGATGCCTTCGCGAAATAAAAATTTTTATTGAGATTGCAGTTTTCTAAATTTATCGTCTCTGACACAATTTCAAAAATTCATTTACCGGAGAGATCTACATATGTATATGTACATATGTATAATCTCCTCGAATGTTTTTTTCTCAAGTTATGGTTTCAAACTTCACTGCGCTTCATTAGTGAAGTCACTATAATTTGTCTGCACAGGTGTTTCTGCGGATGAATTTCTAAGAAAATCAAGTTCTCACCCAATAGCGTAAAAGTTTTGCCTGACCCAGACGTTCCATACGCAAGTAGTGTAAAATTTTCTTCAGCTTCGATTTTCCTTCTGATGCATTTTTCGAAAACCTCCTGCTGTTTTGCTTCAGCGGGAAAAATCGCGGAAAAGCTGAAGTGTTTTTCCATTTGATTTTTGTTTTTGCTTGTACTTGGGTTTTCAGTTGAAGGCCCAGTTTTTAAGACACTCCCACATTCCGAAAGTGTGTATGCCAATGATGGATTCTCTACAGGCCGCAGGCGTAAATAAACTAATGCGCTATAACTCTCACTAGACGAGGACAACGCATATGAGGTTCTATCGTCCAACTCCGACGACATCGAGGCAGTATCTTCGGAATCCTCTTCATCAATATCACCAAAGAGGCGAGATTGTATTTGTGGTCGTGGACGGAATCGCCTGTCAACGCTGGGATCGCGTGCCATTAGAAAGGAACGTGTCTCCCTTTTTGTTTCTTCTGGAAATAGATCCATTTTTACTTTTATTATTCAAATTTTCCCGAAAGAAGTCAACGCGCTTTTTGTAAAACAATATTTTCAAATAGTTTGACGAGAAGTTAGTGCCGTTAGCATCATTTCCGATAACGTGATATCGTAAGCCCATTAAGACGGTTCAGACCAGAAAACTGTTTGTCGAACTGTTTAATAGCAGCGTTATGGTTTGAACCCAGTTATTTCTCAGAAACCAGATCCAACCACTGTTTGATAACGTATTCTTTTAATTTAAAAGCTAAAAAAATTATTTAGCTGAATTTAGTGCAAAAATTTCCTAAAAATCATAACAAAATATAAAAAACAACTGTCAACAACATTAAAGTAGGAATTTTGTTACAATTTTTCGATAAAAGAAAGTTTTGAATGACATAAAAGCCTTCTAGAAACTCAATAAATGAAATTAAAAAAATGTATGAATGTATATATAATCGCATCTCGCATTGTGTTTATGACTTAAATTCAGAATTATTTAAAGCCCAATTTCCATGTGATCTTATTTTATCTTATTTCATCCCATATCAGGGATATCAAATCAAATTTTTGTAAGAAAGAAAAAGCATGCGAACAGAACCTAATGCGCTTGGAGAATGCGAGAGTGAATAGCATACATTTGCTATCTTAATAGCATGTGATGTCCTCCCTGATATTTGATAAAATAAGATAAGATAAGATCACATGGAAATTGGGCTTAATGGTCCGATATGCTATTTACACAAACCGAATTTGAGCGTCGACGAGTGACTTCGGAGTAATTTTTTGTTGTGTAATAGCCTGAACACAATTAGAGCGGTGGCGGTAAAGCGGCGACGAATATTCGCTGTCAAAAAAAAAAAAACGCGACGAAAAATCGTTTGAACAAACACAATTGCGGCGGCGACTGCTTTTCACGTCTGATTTCTTGTGAGAGAATCCTATAGGGAAAAGAGAGTGAGAAAAACAAAATTTGTCAACAATAAATTTTGCTGAGAAAATCGTACTGGCAAAGAGAATGATAAAGAAA
Source organism: Tricholauxania praeusta (assembly GCA_949775025.1). Taxonomy (NCBI): domain Eukaryota; kingdom Metazoa; phylum Arthropoda; class Insecta; order Diptera; family Lauxaniidae; genus Tricholauxania; species Tricholauxania praeusta. The sequence continues at coordinate 14,751,580 of OX459031.1, read as the reverse complement.
TGCAACACTGATCGGACGGTGAAATAGAATTAAATCTAAATCGACGGCGAAGCGTCGTAGCTCAACAGTCGTACGCCGCAATTCTGTTCAATTTCACATGATCAAGTATGTTATAATTTTTGACAGCGAATATTCGTCGCCGCTTTACCGCCACCGCTGTAATTGTGTTCAAGGCATAAGTGCGACATACAACGGAGTGGTAGTCCCGTATTTCTACGTCGGCGTGGTGAGTCGATGCACAAGTTCGCTGAATGGAGATTTGAGCGTCAACGTTCGAATGTCAAAAATGCTAAAATTAATGTGTAAATAAAATAAATGTTTAAAACAGCATTAAGCTAAAATAAATCTTAAAATTAAACAAAAATAAATTTTAAAATACGAAAACAAAAGAAAAATAAGAGAAAACATCTATTATTATTAATTTTTCTTCTTAATCTTAGACTACGTCGTAGCGAACTATTTTGTTGTTGTTCGTTTTGTCATCAAAGAATGGCATTTGAACGTCGACGTATCTGTGTGTAAATGCCTGAATAAGATCGAACTTGTTGGTGTTATTAGTTGACGCTGCGTGTAAAAATTAAAAGTTTATGTACATATCTACATATCTATTAATATATTAATACTCGTTGTTGATTTACCTCGTATATTTTATCTTTTGGTATACATTTCATTGTATATGTATGTTATTTCAGTATAGTAGTTATAACTATAATATACGTTGATTCAGTTGGAAAAATTGGGCCGAAAATGCCAAAAAATCTTACAAAAATATCAGTCCAGGGAATGTTCAAAGTTGTAATCTGGAACCCTGAATTGAGCGTTACATTTTGTCATTTCGACTGTCGAACAAACCTTAAAACTAGAAAAAGAACGGAACTTCAGCAACAAATTTAAAAATTTAGATTTCAACAATTTTGTATGCATTTTGACGCAAGATCCGTACGATTCAAAATATGCGATTTTTCCCATGCGACATGTGAACAATAACAAATAACATAAATAAAAACAATAAATTTAAATTGATGAATTGATTTAAATTAGAAGAAAAACTCAAGTAAAACTCAAGTTTTGGAGTAGAAAAGTGAACAATAACGAATAACAAATAAATATGAACAAAATTTAAATTGAATTTTTGAAGATAATTTGAAGCAACCGATAATTTGACAGCTTGATTTTGACATCTATTTGTTTTGTTTTGACATTTAATTCCCGCAAAAACATCAATTACATCGTACTATTTTTTTAGTTTATCAATACGAATTATGAGTAAATCAACAACACGTTCTAATAAAAAAGCAGATAGTGGTGATGCACTTACAAAACCAAAGATAGTTTCTGCGTTGCGCAAAGTTTTCTTCCTTGAGGAGAAACTATTACAAAATGATGTGACTGAATTAAAGTTGGAACGTTTCTTACACCCTGGTAAGGGAGTGGTGACACTCTTCATCACATCGCCACAGAACATCATAATGGAAGTGTTGGAACATACAGAACCACGACGTAGTTGGTTAATCAATAATAGCGTCTGCTCCAATGGACGAATATATATGACCACACCGGTAGATACCACTTTTTTAGCACTGCATCAATTGCGGAAACATTGTGCTCAAAAAGCACTTGCCCTGGATAGTATACATGATGAAAATGATACGGGAGTACAGCGTTTGATGACAACGTATGTGAGTTCGGGACAGTTGCGCTGTGTTGCTGATGAAAAATCAGCGGGAGACTTACTTTTTTACAAATATAATGCTGGAAAAGCGCTCGCATGGTTGGCCTTAAAAACGCGACGTGTTGCCGCAGCTTTAAAAAGTAGTGGCGTCTATTGCGGTTATAGTGCACTTTCACAAAATTACGCTAAAAGTGAAGTTGAGCAGACGCTAGATGAGTCTGATCTGCTTCGTGTGGCATGCGAAATTGTGGGCTCATATATAGACTTAGAATTACATGACGAATTAGCGAGCTATCTAGCGATACCTACGGTAAAAGAGATGAAGGAAGCAGCAGCTACAGCTGGGAAAAGAAAATCTTTAATACCGTTGAACGAAAGCAAGAATAAAAAAATTAAATTGAACGAAAATGTAAATGCAGACGGCAAGCTTAAAAACAATAGCCAATTAGATGAATCTTTAGATGCATCGGTGGAAATTGTTGCAAAGCTTTTACCAACTCCATTTAAAGAGCGTACGATTACCGCTAAGGAAAAAGCCCTAGCCAAAGGTGCTAAGGGTACGAAAAGTATATCATCTTTTTTTAAAAAATAAATTCATAAAAGTTGAATGGAGTTTTATTATTTTTTTCGCACAAGTATGTTTTTAACTAATAAAATTAAGTCATAAAATAAAAATGCACGACAATTAAAAGAAATTAAATGTTACCTTAAATAGAAAATTCCAAACGCATTTTAACTCAAGTTCATAAAATATATGTACCTCTAAAAAATTTCTCAGGATTTTCAGCACATCTTGCACCTCAGCAAATATATTTTTATCCACAACCATTACCAATAATTTATCTCAGATATCTGAAAAATTATACGAACCAAAAAAATTTGTAAAAATAATTCAAAAATTTGTTTACCAATTCGATGCTATTCCAAATTTTTTGCAATATTTTTTATAAAATCATGGGTTTTATTTTTTTTTTCATCATGGGTTTTTTGAATTTTGGAAAACGCTGAGTGTGATTTCCAAATTACTTTCTTTTAAAGTTGGTTTTTTTCTAACCTCCGCCAATTTTTGGCTTTCAATAAAACTTCGAATGATCTTGAAAACATTCAAACTTTTGCTACGAACCGAATAGGGATGAAAAAGAAACCGAATTTGTTTCCTTCTCCACACTCACAGTACTATGCTGGCTCATTCTTGCATTAAAGTAGCTAGTTTTTGGTTGCCTCCTCCACCTCATATTGTGAGTCTGCATCACAATATTTGGTCTTTGTTGCATTCTTCAAACTTCTGTTTTAATTGAGAGTGTGACTTATCTCGAATCATTTAATAAAGCGAACTTACTCAAATTTTCACCAATTGCTTAAACGAACTGTTGATTTTTTATAATCTTTTTTTAACTTTTTTTTAGTTGAAGTCTTGCTACGAAAACTTGGAGATTACAAAAATTTAAAATTACTCAAATTTATATCCTATTATGGCCATACAGTTTTGAGCTCAACCAGTTTCCGGGATAGAAGGATCTGGTTTAGAAAATTACATATTTAGTTAAGTCTATGTATCCTTAGTAAACAATAAAATAACTGGTTCGGTAAGTGCACTTTGAAATGTGTGCCATAGGAATATTTTAATTTAATTATCTTAGTCACGCAAACTATCTGCACTTATATGCAAAATATAAAGTATCCCTAAGGTTTTCCATTAATTAGCATAAATACGCATATGCTCTGCTATAAAAGTAGCTGCGTGAACTTAAATTCTATTCAGTTTGTCTTGGCTTGGCCTACGCTAAATATTGGATTGGATACACACAGATAAATTATAAAATTTATATAAAACTAAATTCTTTTTTTTCTTTTGAAATGAAGGATACTAAAGAAAAATGTGTTAGCTTACCAGAACCGGAATTTTTATCGGTTTCTTCACCCTTAGGGGGTGGCGGCTCTCGGCCCAGTTTGACGTCGCAGACACTCAGTGATGTGCCCAGTGATATCATTATCGAATCAAGGATTAAATATGGTAGCCGGTGGTCAGCCTGCAAGGGTTTGCTAATGGATTATTCAAAGAGTACAACAATACATGGAATTCGTTATTTGGTTGAAGTACACCGACCTTTTTATGAAAAGTAAGAATCTAAAAGAAAGCAATCTATGCGCGTCTGTGTAAGGAAAAAAGTTAAAGTGCCTACTGATTTTAAAAGAATAAGTTTTGTGCAAGTGACGTCATTAGAAAGTAAAGTGGCACATAAGTTCTAGTTTCCCACTTATTCAATTATGCTACAGCGGTCCTGTTTTCTTAGAGATGAATTAATTTCAATTAAAAGAAGATGAAGATCAAGTCCCATAGTTAAGTGTACTTAAAAAAGTTGTTTCATTTTGTTTTTGCTACCACTACAATGCTTGTGGGCAAATTTCAGTTAGTGATTTCCATCAAGTGTTATTCCGCTGCCAAATAAGTGAAGTTATCCACTTCTTCTATGCTGGACTGGACTGCACTTATTATAAGCTACTGCTGACACTGGTTGGGTGAATAGATATCATATTTCATAGGAACATATAACGGAACATCTTCTAATGGAACATTTTATACTGCACCTAAAAAAAACTATAATTTTTCCGTATTAAAATTATCATTTTACTTACGAATCAAAGTCGTCCATAGGGAATCTCGTATTAATTTGATACTGAAATATTGTTTTTTGTGTCGGCCTATATTATTGAGTATTAAAACTTAACGAAATGGTATTGATTTAATAAAATATTACTTTCAGTACTACTCGTATAGTGAAATCGGAATTCCCAACTTCATTTTGGAAAATATGATATTTTTATTGAAGGCACGCATTAGTCTAATTGTATGAATGTATCATGATTCATCGAATTAGACTGGCGCAAGTTTTCCACTAGGATGATTTTAGTATGTTAGGATAAGTGGGTGGCCTTCAGCTGCGGTGCAGGGCTTCCATCTTCCAATATGCCCAAAACCGACTTTCGCGGAGGCCTTCAGCCACGGTTCACTGTACTATGCTTAACACGGATGTGTTAGCAAAACCCGTGTTGGACGAAGGACTCCGCAAAGCCAGTGTTGGACATACACATATATGCAAAAATTTAAGTAAATCGGAAGCTAGTCCGTTAAAGTAAATAATAACCCTAGTTAGGCCTAGGCTAAACTGGTTAATCCTAACAAGCTTCAGTTGAAATAGTTTGGCCTAGGAAAAACTAGCTTGTCCGGTAACATATATACATCGAAACTTACTATATCGAAACTTGCATTAATTTTTCGTTTCAGAATTTATTGGTTGGTGATTTTACTTATATCACTTTACTTTGCTGTTTCGCTTATATGGGATACATATTTAAAATGGCAAGATACCCCAGTTATACTTGGCTTCGACGAGACTCTGGTGCCGGTGCATAAAATACCATTTCCCACTATAACCATTTGTCCGGAAATAAAGACGGATACAGACATTTTTAATTTTAGTAATATATCACGTGAAATGTGGGATGAAATCCAACAATATGGCACATTCGAGAATAAGGCAAACCTGACTGATGAAAAGTAAGTGTACTTTGCTAACATTAATGTATGATAAGCTTCAATAATAAACTAAAATTTTCACCAAGAATCGCACAATTCGCTGCTAATTTACAAATTTGTGAAACAGATGTGATAAATCGTTATGCCAAATATATTTCAAAAGATGTTGTCCTCGATGTAACGCAAATGCTGGTAGACCTTTCAATTACAAAAAATTTAACAGCACCCTTCTGCAAATGGAATGGACGTTTCTATTTTTGTGAAAAAATATTTAATTTCGTACCAACTGATGAGGGAATATGCTATCAGTTTAATGGGTTACTCAGCGAAGATATCTATCGTGATAAAAGGTAATTAATTATTCGAGTATAATATGAAGGGATAAAATTCAATTAGACTGGACCCTTAAAAAAAGGATTCGTCAAAAAAAAAAAACAAACTGAATTTGCTTCTATGTACACAAAATATCCGAAGTGTATTGCCCTAAGAAATTTTTGCTATTTCTATAGTTATAATTTTTTGAAAGTTCGTTTTTTGAACCCCAATATTTTGGGTTATCATTTTTTAATTGACAACACTTTTCTAATTTCATTTGAAATGTTTCTGAAACATTACAGAAACATTATTCAGAATATTTTTTATATAATTTGTGTTAAGTAAAAAAAAATAATTTTCTCTATTAATTATGCATTATATACGAGTCTCTCACATATACAAAATGCTTATTTTTGAATATACAATTACAATATTATGTAACGTTTCAGAAAGATTTCATTTGAAAGGTTCAGGAAACGTTGAATCTGAACCTTTCAGAAACACTTCAGAATGATTGCAGGTGAAACATTATATTTGAAATACATAAAAAAGATTTCTGTAAAGTTTCATTTGCAACATTTCAAATGAAACATTTCTGCAACGTTACGTACTGTTTCTGAAACGTTACATGCTGAGTGGGTATATCAATGGAGCTAAGAAAAATTAAAATTATCATGTTCCATTATAGGTTTGTCAGCTACAATGACGAACAGGTGGTCGATTTCAACAATTACTTTGATAATCTACCGCGTTTAAACAATGTAACGGGAAATTGGTCTTTAGAGAAAGGTTACATCGAACAGGGTTACAATTCATATCCACAACGTACAGTTTTTTCATCAGTGCGCAATGCGTTTTTTGCTTTTCTACAGGGATTTGAACACAATTTTGACTATGCTTGTCGTAGTTTTAAACAAGGCTACAGGGTGCGCCAATTCTATTTTGTTGAATGTTTGAATAAAATGTTAATTGTGTTTTAATTTAATTAAAAGGTATATCTTAATTCCCCTGAAAGTGTGCCATTGACTACTGGTAATTACATATTGGTGCCTCATGGCGATGAGGTGATGGTCAGCGTCTTACCACAATATGTTGTCTCATCAGAGAATTTGCATGACTTCAGCCCAGCAAAGTACGTACATATGGTTATAATTGCTTTGAAATAAAAAATGAGTTACTATTTATTTCTTTTTTATTTTGTTGCTTATTTACATTACATGAAGACGTCAGTGCTACTTTGATGACGAACGATACTTACGATTTTTCCGTATTTATTCACAAAGCAACTGCCAGGTTGAATGCCTTGCCAATTTCACAATCTCAAAGTGTGGATGTGCTAAGTTCTGGATGCCAAGTAAGTTGAAAAACAAAAAGCTGCTGCTCATGGATGTTATCAGTGCATCACAAAACTATTTAAACTTATTGCAAAATGTGATAATGCATATACTATATGAACATTGGTGAACCCATGGAAAATAAATCTGTCTCAGTTTCAAAATCGGATTAAAACAATTTTTTTAAAAAAGTAAGTCAAACTATTCAAAGAGCAGTAGCGTGTTTAGGAGGGGGCGAGGGGACCGCAAAATTACATCCATATTCGATTTAAAAATTTATTTGAAATCCCCAAAAATAGGAGTAAGTAGAAGGGTGGAAGATTCATCTAAAAAAAAAGGTTCAACTATTTAAAATAATAACTTTGTCTTAGACAGTAAACCAAGACAATTCTGATTTTGAAATGCAAATAGAAAAACCTACATATAAAGTGCTGAATAATAACTTTATTCAGCACAAATGATCAGCACAGCCTGCTCTTATAGGATTGTACTATGTATGCTAACTCTATTAGTTAGAGTGTCTCCGTACACATCGCTTCGCTCGTAATCTCTAGCTCTATATTTCACAACTTAATTCTACCTTCCTTCCTGCAAGGGACTTTTTGTTTTCTTCTTATATATATTTTGTTCTGTTCTTTTATCTTTCTTCTTCCTTCATTTTACGCAAATTCTTAGACACCGAAAACTATTTTATATAATAGATGATGTAACTATCTGATATTTAATATCATTGTAGAGCCACTGGATGTACCCGTGTGCAATCTGGCCGACATATCATGCTATAACGCTGCACAAGAAGAACTCAATCTGAAGATACAGAACCAAACAATGCAAAAGACAGTTAATCCAGATGCCGAAATTATGTGTGATTGCATGCCACCGTGCACGTCCTTAGAATATCATTTTGAAATATCAAATGCACGTTATGATTTAGGAGCGACCTTGATGTCAATGCGTGAAGATTATGAACACTCCGAGTAAGACAGATCGAATTAAAAAAAAAGTTATTTTATAGATCTTTCTAATACTTTTATAAGTTTCCAGTCTTGGCGAATAATACATACGCATTTACTACCAGACCGAAAATTATTTACTACCGTACTAAATTTAAGCGTTGATTCAAATGACCTTTTGAAGAAACGAGAAAGTACCAAAAACTGTTAGCAGATTTTAACAGCCTTTCCAAAATTTCTCAAAAATTTTAGAATTTATAAAAAAACCGCCGGAAAAATGTGAAAAATCGACTAAGCTCGATACAAAAGTCTGTACTAAACTTATGGAAAGAATCCTACATAATATCACGTTCCGGACCTTTATGAATTTGAAAATGCAATTTTAGAGAATATCTATGTACACAAAAATTTAAAAAAAGTTTCGAGGGACAGAAGTCAGTATACAAGTATGTATATGGAAATATGTATATCATAATGGTACCCGGTCATAGCCCTTATGGTCATAATCCATAAAACAATTTAGGGCCTTGATCCGTTTTTCTAAGAACGGATTTATGTCCCCAAAATCAGTAGTACAAAAGACCAAATAGCTTTGGACGTTCACATTTTTTTTTAGCCGGTGTTTGGCTTCCTATAGGACGAACCGCAGCTTAGCCTCAAACTGTAAACCCTGAGTCGCGGCTCAAGGCCGCCTATTTATGTACTCTAACTTTTATGTAGAATTACTATGACTAACAAAGCGATAAATGCGATTTTTAAACTTTGGATCTTCAAAGGGCCGTATCTCAGCTTCAAGGTCATCTGAAGGCTGAATCGTATAAATCTGAATAGTAACTTTACTTATATGTTTTTCGAATGAATATTTAAAAAAGCATTAGAATGACCCATATGTATGTTCATAAAAGATTTCAAAAACTTTCTGTTTTTTTAGTTTTCGTGGTTCCCGTTTATCGGTTTACTTCAAGGAGCATCAATTTACCGCCATTAAAAGAACAGTAGTTTTCAGCATAACTACATTGATTGCCAATTGCGGCGGTATTTTTGGACTATTCATGGGCATTTCCATGCTAAGTTTCATTGAGTTGATTTATTTCTTTTCTGTGCGTCTGGCGGGCAACTTAAGAAAGCGACGTGTTAGCAAAAAGAAATTAATACAGCAGCAGATGGCATCGGAAGATCATGAAAGTTAAACCTTTTTTGAGAAATCAAATGGAGAAGCATTACATTTTTGAAATGATTTTAATTCTGGATCGACGCATATATGATAAATGGTTATGTGCTGCGAAAAAACAATGAAAGATAATTGAATGTATTAAATGTAATAAAAAAAACCCACATATATATGTGCACGTAAAAGATGACCAATTTGTGGTTAGTCTTATTACATATAAATAAATAATTAAATAAATAAATGCATTGGTCTTAAAATGTATAAAAGCTTATATATAAAAAAAGTCAGCGTAGCGCAGCTTTCAATAAAACTTCGAAAGATCTTGAAAACATTCAAGCTTTTGCTACGAACCGAATAGGGATGAAAAAGAAACCGAATTTGTTTCCTTCTCCACACTCACAGTACTATGCTGGCTCATTCTTGCATTTAAGTAGCTAGTTTTTGGTTGCCTCCACCTCATATGAGTCTGCATCACAATACTTGGTCTTTATTGCCTTCTTCAAACTTCTGTTTTAATTGAGAGTGTGACTTATCTCGAATCATTTAATAAAGCGAACTTACTCAAATTTTAACCAATTGTTGCCTACAAAATAGCATGTCTTTTTTTAATAAGATGCTTAAACGAACTGTTGATTTTTTATAATCTTTTTTTAGTTGAAGTTTTGCTATGAAAACTTGGAGATTACAAAAATTTAAAATTACTCAAATTTATATCCTATTATGGCCATACAGTTTTGAGCTCAACCAGTTTCCGGGATAGAAGGATTAGAGCTTAGAAAATTACATATTTAGTTAAGTCTATATATCCTTAGGAAACAATAAAATAACTGGTTCGGTAAGTGCACTTTTAAATGTGTGTCATAGGAATATTTTAATTTAATTATCTTAGTCGCGCAAACTATCTGCACTTATATGCAAAATATAAAGTATCCTTAAGGTTTTCCATTAATTAGCATAAATACGCATATGCTCTGCTATAAAAGTAGCTGCGTGAACTTAAATTCTATTCAGTTTGTCTTGGCTTGGCCTACGCTAAATATTGGATTGGATACACACAGATAAATTATAAAATTTATATAAAACTAAATTCTTTTTTTTCTTTTGAAATGAAGGATACTAAAGAAAAATGTGTTAGCTTACCAGAACCGGAATTTTTATCGGTTTCTTCACCCTTAGGGGGTGGCGGCTCTCGGCCCAGTTTGACGTCGCAGACACTCAGTGATGTGCCCAGTGATATCATTATCGAATCAAGGATTAAATATGGTAGCCGGTGGTCAGCCTGCAAGGGTTTGCTAATGGATTATTCAAAGAGTACAACAATACATGGAATTCGTTATTTGGTTGAAGTACACCGACCTTTTTATGAAAAGTAAGAATCTAAAAGAAAGCAATCTATGCGCGTCTGTGTAAGGAAAAAAGTTAAAGTGCCTACTGATTTTAAAAGAATAAGTTTTGTGCAAGTGACGTCATTAGAAAGTAAAGTGGCACATAAGTTCTAGTTTCCCACTTATTCAATTATGCTACAGCGGTCCTGTTTTCTTAGAGATGAATTAATTTCAATTAAAAGAAGATGAAGATCAAGTCCCATAGTTAAGTGTACTTAAAAAAGTTGTTTTATTTTGTTTTTGCTACCACTACAATGCTTGTGGGCAAATTTCAGTTAGTGATTTCCATCAAGTGTTATTCCGCTGCCAAATAAGTGAAGTTATCCACTTCTTCTATGCTGGACTGGACTGCACTTATTATAAGCTACTGCTGACACTGGTTGGGTGAATAGATATCATATTTCATAGGAACATATAACGGAACATCTGATAATGGAACATTTTATACTGCACCTAAAAAAAAACTATAATTTTTTCGTATTAAAATTATGTTTTTACTTACGAATCAAAGTCTTCCAAAGGGAATCTCGTATTAATTTGATACTGAAAGGAAATGTTGGTTATTGTTGCGGCCTTTATTAACCAGTATTAAAACTATACGGAGCGTTATTGATTTAATAAAATATGACTTTCAGTACTATAGTGAAATCGAAATTCCCAACTTCATTTTGGAAAATATGATAGTTTTATTGAAGGCACGCATTAGTCTAATTGTATGAATGTATCATGATTCATCGAATTAGACTGGCGCATGTTTTCCACTAGGATAATTTTAGAATGTTAGGATAAGTGGGTGGCCTTCAGCTGCGGTGCAGGGCTTCCATCTTCCAATATGCCCAAAACCGATTTTCGCGGAGGCCTTCAGCCACGGTTCACTGTACTATGCTTAACACGGATGCGTTAGCAAAACCCGTGTTGGACGAAGGACTCCGCAAAGCCAGTGTTGGACATACACATATATACAAAAATTTAAGTAAATCGGAAGCTAGTCCGTTAAAGTAAATAATAACCCTAGTTAATCCTAGGCTAAACTGGTTCATCCTAACAGGCTTCAGATGAAATAGTTTGGCCTAGGAAGAACTAGCTTGTCCGGTAACATATATACATCGAAACTTTCTATATCGAAAGTTGCATTAATTTTTCGTTTCAGAATTTATTGGCTAGTGATTTTACTTATATCACTTTACTTTGCTGTTTCGCTTATATGGGATACATATTTAAAATGGCAAGATACCCCAGTTATACTTGGCTTCGACGAGACTCTGGTGCCGGTGCATAAAATACCATTTCCCACTATAACCATTTGTCCGGAAATAAAGACGGATACAAACATTTTTAATTTTAGCAATATATCACGCGAAATGTGCGATGAAATCAAACAATATGGCACATTCGAGAATAAGGCAAACCTGACTGATGAAAAGTAAGTGTACTTTGCTAACATTAATGTATGATAAGCTTCAATAATAAACTAAAATTTTCACCAAGAATCGCACAATTCTCTGCTAATTTACAAATTTGTGAAACAGATGTGATAAATCGTTATGCCAAATATATTTCAAAAGATGTTGTCCTCGATGTAACGCAAATGCTGGTAGACCTTTCAATTACAAAAAATTTAACAGCACCCTTCTGCAAATGGAATGGACGTTTCTATTTTTGTGAAAAAATATTTAATTTCGTACCAACTGATGAGGGAATATGCTATCAGTTTAATGGGTTACGCAGCGAAGATATCTATCGTGATAAAAGGTAATTAATTATTCGAGTATAATATGAAGGGATAAAGTTCAATTAGACTGGACCCTTAAAAAAAGGATTCGTCAAAAAAAAAAACAAACTGAATTTGCTTCGATGTACACAAAATATCCGAAGTGTTATTGCCCTAAGAAATTTTTGCTATTTCTATAGTTATAATTTTTTGAAAGTTCGTTTTTTGAACCCCAATATTTTGGGTTATCATTTTTTAATTGACAACACTTTTCTAATTTCATTTGAAATGTTTCTGAAACATTACAGAAACATTATTCAGAATATTTTTTATATAATTTGTGTTAAGTAAAAAAAAAAGAACTTTCTCTTTTATTTATGTATTATATACGAGTCTCTCACGTATACATAAGCATACCAACTGTACTTATTTAGTAAGTACAGTTCTTATTTTCAGCTTGCCGTACTTATTTTTTAAAGCGTAATTAATTTGTACTTATTTTTCAAAGCGTACTTAATTTGTACTTATTTCGGTCGAAATCTGTTTCTCAAATTAATAATAAATATAAATATCATTTGCGCTGGGCCGATGATTGCGAAATAGTTGTAACTAGAATTCCTTTAATTAGTATTTACACACGAATGTTTTAAAAATTGATATGTGGCATCACTAAATTTGAGTTTGACAGCGCAGACTTGTAGTTTTTAAAAATGTCAAACCTACTTTCAACTTTTTGTAGGAATCGAAGCATTGACAGATTTTGTGTGAGAGAATCGTATGGGAAAAGAGAGTGACAAAAACAAAATTTGTAAACAATACATATTTGCTGAGAAAATCGTATGGGAAAAGGGAGTGACAAATTTTAATAGATGCATTCTATGTGTGTTGAAAAGCATACGATGCATGCATGCTTTTTATGTGTTTCGCTTTATATGCTTCGTGTTTCTATTCATTAAATGGTAATGGCGCCGCAGCGCCGCCGTAAGTGCATTTTTAATTCGGATATTCAGGAAAAATATCCGCAAATGAAAAACGGAAGAACAGAAAGTGATATACGGTGTAATTTGTGCGACGCGGAACTCAACATCGCAAACGCCGGAAAGAGTGAAATCGATAAGCACTTGGAATCCACGAAACACAAGAAAGCGTTGTCTGCCAAATCGAACAGCCGCACTGTTGCGAACTTTTTACCTCGTCAGCCGACACCACCCTTACGGCATGTGAAGGCGTTTGGTCGTATCATGTCATAAAAGCGAATAATAGCTTCATTTCATCGGACTGCGCTTCCAAAATATTCCGCACATGCTTCGAAATGCGTTATTCTAATTGAAGAATGGAAAGAAAAGAAATTGTTATCTGAAAAACGCTGGTTTGAGATCTTTAAGCACATGGAAGCTTCACAAGTGCCTTATTTTGAATTTTCTCGTCTCGTCGAATTCATTCTGTGCCTACCTGGAACGAGTGCACCAGTGGGGCGCGTCTTTTCATCAGCAAAAAACATCTGGAAAACCGAGTTTTCTCGGCTTGAAGTGAACACTCTAAAATCGATTATGCTTGTAAAAATAAATTTCCAGTATAAATGCGTCGATTTTTACCATTTTTTGAAATCGCAACAAATTTCATTGACAAATTTCGTGTCAAGAAAAATACAATTTCAAAGAGCAACAGCGCACCGTGGTTGCTGTCGGTGAAACTGCTAACGCTAAGGCTGCCTCATCCAACAAAATGTCGATTGGTAGTACTTAGAGCGAACATAAATTATCCTTTAAATTTTTGAACATGTTTTCAACTTTTAATTTGAAGTTATTGTTGACAAATACAATTCAATAAAGAAATTTCGATATAAAAATAATAGCTCGGAATCATGGTGTAATTATATGGTGGGTGCAATACAGGATCGTTCTCTTACTACTAAAGCACACCACGCTGACAGCTATTCGCTGCATTTTTTCTTTGTTCCATTTGATTTTCCTCTTTACTGCACCCACCATATATGATATAGTACTTATTTGTACTTATTTTCAACTATTGATTTTAGGCAAATGTACTTATTTTTTCAAACTCCAAGTTGGTATGCTTACGTATACAAAATGCATATTATTGAATATACAATTACAATATTATGTAACGTTTCAGAAAGATTTCATTTGAAAGGTTCAGAAAACGTTGAATCTGAACCTTTCAGAAACACTTCAGAATGATTGCAGGTGAAACACTACATTTGAAATACATAAAAAAGATTTCTGTAAAGTTTCATTTGCAACATTTAAAATGAAACATTTCTGCAACGTTACGTACTGTTTCTGAAACTTTCTGAAACGTTACATGATGAGTGGGTATATCAATGGAGCTAAGAAAAATTAAAATTATCATGTTCCATTATAGGTTTGTCAGCTACAATGACGAACAGGTGGTCGATTTCAACAATTACTATGATAAACTACCGCGTTTGAACAATGTAACTGGAAATTGGTCTTTAGAGAAAGGTTACATCGAACAGGGTTACAATTCATATCCACAACGTACAGTTTTTTCATCAGTGCGCAATGCGTTTTATGCTTTTCTACAGGGATTTGAACACAATTATGACTATGTTTGTCGTAGTTTTAAGCAAGGCTACAGGGTGCGCCAATTCTATTTTGTTGAATGTTTGAATAAAATGTTAATTGTGTTTTAATTTAATTAAAAGGTATATCTTAATTCCCCTGAAAGTGTGCCATTGACTACTGGTAATTACATATTGGTGCCTCATGGCGATGAGGTGATGGTCAGCGTCTTACCACAATATGTTGTCTCATCAGAGAATTTGCATGACTTCAGCCCAGCAAAGTACGTACATATGGTTATAATTGCTTTGAAATAAAAAATGAGTTACTATTTATTTCTTTTTTATTTTGTTGTTTATTTACATTACATGAAGACGTCAGTGCTACTTTGATGACGAACGATACTTACGATTTTTCCGTATTTATTCACAAAGAAACTGCCAGGTTGAATGCCTTGCCAATTTCACAATCTCAAAGTGTGGATGTGCTAAGTTCTGGATGCCAAGTAAGTTGGAAAACAAAAAGCTGCTGCTTAATCATGGATGTTATCAGTGCGTCCCAAAACTATTTAAACTTATTGCAAAATGTGATAATGAATATACTATATGAATGTTGGTGAACCCATGGAAAATAAATCTGTCTCAGTTTCAAAATCGGATTATAACGACTTTTTAAAAAAAATAAGTCAAACAATTCAAGAGTAGTAGTGTATTTAGGATGGGCCGAGAGGCCGCAAAATTATATTATTGGTTTTCTCAATATTTTATTCCATTTCCATATTCGATTTAAAAATTTATTTAAAATCTCCAAAAATAGGTGGAACATTCATCTGAAAAAAAAGGTTAAACTTTTTAAAATAATAACTTTGTCTTAGACAGTAAGCCAAGACAATTTCGATTTTGAAATGCAAATAGAATAACCTACATATGTAGTGCTGAATTATAACCTTTATTCAGCAGAAATTATCAGCACAGCATGCTCTTATAGGATTGTACTATGTATGCTAACTCTTTTACTTAGAGTGTCTCCGTACACGTCGCTTCGCTCGTAAATCACAACTCTATATTTCAAAACTTAATTCTACCTTCCTTTAACAACTAGGGACTTCTTGTTTTTTCTTATATATATTTTGTTTTGCTCTTTTATCTTTCTTCTTCCTTCATTTTAAGCGAATTCTTCGACACCGAAAACTATTTTATATAATAGATGATGTAACTATCTGATATTTAATATCATTGTAGAGCCACTGGATGTACCCGTGTGCAATCTGGCCGACATATCATGCTATAACGCTGCACAAGAAGAACTCAATTTGAAGATACAGAGCCAAACAATGCAAAAAGCAGTTAATCCAGATGCCGAAATTATGTGTGATTGCATGCCACCGTGCACGTCCTTAGAGTATCATTTTGAAATATCAAATGCACGTTATGATTTCGCAGCGACCATGAGGGCATGGCGTGAAGATTATGAACACTCCGAGTAAGACAGATCGAATTAAAAAAAAAGTTATTTTATAGATCTTTCTAATACTTTTATAAGTTTTCATTCTTGGCGAATAATACATACGCATTTACTACCAGACCGAAAATTATTTACTACCATACTAAATTTAAGCCTTTGGAGTTTATTCAAATGACCTTTTGAAGATACGAGAAAGTACCAAAAATTCTTAGCAGATTTTAACAGCCTTTCCAAAATATCTCAAAAATTTCAGAATTTATAAAAAAACCACCGAAAAAATGTGAAAAACCGACTAAACTCGATACAAAAGTCTGTACTAGACTTATGGAAAGATTCCTACATAATATCATCTTCCGGACCTTTATGAATTTGAAAATGCAATTTTAGAGAATATCTATGTACACAAAATTTTAAAAAAAGTTTCGAGGGTTTTCGCGTTCCTTGATCCCTGAATCGACAGAAGTCAGTATACAAGTATGTATAAGGAAGTATGTATATCATAACGGTACCCGGTCATAGCCCTCATGGTCATTATCCATAAAACAATTTAGGGCCTTAGTCCGTTCTTCTAAGAACGGATTTATGTCCCCAAAATCAGTAGTACAAAAGACCAAATAGCTTTGGACGTTGACATTTTTTTTTTTGATTTTGAAATCCGCATTCTTTACTAACTTTCATGTAGAATTACTGGAGGCCGGTGTTGGGCATCCTATAGGACGAACCGCAGCTTAGCCTCAAAATGTAAACCCTGAGTCGCGGCTCAAGGTCGCCTATTTATGTACTCTAACTTTTATGTAGAATTACTATGGCTAACAAAGCGATAAATGCGATTTTTAAACTTTGGATCTTCAAAGGGCCGTATCTCAGCTTCAAGGAATTGTAACTTTACTTATATGTTTTTCGAATGAATATTTAAAAAAGCATTAGAATGACCCATATGTATGTTCATAAAAGATTTCAAAAACTTTCTGTTTTTTTAGTTTTCGTGGTTCCCGTTTATCGGTTTACTTCAAGGAGCATCAATTTACCGCCATTAAAAGAACAGTAGTTTTCAGCATAACTACATTGATTGCCAATTGCGGCGGTATTTTTGGACTATTCATGGGCATTTCCATGCTAAGTTTCATTGAGTTGATTTATTTCTTTTCCGTGCGTCTGGCGGGCAACTTAAGAAAGCGACGTGCTAGCAAAAAGAAATTAATACAGCAGCAGATGGCATCGGAAGATCATGAAAATTAAACCATTTTTGAGAAACCAAATGGAGAAGCATTACATTTTTAAAATGATTTTAATTCTGGATCGACGCGGGAAACTTAAGAAAGCGACGTGTTAGCAAAAAGAAATTAATACAGCATCAGATGGCATCGGAAGATCATGAAAATTAAACCTTTTTTGAGAAATCAAATGGAGAAGCATTACATTTTTAAAATGATTTTAATTCTGGATCGACGCATATATGATAAATGGTTATGTGCTGCGAAAAAACAATGAAAGATAATTGAATGTATTAAATGTAATAAAAAAAACCCACATATATATATATGTGCACGTAAAAGATGACCAATTTGTGGTTAGTCTTATTACATATAAATAAATAATTAAATAAATAAATGCATTGGTTTTAAAATGTATAAAAGCTTATAGATAAAAAAGTCAGCGTAGCGCAGCCATTGTAAGCGTGTCCACACATAGAGCCGGACTGCTATAAAAAATCAACAGTAACTTTGCAACATGAACTGCCCCCTCCTTTACCCTTTAGGGAGTTTTGGAAAGCATTTTTTTAAATTTTAATATTTATCAAAATTTTTCGTCATTAAGTCATCACATCATAACGCTTGCACTCACCATATTTTATTTGACATTCCGTAGCGGCCCATAATTGACATCGGCTCATATTTGGTACTCAACGGAATACAATTGGCGTCCAACAGCCCACAATTTTCATACGTCAGCCGACAATAGACATCGGCACATATGTCCAGTCTGTCCGATCCACACACCATGTTAAAATATACATTTTTCTGGTTTAATTTTTTTCACCATATCATTTTAAGGCACTAATAATGATTGAAATTTATAGAAATAAAATTTTTGTTCTCCGAAATGAAAAAGTGCATGGATATACTCGGATACCTTTTTAAAAATAGCGTTCACAAATCTATAGGTAGTATACCATAGGAACACATAATTACTTACTTACTTAGATGGCCATAACAACCCGTTGTCAGGTTACGACCGACCTCATTAGCTCTCGCCAGGCGCCTCTGTTTTGCGCGCGCCTTCTCCAATCGTTAATGCCAAGCGCGGAACACATAATACGTGGCATTAAATATTGTATTTTATACAAATAATGTCTCATACCATTTCTCTAAAATATTGTAAATTTTGTTTTATTTATTTTTCAACTCATCAATTTTGTTTTTCATAACTTTTAATTTGTACTATTTTTGATAGAAAAAATTTAATATTTCCAAAATAAATGTATGAATTTGGTAGAAAATGAAGCTCTTATAACCTTAATTTTTAGGACTATAAATCTTGCAATGGAATCAATTCCGCTATTAGTTCGTGAGAGACTCTGAAGATTTAAATATGTTTCATACTATTTAACACCAATAATTGTGAGAAATGTAATCTAAAAGTTAAATACTGGCCTGATAAATTTATTTCACTATATTTTTCGGAATTCTATGTTATATAAGAAATGATTGGCTTGGCCGAAGGTATAAAAGACATTGAAATATTTCTATAATTTTTACTGCGGTAATAAAGTCATAATTTTAACATCAGAGGCTCACAAGTCTATGCATATTCAATATTGTTTAGGATCAAAACTATAGGCCTCTGATCTTATCCCCTAGTTCTAATACTGAAAAATAAATTTTAAATGAGGTATATGTACATCTTCGGTAAACAGTTATGGAATAGAATTTTTTTGAGTTAGCGATTAAAAATACACTTTTTGATGTGGGTACATCTTTTCTGGCGGATATGAAAGACCAGCTAAAGTTAAGTAAACGTGTCATGCGGCACGCTAATATATAATTCTTTTGAAATTTTTTGACTTATTCGACATTTGCAACTTGCATCTAATTTTTAAATTTTTTTTTTTTCATTTAACTATTTTTTTAATCTTTAAGCACTTATTTTAGAATTCGGAACATATTTAATCCTTTTGAGCATTTGTCAAAATTTTGCAACTAATCAACATTTATCGAACTTATAAAAATTTTCCAACATTTTCATCACTTTTTCCACACTTATAGAATTTTTTAACATTTTTCGACTTTTCAAAAACTTTTATGGTTTTCAAAATGTTTTGAATTTTTTCAACAGTTATGAACTTTTTCAACATTTATACACAATTTTTCAACATACGATGATTTCGGCTTTTTCAACATTTTTCGATTTAGTAAAACTTCTTTTTCTCTTAACATTTCTAGATCTTACGACTTTTCCAATTACATTTTCGAGTTTACGATTGTTCCATGTTACCTCTTTAACATTTTTCAAAAACTTATTGACTTTGTCGACATCATACGACTTTTTCGGCTTATATCAAATTAAACATTTTTCGACTTATTCGGTAGTGTTAGACATATGTATGTACGAGTATGTAACTTTTCGATACTCTTTGATACAGAAGAGACTATAAACAAAATTCTTTGAACATCTAAGGCGTACAGCAGTTTTCCTGATTCACTGAAAACTCGGAAAAATCTGAAAAAACTTGTGAAAATATTTCGAAAATTTTTACAAAAAAAAAATTATTTTTTCTTTTAAATAAATTAAACCAACCAAACGATAGTGTCTATCCTGGTACTACAGCTAAATAGTCCCAATTGCATCACTAACTTGTATTATTATATGGGAGGAAAGTTACTCCCTTGAGTCTTCTTGGAAGCATTTATTCATACTTTTTTGAAAACTACTTAAATATTATGCATGCAACATCCTCTTACACTTTGAAATAATCATAGCTTTAGTATGGTCGAGGTCAAGTTTTTTGTTGTCAGCATAAATTATTTTAATTAAATTTTCCGCACAATTGAGAGTTGAACGCCTGCAGGGTGTTGCACTTTTTTTTGTGCCAGGTGTTGCATATGCTATATAAAAGTTGCAACAAATGTAAAACTTTTCAGTTTTATTTGAATAGCCTAAGCTTTTACGCTTAAAAAAATTAAGAGGAACAACTCTAAGGAGAAGAGATTTGTTATGAAGCAACAGAATCTTTTTTCAACCATCCCTCAATCATCTGCTAAACGATTAAGCGACGCATCTCAAACCTTAAGTGATATCCCAAGTGATATTATTATCGAATCAAGAATAAAATATGGAAGAAAGTGGTCGGCTTGTAAGGGAATATTTATGGATTATTCGAAAAGAACTACGATACATGGAATTCGTTACTTGTTGGAGGTGCATCGGCCATTATATGAAAAGTTTGTACAGAAAATACTTAAACTTTCTGAAACAAAAATAAAAGTTTAAGCAATAACATGGAGCGTACAAAGGCTTATATTCGTATAAGCAACAGTAATTGATTATTTGACTGTTCCTAGTTTGATGTGCTTTGAAAAAGTGTTTGATTTCATATTTTGTGGAGAGATGATCTTGCTGATTCGGCAAGACAACGCTATATATTATATTTAGGCTCATCAAGGTCTATCATTTGACACACATTTTAAGCTAGAACTAAGCCATAAACTTTTTTCAAAAAAAAGTTGGCACAAAAAACCGGTGGCAACCCATGTTTGGGACGGGATTCGATAAGGTCCTTCGAACTTTATCATTTGACATACATTTTAAGCTGTAATCTTACATTTTTTATTAAAAAAAAATTGACCAAAAAGTCGGGCTAAAATTCTTTCCAATGTTTCGTTTCTTTTTTTGTAATTGCAGACTATATTGGTGTGTTATCTGGCTTGTTTCTCTTTATTTTGCCATAACACTCATTTGGGCAACCTATTTAAAATGGCAAGATACGCCAGTTATATTGAATTTTGACGAAACTTTAGTACCTGTACACAAAATACCATTTCCGACAATAACCATCTGTCCTGAAATAAAAATGTACGTTGAAACTTTCTATTTTGGTGAAGTGGCGAAGATAATATGGGATGAAATCTACAACAACAATGGCTCCTTTAGGAACTATGCAAGTCTTACCAATGAGAAGTATATCATAAAAAATGTATATACGCTAAAATTCAGTTTTGTAAATAATATTTATTTAAAATTAGAATTGAATATTTTGCTGCCACTCTACAACTCTGTGTTGAAGATGTACAAAATCTTTTTGTTCGTAATATGTCCGAAAATATTGTTCCAAATATAACACAAATTCTGATTGATCTATCGATTCCTAAAAATAAAACTGCACCCTTCTGCAGATGGAAAGGACGTTTTTATTTTTGCGATAAGATTTTCAACTTAGTTGCAACCGCTGAAGGCATTTGTTATCAGTTTAATGGTTTACGTAATAAGGATATATACCGTGATGAAAGGTATACATTACTGAAGAATTTCATGCCTTCAGATTATAAAATATTTGTACTCGTAGATATGTGAGCTACAGCAATGCAGAGTTAACTGATTTCAATAGTTACCATGATGCAGAGAAAGTGAAGAAACCTCATAACAACATAACTGGTACATGGTCTCTGAAGGATGGTTACATTGACCAGGGTTATAATTCATATCCACAGCGAACGGCCTTTTCATCGGCACGTACGGCATTTTTTGCTTTTCTACATGGCCATGAGCACAATATTGAAAAAGATTGTCGCAACCATAAACGAGGATACAAGGTGAGCCTAAATTATTACATTAAAAACTCAATAAGTTCATCTATTTTGAGAGGTAAGGACCAGTTACAAGATAAAAATTTTGTAAGAAATAGAGGTGTTTTTTTTTTAATTTAGTTATAGTTCATTATTTATAGCAATCAGTTGAGTTAAGTAGATTTATCCAGATAACAACTGAACATCACTACTAAGGCATCACTACTAAATCTTCATATATCTCTACTAACAGATTTATCTCAATTCTCCGGAAAGTGTGCAATTGGCTACAGAAAATTATGTTTTATTGCCGCACAATACGGAATTAATATTGAAAGTTTTACCACAATACATAGTAGCATCAAAAAATTTACGCGATTTTAGTCCGGAAAAGTAAGTTGAAATGAATTTCTTTATTTTAAAAATAAACTTCCTTTGTTTTCTAAATAAGGCGTCAATGCTACTTTGAAGATGAACGTATTTTGCGATTTTTTCGTGCTTACTCGCAAAGTAACTGCAAAGTTGAATGTTTAGCCAATTATACAATATCAAAATGTGGATGTGCCCAATTTTGGATGCCAAGTAAGCTGAATGACAACGCATCACTTGAGTGAGACAGGACTTAAGTGTAAAGAAAATATTAGTAAATTCACATATATTTAAATATTCGGTTACAATTGCAATGTTTCTGCAGCGTTTCAGAAATGTTTTGAATGAAATCAAAAGCTGCACATGGCAGAAAGCTTTCTGAAATAAAAATGAAAACTTTTAATTTTATTAAAAAGAACAAAAAAGCATCAAGTAATATAATTGTTTACAAATGAATTTATTAAGCATATGTACATAGAATGTTGCATGTACATTAATTTGGTTCCAAAAATAGAACATGTTTAATTTATGTCTGCATATCTTTCAGAGCCTATGAATGTACCTGTTTGCAATATTGGTGACATTTTATGTTCCAGGGCGGCTCAGGATGAGCTTCATGGTTTGCTGCAAAATGAAGAAACGCAAAAGAAAGCTAAGGATTCAAGATTTATGTGTGACTGTATGCCCGCATGTACCTCTTTACATTATGATTTTGAGATATCAATATCAAGGTTTGATTTAAGAGGCACCATAAGAGCACGGCGCGAAGAACCCGAATACCCAGAGTTAGAAAATGGTCTTCAAAAAACAGCTAATAGAAAAGTTCTAATATTTGTTTCTATTTATTTTCAGCTATCTTGGCTCGCGTATCATAGCAACCTTCAAGGAACATCAATTTACGGCCATCAAACGCACAGTGGTATTCAGTAGTACAACATTCATTGCCAATTGTGGTGGTATTTTTGCCTTATTTATGGGGAGTTCTATGTTAAGTGCTATAGAGTTAATTTATTTCTTTTCTGTACGTTTGTTATTTACCTTATTGAAACGGCGTTCGAGTACACCCAAATAATCTCAATGAAAAATACGACGTGAAAAGCGCACATAAGAAAACGACGAATATAATGTCGATTTAATGAAGTTAGGAATAATTTATTACTTTAACATGATCTTCACTTGGATAAAAATTAATATATGTATAATTATAAGCATTGTAACTTAAAAATCACATTTGCTTCATTCTTGTCGGATACCAACAGTTGCAGGTTTATACTACCTATTTCAATTACACACGGTTCGTTCGTAGCGGAAAAAGGTGATAAAAGAACCCATCGAGCGAATTCTTTAGACTATCGTTTTTGTTATAACCATTCAATTTTGCTTTGATTCGAAACGATAAACTGTTGCCGAGTTAACCCATGAACGTCGCAAAGTGATGAGAAAGTGACTTTTTTTTTGTTAAAATCAACTCTTTCGATAAACAAATCGAAAAAAAATTTTTTTTTAAATTTTCGCCTGTGAATTCTGCATTAATCTGTGTGGCCTGAGTGAAACATTCACTTTAATACTTTATTCAATGTAGAACTGCCATCAAAAAATTGTGAACTACGACACAAACAGTTCAAAATATCCGTATTTTTGACTAACTATTATCCAATCCCACAAAGTGCACATTTTGCGAAGTACTTGATACAGAGAGTATACATTCGAACATGAAACCAACAATATTAGAATGCATAAAATTATGTTTAGTAAAAAACAACAAAATTGGAATGTCTTTTTTCATATAATTATTTACATTGTTGATTTTTCTCTTCAATCATTTTTTTTTACAAATTATAGTATATATAGCTTTTTATGAATAGTATATGCAACAACTTTAATATTTAATGTTGATTTCAACGCAAATAACATACAAATCTTTAAAATGTGTATGGGAAAGATTTTCTTTGTAAAATTTGTGCAAAATGTATAAACAAAGTATGACAAGAAAATAATTCGCACATACACTTACATATTTGAAAATAAAAATTAAAAAGTTGCAATTAGTAAAATTTATTATTTAATTTATGAATACTTTTTGAAGTTGATTTTAAATGTAATTTAATTAGTTTTTATTTATTATTTAGCTAATTTATAGGTTTATTCATCAATTATATACAATGAAAACAACTTGGTTTCTTTGTATATTAATTTAGTGTATTATTATAGAGCGTATTTGCTAAATATCTTTTTGAAATAACAGCTTTTGCACATCAATTTATTGTATTAGACTAACATTTAAACTGTAAACTATTGCAAGAGAAATTTTCCAAAAAAAAAAAAAATACTGTTAACAACTTAATATAACACAAAAAACACAACTGTTGTCTAAATAATCTACTTCGATTTAAAATAAACTTCATTATAGTCTGCATTTACTTTATAATTTTTTCTTCCTGGAACAGAAATAATTTTAGCTTTGAAAAAGAAAAGTACGCTATGATAACCACGACGATGAAGGTAGCAACGAGCAACGACATAATGGAAACAGTAACAAGTTAAGATATGAAGTTTATAATGTCACAAAATGAAACTACAGTTTTTTTTTAATATTGCTGGTATTAGTGCCACTGGTTTGTTGCTGCTGCTGCTGATGGCTTTAACAATTTACATACAACTGTCGGTTACGATGTTTTTTTTTGTTTGTTATTAAGCTAAAATTTATAACGATGTTGATCTTTTGTTTAAATTTTAGCTGTTTCCACCATATCGATATTAAGTTTGTAGAAAACATATGGATAATATTCCGATTGACCAAATCCTAAGCCGGGAATATCAACATTCTGAAAAACGAATTCAAAATTTTAAAATCTAAAAAAGCTTATTTAAATCTAATTTACATCAATACTGCTTCCTTGTCCACCAGCTGAGGCACCATCAAGATGTCCGTACAATTGATTTAGACACTCTCTTAAGCGCTTCATGCTTTTTTTGTGGGGTTCAATAAGAATGGCTTGAAAATTTACAGGCAAGCCATATCTAAAACGAAATTGATAGGTATTTGTTTTCATAAATTTTAATGTATATATTTTAATTGACTACCTTAATACGGATTCAACGAATACCCGCAAGGCTTTGACATGCACTAAAGCACAGAAAGCTTCACTAAAGTTGACTTTTAACCACCTTACAAGTG
The DNA here is from genome assembly GCA_949775025.1 of Tricholauxania praeusta. Taxonomy (NCBI): domain Eukaryota; kingdom Metazoa; phylum Arthropoda; class Insecta; order Diptera; family Lauxaniidae; genus Tricholauxania; species Tricholauxania praeusta. Next base: position 14,726,161 of record OX459031.1, on the reverse strand, counting down.
GACCCTTAAAAATTTGAAAAAAAGCGTTTGAAATATATGTAACAATCGGGAATATAGGAATATGCCAAGCTTTATATAAATTTACCAGATGGCTTTAAAAATTATATACTAACTCGAAATGTATGTTTGTTAGCTGTAGTAAAAGGCCAAACTAGTTGATTTGTATGCCTGAAAATATGCAATTTAATTTTAATGCAAAAGCAATGTGGATAGCGAAGCCGGTGTTGCAGATGTTATAGACTGAACCGCTGCCGAAAGCCGCCGCGAAGACGGTATTGGACATATTGGAGGATGTTAATCCTAGCCGCGACCGAAGGCCGCCCACTTGCCAAATATATAATGAAATTAATGTGTTATTGTCTTACTTTGCCTTTGTCTTAGTCTTCACTACCCAGTGTTTTTACATTAAGATTTCATTGCATAACTTTAGGCTTAACTGCAACTAGTTTGGCCTGCATTTATGGTTGCAAAACTCACAAATTGCTTCTTTTTATCGGTGATCAGTTTGGTGATTTCATTTTTGCCAGCGGCCAATTCTTCCTCATTATAAACAAAATCACGCACAATGAACTTCTTTTCGCGTGCATGCAGCTTAAATTCTTCTACAACCTTTTTAAAGAGCGTCACATTATAGAGACAAAAATCGTTGTCCTGTGTAATCAGCGTAGATGAACGTGGCACAATCATATCCGTAATTTTTTCATAATTGACGGTCCAATCATTGGCCATTATCCTTTTGAAAGGAAGAAATATTACTAAAATTGAATGTAAATTATTAAATTATGTAGCTCTATAGAAAAAAATGATCAATCGAAGAAGGTGTCTAAAAACAAAAATAGCAATCGCTTCTTGGCACTTTTTATAACATACACAGCATATTAAATGTGTTGATCTGTTTGTAATTTTTGTAATTCACGCAATAGGTCATGTCAGAGTCAGCATTATCTCATGAGTTTATGTAGTCATGTCAGTGCGATGGTGCTACTGTTCACATCTGCGTGTCAGGATGTTTCAGGGCCTCCTTATGTATCACGATTCGTCTCTGATTTGTAAGCCTAAAATATGCTAGTAAAATCCTCTATATATTTGTAATAAATTATTTATAAAGCACAGGCTAGATATCTTTCGTTTTCATTTGAAATATGATAGCAAATTTTCAGGCTTGAAAATTAGAGACGAAACGAAACAAATCGTGATACACAAAGAGGCTCTAAATCGTTGGTGTAGAAATTATTTATTTCATTGAGTAGTTTTGAATTAAAAAGTTTATTTTTTGTTTGGTTTTCGTGATGATAAACGCGAGGCCAAGTTAAATATGTCAATAACCGACGTCAATCATTTTCGAATGTAGGCTCACTCCAAGGACACTATTTTCAGACTGCAATAATTATAAACTGACATTTTAATGCCGAGAACTTAGCAATTTAAGTTTTTTTAGTTTATGCCAGCAAAGCAGTAGTTAGAGCAATCATTTTCAATAAATAATTTAAAGTTTTTTTTAACTTAGTACTATTCAATACTGACTTCGGTACAATGACCAAAAGCGTGGTCAAATACTCCGAATCCAGAATAAAATGTTCCTTTTTAACCAGATCGGCCAAGTTGCGCGTCAACAAGCTGCCACTTTAATTACAAAAAAAAAAAATAATTAAAATAATGCAATAAATTTTAGAATAATGATTTAAAGTGATAATTAATACCAACTTACGTTTGCTTCTTTTCCAAGTTTTGCAAGCTACCTTTCAAACTGTTGTAGGCGTTTGACTTGGTTTTCAAGTCAGCATCGATTTGTCCAACTTGTTTCGAAATAATATCGGCAATGTTGCGCAACGATTGCTTAATAGGATATTTGGCCATGTCCCATTGAAAATGGGTTATATACACAGATAAATCGGCTGTTTAAGAGAGTAGGAGTTCCAAATTCGAAGAGCAAAACAAAATTATGAATTAATAAAATATAATTGCATTAATAATGTAAATGTAAATGATTCGTTTTGAAATAGACAAGTTCACAAATAAAAATACAGATAATAAAAAAAATAAGAAGTTATATAGAATGTTGAGAAAGTTTTAAGTTTTTGTATACATAATGTGAGTAGAATAGTTAATAACGTTAATCAGTTATGATGAATTTTACTAGGAACAGAACAATAAATAAAAATTGTGTTTTTTTTTTTGAATTTTGAAATTCCATGTAAGCTTTCAGTACATACATACATAATATACACATAAAATGTGTATATAGACTTATGTTAGTTGCAAGCAATTAAAGCAGAATAGCATTTTTGTCAAAGTACTAAAAACATATATTCAATTAAAAATAAAAATCGAGCTCAAAAATATTGAAAAGTAAGAAATAACAAATCAGTAAATTTTATTAAAATGTAAATATTAAAAAGATATTTAGTTTTCCATGCTATCTTTGAAGACATTATTTATCAGACTTAGCGTCTCTTTATGTATCACGATTCGTCTCTAATTGTCAAGCCTGAAAATATGCTATTATATTTTAAATGAAAATATCTAGCATGTGCATTAAGACCAATTAATTACAAATATAAAAATTGCACTCGCATATTCTAGGCTTGAAAATTAGCGGTGAAACGAAACGTATCGACATACATAAAATGGAGCTTAATACAATATATGTAATAGTAACGTCAGTATAAGGCTTACCTTAACATAATGCAATATAAAAGGCGAGGACAATTGCGCTTTAAAGAAGCAATACAAACAAGGTAAGCAACAACGATACATATCACTAGATTTTGATAGGAATTAAGATCAAGATACAGTGAGGGAGATAAGTTAACATGAAAAGAATTTTTGGAGTAGAGGGAAAAGAGCATCGTTTAGTTAGACGCTGTTGGCAAGATTAATTTTCTGCAAAAATATCTTATAAGAATAATCAATTTGAAGCATGTATAATAAAATATATATTATGAAAAAAACTACAAAGTTCACTAAAACCTTTTAGTTTATTAGAGGTATCCCATTTTATATTTTCTGTATAAAAGTCTAGAGAACTATGGAATTAAAAAAACAAAAAATTTTAACAATAAGAATTGTAAGCCATATAAAACTATTGTTGGAATAAAATTTGAATTCAAGTTCCTAACGCCGACACATTCTGTTGTTACACAGTTGTTACTCAGGTCTCAATTTAAACACAAAACATTTATTTTTCGATATAAATAGAAAAATTATCTAAATAGCAAATATTTATAATTATATGGTGTATAAATGTATATACATATATAAAAAAAAGTATAAAAAATAGTAAAACCAGAGTAAAAACAATTGAAAAAAAGAAGTTTTGCAAGAAAAGTCAGCAACAAAATACACTCGGCGCGTGATAAATCTCTCGTGGCAAATGGTGAGAAATACATTTAAGCAATTTATTTTCATTTACACACACTGTTGCAGAAATAAAGAGAGAAAAATTACATAAATACTATTTATATCAATAGCCAAAGATGTACATATATATATAAATATTTTATAGAGATATATCGCACTAACTCATATTGTTACTGTTGAAACCTTAGTAGCATTTGGGGAAGTTATGAAGACAAAAATCCAGCTTACAAAACAGTGACGTTTTTAAAATCGTATCGTTGTATCGTAATTAAGAAGATGCTTTGCCTTTGTAGCAAAATTTGGTTTTATAATATCTTGCGAGAGCAAGATATAAAATTATGATAAAGAAAAACCTAAGAATGTCTTCAATATGCATTTTTAAGGCTCTGATCATAAAGACATTGGGTGCTCTCGTATGTATTTACATATTAATATGCATATAAAAACATGAGACGGCGTATCTTTCAAGTGACTTTTATGTTTACAGTCATCTTTCGTGTGTCTTTTTATTGTACATAATAAAATGCTTAAGACTTGAGTCACTATAAGTCACTTGAAAGGTATTACGTCTTATGTTTTCAGGGACACACATGAGAAAGATATGATTCGTCTTTGAAATATGATATAATATATGATAGGTAACCTAATGGTTAGCGCGCAAGACTATGAATTGCTGGCACATGGGTTTGAGATCCCGAGAAAATTATGTATATAATAAAGTTCCATAGTTTCCATATAAAGTCAAAGTCTCCAAGCAAGACACGGAAGACAGGAAAGGTGTCTTTTAAACACCTCAGAAAGATACTTTACTGAGTCCCTTGGTAAATAACAGCGGGAAAAATGTTTTATACATCATGCGCCAAATGACTTTTATAAGCCCTTATAAAGAATTTATAAATATAATATTTTGTCTTTTCTTTAAAAAGCCTGTAAAATAAGCTATAAAACCTTTTTTTTGCTACTAGTGCGTCCAAGCGAAAAAAACTTGATTGATCGAATTCCTCGGATCATTTTTGGAACTTTTAAACATGAGTCATGACAATCATGTTCCAAAAAGGACGTAATCGTATCATCTTCACATTTAACTTATTTAGGTAGTCTGAATGATTGTGTTTAATGAAATCGGCTTATTCATTTACCAATTCAAGTTTAAAATTTATAAATAGGTAAATTTTAAAGTTGCGTCTTTGACGAGGAAATGAAAAATTTGCTAAAATTTAAACACATATTAGGGAAATTCAACAGCTTTTATGTCAACAACAGGAATAATTCCCCGTTTATGTACAAAACATAAACTCAATATTAAAACGGGGAGTGTTTTGCTGAGTACAAGTGTATATTTTTTTAATACTTTCGTATTTTTATAAAATATTTATATACTTATATAGTACATACATGAAAAATTGAAAAAAAAAAAATGTAACCATTAAAACAGCAATATAAATTCATTGTAGTAAGTATTTTTAATACCAGGCATGCTAACCTGGACTTAATGGAAACGCTGGTGGTTCGGCCAAATCAATGTCCGGACTGGAACGACCTTGACTACTACTGCCACAACAACTACTCATTGGTGACGATCTATGAGTTGATGTGAAATTAAATCCATTGTTTATATTTAATTGACTCGATGATGAACGACTGCTATAAAATGATCATCAAAGGGTTTCAGGTATAACGAGAGGGCGATAGTTTGTCGGCGTGCATAAGTGTGTCACTGTGTGTGCGTATGCTTGTGTGTATGTTTGTGTGCATATGTATTTTAATATGTGGTTAAATGTTTATGTTTACGTGCATGCATATATGTGTGTATTATTAAATGTTATGTATGCTCATATGTATAAAATTAAAATATCGATTTTTTGTCTTTGAAATATCTCAATAATTGGGAAAGTCAATACAATAAAAAAAGTGAATAAATTATATAGGGTTTTGCCGGGTGGATTTTGATAGTTCATAGCGGCCATGTTGTTTTATTCGTTGTCTACTTTATTTTTTTTATATTGGAGTCACAAAGACAAGTCGCAAACGATCGGTAACCAACCGCATTTCAAATAAAACAAAACAACTTGTTTTATTCAATCCAAGTTTTCTTTTAACCATCGCTATTGGAAAACCCTATTTTATCTTTTTAAAACAAATTACCTTAGTACGATTATAAGGAAAGTTTACAACAGTTAGCATTTTTCCTAAAAATTTTAGTGCTGAGATTTAACTTTTTTTAGAAACTAAGCAATTTCCAACTAAAAATAAAAAACTAAAAATGACTACAACGGTAATATAAGACAAAAAAATTGTAGAGGAGACTATTTTTATTCGATAAAAAGGTTGTGCATACTATTCCCTTCAAAGGAAATCTGGAAGCAGCTTGCAAGATGAGCACGTCAGATGTGCTTCTTCGGAAGCATTTTAAAAAATTTTATTCTACTAGGGTTTGAACCTAGGTATTCCGTGCTGCTACATACGCAGTTATACAACATAAGCCAAACCTTTTTTATATTTAGGCTCCTAAAAGTATATTATATGAATTATATATCAAAAGATGTGAATCCCCGCAATAACATCGGATGTTAAAAAAGATAAGCAGCGAGAAGCGCATTGAAAGCAGCTTCTACTTCCCTTGAAGCATATCCGAAGCGCTTTGAACGCGATTCTGTTTCCCGTTGGGAAGGTACATACGTTTTTAAGACATTTTTGTTTTGTATTGATGTCGTAAATGTAATTAGCAAGCACTTGGAAAAAAGATTAATTGTTTGACAGTTTAGCCCGATTGCTGAAAAGTTGGGTTTATAAAATGTAAAGCGATAACTATTCCATCTACGCGTCAAAAGAAAAAATCAGCTATTATCGGTTTGTAATGGTGATTGATAGCATGAGGGTGGAATAAGTGAAAGCATCAATGTGTAGGAATCAATTTCAAAATGCAATGCATTAAATGAATACTTACAAGATCCCGAACAAAAAGTTCCTTAACGCAACAAAAATATAATTTTATATTAAATATCAAATTTTTTACATTTTATTAATTCTGAAGATGCTTTAAATCTAAATGAACTATGCACGACGGCGTGTTATGGGCAAAATTTGTTGTTCTTTGATTACTTCCAATTTTTTTTTCCAAATTATAAATTCAAATTCAAAACTAACAATAAGATAAATAAAAATACATAAATCTAAAAGTTCTTGAGATATACCGGGTGCTCCATTTTAATTTCCTCAGGCCAACACCTCGAGATTTATAAGATTTCATTGAGGTCAGAAGACAGACTTTACCTTTGACCTTGAAACCGATTTTCAAGGTCAATTCGATGTTATCTGTGATTTTTCAAATAGATTATATTTTTTATTGCAATTCGTATGCTGTGTGGAAAATAGATGTTTTGTTTGAAAAATTTTGCTCAAGTTTGACAAATGATATCTATTTAAAAATCACAGTTGACCTTGAAAATTGGTTTGAAGGTCGAATATAAGGTCATTGTTATTTGACCCCCAAGAAACCTTATAACTTTTACCTAAAACATTTATCACAAGCTTACATATGTCGAGATATAGAGCTGGACAAATCAAAAAGGAGCACACAGACATAAGGCTGAACATAATATTCTATGTAAAGTCATAAATCGGATATTTCAAAAAATTCTCAAACGATATACAATAAAGATCAGCATGAATATATTGGTACTGACATATTATAACTAGCTGTGTTTTATTCGCCAAGTCCCTATCTCGTTGTTTATACGAGTACTCGTTTGTTGTTCTTTCTACTTTTTTTATTTCAAATTGCTTTTATTTGCCGCCTGATATTTTAAGCAATTGTTTTTCTGCGGAAAAGCTATTCTTCTTTACCTTTCAAAATGCACAATAGACAAATTCCAAATCTGCTGGGGAGCCCCGGTCATTTAAGCAACTTTGCTATGTATACATAACAACATAAATTCATTCATGAAGTTTACGATTTTGTTTCAGACCTATCCAATACCCGTTAAAAAATAACAAAAATGGTACAAATTTCACTCACTCAGACTCATCCCTTCACTCTCATAAAATAATGAAATGTTACTCATACGACCTGGAGGACAAGACAACATTCGATATAGCGACGCATTCAAGAATTTAATGAGAACAAATGCCTACGAGATTTCATTGCTCATGAAACTGTTTATCAAATAGCCAAAGTAAACTTAATCCGAAGCACCCTGAGTAAATTTTTACTTTTTTCACTTTGTGACACTCCAGCTTCAACAAACAATTACTCACTGACCCCGCAACGATTTTTTTCTAAGGGACGAATAATTGCGAGTTAAAAATTAACTGGAAAATATCGGTTCTTGAATTTGTTTAAATTTTGTGATCGTTTGAAAGTGACGACATTGCGTTGCCATATGGAAACGCCAGGGTAATTCGGGTTAATCTCCAGCATCATCCGAGAGCTCAATTTCTTGCGGATGAGAACAAGAAAGTATGGCTGCATAGCAACTCCTATATCGGGCTATTTGAAGCTCTGTGTTCATACTAAGGCCTTTGAAAATGGTTCAAACACAAATTAGTCATATCACGTAATACTAAAATTTATTTTATAATCATTCGTTACATCTAGTCCCTAGCTTCCTCATATTTTACTCAAAATTAAAAAAAAAAATTGTCCGAGTTCATAGACATAAGGGAACAGTTGATGTCACTTCTTGGTTATTTGAATGTTCTTTAAAAGAGCTGCAAGTGTAGTTGCTCCAACTTAAACAGTTTCAAAATTACAGATCTTGAAATTCAATTTTTTGGTTATAGATCGATTTTAGTAACTTAAGAAGTGACCTAAACGTAAAAATTTGATTAAAAATTTTAAATTTCTATAAAAATCTCTCAGATGTAAGACGTTAGTTAGATCAATGGTATTCAAGATATTGAGAAAAACATATACAAGAATATTTAATGGCACTCATGATGAAGAGCAAACACAATTATTGAATTCACAAGGTGTCATAGAGTCATAAGCGGGGCTGCCCAGAGAACGAGCAGGCGCTCAAAGAGCGAAAAAATTAGATCAAGAAGGCGCTTAAAGAGCGTAAAAAGGCGTTAAAGAGCGTAAGAAAGCGTGCACGAATACAGAATTGATAAACAAATCAAGACATCCTTATCTTGAGCGCGTTTGCTTGTGGTCATAAGCAATGATGGGCACCAACATGCACGCAAAACTTCGTTACAATGTAGTGGTATAACAACCATATGAAGTTTGGAAGTAGAACTGAATCTATTTTCGCCACTCTCTTTTCTCTATTCGAGCCTCATATCAACAGTGATGCTTACTACCACAAGCAAACGCTCTCACGATAAGCATGTGTTGATGTATTATTTGATTACGTTGTATACCTGCACGCCATTTAGGCGCTCTTTAAGCTCCCGCTTCTTTGAATTTTTACGCTCTTTGAGTGCCTGCTCGTTTTCTGGGCAGCATCACTTAACAAAATAGAAAAATGAATACTACACTCCAATATAATGGGGTGCAGAGTTATATTGTTTTATTTTATTTTCATATGGAAGACAACAACAAAATTTTTTAAGACTATCGTAAAATGTAAAAACATTATGACTTTCTGACACGTTAAAACTCCTTTATGGTTTATTTGAATATGTCGAGATTCACTGATCTGAAGTATTTGACTCAAAGGATTTTTTTGATCAAAAATTGACTGAGGCCTGTAAGTTCGAAATCTTTATGAAGAAAAATAGAAGTTTGGTTCGCAATCATATCGTACTGGCACCTTATAGTATAATTTCATTTACTACTTTGAACACAGAGTTAACGAAAATCTTATTAGTATTTGAAGGCGATTGTTTTTTTTAGATCCTCTTATTCATTAAAAAAAGTTGTTCGCAAAAATTAAAAAAAAAGGAAAATTAATATTTACATAGGTCCCAGTACGTTCCTCATTGAATATATCTAACCAAATATACACAGAGAAAACAAATTTTAAAAGCGAATTTGACGATACGAACAAGGATCGGAAATTTTTTTAAAGTAACACGAAATCTCTCTATTTAAAACGTAGCTTCATACGTTTCGTGTTGCTTTCAAAAAACGTCCTACCGCACTATATTTGACATCATAGAAAGTACGTTTCAAAAATTTTGTTGTCTCCGTGTATTTATCTTTTCATACATATCATACATATAATTGTGTCTAGTGGTGTATGTAATGCATGAGCCTGTTATGTAAAATTTTACATGTACCTAGATTTTGAAGCAATTTGTATCTTTTGTATTGATTAAGGTTTTTAGTTTAATTTTTCTTGTAATGCATGATAATGGTTGTACCTGCTCTTTTTCGAACTTCTTCGATTCCTATGAAACCACCAGTCAAATGTATCACTTAAATCGGATGTACTGTTGCAGTTTTTCAAGGCGGCATGAGAGTCATTAGACGGCGGCGGCGATGACATATTAATATTATGACTATTTCTAATGCACAATTTATTTTTATTGTTATTATTTATGTTACATGTGTTGTTATTTAGTTTGTGCTGCCGTGTAGCCAATTTGCTGGTTGGAACACCAGTTGGCGCAGATGTCGAGCAATAGGAATAATTAGTGCTGGCGGCGGCGGCGGCGACAGCTGCTGCATTGGCATTGGCGGCATAAGAGGAATTTGAGGCGGACATGGCACATGTGTTTAAAGAATAAGTGGAATAACTATCATCGCGAACATTAACAGGGTTGCTGGCATTGTGGGTGGTGGTGGTAGCAGCTATGGTTGCAGCAGTGACGACACGAGTAGCAGCACAATCATCGCACGTGCAAACCGATGATGTTAACAAATCAAATTCACGTTCCGATCCTTCAGTCGTTGAAATATTGTTACAACTTCCACCAATATGGCATGCGGAACAGGAAGTGGTTGTTGTTGTTGTTGTTGTAGTGTCATGACTATTTGATAAATTTGATGATTTACCAGTTAATGCCGCGTGAGTATACATATTATCATCGGGAGGGCCGGGACCTTGAAGTGACATGGTAACATTGATGGTGGCAGTGGTTGTGGTGAGGAAGTTTTTGTTTTTTTTTTTATAAAATAAAAGTTGTAATTGCAATTGTATTGTTTTGTTTTTTCTTTTTCAAGACGAGTTTCAAAACGCAGAGCAGAAATTGACGCAAATTTTTAATTATTTGTGAAAGTTATATAGGATAATGACAAATACGTACTGTATAAAAACGAACTTCATTTATAAATGGCCATAAATAAAACATGCACTTTTTAGTTGGACACCCAAAGATAAGGAAAAATTACTTAGACAACGTAGTTTAAAATTTGAAAAAGATGATACATAGAAATTGAAAGAGTAACTCACTTTTGTTCGGAAAATACAATCCCGCTGATTTGTCTCAAACTGAAGAAATTTTATTCCATGATATCGTAATATACAGGGTTGCCAAGGGGCCGGGAATAACCCAAGCAAAAATCTATTTATAGGTATAGATAGTCAGGTACTTCGTTTTGGCGCCTTAAGTGAATGTATTGAAGTATTCCGAGGGCAGGGTTGCCAAGTGACCGGGATTGAATCGGACAAGCGCGGAATTTCATGTCAAAACCGGGGGCCTGGTAGAAATTAAAAAATTTCTGAAACAGCCAGTTTTGTGTCACAATAACTCTACAGGAAGTTAGTTGCCAGGATATGCACATTCTATTGAAAACTTTATATTAGCTTCTAATGAAAACTTTATATTAGCTTTTAGCTTTCTTCAACTCTAAAATAGGGTAGAAAACATAGTGAATAGCATGTTCGCATGTCCGAATATATCAAATCAAGGAAAAATTATCATTTACGGCGCCTGCGGCAAATCGGGAAATCTTGGAGGAAATAGTAGACAACTTCTACAAGTCGTACACGTTGAAAGAGTTTTGTGGAAGCCCTACGCTCCGTGAGGAACTAAAGAACACAAGAGTGACAACACTCTAAGAGATAAATTTCAATCAAAAGTATATTGTCACATCTAAAAAGAATTAAAACTATGAACACAAATGAATAGGCAGAAAAAAACTAGGCAGAGGGTCTAATGAGCCACATTATAATTATTCATATTTTTATATGTACATACGTTCAAAACCACAGATTTTCCTGCTGACATAAACAAAAACTTCTTGAGATTGGGACAGATCACAATTTTACTTTTAAAATGTGTAATGTCATTTATTTTAGCTATAATTAATTTTTATTCTAAGTAACTTGTACTTTCAATTGTATTTTAAATGAGAATATTTTAGGTTATCTTAGTTCCAATATCTTTCAGGATGTATCTTTATCATTTTTGTTTAATGTTGGGTGCGTTACATTTCCATATCAGTCTTAACACAGGCCACTTAAAATGAAGATATTATTTTAAGGCTTTAATCCTATTATTTAATATTTTTTTAAAACAATATATAATTTAATAAAAAAGTTTTATTACTTATTTAAGAAAAAATATTAATTTAATATTAGATAAATAAATTTAAATTCAACTAAATCAAAAACAATAGAACTAAATGAAAAACTAAACTAAAAAAAAAAATAAAACTAATAAAATTTGTTTTTAAGATAAATAAATTGACAGAAATTAATCGATGAGTTTTTGAAAAAAGCATTTTTTTTTTGAAAGTTGTCATAACATAAAAAGTGTGAAATATTTTTACAATATAACAGCAGAATTACAAAAAAACAGGCAGTATTATAAAGCACTATGTATAGAGGAGGAGAAGGTCGCTAGAAGAAAATCAATAGTGAACAACAAACAACAAATGCAAAATAAATTTTAAGTCAAATCAGAATATGGTAGCAAACAAATTTTAAAACAATTATACAAAAATTACTGGCGGCAAAAACACACACACACACACTTACACGCATGAGCATAGGGATGCTTTTTTTTTTTGTTATTTCTTGGAGAATTTCAAAATTCAAAAAAAAAAAAATTAAGATATTGTTCTTTGCAAAGTGTTAAAATGATATATTTATAGTATATTTTGCATGATTTAAAAACTAATTGGTTCTCTAATCTGAAAAATAAACCTGCTTTAATAAATCGTGATGAATTAAAAAAAAAAAACAACAATGTCAAAAGTATATCTGAATGTGTTTCTTTTTTTGTGGTATATATTGTGTAGTTCGATTTTAAAAGTATCATTTAAATGCATTAAAAAAAATAAAATACCCAACGAGTGGCACATAAAAAGTTGTCCAAAAACTCATTCAACTTAATGTTCTTAATATGTAAGTTTAGATAAACTTGAAATACAAGTTTTTTTATCTTCAAATGCTTTATTCTAATGAATATCGACTGATATTTTCAAATGATTTTGTGTTATATCTAACATATGTATATTCAAAATTCGAAAGAGATACGCATTTGCAAAATTTCGTTCGTTGTTTCTAAATGAAAAACTTGCAACCGAATTATGTATCTCGATTCGTCTCATTTCGTATCTAATTTTCGTGCCTAAAAACATTCTGGTACAATTCTTATATTTGAAATTAATTTATTTATTTAATAAAATAAGCAAAAGTAATAAAAAGGAAGAGTACTGAAGTTTATTATTCCTCGAAAACAGGCTATATATTTTCGTTTTAATTAAAATTATAATAGTATATTTTCAGGCTTGAAAATTAGAGACGAAACGAGACGAATCGTGATACATAAAAAGGCGCTTAATCTGTCAAAATAAAGTGTTCAAAATTAATTTTTTGTATTTTACCTGATTTATAACTTTCTATTATAACTTCAAATGATAAATAAATTATCAGAAAAGTTTTAAGCAGATTCATTTATGTATTACCATATTCAGATGGAATATCCAAAGCATTGCCTGATATTTTAGTTCTTGTTCAGTTGCCCCTTAAATTTCTATTTTTTTGTTTATTTGATATTGTAGAAATTAATTTGTATAGCTGTTAAATAGAATTTCTATTATAAAAGAAAGGTAAAACAATTAAAATATGTACAGATTTTTAAAGATCAATAGGCCATTATATACATTTGTATGTTATCTGCTTATGACGTCTTAAACGTCAAAGAAAAGCAATTAAATAAAATTATTTTTATTTTGGAGCAACAAGGTACAAAAAATTATAATGATTTTATCCCAGAAACAAAAACTGTTTTCATATTTAATATTATGTTAAAACAATAGTTACATTGAAAAAATACGCCTGTTGGAAGGGAATACAATTTTCTTTCACGAAATTTAGCTATTAGGTTTTAAAAAATAATAAATATTTTTTTAAAGAGATCACAATTAAATTGACAGTAATTAAAAAGTTAAATGAAAAACGTTCATGTTTCTATGTATCATTGTGTGTGCATTGTTGTGTCTAGTATCTATTTGTATGATTATTTGCATTGTTAAATTTGCAATAAAAATCATATAAAGAAATAAAAATTTACACAACATAGAACCAAAAAGAAAAAAGAAAAGAAACAACATCACATTGGTTTGTTGATATGTGTTATAAAAAGAAGCTATCTCTAACAAACTGGTGTCCAGTCGTTTGAGATTTTGAATGAATGTGCTTTATTTATGAGAAACTATAAAATTAAAAAAGTAATCAAATAAGGTTATACTAAATTAATTTGATAAAAATTAAATAAAACGAAATAATAGAAAACAAATTTGAACTAAAAAAATAAATAAAAAACTTCAGCAGAAAATCGATTAGTTTTTAAACCTTTTGATATATTTTTAAATATCTCTATAATTATACTAGAAATAATAACGAGTTTAAAATTTAAGTAAATTTTTGTTTAGATGCAAACATTCCAAATTTCTGTTCTTAGTTTTTCTTATAAGAAAATTAACAAACACATTTAAAAAATATTCACTAATTTCAAATTTGATTTTTTTTTTGACGTAGTAAATAATGTAGTATGTTGTGTTTGTGATTAGTTTTGTTATTTACGCTTTTGACGCATACTCTTACAATATTGAAGTACTAATAACTACTTGTTAGTTTAATAAAAGAAAATTTGCTGTTAATTAGTGACTATTTTTTTTGTTTTTTTTTTTTGAAAATTATTTAAGAAAAATGAAATTAAAGAGAATACGTTTTGAAATTCGTTAACTTACTGTTATTGGCGAGCAAGTTTTCATGCAACTTATCTCTCTGGTCCTCGAGCACTTCACCTAAGTAGGCAGCAACTTTGCGAGTTATTAGTTCAACATAACCGTCCAATTTGCCCAAATCATCGGATAGGCCCACAAGTTGATCCAGTGTTCCTACCTAAATTCAATGTAATTATGTTTAGTTAAATAAATTGTTGTTATGTGCATGGAAATGCTCACCTTAAGGTCAGGAATATGAAACTTGTAGTTGTTGCAAAGATTATTCTGTACCCTAGTGAGATTGTTCATAGTATCAAAAGTTTGCTGGCAGGTTTTTTCGCCAGGGGCTGAAATGAGCCAGTATTCGGACATTTTGTTGATATCTAGAAATTTAAAAATAAAAAACTATTTGTTTCAAATTATTGAGTTTTTTTAAGGAATAGTATTTAGTTTATAGTTAAAAATTTTTAAAAACTATTAGACCTATGCAGTCGTATGTGATAATTCTCAGTGATAACGGTCAATTACAGATAGGAAACTTGATTTTTTGTACTTGCTGAAATAGTGTACTCCCTCAAGAACTGACTGGCCACTGACTTATGTATATTGCAGGAGATAAATTTAGAATGCCAAAAGTTTCAACTGTGATTTAGTTTTCTAAATATAAGACTCACAGATTATGGGTGACTTACAGATTTGTGGAAAAATAATTTTAAGCTTTAAAACTAAACTACGATTTTTATTTAAGAGATAATTTTAAAATATATTTGTGAGCTATTTCTTTCTACTGCAAAAAAATAAAAATTTTATAACTCCTCTATTTGGACTCTGAGAGAAAAACACATGATTTTAGTAATAATAATTTTATATTCTAAATTTCAATCAATTTTTAATAGATTCCATTATGTTTTCGTGTCCTCAACCCTCTTTTTAATTTGCTGCAAAACAAGTTTGACACATTTCTTTTGTTCATCCTAAAATATGCGACTTTACGGCGTCGTTAGATTGGCGCCTTTCTGTATTTTATAGAAAGACAAAGCTGCCAACGTGCCAGAAAAAGTATATTATTTTCGCATGCGCATAAAACCTCATGTTTGGTACATGAACTGCAAGTTGACAAATTCCAAAAAAAATTTCATCTTACACTATTATTATGTGATATGGTATTTTTTGGGAGGTTTTCTGCATGTATTCGTAATTTCAATAATGACCATTAAAAGCAGCGCATTCAAATGAACAGCAAAAACATGACTTTTTGGCGTTATTGCAGTGGCGCTAGCCAGTCTAATCAACAAGGACAAAGCGTTGAAGGAGAAAATGTGCTCCTTTTGATGCAGCTTGAAATTTATTATGATGGATAATGTGGATTTTGTGGCCCCGAACATCGTGGCGCGTGTGAAGAAAAAAATCGGAAAAAATGGCACAGCATGAAAAACGAGCCAGAGATCGTGAAATAGCTCTAGAAGTTTTGTTTAGAATTGAAAAATTTCGGAAGAATCCATTAGTTGAACGATTTTTGTTATATATTTGAAGAAGGCTGTTAGTTTCTTGTTTCAACTTGGCAACTCTGCTTATATGACTAGTTATCAAACACGAAAGTTTAATGAAGGACTTAAATTTTCATTTAAGTCCTTCTTTGCAAAGAAGAAAAAAAAAACGCACCACACCAAAAAGAGAAAATGTATCAAAATAGGGTAGAATTACGTAAATAAATAAAACAATAATTGAAAAAAAAAAAAAAAAGATTTCTGACAATGCGCTTTTAATATATCTAAAAATTGTAATATTAAATTTAGTTGCAAATTTAATAATAAATTTCAAATTGGCAGCCAATTGTTTCGACAAACGACAACTTGATTCACATTCCGACTTTTTGAGGCTGCTTGTTCATCAAATTTGCCTTGAAATTTTTCGAGGGTTGCGTAAACTTTTCTCCAAACATGTCTTTTTCAAGGCTCGAAAATGTTCTCAGTTTACGAAGTTTACAGTTCTCGAGGCATCTTCGCGTTTAGAGGAATATACTTATTTTATCACAATTTCTAAAATAATAGCGAAATTCAAATTTTTTATGTGGTACATGTATACTAGGGTGTTTTTTTTTTCAAACTTTAGGACAGGGATTTTATTTATTTTTTCCTATATTATAGCTTGAGGAATAAAAATAATTGTCCCAACATTTGAGCTTCCTAGCTCAAACCTTAAAACTGCGCGGACAGAGGTTATGTCCAATTCCGTTGAAATTTAACGAAAAAACCGACTTACTAAAACGTAGAAAAAGTCTACTTTAGGTGCGAAGATATAGCGTTTTGGGTTTTTTAGTTGAATGGGGGTCGTCACCCACTGTTGTAAAACCACGCCCACATTTTTCGTGTGACTAAAAATGCGGAAAAAATACACCCGAAGGAGGTATTTTCATTTTTTTTTTTTTAAATTTGCGGTGCTGTGTGCGTATATAATAGAATCAGGTTTGAAGAAAATTCTCCCAAAATTCCAGCTTCCTAGATCAAACCCGCGAACCGCGCACTTACTTTGTTTTTTAGTGCAATTCGTATGAAAAACGAAAAAGCAAAACAACCCGGGGCCATGGCCCCGCTGGCCCCTCGGTAAGTCCGGCCTTGAAACGTTTGCATTGTCACAAATTAACTTAGTTTTGAACACGTCGAAAAAATATCTGGTCTTTAATAAATTTAATGGCAACTATTAAAAAAAGTTACTCATTTTTTTCAATATGTATAAGAAAATTTAGAGTTTGTTTTATTTTAGTGCTTTCAGCGATAACATAAATGTATTTTTTTGAAATGGGCATATAACTGATAAATAAACGAATAAATAAAGGCCTTTAAAACTAAGAGGATATAGCAATAATTGTTTCCTTATACATATTTAAGGGGGGCGATTCCTTTAGACAGGGTAAAATTAGTAATTTTTCATTTATTTTTTTCAAGGTGATAAGATAATTGAATCATTTTTAAATTTTAACACTTTTTATTACAGTATTATAGTAGAAGAAAACATGATTTTCTTTTTTTCTTAACATAATGGCGGATCTGCAGAGTATCTCTTCAGTATTTCTTTTCAGAGGCATCGAAAACTGCTTCAACTGTAAAAACTGGTCTATCTATCTAAAAAAAGGTTTTCTTTTTTCGATTACTGAAATGTTGAAGGAAAGGGCAAACCTATAAGATTATATCTTTAAATTTTAGGTACATCCTTCCAATAATACCATAGCAAGAAACCTCTCAAAATTTCAGACTGATCGGTCAATAACTTTTTGAGCTACAGCACGAGAAGCTGTTGCAAATACAGTTTCGAGATAATCGCGTTTAAGGTTTCAATACGATATGATATGACGGTATGCGGACTCTGACGTTCTTGACAATAACTTCATAAATATTCATTGTTTCACTTTATCCTTTTTACAGAATATTCTTAACATATTATACATTCGAATTATGAAAAAATTAAATTCTACTTCTTGAAAATTCTAAAGATATCGCCCCCCTTAAAAGTGAACGATTTTAAAATTAGTTTTTCTTTAATGGCACTCATACAGATTGAATGATAATGGGTTGACATAATGCGTGAACGGTAGATATTATTATTAATATTGTTATTTGTTAGTGAGTATTCCCATCAGAAATTAAAAATTAAAACTATCTGTTAAAGTTTTACTAATCACTTGACAAAAAATAGTTTTTCAATTATAATTCTTTCAGCACTGAAAATAATTCACACAAAAATAAAAAATATTATTTTTAAATCGATTCCAAACAAATTAATCTATAAATAAATGTGCTTGTAATGTAAAAATTTTCATATTTATAACATCAAATCCTGCGTTACTACGGATTTGTCCATATCGTTACCTTAATAAAGAAAGGCCCTATCTTACATTTTTATTATTTTACAGGAGAACGAAAAAACTTAATAAGAATTAAAGTTTTTGTGAGTAATGGCTTTTTTTATTTGCTTGTATTTGATTTATTTTCAATCGTAGCTCACGCATTTTTTTGTGAATGGTATATTAGTGGGTGACCTACCGAAATCTATAAAAATCTCGATTTTGAAAAAAATGTTAGTTAGGGCCTTTCTATATTAAGGTAACGATATGCTGATGAGTTTTAATTGAAAATATTTACATATATTTATCATACACAATTATTAAGGACAACGCACATTTTTCATTAAGGTCAAAGGATGATTTTATATAACGAAAAATTTTAAAATAATATGCCTCAGAAAGGGAAATTCTGAATAAGTACACATTTTAATATCTTAGTCATTTAAAATCGACCGCCTTTAGCTTTGGTGAAAGCTAAATCCCATACAAAGATGAAAATGGGTATCAATTTCCATTAATTTGGTAATATTGATTTCAAAAATGTAACAAATTTTGCGGTATTTTTATAGTTTTCAAGTTATTAGAGAAAAGCAGTTTCGAAAGTATATCTTTTCTGCTATTAAAAAGCATTCAAACTTATTCTTTTATCCTAAGGGGATGAAAAGGCGAAAAATACCCAGTTCCTGCTCTCCTTCCCTAAAAGAAAATCCCTTCTGAAATAAAAATAAATTTTTCTTTAAATATTGTAATAGAAAAAAAATAAATTCGCTACTTCAAAGATCTTCATCAACGATGAAGGCATAGAATTTTTTATCAACATTTCGTTGAAAATTCTAAGGCGGCCCAGCACTATTTACTATCAATGTCTTGATCATAATATGAAATGGAGCGATTCCCCAAAGAATTAAAGGACTGCATTACAACAGATACATGGCAACTACGAGAGCACGAGGTTATGTGAAGCTTGAGTTAAATCGATTGTGATCACCGATTTCAAAAACATAGTTTTGAGAAAAATGTATTTAAAATTTCCACCAGGTATATGAGTACTAATTTTTCTTGTAATTTCGATAATACTTGTCGGATTACCATTAAATATTTATTGGGTATTCTCAAGAATATGTATGTACTTCACGGAAATGCAAAAACAGAAAATACGATTTTTTTTTTAAATTCTAACTGGGCATAACCCTTTATCATTAAGTAACTCCTGGTAACAGGTTTACTACTATTTTATCGATTAATTACTTTTCGAAATTATGCTCAAAATAAAATAAAAATACATTTCAAATTGTATTGTCAATGTCAGCAGAGGATACTCGTGCAAATTAATTTTGTTAGCTTTGTCCTTCAAACTTTAAAATAAGTTTTCAATTTCAGGGACACTTACGATTATTGCTAGTGACATTCAAAGCACGATTCATCGTCATCAACGTCCATCACAGCGAAAGCGAGTTTTCAATAATTAAATACTTCCTTGTGCTTTAATCAGTAGGGAGCCACATTGGAAAGTGTGTGTTTTATTTTTTTAATTAGCAAATTAACTTGAAACACCTACATTTTCATTAGTCATTTTATTGCGTTTTCTATTTCATTTCATACGTTTGGCACTAAACTTTTTAAAACTTTTCATGAGTATCATTTAAAAAAACTACATATTTGTTGTGAAATCAAACTAAAATGAAATGATTTTTTTACTACCGCTTTCGCACCGTATACAGCCACGTCTTGATGTAGACTGAATGTGTAAAGTTAGAATTATTTCTGCAATACATGCGACAGGATAACACAACGCAAAAGGACTAAACGAACTGTTGTTTTGCTTCAACAAAACGATGAGTATACTATTTGTACGAGTATTTTTCACATTTTTATTCTCTATCACATGTCTGACTGAATGTCAATGAAAAATATACATAAATTAATTATTGCATTATGGTATGTTTCTCAGGCATATGGGTACAATAACTTTTATTGCACTGCTCTATTTATACGAAGGTATTTTAAAGAGTTTTTAATTACTTATCTGCCCACTCGGTAAAAATTTCGAATTCGAGATTATACTCATTGTTTGTCAAATTTATAACACAATCCTACAATAAAATCCCTTTTTAAAGTTCGAGTAGTGTTTCTATTAGATTATTGCGTGCTGATTACGAGAAAAATTGTCAAAAAGTTCCATCACGCAAGGTTTTTGAGATATTCTTATCTAAAAGTGCAAAATACTGTTTTTTACCATATTTAACCTTATGTAGCACAGTGTATTTTTTCTTCTTTTTTTAAAAAAAAAACTATATGTGGCATCATAAAGTACAATTCTACTTCTTTCAAATTCCGTTGAATTTTCTGAAATATCTTTTTTTTTCGCCGAGTTATCGCATTTTGAAATTTTCATGTTTGTAATTTTCCTTATATCTGAAACCTCATTAGGGACATTTGTATATCAAAAGATTTCAAAGTGCGAGAACTCGGCGAAAAAGAAAGATATTTGAGCAAACTCAACGGCATTTGAAAGAAAAAGAAATTGTACTTTATCCCACGCACAGTTTTTGAAAAAAAAAAACCAGGAGACACCATACCAGATATAAAGGATAATAAAGATTATTGGTTTCCTTTATGTACTTGAAAATGATTTTAGTGTTGGGCTTTCGTTCATATTTTTGATTTCATGGCCGCTTAAATAGTTGATATTTGTGTGAGGTCTAATATTTTTTTAAAAAGTAGTGCATTTGTCGCGATTTCAGTTCTTGAGCCTCCATATTTCTGGAGCTAAAGGTCAAAGTACAAAAAAGCTATAATTTTTCTTAAAAAATACTCATGCCAACTCAATCAAATCGGATAAGGTTATGCATCCTCACAATGTAATGTATGCATGTCTCAAATTAATCCCTGATTTTGTATCCCAAAGAAGTTTGAACTCGATTTTATAGAATTGAATATGAAAAATTATTTGCCCTAGAAATAACTCAAGTTGGACATAATAACATATACAAAATGCAGAATGATATTGGTTGCAAAAATTACGCGCCAAATGATGAACGTATTACGCGAACATTTCACGAGCGCAGTTAATTTTTTGTTTGTTTCAGAGCTACCATGTAGTTTGGAGGCAGCGGGTATGCATGCGCCTAATTAATTAATATATACACTACTTACTGTCACAAATAGAATCTCTTTGAGTGTGTGCCTTTGTGCAAGTTGATTAGAAGTCCTTAATTTCTTGAATTGTCTTGCCATAAGCATTGTAAACAAAATATCGAGACAAAGTGTCAGTGGCGACGATAGATATAAATGGGTATTGATGTTGCTACAATAATTTTTACATACATATACTACATATATGAACTACGAGAGAAGATGGGATAATAAAGGATAAAGGATAAATTTTTGTCGGAAGCAATTTCTAGGTATTTTGGCAAGCTATTTTAAGATAGTGACGTTGTGTTGATTTAATCTTAAGCTTTTGTTTTATGAAAACTGCAAATGCGATAAACTAATACTCCAAATATTTGCAAAAATTGATATAAAATTTATGAAAACTAAGTCGAAGTAAATCGGTGGCTATTCTGCTGTTATAAGTGGATAATTGTTTTGTAGGTCAAAAACATTACCCTGTTCATTAATTTGATTTGCCCAAAAAAGCTTAATTTCTAGATATGAGTGAAAATAGATTATAAGCGAGTCTTGACAATACATACGTATGTCTGAATCAGTTTTAAAAACATAAAGATTATTTTCTGTGTTTGTCATCGCAAATTCGGAGTGAAATCAGACAGCGTCTATTTCGTCAAATAAACAACAATCTCAGATTTGTGCATTATACTGTATTGATCTGCTTACTGCTTGAAAATGCTTCTACTTCGAAATTTACTAAATAAAAGTGTCAAAAATATCGAAAAGATTGTATGGCTAAAGTCAAAAATGTGGCGTTTACAAAGGATGAGTACGTAAATTATGTAATGTATGTATGCATAACACATAAATTACACAAGTTCATAAAATATCTAGGTACATATAGCATATTCTTTTCAGTATAAATTATTTCTCATACCTGCCAGATGTTCATAAAAAAAAAATACAAATAACATTTTTACTAATTAATAAAATCTTTTTAGGTACACATAAATAGTTTTTACAAATTCTTTTATTTTTAATTTGTAATTTGATGGGATAGGCTTTGATAAGGTGTGACTGTTAGCTAATGTTTTATGCGTTCTTGCGTTCTTGGGAATTTCGTGTTTAGCGTGAAAAATAATAACAACCGTGACACGCGCCAAAAGTCACGCAGGATATTTCCTATAGTGATTTAAACTCAACTGATAAATAGCCAGTTACTCGCAACAATAAAACTAATGAGGAAGGTCGTCCATATCCAAGGGGTCGTCACATTTATTTTATTTATTCAGCATAGTTATAAGTTATTCGTTTATGTTTTTTGGTTGCTGTGCGACATATGTTGAAAGCGTTCGAATTATTTGTATTCGATTGATTGCATATAAACTGTAATTGCGATGAGTAAATAGATAAATGAATGTGCGTTTTATTCAAATAACATAATTGCAAAGTGAAAGCTACAAAATGGGCTGTTGGTAAACAAAATATAAGGGACTCGACAAGACCTACCTCATTGTATTTTAAATAAGTAATTTCACTTTAATATGATTGTGTTTCTATCAATGACTAAAAGAAAATACATTGGATGAATCTGTCACCCATACTGTGTAAATACGTTGCCGTTAAGCTTTCAAAAGTTAAATACAGTGAAATTCCCCATGACCGGACACCTACCGTTGCAGTATTTTTGTCCGGTTATTGGAGCGTCCGGCTATCGGAATGTATTTTGTATGGAAAAGTTAGTGAGTGTCGCTGAAATATGTCCGGTTATGGGAGTTGTCCGCTTATGGGGCTGTCCGTAATGGGGAGTTTCACTGTAAATCGAGCTAACTTTTTTTTTGAAAAATTGCACTTACAGAGTCTGTAATGAAAAAAAATCTACTCTTTGCGAACATCGAGAAGTTGCATTAATCGAGGGTTGCTTTGATCGTGGCTGTACTGTACTAATATAGCGTTAGCTTAATGTAGAAAGGATGTAACTCACAGTTTGACATACAGTGAAATCTCTACTAACGGACACATTTAATCGGCGTTCTCCTCTTTTGAGCAGACAATACTTTAGGAGCCAAATACAAGCATACAAAATTGCATGTTAAATGTTCTATAATGAATGGATCCTATCTTGAGCGCATACGGCAGCTGTTTATTGTATAAATCAGTGGTGGGCATGGAAATCTAACAAAGGGGCGAAACAACAACAACAACGAAATTTTCAAGTTTTTTTATACTGTACTGTATTCAGCAGTCGGAAAACTCAACAAAATCGGAATTTTTTCATTTTTTTCGGTCTATTTTCAATTTTTTTATAAGAAAGAAATCACAGATTAGAATTCCCCGATCGATAATTGCTCGAAAACCATACCCACTTTGTTGGAAAATTTGATAACCTCTGTAACTTGCACTCATTTTTAAATCAATATTTTTGAAAATGGGTTGTCTACTTAAACTTCAATATTAACCTTAATCCTAGTAATGGGCTTTACCCAGATAAATAAGGCTATTGTAATCCGCTGACACATCGTGAAAAAATCAAAAAGTTTTTATTTTGAACCGCTCTAGTATGCATATACTTTGCTTGAGTTCTGCCGCAGTTGCTCGCGGGAGGCAGAATGCCTTACTTTGGTCTAAATTAAGAGTTAAGAGCGCGAATATCGTTCTTGCCAATATAATTTGTTTCTTTAATTGGGTGGCAAAAATGTAAGAGATAGCTACAATTTAGAGACGTCTCAATTGCTTCTACTTTATATCCCCTTTAAAATTCATACGCGAAAACATCCCCTCAAAAAATGTATGTAATTTTACGGAAGGGTGATTTTCGATTGAGTAAAGATTGGAATAAAATAACAATTATGTGTATGCCCAATGTTTAGTTCGGCAAGGGATTCCATACGTCCTCGATATAGCATTGTCCTTCAATTTGATGAAGTTCACAAAAACCTAGTAGCGCCTTTGATTTGAGGTTATTGTGTATTCATATTTTGTGCTTATCAATTTTGAAAACGGGGAAGAAAATATTTTAAATTCGAGAACTTTTTACAATTTTACTGAGTGTCATCGGAGCTCTCTCATATGGCTCAATGCTTCTTTGAAAATTGGACAATTATTTGATAACCCAGCGGCAAATCGATGAAGTACTCTGAATTTTCATGTATGAAAAGCTATACCTTTTGTGTTATATGTTTCACAAATGAAATTGTTACTGTGATATTTTGTTTATTTGTTTGCTGGCTGCCTGCATTGTATATGGAGTTGTTGGCAGTCTGTCTGTTTGCTGTCTAATTTGTATATGGAGGGAACAGGTTTACTTTAGCTGAAATTGTCCAATTTTATTTATTTTTTTATTCCTAAAAGGTGGTTAAAAACAAAAAAATATAAAATTATCAAAGAAAGTCGCTCGGATCTAGTATCGGAGATATAGACATCGGTAGTTCCGGATATATCTTTTATAAAAATGGTTATAAGTTGGGAAACCCTGAATGGATTTCAAAAAAATGGGTGTCATAAGATAGATAATTTAATGGCCTACAATAATGGTGAGTAAAGTTTAGAAATTTGACCCATATTTTTGAAGATATTACGATTTTTGTGAAATTTCAACCAATTTTGTTTTGAAAAAACATTTTTTTTTTCAAAAAATGTGTTAATGACCTAAAACTTTTTTAGCATTTTAAGAAAGCTTATTTTATTCCCTTTAAAATGGTATATAGTTTGCAGTAAAGTTTTGCGAATTTAGCCTCTTTTTAAGGAAAAACAAAAAAAAATATTCAATGAATTCTTATGAAAACTATGTTTTTGTGGACAAAAACAGTGGAAAACAACAACAACAACGATTAGTACACCTACAACTATTATTATTTAAACGATTCTCATAATAAAATAATAAGGTTATCATATAAATTAAAAATTTTTTAAAATGTGAGGTTATGTTGAAGGAAAAAGAGTGCCGCAGGCGAAAAATTTTTAAGTTTTGTAATGAAAATGGTCTTACAATAATTGTTGTTGTTGTTGGTTTTTTATTGTTTTTGTCCATAAATAGAGACTTTTCATAAGAATTTATTGCATTTTTGTTTTTATTTTACGGCAAAAAAGGGGGTAAATACGCAAAAATTTAAAACAAACTATATACCATTTTAAAGGGAATAAAATAAGCTTTCTTAAAATGCTAAAAAAGTTTCAGGTCATTAACACATTTTTTGGAAAAAAAAGTTTTTTCCAAAAAAAATTGTTCGAAATTTCACAAAAATCGTAATATCTCCAAAAATATGGGTCAAAATTCAAAACTTTACTCACTTTACACCCTTTATCACCCCTAAAAAAAGAAATTGATTTGGAGAATGTCAGCTAAAGTAAACTTAAGCCAAGCTGCCTACAAAGCGGTCATCCCTTTGTAAAAAGCGTTTAGAGTTGTGGCTGGGGTTGTCAGCATTACTGCCTACAATGAGTATAGCTATTCATCGATGTTGTGTATAACATATTTGCCGCTGGGAAATATCTGAGCTATTAAATTGAAATCAAAACAAAAATAACTTCAAAACTGCTTCATTCAAATTTTTTCTACATTTGTTGACAGCTCGACTGCCATAGGAAATCGTATTTTTTGTAAAAATAACATCAGTGACGAAATCCACCATACAACGAAGCGTGGTGAGTTACCATGTGTCAGCTGTTTGATGGTGACAGTCACATGACAGCTTTTTGGATCGATAAAATTTTACTCACGAGTTTGAGAAAATACAGAAAATCTATGAAACATTCACAGATTTTATCGAAATATGCGCAACTTGTGAAGATTTTTTAGATAATCAAAAGATTATACAGTTGCTACAGCATTACCCAAGTGTAAGAAATGATTTAGAAGCTTGAAGAATATGCAAGCTTCTTGAATTTTTCACTTATATTTTAGCGTTAATTGGAATTCAGAAGCAAGTTTTCTTTTAAGTTTTTCAGGCTTGAATTTGGTAAAACAATTTAACTAAAACACTTGCACTAGAACTAGAATACTATGAATCTTTGGCTCAAATAAGATTTTATAGTTTAACACCGTGTTGGCTGGCGCACAATCATATATTAGGAGGCAATTGCAAAACTTTGCCCAGTCCCATTTTTTCTTGGATGAGCTCAGCTTTAACGATTTTCTTCACTTTCGCAATAGACCAGTATAGAATTTTCACAATTTTTCAGTTTTTCTATTCCACATATATTGCACATTTCACTTACTTCAATTATTGCGAAATTTCACGTGAATGTTTTTAGCAAAAATTTAACTTTGAGCGTTGTGCGGAGGACAAAAACTTACGTTGAAAATGTTTTTGCTGAAAATCAATCAACGGGCGACGGACCAAAAACGCCAATTTAACACAGTGTACAAAGAAAGAAAATACAGAAAAAATTCACGTGATTAAGCGCTCGCATATGGTGAATAGCGAAGCACAGAATGGTATTATTTTGCTTTGACACTTTGTCTTAGCATACAGTTGCAAGTGAACTGGAGTCAAACGTTGTGTATTTACATTGTGGCGTTCGAAAAATGAGAAACGGAGCACTGACACATAATAGTTGTGTTTATGTGCCTTAATTTCACTATACCGCCGTACTAAGCGAAAAAGACGTATCTCAAAAAAAAAAATATCCGAGATTCTGATGACATCGGATAGCTTAAGAAATTCCGCGTCTAATGAAATACTCCAAATGTCGGCATCTTAGTTCAATCATATAAAAAATCTACTAAGAAAATTTCCTCTATCTCAATTTTACATGTATTTCTACAAATTGACATAAACAAAACATCAATTAACTCGAAATGAATTTTTTTGAGATACGTCTTTTTCGCTTATTACGGCAGTATATGTACATTTGAGGCCACTGAAGTATCATAACTCTCGTTACTTACGCCAATATTATGTGAAATTAGACCACAAAAACAATAAAAATCAGCAAACATTACACTTTCAATTTGTAAAAGTTAATAAAAGTCACCGGAAAATCGTTAGTTTGTAAGCGGACAAAAAAGAAGTCTGTTGCCATATAAAAATTAGTGGTATTCACACCTTTGTAATTTTGTTTTTGTAAAATTATCGAATTATCTCACTAACGAGTAACGAAATAACTAGGTAGCATGTCTGATAGTTTTCTGTTAGTTTGTTGTCAAAAACAAATGTTGTGCAAACATAAAAAAGAAAACATTGGATTTTACGCCTGTGTGTGGCATTTTCGTGTTTAAATTTAAAAATTTGATTTTTTTTTCAGGTTAAGAACACAAACTCAGTTGTTACTGCCAAGTTAACGAAACAAAACGAAAATGATGCCTTCACAGATAAAAGTTTTACTGAATTATGAACTAACGATTTATCAAACTAACGAGACCGGTGTGAATACCACTAATATTTATATAAGAAAGTAAACTTAAATTCGTTAAAAGTCAGTAAAAATAGAGAGTTTTGCCATACAAAAGCAAACACTAATGGAAAAAGTTAACTTTGAACTAACAGTAAATTGATAAATTCACTTCATAAGTTATTTTTAGTTAAATAAAAATACATATTTTTTAACATACATATATATATATGTACATATGTAAGGTGACGTCCATAAATTACGTGAGGTGTTTTTTTGAAAATTCGGACATAATATTCTTTTCATGAAACATTTAAATAGAAAATTAAAAATTAAATTTAAATCGAAATATTAGTCATTAAAAATTTTTTAGAATAAAGAACTACTCATCCTCCTCGATTACAGAAAGTGGCCCATTAACCAGGAAAATAAAATCACGTTCTGGTTAGGTGTCTGTACTGCGTGTTCGTAAACGAATACTTTTAGTAATGATTAAAATTAATTTTCACATTAACTCTAGTTATATGAAGTAGATAAAGTTAATGTGTTAACTTAAGTTATATGAAATAGATAAAGTTAATGTGTTAACTTAATTTATATGAAGTAGATAAAGTTAATGTGTTAACTTTAGTTATATGAAGTAGATAAAGTTAAATCACTCAATTTCAATTGCTCCATTTGAATGAAAAATTTTTTCTTTTCCATATTTTTAAAATTTTTAATGAAAGACTATTCTTTTGCAAATATTTTAAGTATAATTTTGCGAAAATCGGACAAAAAATGTAGAAGTTATTCGAAAAAACAGTAAAAAACTTGAAATAAAACTAAACGAAAATACATACGTTTTTTATTTAAAAAGAAACGGAGAATAAAAGTAAAGAGCCAAACACAAACACAATCGTATCTATTTCCGTTTAATTTTATTGCAAGTTTTTTACTGTTTTTTCGAATAACTTCTACAGTTTTTGTCCGATTTTCGCAAAATTATACTTAAAATATTTGCAAAAGAATAGTCTTTCATTAAAAATTTTATAAATATGAAAAAGAAAAAATTTTTCATTCAAATGGAGCAATTGAATTTGAGTGATTTTCAAAAAAGACCAAAAAAGTCAGTTTTTTTTGGATTTTGAGCGCTTGTAACTCCATCAAATCTTATCCGATTCAAGCAAACAGCATATCGTTAGAAAGGGAATACAAATATCTTTCGAATGCTAAAAATCGTTTTTGAGTAAAAAAAAATTTATCGAGATATAGTCAAATAAATGAAAAAAGTGCCGAAAAAGGAGTTTTTTGAGGATATCTCGAAAACGATTCTTAAGATAAAAAAAATGGTTACCATTTTTGGAATCTAGGCCCCAAAATACATCGAAAAAAGTCTATGAGAAACCAGATCTCGAGATCAACCCCAAATTTGTAAACTAGTGTAATATATAATATTTATATAGAATATAAATTATCAATAAAAGAGTTAAGCAAATTTTTCAGACAGAACAATAAATTGATTACATGTACCAATAGGGGAGAGAATACAAGCAGTTTTGTCCTCACTTTGTACTTCATGATATCTCGATTACAAAAAAAGCTATTCTATTTCAAGTGATCGGCTTTACACAAAAGAATTTTCAACACGCAATTGATATTTTTATACTGAGGCTAAAGTCAATAAATGTTTCCATAGAGTATGTTAACAAAAAGTCTTAAGTATGAAGTATATACGATCCTTGTGTTACTCTAGATTGATCGGCTCTTGAACAAAGACTTTTCATAATTGTAGATCGATAAATACACAAGTAATCGAACAAATAAACAAACTGTAATTACGGTAAAGCAAATATACTGTTATAGTAAATTGGGTCAAAACTATAAAATGAATGGTTTATGCAATTTTAAGATAAGTATATGCATACATATGTACATATGTATGTATTTGAAGTACCTACCAACCATTTTAACCTTAAACGGCATAAGAAGTTTAAATTTTTATTAAATAGATAATGTAATAGATGTAAGTATTTTGTAGAAATGCAAATGAATTTGATATGGGACAGAAAATAAGCATTAAAGTGTTTAAAAATGCAAATCTCCCAACTGTTAATCTACCCCGCTGTAATATCAGAGTTGTCAGTTAATGTATAGCATTATATATTTATGTATGTTACGTAAAAGTGTTTGAAGTTAAGTTTAAGACTGAAATTTTGAAAACTTTTGCTTACGTATTATTTTTATTTCATTTTATTTTTATTTATTTATATTTTGTTACTTTATTGTTTTAGTTCTGTTGTCATATTAGTTCCGCTTTTTTTGAATTACAAAAAAGTTAAGCCAATTCTGCGAAATATTGAATCATTGATTGATAAAGATAAAGATTGATAATTGATAAAGATGTCCCATTTATCCTATGTATGCTCCGCCCTAAAATATAAAAGATATTGCATTATTTTACGACTACGTCTTATTTTTACTGCAACATCGTAGGGGTTTGAGCGATAGGAGCGGCGGCCAGTATGCCTTGAATGGTGGAAACAAATTAAAGAAGTGCTGATTATGAGGTTTGCTTACACATGTGGCATTCTTTGTCAAAACGATAGGAGTAGGACCATGAGGTTTTCAATTTTACTAATTTTTTTTTTGTGAATAGCATTTGATTAGCTGATGATTTAGCACAAATCATTTTGGAAAATGTTAAATTATTGTTGCGCCACAATTTTTCAAAATTTATTACGAACGAACTTAATTCTTAAAATATCTTTTATCTCTGTAAATAAAGAGTGGATGTTTACAGAGATAAAAATATTAAATTATTGCAATTTTGGAAAACTTTCAGAAGCTTACGACACATTTTTTTTCGTTTCTGTAAATACCAACGCCACGAAAAAAATTGTTTGTAAATCAAATTATAGAAATTATTTGGTTTTTTGAAAAAAAAATATATATGATATTTTTACATCCAGTAGGGTAAACGGGATTTTATGTTAAGCTTCAATTTAGCCAAATCTCAAATTTTAATTTTAAGTTGGTTTAAAAAACAGTACGAAGTGAATTAAACATTTAATGGACTCTAAATACATTCTATTCTTTCTGAAGTTTTGAAATTTTTTCAATAGATAAAATGAATGGTATTGAGATTTATATTGGCTTTGATATATTCCTTAAAAAAAGATTGTATAAAAAAATTTAAAAACACTGAAATTTAACTTTTGCCCAATTTTTAAGTTTAATCGATAAAAGATTGATTTTTTTTTTTTTTCAAAAAATCGTGTGATTTCTGACACTTTATGATTAGACAAATTCTTTCGCAGAGTTGGTATATACAGAGATAAGAAATATGTACTATATAAATTAATTCTTAAATTTATTATAAATTTTGAATGATTGTAACGAATATGCATCGAAATGATTAGTCGACGATCCTCAATAGATCTAAAACTACTCACAAAAAAAAAAAAACAGCAAAATCGGAGACCTTAACATCCACCACCCTTTCTTTTGGCAAAGAATACCCCATATATACATATATGTATGTGTATGTGGATGACAATAATAGCAATTGCGACTTCCACATTTTTTCTAATTAAATGACAATATACAAGAATATTTCTTATTTAGACTGTTATGCTGATAGCAGCGAAAGTTGTTCAGAGATCACTTGCATTCTCATTTTCTATAGTCATCAAAACATCCACACATTTTGCGCTCATCGGTTCTTTCGGTTGTGATAGTGATTTCTGGAGCATTGACGAGGGTGCAAAAATGCCGCCATATACAATTTTATTTGATTATGATATAATGATTATTTTATGGCCGGCTATTGTTGACTTCTTGATACCCTATACTCGTCACTTTGAGCTAAAATTGCTATACAGGAGTAGACCTTACATACTGTGATAATAAAAGCTCTTGAAGATTAAGTGGGCAAGTCCAAACAAAGCAATAGTACAGGTACCAAACTTACAGAATCATCAAATATTGCGTACTACGTACATACGTACTTTTAGGTTTTGTATTTCAAAATCACTTTTGTCGTTGACTTTTCGAAAAAGCTATAAAATTATAATCAAGCGCTAAGTTTCAACCTCCTTAATTCTCCATATAATGTATTTAGATTTTTAGTTAGATATTAGAAGTATGCTTATAAGTAAGCATATTGTTATCACAAAAAAAAAAAAAAAAGAAAAGTAAATCTCAATGTCGTGATTCATGTAAATTCATACTGATAAAACTAATCAGTTAAACAATAAAAAAAAATTAATGAGGCCATAAAAAAAAATTTTTTTTTATTAATATTTTGACCCAGTTTTTTTTTATCTGGACATCATAAAACAAATCAAAACATCGCAAAAATTATAAATATGCATTTCGATTTTTTGTCAAAAGGACGATAAGATTTGCCTGAGGTATGATGCTTTCAAGGTTGATAGGTTTTAACGATTTCAAACTTTTGAATTACTTATTATATATTACCATCTCAATCTTGATGATATTCATAATAATTTTCAATGAAATCTTCCTATTGTGGACTGCTCATAAATTGAGTAACGCTGTTTTTCCACATTTTTTAACTTCCTCTCCACTGAGTCAAAACCTATCACATAAGCCCGAACCTGTCACTCTCACATTTTTCGAACCCCATTCTCCCCTAAGTGCAGATGTGTAATTATTTTTACCAAACAAATTTTAGTATCACACAGTTTGAGCAACTCTTCGACAAAACCTAAAGTATCTAGTCAAAAGATGTAGCCAAACTGATAAGGTAGAGAGAGAGAGAGGCTCAATGCGACACCCTACGTTGAGCAATAAAAATACATTTTTTCATAATATGTAGTATTGATAAAATACGTAGTTAATAACTTTTATATTCATTTAAGCAATTGAAAATATAATTTTAAAGTTTTTGATTTTTAAATAAGCAAATACTTGTGGGATTTTCCTAAGTAGTAATATCAGTGCCAGACTTCATGGAGTACAACTTCGAGTAGAGTGATATGTTACAATGTATCGCTTAGTGTCTTTGACTGCCATTGTTAAAATTTCAGTCTCACTTTAGAAATGAAACGTTCTTGTTTGTACATTGAATCTATTTACCGATTAGATTTTTTTATTTTTTTTTTGCAAATACTAAAACAAGTGAACTTTTCCGGCATAACTCAAGTGTTTTATTTTTGAACGTGTTTACATATTTTTTTTTTGCAACTTTATTGATATATAAATAAGCGGTAACTTCTTCGAAAGGACTCATTAATTGTGACCACGCTGAAAAGGCAACAGTTCGAAGATTTCACTGCAGAAAAAGTTTTATAATAAAGAGAAAAAAAGTTAAAAATAACCGAAAGTGATAAATTATAATTAAAAATGCATTTTTCAATATTGATTTGTGTTTTTCTAACCATATCCTGGCAAATCGATGCCTTAGAAAATGGCTTAGCGCGTACACCACCAATGGGTTGGATGCATTGGGAAAGATATCGTTGCATTACCGATTGTCAAAAATATCCTGACGAGTGTATAAGGTGCGTTTTATAAATTATTGAATGGGCACATGCTAGATAGATCGTATGGTCTCATAATATTGATCTTAGATTAAGTCTTAATAGATCAGTGAACTTTTAAATTGAAATTATCACTTATTTTGATAACAATAAATAATAGATTTTTTTGATTTAGCTTATACGATTGAAATAAATTTTTATGCTTAACTTTTACAGCAAGCGCTTTAAAAATTATGTCTTCAAAATAAGACACTTGTTTGTGCCTCCAAGTTAGAGTATATAAATTTAAAAGACTTTGCGATCCCAATTAAAATTTTCCTCAAAAATTTACTCAAAAAATATATGTGATTTAATATATAGGAATGGGGTCTATTAGGCGTATAACTTTTTTGGGATTAAAAAATGTTTTAAATTTTTAGTCTCTACTTTATTGTACGTATAAGCAACAATATTTTTTAGGGGTGAAAGATTTATAAACGAGTCAAAAAAAATTCCAAATTTTCTTGTCAGTGGTCGTTAACCTACCTAGGGGACCGAGGGAGCGGTCGCCTCGGGCGTAACCGCTTAGGGGCGGCAAAATGGTCCTCATAATATGAAATTAAAATTTTTTTGTGTAAAATTTTTTATATTTTTTTTGAAGTAAATTGAAAATAATTCGAGAAAATGTGTAG
Source organism: Tricholauxania praeusta (assembly GCA_949775025.1). Taxonomy (NCBI): domain Eukaryota; kingdom Metazoa; phylum Arthropoda; class Insecta; order Diptera; family Lauxaniidae; genus Tricholauxania; species Tricholauxania praeusta. Next base: position 14,692,291 of record OX459031.1, on the reverse strand, counting down.
GTGAGTTTGTAATTGAATGTGAAATATATCTCATTTTGCTAAGGTTTTGAAGGATCAAAAGTGATGAAATTTGTTTTTTGTTTTAGTAAGAAAATTTTTTCAAGTTCAAAAACAGAGAATTATTTCTGTTTGTAGGGGTGACAAACCTTTTTTCCCCGGGCGCACAATGTGCACGGTACGCCACTCTTAGTGACTATAGCGGCGCAACAACGCCATTGAAAAGACTCTAAAAATTCTGATTGATGAACACAAAGGCTTACGTTTGCGAAATTCATGGGACTCATTTTGAAGGTGAATATTAATTCCGAAGATAGGGAACTTCCATAAATTGCGTGAGGTGTTTTTTTCAAAATTTGGACCCCCTCCCCTTGGTGAGATTTGATGAGTTCTGGTGAGACCCCCCTTCCTTTCCGTGACACTTGCCTTATAATTTTTAGATGAAATCTGCTATCATAATGAATACTCTCTGCAATAAAAAGTTGACGTGAGATTTTCGTTGACCCCACCCTCTCCTCTTTGGTGAGATTTTGCTTCACGTAATTAATGGACGGTACCATACTTAAATTGATCTTTCAAATGTTGTCGATTAAAATTCAGTTTGACATCATTATTTTGGAAATAAATTTTTGAAAAAGTGGTCAGGTAAAAATTGTAGCTCTTCAAATAAAGTCTTGTTGCTTTTTCATAATACATAAGTGCACGTTTAGCAGAAAAATGAAATAATACTACGTGCCTTTCTGCTTGTTGCTGCAATTTAATAATTGATTCGTTGGCGAAAATAGAAATTTATTTTAGAGGTCTAGCTTATGCTTAGCCCCGCCAGAAATTCGTATTTTACGTATAATTTATTTCCAACTGATTCTTTTGGGCTGTCACTGTAAGCAAACTAACTTACATTGAATTTATTTTCACCGATTACCAAACCTTTGAAATCTAAAGTTTTACTTAGTTATCGTACCTATGTTTCATATTTAAATGGGAAATGAGTTTTGTCCAAGGAAATTCAATTCGGTACAACTGTTTCGATTACTGAGCGACAGCATTGTCTGCATAAACTTACGAAATAAACATATTAGAAAAGTACGTTAATGGTACATGCTTTGTGACGCTAGCTCTCAGACTATAATATGAACGATTTTTTTAAACATAAGTGAATTTTATTCTTCTACCAATATATGTAAATATAATCACCTTCAACGAACTGTTTACTTACAAAAACGTTCAACTGTGTATACACAACGCAATCCGAAATATTTTATTACAATATCTGAATCAATAAACAGAAAAACTTAAAAAAATTAATTAAAATACTACACGCAGTATAATCCAATAAATAAAAGGGCTTTTGATAGAAAAATCAATCCCAAAATGAAGCTCGGTGGAAATTTACTCTTGGCTGTAAAAGCGCAGGCTCTATGCTCCAGAAGTAAATATAGCACCTAGAAGACAAAAGATGTAAAAAAAACACACTAAGTTACTGTGTGTCAGAAGAACTTGAAAATGAATTTTAAATTGAGAATATTTCTCCATTAGCTATGGGCTTTAGTAAAAAAACGCTATTGCGAATATTTAGTCTGAAGTAAAATAGTTCAAAAAACTTTTTCATACTCAACTTCTAATCCCACCATATTAGGGCTTCTGAGTGAAGAAAATGATAAAAGCTAATTACCTACTTAGCTTTTAGGTACTTCTCTGAAATATTAGCTTCGAAGGACTTTCTGTAACTGTAATTTATAAAATAAACATAAATCTATTTATAGTCAGGTACATATTTAAAGCGCCTTAAGTACTAAAGGTCTGCATGAGTGCACTTGAAACGACCAACATGCCACTCGCGACGTTGCGAGTTCATCGAGCTTTTGTGCACAAAAACCACAAATCAAATCAAAACAAATCAAAATATCAAGCAGGATTCACACTTGCAAATAAAATGTTCTACAAATTCAAGCACTCGAAGTTTGTTGCATTCGGAAGTTTATATGGTGGTTATATGGTCTATTAAGTACTTTAAGTGAATATATTGAAGCATTCCGAGGGCATTGTAAATCTATATAATAGAAAATGAAATGGCTTCTTAGTAAAGCTGGCAGCTCTGCCAGATGTTCGATCCGTCTGTCTTACTAAGCTTTTAGATATGGAAAACCTGACGTGGATAAGAAATTTGAAAATCTTATATGGTCTTACGTTGCCTTGACAGGAAATGGAACTAGAAATTATCTAGGTTAGCCAATTACATTTTTGAAGGAGCTTACAAAAATCCATTTAACACTATAACATTGGACATGTAGAACAATGAAAGGACCAGAACTTTCTAATTGCATTCAAAGAGTAGACTGATTGTTTTGACTATGGATATTATGATAAGTTTCTAAAAGTAGACAAACACGCGTATTGAGTTCAAATCCATAATAAATATTTAAGTATTTGAAAAACTTTTTAATATCACAAATTTGTAATTTAAGCTAAACTTTTTATTGTAACTAACAACTGGGATATCGACAACTTTTCTTTTCCAGTGAGCAACTTTTCAAACGCACTGCCGATCTCTTAGTATCCGAAGGCTATGCTGATGTTGGCTACAAATATGTAATTATTGATGATTGTTGGCTTGAGCATGAACGCGACAACGTGACCAATAAATTAGTAGCAGACAAGAAACGATTCCCCAGTGGATTAAACGCTTTGGCAGACTATGTATGTAGTTGTTTATTTAATCATCTATGCCACTTTCCAATATATAAGTTCAGGAGCAAGTGATAAATTTTATTTTTGGCGTACACTACTAGCAATTAAACCTTTTCAACGTACATACTTATATGATCATTAGCGAGTGCTATCAATGCTCTCCAACATTTCCCCGATTTCTTGCTCTAGCGAACGTTTCAACGATGATTGAGAACGGCCGCGTTTTCTGCGGGTTCCACTCAGGGTAGGTTTTCGCTTTTGAGTGTGCATTGGAAAGTAGTGATTTTTTCGTTGGCAAAAACTCTCTTGACATAGTTTTTTTAAGTACCAAAATTGAATAAATCGCTCTTGAGTCACCATAACTTACACAGAAACTATTATATTAATATATAAATATATATTTAAACGATTTCTAAGTTCGAAAATACTAAATAAGAAAAACTTTCCATCCTCCATATACAATATAAGATCCACGACAAAGGTTTATTATTCGGTCTGTATGAAGACTTTGGAACAAAAACTTGTGGTGGTTATCCGGGAGTTATCGATAATATGGCATTGGATGCACAGACTTTTGCCGATTGGGATGTTGATTACGTTAAGCTAGATGGTTGCTATGCAAAGTTAGAAGACATGAAAGAAGGTTATCCTGAATTTGGACGTTTATTAAATAAGACGGGAAGACCAATGGTGTACTCATGTAGTTGGCCAGCCTATCAAGAGCCAGAAGGTGAAATGGTGCGTATATTGATTGATAATTTACTAAATACACATACTTTACTATGGAACACTTACAGCCAGATTATGAATCTCTCAAGGAGCATTGCAATTTATGGCGTAATTGGGATGACATCGATGACTCTTATGAATCCGTTACATCGATAATGGATTATTTTTCAAAGAATCAATATAGAATTCAACCTCAAGCTGGTCCAGGACATTGGAACGATCCAGATATGGTAAATAAAAGTGAATATCAATAGAACCTTTTGTTCTTATTAAAAAGAGCGTTTTCGACTTAGTTGATACTCGGAAATTATGGATTGAGCTACGATCAGAGTAAACAACAAATGGCTGTTTGGGCTATAATGGCCGCTCCACTAATCATGTCCAATGATTTAACTGTAGTTCGTCCTGAAATTAAAGAAATTCTACAGAATGTGTAAGAGTTTGCTTGTGTGCTTAAAGGTTAATATTATTTAATTATATGCTTTTTTCCAGCGATTTAATTTCGGTTAATCAGGATGTAAATGGTATACAAGGCAAACGTATTTTAACTAAGCAGTTAATTGAGGTAATTGAGTTTTTTTATTTAATACACTATATTCTTAACTTTTGTTTTGTTTGCTTGACTACAACAGGTATGGACACGTCCTGTCAGTCCTCTTAGCTCCGATGGACATTTCTCATATGCTGTTGCCTTTGTCAGTCGACGTGCTGATGGTGCCCCCTATGCTGTACAATTCTCATTAAAAGATTTGGAACTATATTTTCCAAATGGTTATCAAGTGAAGGTATGTTGCTACAGTGAAACATGGCTTAACCTAATGGAGCTTTCATTCTTATGCAGTCCCGAGCGAGTTTTGTTTTAATATATCTATCAGTAGTACTTTTTGAATTTCGATGAAAAGTTAGTGGGCATCACCCCGATAATTCTTCCAAAACAACTTTTTTTTGTGGGGCAAAAAGAAATAATATTCCAAGCAAGGAAGCATTTTTCTCCCTACCTACCAAAACATAGCTTCCTGCCTCGAAAAATGCCAATGGTATCATTGCATTTAACGGCTATATCGTCCTTTTGTTTCTAGACTACTTGAAAAAAAATCTCCTCGTTGACTGCTTATTTGATAAATCTAGCACTTTGTTGCCCGCTAAGCAGCGAACCTTGACCGGCAACTGTTGAGTTGAAAATAGTCGGTGTATAATTGGATACCGATTAAATAGTTTAGCTTGAAAGAGTTTGCGTACATGTGATTACATATTTGAGCAACCGTAAATTCGCAACCAATTAACTTGACCAGTTTCAAGTCAATTAAGAAAATTGCCAAGTATGTAATTATAAGTTGACAAACTGTTTTATCGTATGTATGCGCGGGCCCAAAGCATTAATATGTACATATATTTGAGCGTCTTTATTAATCCGTATCAAAGTTTTTATTGATTAGAATTTTCTGCTTTTAGGATGTATATGCCAACAAAGTTATTAACAAGAAGATTAAATCTAGTGCCACATTTGAGACCCGTGTGAATCCTAATGGTAAGCTTTTGTTGACTTGTTTTGCCAAGAAAATTTAACAAAAAATTTCATATCATTACAGGTGTAAACTTTTATCTCTTCAAGGTTCTTGACAAATGATTTTTCATTATTATCGTAAATATTTAGTAGTATAAACTTTGTAATTATAATTATTAAACAAAAATAACTAATAAAATTAAGATAAATTTAATATAAATATTATCTCGGTCTATTTATTTAACGGCTGCCCGGTTTCCATGGCAAGGCAAGAGCAAATATATTCAATGGTTTCTTTTTCCTCGAATTCATGACAATTTCTACACGTCGTCGGATACTATACTTAACCTAAAGGCATGACATTGAGCATACTTTAGGAAAAACAACAAAAAAACGTTTGTCTTCATCTATGTTCATTTCATTTCTCACATAACAGCTAATAACATTTTTACTCAAAGCACGTCAGATCACACTTTTTGAGTTTCATTTGCCTATGTTTTTGAGAGAACAATTTTGGAATTGGCGGATTATGATACCAATGTACTGGACTTGGTCGATTTTGACATAGTAATCAACAAATTTTGTTTGAAAAAAAGTCGACTTGGCCGGTTTTGATATCAATGTACTGGACTTGGCCGGTTTTGATTCCAAGGCGTTGGACCGATTTTGAAAGCAAGTTCATGGACTTGGCCGGTTTTGAAAGCTATGCATCAAAAATAACTATAACTTGTCTAGATTTCGATATATGAGAATATATCAAAATTTGATTTTTTTGGACTTGGCCGGTTTTGCAATTGGACGCCTCATATCTCAAAAACTATAGGGAATAGAATAAAAATAACATATTATCATGTTTGCTTAGTTTTATAAAAAAAAATTAAGAAACTTAAATAAATTTGTTAAACATCTTCGATACAACGTTTTGTGTTTTGATTTTTTTATGTGGTATTCTCCAATCAATTCTAAGAACGTATCTGCTTTCATATCGAAATTCCCAACATAACTTCAGAAAATATGAAATTTTTATTTATGGTGCGCACCATGTCTCTGAAAATATCTTTGACATACATTTTTTTTTATATTTTATTCTTCAATCAATTCAAATGATGTATCTGCTTTCAAATCGAAATTTCCAACATAGCTTTGAAAATTATCATACAATTCATACATTTTGAACGGAGCATGTCTTCTTAAAACATTAATATTTTCCCAAAGTTATGGCGGGAATTTTGATATGAAAGCAGGCACATCCTTAGGAATGAGGAAGAATAACGTCAAAAAATCAAAAAAAAAAAAAAATATGTTTTGTGTATCGAAGATATTTTGCGAAACCTATTTATAAATAAAACAATTAATGCTTAAGCAAATTTATTTAAAGTTTTTTGTCTTTTTTTTATAAGATTAAAGCATTTTTAAACAAAAAAGGTGTTGGGTTTTTTATTCTATTCCTCATAGTTTTTGAGATATTTCCTTTCAAATAATATTCAATATTCAAAAAAAAAAAAAAAAATACAAAGTGTGCAGTTATTTAAACGATGACTGATATATATATTGAACGCTGAAGTCTATACTTTGGTTATTTTGCACATTCGCGAGACAACTTCATTCTTAACCAACTATCTTGATATCTATAGTTTTTTTTTGTGAACTCAAATTTTACTGTTTATTTCTATTGTTATAATTGAATAGAAATTTTATTTTTTACTACCAGATAGATATAGTTTGTTTTATTAAAAAAATATATTTTTTTAATTCTTTTTATTTAAATGAAGTTTAAATGTTTAGCATTTTTGATATTAATAAATTATATTTAAAGTTTAATCATTTACTAAATAACGTTCGTTTATTCAGTTGGTAAGAAAAGTAAATTCTCTTGACATTAGTAATTGACAAACATTTATGAAATTTTTAAGCATATGGGATTTATAACTGTTTGCAGTCATATATTTCGCCTGTAATTTAATGTTTCATTTCCTATAAAATATTTAACCAATGGCGTATGTTTCCGCCTATAATTAAATGTTTCGCTTTCAACCAAGTATTTTGTCTTCAGTCGAATGTTTTGCCTTCCTTGAAATTTATCGCTCATCGGGATGAATAATCGATGAAGCTACTGGAGGGCTCTGGTGATACATCATGTTAATTTTTATATGAAAAAGAAAAGCAAAATATATCAAAATGTCACAGTCAAGTCATTTTGATTATAATGATAAAATCCTCTGAAAAAGGGTTAAAACCTGACATAACAAATGTGCAAATATTTTTATCGTGTTCTGCAGAAAAAATGCTGTAAGTTTACTATATTTCCAAATTTATATCATAACCGTCCATTTGATAACAAAAATTAATAAGTTTGAGGTAAATTTTAAATTTTTTTGTGATTTGGGCTTTAAAATTTAAGGGATTAAGTTGTCTTAACATTAGCTACTTATATACTAAGTGTCATAGAGCTCAATTTACGTTTTTCTTTTCGTTCGACGTGTAATGTCTCATTTATTATTACAAATAATTATGTTAAAAAAATTCCTGTAAAAGTTGTCTAAAAGCATTTTTTAGTAAATAAAACATAAACATAATAGCTTTTGCATTTCGTACAATTAACAATCTGCTGTACCATATATTTATTTTACTCATAAACGATATTTAATTTTAATATCAAAGTTACAAGAAAAAAATAATAGTAGGTATGCTATTGTATTTGGTTATATTTTGCACGCACTTTTAGTTAATAAATTGTAAGCAGTCAAATCTACAACTAGTTATTGTCATACTTTTTATTTATTTTTATTTTAGCTGCAATTGATTCATTTCAAAGCAATAGTACAAAGATTTATGTATACAGTGATTTAGAGTTCACCAGAAAATATTATCTTAAATAAAGTATTCGTAGTTGTCATTTTTCAAATTCTAAAAAAATGTGGTATTTCGTATTAGTAAAATATGAATGACATACATGTCCAAACATTTTTGGAAATATTTTCAAGAACCTTATTTTGTTAATACTCAAAACATGAGTAGAGAGCATGTTTATTCAAAGAAAATTTTATACAGAGCTGATTTACTACGGAGGACGATATGTAGAAGTTTTAATTTTGAATGGAAATGAAGTAAAATTTTTAGCATATACATAATTAATATATTTAGTGGATAAATGTTTCACCTATGACGCTTTTCCTTTGAAAGCAGAATTGATTTTTCGCTCTTATTTTTCTATAGTTTCAAATATTGCACCTACATAAAAATTGTTCTTCTCAATTACAAAATTTTCTTATGTAATTAATTAATAACATTTTATATTATATTTTAAAAGTATGTTTTTGCTTTTACTAAATTTATTGTTTGAAAAATATTACTAGTTATTTGTTTACTTTGTTTTAGATATTTAAATAGTAGGTTATTGATTTTTTATGTCAAATTTTAAATTGAATTTACAATTCTTTAAACTGTTCAGTTAGTATTTACTACGATAATATTAACCATATATGTATTTCTAATTACATACTATATAAAAATAATTTAAGCTCTTCGACTGCTCTAGCAGTGGACACGCTCCCTTCACCATTTCACCCTTTTGACTGCATAATATTAGTGAACACCATTACTTATGACAGGTGTTCGTTCGTATGTTCGCCGATGCATGGCGTCGACATCCTTGAGGTAGTATGTGCCGGGAAATAAGGCGCTTATGCTGCCGGTTGGCGTGTATGGCGCCGCATGATTATTTTTTTCACGCACTTCCATTAATTCGGAAAATAAGGCAGGTTCAATTTTTTCGCGTGAATTCAGCATAGGCAAAACATAATTCAATTTGGCTATGAACTTTTGGAAGACATCAATATTTTCTGTTACTGCAATTGAATACATCGAAGCTGCTAAGCCGGAACCATAAGAAAAGACGCCAATGCGTTTGCCTGCTAGTTCGCTGGGTGGTACACTGATCAACAGCGATACTAACCCTGAATACACAGAAGGCGTATACATATTACCCACTTGATTTGCAAGCAGCAGCGATTTTTTTGTTTTCTCTTCAAATACATCAGCAAATTGTGTCATAAAGGCTTTTTCGACGTCCCGATCGAAATAGGTTTCCTGCAATGTTAAATTATTGAATTTCTCAAGACCTGCATACTTGACGGCACGTTTAACTTCATTGGTCAGTAGGAAATCATTGAAGCAAACACGTGCTACAGATTTTTGCACCAATTTGCAAAATGGTGTGTGAAATACCAAAGCGACGAAATTTTCTAAGCCAACTTTTTGTGCATCGGGGAATTTTTTTTCGAATTTTTTACGATACAATTGATAACAGGTGTCCAGTGCAGAAAGATAACACTGTATCGAAAGTTTACCATCGACTACTGGATATTCTGAACTCAAATCTGGTTTGTAAAAATCATATGCATGCTCCATATGTGTTGCGCGCAGTCCACGTTCCAGAATGAGTGGAGCATTTGGTCCCAATAGCATTGCGATGGCACCAGCACCACCAGTAGGACGCGCCGCACCCTTAGCGTAGACAGCAATATCAGCACATACAGCCAGTGCATAACGACCGTCCCAGCTGGATGATTCAATCCAATTGACAGCGTTAAAGAGAGCAGCAGTGCCACCATAGCATGCATTTGTTGTATCAATACCTTCAATATCTGTATTACCACTGTCGGTGAAGAGTTGCATAAGTACAGATTTTACGGATTTTGATTTATCCACTATTGTCTCAGTACCAACTTCAAGGCGTCCAATTTCTGTTGCTTTTATATTATGACGTTCGAGCAGACGATTCACTACTGTTAGACAAAGTGAATTGACATCTTCGCGATCAGAGCAGAAGCCCATTTTTGCTTGACCCAAACCGATTGTATATTTTCCGCTAGATGCACCATCAAATTGTTCTAGCTCTGTCTGGTCGACATACTGTGAGGGAAACAGTATTTCTATGGCTAAGATTCCAACATTTTCAGGCCACATTTTGATTGTTGATTTTTCAAAAATACTTTCGAATGGAATCCAAAGAAATTTTTAAAAATTGTAAAGTCTGAAAAAAAGAGATATGGTATAAGAACGACTATAATATAAACATTTGATGTGTATTTTATCTTTTATAATTATATAGGAGGTGGTTTTCATATTTAGGATGTGCTTCATAATTTTGTTTCTCATTTTTTTGTAAACAAACCCAGCCCGATTGATTAATATTACCACGTTCCACTAACGAAACGAAATTTTCCATTTTAAATACATCATGAAAATGCTCACCTGGCGCCTTAATACAAGATTAATGTATGGCGCCCCTGGTTCGCTGTGGTTGAGTTAATGATAAAAAACTCTAAGAAAGTTTAATATATTTGGGATCCCGTTGCGGTTGCTGATGAACAAAAAAAAAGTTCCTAACTTTTTAGAATTTGGCGTACCTACAGCCTTAGCGCTATATCACCCACCACATTTAGATAGCGCGCCCCTGGCTATGTCTTCATAAATTTATAATTTCGCGATACGAATGACGATCACTTTTTTTTATATAAAAAATAACATTTTAAGAAATTTCACATATTTTTATTTAATTATAATAATTTACTAGGTCAATACACTAGTCTTCAAATATATGACAAATAAAATTAGGAAATGATCTATTCATACCTTCCTAACAAGCTATTAAATTATTCTCATCGAGGAAGGCCGGAATCATCCTAAGATGATGTTGTACAACAAAATCTGAATGGACACTATAGTGTTTTAATACTTCATTAGTTTTGGCTCTATTCGCGGTTAAAATTACCAAACATTTTTTGATAGTTTTTGAAAAATTCAGTAAAATGTTAAATGATACTCCTTATGTGTACAATAGGAAAATGGAGAAAAAAGTTAAAAAATATAATATTAAATAAGAAAAAATGCAATTTTACAGAGCTGGTAGCAACTCTAGAACTTTTTTATTTAGGATATACTCGAAAATGAGTAAATTATCGGATTTTAAGTGTTTCCGAAGAATTTTAGAACAAGAGGTTATTTTTAACAGGTCTAGAATGTGGAGGCGACAGTAATTTGCAATTTTTTGCATAGTGATATTAAAATTTGCAACACTTAGGACCAGTTTCACAATGTTTAGTTACACATTAAACGAAATTCCAACTGACAGTTTCACATAAAATTTCATGCAACATTTTTTTTAATGGATTTTTTAACTGAACATCGTGAAATCAGCCATTCAATTCTTCCGTTCATTATAATGAATTCTTTTTTCAAATAAACAATAAATTTTAATAAATTTCGATTAGATAACTATTTTATAGTAACTGCTTTTTAGGTATTTTAAAAATTATCTGGGCACTCATTGGGAAACTTACAGTTTCTGATTTGTAAGCTTAAAATTTGTTTAACAAAACCAAAGCATAACTTTCACCTAATTACTAAAGAAATTCTTCGTCATTTGTTGATGTTAAGTTCGAGGAGCTACACGACGGAGTTTTTATTCGTATTAACAGTTTTTCTTTTTAGCTTTTTCTTTTTTTGTTTAAAAAAATTAACGAGATACCTAGATAAAATATACAAAAATTTTAGAAAACCTCAGAAAACGTTTAATCGAAGCAATACACTAAGTCGTGTGGTCAAGAAACAACTAAATATCTGTGAGTATCAACAATGTATACTACTAACAAAATCACAACAAACAAAAACGCAGAAAAAATCATGAAAAACTTTCTCTTTTTCGGCTGTTAAGCTTATGCTCGCAATGAGGTATAAAAAATTAAATAAACAAAAACCAAACGCATCGGACTTGCGAGAGGAATTTATGCGTAGACTTGTAATACCATAATAACAAGTTTAATAATCATATACCTTCGCGTAAACAAGACGAAGATGAACAAAGATCACCAAAGACAACCACAGAAGACCAACCCAGAAGATCGTCAAACCATACCGTCTGCAGAGTAGCAAGTGATCAACCCAAAATACCAAACCCGACAAGCGGTAAAACAACACAATTATGCCGCACTATGTGGAACTAGGTCGTGGTAATGATTACATTGCACAGTGGTGAGAAACGATAAACTGAGCAAGCGAAATTTAGCATAACACGTCAAAAGGCAATATATAATAAAATTTTTGCTTTAAACGAGAGGTTATTTCGAGAATTCTATGACAATTTTGGCGCTCAACAAAAACACAACGAGCTCAGTTGACATCGTAGCGGTAATTTTTTTAACGGAGTGAAAAGAGTCAATAACTGACGCTACTATTATCGTTAAGTGTTTACTGTTATTTTTTAAATTTTTTTAGTAGGATGGAAACGATACTTCAAGGTAATTAAATTTAATAAAATATACGTTTTTATGAATCCATTCTTGTACAATTACATTGTATACTTTACTAGTGGTATCCGCTGCTTCATACATGCACGTTCCGCTGATTTTTCATAATGAAATTACTCTCTCTTTAATTTTCTATCTTCAAAAGTACCAAGTGCAAATGAGAAGAAAAAACAACAATAACAACACTGAATTCAAGAAGCAGCATAAGCAACGAAAAATCAAGCGAAATTTTTGTGTGAGGTTTTGCAAAAAACTTAATCCTAAAAAAAAGATATTTAACTAAAAAAAAATAAGTATGCAATAACCGTCTTTACCTTAAATATGTTGTTTTAAAAAAGAAATTATTAAATTTGCTTCAGTATATTTTCCGACAAAGTGTTACAAACTATTTTCATATAAGCAATTTTACATGAATAGTATAGATTTGTAAGACTGTAAGAATGCGGATAGGCTCATATTGATTTAAAGTATTGGGTATTCACATTTTTTTTTATTCCTATGCTATAAATATGAATGAAATTGATATGGCAATGCACAATATCATATCTAATACGTTCAACGAATACAGATGACTTAAGGCAGAGCAAAGTTCTTTTACATATTTAATGTTTTTTCATTATTTATTTATATCAAGCTATTGCTTAGTATTTGAAATATACGAACTAATGTTCTTGGCAGGTCCTTATCGTGAGAGTACAGTGCCTGGGATGAATGAAACACTTTTCTTACATTCTGACGATTTACACTTCACTTTTCAATCTCTAACTGATTGGCAAACAAATAATTTAAACCGCAAAGCTTTCATCTACCTTTTTCCTCAACTTATTGAAATTTATGAGCAAAAGGTTTTGACTTCTTAAAATGATTTGTAGGTACATGTGCTAAAAATGGGAACATTTTTACCTATTACACATTTTCGGCTTTTTCGCAAAAGACACTAATCGAAAAACTGGCATAACACACATCAGGAATCTTGAATTTCCTTAACCGTGTTAACTTTCATAAAGTCATAAGTCTTAGCCATTCCACAACAAAAAGCATAAGTGCGTTTGGTTTTAACCTTTTAATTTTCAACACTTTTTCAATCGTTCCGAAACTGAATACTGGAAAGATATGGATTAAAAATGCCGTTCTATCTCCAAGGCTTTTGTAAGTATTGTACAGCGTAGTTGGAAACGCAATGTAACTTATAGCAAAATAATTTTGCTCGCTCAGTACGGTTTCTCACCACTGTGAATAGCATTGATCATAACAATTAAGATTATTTTACCATTTCCAATTTCTCATTTGAATACGTATGTTAATATTTGGTATTTTTTGTTTTAGAGTTCGACAAATGATCGTTTTAGTTTTTACGATTATGGAAGTCAAGACTGATCATCGGCACATCATACGAAAATTTCAAAATCGCTAAAGGTATGTAAATACATGTTTAAACATTCCGTCTGTTTATTTACGCTTCGTTGGATTAATACTTTGGATTTACACAATTCTCAAATATAACTACTAACATAAGCATTGATTACTTACACGATCACTTGGATGAGGGCCCAACGTTTGCTTGATTGAGTTGCTGCTAATTTTGTGTTATTTACTGCTACTCAATCTTCAACTTCTTTTTTGTTTTATCTTTGATTGAATTCAATCGATTCTTATATCCAAAAGGCTTACAAGCGTTTAACGAATATCACTTTGCTCAAACGCGAACCGCACTCAAAGAAATCACTTGTATGACTAAACTGAAAAACGCACAAGTCCGCCAAGTGAAATGGAAACGTTTTCAGAATTTCAACTAAATTTAGTATAGTGGAAGTGCGCCGCCAATAACAACAAAAACCAATGAACAATATTATAAAAGACGGTGACTCCAACGGGGCTGGCTGGCAACATGCGATCGTTGCGGTATATTGATATATATTGTTTGCCGCTTGTTGGCACGATCGCTTTTGTTTTTCCCCCCCTTTTCTTAAAGCGTTATTGTGATGAGTAGCGGTCGGTATTTGCTGTTGCTGTTGTGGCTCTTGACAGCAACAATTGTATGCTGTGACGTAGCTTTTCCTTTGGAGAGATTAGTTTAACTGTTGGCAACTGATAAAAAATTTGGCTTCGGTATATTGATCAACAATAGATAATTATTGGCCATTGTAAAAACCAAACAAAGTATCAAAGTTCAAAGATAAATTATTTGTATATGTGGTGCATTTTGCTACTAGATTATATTGATATATGGTATGTTTATAGAACTAAATGCAAATTTCTGCTATGAATTCATAATTTCTATTCAAATTTCTGAGAAACATTTGTTCATTTTAGGGAATCACAGCGCCACATATCATTATACAATGACGTTGCTATAAATCCTGTGGCGTTTTATTTGTATTATGTACTGTGTTTATTTGGAAATTTTCTTTAATGAATGAAATAAACACAACATTAAGAAAAATGTATACAAATTTATACTTAAAATGTGGTTACTTTTCACTTTTGAAAAGGCAAACTTTTGCGAATTGCTTATGCAATCGTAATGTGTAGAAAGATAAATATGTTTACTTTTACTAGTTGTAAAATTCAACGATTTAACACATTTAAATAAGTATTAGTCAATGTTTAGCTAAATAATAATAAGTTAAATTCAAAATAAAATTGAAGAAGCACTAAAACTAAATTGCTTTAAAATAAATATTTAGAAGCCTTTAGTGATAAGATTGTGTATACTTAACATTTTTAGTTATTTAAGGGTTTAAATACCACTCATTATTCTTAAAATAAGTACATATTGCAAGGGATTATTGATTTATTTTCTTTTATTAAAGAAAAATAATACTTTTTTTAACATAGTTGCAAAAAATTATGAAAAAATATAAGTTTAAATAAAATTTTTTAGTGACAAGGAAACCCCAAACAAATTTAACAACATTTGCTTTATCGGAGAGAGCATAGATATAATTGTGGATCTCTTTCTTATCATCGTTTTATTTTCTATATGAAAGTAATACCGCTGTCTCTTTCATTTCTTGTATTGACAAATTGTCGTAGTTTTAAAGAACTGTTTCACAAATAAAAATACACGACAGGACTGTTGTTTTAAATAAAAAACGGATGGTCACCGTATCCATAGGTCTAAGTAAGTGCTGTAAGACTTGCGCTCGAAATTATTTAAAAATTTCCGATCTAATAGTCTTCACTTTTTCATAATGGGGGAATAGCATGCTAAAACTACTTAAACAATTAAATTGTTATTTTTTATTGAAACAAAGTACTATATCTCTTTCGATGGGCACAATTAGAAATAATAAAATTCTAGTGAGAAGATCAGAGGAAATTCAGCAAATTATCGAAAATTCATATAAGAATAAGAAAAGCTTCCTGGGCACCATGATATTTTCATTTCTGGGATTGCAAATCAATTCTTGTGGAAGTCGATATAGATAGCCAATAAGATTTGTATTTCTTTTTGATATATCGTTTGGCTATACTAGCCATGAAAATGTAACATATAAGATATTAAACTGTTATATTTAATAAAGCATAACTGATTGATTTCTACAAGAAACAATAAAACTTAAATTCGATTTTAATAATTTTTAAAATTGTGTGCATAAAAATGAAAAGTTTTTAGGCCAAACTTTAAAAAGATTTTTACTGAAGAAACTTAATAAAAAATAACCGATTTATAGCCGATCAAATAAGAGGTACATTTAAAAAAAAGGCTGTCTTCGATATTAGATTTTATTTTTTTATTTCTAAAATGGCGAAACATTACCTAATTGAACTTAGGAGGAATTCAGAAAGTCGGGGGGTCTTGAAGCCGTGTTAATAATTTGCTACAATTATTGCTGGTAATAGATTTCCTGTAATTACTATAGTAAAATCTTACAACACAAAAATTAAAATATTTCACGTGATGCGTGAAATTTTCATTATTTTAGCCGCAAATTTTCAAATTCAGTCTTTAATGCAGATTTAAGCCTGTAATTTTCATTATAACGGGTGATTCAATTTGAGGAACTTCTTTTAAAAATAAAAAAAAAAACAAAAAATTCAATTTTATCGGGTAGTCTTTATTATCATACAAAGGAACCAATTTTTTACATTTAAAAAAGTACCTCTAAATTAATCAACCTATAGTAAAATGTCAAAAATTCTCAAACGGCAGTTTAAGACCATATCTTAAAATTGTCGTGTGGTGGTTTTTAAGATTTTCTCTTTATTGGTGCCTAAAATTGACCAAGCTTGACTGAAAATAATTTAAAGGAAAAAGTTTGAAAAAAAAATTTACTATGCATATTCCTTTGAAAAAGCTCGTCAATAAATGTGTTATATCAAAAAAGTTTCAAAACTAATTGCATATAAAAGGGGCAAATATGTAGAGTTTTATCTAAAGTGTAAAATTTTATACAAACTTCGGTTTTCTTTCATAAAAAAATGTCGTCCTTTTTTTCGCCAAAAAAAATTGAGCATTGAAATTAAGACGAATTTTCCAAAAGCTCAGACGTTTGTCAAAATTTTAAAATTGTTATTGTATATAATGATTTTTAGCGAAATATATTGTGCCTACAAAAAAGCTCTGGATACTCATCAAAATTATTTGCACAAAGCGGCAGTGACAGTAAATGAAAGTTATTTTTATAAGAAACGTCGAAGTTGTATGTGTTCTCGAAGATAAGTCTGGTTAAGCCTAATTACGGTGGCTGCATGTCGACGATGTCATCGAAGATGTAATAAAAGAATATTGTGCCAAAAATAAAGTTCCGATTGAAAGAATGTTGAATCGTTTATTTTTATTTATAACTGATCTTGAAAAGCGAATTAAATCAATTGAGCGAGAATTTACTGAAATTTCAGAAATGTTAAAAATATACATACATACATACATACATAGGTATGTATATTAAAATATTGTCGTATACATTTTCAATACATATTGCATAACAATGTAAACAATCATTTGCAATGTTCTTTCTGATTTAAGTTTGTTTAAAATTATTGAACTTAATAATATATATATTCGCAATTTTTATATTCATGTACGTACGTCAAAGTCATCATTTATTTGAAACGTATAACTTTTACAATATTTTATTATTCCCATAACTCGGTGAAAATGAATAAATTAAATGTAGTGATATCGTAAAACACAACTTTTTTTGTAAAACGATTGCTGATTGCTCTGAGCGATTTTGACTCCATATTAGAATCGAAAAAAATGTTGATGTAACGTAACGCTAAAGGGAAGGGGGTCTTTCAATTTTGTAACGGTGCGTTACTATGGTGGGCGAAGGGGGGAGTCTCTAACGTGACTTCGTATTTGAGCTTTTTCTCGAACGCAATTAAATTGAAGTGTTTTCTGTTATTGTGTACATAGTATGTACTTATATACAAAAAGGTGTTTTCTTGAATTAATTGACTATATACATATTTTACAAAGTTGCAAGAAAGATGAAATAAGTGGCAGGTTTCGTTACATCTAATGACACATGCCTCCTCACCACCAAGCAGTCAGACATGCAAGAAAAACTTAATGCCGTAAGATCTTCTTCAGAAGAAGTAGGTCTGAAAATCAACATCAATAAAGCAAAAAGCATGTCTATCCGCTCAACCTGTGGCATCAACAACTTCATGATAGGGAAATCCAGCATAGAAGAAGTGGATAAATTTACTTAATTGGGTGGCGTAATAACACCTGATGGCGGTATCAATAAAGACGTCCATGCCAGAAACAATAAAGTGGAAGGTACCTTCGCTTAGCTTCGTAATTTCTGGCAGTCTTGGTTTTTTAGCAACGACAACGAAGCTCAGAATCTTTAAGTCAAAGGTGAAACCAGTTCTTTTGTACGGATGTGAAGCCTGGTTGACAAACAGCACCCTGATACACAATTTAGTAAATGTGTTTACCAACAATCATCGTGGAAACATTTTAAAGCAGGAAATACGTGAATCGCTGATATTTTGGAGAGAATTGAAGGCATTCGCTAATGATCGTGCACGTTGGAAGAGTTTTGTGTGCTCCATGAGGAGATAACGGACATAAGAGAGAGAGAGAGAAAAAAGACGAAAAAAGTTCCGGTACGATAACTATGAAAATGTTGAGTGCAGAGTGACGAATTATATGACAGAAAACAGACACAGCACAAAGTACATGCAGCTGTAATATTCTAGGATTAAAAATTTCTAGGGAAAAAAATTTCATAACAAATTGTGATGTAAGTTCACTACCGTTAAAACTAATTAATTATGAAATACAATTAAGGAATTAAAAATTGTGTTAATTGCACTTTATAGTCCGAAGAGTTATTAAGAAATAAGATAGGACAAAAGAGTTTTCGTATTTGAAGTAGTGCTATACGAATGCAAAAAGTTTTAAATATAAATATTTTAATTTAAAATTATATTTTTTAATAAGGCAAGCGCCCTTCCGACAAACAACAAAATTTCATTCGCTTTTCCTTTTCCGCTGCTAACATTCTGATGAAATATTTAATAAATTAACACTCACCTTATTTTACTCTATTTTTGATTTTTGGTTATTTGCATTCTTTTTGGTTATAAAAATTAAAATTTCTTTTGGTCACTTTTTTTTAAAACTAAAAAATTTCTAAAATCCCTACGCTAATGTACCGCAGTTGTTGTCAGTGTCACTTGGTCAGAAACGTCATTAAGAGAAAACTCAAGCTGATTTTGACATTTTCTTTTGTTCGGAGACTGAATCATGGTTTTGTCCAACAACACAATCATTTTTTCTTCATGTCTTATTTTCCCTGCAAGTAAAATAACACAATGCTTTTTAGACTGTCAAAGATTTATTAATTATGGCCCATGCATACAACTGATTATTTATGCGATTTACATGAACACATGGAGTCATGAAAATGGCTTATTGGTTGGGCGACAGTCGACCAACTTACTAATTTCAAATTAATTAATAACTTTTATTAGATGCACAAAAAGTTTTTGTTTTTCCTTATCGCAATAATCCTATAAATTATTGATTTACAATATCAAAATATTTTAGTCGGTGAGTAACTATTTATTTGAACATCGTCTATTCAATTAGTATAGAAATATAAAATCGGCGAACAAATGCAAGTAGGCAAAGCTATTTTTTCGGGATCAGTAGTTGAACAACTAAGTAGTCGTATATATTTGCAGGCCTTTAACTACAAAAAGCTTAAATAGTGTAACTATTGACACCAATTAAATAGCTTAGACAGTTTACAATTAGTTGTCAATCAAATAGTTTCGGTCCAATTGATATAATTTGATGTGTTTGGAATTAAAAACAAGTGCCACGTCACACGCTGCACACAACTGAGTTGCTTGAATGCTAGGTTCGCTAGTAAGATTGTTCAGCGAAACCGCTGAATGTTTTGGTATATCCCAAATGTTTTGTAGCAAGTGATTCCAAGACAGTAAGAAATAACTAAACAAATTAAGCTAGTCCCGTTATAAGATACTGTTGCCTTATTACCATCTGAACGAAACATTAAGCTGCAATAAATGCTGTTATGTTTACGTTTGCTAAATGCAGCCTTGATCGCCATTGTTCATTCGAGTCCAAACCACAAAAAAAAAAAAAACGGCTAATGTCTAGAAAAAACTTTGTTGGCAATAATTGCAATCGTGTGACGCAAATAGTTGGTTAAAGAGGAATGCCGAAAAAATTGATATAAAACAAGTCGTTGGCAACGTATGATATGAGATCACGAAACGTCAACAGCACAATTTTCTGTTGTGCCCCAGTGTAAGTATTTTTTTATAAATAAAATTTTCGTGAATTTTTTGTAAAATTGCGCATAACAAAATCCTTTTGCACTTTTAAAAATTTTTCACTGTAGTGGAAATAAAAACTACAAATAAATAAATAATGTCCTATTAAAACACATCAAAAAATTGTCATCTTCAGAATACAAACCGAAGTTTTTTGGTGGAAACGGAGGTAAAAACAAAACAATACGAACTAGACAACTAAACTACGTGTAGAAGAAACTGTGGCTCAAGATAAACTTGGTGATATATATATAAGAACTCTTGAATATTCGTCAGCAACAAATTAGACACGATATTTTAATTGCTTAGCTGATTTTGTCAACGTTGCAACAACGTACGTACAAGCTAACGAAAGGTTTATTTGCTTTTATGAATTGGAATTTTCACTAAGCAATACAAAAATTCACACATCGTTATCAGCATCATCAGTAGAATATGGAAGAAGTTAAAGTGGATCTCAGCGGGGAAATGAATGTGCCGCAATCGGAAAACAAATCACATTTTGATTTTGCCAGGTGAGATCTAACATAATGTTAAGCGAAATGCTTATAAAAAAGGTGCAAGTCGCCTAGCGGTTTGTGGCAGTACTGCTTTGCAGTTAGCCCCGCTATTGTTTGGTAATTTTGCAGCATTCTATGAATGAAAAAAACAAAGAAATATTAGTAAATTAAATATAATTTTCTATATGATAATTTTACCTTTATAATAATAATGCTGCAAACAAGTTTGTAGTGCAGCAAATACTGCAATTAGGTAGATTTCATTTCATTTCGTCATTTCTGGTTTTTTTTGGTAATTTTGCAGCATTCTATGAATGAAAAAAAACAAAGAAATATTAGTAAATTAAATATAATTTTCTATATGATAATTTTACCTTTATAATAATAATGCTGCAAACAAGTTTGTAGTGCAGCAAATACTGCAATTAGGTAGATTTCATTTCATTTCGTCATTTCTGGTTTTTTTTGGTAATTTTGCAGCATTCTATGAATGAAAAAAAACAAAGAAATATTAGTAAATTAAATATAATTTTCTATATGATAATTTTACCTTTATAATAATAATGCTGCAAACAAGTTTGTAGTGCAGCAAATACTGCAATTAGGTAGTGGAATGCGGCGGTAGCCAGCCGCATTCCAGGTTGGGTAATCTAAGTAAATGAAAAAAACAACAAAATATTAGTAGTGTATCAAATAGCTTCTACGAAAGAATATAAAAATTTTGAGAATCTTAAGTAATAGTTCATATGGTCTCCTTCTTGAAAGAAATATTAGAAAAATAGTTCAGATGGCCAAATTAAAGAAGAAAACTTGTGTCTGTCGCCGCATACAAAGGTCATCAAACTAGCATAGTGTGTCATAAGGTTCCCTTAGGTGCTCCCGCTTTTATTCAGCTCAATTTTTCTTTCGAGTCAAAAAACGAATATGAAATCAAATGTTCATGAATGCGCTTAGTTTCGGAGGTAGACATTAAAAGTCGTGGATAAAGTTTTTCTAATAATCCATTTAAGTTGAAAACCCCTGAACTCATTTTCAAATTCATTTGTGTTATATAAAATTTATGCCATAGCTTTCGATAGATGACGATTTTTCTAAATTTCTGATCAAGTTTTTTTTATTAAATCCCGTATTTTACGATTTAACTAAAATAAAACGATTTGTTTATGTCCTTTTAATTGATATACATATTGCTTCTGATATTTTTTTATTAACCCTATTTATCCGTGGCTTTTCAACCAATCGCTTGAACCATCGAAATCGTTAGCGAATGAATGCTTTTAACACCGATTTCGTCCAATTTTATTCGGGTGTTAGCAGTTAAAAAAATAAACAGGATGGGCGCTTTTGCTTATGCATACTCCATACCACATTCTCTTTCCACTTCTTGCCAAGATTTTCTTATTAAAATTATATTGTGGTAATCTAAATGGCGTAAATTCCACAAAAGTTGTTCAAGTCTAATTTCAATAAATTTGTTCATTTTGAGATAAGTATTTCCCTAGCATAATTCCAAATATTTTGATCATAGCTCCCAGTGGCTCTCCGCTAAATTGCTGCGCCGAAACACCCCTATACGTACTCATGTAGTTGATCACTAGGACCGAATACACCTGGTCATAAACACAGTCTAGAGCTTAGCATACTTCCTTTAATGTGGTGTGCCACGTGATTACGTTTTTACATTTTTTTCTGTAGAAAGAGCATAAGTTTTTAGGCAATTTTTATTGAAAAATAACCAAGAATATTAAAGAACGAGTAAAAGACTTTAATTAAAAACCGTAATTTTTTGAAAATGGTGATGGTTATGATTAATTTTAAAACTATAAAAGGTGCTTAAAATCTTGTTATATGGAGATTTTTCGGGCATGAAATCTATGTGCTTTCATCTCTTCTAGAACTTTGGTCTTAAAATATTTTTCTAATTGTGGCTTACTTTCCGATTTATTGAGCGAATTATTTTACTGTCGGTTTCTCAACCGGCCCACCACGATTCTGGCGACTAACACTTATTTTAATTATGAGCTGTATTTAAACTATTAATTACAAAA
This sequence comes from Tricholauxania praeusta, assembly GCA_949775025.1. Taxonomy (NCBI): domain Eukaryota; kingdom Metazoa; phylum Arthropoda; class Insecta; order Diptera; family Lauxaniidae; genus Tricholauxania; species Tricholauxania praeusta. The sequence goes on along the minus strand of OX459031.1, from coordinate 14,669,748 downwards.
AAAAAAATCAAGCGGAAGTCCTCCCGGACTAGATGTGTTTGTTACGAAATAAATTTTTATTTCGTTTTAAAATTATAATTTTAAAATGTCACAATATTCTTTAATTTAAGCATATACATATGAATAATTTACGTATATATTAACAATTATTGAGAAATAAGCAAAAAAAGCGTAATATTTTTTTTTTGTTTTAATGAAACTATATTTTTTCGTCCAGTTTTTCACAGTTCAGGAATATACCCACCCCTATGGAGCTTGTACAAATGACTCGAAAATCTGTGCGTCCCTGGTCCGAGTTTATAAACACCGCTAACTTCAAAGCTGCTGTTAGCTTTCCGCGCCTTAGCGGCAGATTTGTGCGTAATTTGACCCATTTTCAGAGTAATTACATCATAATTTTCGTCATTTTGATGATTTATTGTCTGTAAGTAAAACTATGAACTATTTTATGTTCGAAAAATTGATTTCTTCAACTTGATTTTTTCTTTACTAACACTAGCATCACGTCACCTCTCATACTGATTGTTTTAGGCGCTCTTGCGTACCTCAGTCATAGAATCAAAAAAGCTGAATCGCCGATCACAATTTTTGGTTATCAACTTACTACAAATCATCAGATTTTGGGAGTACATATCGCTGCTTTACCAGTACTTTTCTTGGTTGGGGCAGGTGCCGCTTTGTTTTGGACATTAGGTAATAAAAATATTTTCTTTTTCTTTTAGCTACTAACTTTCTTCATGTTATTTTTGCAGGTGCTTCATGCTTTGTCATCTCATTACACGCTATATTCTATAACATTGATTCAATTGTTACGGAAGAAACTGAAGGATTTTTATCTGAAGTTGTTTAGCGCTTATTATTGTGCAGTAATTAACGTAACTTTTAAAATAAGCTATTGACTTTTTGCCTTAACACAAAAAATGAAAAATTTTGTACGATCGATGTTTAACAATTTTAAAAGAACTTTTATTTTAGTTTGAAATTTTCGCAATATTTTTATAAATGTTTTATTAAATAAAAAAAAAAACGTACTTTATGTAAATAAAGGCCAAATATCAAAAGGATAATCCTTTGAAAAACATAATCAGTGTAACAAAAATGAAAAAAAAAGGACAAAGCCTCAGATGCATAAAATGAATAAAGAAATGATGCCATCCTCTCAAATGTGTCGTTTTGTTTTAACAACATGTATTTGCGTCTTTACTATTGGAAGTACATTATTCTTTTTCCCAGAATTCGTTACTAAATTCATTAAAGACTTAGATATTTCTTAAATATTTTATTTTGTTCAAAAAGGTCTGATTGTTTAATGCCCAGAGTGAAGATTTGCATTTGATTGCCACTTGCTAAGCCGAACATCGAACGAGTTTTCGAAACTCTATTCTCAAGCGAAATTTTTTGGTTTCTTCAGTAATGAAGTACAAAAAGTCGTGACACAAATAAAGACTCCGAGTAATGATAATTTTTTCGTTTCAAAAGTGTTCCTAGTGTGGAAAAGACTTTTAGAACGAAATATAGATTATCCACCAGATAAAATTAATTATGGCAAAGTAAAACTCAAAGCCTGATGAAATTACTAAAGATGATTTCATTAGGCAGACATTCAGTTTTATTTAGAAGATGAATAAAGTGAAATAAATATATTTTACGGTTCCTGATGACTTTACCTTTAGTAATTCCATAATGACTTCCAATCGAATACAAACTGATACGCCTCTATACATGTACCAAAGTGGTAAGCCCACAAACCTGTCTCTTTGCATGTTAAAGTTTCTTCCATTGGGCTGTCTTTCAATGTTCACGCTATCTATATGTATGTATATAAAATTAATCAATCGTGCACTATAACATTACAATAATGCTTCATACCCGCAACAACTTTTGTAAACAATTTCCCAAGAATAATATGATTTACTTTTCTTAAGTTTCTAATATCATGAAATTGTTGATAAAATCTAATAATTAGCGCATGTTGTTGATAAGGGAAATCACAATTAACAACCAAAATGATAAGAAAATGTAATTGATAAAAAGAAATTTAATTAGTTCTAACCTTAAATTGCAGTCTTAAGAGCTCAAGCACAAAAACTCATTTTTTAACCTGACTATTCCATCAGCAATTTTGTTTTCCACTATACAACTACAGCTAAGCGACCCAATGAATAAAGTCAGTTTAATTATTTTATTTAATTTTCTTTTATTTTAAAACTGCTTTCCAAATTATTATTTCTTATAAATATGCGTGTATTCAAGTGCAGTTCTGTAGTTTGTTTTGAAAACACGAATGTTAAATTGCTTAAATTAATAGATTCTTAAAATGTGACAAAATTTTTTTAGCTTGAACTTAATGAAAAAAAAAACTAAAGCACAACAGCATTTCGTTAAATGATTGTCAATGGCATTAAAACAATTGAGATGTTAACCAAAACATATAAGAAGATATTATTCTTTTTTTGACAACCACTTAAGAGAAAATAAAGAAAATTCAAATAGATTCTTAAGAAAAAAAAAAGAACCGAGCAGCACTAAGAAATAATAAAATGTTTATGATGTCGGATTTTTCGCTACACGCTGAGCATAAAGACGCCGCAGCAAACGGTTTCCGCATAAGAATGTCAATACAGCAATTGGAATGAGCAGTCGTAACGTTTGGAACATATTCAATTGTAGCCAGAAAATACCAAACAATGTTAAAATTCCGCCAAATCCCAAATGGAAACCAATTGTACTAACGGAAAAATTAAAATTCGAGACGTTGATGCCTAGTTTTCCCCAGAAAATAAACAACAAGACCAGAGGCGTTAAGCAAAGTCCAGTGAAAATGTCCGAAACAACACGTGGTGGACGTTTTTCGGGTACGCGGAATTGATGATGAATTTCTGGTAACGGTGAACGCTGTTCCTTTTTGGTATCTTAAAAAAATATATATATATAATCACATTTTTAATAAAGGCGTAAATCTTTAAATACCTTTAGGGTCCTGTGAAAACTTGAGTTGTACATTGGCTACATGCCACTTAAAAGAATTCGAAAGCGATGCATCTCCAATAATTAAATCCAATTGGTAAAGTCCAGACTTATAGCCGAAATCAGCACCACGTGCGCCTACGTCAATATCAAATTTGTAGGCTTTGGATGAATCTTGTTCGGCAATAAAAATGATTTCCTCTTTGCTTTCTTTGTTATAGAGGCGCACGAAAGCCTGATGTACTGTTATAACCTAAGAGGAAATTAAACAAAATTTTATTTAAGCAAGATTTTAAAAGCCAAGCTAAAAATTATATTTTATTAAGATTTACATACCTTTGTTGTGCCCTCATCCACAAGCATTGTTTTCAAAATGAGTTTTTGCGTGTTATCTGCGCTTAGAGTTTCCGACAAAGTGCTGGGATACGCAACTGTCTGCTTTTTAAATGTGCTACTTGCATCTGCATCACCAACGCCTACCTCTAAGGAATGAACCTTAACTCTGCCCAAAACCTTAAATAGTAGCTCCTGTGTGTAACCACCATCAGCATTAATATCAACCACATAAATTCCGCGCGTTGGCTTAAACGGTGAAAGATCAGCAGCAAAGATAGTCTTATCAGAGGACTTCGATACGAATTGTACTTTTTCGGCGAGCACAGTGTTGCCCTTTTTAGTGCTTACTTTACCAAATATATTCGAAGGTGCTGGTGTTAATGCTTTACCCAACACATCCACAGCTTTGATATTAAGGATTGGTGAAGAGGATTGTAATTGACCATTACCGATTAATTGTATGCAAATCGGCGCCAATTTGCCAGCTTCGCTTAGTGTTTTCAAAGCTTCAACAAGTACGTGAGCACCCTTTGCTGTTTGTACCGACCGACGACTAAGGAAATATTCAGCTAATTTAACAGCTTGTTCTGATGAAATAGCTACTGCTTTATTACCGACTTTGGCTGCGCGGAAAGCACCATTTACTACCAACGCCGTAATGCTGAGACCACCTTCAAATTGTAACATTTTGCCATCGACTTCATCGGCTTGCACAATTGCATCCTCAACACGTTCTGCTATAAATGCTGCAGCTGGTCCTAATTCTGAGGCAATATTAAAAGCATAACCCAAACTTACAAGTGAATCATCTTTTTTTAGTATATCTTGTAGATTTTTAACTAATTTGGATTTCGACACTTCATCGACTTGTACGCCAAGTAATTTGTGTGATGTGACGCGATAGTAGATTTCTTGTGACGTTGCGATGTCTTTTTTCAATGAGGCATAAATGCTAGACAGCAATGCTTCAGGAAGTTTGGATGAGCAGCGAGCATTTTTATGAGCACCAATGAGATAAAAGTCTTTCTCGAAGTCCTGTAAAAATAATGCATAGGAATAACAGAATTTTAAAAATAACTCATGTAATGGAAGGAATATGCCATAAACATTTTATTATAACTACAAGTATGGGTTTTAAATATTATTAAACTAATTACATAGAGAACTTTCAGAAATATTTTTTATTCAACCTGACGATTTAATATAAAAATATTAACTCTTAAGTTTTATTTATTTTATTTAAAATACAAGTACTAGCTACCAGGGTTTACGACTCAGACAATTTAAATAAATTTCTAACAAATACATTGCTTTATAAATTTTTCAATAATAAATAGGTTTTCTTGGGTACGATTCTTAAGTAGCTGACAAAGATCAAAGTTACCGCAATATAAAAATATTAATTTATGTTGATAATGAGAAAATCGACCGTAAGAATTTGTATTTGTGTAATTTACATAAAACGCGGGCAAGTTTGTAGAGAGTTTATTTAACAGAATTTAATACATCGAGCCCACAATTCAACTTATTATATCAAAATCAAATTTTCTGTTATTTATGAATTTGGAGCCACTATATCTGTATCGAGTAGTAGTCCATTGGTCAAAGTGTTTACAAGTGGCGCTCGCAATTCGAACCTTTAAAAATATAATTTACCATGAAAACATCTCAACTATAGCCGTTCGGATCCGGCATTAAACATGTGGTCCACTCTATTTCACAAAATTGAAATAATGATGGTGTTGCGCATATTATAATTAAATATATATCATCATTAATTTTGCAACGACAGGACAAAATTATTAAACTGTCAGAAGAAAACTCAAAATGTTCTATTGATTCTACACCAAGGAATGCCAAAGATTCAGCATATTGGTTAGACAAATATTGTTGTATTGTTGTTATACAGACGACATTTTTTCTTATGGTTAATTCTAAGCCAAACTCACATTTAATTTGGATTCCTCGTGCAGCTTCAGTAATCTTTTACATAATGCATCCTGATCCGCTGGCTTCGCTGGCTGAACATTCAATGAAGAATAGTAAATAGACTGTAAGTCATTGGATACCAATCCATCTGTAAATACTTTCTGCAGGCGTTATAAATCCGTGTTTCCCAAATGACTGCTTACTGTGCGTGTGGCTAGAGAGCTGGTGGCGCTTAATGCCAAAGCAAGCAAAAGGGAGAATACTGCAATAAAAAGAAAATGCTTTTAATAGTAAATAAAATTGATAATTTTAGTTTTTGTTTTGTTTTGTTTTGTGCAATATACTTTTGGCAGAAAAGTCCTAGCATAAACAAATTTAGCATCGCTGCTTCCGTGAAAATTATACCATGATCATGATGAATACAATATTGGAAACTTGATATCTTGTTCTGCCGACCTATTTCTTATCCGCTCTGACTCAACTCTGCATCAGTGTTGGCGTTTTCGGTACATTTGTACTTTTTTTTTAGTACGTTTGGGCCGTGAAAAATCTTCGTCAGTACATTCGACAATTTTGAACAATTTCTATAAAATTACCATTTTATTTCAGTAAAGTTACCAGGAAATATGCCTTGAATAAACTAAGTTGACTTTTTTTTGTTTTTAATTAGAAAGTTAAAATGTTTCAGTGTTTTAGTCATTTTATGTAACTTTATCATGTTCATGTCGAAAAAGTACACATCAAATCTTCATTCAGTACATTTCCACAAAACCCAAATACCATCATGATGTACACACCTTTTGTTAACAATTATGAACTACATACATGTGGGAATAGGCCATAATGAACACCCAGATAATCACCTGGCAACGCCAACACATACAACAAGAAGTGGACAAGAATACTAAGAACAATGAACTTGACAACACTGAACTTGACGACGAAGAACTTGACGACGAAAAAGGAGAAAAACTATCAATCTAACGAACAAAGGACAGTCTGTAGAAATCGCTCAAGAAGAAAAGTCGCTTAGCCTAAAATCGTTAAATTAAAAACTAAGAGAAACTAAAATGTATAACAAAAAGTGTTCAATAGAAAAATAAGAGAAACTAAAATGTAAAACAAAGTGAATTTAATAAAGGCAAAATTAAATAATATAAAGTTTTCTTTTCCCTAAAAAACGGCAATCCTACAATTGGTGTCAGAAGTGGGATATTTCCAAAGATTTTATTTTTTTAAAAAAAAAAGAACAAAACTTATGAAAGGAAATGTTTTAAGTGTGGAGATACAGCACATATTGCTAAAGATTGCCACCTCAAGACGATGAAATGTTTCAAGTGTGGTCAGCCAGGTCATCGGGCGTCGGAATGTAACGATACGGTTAAGAGTGCCAAGGTGGAAAGTAACAGCGTAAATACACTAGCAGGTGAAGTGCATGCAATGCCGGAAAAAACAACCAGCTTGATGTTTAAGGACGTGACAATAAATAAATTCACATTTTCTGCACTAATTGATACGGGCTGTGACTTATGCTTGATACGATATGATACTTTATTGACTGTAGGTGATTTCCCTTTAAGCGACGATAAGAGGCGGTTAGTAGGGATCGGTGAAAGTGAACTCACGACATTAGGTAGCTTTACCACCCGTGCAATGGTTGGGAAAATACAACTCGTGTTGACATTTCACGTAGTTAAAGAACGCGATATAAGCTATGCAGCAGTGATCGGTAATTCAATTTTGAAGTTGGTAGATTTGATAGTGACCATGGATGGAGTCAAGTTGAGACAGAAGGCGTATATTGGAGAAATATCTGAAGTTGTTGATGAGGTTTCAATTGATAAAAATCTTGTCGTAGAAAATTGTGAGCCAAAGGTTCGGAGCAAAGCCGAAGAGTTGCTGAAAGAGTTTGGAGACCTGTGTTTAATGACAGAAACTAGCGATCCGAAAGAATTTGAGGTAGATATCTCTCACATAAATGGTCGCCAAGCCGAAGCGTTGCAGAAGATAATCGAAACATACACACCAAGAGAAAATCCGCCAACGCCAGTCGAAATGAAAATTATTCTTTCAGATGATATTCCTGTATTTGAAAGGCCCAGACGTTTATCGTATGCTGACAAATGTGTAGTTGAGGAACAAACCACTAAATGGCTGGATGAAGGCATAATACAAGAAAGTTCATCAGAATATGCCTCTCCTGTGGTGTTAGTGGGGAAAAAAGATGGTACCAAGCGACTTTGCTGCGATTATAGACGCTTGAATGAGAAAATAGTAAGGGATAATTTCCCTATGCCCTTAATTGATGATGTGGTCGAGCGATTACAAGGTGCAAGTGTGTTCACTACACTAGATTTGGTCAATGGTTTTTTTCACGTGCCTGTTGAGGAGAATTCTAGAAAATATACCTCTTTTGTGACTCATAATGGACAATATGAGTTTTTGTTTGTGCCGTTTGGAATTTCAAATTCACCGGCGATATTTTCACGATTCATTTTTGCTGTATTCAGAGAGCTGATAAATAATGGAACGGTTATTGCTTATATGGATGACCTGGTAATTCCAGCCAAGGATGAAACTGAAGGGATTCTAAAATTTGAAGTTGTACTGAGCAAAGCCGCGGAATACGGGCTGAAATTAAAATGGATTAAAGGCCAATTTTTGCGAAGAGAAATTAATTTTTTGGGCTATGTCATAGAAAATGGATCCATACTACCGTCTGAACTGAAAATTATGGCCGTAAAGAAATTTCCAATTCCAACTGACCGTAAGACCTTGCAACGGTTCCTTGGACTGACGTCATATTTTCGAAGATTCGTAGACGGGTACGCAGTGGTAGCCAAACCGCTGACCGATTTGTTGAGGAAGGAAATTAAATTCGAATTGAAGGACGAACAGCTTGCGGCGATTGAGCAGTTAAAAATAAATTTGATGCATGCTCCAATACTTAAGTTGTACGATCCAAAAGCTGTCACGGAGGTGCACACTGACGCGTGTATGTATGGTTATGGAGCGGTGCTTTTACAAAAAGACTTCGATGATCAGCAATTTCATCCCGTGGAATACATGAGCCGCAAAACGAAACCAGCAGAAGAGAAATTTCATTCGTACGAGTTGGAGGTGATGGCCATTATAGAGGCGCTAAAGAAATGGAGAACATATTTGCAGGGCATAAAATTCAAAATAGTTACAGATTGTAACGCATTTACCATGACGTTGAAGAAGCGCGAAGTTCCGCTAAGAGTTTCTCGCTGGGCAATGTTTCTTCAAGATTTCGATTATGAGATTGAACATCGCAGTGGATCAAAAATGAAACACGTTGACGCGTTGAGTAGAGTTTCTTGTTTGGTTATGGAAGGGGAACTGAACCATCGGATGAGACAAGCACAATCAAATGACGATTGGGTTAGAGCAGTGATGAAAATCCTCGAGAAAGATGAGTATGAGAACTTTTATGTAAAAAATGGCGTACTATATAAAGATCCCGTCAAGGAGCTAGTAGTAGTACCAGCCTTGATGGAAGAAGAAATCATAAGAATTGCTCATAAGCAGGGTCATTTCTCAGCAAAAAAGACGCAGGAATTAGTTGAAAAGTCTTTTTACATTCCTCAGCTTTGTTCAAAAGCAGTCAAGCTTGTTCGAAGTTGCGTAGAATGTATCGTGACTGAAAATAAAACTGGAAAGAAAGAAGGGTTTTTGAATCCCATAAATAAGGAAGATAAGCCATTGGGAACGTACCATTTGGATCATGTTGGACCGATGGAGATGACAAATAGGTCCTACAATCACATCTTGGTCGTCGTCGACGCATTTTCTAAGTTTGTGTGGTTATATCCTACTCGAAATACGAATGCTGAAGCGGTAGTAGACCGGTTAAAAAGACAGGCGGTGACCTTTGGAAATCCAAAAAGAGTGATATCGGATCGAGGAGCTGCTTTTACATCAAATCTATTCAAAGACTATTGCGAAAGCGAAGGCGTGCAGCATCTGCTTATAGCGACTGGAGTTCCTCGTGGAAATGGGCAAGTGGAGCGGATACATAAGATAGTTGTGTCCATGCTGTCGAAATTATGTTGTGAAAATCCTACAAGCTGGTATAAGCATGTTGAAAGAGTTCAACAGCTAATAAATAGTACTCCACCCCGAAGCACGAAATTGTCGCCGTTTAGAATATTGACAGGATTAGAAATGCGAATATCTGGAGTACCAGAACTCCAAGATCTTTTAGATAGCGCCTACGTTGATGAACTTGATATCGAACGACAGAAACTACGCGAACATGCACAAGAAAACATTAAAAGTATACAGCAAGAGAATCGGAAGACTTTCAATGCGAAACGTAAACAGGAGCCAAATTACGATATCGATCAGTTAGTCGCCATTAAGCGAACTCAATTTGGATCTGGGTTAAAATTAAAGCCGAAATTTTTTGGCCCATATAAAATAACCAAGAACATGGGTCATGGAAGGTATGAAGTCAGCAAAGTGGGAGATCACGAGGGACCAGGACGAACAACGACTGTAGCTGAATTTATGAAAAGCTGGAATCCATCATTCGGGTCGAATGAACCTGCAGGATGGCCGAATGTGGGAATAGGCCATAATGAACACCCAGATAATCACCTGGCAACGCCAACACATACAACAAGAAGTGGACAAGAATACTAAGAACAATGAACTTGACAACACTGAACTTGACGACGAAGAACTTGACGACGAAAAAGGAGAAAAACTATCAATCTAACGAACAAAGGACAGTCTGTAGAAATCGCTCAAGAAGAAAAGTCGCTTAGCCTAAAATCGTTAAATTAAAAACTAAGAGAAACTAAAATGTATAACAAAAAGTGTTCAATAGAAAAATAAGAGAAACTAAAATGTAAAACAAAGTGAATTTAATAAAGGCAAAATTAAATAATATAAAGTGTTCTTTTCCCTAAAAAACGGCAATCCTACATACATACTCGTAAAACTGAAATCAACACTAGCGAGAGCAAAAAAAAAAAAATTTGTCACTGACAACAATTCGATTTCTGAGTAAGATCGATTTTAGTTTGTACATCCCTAGCATCCGCGAATTTAAAAGTATCAAAAAGTTAAAAGCGCGAAAGCAAATGTGCGTAAAATTTGGTTAAAACGGAAGTGCAATTAGAGAAGTTTTATTAGATTGTATAACAATTTAATAATTTAGTGTTTTTATTTCATTCGGTCTGATGGCAAGAATATTAGAAGTGTTGCGAAAAAGCAACAAATTGTAGTGATTCGTGGTTTTTGTGAAATACTTAATCTTCGTTTTTTGGATGTGCTGAAAATATTTCAAAGTTTGCAGAATATGTGCCAGTGTCTTGGAACCCCACTAGGAATTTTGTTTCTGCGAAGTTTTAAGATGGTAAGCTCAATCAATATGTTTGTATAATCTTTATAAAGGATATATTGTGCTTATAGGCTTATTTTATATCTGTAGTGCTCTTATTTCGAATAAATTAATTGCAAATGGAAAAAGTTTGAAGGAAAATAAAACTTTGATCTCCGACTCCATTTTACAAAAAGGTAAACTTTTTTTTTCTGGGAACATGCATTTGTCTATCCGTTTATAACGGAGGTGCATCAAGTGACAACCACTGCACGCATATGTCCGTAGTCACGAATAATGCCTGGATTAAACTTTGTTTACTTTTTTTTTTTTTGATGTGAAACTCCTTTGAATTGATTTCAAATTAAGTGTGTATAATAAAACGCGACACTATTACTTTTGACCGTAATGTCATTAAGTATAATTTTTTTTCTCGAATTCATTGCTTGGTTGACGGGATATAGAATAGCTACTGCAATAAATTCTATATCAAAATTAAAGTACTCATCGAGCAGAGTGTCCGGTTGTAGGCAAAGTAGTAGATTTTTTTTGTCTTCGCTATGGCTTTGGTAGTTAATCAGTGCAATGCTTGAAAAATAAAAAATCTTTCCATCCTTATATCTCAGCTTTTGGTTAACCGATCTCAAAGCTGATAGTTTATGGGCACTCTGCTCAGTGAGTGCTTTCATTTGATATATTATTTATTGTTGTTGCTATTCTAGATCGTGTCTACTTTTATCATTTTAATAAAACATTTTCGTCTTATTCTATAGCAGTTTAGTTTTCTAAAGGTTTCACTTCTATCAAGTGTGAACTACACATATGAATTTTTTTTTTTACTCTGCTGAATTTTTGTAATTTTAAGTAACTTTTTCATGTTCATGTCGAAAGAAGCACATTCGCCATCTGAAGAGTACATTTCAACGAAATCCAAATGTCATCGCTGCTTTGCACTCGTGTGAAGGGGCAACGTTCAATTCTGCGCCGATTTTAATTTTCTTTGTGAATTTTAGGTTGCAAATTGTCCTTCTTACAACCAATTATCAACATTTAAAGAAAACACTAAAGTTTTTGGTTACAAAATTCAATCAGAAGACTTTTAGCTCGTGCACATTGTAATATGGCATGGCTACATTGTCTCCAATGTAGTTACAAAATAAAGTAGTCGCGTTTTTCAACCAAATTGTTCAGTTTGTTCCTGTACGGGACGTGTTATGGAATAACGTTTCTTAAAATCTAATGTAATATCGCCATCATGATTCCATAGTGTTATGGCTCGTGTACAATACAATGGATATCGATGCATTAGTGCTTCTTTAGCGGCTTCGTCCTCTTTAGGCATATCCTTACAAAATTCGTCATAATACTCTGTATTGGGATAGGTTAATACACGCTTATTATTGCGCTCATTAAAGCGTATGTACTCTTCATACAGCTCTTTCCAAAGAAATTGTTCTAAGCGCTTGGAACGCGTAGCTGAAATGTAAGCAAAATACATTGTTATTATTTTGCACAAAACAAGATTAAATATTTCTTTATAAATTTTGATTAATTTGAGAATCCTTCGAAGAAAGAATTCATTGCTAACGCTAATGTTATCCATATTTGCTGGCAATGTGCAAATAAACTTACGTTTTGGCTTTTTTAATTTTGGTAAAGTAAACTTCTCCTTTGTTTCGCTCAACTTATTATCATTGGAACACATTATAATTCTCGTATAAAATATTTGAAAAAAAAAATCTACAAATAAAATTTCGTGTTCGAATACAAAATTGAAAATTATTGAATTGAATTGAATTGTTTATTGAGACTTTTATATCGAGTATACAAATAATAAATTTACAACATTTTTTTGATTTTACATTTTGCGGCTGTAATGTATGGCCTGCTCTTGCACTATTAATACCAATTAAGTAAATTGAATGTCACATTGACTAGAGTTTCTTTTAAAATAATAGATTGCTCTTGCTCACGGAGCATTATGTTTGTTACATTTAACGACATGCTGAGTATAAAATACTTAAAAAAATTAAACTTAAACATAAACAAACCTTAAGACAGAATAGAGTAATTCAGATAAATTAAATTGAAAATTATTTATTTATTCGCTTTGACAACTAAGGTTTGTTTGAATTCTATGGCAACGTGGATTTATTAAACAGCACAGTGGTGTTGCTGTGGATATGCTACGCAACATTAATGTTACAAATAGTGCTTTCATGATACAATTTAAAATGTTGGCGCACATTTAAAGTTAGTTTTAAATTTATATCAATTAGTTGAGAAAAATTATTTAGAATTCGATTTGATAAGGAAAAAAATAGCAAACGGCCCAAACTTTGCTTAGCAGCTCGTTAAGCCATATTTTTGATGTATCCGGAGCCGTTGAGAAGGTCGAAAAATGCTGAAAGAGTCGAATAATGTTGAAAAAAACGTTGGTAAAGCCGAAAAATATTCAACAAGTCAAAAATTTTGAAAATTTAAAAATTATTGAATAACTCGAAATAACGTTGCTGAAGTAAGAATTTTTCAGTTGAAATAAAATATCTCAAAAAAATTCACCCAAACGTATCTAATACTCAAAATGTTAAAAGATCGATAGAAGTACGTTTTTACTATAAAAATTATATACATATGTATGTATGTATGTATATAGCTAGAAAATAATGATGTCTTTTTGTGACCAAGAGATGATCTCAAATTTAACAAAAAAATATAAAGTTTTTTTTTACCAAAAAGCAAAATAGCTTTATGACAACAAAACAATATTTATAAAACTCTAAAGAAAAACATAAAAGTATTCAACATGAAGAAAATTTTTTATTGATTATTCAACGTTTGCTGATTTTATTCAACGCTGAATTTTTTGGAATGAACACATTTGAACAGAACATGTTCGATCAGCTGGTTCATGCCGAACTGAACGATGCGTTCGACATGAAGTCGCTGATTTTATTCAATGCTGTGTTTTGTTTGAGTGATTGAATGTGAGTAAGAATTTTAATGTATGATGAAATCAAAAAAAAAAGTGATTTTTGTAGTTCTCTGACTTCTACACAAAAAAATTAAATTGAATTCAAAAAGTTATCGACATTTTTGGTGGTCGACCATTCGCTTTCTTTTGACATTTTGTGTACGCATGTCCGTTTTTATTTTGACAGCTGTTGCTGCACCCATTTTCTTGAAAACATGATGAAAATAATATGATGAATAGAGTTGAGCATCTCTGTCTTTCGCAAATGTCAACTAAGCGATGATTTGTTTCGATTTCCATTTCAATACAATCTAATTTTTCCCTCATAATTATTGGTCTTGAGAGTTCCATTTTGTTCGTTGAAGTGCGTGGACGTGCCCTCCTGTCGTGTCGCGTGTTACTCATCAAGCTGTAAATTTAATGGCGGCTCCCTTTCACGCGGTTTTTATAACCCGTGAAATGTAATCAAATAGTTTTATCGGCATCACTATTTGAAAGAAACAACTTTTTAAGATAATTTAATTTATCGACTACAATAAAAACCTCGTGTTTCTCGTAGTCCTTTTTTAAGTATATATATGGTATATATACTGGTATATTCTGAGAAGAAGAAGAATTATTGGTCTTTTGCCTGAAATAGCATGGAATTAAAATTAATCAAAAACGCAAATAAATAAACAGCAGTGATTTCAGCAGATCCACCAGCAGATCGCTTTAATTTGACTTATAGTGTATTTTATTTGCTGGGTGGCCACAATGACACCGTGGAATTTCTTTGTTAGAGCAAAAAATGTAAGTAAAATATGATAAGAGTTGAAGGTGGTTAGCCCATGGAAAAAGGAGAAATGTTCAATAATGAAAAATTGGAGGTATTCTAGTTAAATTTGACAAACTGAATAAAATTTTTTTCTTACAATTTTTTTTTCAATATATTCTATGTTCCATGTATCTATGTATCCACAAGATCCTATTTCAATAGACTTCAGAAAAACTTATAAATGTTCAAATAGAATGTAGATAATGCTGATTTATGCATTAAAGAAGTATCTCTAACCGGAAAACTTTTTGTAACATTGTGTAACATAAAATGTTAAACGATTTCTATAACCGTTATAGCGGCGCATTATCTGCATTCACGCAAATCGGAAGCGCAGATTAGCGACATCGCCAGTATATACTTAATGTATATATATATTTTTTTTTTGTACACACACAGTTTTATAATAAATTTAACAATACATTCTTCAACTTGTGAATCCAAAGAGTTAACACTTAACGATATTTCCAAACTTTCTACATGGTACAATAAGTACATCATTTGTTGGACGTAACAGCCAAAAAAACACGCATAAACAAAAATGTCTGAGTGTAAGAGTTACAGAAATGAGGACAACAAATGCTTTCAACCAAAAGTGCAATTCAAAAGAAGAAAATACGCTTTTTCGTCATAGCAAAATTAAAAAACTTTTTGTAGAAGCTGTGTATATAGCAGACATGGCGATAAGAGATGTGTTTAATAAAAATAAATTTTAATGAAAAGTAACCGACATTAGATGCGTTCCAGCACAGAGTCCTTTGTTTTTTTTTATGTGATCACCTGCCTTAACGGCTTAATACCACAGTGTGATTTTCACACACATGAATTAATTTATATTCGTGCCTAACCTAGGTACGACTGCATTTAATACAGTTACCAAGTAAAGCTATGTTTATGGACATAACTTCACCCTTGGTTTGAGCCGAGACCTATCTAGGATCTCTTGCAGTTCTAAGAACTGCCACTTGGTTGAGAATGCAACTCCACATCGGGCAATTTACGTTAGCATATTACTCTTCCTACGAGTTAGGTTTCAACCACAGCCACCACGAATCCTTCCCATGCGATCTGCCCAATTGGGCTTCACACACTGTTGGGCTAGAACCGAAGTCCTAGGGGCTCCCAACAACCCGTGGTACCAGATTAGTTTGCACCTTCACCTCTGGTCAAGCTTAGTAGTTTGAAAAAGGACTATACAAGGAAAGCCAATCTCGAGCCCAAGCCAAAGTACATAAAAGTACAAGGCTTGAACCCTACGCATTAGCGTAACCAAGCACAGTACAATTTCCTGTCTACTACCAGTTTAGGCTTACCATAACGCCCAAGGGCACTGGTGCGTTCCAGCACAGTAATACATTAGTATTTACAGTATGTAGTCTTTTACTGGACTTGGTCCAAAAAGCGTTACTGCCCAAAGTGCACAAAAAAGGACGCGAATTCGAATCGAATTCATAAAACGAATTTGTTTTTTGTAAGTAAAACGAATTCGTAACGGACTTTAAATACGAATTCGTTTTTTGTTAATAAAACGAATTTTTTTTGAGAATTTTTCTTTGAAAATTTTTTCGGGACTTGAAAAAATTTTACAAAGTTTTTCAAAAAAAATTCAATGTTTTAAACGACTTAAAATTGCTTAAAAGTTCAAAAGAACTTATAAAAAAAAGAACTTCACATAAAAATCGTACGAAAAAAAGTTCATGCTGAAAAGAAAAATATCACCGCTAAAATAAGAACCATGTAGCCAGAGCATAGTGGTAAAAGAATAAAAACCCTTTACATTGAGAGAAAAAAATTGTGAGAAATTTAAAAAAACATCTGAAAAAAAAACCCGGAGTCGGGGTTCTGAGAAAGAGTCATATTTTCGATATTTTTTAAATTTCATACATAATGTCATTAAAAAACATTATACGTGGTGTAAATTCCATGTGAATCTTTGTAAAAATGTTATTTTTACGTGGTGTAAATTCGGCGTGAATCGATTTACCAGTCTTCGTGAAAATTATTTTTTTTTAAAAAAGTTTTGATTGAGGGCCACCCCAAATTATAGTTTTCTAGACCAAACGATGTCTGTTAATATAAGACACCGTGATGTAAATGCTAAAATTTAAAAAAATGCTATTTTAAATAAAAGTTTTGCAGTATACTTATACGATTTCATGACCGTTATAGCGGCGCATTATCTGCATTCGCGCAAATCGGAAGCGCAGATTAGCGACATCGCTAGTATATACTTAATGTATATTTTTTTTTTGTTGTATTGTTTGCCAATACAGGTTAACATACAGGAGTTAACATAGAAAATGTTAAACGGTTTCTACAAATAATAAATTGCGAAACCGTTTAGCGGCGCACTATCCGCATTAGCGCAGATTGGCGTCCGCAATATATAATGTATAATAATAAAAAATAATATTCGTAATAATAATAATAACGTAAAATGTTAAACGATTTCATGACCGTTATAGCGGCGCATTATCTGCATTCGCGCAAATCCTTGGCGTAAATTCGGTGTGAATCGATAAACCGGTCTTGGTGAAAATGATTTTTTTAAAAATATTTTTGTATGAGGACCACCCTAAATAAAACCAAACAATGTCCCTTAATATAAAAGACACGTGGTGCAAACTCTATGTCAATCGATGTACTGGTCTTTGTGAAAATGTTATTTTAAAAATATTTTTGAATAAGGGCCACCCTAAGTATGTACCCGAAATAAAAGACTTATAAACTGAGCTATGTTTGTCTTCTCTTAATATAAAATAACACATGATGTAAATTCCATGTGAATCGATGGAATGTTCTTCGAGAAAATGCTATTCTAAAATTATTCTTTTATAACGGCCACCCTAAATATGCGCCCTTAATTAAAGGTCTATGTGGTGTAAATTCCATGTGAATCGATGCAAAGGTCTTTGGGAAAATTGTATTTTAAAAATTTTTTTGTGTGAAGGCCACCCTAAATAAAAGTCTCATAGACTAAACCCTGTCCCTTAATATAATAATAAAAATAAAGTTGTAAAAAATAATTCTACTCACGTGCTGCCGCTTTAAATTTTAGTTTAGTTGTTGTTGGTGTTGTTGTTGGTTTTGTTGTTGGTGGTTTGGTTGTTGTTGTTGTTATTGTTGTTGTTGTTATTGTTGCTGCTGCTGTTGCTGCTGCTGTTGCTGTTGATGTTGATGTTGTTGTTGCAGTTTTTGTTGGTGTTGGTGCTGCTAATAGTAGTGTATATTCGGTGTGAAAATAATATTTAATATAATAGAAGATTTTACTTACCACGAACTTTAACCTTTTTAGCCATAGGCTCGAAATCTGAGTCAGATTCTTCTTGTTGTTTCTGTTGTTGTCGTTGTTTCTGTTGTTGTTGTTGAAATTTCAACATTAACTCCAGGTGTTGTCGTTGTTTCTTTTGTTGTAGTTCCTTTTGTAGACGTTGTTCCTTTTGTAGTCGTTGTTGTTCTTGTAGTTGTTCTTGTTGTTGTTCTTGTTGTTGTCGTTGTTGTTGTTGTAGTCGTAGTTGTCGTTGTTCCTGTTGTTTTTCTTGTTGTTATTGTTGTGGCCCGATTCTTTTGATCAATATTTTGAAATTTCTTGATAATGGTGTTGCTGTTGTTGTTGATGTTGCTGTTGATGTTGTTGCTGTTGTTGTTGCTGTTGCAACAGTTGCAGCTGCAGTAGCTGTTGTTGTGGTTGCAGCTGTTGCAACAGTTGCAGCTGTTGTTGTTGCTGCTGTTGTTGTGGTTGCAGCTGTTGCAACAGTTGCAGCTGTTGTTGTTGCTGTTGCAACAGTTGCTGCTGCAGTAACTGTTGTTGTGGTTGCAACAGTTGCAGCTGGTGCTGCTGTTGGTGTTGGTGCTGCTGTTGGTGTTGCTGGAAATGGGAATTTCATTATATTTATATACATAAGAATCTATAAAAAAAACTCACTTTGACCAGCAACAACAGCCGAATGTTGTTGCTGTTGCAACAGTTGCTGCTGTTGTTGTTGCTGTTGCTGTTGCAGCTGTTTTTGTTGCTGTTGCAACAGTTGCTGCTGTTGTTGTTGCTGTTGCAACAGTTGCAGCTGCAGTAGCTGTTGTTGTGGTTGCAGCTGTTGCAACAGTTGCAGCTGTTGTTGTTGCTGTTGCAACAGTTGCTGCTGTTGTTGTTGCTGTTGCAACAGTTGCTGCTGTTGTTGTGGTTGCAGCTGTTGCAGCTGCAGTACCTGTTGCAACAGCTGCAGTATCTGTTGCAACAGCTGCAGTACCTGTTCCGGCTGCTGTTCCGGCTGCTGTTCCGGCTGCTGTTTTTTCTGTTTTTCCCGCCTTTTCATCTGAAAACGTTGAAAATATATGAAAAATATAGAAAATCTTTGAGAAATGTTCAAAAAAATATTGCCAATTGAAGTTAATATCATGAAATCTTATTTGAAATGAAAAATTTGCACTAAGCTCGACAGCCAGCGTTCACACTAGTTGTACGGTTGAACAAACCAGCAGAGAAATTAAAAAATTTTCAAATCCATCCAACATGTTTGTCAAGCGGTCCATCCTACCGTTCACATTATCGAACATTGATGTTGTCATAACATGTTGGACAGCATGTGTGATAATTTGCCGTTTAGCCCAGTTTACATTAGGTTTGTTCGAGACTGAAAAAATAGGTAAATATTTATAAATATTTATAAAGTTTTACCACAAAAAGTGTTCGAGACAGAAAAAATGTGGTGTTTGAGAGAGAAAAAATGAGAGTAAGAAACAGCTGATCACTTCCCCTCCCAAAAATAAGTTCAATTTTCACCAAGATAAATTTCTTGTGGCTAAAAATTGAAGACTGTCAAAATCGTAGGCAACGAGACTGGTGACTCACTTTTTGCATGCGAGGGAAATGAAATTTCCTGTCTGAATTATACCTGCCAAATACTTTCCATATAAAATCATTTTCAGCGTTGATTTTTTTTTCACTTCTTATAAGGTTGTGTTAAGAAGGAGCAACATAACAAAAAGCTTGAAATCAAAACATTTCTTGGTAAATGCTCATTGATTTAATTAAATAGCTGAGCGATTTTTTATTGAAAAGGAATCGTAAAGTTGAATGTTACCTGAATGGTTGTACGGTAGTCAACCAGATAATTATTTTAAAGATACTGTTTTTCGAAGTGCGCAGTTTTAACATAAGGAATTGGAAGTGTTACTAAATGGAAATTGCTCCATTTTTTTTTTGTTTTTACAATTCCATCGAACATAACTCTTTGTTTAAACAAAAAAAATTTAGTGCACAACTTTTCTGGACTAACAAGCTGTTAAAAACGTGAATTCCGTAACAGCGTATGTGAAATTTAAAAACGGCTAAAATTAACTTAACGTCAAACCTCTTATTTTTATCCTAAGCATTGTTTTAAAATGCATTTTATGCATTTCAAATAAATCAAAGTTCAAGATAATTTATGAAGCTATAAAAACCAGGCAGAAAACTTTAAAATCGAACATTTACTTTTTAAGTTATTTCAATAATATTCTCGAAAATGCTTCACTCTTCTTGCATTCAGAATGTCTTAACCAAACGGTTACGCAACTATGGTGCTGGTTTTAGCTCCTAAACTCTGCCATTGTTTGTTTACTAAAATACGCGCAACTTTTTGACAGTCTTCAATTTTTACCTATTTTTCCGTTCTAGACAGAATTGTGGTGATTCGAGTAGTCAGAGAAATTTTAGCTTTTACTCTCTCAAAAATCGCGATTTGACACTTTTCAATTTTTACCACAAAATCTGCTTCGAACAAACCTATTATCACACATGCTGTCTAACATGGTGTAACAACTTAAATGTTCGATAATGTGAACGGTAGGATGTAACGATCTGCATGAATGTGTTTGAAATGCGTTTCAAGACATTCTATTGTAAATCAAGCACTTACTTCATTCTATCCACTGCTTGCAAAGCATCTGCATTAGTATAGAAAACATCCCTTCTTAGAACGAAAACCAAACAAAAGAGAGAGCGAAATATTCAAACACTGTACTTATGATATCATGCCTCGCTAGGAAAAAATTGCTTGAATATACTGTTCACTGAAGCGAGTGCAGCAAGTATTCTAGTGTACATCAAATTTTCTAGTGTACAGCAAATATACTAGTATACATATTTTGGCTGCTTATTGTCAATTTTTTTTACTATAACTTTGATTTGCTACAATGTACATTAGAGCGGTTCTTGGAGTTTGTCTATTAACAGGTAGTTTTATGTTGACCTCCAATCAATATTTCTTAAGACTTTTACCTGTAAGAACTTCATGAATTAACTCTGAATGGAGTACATTTTTCTTTGTATTTTTTCCTATGTCCCGTTATAGTAACTTAGGCAAAAGTTACTTTTACATTAAACTAATCATACGAAAGGATTTTTTATAAAATTAAAATGTAATATTTCATGTGTAAAATGTATGCCAAGAATTTTAATTAAATTTTCGGTTTCCATTTAGGTCAAAAAAATTACTTTTTTCACATATTTCAATCGGTTGAATCTGCAGTTGAAAATGTTGGGAACAAATTTGTTGGCTATTTAATTAATTTTAATTTGATACAATTTTTGTCCAAATCGGTAAATGTGAAGTTGAATTTTGTTCAAAAATGTTAGACTACGTCAAGATTCATATCTCGAAAACATGTTCACACTACTTTTGAAAGTGTTTTTTGAGTTTAACAGTCTATTTTACATAAGAAAAAAATAGTACAACAGCAAAACACTTTCTTTTTTCATTTTCAAACTAGGGTTGTTATCGTCTGAACTGCTTACTAACAGATCAAAACATTCTAAACATTCCTTTTATTTGCTGCACCCGGTTCATTTTTTGCCTTTGACATTTTATTTTTGTTTCATGAAACAAACATTGCAGTCGCGAGAAGAGACTAGAAATGTGTACATGCTTTGATTTCAAAGCAACAAGCAGTGTACATGTGTTGTTCTCTCTCATGCTCTCATTTTACTTCATTCTCTATTGCTTGCTTATTTCATTCAAGCAGTGTTCACTGAAGTAGAGTGCACTACTGTAAACGAAAAAGGGAATGCATTCGTGCAGATCTTTAGTAGGATGGTTGAAGGTAGGAGGTTGAAATCTTCCAACAGTTGAATGATATTTAACCAGGTGAAGAAGGCTGATAAAGTTGATAATATATGAGCAGTGTTAAGCTAAGAAGTTTAAAAGTCATGGAAAATGTTAAATATATATTTTAAAGAGTTTGAAAATCTCAATAGTAATAATAATCAAAATAGTTGAAAATCTCAAAAAAAGTTGGATGAGGGAGAAAAATGTTGAAAAAGTTAAAAGAGTTGGAATAACTCGAAAAAAGTTGAGCAAGGTTGGAAAATTGGAAAAAAAAAGACATGAAAAGCGTTGAAATACGTCGAAAAAGTTGAAAGAGTTTGAGTAACTCGGAAAAAGTTGAATAAAGTTGAAATATTCTAAAAATATTGATAATGCTAAAAAAACATGAAGAAGGTTGAAAAATGTTAAAAGAAATTGAATAACTCGAAAAAAGTTGAAAGAGTTTAAAGAATTTGAAAAAAAAATTGAATAATGTTGAAAAATTCGAAAAAATATGGAAAATGTTGAAAAAAGTTGAAACAGTTGAAAGAAGTTGAAACAGTTGAACGAGGTTGAAAAAGTAGAACAAATTTGGAAAATTTTGTGAAAAGTTGAAAGAGGATGAAAAATATTGAAAGAAATTGAAAAACTCGAAAAAAATTTAATGAGGTTGAAAAAGTCAAACATATGTATATTGAAAACGTTGAAAATATATGAAAAATATAGAAAATCTTTGAGAAAAGTTGAAAGAAAATAATGAAGCAGTTGAAAGACGTTGAAAAACTCAAACTAAGTTTAATGATTTTGAATTTTATTCGGATCACTCCTTTAGTTTGGTAAATATGGCATTGACGTTATATATTTATTTATATACATACAATTTTAGCTTGTTTAATAATAGTAGATTTTACTTACAAATTAATTTAAGCATTTCGACATTCGAACGTCGACGCACAAATCTCTATTTAGGCTCAGTTCACACGAACGTTTTTTCAACGCGCGTTAGCTAACGCGTGTTATGCTAAAACGCGCGTTGGTTTTCAACTGTATTTTGTTTGTTTGTAAACTCCTGAGTAGATATCAATAATATGGTTGTCATAAGAAAGATTATTAAACAGTCTACAATAATAGTACGTAAAATTTTGAAATTGAACCAATAATTTTGGAGAAATAACGATAACTCTACATATAGCTAACGTGCGTTGACTGGCCGTGTGAAAAGTACCAAAAATTGCGTTGAAAAAAAGCAATAGCTAACGCGCGTTGTAAAAACGCTCGTGTGAACTAGCATAAACGACTGCATTTTTGAAAATGTGAACTAGGCAATTCCAATTCCCGTTATTCTTTAATGTGTATGAAACTTCTTACGTTAATCACTTGGCAACAGAATCTGATTCGGAAATTTCAATGTGCAAGATACATATTTCTTAAACAATTTCACAAAAAGAGTAAAAAAAAAGTTAATTATATTATCAACCGTGCTGAAGTGAACAGAAGCGTTTTTGTCAAGAATAAATTTGTCTCAGCGAACAATAAGTCAAGTTTGGTGCTGCGTTTAGATTCATCGTCAAAGTTTAAGGCACAACGTAGTAATGGTAAGAATATTACAAGCTAAAATTCATATTAGTGGGTTCAAAAATATCAATTCTAAGCTTGCAACTATTACTGCTTGAATTCATCAACCGTGCTGAAGTGAAAAGAAGCTTTTTTGTCAAGAATAAATTTGTCTCAGCGAACAATAAGTCAAGTTTGGTGCTGCGTTTAGATTCATCGTCAAAGTTTAAGGCACAACGTAGTAATGGTAAGAATATTACAAGCTATAATTCATATTAGTGGGTTGAAAAATTTATTGATATGATATGAATATGAAGTTTCACAGTATTTCAAATGACAAGATAACTGAACAAAAAACCTATTTTATCGAAAGTGGCTTGAAACATCAGAATGATGAGGTCTTCAAATCAATATGGGCAACTTTGAACCTAATACCTATTATAGGAGCTGGAAAAGAGAACTTTACGTTGCTAACACCTCGCTAACAGCTCCTCTAACAATGTTAGACTCTTCCGTAGATCTGTGTTGTTTCGATTTTCATTAAAAAAATGTTGGCATGGAAGTTAACCTTACTCTCGGACATTACAGTGGGCCTTAAAAGCATTCGAGTGTTCATCTGGGTGTTTTTTCAGATGAGATGATTTCTGGCAGAATCAAGCCTTTGCAGTATTCCAATTTATTATGGTCATGTCTTTAATCTTCTTTCCATAATGTTGTGCTCTTGAAATTCGCATATTATCGTATCTTCTATTTCAACTCTCGCAACGAGCATTTCCTTAGTTATGCTAATGCACACCTCTTAACACTGATTTCCGTTTTAATAAGATCTTTTACATAGTTGCAGTTTACCAGAACATGACATAATCTGACTCAGTTGAAAGTAAAAACATCTGCTGATTAGACCCTTACCGGCCTCGTTTCCTAAATCTTTTTAGAATCCGAAAAAATACATTCACTGTTGGGACGAGTTTGTTTCCAGTGTAATAATTTCTGATCCATACGATTGTTCATGGATTGTTGGAAACTATTTCGAATATTGGTAAGGCCTATCAAAATTCTATTGAAATTGCTTCATTTAAATCACATAAAAATCAATGCAGGACTGGAAACATGACACTAAATCAAAAACCTGCAATCTTTCCGACAGGGATCGGGTTGCGTACGCGCCATATCCAAGATTTTTCCAATGATGTACTACAGCTCGTATATTTTTTTAGAACATGTTGTGATGTAGCTGTGTTTATAAGTTGTTATTGTTTTGTTGTTATTGCTGCTGCTGTTGTTGTCATATTGTCTCGAGCTCCACTTGTGTGTTTGCTTCGCCGCTACTTCATTGGGGGGCTGTAGTACGTAATTTTTATATGGGTGTGTGTGTATGTATTTTTGGCGCTTATTTTCTTGAGCGCCTCCATATTGTCCACCTCCCAACATCTCTTTATCCAAATATTGTCAATGTGCGCCTCCTGAAATTGTGTCTGATGCTTTTTGCTGCTTCTTCGATTCTTTTGCTTTTTTTTATTTTGTGCAACTTTTTGACATGCTCCACAATTTGTTGCTGTTGCTGCTACTGTTCTTGTTGTTGGAGCCTCTTTGACATGCTGGATATTTTGCGTATATTTTTTATGGTTTGCTTTTATTTTGATTCTCTCATCGTTTTATTGTTGTGTCTCATTTGAAAGCCTGTCAGTGTTGTTTCTTTGTTTTTGTCTTTATTTTGTTTATTTGTCCGTATGTTCTCCTACGCAGGATACTTTTAGCTGTAGGTGCTTATATGGTAGCTTTTGTCAACCTTTCATCATCATCGTCATCATCATCTTTTCGCACACTTTTGCTTTCATTTGATATTCGCATGATTTTTGGCTACTGTTGTTAAAGAGCCTCTTGTTGCTTCTCAGTGGGTACATAAGTTTGTCTTTATTACTCATTACTCATGTATTATTTAGGCGGATGCTCATCATTTTCTCGACTTAAGTCGCAACTCGCATTGTCAAATTATTTTAAAGTACTTGGTGTTTATCTGGCAAAAGTTCGCGGTTTAAAAATGTTTAAAGAACATACTTTCGTTACTATAGGGATTTTAAAGATTTTTCCGAAAATAAGTTATCCAAGAATATTTTTAATCAAAGTACTTCCAACTCTGCCATATTCCAAAATATGTTAAGCTTACTCTATAAATTTCTGAGATAAGTTTGAAGTTTTTCAGTTCAAACTATAAATATGACTATCTTGAAATTTAGTGAATAATTTTAGATTTCTTTAAGCCTAATTTCCATGCTATCTTTGTTGATCCATATCAGGGATATCAAATCAAATTTTTGTAAGAAAGAAAAAGCATGCGAACAGAACCTAATGCGCTTGGAGAACGCGAGAGTGAATAGCATACATTTGCTATCTTTATAGCATGTGATGTCCTCCCTGATATTTGATAAAATAAGTTCAAGAAAGATCACATGGAAATTACGCTTTAATCTTAATTTTCTCGAAACTTAAAGTTTTGAGATGTGGTCCTCTTGTCCTGAAAAAGCAATAACGTCTCTTTAGTTAAGGTTTTGTTACGTAGCGATTTTGTTGTTCGTGTGTTCTTATTATTCCTATTTCGCTCTTAAAAATATGATCACCGAAAATATACCTCACTGTATCATCATACTGTGCCACATTTACGCTATCGTACGAAATTTTAGAAAACAAAAGAATAAGTATCGATCAGTCTCTTTAATTTAGCGTTATTTTAAATAAAATACATTTTCTGCGGTTCAGTTTAGAAAACTTGAGTTCTCGAGATGCCCCATGTTTGATGAATTATTGCACCGCCCAATAAAAAAAATATTTTTTTTCTTAAGATCCAATCTATCTACATACCAAATTTCATCAAAATCGGTGCAGTGGCACACCGTGATAGCGTTTTTTCACATTTGAGGCGGTGCCACGCCCCTTTTTAGAAATCAGAGTTTCTAATAATCTTTCTTAGGATTCAATCTATCTTCAAACAAAATTTCATCAAAATCGGTCCATTAGTTTAGCCAAGGAAGCGTTTTTCCTTTTTAGGGGCGTGGCACCGCCTACTATTGAAAAACAAAGTATACATGTCCCCCCTTCTCCTCACAACCTTTCCAACAAAAAAAAAATTGAGCGATTACGTTGTGCTATGGCTGAGAAAAAGTGGTGCAACCGTTTAGAGATTTATACTTATAATATAAACACAAATTCATCAGAAAGTAACAAAATCATGAACCAACAACAAAGTGCGGCATGAAAACGTCATTTTGTTAATTTCGATGATAATGACGATAAAAAAAAATAATAATAACAATGATAATGATAATGACCTACGAAGCAGATGATATAATACAGTGGGGTAAATTGGGCAAACAATAACTAACTGGAAAACTCTCAGAAAATTAAAATGAAAATGGATCACATTTTTCAAGAAGTTTCATGTACCTACAAAAGGATGTATTTCTAACTGAAGCAAATTCACTGCAGTAAAAACTTTATTTTAAATTGGCTTGCCCGATGAAACCAGAAATCGACGACGTTCATAAAAATTAAAAGTTTTTACAGTCGGTTGACTAAAAAATCCTCTAGAGAATCTATTTTCCTTCCTAACATTACCAAATTGATCAGTATAAAGAAAGTCTTATTTTTTAAATATCGAACTAATAGACAAAGCAATAATTCATCAAACATGGGGCATCTCGAGAACTCAAGTTTTCTAAACTGAACCGCAGAAAATGTATTTTATTTAAAATAACGCTAAATTAAAGAGACTGATCGATACTTATTCTTTTGTTTTCTAAAATTTCGTACGATAGCGTAAATGTGGCACAGTATGATGATACAGTGAGGTATATTTTCGGTGATCATATTTTTAAGAGCGAAATAGGAATAATAAGAACACACGAACAACAAAATCGCTACGTAACAAAACCTTAACTAAAGAGACGTTATTGCTTTTTCAGGACAAGAGGACCACATCTCAAAACTTTAAGTTTCGAGAAAATTAAGATTAAAGCGTAATTTCCATGTGATCTTTCTTGAACTTATTTTATCAGATATCAGGGAGGACATCACATTCTATAAAGATAGCAAATGTATGCTATTCACTCTCGCGTTCTCCAAGCGCATTAGGTTCTGTTCGCATGCTTTTTCTTTCTTACAAAAATTTGATTTGATATCCCTGATATGGATCAACAAAGATAGCATGGAAATTAGGCTTAAAGAAATCTAAAATTATTCACTAAATTTCAAGATAGTCATATTTATAGTTTGAACTGAAAAACTTCAAACTTATCTCAGAAATTTATAGAGTATGCTTAACATATTTTGGAATATGGCAGAGTTGGAAGTACTTTGATTAAAAATATTCTTGGATAACTTATTTTCGGAAAAATCTTTAAAATCCCTATAGTAACGAAAGTATGTTCTTTAAACATTTTTAAACCGCGAACTTTTGCCAGATAAACACCAAGTACTTTAAAATAATTTGACAATGCGAGTTGCGACTTAAGTCGAGAAAATGATGAGCATCCGCCTAAATAATACATGAGTGTTTAGGTGAAACATTGCATAATTTTAGGATTTAGTCTTAAAATATATTTATCTTTAAGCTTAAGCAGGGATGTTGCTTTGCACAAATCTAGAAGCCATTTTATAGTAAATAAGATTTATTATTGTTGTAACATTAACGTTAAACATGTTAGTAATTTTTAAGGTCACTTTGAAAACAACCACTGAAAGGTTTAAGATTTTTGCTTCACACTAACATTTTGCATTGGCATTAGGCTTCCTACGGCAGACGTTCTACATCACACATTTTGCATTTTCTCAACGAAACATTGGTCCTTCGAACCGGATATCAGCTTAGTCTCCAAAAGAAGAGTTCCAGAGTTAACAAGAATTACTCTCGCCAACTGCAAAACCAGTTTCCTTCGAAGTTCAAGCAGTGATATTTCATCAAAGGTACGTTTGCATTGATTCGAAATTCAGTACTTTAGTAGGGTTGATTTTCTCTGTGCGTGCGCGTTACGATCATTATTATCTCCGAATAGTGCGAAATTTCTATTTTTTTTCTAAAAAGCAACCAAAGTGCAAACACAATTCGTAATCCCAAAAAATAAAATTTCATTGTGCCGTCATAAAACTAAGAATTTTAAATCAAAAAAGTTAAAATTTCAATTCCTAAAAAGAGAAAAGTATACATTTTTTGCTAAAAAAGTTAAATTGTGTTTCAATCCATTAAAAATTGCAAAGCAAAATATTCAAAAAGTATACATTTTTTTTTGCTAAAAAAGTTAAATTGTGTTGCATTCCATTAAAGGTTGCAGTCAAAAAATTCTAAAATTGCTAAAAGAGTTACAACTTCAATTGTGCATACAAACACTCAAATAAAAAGTGGACTTTTTTTGTCAAAAAGTTATTATTTTAATTGTGCTTTCTCAAAAATTTCAAAAAAGTAAATCTTTTTGCAAAAAAGAAAAAGAAACTTCAAGTTTCAATTGAAAGAAAGTTTTAAATAACAACTCTTATTAAAATTGGCAAAATTTTGTTCCAAAAATTCCAAGTTATTTTGACCAAAATTAACCTGAAAACTAAATTTTAAAGTGGTACATAAAAGCATTTGCAGCATAAATTAAAAAGAACGTGAGAAAAATAAGAAAAGATAGAAGTGAATAGGCGGTAAAGCATTTTAAGTAACTAGAAAATCTAAAAAAAAAAAAAAAAAAAAAACAAATACAATAAAATTTAAAAAGCAGATAAAATAAAAGTCATCATAAAGGGATTCCGGAATTCTCTAGAAAAAATAAAGTACAGTTTTAATTTTTTTTCCTATTACATATAATTTACATACATACGCGTATTCCGTTATATTTTGCTATTCAATTTTACTGATATAACGTTTCTCATAACGTTAGTAAAATTGTTATATACGTTGGGTAAATACATATGTACAAAATAAAAAGTGCGCCAAAATTTATATAGTTCTGCTTTGATTTTTTTCTTGTCGAGGTTTATTTTCTAAAACAATTGCTTGAGAACATTGAAAGTCTCCAAGCTTTATTTCTCATATTTGTATACATGAATATTGCACACAAGTAATAAGTTGTCAAAAATAATAGAATCCATTCAAAGTGCTTTGACAAAACAATTAAAATACAAATTTACAAAAATATCATGCGCACATAAATAAATTCAAAAAAAAATATAAAAATTTGATTAATTTTCCTTTGGCGGCAAATGTTTTAATTTAAATTAAACACTATATTTTACGAAATTTATGATCCATTTTTTTCATCCTATATAATATACATACATGACATACACACATACATAACTACTATTTTTCAAAACATTTCAAACATTTTTTTTGCTGTCCACAATATTGACCACTTTACAGTAGTCAACAAGTTTTTGATTTTCATAGAAGTTATAAAATAATTAATTTCTTAATTTCAAAAAAAAACCTTTTAAATTTTTACAGTGCTCAACAAAGACCTGATTTTTATTTGGTGATTTTTTCTTGAATTTTTTTTCTTGAAAAAGGCGTCAAAACTCGGTCGTGTTTAACAATTAAACGCTGTTATTAATTTATTTTTACTCATTTACACTGATCAACGAGGTTTGCGATTCAATTGAGTTCTTCAAATTTTTGGTTCAGTTGTGTCCAAAATTTGAGTATTACAACAGAATCTTTATTTTGTATATTTTTTTTTTCTCATTTCACCGTTTTCATATAATTTTATTTCCCCTTCCGCATTTCATTTCGACGGACTGTGAAATGGTTTATGCAAGATTTTGAATACTACTTTCTATTTTTGCTATAAAATTTTCGATTTTTGCGATTACGCTGTGAAAAATTGTATTGCAATTCCAAGTGCAACTTGTTTTTGGTTATTTTCTCCTATATGGTTGAAATTTTTTCCTTTTTTCTTTTTTTTGGAATCTAATTTGCCTTGAAGCAAATTTGCTTTGATTATTTAAGCCGAATTTTAATTTCGTTACGCTGTGCCAAATCGTTTGTTGCGTTTATCGACTTTGCGCATTCTTTTTATTGCTTCGAGTGAAATAATTCAAGCCGCTATGGCCACCCTAAATACATTCATACGGTTAACTGACAGCCTGGTCGATTTTGAAGCTAACTTTCCAGCGATATCACAGGAGGTGTATCCTAAACATTGCTTAGAAGTACATCGCGATGAGATGCGCTCGATGTGGGAAAAAATTAAGGTGGCCTATGATAAATGTCTATCGGAAATCGACAGCGCAAAGGAAGGCGCAACTGGAGGTTCAGGACCGGATGTGGAAACCCTTAAAAGTAAATATAACAACTGTTATATGACTTATGTGCGCTGCGTCGCCAGGATCGGTGAACTCATCTGCCAGCTTTCTATCGCTGATGTTCCACAGGAAATAACTTTAAGGAATCCGGAGCCGGCTGGTGATAGCTTCCGCGTATCTCCATGTGAGATTGACATTTTCAGTGGCGATTACCTTTCGTGGCCCTCCTTCCGTGACTTGTTCACAGCAATTTACATCAAAAACTCTAGATTGAGTGATGTTGAAAAATTATTTCACTTGAATGCAAAGACACGGGGCGAGGCTCGTGAAATTGTTAAGAAGTCGCCATTAACAAACGAAGGTTTTAATTTGGCATGGCAGAATCTCAAGGATCGTTTCGAAAATAAACGCATCCTTGTCAATTCTCAACTCCGTATTCTGTTCAATCTGCCCATAATAAATTCCGAATCTGGGACTTCAATTAAAAACTTACAGCGAGATATCAACAGTTGTATATCCGCTCTCCAATTGTATAAAATAAATATTGAAAATTGGGATTCAATATTTATATTCCTCTGTTCAACTCGTCTCCCAGATACTACTTTAGCTTTGTGGGAGCAATCTTTACAAAATAAAACTGATATTCCAACATGGAAAGAATTGGACTCATTTCTAACAAGTAGATACCAAACCTTAGAAACGGTTTGCGATATCAAATCCTCCAATCCTAAGACGTCCAATCTTTCGAAATCCAATTCACAACATAATAGTCGTGTGCCTTCAAAAAAAGTTAACGCGTATCATGCAGCAAGTGCTTCCAATCCTCAATGCAAGCTCTGTCCTCAAGAGCAGCATATTTTTCGTCAATGTCCCAAGTTCTTAAAAATGAATCCTGATGAGCGGACCTCATTTGTTAAGAAGTTGGGTTTATGCATGAACTGTTTTGCGCGTACTCATGTAGTCAAAGATTG
Organism: Tricholauxania praeusta; assembly: GCA_949775025.1. NCBI lineage: Eukaryota > Metazoa > Arthropoda > Insecta > Diptera > Lauxaniidae > Tricholauxania > Tricholauxania praeusta. Next base: position 14,638,514 of record OX459031.1, on the reverse strand, counting down.
CAAGAGCCTTCACAATTATTTTACATGTCATAAGAGACATCACACACTATTGCACCGAGATTTTTCATGTAATATTTCTCCATCGGTGCCTTCCACTTCAAATTCGATCAACCTCAATAAGGGTTCTTCATTACAGCGAGCACATGTTTCACAAGTTTCTGAAATACAGTCCACTGATACAAATCATTCTATTAGCAATGTCCAAACCTGTTTTGCATCCAACACAAAACGTGTGCTCTTAGGTACTGCAATAGTACAAATTCATCACCTCGATACTACTTATTCAGCAAGGGCGTTGATAGATTCAGGATCAGAAGCTACCTTTATTACTGAGCGATTGCATCGTATCCTTAAACTTCCAACAAGGGCTATTCAAGCTCAAATTTCGGGATTGAATAGCACCGTTTCAGCAAAAGCTGAAAAAATTTGTACCTTTGTTTTAGGGTCTGCTTCTGATCCAAATATTCAAATATCAGCTTCAGCTTTGGTTCTTCCACATTTAACAGTAACCTGCCAACCTGTACGGTTGATCCTGCTGTGATCAAGCTTCTTCCAAATATCCACTTAGCTGATGCTGAATTTTATAAAAGTTCACATATAGACCTTTTAATAGGTGGTGATCTGTTTCCATCAATTCTGTTAGATGGCATAAAACGCAACGTCTGCGATTCACTTTTAGCTCAAGAAACCATTTTCGGGTGGATTCTTACTGGTCCAGTAACGAGCATTGCAAACTGTTGCTCTGTTACCTACGCATCTCATTTTAATGAAGTTTCTCTAGATCGAGAAATTTCGCGTTTTTGGGAGGTGGAGGGTCTTCCTCAAAAACAATTCCTTTCTAGCTCTGACCGTTTTTGTGAAGACTTGTATGAGAAAACTACAAGAAGAAACAAAGACGGCAGATATGTTGTATCGCTTCCTTTTAAAGAAAAATTTAGTAAAACTGTACGTCTGGGTCAATCACGGTCTATTGCATATGCGCAGTTCATTAGAAATGAAGCACGTTTGTTCAAGAACATTGAATTGAAGAACAAATATGACAACGTTGTGCATGAGTACCTTGATTTAGGTCACATGAAAAAGGTTTCTTCACCACTAGTTTCAGCTTCTAACTACTATTTGCCGCATCATGCTGTCATTAAGCCAGAAAGCATATCGACTCAAGTTCGTGTTGTGTTTAACGCTTCCTGTCCATCTTCAAATGGAAAAAGCCTTAATGACATTCTACATATTGGTCCTGTTTTGCAAACCGATTTAACCCTCCTCATTTTAAAATGGCGATTCTATAAATTTGTTTTCAATAGCGATATTCAAAAGATGTATCGCCAAATCTTAGTTAACCCTGACCATACACCTTTCCAGCGGATTCTATTTCGCGACTCAGTCAATCAAGATATTTGTGACTATGAGTTGAAAACAGTGACTTTTGGAGTCAACTGTGCTCCGTACTTAGCGATTCGCACGCTTTTACAACTTGCTAAAGATGTCCAAGAATCTTATCCACTTGCTAGCAATATTCTTCGCGCATCAATGAATGTTGATGATGTGCTAGCAGGAAGTCACAGCATATCTGAAGCTGTCCAGGCAAGAGATGAACTTATTGCCGCTCTTCATACTGCAGGGTTCGCTCTACGAAAATGGACTTCAAATTCAAAAAACATTCTACAGGGTCTACCACGGGATTATCTATTTAATGAAGAATTTCTAAAACTGGAAACAAGCAGTAATACAAAAACTCTAGGAGTGCGTTGGAATGCGCGCGTTGACAACTTCTACTTCTGTGCAAAGCCGTTAGAACAAAAGGCTGAGTTTACGAAACGCGAAGTCCTATCGCAAATCTCAAAGCTCTTCGACCCAGCTGGTTGGCTTGCTCCATGCATAGTTCTAGCGAAAATTCTTATGCAGAATATATGGCTAGAAAAAATCGGATGGGACGAAAATCTTCCCGAAAATTGTCTACAAGCTTGGCATAATTTCCTAGCAAATTATTATGCAATAAATCAGATCCAAGTTCCGAGATGGATTGAGTTCACTCCAGATTGTGGGATTCAGTTCCATGCATTTTGCGATGCTTCCGAAAAAGCATATGCTGCATGCCTGTATGTACGCATTAGTTCCAAATCAGGTGTTACTTCCACAAATTTACTGGCTGCAAAAACTAAGGTTGCACCAGTAAAAACTATTTCAATTCCGAGACTTGAGCTATGCGGCGCAGTTCTCTTGGCCGACATGGTAGATTCCATTATTCCCTCATTAGAAATTCCGAAATCAAAACTGTTTTGCTGGACAGATTCCACAATTGTGTTGGCATGGTTACAAAAACCACCATGCCAATGGAAAACTTTTGTTGCCAATCGTGTGTCAAAAATTACACAAAGTGTTCATATTTCTGATTGGTTTCACGTTAATTCGCAATCCAATCCAGCAGACTTAGCGAGTCGTGGTATATTACCACAAGAGCTTACCAATAATGATTTATGGTGGCATGGTCCACATTGGCTGAAGCTTGATTTAAGCTATTGGCCAAACCAAAACTCAAGTCCAATTCTTCAGACTCAACTTGAAGCAAAACCAATTCAAACCCATTTTTGTTTCTTCAAAAATTATGAAGATATACTTGAGAGGTTTTCTTCGTTTTCAAAAGCAATCCGAATAATTGCTTATTTGTTTCGATTTTTTCACCGTACACATCCCGTGCATCAGTCCTCATGCAGGTATACTTCAATAAATATTACCCATTCTGAGATTAATGCAGCAAAGGTTCGCCTCATAATTTTAAGCCAAAAGGCTGCATACCCAAAAGAGTACCACGCTCTTTTGCAAAAAGATACAATTTCGTCATCTAGTAGCTTGTTAAACCTCAATCCATTTCTTGATGACCAAAATGTACTCAGGGTATGTGGCAGACTTGTTTCTTCTCCAGCGATGTCATATGATGAGCGGCATCCTATAATTGTACCTTACAACTGTCAATTTTCACGTCTAATAATCCAATTCACCCATGAAATTTCTCTGCATGGTGGAAACCAGCTGATGTTGCGATTAATCCGTCTTCAGTTTTGGATTCCAAAGGTGAAGAATTTAATAAAAACCACAATAAATAAATGTAAAACGTGTGTTGTGTATAAACAAAAGCTCAGGACACAAATAATGGGCGTTTTACCTCCAGAGCGTACAACCTTCAGTCGTCCTTTTGTTCATACTGGGCTTGACTTTGCCGGTCCATTTGAAATTAAAAATTACACAGGTAGAGCCTGTTTAATAACGAAGGGATACGTTTGTGTCTTTGTGTGCTTCTCCACAAAAGCGATACACTTAGAAGCCACAAGTACTCTTTCGACTCCAACTTTTTTAGCCGCTTTCAATCGTTTTGTAGCCAGACGTGGCTGTCCTACCCATCTTTACTCTGATAATGGCACTACTTTTGTTGGCGCTTCTAAAGAACTAGCTCGAGATTTTATAAAAGCTATAAGATCAGATATAAGCTCAAATTTCAGCCACCAAAATATTTCGTGGAACTTTATACCCCCTGGTGCTCCTCACATGGGCGGTTTGTGGGAAGCAGGGGTAAAAAGTTTTAAAACCCATTTCCGAAAAGTTGCGGGTTCATTTCGATATGCTTTTGAAGAGTTTTCCACACTTCTATATAAGATAGAAGCATGCCTCAATTCACGTCCAATATCACCCATGTCAGATAATCCTGACGATCCATCTGCCCTGACTCCCGGTCATTTTCTAATTGGAGCCCCCTTGCTAGCCCCCAGTGAGCCGAAAATCCAGGAACCTGTAGTTTCTATAATAAATCGTTGGCAAAAGGTAAAAGCTATTCAGCAATTTTTGTGCTCACAATGGAAAAATGAATATTTAAAAGAGCTCCACAAGCGGAACAAGTGGAAAAATCCACAAATTAATATTGATAAAAACACTTTGGTTGTCGTGCGCGAAGATAATCTTCCTCCTAACGAATGGCGCTTAGGAAGAGTAACAAAGATTTATTTCGGTAATGATCGTCGCGTACGTGTAGCTGAAATACGCACAGCCCGCGGTGTTATTACACGTCCAATCGTGAAATTGGTCGTGCTTCCTCATGAACAATAAGTCATGACAGTATCCATAATTTTTCCTTTTATAAAGCTAGCTACAATATGAGTCCTCGTAAATACGGCAACAATCGTCATGGCACCGTCACTACGGTAACTCCTTACAAACATAGGACATTCCAATGTCGAATTTGCAAGAAAAATCATGCCCTGAGGTACTGTTCGAAGTTCCTTGGCATGAACACGGAACAACGGATGAGAGCAGTCCTTCAACATAGATACTGCTCAAACTGTTTGGCACACCAGCATTCCAATAGAACATGCTTGAGTAGAACAGGATGTCATTATTGTCACGAAGACCATCACACTCTACTACATCTCCATGAACGCCTTAGAAACCAATCCAACGGCATTTTAGCATCACGGCCATCCGAGCCACCTACGGTTTCTTCCATACTAAGCCAACACGTTGTGACGCTGCTACCAACAGCCATAATCAAGTTGCAAATTGATGAAAAGGTTCATATTTCTAGGTGTTTAATCGATTCTTGCGCTCATGCAAGTCGCATCTCCGTCAAGCTGATCCAGCAGCTGAAAATCCCTACATCCACACTTGGAACCGATAAGATTTGCACAGTAACTATACGGTCACATTCCGATAACAATGTAAAAATTGAAGCTATAATGCGGGTAGATAATCGGATAAATATGAAAACCCCAACGAAATCATTATGTTCCTCTACAAAGGAAAAATTTTCCAATTTGTTACTTGCAGATCCAAATTTCTTCCTATCATCACCAATTGCAATCGTTTTGGGAGCCGACTTGTATCACAAGATTATTTTAACCGGGGTGATTCCAAGTCATGGTGGTCTCCCAGTTGCGCAAAATACTGTTTTCGGCTGGATTCTTTCCGGCACTAGCGCAACCTAAGTAATTTTATATACGCACTGAATTTCTTATTAAAGTACTGAGTCAATGAATTATTAATGCAAACGTATAAACATATATGATATACTAAGATATTTTTATTCTAAATTTAACATTCAATATTTCAGCATTTGAATTTTATAAATATTAATTAAGAACTACCTATATTGAATTAAAATTTTTGCAGCGTACTGCAAGGCGGGCGGCGATGTTTAGGTGAAACATTGCATAATTTTAGGATTTAGTCTTAAAATATATTTATCTTTAAGCTTAAGCAGGGATGTTGCTTTGCACAAATCTAGAAGCCATTTTATAGTAAATAAGATTTATTATTGTTGTAACATTAACGTTAAACATGTTAGTAATTTTTAAGGTCACTTTGAAAACAACCACTGAAAGGTTTAAGATTTTTGCTTCACACTAACATTTTGCATTGGCATTAGGCTTCCTACGGCAGACGTTCTACATCACACATTTTGCATTTTCTCAACGAAACAATGAGTAATGAGTAATAAAGACAAACTTATGTACCCACTGAGAAGCAACAAGAGGCTCTTTAACAACAGTAGCCAAAAATCATGCGAATATCAAATGAAAGCAAAAGTGTGCGAAAAGATGATGATGACGATGATGATGAAAGGTTGGCAAAAGCTACCATATAAGCACCTACAGCTAAAAGTATCCTGCGTAGGAGAACATACGGACAAATAAACAAAATAAAGACAAAAACAAAGAAACAACACTGACAGGCTTTCAAATGAGACACAACAATAAAACGATGAGAGAATCAAAATAAAAGCAAACCATAAAAAATATACGCAAAATATCCAGCATGTCAAAGAGGCTCCAACAACAAGAACAGTAGCAGCAACAGCAACAAATTGTGGAGCATGTCAAAAAGTTGCACAAAATAAAAAAAAGCAAAAGAATCGAAGAAGCAGCAAAAAGCATCAGACACAATTTCAGGAGGCGCACATTGACAATATTTGGATAAAGAGATGTTGGGAGGTGGACAATATGGAGGCGCTCAAGAAAATAAGCGCCAAAAATACATACACACACACCCATATAAAAATTACGTACTACAGCCCCCCAATGAAGTAGCGGCGAAGCAAACACACAAGTGGAGCTCGAGACAATATGACAACAACAGCAGCAGCAATAACAACAAAACAATAACAACTTATAAACACAGCTACATCACAACATGTTCTAAAAAAATATACGAGCTGTAGTACATCATTGGAAAAATCTTGGATATGGCGCGTACGCAACCCGATCCCTGTCGGAAAGATTGCAGGTTTTTGATTTAGTGTCATGTTTCCAGTCCTGCATTGATTTTTATGTGATTTAAATGAAGCAATTTCAATAGAATTTTGATAGGCCTTACCAATATTCGAAATAGTTTCCAACAATCCATGAACAATCGTATGGATCAGAAATTATTACACTGGAAACAAACTCGTCCCAACAGTGAATGTATTTTTTCGGATTCTAAAAAGATTTAGGAAACGAGGCCGGTAAGGGTCTAATCAGCAGATGTTTTTACTTTCAACTGAGTCAGATTATGTCATGTTCTGGTAAACTGCAACTATGTAAAAGATCTTATTAAAACGGAAATCAGTGTTAAGAGGTGTGCATTAGCATAACTAAGGAAATGCTCGTTGCGAGAGTTGAAATAGAAGATACGATAATATGCGAATTTCAAGAGCACAACATTATGGAAAGAAGATTAAAGACATGACCATAATAAATTGGAATACTGCAAAGGCTTGATTCTGCCAGAAATCATCTCATCTGAAAAAAAACCCAGATGAACACTCGAATGCTTTTAAGGCCCACTGTAATGTCCGAGAGTAAGGTTAACTTCCATGCCAACATTTTTTTAATGAAAATCGAAACAACACAGATCTACGGAAGAGTCTAACATTGTTAGAGGAGCTGTTAGCGAGGTGTTAGCAACGTAAAGTTCTCTTTTCCAGCTCCTATAATAGGTATTAGGTTCAAAGTTGCCCATATTGATTTGAAGACCTCATCATTCTGATGTTTCAAGCCACTTTCGATAAAATAGGTTTTTTGTTCAGTTATCTTGTCATTTGAAATACTGTGAAACTTCATATTCATATCATATCAATAAATTTTTCAACCCACTAATATGAATTATAGCTTGTAATATTCTTACCATTACTACGTTGTGCCTTAAACTTTGACGATGAATCTAAACGCAGCACCAAACTTGACTTATTGTTCGCTGAGACAAATTTATTCTTGACAAAAAAGCTTCTTTTCACTTCAGCACGGTTGATGAATTCAAGCAGTAATAGTTGCAAGCTTAGAATTGATATTTTTGAACCCACTAATATGAATTTTAGCTTGTAATATTCTTACCATTACTACGTTGTGCCTTAAACTTTGACGATGAATCTAAACGCAGCACCAAACTTGACTTATTGTTCGCTGAGACAAATTTATTCTTGACAAAAACGCTTCTGTTCACTTCAGCACGGTTGATAATATAATTAACTTTTTTTTTACTCTTTTTGTGAAATTGTTTAAGAAATATGTATCTTGCACATTGAAATTTCCGAATCAGATTCTGTTGCCAAGTGATTAACGTAAGAAGTTTCATACACATTAAAGAATAACGGGAATTGGAATTGCCTAGTTCACATTTTCAAAAATGCAGTCGTTTATGCTAGTTCACACGAGCGTTTTTACAACGCGCGTTAGCTATTGCTTTTTTTCAACGCAATTTTTGGTACTTTTCACACGGCCAGTCAACGCACGTTAGCTATATGTAGAGTTATCGTTATTTCTCCAAAATTATTGGTTCAATTTCAAAATTTTACGTACTATTATTGTAGACTGTTTAATAATCTTTCTTATGACAACCATATTATTGATATCTACTCAGGAGTTTACAAACAAACAAAATACAGTTGAAAACCAACGCGCGTTTTAGCATAACACGCGTTAGCTAACGCGCGTTGAAAAAACGTTCGTGTGAACTGAGCCTAAATAGAGATTTGTGCGTCGACGTTCGAATGTCGAAATGCTTAAATTAATTTGTAAGTAAAATCTACTATTATTAAACAAGCTAAAATTGTATGTATATAAATAAATATATAACGTCAATGCCATATTTACCAAACTAAAGGAGTGATCCGAATAAAATTCAAAATCATTAAACTTAGTTTGAGTTTTTCAACGTCTTTCAACTGCTTCATTATTTTCTTTCAACTTTTCTCAAAGATTTTCTATATTTTTCATATATTTTCAACGTTTTCAATATACATATGTTTGACTTTTTCAACCTCATTAAATTTTTTTCGAGTTTTTCAATTTCTTTCAATATTTTTCATCCTCTTTCAACTTTTCACAAAATTTTCCAAATTTGTTCTACTTTTTCAACCTCGTTCAACTGTTTCAACTTCTTTCAACTGTTTCAACTTTTTTCAACATTTTCCATATTTTTTCGAATTTTTCAACATTATTCAATTTTTTTTTCAAATTCTTTAAACTCTTTCAACTTTTTTCGAGTTATTCAATTTCTTTTAACATTTTTCAACCTTCTTCATGTTTTTTTAACATTATCAATATTTTTAGAATATTTCAACTTTATTCAACTTTTTCCGAGTTACTCAAACTCTTTCAACTTTTTCGACGTATTTCAACGCTTTTCATGTTTTTTTTTCGAATTTTCCAACCTTGCTCAACTTTTTTCGAGTTATTCCAACTCTTTTAACTTTTTCAACATTTTTCTCCCTCATCCAACTTTTTTTGAGATTTTCAACTATTTTGATTATTATTACTATTGAGATTTTCAAACTCTTTAAAATATATATTTAACATTTTCCATGACTTTTAAACTTCTTAGCTTAACACTGCTCATATATTATCAACTTTATCAGCCTTCTTCACCTGGTTAAATATCATTCAACTGTTGGAAGATTTCAACCTCCTACCTTCAACCATCCTACCGTTCACATTATCGAACATTTAAGTTGTTACACCATGTTAGACAGCATGTGTGATAATGTAAACTGGGCTAAACGGCAAATTACAAAGAAGTAGATAGGAAAGAACTAGACTCCGAGCTTTTTGCCTGTATTAAATTTTGGCGAGAAGAATGAAAGCTGGAACCAATGAGAATTACGAAGCAAAATCCAATTGGATTTATTTCTGATTTTGTTCGGCTTTTGCAACGAACCGAACGAATTCACAATGTTAAATTCAGACCATTTTGTATTTTTTAATTTATTTATTATCTTAAATTCATAAAAAAGTTATTTGAATATTAGAAAATGAAAATAAATAAATTGAAATTCAAAAATAAGGAAAACTTGTTGAGAAAATTATTCAATTACGATGACTAACATTTAAACCTGCATTTGAAAAAATCAATTTTTATATCTACCAGGCAACCAGCAAATGCAATAGCATGATTTTTATTTTGACTCCTTCAAACTTGCAAATTCGCAAGTGATCCCGCGTAAATTTTGTTGTTGGTTTTTCTTCAGAAAAATTCAGTCGAAAAAATCCTAAAAAAACTGCGTGTATTTGTTGTTGCGTTTTTGTAGTTTACAACCGATGCCGTTAGTTTCAATTTTGTTGGTATTTTTTCGGCAGAAAAATTGAGTGGAAAACAACAAAAATTATATTCATGTTGTCTGCTTGTATGTGTGCTGAAATTATGCTATTTTTCGCAACTAGGATTTTTCCTTTGGGGGCTATAAATATATAGAAATTATGAAGTTATATTTTTCAATTTTCTTGTTTTACTTGAAACGAATCATTAGTTGAAACAAGTTAATAATAAATAAGTTCAATTAGAATAGCTTAGTCACTAGAACTGATTCTGCATTTAAAAAAACACGAAAATCATATTTTCAAAGATAAAAAATGGAGATTTCTTTAAAATTAACACGGAAACTAAGTCAATGCGTCAAAATACACTACTACTATCGAAGTGTTATCTCAATTTGGGCTTAAACCTTTCCGAATCCAAAAATATTCATGTGAGGGGCTTAGCACCCTTGATCCCTTGATCAAGTACGTACATTTTTCGGTTCAAACTGAAAAATTAAAATGATATTCATGTTGTTTTATTTGCTGAGCGCCTGCTTCAAACAAAATTTCATTTATCTTACGTATTGAATTGAAATTATTTTACAAAACTCAAAATATTTCTATAATTTCTATATTTTTCAACATTATCATGGAAATAAAAATAAAGGTTGTACTAAACTGTCACATTAAAATTTGACAGCAAAATGTAGTAGTGTATTTTGACGCATTGACTTAGTTTCCGTGTTAATTTTAAAGAAATCTCCATTTTTTATCTTTGAAAATATGATTTTCGTGTTTTTTTAAATGCAGAATCAGTTCTAGTGACTAAGCTATTCTAATTGAACTTATTTATTATTAACTTGTTTCAACTAATGATTCGTTTCAAGTAAAACAAGAAAATTGAAAAATATAACTTCATAATTTCTATATATTTATAGCCCCCAAAGGAAAAATCCTAGTTGCGAAAAATAGCATAATTTCAGCACACATACAAGCAGACAACATGAATATAATTTTTGTTGTTTTCCACTCAATTTTTCTGCCGAAAAAATACCAACAAAATTGAAACTAACGGCATCGGTTGTAAACTACAAAAACGCAACAACAAATACACGCAGTTTTTTTAGGATTTTTTCGACTGAATTTTTCTGAAGAAAAACCAACAACAAAATTTACGCGGGATCACTTGCGAATTTGCAAGTTTGAAGGAGTCAAAATAAAAATCATGCTATTGCATTTGCTGGTTGCCTGGTAGATATAAAAATTGATTTTTTCAAATGCAGGTTTAAATGTTAGTCATCGTAATTGAATAATTTTCTCAACAAGTTTTCCTTATTTTTGAATTTCAATTTATTTATTTTCATTTTCTAATATTCAAATAACTTTTTTATGAATTTAAGATAATAAATAAATTAAAAAATACAAAATGGTCTGAATTTAACATTGTGAATTCGTTCGGTTCGTTGCAAAAGCCGAACAAAATCAGAAATAAATCCAATTCGATTTTGCTTCGTAATTCTCATTGGTTCCAGCTTTCATTCTTCTCGCCAAAATTTAATACAGGCAAAAAGCTCGGAGTCTAGTTCTTTCCTATCTACTTCTTTGCAAATTATCACACATGCTGTCCAACATGTTATGACAACATCAATGTTCGATAATGTGAACGGTAGGATGGACCGCTTGACAAACATGTTGGATGGATTTGAAAATTTTTTAATTTCTCTGCTGGTTTGTTCAACCGTACAACTAGTGTGAACGCTGGCTGTCGAGCTTAGTGCAAATTTTTCATTTCAAATAAGATTTCATGATATTAACTTCAATTGGCAATATTTTTTTGAACATTTCTCAAAGATTTTCTATATTTTTCATATATTTTCAACGTTTTCAATATATGTTTGACTTTTTCAACCTCATTAAATTTTTTTCGAGTTTTTCAATTTCTTTCAACATTTTTCATCCTCTTTCAACTTTTCAGAAACTTTGAAAATAAAATGGATAAATTTTTTTTTTTGATTTTGTCAAAGATTTTATACATTTTTCCGACTTTACATCATTCAACTTTGTTCGAGTTTTTTCAACTTAATCGGCATAAAACGTTTCCGAAAGTTTCCTTTATAAACATAGAGCCAATTCTTAAGCGGCCCTCATTCGATCAATATTACTGACAGTATAATTACTGACAGTACTTACCTTTCGTGTCAGTGTACCACTCACACGGTCAGTATTGTTTATTGTCAGTAATCAGTTTTTTTGACATTTGACTGGTGAAGGTGCGAACTATGCTCCGGCTACGTGACCGAATGCCGAAAATGGCATGACACTTTTTGGGGCAGATTCCATCCAAACTTGCACCACGCCTAAAGCTAGGCATCGGACGACCATACCCTTGGACGCAATGTTCCATGCCACTGAATGAGGAACTTTTCCAAGTTTCTTTCAAGTTTCGCTGCCTCATCGTCTATCTGCCACAAAATGTTGCATGCAACGCCCCCTCCCAGGATTTTGCCTTGCCTTGCACCCTCTGACCAACTTTCAGCCGGATCTGCCCCAAAAAGTGGCATGCCATTTTTTGGCCACTTTTCTGTGCAAATAATACTGATGAACTGTCAGTATTCACCTCACACCATCAATATTACTGATGAACTGTCAGTATTCACCTCACACCATCAATATTACTGTCAGTATTTAAAAACTTCGTCAGTAATATCCGTTTTTTTCATCAGTCATCAGTATCGTTTTTCTATACTGACAGTACATCAGTACTCACCTCATACGATCAGTAATACTGTCAGTATGCAAAATACTGTCAGTAATAATGATACAAAATTTTTTGTTCGCATCAGAACAGTCGTACAGGTTCGTCAGAACGCAGATCGTACGAACAAGCTTACGCATCCAGTGTAATGGCACCCTTACTCGGCGATTAAGGCCATCAGCGCAAACGATGAAAATGGCGCCGGCACTAATGGAGGCCATCACGAATCCAGTGGACGCGAAGATGGCAGGCAGTTAATTTTATTGGAAGACATCAGCGCAAACGATGAAAATGGCGCCGGCACTAATGGAGGCCATAACGAATCCAGTGGACGCGAAGATGGCAGGCAGTTAATTTTATCGGAAGACATCAGCGCAAACGATGAAAATGGCGCCGGCACTAGTGGAGGCCATCACGAATCCAGTGGTCGCGAAGATGCCAGGTATTTAAGTTTTTATAAAGAGTTAATTAAACGAGCTAAAATTTTATATTTATATATGGAAAGCGATTTTGATAAAACTTCGGGATTTCGTTAATATGTGAACAAAATTAAGATTGGACTAGGTTTAACAGGGCGTGGAACAGCCCTAAATTTTAATTTTTATTTCGTGATAACTCGCAACGCAAACCATTCAAGGTATTGCAACGAAATTTGGTAGACGGACGCATATCATAAATATCTTAAATCAGAACAGTGAGCGTTGCATATTTCAATAATTGAAAACTTTGATTCGATATTACTCGAGTCGGTTACCATAAGCTTTGAAATTGAATGAAAATCGACGAGATTGCATCAGTGGGTGTGGAACCTTCCATATAAGAAAAATTTGGTGTAGAGGCGTCGGTTAATATAAGCTTTGAAATTATATGAATTTTGATAGGATTTCATTAGTGGGCGTGGCACCTCCCATACAAAATTATAACGTTGATGCCATATTTAGCAAACTGATGATTTAGCCTCATTCAACGAGTTTTCACCGTCTTTCAACTGCTTCATTATTTTTCAACCTCTTTCAACTTTTCTCAACACTTTTCTGCATTTTTCAAATATTTTCAACGCTTTCAATATTTGTTTGACTTTTTCAACCTTATTCAACTTTTTTCGAACTATTCAAACTCTTTCAACTCTTTCAACATTTTCCATATATTTTCGAATTGTTCAATCTTATTAAAATTTTTTCGAACTATTCAAACTCTTTCAACTGTTTCAACCTCTTTCAACATTTTCCATATATTTTTGAATTTATATATATTCTACTTTTTTCGAGTTATTCAACCTGTTTCAATATTTTTGAACTTCTTCCAACTTTTCTCCTCATTTTCTATATTTTATCGAATTTTTCAACCTTATTCAATTTTTTTCGAGATATTCAACCTCTTTCAACTATTATAACATTTTTCAACCTCTTTCAACTTTTTTCAAAATTTTACATATATTTTCGAATTTTTCAACCTTATTCAACTCTCTAAGATTCATAGATACAATGTAGATAGAAATGTAAAATTTACAGTATAATTAAGCCAATGTTCTCAACTATCTTTTTTTTTAGCATGGATGTCAACAGCAACACCAACAACGACCCCATCAAATCCTATTTAAAGCCAAATGGCAAAATTGACTGGAGAACACTATTTCCTAAAATAAAACAAACCGAAGGTAATTACGAATTATTATACTTAGAGATTTTGCACATCAAGATTTTTCAAAAATGTGATTATTTCAAATCAACCGTTTAACCTAACTACAATAAATAAAAAAAATATCCATAATTCTTCTTTTCAAATTTGAAATATTGTTTAGTGTTTGAACACTAATATCATGTTAAAATTTTGAAAAATCAACATCTTTTTATTCTTGATATTGAATTTTTGGTTTCGAATTTCTCTTCTGATAGAATGAAAGAGATTAAAAATAAATTGTTTGTTAACTTTAAATTTCACTACTTATATATATGAAATTGCGGACGCTATTCAGCGCTAATGCGGATAGTGCGCCGCTAAAGGGTTACGCAATTTATTATTTGCTTCTATGTTAACCTGTATTGGCAAACAATACAACAAAAAAAATATATATACATTAAGTATATGATAGCGAGTCCGCTAATCTGCGCTCGGCACACACCAGTACAAACTCCCGTAGATTTAACGTTTTTCGACTTCTGGTTATATAGTTTAAATTCGAATTTTCAGGCACAAAAAATCTTACAAAAATTTCAGTCCATTAGTTTGGACCAAACAAAAAGTTGCAACACTACACATTCCACTTTTATTTGCAATACATTGTACAATTTACTGTAGCAAAATCGTGTTTTTGATACTGAAAAAAACATATTTTTTTTGAAATCAATAAATTTATATTTTAATTTATAAATTTGACATCCAAAAATAAAATTTCAGTAGCCCTGACGAGAGAAAAATCCCATAACAAGGGAACAAACTGACAATCGTTGCAAAAATACCCAAAACAGGGTAAATGTCATGCGCATTGTAAAGAACCAACACAAAGTGGAATAACCAACACGTCGTAGATACCACAAATTTTCCTACGAAAGCGGCAGCAATTTTCTAAAAATTTATTAAGATTGCAGTAAACCAGCTGGAAGAAAATATAGGAAGATCATTTTGATTTTATTGAAATTTTTAAGTTTTGCATAATTTTAAATTTTTCGTTGAAATTGCGGAAAATAAAAGCTGCGGAAGTCGTTTTGTAACTGCAGAAAATAAAAGAAAACATTAAAAAAAGGTAAAGATGGATATCTTGCGTAAAATGTTCAAAATGACCCAAGAAGAGGAAGCTAACCATCTGAAGGACAAGAAGTAAGTACAGAAAATAGTCATTCCTAGTTAGCTTAGATAAGTTCCGGGGATACATATAAGTAAAAAAAATCGATCAATCGATATTTCGGGCTTAGAGTTCTGGCTGCCGCTGTAAAGAGACACATACAGGATATGGAGGCTGCGTATTGCGACATTGTTCATCTCAATTCATAATCAAATTCCCTCTCAATTTTATAATATCCGGCAACTCATTCCCTAACGTATACTAAACTTAAATTTGTGTGGCCTTAAAATATCGTATGCGTGCACGCCAAAATAGACAAATTTTAACATAATAGACTGTTGAAATTGCAAATTGGCGCTTTCGCATCACAGTTTTGGGCTGAGGAATAAGAAAAAAAGGGTTATTGGTCATTTAGGCTCATACAGCTCAACCAACAAGAAACAAAAAGGTTATCACTTACGCATCTTCAGAGAATGGTATCAATGGCGGACACAGGATAGTTTTATTTTAATAAAGGTAGTTAGTGCTTAGGGTAACAGCAACGATTATGATGAAACCTTGTTTATCTTTTAACATTCCGAAAAATTATTGCTAATTTATTTTCTTATAATTTTTTGTTAGTTTTTTCGCACTTTCTCAACCCACTCAGAGCATGTAAACATATGTACACTTATAAGTTCTTTTCGAGCCGAGTTTTGTGGTAAAAAATGAAAACTATCAAATCGCGATACGTGAGACAGTAAAAGCTGATTTTTTTTTTGAAAAGGACTACATACAGTAGCAGACACAGAAGGATACAAAATGTTTAGGAAAGGATGCTATTTAAATTAGCAGTGAAAAATATCGTGAGTGTTAAAGAAAAGTTATTAGCGGGGAAAAGAGCTTTTGGGCGGAGCATAATTTGTAACTGACCGACTAGAAAGTATTTTGAACGAAAAAGAAAATTCTTAATAATCAAACTTGCAAATCTGAATAAAACGCCGCTTTAAATTTTATTGCTCATTTAAATACAAGCCAAACATAAATAGACAAGATAAAAAATCAAGCAGCCGTATATTTTGTACAAAAGCTTACTCTTGTTTATATAACAAATTCCTTCTTCAAAAAACACTAGTGATAAATATTATTAAGTTATTTTTAATCGATATGTATACAAAACTAAGGTTTACATTCTTTTGCGTTCAGCACTCTGTCAAAAGATGAATTTCGCAAGCCGCAGTGGTTTGAAGAATCTGAAACTGATGATGAGCTTTTTGATGATGATCGGAAATTTGCCTTTCAAATTTTCACCAATCCCATGGAGATGCAGAAGCATTTTGAACGCCAAATGCAGCAAATCTTAGAAACTGTTAGCGAATTCGAAGGTGAGTATACATAATGAAATTATGCTTTCATAGTTTTTAAATCTTTTATTTGATGTGCTTGAGTTACAAAATAGAAAGATAATTAGCTTATTAAAATCAATAGCAATGCATTCCAGGCCGATAATAAGTAGCACTATTATTTTTTTATTATGAATGAAAAACTAGCCCAAAGCCAAAACATCTTTTAAAAGTTGTTTCATAATAATTGCGAGCAAGAAACATTTTATCTATTGCTGTTAACTTGTCTTAAAACAAATATTCTTTATCCAGTTAATCAATCCTTTTAAATTCCATATAAGGGCCCTGTATTAGTAGTATCATTACTACGCTATTGATGTAAGTCCCCTAAAGGAGATCGGTAAACGTGTTCCTAGTAAAATGTAATTCTCAAAAATCAAAAAATTTTTAAAATAGGCTCCGGTAATTTTTCAAAATTCGATTTTTATTTTTTTTACTGATAGTCTGGAACCTACCATGTACGTCTGATGGTCATGATATCTGGACAAAACTCATTTTTCTAAGAGGTAAAATTTGTATGTGCACATAATATTTATTTGTATCCTCTTGTATGCCATATAAAATATTTAAAATCAGCGGGGCTTGACGCAATTCTAATTTTATAAATTAAAAGTGAAATGTTTTATCTAAATTCTTATTCTAAATTTAGTGGAATCAGAGAAATTTCACACAAAATGTATGCGATATGCCTGAAGAATCGAGGTCTGATGTTTCTACGAAATGAATTTTTGAAATTGCTATTATAGGACAAAAAAAAGTGACTTTCATTTCATCGTAACTTTTATTAGAAAACTTATTGCATTTACATCCCTGTATGCTTTCTCATCAGCAATCTTGATACTGAATACTTCGTTTTGCTAAGTTGTTCAACCGCCAAAATTATCTTGGAAGCTTCCTCACTGACATTTTGACTCATCTTCTTTTTATAGGTTATTGGATATACCATATGGATTTCACTGCTTACTGTTGCATCACATATGTATTTAGAACTCTTTGTAGAGCATTATTTCATATACATATATCATGAAAAATACACAATGCGTATTTAGAACTTTATTTTGAAACCTTTGGGCACAATTGTCAGCGACAAGTACGAACTGGTTTTCTATCTTGTTTATGGAGCATAAGCTTGCACTGAACTAAAAGAACTGATTTGACCTGAGTCTACTTCCATTTTTATTTTTTAATATGCTTTTCCAACTCCCGTTTTCTTGGTTGATCGACTTTTCTTCAAAATCACTAACAGAGCATTTTCATTTGATTCCCTTTCAGAGTAAAGCGTTTATGAAATTGCAGTGTCATCTATAAAAATATATGTATATTAAAGCATTTTGTGATTTTGATATAGTTATTTGAAGACAGGTCCAAAAACATTCCTTGATCTAAATTTGTTTTATGTGGAAACATCATCTTATTTTATGTTTTTATCTTTGTATCATAGGTAGTGATGTCCAAGTTGAGAAAAACTTAAAGGAAGAGTACTTGAAGCCTGGATTTGAAGATAATTTGATGAAAAAGTTTGAGAAGCAGAAGAAGAATCTTTTTGATACCGACTTGGATGGCGAGTAAGACTTTAATATTGTTATCTTCAATTAAAATAAATAACGTTAGTATTAGGTGTGGGAAAAAGTTATTTTCGCCTATTCAAGTTTAAAGTTAAGTTGTTTTGCACCGACTATCTCTCGTATCGTTCGGACGTATTGGTTGCTATTCTTTTCTACCGCGTGTCTGATAACGGTTCTTCATAGTTGTTTTCTCATTACAGTACTCTACCTTTTGTAATACTTTACGTATACATTTTTTTTTTTCTTTACTACTGGTTAAACTCACACATACCTTCATCAACTTTTACAACAAAATAACAAAATGGCCCCGGGGCCGCCGGATAAATCGTCTAATAGATTTAGCATACTAGCTGACTATGTGGATCACCCCAGTGAAAAAAATTTCCCAACGCTTCCACAAAGAAATACAACATTGGCCAACCCAAAATATTTAGTTATTACTTCTGCAGGTGATGGGCTGAGGAAACTAAGTCCTTTTGCCATCAAAAAAGGTTTGGATTCAATTTCAACACTTATCGACTCGATAAGTCAACTAAAAGACGGTAGTCTACTCTTACTTGTCCGTAACAACCACATCGCTGAAAAATTTCTAAAAGCCAAAACCCTGTCCAATCTATGTCCTATATCAGTAAAACTTCACGACACACTCAACTCAACTAAAGGAATTATATATGCTCCCTGCCTTATAAATGTTAATGAAGACGAAATTGTAAAAGAAATGAAAAATCAAGGCGTAATAGGTGTTTATAAGTACACGAAAATGATTGATAACAAATCTTCATTTACTGGCAGCATGGTACTCACATTTAACCTCTACCAATTACCTAGAACAGTTGAAGTAGCTTGGTATTCAGTGAAAGTGCAAACTTACTTCCCAACACCTATGCGTTGCAAGAATTGTCAACTTTTAGGCCATACCCAAAAAAGATGCTCTAACCCAACAACATGCACTGATTGCAATTTACCCCCACACACTCCAGATCCTTGCACCCGTCTTCAATGTGCCAACTGTAGTAATGAACATTCTTCCTCAGATAAAAACTGTCCTAGATATCAACAAATGAAAGAAGTTATTAAAATTAAAACCATTGAAAAGTGTTCCATGGGGACTGCCCACCGCATTTATAATCAAAAAATAAATCCTTCAAAACAAACTACAACATCATACGCCGACACTGTCAATCCAAAAAATCAACAAAATACGAACATTATTTCACAGCAAAAAAGACCACCCACACCAACTACAGAAAATAATAACAGCAAACTCCCTCGAGTACAACATGCTGCAAACACTATCAACAACCTCAACGACAACTCAGATACACCTACTTCCTCAAACACGAACACCAAGAAAAATACAAATCATCAATCTCCAATTAACAATCTATCAACACCAACAATAACCCAAATCGACACATCTAAACCATCAACAAACTCTGAAATTTCAAAATCAACTTCAACATCTACCACAGAAAATACAAATATTCTATCACCTTTGTCAAAATTAACACAGGATACTATTGCATCAAAAAATTATTTTGTTTCTGACAACGAATCGATGATCTCTGATTCATCGGATCCATAAACTTAACAGTTTTACTTAAAGTGCTCTTTGTAACTTTTCTCCTTTTTGTAAAATTATTCTTACTAAAAGCGAGTCCTAATCTTCAAGTTGAGTTTCACTATATTACAATGGAACATCAAAGGTTTCATCAATAATATATCCGAGCTTCAGCTACTAATAAAAGAGCAACATCCCTCCATCATATCATTACAGGAAACCCATTGCTCATTCAACTTCACTCCAATACCACCAAAAAACTTTCTCGCTTACTTCACTAACTCCGCCACAAACCAAACTTCTAAACAGGGTGTGGGTGTGCTAATAAGTAACAACATTCCACATAAACAAATAATTATAAATTCAAGCTTACAAATAATCGCTATCGAGATACAGTTGAACATTAAATTTACTATAGTCTCAATCTACATACCGCCTTCCCAAACTTTTTTGCAACAAGACATAATAAATATCCTTTCCTCTATTTACACACCCATCGTCATGCTTGGAGATTTCAACAGCTGGAGTCCATTATGGGGCTCCCAACGTATTAACACCAGAGGTAGTACCTTAGAAGACGCCATTTTGGCATCTGGATTATGTGTACTAAACGATGGTAGACCTACACACCTCTCTACTCACAATACACTTACACACATCGACGTCTCTACCTGCTCACCGTCATTACTACCTTACATCAAATAGGACATCATTGACGATCTACACAATAGCGACCACTTTCCATTAAAAATCAACCTACTTTTATCGAGAAACAATAACAAATCTTATATTCAAAAAAAATTTCTCCTAGACTTTGCCGACTGGCCCAGCTACAACAAAAATGTCACTCTCGAACTTCAGAGTCGGCCCCAGTCCTTAAATGTGAATAGAGAAACCGCATCCATTACTAAATCCATACGTGCCGCTGCTAACAACAACATACCTCAATCTTCCAATTGCTACAAGTCCCATGTCCCATGGTGGAGCAAAAATTTATCAATTTTAAGACAAAATAAAATGACATCATTCCATGTTTTCCGTAGAAGTCCAACGCAACAAAACCTTATTTCATACAAAAAAAACAACGCCATTTTCAGAAGAGAAATGTTACAATGTAAAAGGAAAAGCTTTGCAGATTTTACTAAACAAATAAATATTAACTCATCTATAAGCGAAATTTGGAGCAAGATACGCAGGCTAACTGTCAATTCCACACTAAAAACGCTACTAGCAATACAAACGTCAAATAAAGTTCTATCTGAGCCAGCTCAAATTTCCGACTACTTTGCTAATAAATGGTCCCAATATTCTTTAGACTCTAATTTTTCAACTGAATTTAGACAAGCTAAATCTCTCCGCAAACTTACCTGCAGTAAAAATACAAATCCGTTAGCTTCGGAGATAGAGAAAAATATCAATATAATCGAACTTGAAAACTGCCTTGCGAAAGTAAAGGGTAAAACACCAGGCCCCGACAGAATATCATATAAAATGATTCAAAATCTATCTCCAAGCTCCAAGGAACGTTTGCTCACACTGTATAACAATATCCTTAAAACTGGTGTAATTCCTTGTGCCTGGAAAACTGTTACGATCGTTCCCATACCAAAACACGGCAAAAATTTTATCCTCATCTCATCATACCGCCCGATTTCTCTACTTAACTGCTTAAGTAAAGTATTGGAAAAGATAATTGCAACTCGACTATTTTGGTTTGCAGAACAGAAGAACCTAATTGCACGTAATCAAGTGGCTTTTAAATCAGGAAGAGGTTGTACTGACGCTCTTATCTACTTAGATAGCTATATTTCAAAAACACTGTCCTCACGCAATCACGTTTCTATCCTTTCAATAGATTTTGAAAAAGCTTTCGACAGAATTGGAGCTCACGTCATCTTAAATACTTTACACAAATGGGGAGTTGGGCCCAACATCTTCTATTACATAAAATCATTTCTATTTAACCGCAAATTTCGAATCAGAGTAAACGGGATCCACTCTAAAGTTTACCAACTACACAACGGGATCCCGCAGGGCTCCCCCTTATCTGTTGTGCTATTTCTAATCGCATTTGATGACATCAGCCAAATCGTGAAGAAACACAAATACGTGGATCATTGCTTGTACGCTGACGACTTATACGTGTTCTGCAAGAAAAACAGCAATTACGAAACTAACCTTTCATTACAAAACGTTTTAGTTGATATCAATAATTGGTGTAACAACTCTGGAGCTAAGATCTCCTGGGACAAAACAAAAAAAATGCATATATGCCGTAAACTTAAATGCGACGCACACAACCACACAATTATCCTCAATCAACACACAATAGAAAACGTTGTACAAATGAAGATTCTGGGTATAATTTTTTCAAAAAACTACTTATGGAAAAATCATTTCATTTCTCTTAAAAAAGCTCTTGTAGCAAGAGTTAATCTCATAACTTTTTTCGCCAGTAAAAAATGTCAAATCCATATAAATATTTTAATTTATCTCACAAAAGTATTAGTCCTAAGCAAAATTCACTACGGCCTATTTTTATGTGGAAATGCTCCGAAATCTACACTGAACATTGTAAAAGTAATGTACCATCAAAGCATCAGACATAGCCTATTCGCCTTACGCAGCACACCAACAAAAAACCTACTTGCTGAAGCAGGACTCCCTTCATTCGAAGAATATATTTACGAATGCAAATCAAAACTTTTACCTAAGCTTCTCTATCAAAACAAATCAATCATAGATGATGAAATTCAGAAAGTACATGATTCTAAAAGAAATTGGAGATCGTCTCCAGCAATTTTAAATTCATTAAAATTAGCAAAAGAACATAATTTAGAAATCAATTTTCAAAAACCTAGCAACATAGATCCGCCGGGACGCAATTACGCTAATTTTTGTGACATTTCACTATCCTTATTTAAAAAAACAAACACACCCGACTTATTATTTAAAAAACTCTTCACTGAAAAATACAACAAACTCAAAAACGCTGGATGGTCATTTTTATATACAGATGGATCAAAAATAAGCAACGTTTGTACGTCATCGGCTGTAACTGATCACAGTGGTAATTCGGTTTCCTTAAAAATACTGCCGTGCTTTTCTTCAATTTTTACATCAGAAGCTCTGGCCATTTATAATGCCATGCTTTATGCAACCCAAACTTATCTTAAAACAATAGTATGCTCCGACAGCCTTTCAACAATTCTAGCTATAATGAACTCCCCAAACAACAAATGGTACACCATAAACCGTATTAGAAATATTCTTTACTGTAACAAATCATCTTTACGAATTCTTTGGATACCAGGACACGTTAATATTGATGGAAACCACCACGCTGACTCAGCCGCCAAGTATGCGTGCAATGCACCTATTACTATGGATAATACAGTGGAAAAACTGGACATGAAGAAATACATTAAAAATAATCTAATAAAATCAAGATTAACATCATGGCTTGGCTACAATCACCATCATTACACATATATAAACAGAGATTACAACCCTCCACAATACCCTCCAAATTTAAGCAAATCCAAAATCAAAATATTTTCAAGACTCAGACTGGGCCACACTTTAGCAACTCATCTCCACATTTTTGAAAAAAAACCGCACCCCACCTGTTCCACTTGTGGTACAGACCTCTCTCTAATCCACATACTAAATTATTGTCCAGACCACTCAACTCACAGGAAGAAGATTTTTGGTACCTCCAAACCCATGGACTCGCTGAAACAACCATCAACAGAGAATATTGAGAAAATTTACGAATTCATAAAGTCAATCAAAATAATCATATAACTTCATAAGCATATTTATGTAAACTTATAACTGTAAATATTTTGTATCTAGAGCCGATGGTCTTAGCAACCAGTGCTCTCATCTAATGATAGCTTTTATAATTTTTTGAAGGCTAATAAATTGTAATAATAATAATAATAAAAAATATTTGATTCTACTTTTATTTTATTGAAATAAAAAAAAAGTTAGGACGAAATTTTCTACTTAAGGTGAAGCGCACAGGGTAATGCTAGCATTATAATAAAGCAGCAGCCTGAATTTACAACAGGGCATTCTTGTGAAACAGCAGTGAAAATATGAGTGAAGTTAATTCAATAAAATACTTGGGATGAATGTTGCAACAAGTAAACAAGTGGACATTTTGAGCAGAATTAGAAAATGACTAAACTTCAATAATGTGGTAATAATTTTTAATAAAATCATACTGCCACATTGTAACTACAGTGCAACTATTTCAAGTGCAAAAACAATGTTTAGAAGACTTCAAATGCTGCAAAATAGAGCAATGCCAGTAATAATTAAGTGCAATATCTACACGCCCTCTGTCCTATATGTTACAAATGTTAATGTGGCTTTATGTTAAACAACGCCTGTCGTTAAGAGTCGTTCAATGTAAAACACAACGTATTTCCAGAGCTCCTACAAGACGAGCTTGTTTATGTCAGAGACATCCACACAGCACACCGAACTCGATAATGTATAATTGCTTAAAGTTATTTAATACACTACCGAAAATAATCAAAAATAACATCCATCGGTTGAAAAGCTTACAGTAATTAGATTTTAAAAAATGAAATATGCATTTATGTACAGTAACAACAACTACTACATCAACAACAAGAATTACTACTTCTACTACAATTACTAAAAGAACTATTACTAATAATTTTTATACATATAAAATAATTTCTTAAAAAAAACTGAATTATAAAATTAAATTTCTCTCGCACGTTATTATTAGATATATTATCGACTGAACCGCGGCCGATGGCCACCGCGAAGCCGGTGTTGGAGATTTAAGCCCTGAGCCATTTATCCCAACTTTTATGTAGAATTACTGTGGCTAGCGTAGCCGGTGTTGGACCTATTGGAGGATCTAAATCCTGAGCAGCAGCCGCAGGCCGCCAACTTTACCCTAACTTTTGTGTAGAACTACCATGGAGACCGAAAGCCATCGCAAAGCTGGTTTTGGACCTACCGGAGGATGTTAATCCTGAGCTACGGCCGAAGGTCGCCCTCATAACCAAAATTTTATGTAGAATTGCTGTAGCTACTGAAGCCGGTGTTTGACAAACTATAGGAAGTAAGCGATTGAAATATGTATGTATATTTTAATATGCATATTATCGAATAGAAGACATCATATCAAAAATATTTAAAAAATTTGCCAAAATTCATCAAAATGATTAATTTTTTTGGTTAAAAAGGGTTAATATAAAAAATTTTTGTTTAAGTGTATTAGGCATTAAAATGTATTATTATTTTGGAAATAAATACAAGCGTTTTCAACTTATATCGATATATCTTTCCGCAACTTCCAAAGTAAATTCTCAAAAACCAAATCCAAGCATCTTTTTTTTACACAATTTGAATAACACTATTCTTCCTCCATAAGCGAAAAGGTCGTATCTCAAAATAGAAAGTAAATTCTCTTCGATTTTTTATGTTTGAACTAAAATACCGGCAATGGGAGTAGTACATTTAACGCGTAATTTCTTTAATTAT
This sequence comes from Tricholauxania praeusta, assembly GCA_949775025.1. Taxonomy (NCBI): domain Eukaryota; kingdom Metazoa; phylum Arthropoda; class Insecta; order Diptera; family Lauxaniidae; genus Tricholauxania; species Tricholauxania praeusta. Next base: position 14,613,398 of record OX459031.1, on the reverse strand, counting down.
CCGATGCCATAATAACGAATATGATTTTTTTTGAGATACGCCCACGCCTTAAAAAAAATTAGCGATTGTGAGCTTAAGTGAATCTGTTCCCTATTTTTATTATTTTATCGATTTTTAGCTGTTTTTAAGTTTGCATAATTCCAAAACATCAGAAGTTGGTCGAAAAAACTTTCGATATATTAATTATATTCCAATCGCCAAAATTCAACATTGTTGACCGGAAGACTACATAAATTTGAGGCTTGAAGTGAGCTGCATGCATTAGCACATAGCGAAATATGCGATGTCGCTGCAAATTACGCCTGCACTCTTGTCAACAAGATATATGCGTGTACTCGTAGATACATGGAATTTATTTAAGAAATTTCGAGATCCCCATAAAGATATTGTTTTAACATTTATTACAAATCAGAATATTGATATTTGCAATATTATTGTTAATAGTTGCTTGCATTTAATACAACTGATGATGATCAAACCTAGTAAGATCCACACAAAAAACTAGATAAGAAATTAAGTCACATATTCTTACCACCTTTTTCTTAAATCTTCACCAGAAAAGCAAATTAAACTATATTTTTAAAAAAGTTAAACTACAACACTCCAATCCCTTATACTGATTCCTGTTTTATTCAGAAGTACCAACTTGAATATAATAACACAACGACTACTCAAAACTTCATACCACATTTAACCAGTGATGCAAAGCAAACTGTTATGTTTGGTAAAAGAGGAACATTGCTCGCATTCAGAACACACGACAAAATGAAATTTTATCTAAAACAATTGATTTAAAAAAAAAATTAATAAATTAAATTTTTCATCAAATAAGTGTTTTGCAATACAATTTTTCAGTACTTATTAATATGATTTAACTAACATGGTTGAAGCGATGCCAAATGGCGCCTCCTTTTCTAATATATGCTTCTTCGCGAATTGTCAAAATCGAGCAAGTCTAAACGAGATAATATGGTTGGAGAGAAAAAAACCAAATTGAAGTCGGCTCTGAAAATGAGACGAAATTCAAACACAATTTTGTTGGTTTTGTTTTTATTTATATTCAAATCGAATGCATTTCGAGTCTACTACGACTCATCATCAGCAATACACTCAGTGTTGCCACTGAGAAATTTATTTTCCTACCAAAATTTTCTCGAAAACCTACCAAAATCGTTTGTAACCTACCAAAACTTTACAAATTAAAAAAAAAAACCTTTTTTCAGCATTGAACGCGTTTATTAACATTTAATGCTGCTTAAAATAATATGCTTGTGTGTCGTCGTTTGAAATGCTTAACACATCAAATGTCGGGCAAGTGTGCGCAAAAAGTTACCACATGATACATGCAGAGTACAATTAAGCGATAAACGTCAGAAGAAAGAAAAATAGTAATTAATAATCATTTTGAAAGCAAAACCGATCGCAAAGTTACAAATTTTTTAAGAAAATGAAAGCCAGCGGTTCATGGTATTATTAAATGATATAAAGAGGACAAAAGGATTTCAAATAAACAACGTACAGTGGCAAAAAAAAAACGTTTAGCTCGATAGACGAAAAATGGACCATCCGAGCTGTGATCAAAAAAATTATGTTATTTACGGCCGGTTTCACAGTGTTTAGTTAACTAAAGATTTGAGGTTAACTATCCAATTTCAGTTTCATAGCAATTAGTTAACCAAACAAATTTGACAGGTTAACTAATAGTTAACTAACAGCTGATTGCTGTCATAACGAAAAAGAACATAAGAAATAAAAGCACAAAGTTTCAGAAAAGCAAATAGTACCTATATAAATATGAATTCAGATTGGGACTGCAAAGTTCATAGTGATTCAGATATTGAAGTAGTATGGAATATTGCAATTGCTCATCGAAAAAAAATATTAAGATGCCGTCCATATTACTTTCGGTAGGTTCCTTGCAAGCCGTTAAAATCGTCCACAATGGTCCCCCATATTTTTTCCTTCTCGTCTAGACTAACTTTATCCTTTTTTTTGCATTCGATGATATTTTCAAAGTTGCCGACCAGCTCCAACTAGCAATTTATTTCGTCTGCCAAAAATTTAGAAGATCTTGTTGTTGATTCCATTTCACAAACTATGAAATGTCAAATAAAAAACAAATGTTTTGTGCAGTGATGCCAAATTTTGTACAAAAAATTATCATTAGTTAACCAATGGACTGTGAAACTGAACAACTTAAATTTGGTAGTTAACTAACAGACATTAGTTAAGTTAATTAATTGGTTATCTAAACACTGTGAAACCGGCCCTAATAGTCCTTGTAACTTTCGTTTCTAATGCTGAGGGTCTGAGCACACATGCAACAATTAAGATGTGCGATCAGTCGCAACACTATTTCGTCACATTGTACATACCTATGCGTATTCCCAAACGTAATTTGTATGCAAGAAAACAGAGACCATACCCACTTGTTGAAGATAGGGTTGGCAAAAGCTTATTTCCGGATATAAATATTTGCTTCCGGATTCGAAAAACTTTACGAAAAAATTTCAATTTTCGATTTTCATAAAAATTTGTCCTAAATCCTACCAAAATCAGGTTTAACCTACCAACCTACCAAGAGGAAAAAAACCTACCCGATTTGGTAGGAAACTACCAAAAACGGCAACGCTGAATACACTAGTTTGTGTAGAAAGTCAAGAAAAAATTTTTTATTGTCGAAAACAAAACAAAAAAGGGAAAAAACAAAACTAGCACTCTCTCAATAACAAAAAGTCAATACAAGTATTGTGGTGAATTTCTAAATAAACACAGTTAAAGTAATTTAAAACAAAAAAACCAAAGAGAACTAAAATTATTTGAGAGAAGCTTAAGAAAAAAACCAAAATTAATAGAAAATAAAACACATAATAAATCAAATGAAAATTTTTTTGGACTTTAGACTAAATTAAAGAGAGGTGAGATAATATTTCCGTTGTCATTGTTCATCAAGTCATTGTTCGGCATTATTCATTGTTTGATTTTGACTAAACTGATAAGAAATTGATAAAAAAAAAACCTTTTATATGCGAATTTCAAAGTTTTGTTTATGTTTTTGTACCTAATAAGCATACGAGTGTTTATAACATATTTGTATGTTGATATTTTTGTACACAACAAACATAACATAACATTTATAGGCTGTTAGACATTAATATACTTTAACAAAAACCAAGTATCTTAAAAACTGTTGTGGGTTTTTAACCGCACAATATATGTTATTAACATAAGTAGTATATTTCACATACTTTTAGGATGATGCTTAACATCATTCGTTAACATATTTGGTAGCATTATTATTTTACTATCGGATAATTAATATGATTAAATATCGTTGCGAAAGTGTAGCATACTCGCGGGCTGTTGTCGTTTTGTTGATGTTGTGGTTGTTGGGAAAATTCTGTTTGCTAAGCAGAAACAAGAATGATCACGTTGTGCATTTAAAAGCACGTACTTCAACAAAACTCCAAGTAAAAGCCATATTGTGCAACCGGATGTCATTTCGGGTCATTGATTTTTGCTAGCCAATTTTCACACGGTATGTAGAATAAGTGTTTTTGTTATTGTAGTTACCTTGAAATATTTTAGTACGTAATTATTGTTGTAATTTTTATTTTTCGAAGTGTTAAGGTATTTAAGTTTTTAAATAAAAGTTAGTTGATTTCTTGACTTGCAAAGTGAAACACCAGTTTTTTATTTTAAAGTGAATTAGATTGGAGACGGCTACTACCACTAGGTAAGTAAAGCCCTCACGACAGTAATTCCTAAAATTCTACTTGCAGGTGCAGTTTCAACCAGTAACAAAGTGTTATCCCTCGCAAGGATAAAAACTTGATACAACATTGTAGCCGGTAGTATTCAGCAAAGTGTTAACTAAGGGGTTAACTACTTGCACAGCATCAACTTGCTACAACAAAACCAACTGATTTCAGCTGCATTATTTCACAATTTTCTTTTCTTTAAATAACTCATATATATATATACATATATATGTCATATATTTATATATCATATATTTGAGAAATGATTTTTCAAAAGTGCTTATTTCCACTTATGATCGTGAACAAATCTAAGAATGCTATCGCCGTTGTCATGCTAAAATGTATCGTTTAGTAAAAATCTATAACAAAGTAGACATATGTATTTCCAAGGGAAACTTGTAATTAAAAATCGCAGTTTCATACAAAACGACACATTTCCATTAAATGTTTGCTTGTACAAGAAAACGTAATTCCTATAGTAGCTGCAGAAACCTTTATTATTATTTAAGTATATGCCTCAGGCTATATAAATAAAAATCCAGTTACCATACCACTGACTATTGTTGTTCATACCCAGTGGTATGGTAACTAGATTGGAAGGACGCATAAGTCTTATTAAAAACAGTTCGGTGATGAATGAAGGAATTTAAAATAGGTTTCATGGTATATGAGTGTAATTGATGGTCAAGGAAAGAAGAGTCGCCTAGCGATGGTTACAATTGTAACGAACTTGACTGTGGTGACTTAAGATTAAAATATATATAATAATACAATTTTACACCAAATTTCCAAATGTTTTTTGTTTATTCCAAATAAATACAAATATGTTGGAAATATTAAAAAAAAAAACAGGTCTTAAAGGTTTTTTCTCATTACTGAAATTTTGTTTAACGTGGAAATAAGCCCCTTTGGAAAATTATTCCTCATTTATATATCATATAGATACATGATTTCTTTAAGGGGCTATACCAGTGTGACACTTTCAAAAAATCGATTTTTTTAAGCTTATTCGGTAGCTTATAATTTCAAAAATATCCTGTGAAAGCGTCTAGGTCGTATCTTGAATAGTTTTTGAATGGCAGCGTTCTAAAGAGCGACTGCTCGCAGGTATAAGCCTGATAGTTGAAACTTTAAACGCGTTTTTCTCGAAGCGACATCTTTCAAAATTGCTGACATCATAACTCAAAGAGAAATTGACCGATCGACTTCAAATTGAAACTGATTATTCTTAAATATATTTACTATACAATGACCTACGATCTTTTTGATTGGTTGAAAATTGTCAATTTGGCAATTTTCGCCATTTTGTTAATTTTTGATATTTTTCAAAAATCGTAGATCATTGTATAGGAAATACTTTCAGCTTTAATAACCTTTTTGAATTTTATTGTTTCAACTACTCATTCGGCCGGAATCATGTCAGCAGTTGGGGAACTTTTTTTTTTGGCACCTCCCAAGACAGCACATAACTCCGTTATTTTTCAATATTTTTGTAAAAAAAAAATCTTAAAATATAGCTGAAAATATACCTTATTATGTCCAAAAAAACTTCAAAACATTCTATCGAGTACTTTCTTATAAAAAAATTCGCGAAAATCGCCTAATTTTTCATGGGTTACACTGGTATAGCCCCTTAAAGAAAAGAAAATTGAGAAGCGATAAATTTTGGATACTTGTGGATTCAAAAAACTGCACATAAGAACTCCACATGATCTTGGTGGACATGACCTGGAAATTTTTTTCACAGCAATTTTGTTTGTTCGCATGTAGTGCAACATATTACGTCATTCTGCTGAGCCCACATGGTATTCTAGATCCAAATCAATCAATTCTAACTATTTTAAATCAGTTAAGGGTAAATTACGTGAGATGTTTTTTGAAAATTCGAACCCCCCCATCCCCTTGGTGAGATTTGGTGAGTTCCCCTATTTTGACTCACGTAATTTATGGACGGCCCCTAACATCCATATTTCGTGCCGCATTTCGAAAGACGTTTTAAGAATGATAACACATCGTTCACTCATGTAATATTCCCTATTTACTAAACGTCACACAAAAACTTTTAGAGCTGCCAACCTTATAAAAAAATGGGGCTCTTATTGCGACATCCCTATAAGAATACATTAATAACTGCTTCGAGAAAATGGTAATCAGGTTACCCACAGCTGCTACAGTAGTCAAAAAAGAAGCCCCTGAAAGCGTCGTCTTCGTAAATATGTTGCTAGGGTTATTAAATCAACCTCTTTTGAAGTTTGGTTCACTTTCAATTCTTCCCTATCAATCGGTGAAAAAAAGATACCGCCCCAAAACATCTCACAAAAGGGTCCGTTGACACTAGATTTTGAAAAAATAAACATCAATACCATGCTTAAAATCCATTTTTTATCTGGTACCATTAAAAATTAAAATCTTTAAAACCGTGTTATTCTTTTTGGGCGAAATTCCTCTACTCTTTTATCATTTGTTTCGGAAATCTAAGAAAAAAAATTTTTCGAGCGAATTCTTCTCAAAAAATAAAAAAGATTTTCCTTTCACCCTGAATGAAAGTCTATAGACCATTTCAAAAGAAAACAACACTCGACTTGCCTTAGCGTAATTTTTTATTCATGAGATATTTTTTTTCAATTCTTGACCTGCTTTTATGTAACATGTTATTTTGTAGTCTAACTACTAAGTCTACGACTCATACCATGACTTCTTCATCCAATTAGTTCGCTTGCATGGTTCATCCAGCACAACAAAGGAATCTTGATTTTCTCGATTGCATTTGTCGTGTTTTGTGGACAGCGCATATTTCGGATTGCCTTCAATAATCGAAGAGTTGCCACGACAGTTGTCAGCATTTTGTAAGACCGAAGCACGACGTCCAAATCTTGCTGGCTTCTTCGTCGCACTTACGCCGCCGACATTTTCAAAGCTGGACTGCGTTGACAATGGTTGCTGATCTGATATTATGGAAGCCTGACGATGACGTGATGGTCGACGTTTGTTAGCATTTAAATATTTTCCAGCAGGTTCTGGAGAAGAGTCCGAACTCTTTCGCGTCTTACTAATTGGTACGGTCGGATCGATTACTGCATCAATGTATCGATTCGGTGAACTCGATTTGTACTTACGTCGTGGCGTACGTTTTGGACTTTTTGAATCGCCAGCAGTTGCTGTTGTTGTTGTTGTTGTAGACGATGTTGGCAAACGAAATGAAGACGTTGATTTTTTTACAATTGGCCTTGAACGTGGAAAATCTAAGTAGGTACTACGATATTCTGGATTAAATTCGATTTTTTCCTTAAGTCGCAAATATGGTTCACGACATTTGCCACGTTCTGGCATTTGCTTGATTTGTGGATCACGGAAGCTTTCAAAATATTCGGGTACATCTTTAGTAAATTCACCATATTCACCATGGATACAAATGATCATTGATCTTATGGAATTTATCTTTTGTGGCATCTTTGGGTGGTAAACGAAATTTTTCACGATACGCTGGCACTGGTACACTGGTGGTGCCGGCCTCCCCGTCCGTGGCAGTGAGTTGAGCTTCAGCACCTGATTGATGTAGATTGTCAGCTTTTTTGATTGGTGCACTTTTCGAGTAATTGTCATACAATTTATAGCGATCACTATATTCAGGAATACCTATGAAATCACCCTGCATTTTGATGTGGCTTATTTGAGGTATGGAATGGGCTTTTTCGATGGGAAACTGTACAAATTGACGACGATATTCTGATGGTGATGTGTTCGTTTTCTGCTTAATGTCAGCGTCACGTTGCTGCAAATGACACTTGTGTTGCTCTTGAGCGGCAAGGTCACGTTTAAATTTATCCTCGGCTAGCTTATTAATTGCAGCGACCTCTTCTGGGCTACGTTCTAGAGATTGTTGTTGGCGTTGATTGTAATTAGATGATGTAGAAGCATCTGGTTCGATGCAAAACATTTCGCGTGGTAGTATTTTGGCAGTACGATCGACCATTGGATAACATTTATATGAGGAACGGTATTCAGGATCCATATTGATGTCACCACCAATGCGCAAATTTTCAGGATTTCGTATAGCAAATGAGCGGCAACTATACATATAAAAATGGTGTGTGAATACCATATATAGTTTAGATAAGTTTCAGTATACATATGTGTGAACGTCCATGAGAACACCTAATGTTGTGTGATAACGTGATTTTGATCCAAAGTCACCAAGCGGTCGGTTTCTCATGGATGGTCACATATTTTAAAATTATTGTCTAGTAAAACTTAAGATTATGTTACTAACAATAAGATGTATTAAGTTTAATATATGTACCTTTGCCAGTCCTCTGGACTATACCAATGAAATTGCTCTTGATGTTCCGATTTATGATGCATTAAGCCCTCTAATCGCAATGATGTCGAACGTCTTAAAAGTTGTGGCCGCAAACTGAGCTCCAAAGTGCAAAAATGCTTTTTATACTCGGTTTTAAGTGAGCCAAATGGAAGCACTGGTTCATCCTTATTATACAAGCATATATTACTTCTTGTATGAAAATCTAATATACAATGAATGAAATAAATTCAAAACGTCTATAAAGGTATATTACAATTTTTTAATGAAAAAATTGGTGGCATTAAGCGAAAAACATAAAAATGTTACTTAACAAATGGGGAATAGCTAAAAATTACCATATAGTTTTTGAGTAATAAAAAAACTATTTCTAAATAAAATATTCTTTTTTTTAGAAATAGTTATAAAGAAAAATGTTTCAAAAAAAGGAAATGACCAAGTAAAATCCAAAAATACTCAAAAATTCATTTCCCAGCGGCAAATCGATGAAGTACTCTGATTTTTCATTTATGAAAAGCTATACTCTTTGTGTTGTATGTATGTTTCACAAATGAAATTGTTACTGTGATATTTTGTTTATTTGCTTGCTGGCTGCCTGTTTTGTATATGGAGCTGTAGACAGTCTGCTTACTTTGTATGTGGAGATGTAAGGGGTCTTGCCTGTAGGCTGCATGCCTTGTATGTGGAGATGTAGGCAACTCGCTTAACTATACTAAGTGCCTGTAAGCGATGCTTTAAGGCAATCTGCCTTTCGTTTATTACACATTGTATATGGAGATGTAGGCAAGCTGCCTACAAAGCGGCCATCCCTTTGTAAAAAGAATTTACAGTTGTGGCTAGAGCTGTGAGCATTACTGCCTACAATGGGTATAACTATTGATCGATGTTGTTTATAACATATTTGCCACTGGGTTAATATAGTTTTTTATAGTGAAATTCTTCTTTCTTTTTTTTTTTTGCAATATTGCTTAAAGCGATTTAATTTACATGCCATCAACAATTCTGTTTTGTGTAAAAATACAAACCTGGTGGTTTCTTGCGTCTAAAAAACTTTAAGTCATCAACCGATATATACTCGTGTAGATGTTTGATGACAAAGCGACTGAGGTGTCTTAAGGGATCTGCAAAGAAATTTTGTAGTCCCTGAGAAATTTTAGTTAAATTGTTATTTTTACCTGATAAATCTGGTTCCGAAAACGAACGATCCCACTCAAAGTTGACGCTGTGAAAAGATAAAGTTATTTATTTTTTTTTTTCAATTTCTAAGCAAAATTCGAATTATCCAGATATTTCTGGGCGTATAAGAAATTCTTAATTATTTTTTAGAATTAATCTATAACGCGCTTTTGTGCACCATCCGCCTTTGCGAAAATCCTATCTATAACTAAACAAACTTTTTTAAGGATTTACTTACTAGGCAACATAGTTAAATGGTTTATTCGCTTCCTTGCTTAATTTTTGATGGAAGGTATTTTTTTCGTTTTATTTTGCGAAGACATGTGTCCTGCTTACGGATACAGTTTAACTTTACTAACACCAAGTTGCTAAGCATATACCATATAATAAAATATGCTCAGCATGTACGAATATTTAGAAATCAAAATTGCACAACTGCATGAATAGATAAGTATTGAGGTGGGCGAGTGCTAGTGACTTAATATCCGAATACCATTGCAAAATCAAATTAATGTGAGAAAGATTTTACTACTAAAATTGTACTAAATGAATGGCGCATCCTGGGTGATTGTAGAAAAATTAACAAAGCTCTAAATATACAAGAGACCAGAGGCAAGATGCCTCACAATTATGTGACGAGTTTTATAAAAACTAGAACCTACATTACTTACTACAAGTGACTTATGTTTGTGCATGTGTTCACATGCATTAATCGATTTCAAATAATTTTTTTGAGAAAAGTCGAAAAACATGAAAGCACGAGTTTTTCATGTTTTCAGGAAACATTTTTCATAACCAAGGTCCAAGGTTCGAATTTTTTAAAAAATTTGTTTCAAATTTTTTGTTGTTTTATTTATTGTTTCTTGTGCTTTTTTCACGATTTGGTTAACTTGACGCCGGAAGTGCTGAAAAAAAATTTAGCAACCCTAATGAGATTTAAAAAATCTATTGCATTTATTTTAACCAATGTTTGCGATGTTTTCGTAAAGTAACTAGGTCACTTTATATACGTTGCATGTACATTAGACCGGGTCGAAATTTAGATTCAACCAGACACCGACTCAAAAGTTAGAGGGACCCTTAAAAACGATATCTACGTCATTTTTGTTCGTTTCGAGAAAAACCAATGGAACACTTTTAATTCTCCTGAAGGTACTTTTTGGCTAAAAAAACGATTGTCTGGCTGACTTTATTTTGCTTCATACAAATCGACCTGGTCTAATGTACATATAAAATAAGTAACCGGACTTACAGCCACACTAATAAATCGTCTAGGTATGCTGGAATTCTATCAAATAATAATTTTGTTCCATGCAATATGTAATAACATTGCCTCGAAAACAAAAAACAATAAAGGAATTCACAGACTAAATAAAACTCATTAAAGTACATTACAGCAGGAAATTGCATTTTACTCAATACATGCTAATCAATAAATTTGGGAAAAAAAAGTTCCAATACAAATTCAATGCCTAAGCATAATGTAAATAAACAAATCAAGTATCCTGTGACGACCGCTGAATGCAGTTGTCCTTGACAACCAAATATAAATTTGTTATTAGCTAGGTTGTCCTTATTTTCAAAAAAAAAAAAAAGAAAAAGAACATATTTACTATATACAAATCTTATGTATACTGATGAATATTATACTGAATGTTAATTAGAAAGCCTTACACATGAAATGTAATAATTTCCTTAATAAATAAATAAACGGAAATTGAAAGTTATAGGACTCAATTAAAAAATGTAAAAAAAGTTTGCATACTTTTTTGGTCAAGATGGCGTCGCATGCCTACATGCACTACAGTAAAATTATGAGTGGAAGTGTAATTTCACTTGTAATTTAAAAGTTTATAGCATATGTACATATGTAAAACATGGCCTACAACATGCATACACTAAAAAAATTTTTTTTGCTTAATTGAAAATTTTCTAATACACTCATAAATCAACTCATATAACACACAATATTCATAAATACATATATAAAAAATATATTAGCAAAACTATGAGAAAATGTCAAAAAAAAATGACAAAAATTGTTTTTTTTTTAGCAAATTTTAATAGAGTGAGAGCCAGTGCATCCTGTCAAAGTATAAACGCTGAAATTTTCTTTGTGTACTCTAACTACTGTATCTAAAAACGTTCGGGAGTTGGAAATTTTGTATCAGTTCATAAAAGTGCGCTAAAAATTGGCTAAATTACGTTTAAGTATTAAAGCAACAATTTTATGACATAGCCTGGCATGTTGAAAACTTTCCTCACCTTTCCAGGTTCTAATATCAAGTATCAATCCATGTGACACCATTCTTATTCTGAAAAATTCGTGAAGCAATACAGAACTTGTAGCAATTTGCGTCTGTTTTCACTCTTAGATAATATTCTTACATTAATTCGATGTTTTTTTTACATATGCTTGAATTTATGCGCAGATGTAATTTTCTTACAGTGTTCGTAGGTACATTCGTAGTCCTAATATATGCACTTTTATGAACGAACACACTATATAGTAAGTGTTGCCTGCAGCAAATTTATGTTAATATGCAAATTTAAAGACCAACAAACAACAGTCACTTGTTGCATGTGCAACTTGTTCATTCATTTAACACATATGGATTTTGTAGTTATAAATACTGGCTGTTAAAGGACTTGTGATACCAAATGTTTCCATTTATTTCGAACACGATTAACGTCTCTTATATGTAGAATTCGCGGAATGTGCGGTTTTCTCGGCTATTTTAAATGTTAAGTCCTATCAAATGGCTTATGATAAACTATAAAAGCATCAACGAGCATGACCTTCCATAAAACTTCTCAGTTTCTTGAGTATTTTGACGAAGAGTGCGCGAACTTGTACACTCGAACTCAGATGACATTACCGTTGAGCCAACTTTTCAATATCATAATCCAAATTAAAATTTTTTCCTATTGAAATGTAAAGAGAAGGGGATTGATTTCATAACATTTCACACTGTGCCACAGGGGCGAACCAGAGCGATCAAAAGTGGAAATTTTGGCTGGCTTAGTCATACCCTTGAAAGATAGCAAGATGAGGTTTGCTAGCACGTTTTAGCATATAACCCACAAAGGAGCAGTGGATAAGGCCAACCAAAAATAAATGAATATGTGGACAAACTAAATATAAGGTGGCGCAAAAGTTCTCACTCGGCTTACTAAAATCGAGTTTTGCAATTTTGACGTTATTAAGATCTATTGTGCTGACCTGTATTTAACTCGCTGTAATTTTGATAAAGTTAAAGTTAGTACTTTATTGTATTTCTGGCTCAAAATTTTGTACTTATAACGTATATAACGTTTAATAATTTTTTCTGAAAATCTGCATTTTTAAACGTTGCCATTAAAAAATAATAAAAAATTTGCAATTAAAATTAAGATAAAATAAATCATGGATGGTATTTCTGCATCAATAATAATAATTTGATTTAAATTTCCCTAACACGAACATCAACAACGTATGTGCTCAGCTGCTTCAATACGTTCTCGCTTGAGGTAACATCTTCTAACCCAGGGTTGCCAACTGACCGCTTTTGACGTGACCATGCCTTTAAATGTAGAAATTGAAAAATTTCGGAATATTACATGTGTTACCGGCCGGCCAAACTAGTTTTTCCTAGGCCAAACTAGTTGATTTGCATGCCTGAAAGTGTGCAATTTAATTTTAATGCAAGCGAAGCCGATGTTGAACATATTATATACTGAACCGCTGCCGAAAGCCTTCTGTAAGCCGGTATTGGACATAATGGAAGATGTAAGTCTTGATACCTTCACTTACCACTTGATAAACATACATTGAAATTTATAGTTTTACTTTGCTACTATCTAAGTCTTCACTAGCCACAGTGCTTTTTCATTAAGATTTGATTGCATATCTTCAGGCTTAAGGGAAACTAGTTTGGCCGGTAACATATGTATGTAGGTACTGAAACTTTTTTGTGGAGCAAAAAAAAATTCATCAAATTTTCCCAACAAAAATGAAACTTTAATCATTTTAAAATAATTTACTTTGGGAGGGAAGGTAATTTCTTGTTTTCAACTTGGCAACCCTGTTCTAACATTTTTTGTTTTAATCTTATGAATACAAAATTTGCATAATCGCATGTCGCAAAATGTTTGCAAATTAATCCTTTCCTATGACTATTTTGAAAACTTTACTCATTCCTGCTTTATTTATAATTGTTTCTTATTTTATTCTCAGCAAGAGAGAGAGAGAGAGATTTATTTCTTGCCTTCACATTTAAAAAATCCTGCTCCATTAATTTGTGTTATGCACGTTCTTTTGTCACGCAACAGTGTTGCCTCTGTTGCTGCTTAAATCATAAATCATACGAGTTGCGTTTGACCTCCACCTGGTTTTCAGGCACTTCTTTTAGAAATGTGAGAATATACATAGCCGCATTACTCTTTCCGTTGGGATATTTTTAGTCCCTTCGATATGCAACTTGTGACATGCGTCTTCATTTTCATTTGAATTCATTGTTTATTTATATTTATACGATTCGTTTGCTTAAACAAAGGCTTAACAAGGTCAATCAGCTGACCAGTTGGCTAGAACGTCATATTTGTGGCACGTGACATTTGGCCTAGTTAAATGTTAAGTGGACGTGACTTTGGCTTTTTATAACCTAAGGCATGAAGTCACTTTTCATGGTTGGGGTAATTTTTTTTTTGTGTGAATCCACAATGGAGTGTGTATGGCGATTAATTGAATAAGAAATGAATTGATACCTCGCGAAGGTGTTAATACTGAATTTATGTGTAAACATATTGTTTCACTAATGATATGATAAAATAACACAAAAAGAGTTTATATTAATTATTGGCTTAAATTGGAATCTAATATTTGAAGTAAATGACGCTTAGCTGGAAAAATCTATTAATTAAAAGCGTTTGTAGCTTTACTTATAGATAAAGGGTGTTTTTTAGACAAAATAGTTCTCCCACAAAAAGTCTTCCTTATCCCGAACTAAGTTCTTTCTCAATGATACCAGTCCCCATCATCAATGGGTAATATTGCAGGCATAATTGTGCATGCCTTAATCTGGAGAAGATTTACTTCTAGCTAGATGGTCAGAAGAGTCCTCCCGGGCCCGTAGTACTTCAAATGAGCCCCTATATTTCCAGAAGTTTCCAGAATTTCTTTTAAAAAACTTTATTCGTAGAAAACAAGCACGATGGAAATATTCGATTCCCAGAAATAGAAGATCAGAATATCCTGAATGCTCTAACCAGTCTTGTAAAGAAATATGCTGATGATGTGGCTCAAGAATTATAAACTTAAGACATCTATTTGAAGCAGATTTTTAGAGTGAACTTCAAGGCATGTCTTCCTCCATTGTTTCGAAAAACTTGGATACACTTTTTCCAAACGTTTGTATCGCTTTGCGCACATTGTTAATCTTAGTTGCCAGTGCTGAACGCTCCTTCAGCTGACAAACTGTTCGGTCCAAACAATAGTGTCAGGATGAGCAACAGTTTGTCTGGAATTGGAGTCATCGAGTAAATTAGATTTGACTGAAGTCATCAATGCTTTCACCTCGGCCAAACCAAGGCAAATTGTTGATTGATGAAATAAAATTGCATGTGAATGGTTTGGTTTGGTTGCGAATTTTTTAATTGCTGGGAGGGGAAACCGTGTGTACATGATTACCATCGAGCCCGTATTTCCTCTCGACGGCCCTGCATGAAAAAAATTGGCTCCAATTACTATTTAATTGACATTCAATAGACCTGTGTAACAAAGAAAAAGTACGCCAGCAGACTGGCTATTTTCGGACAAAATGTCACATTTTCAACATTTTCTGAAAATTGTCAAGTCATGTTCGCGACACCGTCTGTACATATCCCAATCAGGGTTGCCAAGTTGAAAACAAGAAATTAACGGCTGGTATCGATAAATAAACTTTATGACTTTTATTTTTTTTTGGTCAACAATATTAATAGTTCATATAAAAAAATTTAGTGACCTTTTTTTCTGCTCGTTTAGAAAATTAAAGGACATATAAGAAAAATCCTCCAACCATCGACTTTTTTTCGAAATTTTTCAATTTCTACTTCGACATGCAATTATCGGCTTGTTCGTGTCAATAGCGACCGTTTCGTAACTCTGATCCCAATACATTTTTGGCATTCAATTCCGTATTCCAGGACATATGTATATAATAAGAGCTACTTAAATTTCAAGGTTAGTTTGCTCTTCATGCTGAAATATGCTAACAAAGATGTCCTTTCTGGAACTATCTACCACATTTAGTCTTCACAAAACACAAGAGAAGTGCCTTGTTAGCTACATCAGTTGATTCGCCGAGGTGAATTGAATAAAATGGTGCATTTTTCACCATTTTTAAAGTGTAACTGTCAATATCTTCTATGTTTTGCAGTTTTGGCAGACATATTTCTGCTTTCCCATAATATCATCTTAATAGGCGTCTTACTTTCAAAACTTAATTCCTTTCCAATCGGCATAAAAAATGCTAATAATCTCCAGGTTGTTTGCGGTTCACCAAAATTTTCTTGCGGAACACTCGTTACCATTTTGCCGCTATAAATAACCGTTGCACCAATTCACGCCATCAAATTTCCTATTTGATAGAAACTTTTTTGATGTTTAACATCTACCTCTGGTGAGAATTAATGTTTTTGTTTTTAAGTTCACAACTTTACCGGCAAAAAATTTTAAATGTAATAACAATACTCTGTTTTTTTATGAAAACATAATATTGAAATTCTTCATTCCATAATGGGGTATCTGGGTATTCCATAATTAGCATGGTTATTAATTTTGTTTATCGTAATGAATTTCGAATACCTTAAAATATGTTACTGATCAATAAAACAATTTCCGGCCATCTAAAAAAAAAAAAAAATTCCCTCAAATGGTAAAAGTCAAATTTTTTTTTGGAAAAATTTGAATTTTTTTTTATTACAAAATTTATTCTTAAAATTTAAAATTTTGGTGTGGGAAAAAACCTTTTTTAACCTTTTTTTTTCCTCGTCCAACAAAACTTAAAAGTCTATGTCACAAAAATTATTCAATTTGCAGTATTTTTTGAATTCCTAGACCCCAGGTTTTGACATGAAATTCCGGGCTTAGCCAGGCCACCTGGCAACCCTGGTACTGATAGATAAGAAATGTCCTTAATTGGGTGTCATTTTTCAACTTTTATTCTTAGCACAGGATAAGTAATATTCCATTTATTTATCTTAAAAACTTTCTCTAATGAATTAGATGCCTGAATATCTTTATTTAGGCGCATTTTTGTCAGTACTTACTTAGCTTTATTATTCCACTCTGCAGCCATATCCAATTTTAGATAAAGTATTATTCCCTCATAACATTAAGCCAGTTTTATGCGTGAGTAAAACCAAATTCCAATTCTAATCCATTTTTAGGCTCATAAATTTTTTAGTACTCGTAAAATTTCAAGGCTGAATTCTCACGCATAGGCAGCACTATTTACTTCATACACACACGCAAATCCAAACACTTCCGCTGAATAGCGGAACTAAATTAAAATCTCACTGGCGCCAAAATGATTGAACACTTTAACTTATGGACGCGTATTTTTTTTTCTCGCATACTACATTCGTCCTCTTGCTATAGCGGTGTGTTTCGCATTAAACACAAAATTCAACTGATTTAATGCGCTCAGTTGTATGGTCTTCAAATGTGCCTAAGAACCCTATTAAGCTTTTTACACCATACATAGCATGCTTGTAGGCACCGCGTCATATATGATTTTGTTCACATTTAAAGGTGTGACACCTGATTGCTGAAGCAGCGGTTGTTTTGTGTGTGTGTGTGTGTGTACTTAAAAGGCTTTTTGTGGGTGTGTGTGTGCGCGCGCAAAACGAAAAAATCTGTCAGCAGCGTTTTAGGCGCACAGTAACATACATTCGGAAAACAATTACATGCAATGCAACGATTTGTTAAACTTTGAGCAATGGAGAATGACAAGCGAAACAAAAAAAAAAAAAAAAAATAGATGGAAAAATGTTCTTAAAAATGTAAGTAAGTATGTCTAGTATTTGCAATTTGGACTAAAGTTTGAGAGTTTTAAAATTTGTTAAATGATTACACTGAAAAAATCATTAAAAATTGTATGAAACTTAAAGAATACATCAACTTGTAAAGTTAATTTTCTGGCCAGCCCAAATTAGTGCAGTTGTGCAATATTGGCACGTGTCGTGCTTTATCGGTTAATCGGTTTGGTGTAGTCCTAATCTTCCTCATATGTTGGATCAGCGATTATGTTAATATTGTTGCTTTGTCCTGACCATTGTGCGCATATATTTTCTCCTCAAACGTAGAAGAAAGTCACTTTTTTATTTGGCTCTTCCGCAAGATAAACTTAGTGTTTTTTTTTTGCCAGTGTATTTAAAAGAGTTTTATCAATGCAATCTTATCCGCGCTTTCGCCACTCATTCAGTTGTTAAATTGAAGGTACGACTGACCTGAATTGCATTTTAATTTGTAAATTAAACATTTTTCGAAGCTTGAAAACTACACAAAGCTGTCTGTTTATCCTTATGCCTGCATGCAGCCTGTCTGTCAGTCAGTCTGGTCTGTCTGTCTATCTGTCGCATCGTGAAAGTAGTCAGAAATTGCATTTCCGGTTGTGCTGCTGACTGAAAGAACATTGAAAGGCACGCCTTGCTTAAGTTTGAAACTTTTATTTTTCTATCTTTTTTTTTTTTTTTTGTTATCTTAACCATTTTTTTTTTTTTTGGCTAAACTATCACGCAATGCAAATTGTTGCAATGAAATTTCAGATTTATTACTAAAATTAACATTTGAAAAATATCTGTCAAATTAAAGTGAAAATCTTAAAGGCTTTTTATTCGAAGCAAACATATCTGTTTTGTTTTCTGACCTAAAAAAACATCTGCCCAAAGGAATTAGTTAGAAAAAAATGGATCAAGTTCTGAAATTATTATATAATTTCGAGTATTACGAAAGTAGCTCAATTATAGGTGATAGGAGATGCTTCAAAGCGTTGTGGATATGGAGTTGAAGTTAAAGGAAGAACAGTTCGTGAGATATCTACCACCCAAATGTTTGAGATAGAGGTGAGCGATTTTAAAGTTTACTGAAGAGAAGTGGTTCGACTCCACGACAATACAATGCCACACACTGTTACCGTCACATTTGATATATTGCAGAAAATGAGAAGACACCACTCAATGCTTATTTTTAGTGCTACAAGGACTGTGTGTAGATTGCATACCTATACTAATTATTTATTTATTTTATTTATTTGAAAATTAACCTAGAATTATAAAGAATAATTGAAGTTAATATAAAGCTATGACGACTTAGGCCTTAAGCTTTGTACATGTTAAAATATAAATGGATATTTTAAATTATATATTTAATATAAACAAATCATTTTTAATTTTTACAATTTATGAAAAGTTATTCAAACTGTAGTAAAGAATAGTGGCTTATAATGTATTTACAACAAGAAGTATAGCTTCGTACGCTTCAAGAATGAAATAATAGTTAGTATATCATTAGGAGTGGGGTTGGATAAAAAAGAAAGTGGGTTGTTGTGTGAAAAAATTTCATTTCGGATATTTGTGAAAAATGAGCATTCTGATAGAACATGCTCAATTGTTATCCTAACATTGGAGTCGCAAAATGAGCAAGTTGAAGAAGCATTACTGTTTATGTAGTGTTCGTGCGTAAGTTTAGAGTGCCCTAACCTCAGACGTTCGAATATGGTTAGATCATATCTAGTTAGTTGAGTAGTGTGATTAAAATTTAAAAAATCTTTGGCAGATATATTATCTTTGTTAATTTGCTTATACCACGGTGATGTGTTAATCCATGTTTGGGTTTGTTTTGAGATGTATACAGATTTTATATATTTCATTATATCATTACAATTATAGTTCGGAGTCACCGTCAATGGGGCATAAGCTGCATTTTTTGCGGTTTGGTCTGCAAACTCATTACCGGGTATCTGGGAATGACCAGGTACCCAAATTAAAATAATTTTTGGGAAGTTTGAAATGAGAGCGGTGCGAATAAGATTGGAATAGTAATTTTGGTTGTCAATGTTGGCTATTGAGTTCAAAGACGATAAGGAGTCAGTGCAGATTGCAAAGTTTCCTTTTTTATTTTGAATCATAGAAATGGCTTCATGTATTGCAATTATTTCTGCTGAAAAAACTGAACTATAGTGAGGAAGGTGACCGGATTTTAAAATAGTGTTGTTTTTTGTTATACAATAAGAAGTACAATGTTGGGATTTTGAACCGTCGGTAAAGATGAAACAATAATTTTTCATATTATATTGTATTTCTTTGAAACCTTGTTGATAAACAATTGGGGGGAATGAAGATTTGTTGAAACTACTAAGAGACATGTTTAGAGAGCTCTGATTAAAATGCCATGGAGGCTTAAAACTAGTCCAATATTTTACGGGCTGAAATGGTATGTCAAGTTGTTTACAAAGGGAAATAGTTCTGAAGATAGCAGATTCAATCTTAGGAATTTTTTTGGACTTTATCGTTTTAGAAATTAGTTGTGAAATAGGTGAGTTTTTACTTAAGATAAGACATTTCACAATTTTAGCTGAGATGTAATCTCTTCTAATTTCAAGAGGTTGGATATTTGACTCAAACAGAATGTTGTTGATGGGAGTAGTACGATACGCTCCAAGAGAAATTCTGGCAGCGGAGTGGTAAATTGTTTTTAGTTTTTGGGTAATAGATTTAGGAGCATACCCATATAGGTATAGACCATAATCGATTTTGGATATTATTAGTGAATTAACTACGCTAATTAGGGTGCGTGTGTTACAGTTGAATTTATTGCTAGCTAGACACTTGATTATGTTTAACCGTTTGGACAAAGATGATAACAGAAACTGGATGTGAGTATTCCAAGTGTATCTCTTATTAATAAAGATACCAAGTATTTTAATGCTATCTACTTCAGATATAGAAAAGTGTGTAGAAATAGCCCTACAATCACAGTTTTTCTTCCGACAAATATGAAGATGTTTACATTTGGAAACAGACAATTGTGCACCAGAGTATTCACACCATGTCAGGATATCATTAATAAGGCTATTGATATCGGTATCATTGGTATTCACATTAGATAAGTTATTGATTTTTTTAAGTATAACAAAGTCATCTGCATATGCAAAAAATTGAAATTCTTTATGTAGGGAAATTACATTGCACAGCTTATTATAGGCTATAAGGAAGAGTATCACTGAAAGTGGTGAGCCTTGGGGTATACCGTTATGTAGCGGGTGAATATTAGAGTAGACGCGTCCAATTCGAACTCTGATTTTTCTATTTGACATAAAATTTATGATGTAATTAATCATATTTGGACCCAGTTTCCAACTGGTGACCACATCAATGACAGTGTGGGTTCCGATTTTGTCAAAGGCCTTGACAAAATCAAGAGATATAATTGAAAGATGGTTTTTAGTGGACAAGGAACTTGTGATCAGATGGTCTAGTGATACTAGAGAATCAGACACAGTCTTGCCTCTTTTAAATCCAATTTGACGGCTGTTGATTAGTTTGTTGGCAGTAACAAACCACCACAACCTATTGGCCACGATTTTGTCCATAACCTTCGCGCAGGAGGGGTTAAGTGATATGGGTCGATATGATTTTAATAAAGTTTTGTCAGAGTTTGGTTTAAGAATGGGTATGATAGAACTGATTTTGTAGGATTGTGGAATATGGTTTTTAAAGATATTATTGTAAAGATTCAGAAGTCTAGATTTTGTGCAGTTGGTGAGGTTATGTAGCATTGGATATGAGATTCTGTCTGCTCCTGGTGTTTTGCCTTTTAGGTTGGTTAGTGCGAGTTGAAATTCAATGTGTGAAATATCTTTTTCTATAATCAATGCTAGATTGCATGGAGAGGCAGGGGAAAGATTAGATTTGAAAGCTTTTTTCTTACGTTGAAATAAATTTGGAAACTTTTCGTCAGATGACTCACTGGACCACTCTGCAGCAAAAGAATCTGCTATAAGAAAATCATCTGTGAGTAGGATTGTACTGGACAATTGAGAGCTTATAGAATGGATTTTTTGAGGTGTTTTAAGGCCACATAATTTTCGGATATTGCACCAAATTTTAGATATTGGTGTTGAAGGGTTGATGTCACCAGTAAATATTGTTAGAGACTCTCGTTTGGCTATTTTTATTTCTCTTTTAAATTTCGCTTTGGCACGTTTATAGTTTAAAATATTTTCGGTTGATATGCTTCGTCTTAGTACATTCCAATAGTTGTTTTTTATGTTTTTTAAGTTTTCTAGGTTAACGTTCCACCAGGGAACGTTGTGGTTGTGTCTGTAAGGGTGAGATTGAGGTATGGTTTGGTTTGCACTTTGTAAAATAATGCGGTGTATGTTAGCTGCTTCTTGATTTATATTACTGCTTATTGGTCGTTTTAAGTGGAAAATATTCAATTGTTTTTGATAATTATTCCAATTGGCTAGTGGTAATTTAAAGCGGGGTCTAAAGTCATGAGGAGAGTTTGTTTGTGTAGGGAAAAGAGTTGTTATAATTGGAAAATGATCACTTCCATGTAGGTTACTTTCTACTTTCCATTTAGATTGAATTGCTAAGGTAGGGGAACACAGTGTAAGGTCTAGGTGTGTTAGTGTGTGGTGGGTGCTAAAGTGAGTTGGTGATCCATTATTTAAGAGAATAAGACGGGATTGGTCAATAAATTTGGAAACAATATTTCCTCTCTTATTATTAGTTGGTGAACCCCATTTTTGGTGCCAACTGTTAAAGTCGCCGGTAATAATGCAGGGATAGAGCGAAGAGTTAAAAGTAATTTCAAGGGAACGTAAAGAAAATGATTTGTTAGGTGGTATATAAAATGAGACTATTGAGAACTTAGCTTTCGATTTTATTTCAACAGCTACGGCATAAAATTCTGTTGAGAGCGGGATTCTTTTGTGTTGAACAGAGCTGTGTATGAGTAAAGCTGACCCCCCGTAGGAATTTTGAGAGTTGTTGCATGAGTAAATGTCAAAGTTGATAGGAATCGGGATATTGGTAAGGGAATGTAGATGGGTCTCTTGTAAGGAGATAATTTTGGGAGAATGTAATTTGATAAGGATTAGTAAATTATTATAATTGTTACTGTAACCATTTATGTTCCATTGGAGAATATTAACTGTCATTTCTGAGTATGTAATAAAGTTTTTCTTTTTTAAATATTTGTAAATAAATTATTTTAGATAATTTTATAGACAGGATAAGGTGTATATGTATTGTATATATTTTTGTATATATATTAAAAATTAGTCATCTAGAGCCATGGTGTTTTCATCTTCTATTTCGTTATTGTTTTTGTTGTTGGATACGGATTGACTAGTTGTAGCTTTATTGTTTTTAGCTTTTAATTGGGCTTTTAAACGGTTCGATGTGTTACGAGGAAATATTCTGAGTTTTGTATCAGATATGTTGGAAATGCTGAAGTGTCGTTCTGGCAGGGATGGTGCAACGGAACTGGAGGAATTGGTGATATTTTGTTCTGTGGATGCATTACTCAGAGAGAGTTGGCACGGTTGATCTGATGTTTGTACTGTTAAAGATGTTGTTGTTGGTGTTAAAGTAGTACTCCTTGTGGAAGTGGAGGCGAGAGATTGAGTGTTTGTGGAATGAAGAGACGGTGGAGATCTAAGAGTAGCGGCGTAAGTTGATTTCATTTGGTGTCGTTCGTTATATATTTTGTACGCTGATCTGTTGTCAACTTTTCTTAGTGTTTTGATTGTTTGTATTTCTTTGTTTTTAATAAATATTGGACAGACTTTGCTGAATACATTATGTTTATCATTGTCAATATTATTTTCCCTACAGTTTATACATGTTTGGTCATAGGTGCACTTTTCGTTGATTTCATCGTTAACATGATAATTAATGCCACAATTGAAGCACAATTTATTGTGTTGACATAATTTTGCCAAATGACCGTAGCGAAAGCAATTGTTGCACCTGAGAGGTTGTGGAATGTAAGGGCGAGTATAAATTTTTTCATAACCGACAAACACTTCTGTCGGTAGAGTGGGAAGAGAAAAATTAATAATAATGAGGCCAGTCTCTGTTAGTTGATCATTTACTTTTTTCATAATTTTTTTCACTTCAATGATATTTTGATCTTTAATTTCATTTAAAATATCTTCTTCTGAAATACCGCGGAGATCATTTGAGTATATCACTCCTTTGGAGCAGTTAAGAGTATTATGTTCAGAAACATTAAGTTGTATGGAAGGAGTAATGGCAATTAATTTTGAGAGTTGATTAGCTTGACTCAAATTTTTTGTTTTTATGAGTATGGTTCCGTTGCGTAGTTTTTTACACGATTCCACTTCGCCCGAGCAAGCGCAATCGATTGCTTTCTTAATAAGAAAGGGAGAGACGTTAGAAAGGGTGTCATTGCTGTTAATTCTGCTCATTATTAAATATTTCGGCCCGAGAGAGAGGTTTTTTAGATGCTTTGTTTTATCGAATTGTAGAAGAGGTTGGTTAGAATTTACATTTGCCGCGGAGGCATCAGGGGGTTCTTTCATGATTACACTTAAGAGCACTGGCACGTGCCTTTTGGTAACTGAATTAAATAAGTTTTTCTTTTATAAGTTTTTTTTTTTTTTATATGATAATATGCAAAAATAATTTAGAATATTATTTTTTTGGTTTTGTGGATCTAGTTTTTTAAGTCAACTATTTGAGCTGCTTTTTATAAGAACTACTGAGCAACGTATGACCGAGTGAAACAACGTTCAAGAGAGAACTGCCCTATACTAATTATATGAAATTGCTTACATGAAAATGGTTTGTAACGCTTTGGCGCAAAATATACTGAACCGATTTTAATAATTTCTTCTTTGAAAAAACATATTTCCCTCCGTCCATATCTTCCTGACATTCCCCAAATTCCTCGCCTTTACTAATGGCATGTTAAGGATGTGAATTTTTAACTCCGCAGTATCCTTTGCTTTGAACTCTTTACAAAAATTTCTGGCCTTCGATTGCCTTTCGTCAGCAATTGATCTTTCTGAGCATATTTTTGTATTTACCAATGATAAGCGTACCCGTCCTGGTTTGTAACGCTTTGGCTTTGGCGCAGCATTGAACCGATTTTAATAATATCTTCTTTAAAAACACATAATTCCTTCCTTCCACATCTTGCTCACGTTCCCCAAATTGCTCTCCTTTACTAGTGTCGGATGTTAAGGATGAGAATTTTTAACTCCGCAGTATCCTCTGCTTTGAACTCTTTACGAAAATTTCTGGCCTGTTTGTTACCTTCGATTTCTTTTCGTCAGCAATTGATCTTTCTGAGTATATTTTTATATTTACCAATGATAGGCATACCCGTTTTGCATATTAAAACTATAAGTACATAGTATATCAACCATAGAAATGGTGATAGTATACTTCCCTGTGGAAAGCCTTCTGTAGCAGAAGAGAACCTTGATTTTTTCTGCGCTTAGGCTTGAGTTCATATTTCTGGCCGTAATAATTTGCAATATCCAGCACCAAATGGTTTCATCAATTAAACCGCATAGCCTTAAAAATGGGCAAAAACGGTGCTTTTAGCACTCTTTGGTTAGGATATCTCGAAAATCAGAGCTGACAGAGCATTTCCGAAGCCAGATTTAGATTCAGAGCATCAGAAACCTTCGGAAGTATACAGTCTGATTTCTGGGTTTGAGATGCTGTCGGCCTGTGTTATTCTTAAATCGTAATAAGTCTTTTTCTCAGTATAGTAACATAATTAAGTATTATCTTCGTCTCTTGAAATCAGATATTCGTGGTCCCCCTTCTGGATTTTATTTGAAACATTAAGAAAAACATTGGGTTTGTTTGGAAATGCAGCAAATTCTGGCATCACTGCTGCATAGATGCAAGCTGATGCGATGCCAGCTGATGCAAGTTGCTGCTTAATAAGATTCCATTTTAATTTTTAATTTTTCCGCCAACACAAGTAATTTTCTGCAGTTCCTTTTTGGTTTATGCGAAGTTTGCGCATCTAATTAATCAGAGTTGCATTTCCAAACATTCAACTTTTGCAGTGATGCCAGATTTTGCTTTTCAAAACATTATGCTCATCAGATGCGACGCATCAATGCATTTCCGAACAAACCCATTCTTCATCATAAGGCTAAGAGTAGAAACATGTACCTTTTGAATATTTACTCCAAAAGGTATCAATTCTGAAGACCCAATATCCTCTAAATTTTCTGCATGTACATATTTTTCTTTGTAAATTAAAAAAAAGAAAATGTTAAAACAAACACCGTCTTGTTATTTACAAATTTAAATTGATTCTTTCTAACCAAACACGCAGTTATTTCCATCCTTCCCAGTTCATTACACTCAACTATGGTCAAAGTTATTTACGCGCCCTTATTTGTTGCTCAATTTCTATTCATTGTGTGTAGTTGATTTTTAGCCATTTTTAGGTCAAGGCTAAAACAGTTCGTAACCGGAAGTGACTGCTAACGAACAGTTAAAAGCTTCGTTTGAAAAAGCAAATAAAAATTTATTTATTTATTTATTTATTTATTAGAAATATAATTATAAATAACAATATTACTATGATACCTAACTCGAGCAACATAGGCTATCGGTCAGTTAAATAATTTAAAGAATGTTTATACTAAAATAATTAAAAGATTTTAGTATATATAGGATAAATGAAGAAAAAAAAAATTAAAATTATATATTATACTAATTTAAATTTTATATAGCAAATTACATTGGAGAATGAACTTAACAAACATTGATATTTTTTCAGCAGATATGTTTTTCAGTAGGTCTGAAGGATTTTGATTAGCAAAAATGTTACGCCTGGCATTCAAAAATTTTGGACAATCGTTCAGAATGTGCATTACGGAGAGTGTGTGAAATCCACAAAATGTGCAATCGGTGGCAGGGTGGCCAAGAAGTAGGTGTTCGTGGGTGATCTTAGTATGACCCAACCGAAGCCGTGTAAATACTTTCAATTCATGAGTTGGAAAATTTATTGGAAGCGCAGGTGTTTCAAGATCAGGGTTAATGTTGGTGTATGGATGTTGGTATCTTTTCCATTCTTGTAATCTAAGTTCTTCAAGGTAGTTTTTAGCAAAGCGAAGTATATCCGACCTTTCATTGACTTCGAAGAGAAAAGTTGGAGATTTGCAAGTTTCTTTTGCCTCTGTATCAGCATTTTCATTTCCGGAGATACCACAGTGCCCAGGGATCCACATTATTTTAGTTTTATTACAATTCTGAGATAACTTATTTCTGATTTTAGCAACAAGCGGTTCGTTGTTATTTAAATTTTGTAATGCGGTAACTGACGACTTACTGTCGGAACAGATTATGAATTTTCCTTTTTTAGATGAAGTAAACGTAGTGGCTACGTCGATAGCGAAAAGTTCAGCTGTAAAAATAGAGCAATGTGGGAATAAAAGTCCCTTTTTTATCAGATCTCCGCCGTCGGAAACGACAGCAAATGAAGTAAAATTGTAGTCTTTGGAGCCATCAGTGAAGATAAACTCCCATCCTTTCTTAACCCATTCACTTCTTTCTTCGAGGTAAAGTTTTTGGTATACAGATGGATCTGTAGTATGCTTCGGATGGTGGAGCAAGCTGGTAATAAAAGATGAAGTGACAGATTTCCAAGGAGGGGATTGATAGATTTTGTAGAGCGTTGGACGTAGAGGGAAAGGTAATGTTTCAACAGCTTTCACTACTCTATGAATAGTTGACTGGCGTTTTGTGTCTCTTTTCCGCGCAATGGCATTTTTGACATCCTTTTGTAAAATTGAATTATTGGATATGTAAAGCTTCGGAATAAGACGGTAAATTGATTGTTGTATACGATCACATATTTTTATTAAACCTGATTCTGCAAGCATGTTATTCACTGGGGTGGTGGGGAAAGCGCGAAGACTCTTCCGTACAGCTGCATGGTATGGCGCGTTCAGTTTTTTTATCGTAGTTTTTGCACACTTTCCGTAAATTTGAAGCCCATAATCAATGACTGATAATATTAATGCTTTTGTAATGTTTATTAATGTAGACGTATGAATATTACAATTTGTTGCTGAGAGGTATTTTATGATACTTAATCTATTTACAAGTTTTTTTTTTAGAATATTACAATGTTCATTAAAAGTATATCTCTTATCAAATATAATACCTAAAATCTTTAGATATGCTACGTCTTCCATATTACAATTATTATATGATAAGTTAAAACCAGAACATTTTATCTTCTTACAAATATGCAAAGTATGACATTTTTGATATGCTATGTTAGCTCCTGAGTGGAGCGACCATTCAGATATTTCGTCGAGGATATCTGTATACATTCTTTTTACTGCTTGCAGACTATTGTTTTTTGAAAAAATAATTACATCGTCGGCGTATAAGCAATGTTCGACAGAATGTCTTGATAGTAAAATACTCAGCTCATCAAAGGCAATAATAAAAATGATAACAGATATCGGCGACCCTTGTGGGATACCGTTGTATAAAGGTACACTATTTGAGAAAGTGTTATTAACTTTAACTCTAAATCTTCTGTTACTTAGAAAATTTTTTATGAAATTATATATTTTTGGGCCAACGTTCCATTTTTTAAGCTGTCGCAAAACAATATGTGGGCCAATTCGATCAAAAGCTTTTTCAAAATCCAAACTAAGTATCGTGACATGATTCTTACTGGAGAGGGCACTTGATACAAAGTGATCAAAGTGTAAAAGCAAATCAGAGGTTCCTTGTCGCTTTTTAAATGCTACCTGATTGCAGCTAATTAATTTGTTTTTTGAAACGAACCACATCAAACGCGTTGCAATTATTTTTTCAAATGTCTTTCCCATACATGGGAGCAAAGAAATCGGGCAGTAACTATTTAATTCGTCTTGCGGCTTTTTAGGCTTCAAAATTGGAACGATATCGGCGCTTTTCCAGCTTTGTGGATAAATTCCTGTGTCAAAAATTTGGTTGTACAGGTCAGTAAGTCTAGACTTCAAAGAAGAAGGCAAATTTTTTAGTATAGGATATGAGATTCGGTCAAAACCAGGAGTTTTTCCTTTTGCTGAGGTAAGGACGTTTTCAAGTTCAATTAGAGAAATTTTATCTTCGATAGCTTTAGCTGAACGTGATAAAGAAGAGATATTTCTATATTGTTGGCTTAGAACCAAGGATTTGTTGGAAATAAAACTTGGTGAAAAATTGCTGTCTGCAGAATATGCAGACCAACTCAATGCAAATGTGTTGGCAATGTCTTTCGTTGAAGAAATTTGTCCGTTAGGAGTATTAAGTAGAAGAATTTTACTTTGTTTATATGTTCCAACCAGCGTTTTTGTATTGTGCCAAAAATTGTTCGGATTAGTTTCGTGGTTTATAGACATAGTAAGTTTTTGTAGACTTGTTCTCTTAGCTTTTTTTGCTTGGTACCTAAAACGAGCATTTGATTTTTTATATTTGATTAAATTTACTTCCGACCTAACCCGCTTAAGCTCTGACCAAGCCTGTTGCTTTTCAAATCTTAACTTTGAAAGTTCTGAATCCCACCAAGGAACAGATGGCTTGTGAAAAATATTTTTTGATTGTGGGATATGGTAATGAGCTGCGGATCTAATTATTTTTTGGATAGAGGCCGCTTCTTTATTGATATTAGTTGTAATTGGTATTTTTGAGGAAATTTGGTTACAATGTTGTTGAAATTTTACCCAATCAGCCCGATCAGTTAGGATTTTGGGCTAACGAAAGGTTTATTTGCTTTTATGAATTGGAATTTTCACAAAGCAATACAAAAATTCACACATCGTTATCAGCATCATCAGTAGAATATGGAAGAAGTTAAAGTGGATCTCAGCGGGGAAATGAATGTGCCGCAATCGGAAAACAAATCACATTTTGATTTTGCCAGGTGAGATCTAACATAATGTTAAGCGAAATGCTTATAAAAAAGGTGCAAGTCGCCTAGCGGTTTGTGGCAGTACTGCTTTGCAGTTAGCCCCGCTATTGTTTGGTAATTTTGCAGCATTCTATGAATGAAAAAAACAAAGAAATATTAGTAAATTAAATATAATTTTCTATATGATAATTTTACCTTTATAATAATAATGCTGCAAACAAGTTTGTAGTGCAGCAAATACTGCAATTAGGTAGATTTCATTTCATTTCGTCATTTCTGGTTTTTTTTGGTAATTTTGCAGCATTCTATGAATGAAAAAAAACAAAGAAATATTAGTAAATTAAATATAATTTTCTATATGATAATTTTACCTTTATAATAATAATGCTGCAAACAAGTTTGTAGTGCAGCAAATACTGCAATTAGGTAGTGGAATGCGGCGGTAGCCAGCCGCATTCCAGGTTGGGTAATCTAAGTAAATGAAAAAAACAACAAAATATTAGTAGTGTATCAAATAGCTTCTACGAAAGAATATAAAAATTTTGAGAATCTTAAGTAATAGTTCATATGGTCTCCTTCTTGAAAGAAATATTAGAAAAATAGTTCAGATGGCCAAATTAAAGAAGAAAACTTGTGTCTGTCGCCGCATACAAAGGTCATCAAACTAGCATAGTGTGTCATAAGGTTCCCTTAGGTGCTCCCGCTTTTATTCAGCTCAATTTTTCTTTCGAGTCAAAAAACGAATATGAAATCAAATGTTCATGAATGCGCTTAGTTTCGGAGGTAGACATTAAAAGTCGTGGATAAAGTTTTTCTAATAATCCATTTAAGTTGAAAACCCCTGAACTCATTTTCAAATTCATTTGTGTTATATAAAATTTATGCCATAGCTTTCGATAGATGACGATTTTTCTAAATTTCTGATCAAGTTTTTTTTATTAAATCCCGTATTTTCAAAAATTTCTATTATATGTCCTTTTAATTGATATACATATTGCTTCTGATATTTTTTTATTAACCCTATTTATCCGTGGCTTTTCAACCAATCGCTTGAACCATCGAAATCGTTAGCGAATGAATGTTTTTAACACCGATTTCGTCCAATTTTATTCGGGTGTTAGCAGTTAAAAAAATAAACAGGATGGGCGCTTTTGCTTATTCATACTCCATACCACATTCTCTTTCTACTTCTTGCCAAGATTTTCTTATTAAAATTATATTGTGGTAATCTAAATGGCGTAGATTCCACAAAAGTTGTTCAAGTCTAATTTCAATAAATTTGTTCATTTTGAGATAAGTATTTCCCTAGCATAATTCAAAATATTTTGATCATAGCTCCCAGTGGCTCTCCGCTAAATTGCAACGCCGAAACACCCCTATACGTACTCATGTAGTTGATCACTAGGACCGAATACACCTGGTCATAAACACAGTCTAGAGCTTAGCATACTTCCTTTAATGTGGTGTGCCACGTGATTACGTTTTTACGCAAGTTACAATTACTTATTTGAAAGTGCCTTGCATTTTTTTCTTATATAAAAAAAACAAATAAATTTCTGTAGAAAGAGCATAAGTTTTTAGGCAATTTTTATTGAAAAATAACCAAGAATATTAAAGACCGTAATTTTTTGAAAATGGTGATGGTTATTATTAATTTTAAAACTATAAAAGGTGCTTAAAATCTTGTTATATGGAGATTTTTCGGGCATGAAATCTATGTGCTTTCATCTCCTCTAGAACTTTGGTCTTAAAATATTTTTCTAATTGTGGCTTACTTTCCGATTTATTGAGCGAATTTTTTTCAGTCGGTTTCTCAACCGGCCCACCACGATTCTGGCGACTGACACTTATTTTAATTATGAGCTGTACTTAAACTATTAATTACAAAAAAAAAAAAATCAAGCGGGAAGAAATGACCATGGAAAATGCAACCTCCCGGACTAGATGTGTTTGTTACGAAATAAATTTTAATTTCGTTTTAAAATTATAATTTTAAAATGTCACAATATTCTTTAATTTAAGCACATACATATGAATAATTTGCGTATATATTAACAATTATTGAGAAATAAGCAAAAAAAGCGTAATATTTTTTTTTTTTGTTTTAATGAAACTATATTTTTTCGTCCAGTTTTTCACAGTTCAGGAATATACCCACCCCTATGGAGCTTGTACAAATGACTCGAAAATCTGTGCGTCCCTGGTCCGAGTTTATAAACACCGCTAACTTCAAAGCTGCTGTTAGCTTTCCGCGCCTTAGCGGCAGATTTGTGCGTAATTTGACCCATTTTCAGAGTAATTACATCATAATTTTCGTCATTTTGATGATTTATTGTCTGTAAGTAAAACTATGAACTATTTTATGTTCGAAAAATTGATTTCATCAACTTGATTTTTTCTTTACTAACACTAGCATCACGTCACCTCTCATACTGATTGTTTTAGGCGCTCTTGCGTACCTCAGTCATAGAATCAAAAAAGCTGAATCGCCGATCACAATTTTTGGTTATCAACTTACTACAAATCATCAGATTTTAGGAGTACATATCGCTGCT
Organism: Tricholauxania praeusta; assembly: GCA_949775025.1. Lineage (NCBI taxonomy): Eukaryota > Metazoa > Arthropoda > Insecta > Diptera > Lauxaniidae > Tricholauxania > Tricholauxania praeusta. Next base: position 14,581,664 of record OX459031.1, on the reverse strand, counting down.
TTACCAGTACTTTTCTTGGTTGGGGCAGGTGCCGCTTTGTTTTGGACATTAGGTAATAAAAATATTTTCTTTTTCTTTTAGCTACTAACTTTCTTCATGTTATTTTTGCAGGTGCTTCATGCTTTGTCATCTCATTACACGCTATATTCTATAACATTGATTCAATCGTTACGGAAGAAACTGAAGGATTTTTATCTGAAGTTGTTTAGCGCATTGCTTATTATTGTGCAGTAATTAACGTAACTTTTAAAATAAGCTATTGACTTTTTGCCTTAACACAAAAAATGAAAAATTTTGTACGATCGATGTTTAACAATTTTAAAAGAACTTTTATTTTAGTTTGAAATTTTCGCAATATTTTTATAAATGTTTTATTAAATAAAAAAAAAACGTACTTTATGTAAATAAAGGCCAAATATCAAAAGGATAATCCTTTGAAAAACATAATCAGTGTAACAAAAATGAAAAAAAAGGACAAAGCCTCAGATGCATAAAATGAATAAAGAAATGATGCCATCCTCTCAAATGTGTCGTTTTGTTTTAACAACATGTATTTGCGTCTTTACTATTGGAAGTACATTATTCTTTTTCCCAGAATTCGTTACTAAATTCATTAAAGACTTAGATATTTCTTAAATATTTTATTTTGTTCAAAAAGGTCTGATTGTTTAATGCCCAGAGTGAAGATTTGCATTTGATTGCCACTTGCTAAGCCGAACATCGAACGAGTTTTCGAAACTATATTCTCAAGCGAAATTTTTTGGTTTCTTCAGTAATGAAGTATAAAAAGTCGTGACACAAATAAAGACTCCGAGTAATGATAATTTTTTCGTTTCAAAAGTGTTCCTAGTGTGGAAAAGACTTTTAGAACGAAATATAGATTATCCACCAGATAAAATTAATTATGGCAAAGTAAAACTCAAAGCCTGATGAAATTACTAAAGATGATTTCATTAGGGAGACATTCAGTTTTATTTAGAAGATGAATAAAGTGAAATAAATATATTTTACGGTTCCTGATGACTTTACCTTTAGTAATTCCATAATGACTTCCAATCGAATACAAACTGATACGCCTCTATACATGTACTAAAGTGGTAAGCCCACAAACCTGTCTCTTTGCATGTTAAATGTTTCTTCCATTGGGCTGTCTTTCAATGTTCACGCTATCTATATGTATGTATATAAAATTAATCAATCGTGCACTATAACATTACAATAATGCTTCATACCCGCAACAACTTTTGTAAACAATTTCCCAAGAATAATATGCTTTACTTTTCTTAAGTTTCTAATATCATGAAATTGTTGATAAAATCTAATAATTAGCGCATGTTGTTGATAAGGGAAATCACAATTAACAACCAAAATGATAAGAAAATGTAATTGATAAAAAGAAATTTAATTAGTTCTAACCTTAAATTGCAGTCTTAAGAGCTCAAGCACAAAAACTCATTTTTTAACCTGACTATTCCATCAGCAATTTTGTTTTCCACTATACAACTACAGCTAAGCGACCCAATGAATAAAGTCAGTTTAATTATTTTATTTAATTTTCTTTTATTTTAAAACTGCTTTCCAAATTATTATTTCTTATAAATATGCGTGTATTCAAGTGCAGTTCTGTAGTTTGTTTTGAAAACACGAATGTTAAATTGCTTAAATTAATAGATTCTTAAAATGTGACAAAATTTTTTTAGCTTGAACTTAATGAAAAAAAAAACTAAAGCACAACAGCATTTCGTTAAATGATTGTCAATGGCATTAAAACAATTGAGATGTTAACCAAAACATATAAAGAAGATATTATTCTTTTTTTGACAACCACTTAAGAGAAAATAAAGAAAATTCAAATAGATTCTTAAGAAAAAAAAAAGAACCGAGCAGCACTAAGAAATAATAAAATGTTTATGATGTCGGATTTTTCGCTACACGCTGAGCATAAAGACGCCGCAGCAAACGGTTTCCGCATAAGAATGTCAATACAGCAATTGGAATGAGCAGTCGTAACGTTTGGAACATATTCAATTGTAGCCAGAAAATACCAAACAATGTTAAAATTCCGCCAAATCCCAAATGGAAACCAATTGTACTAATGGAAAAATTAAAATTCGAGACGTTGATGCCTAGTTTTCCCCAGAAAATAAACAACAAGACCAGAGGCGTTAAGCAAAGTCCAGTGAAAATGTCCGAAACAACACGTGGTGGACGTTTTTCGGGTACGCGGAATTGATGATGAATTTCTGGTAACGGTGAACGCTGTTCCTTTTTGGTATCTTAAAAAAATATATATATATAATCACATTTTTAATAAAGGCGTAAATCTTTAAATACCTTTAGGGTCCTGTGAAAACTTGAGTTGTACATTGGCTACATGCCACTTAAAAGAATTCGAAAGCGATGCATCTCCAATAATTAAATCCAATTGGTAAAGTCCAGACTTATAGCCGAAATCAGCACCACGTGCGCCTACGTCAATATCAAATTTGTAGGCTTTGGATGAATCTTGTTCGGCAATAAAAATGATTTCCTCTTTGCTTTCTTTGTTATAGAGGCGCACGAAAGCCTGATGTACTGTTATAACCTAAGAGGAAATTAAACAAAATTTTATTTAAGCAAGATTTTAAAAGCCAAGCTAAAAATTATATTTTATTAAGATTTACATACCTTTGTTGTGCCCTCATCCACAAGCATTGTTTTCAAAATGAGTTTTTGCGTGTTATCTGCGCTTAGAGTTTCCGACAAAGTGCTGGGATACGCAACTGTCTGCTTTTTAAATGTGCTACTTGCATCTGCATCACCAACGCCTACCTCTAAGGAATGAACCTTAACTCTGCCCAAAACCTTAAATAGTAGCTCCTGTGTGTAACCACCATCAGCATTAATATCAACCACATAAATTCCGCGCGTTGGCTTAAACGGTGAAAGATCAGCAGCAAAGATAGTCTTATCAGAGGACTTCGATACGAATTGTACTTTTTCGGCGAGCACAGTGTTGCCCTTTTTAGTGCTTACTTTACCAAATATATTCGAAGGTGCTGGTGTTAATGCTTTACCCAACACATCCACAGCTTTGATATTAAGGATTGGTGAAGAGGATTGTAATTGACCATTACCGATTAATTGTATGCAAATCGGCGCCAATTTGCCAGCTTCGCTTAGTGTTTTCAAAGCTTCAACAAGTACGTGAGCACCCTTTGCTGTTTGTACCGACCGACGACTAAGGAAATATTCAGCTAATTTAACAGCTTGTTCTGATGAAATAGCTACTGCTTTATTACCGACTTTGGCTGCGCGGAAAGCACCATTTACTACCAACGCCGTAATGCTGAGACCACCTTCAAATTGCAACATTTTGCCATCGACTTCATCGGCTTGCACAATTGCATCCTCAACACGTTCTGCTATAAATGCTGCAGCTGGTCCTAATTCTGAGGCAATATTAAAAGCATAACCCAAACTTACAAGTGAATCATCTTTTTTTAGTATATCTTGTAGATTTTTAACTAATTTGGATTTCGACACTTCATCGACTTGTACGCCAAGTAATTTGTGTGATGTGACGCGATAGTAGATTTCTTGTGACGTTGCGATGTCTTTTTTCAATGAGGCATAAATGCTAGACAGCAATGCTTCAGGAAGTTTGGTTGAGCAGCGTGCATTTTTATGAGCACCAATGAGATAAAAGTCTTTCTCGAAGTCCTGTAAAAATAATGCATAGGAATAACAGAATTTTAAAAATAACTCATGTAATGGAAGGAACATGTCATAAACATTTTATTATAACTACAAGTATGGGTTTTAAATATTATTAAACTAATTACATAGAGAACTTTCAGAAATATTTTTTATTCAACCTGACTATTTAATATAAAAATATTAACTCTTAAGTTTTATTTATTTTATTTAAAATACAAGTACTAGCTACCAGGGTTTACGACTCAGACAATTTAAATAAATTTCTAACAAATACATTGCTTTATAAATTTTTCAATAATAAATAGGTTTTCTAGGGTACAATTCTTAAGTAGCTTTCAAATATCAAATTTACCGCAAATAAAAATTTTAATTTATGTGAATGCGAAAATCGACCGTAAGAATTTGTATTTGTGTAATTTGCATAAAACGCGGGTAAGTTTGTACACTTTATTTAACAGAATTTAATACATGGAGCCTACAATTCAACTTGTTATATCAAAATTAAATCTTCTGTTATTTATGAATTTGGAACCACTATATCCGTATCGAGTAGTAGTCCAGTGGTCAAAGTGACTACAAGTGGCGCTTGCGATTCGAACCTTTAAAAATATAATTTACCATGAAAACATCTCAACTATTGCCGTTCGGATCCGGCATTAAACATGTGGGCCGCATAATTTAAATGAATAAAATAATGACGGTGTTGCGCATATTATAATTAAATATACTATCATGAATTTTGCAACGACAGGACAAAATTATTAAATTCTCAGAAGAGAACTCAAAATGTTCTATTGATTCTAGCTCAAGGAATGCCATAGATTCAAGTACACTGGTTAGACAAATATTGTTGTTAAACAGAAGACATTTTTTCTCAATTAATTCTAAGCCAAACTCACATTTAATTTGGATTCCTCGTGCAGCTTCAGTAATCTTTTACATAATGCATCCTGATCCGCTGGCTTCGCTGGCTGAACATTCAATGAAGAATAGTAAATAGACTGTAAGTCATTGGATACCAATCCATCTGTAAATACTTTCTGCAGGCGTGTTAAATCCGTGTTTCCCAAATGGCTGCTTACTGTGCGTGTGGCTAGAGAGCTGGTGGCGCTTAATGCCAAAGCAAGCAAAAGGGAGAATACTGCAATAAAAAGAAAATGCTTTTAATAGTAAATAAAATTGATAATTTTAGTTTTTGTTTCTCTCTCCCTCCCCCCCCAACATCGTTGGACTGTGAACGGCATCGAACAGATAGCCGGTAGTAGGCATGCGGATGGATGCCGGTATTCGTCTTGACCAAACCCAAACGCTTAGAAAGTTCATATTCAAACAGGTAATTCATTTATTTTATACATATTTTTCTTAACTTACCTAATTTGTACATACTAAACATATATTCGTATTTTCTAATGAAACTTATATTTTTTCAGAATTTTCCAATGGAGTTTATCCACACCGCTGCCCAAAATTTTTTTTTTTTACACAGCCAGCCAAAAAATGACAGACACGTCAGCGGCTGTGTTTATTCAAAGCAGGTTTCGTTCAGAAGTTATAAGCGATGCGTTTTATAGTGTGAATTTGCGCACTGCTTCTGCTCACACCTTCTGAACTTACACACTAACATGACAGTTTCCCAATCATTTGATTAAAATGTATAGTCCCCATATATCATGCTTCTTATTTTGATGGAAAATAGTGGAAATCCATAACTTAGGCATCACTTGGATGAACTGTCGAAAAGTGCGTGCCTGTGTAAGATGGGACTCATTGACATCCATACATAAAAGTTTAAATATAATAGTATTTTCCGAGCACTCAGTCAACTGTTGTCAAATTTGCAACATACTTTTGGCAGAAAAGTCCTAGCATAAACAAATTTAGCATCGCTGCTTCCGTGAAAATTATACCATGATCAAGATGAATACAATATAGAAAACTTGATATCTTGTTCTGCCGACCTATTTCTTATCCGCTCTGACTCAACTCTGCATCAGTGTTGGCGTTTTCGGTACATTTGTACTTTTTTTTAGGACGTTTGGGCCGTGAAAAATCTTCGTCAGTACATTCGACAATTTTGAACAATTTCTATAAAATTACCATTTTATTTCAGTAAAGTTACCAGGAAATATGCCTTGAATAAACTAAGTTGACTTTTTTTTGTTTTTAATAAAAAAGTTAAAATGTTTCAGTGTTTTAGTCATTTTATGTAACTTTATCATGTTCATGTCGAAAAAGTACAAATCAAATCTTCATTCAGTACATTTCCACAAAACCCAAATACCATCATGATGTACACACCTTTTGTTAACAATTATGAACTATGTACTCGTAAAACTCAATTCAACACTAGCGAGAGCAAAAAAAAAAAAGTTGTCACTGACAACAATTCGATTTCTGAGTAAGATCGATTTTAGTTTGTACATCCCTAGCATCCGCGAATTTAAAAGTGTCAAAAAGTTAAAAGCGCCAAAGCAAATGTGCGTAAAATTTGGTTAAAAACGGAAGTGCAATTAGAGAAGTTTTATTAGATTGTTTTAAATACCACGTATAATGATTTAATAATTTAGTGTTTTTATTTCATTCGGTGTGATGGCAAGAATATTAGAAGTGTTGCGTAAAAGCAACAAATTGTAGTGATTCGTGGTTTTTGTGAAATACTTAATCTTCGTTTTTTGGATGTGCTGAAAATATTTCAAAGTCAGCAGAATATGTGCCAGTGTCTTGGAACCCCACTAGGAATTTTGTTTCTGCGAAGTTTTAAGATGGTAAGCTCAATTTTTTCAATATGTTTGTATAATCTTTATAAAGGATATATTGTGCTTATAGGTTTATTTTATATCTGTAGTGCTCTTATTTCGAATTGCAAATGGAAAAAGTTTGAAGGAAAATAAAACTTTGATCTCTGACTCCATTTTACAAAAAGGTAAACTTTTTTTTTCTGGGAACATGCATTTGTCTATCCGTTAATAACAGAGGTGCATCAAGTGGCAACCACTGCACGCATATGTCCGTAGTCACGAATAATGCCTGGATTGAACTTTGTTGACTTTTTTTTTTGATGTGAAACTTCTTTGAATTGATTTGAAATTAAGTGTGTATAATAAAACGCTTCACTATTTCTTTTAACCGTACTGTCATTAAGTCTAATTTTTTTCTCGAATTCAGGGCTTGGTTGACGGGATATAGAATAGCTACTGCAATAAATTCTATATCAAAATTGAAGTACTCATCGAGCAGAGTGTCCGGTAGTAGGCGAAGTAGTAGATTTTTTTCTCTTCGCTATGGCAAGGCTTTGGTAGTTAATCAGTGCAATGCTTGAAAAATAGGAAATCTTTCCATCCTTATATCTCAGCTTTTGGTTAACCGATCTCAAAGCTGATAGCTTTTGGGCACTCTGCTCAGTGAGTGCTTTAAATTTATGTATCATTTATTGTTGTAGATATTCTAGATCGTGTCAACTTTTATCATTTTAATAAAAATACATTTCAACAAAACCCAAATGTCATCACTGCTCTGCATTCGTGTAAAGGGACAATGTTCAATTCCGCGCCGATTTTAATTTTGTTTGTGAATTTTAGATTGCAAATTTTCTATTTTCTTGCAACCATTTATCTGCTTTCACTCAGTTTTTCATTAAATTTCGTAAACATGTCTAACATGAATTAGGCCATTGAAGGCCATTGTTTTTTATAAGAAATTTTAGTTTTTGTAACTTCTTAATATGTACCAAATTGGTACTATCAATAAAAGTTTTTGAAAGTTCCTTCCAAAGGACATAAATAAATCGTTTTAAATAAAATATTTATCTTAATTTAACCTGTCACTGCCACCCCTTAATTATTTTATGATTCAATTATGACAAATTCCATATAAAAATTTTTATTTAAAGAAAACACTAAAGTTTTTGGTTACAAAATTCAATCAGAAGACTTTTAGCTCGTGCACATTGTAATATGGCATGGCTACATTGTCTCCAATGTAGTTACAAAATAAAGTAGTCGCGTTTTTCAACCAAATTGTTCAGTTTGTTCCTGTACTGGACGTGTTATGGAATAACGTTTCTTAAAATCTAATGTAATATCGCCATCATGATTCCATAGTGTTATGGCTCGTGTACAATACAATGGATATCGATGCATTAGTGCTTCTTTAGCGGCTTCGTCCTCTTTAGGCATATCCTTACAAAATTCGTCATAATACTCTGTATTGGGATAGGTTAATACACGCTTATTATTGCGCTCATTAAAGCGTATGTACTCTTCATACAGCTCTTTCCAAAGAAATTGTTCTAAGCGCTTGGAACGCGTAGCTGAAATATAAGCAAAATACATTGTTATTATTTTGCACAAAACAAGATTAAATGTTTCTTTATAAATTTTGTTTAATTTGATAATTTTTCGAAGAAACAATTCATTGCAAACGCTAATGTTGTCCATATTTGCTGGCAATGTGCAAATAAACTTACGTTTTGGCTTTTTTAATTTTGGTAAAGTAAACTTCTCCTTTGTTTCGCTCAACTTATTATCATTGGAACACATTATAATTCTCGTATAAAATATTTGAAAAAAAAAAATCTACAAATAAAATTTCGTGTTCGAATACAAAATTGAAAATTATTTATTTATTCGCTTTGACAACTAAGGTTTGTTTGAATTCTATGGCAACGTGGATTTTTTAAACAGCACAGTGGCGTTGCTGTGGATATGCTACGCAACATTAATATGTTACAAATAGTGATTTCATGATTTAAAATGTTGGCGCACATTTAAAGTTAGTTTTAAATTTATATCAATTAGTTCAGAAAAATTATTTAGAATTCGATTTGATAAGGAAAAAAATAGCAAACGGCCCAAACTTTGCTTAGCAGCTCGTTAAGCCATATTTTTGATGTATCCGGAGCCGTAGAGAAGGTCGAAAAATGTTGAAAGAGTCGAATAATGTTGAAAAAAACGTTGGTAAAGCCGAAAAATATTCAACAAGTCAAAAATTTTGAAAATTTAAAAATTATTGAATAACTCGAAATAACGTTGCTGAAGTAAGAATTTTTCAGTTGAAATAAAATATCTCAAAAAAATTCACCCAAACGTATCTAATACTCAAAATGTTAAAAGATCGATAGAAGTACATACGTTTTTACTATAAAAATTATATACATATGTATGTATGTATGTATATAGCTAGAAAATAATGATGTCTTTTTGTGACCAAGAGATGATCTCAACTTTAACAAAAAAAATATAAAGTTTTTTTTTACAATACCTATATGGGTGTTTCGCAATGTCACGTAACGAGTCATATTATACTATGTAAGGAAAAATACTTAACTTTCATTCCACTTCAAAAGTGTACGACGGTCACGTTCGACACCCATATATATTAGAGGCCTCAGAGGTCAAAATCTGTTTCCATATATCCACAAATGTGAGCAAATAGAAGCACATGAGAAATAGGGTTACTTCTATGCAAATGTCTAAGAAAATTTATTATTGAAAAAAATTAAACCTAAATTTTCATTTCTAAAAACTGTTACGGTTCAACTTTTTCCTTAAAATCCACAAATAAAAAGAAACTACATTATTTGTAACACATTTTGATTGCGATTGCGACGATTTTCTGGAATAAACACAATTTGTTTTTTTTGTAATTATTATAATTAAACTATCGTATACTTTTAAATATAATTTTCATTTAAAATTTAAATTAACAATCCTTTATATTAATACTTATTCAACTAGATATATTCGCTTAAGCTTAACTAGTTACATTTGTCAACTTATCATCATCTTCGACCACAAGTGTCACATCCTTCGGCTTCAGTATATAGTAGTATACCAATATTGTGGCTATAAACAAAATGCCACTGTAAATAATACCATCAAAAATAAAACCAAACCACCATGATTCGAACTCTTCGCGTGAATACCAAATTATTGTCATGGTGACATTTTCGGTCATGGTTATTATAAAATATCCGATAAACCATAAACGTATACGCTTGAATTTTATGCGAAACTCAAGGATAACAATTATATAAACGTAGGCCAAGAGCATATAGAATAGCGTTCGATTAAGTCTACCATTGAAACGTGTCTCCAAATATAATGCAGCCAACATGACAACATAATGTACGCTAATTAGAATAAAAAAAGCTTTGGGATAGAAGACACAAAATGTTGCTAGCGAAAGCATGCGCATGATTATGAATGCAATCCAGCCAAAGAAAGCTATAGTTTTACCCGCAAAGTCGTCCTGCTGTATGCCGTTGACAATTTTTGTTGGGCGTGGCAAAAAAAAATCGACTACATCCCTTGCAGCTACAGGTGTTGACACGAGTTTTTCTTTGTCAGCTTCTTCCTCCGGATCAATACGGGTTAGTAACATTTTAGGTGGGCGTGGTACATGTTCTTTTATATACAGTTGTGCATTAATTATTAACATATCCTTAAATGTATCAAGTTGACTGAGTGTTTTTGATGAACGTTTATCACGTCGCTGCTGCCGATTCGAACTGGTCTCTGAAGTATTCGACATTTGGCTACGTAATTGTGGTGATGCCTCATTAGGGTCTGATAGTCTAAAGGGTGATTGCACTGGCACTGCCGGTGCAGGACTATCTGGTACTGCATCTAGTACCTCGATGTCATCTGCTTTGCTTTGCTCTTCTCGTATACTGTGAAGACGATGTTTGTTGGGTTTAATTTTGATTTTTTCATCGTCAGTTACATTTTTCTCATGTTCTTTATTTTGGTTGTGCAGCAGCACTGTGGTCTCCTCAATTGCATCATTATCAACCTCATCAAGACCTTCTACCTTTCCAACATGGGTTATATCTTCACTTACAATATTATTGATTTTTTCCGATTCAGCAGCAGCTTCTTCGGCGCTATGTCTGAGCTTAAAATTTGCCATTATTTTATCGGTTTCGGGGAAACTGGCTATAGTACGCTCAGATTCGCGTTTTTTTCTTTCACATTCACTTTGCAGGCGTTCAGCAGTTGCTAATTTTAATTTTTGTACTTCAACTTGATTTGGTGCTGACCAGGGGTAGTGCCGACCAGCTTGTTTTTGACTTTCAAAACGCTGATAGGCAGTGGTTATTGCTGCTAAGTCTATGGCAGAGAATATTAAACTGATCGCCTGGCAATTTGCTGTTTGAAAAGGAAAAATAAACAAATAAAATTAATTTTATGCTGGGACGACTTACAACTCGTTCAATTTGCATTATTACTATATAATACTATATACCTTTCTTTCAAACAGAGGTATCTTTACAAAAAATGAAAGCCTGAATTTTCTGAGACATTTTTGTAAAATTTTTCTACTCTCCTCGTTATGCATGATAATTAAGAAGAAGATAGAAACCGTACCATAAACCGAAAAATTATCCGATATAGTAACATGTTGGAAAACAGGCTCTGAAACATCTAAAAGGATTCGGATATCGGAAGATATTAGATATTAGGGCTTAGAAGTTACTGATGAATCCTCTTAGCAGAGGATGAAACTAGTATAACTAGCTTTAGCCCATTTTTCCTTTTTATTTATCTTTTTAAGTTGTAATTTCTTTGGTGTTGACACACAAACATATGGAACAGTAAAGCTCAATAAAATGACATATGAAGATATTAGCGATACGACAAAAATTTGCCCAAAGAATCGGTATGAAAGTGCTTAAGACTTTAAAAAACAGTTTTAGAAATAGAACACAACGGGAAACGGAAGCTCGTACAAGGCGCTTCGGATGTGCTTCAAGGGAAGCAGTAAGCTGATTCCAATGCTTATCTTTTATAACATAGGATATCATTGTGGGGTTGCACATCTTTGGAAGCATATACAATGTGCTTCCTTGAATACTTAGTAGAAGAACATCTTTGGAAACATTAACAATACGCTTCCTTGGATGTTGACGTGAAGCATGTTCGGTACACTTAGACTACTGGTTAGTAGATGGATCTGTTTTGCTTCTTTCACTATGGCACTACACGGCTGTATATGATAATTGGTACCCTTAAGCCAATCAACCCCCTTTACATCATCCCCCTTCCAACTATTACTCAGCAGAGGTATGCAGAGGTATGAATTTTCACCTTCATCTGATCCGATTAACACAACAGAGAACTTAAGGTATCTTAAAGTACATGTACCGTGAGTAAACGAAATCAGATGATTTAGTTAAAACAGAAGTACTAATGTACTAACATACTTGTTTCAAAGTTTCGAAATAAATCCTGCGTCAACATATGATATAGTTGTAGGATAATCTGTGGTGCAGATTGCCCATATGCCTGTATAAGATGATACAGTTCACATGTTGAACACTCCTCCGCTCGAGAGAGACACAGCATACGTTCCTTATCATTGTCATCTTGAAAGAGAGCTTCAATCGACCAAAATATACGACGAGATAATCTATAAATGAAAACAAACGATAACGATCAAATTTCATATCATTAGAACTGATAAGAAAAACAAAAGAACAGAAAAAACAATGACGCAATTAACGCTTACACACCTGTAGATTGCAACAAAGGGAAATAGCAGTAGACAAAAAACTTGATATCCAAAGAAATGCCATCGATTTGCATGCTTCGGATTAGACCATTGGTCACGAGAACTGAGCACAATAATAAACGTCAACACTGGTGGTACCAATATCAAACTGAGTGTGGCCCAGCCGAAATTCGGTTGATGTGAGCGAAAATGTTCATAGCTAACAGCACAATCGGCTACAATTTGTGCGATATAGCAGGTCAACTCCAGTGCTGCCGGTATTGCGTACGAAACATAAATGCGTGTTCGACTGCGTATCGTGTAGCCCAGTATATGCTGCGGTGGACTACCGGCATGGCCATCCATTTGTGCGCGTCGTTTGAAACAGAGTGTAAGTATTTTTGTATTAATTAAGTTATTTTGTAAGTTTTCCAATGGCAAAAGAAAAATTTAAGACGTCTGCCATTGAGGATATGTTGAACTTGCGAAATTCGTTTAGATACTGATTGCATATGACTAAGAAACAAGGTGGCTTTCACATTTTCGCGTGAGTATTGCTCGGCATTATTCATTGTTTGATTTTGACTAAACTGATAAGAAATTGATAAAAAAAAAAACGTTTTATATGCGAATTCCAAAGTTTTGTTTATGTTTTTGTACCTAATAAGCATACGAGTGTTTATAACATATTTGTATGTTGATATTTTTGTACACAACAAACATATTTATAGGCTGTTAGACATTAATATACTTTAACAAAAACCAAGTATCTTTAAAACCAACTGATTTCAGCTGCATTATTTCACAATTTTCTTTTCTTTAAATAACTCATATATATATTTGTATGTCATATATTTATATATCATAAGTTTAAAGAGTGATTTTTCAAAAGAGCTTATTTCCACTTATGATCGTGAACAAACCTAAGAATGCTATCGCCCTAAGAATGCTATCGCCGTTGTCATGCTAAAATGTATCGTTTAGTAAAAATCTATAGCAAAGTAGACATATGTATTTCCAAGGGAAACTTGTAATTAAAAATCGCAGTTTCATACAAAACGACACATTTCCATTAAATGTTTGCTTGTACAAGAAAACGTAATTCCTATAGTAGCTGCAGAAGCCTATATTATTATTTATATGCCTCAGGCTATATAAATAAAAATCCAGTTACCATACCACTGACTATTGTTGTTCATACCCAGTGGTATGGTAACTAGATTGGAAGGACGCATAAATCTTATTAAAAACAGTTCGGTGATGAATGAAGGAATTTAAAATAGGTTTCATGGTATATGAGTGTAATTGATGGTCAAGGAAAGAAGAGTCGCCTAGCGATGGTTACAATTGTAACGAACTTGACTGTGGTGACTTAAGATTAAAATATATATAATAATACAATTTTACACCAAATTTCCAAATGTTTTTTGTTTATTCCAAATAAATACAAATATGTTGGAAATATTAAAAAAAAACAGGTCTTAAAGGTTTTTTCTCATTACTGAAATTTTGTTTAACGTGGAAATAAGCCCCTTTGGAAAATTATTCCTCTTTTATATATCATATAGATACATGATTTCTTTAAGGGGCTATACCAGTGTGACACTTTCAAAAAATCGATTTTTTTAAGCTTATTCGGTAGCTTATAATTTCAAAAATATCCTGTGAAAGCGTCTAGGTCGTATCTTGAATAGTTTTTGAATGGCAGCGTTCTAAAGAGCGACTGCTCGCAGGTATAAGCCTGATAGTTGAAACTTTAAACGCGTTTTTCTCGAAGCGACATCTTTCAAAATTGCTGACATCATAACTCAAAGAGAAATTGACCGATCGACTTCAAATTGAAACTGATTATTCTTAAATATATTTACTATACAATGACTTACGATCTTTTTGATTGGTTGAAAATTGTCAATTTGGCAATTTTCGCCATTTTGTTAATTTTTGATATTTTTCAAAAATCGTAGATCATTGTATAGGAAATACCTTCAGCTTTAATAACCTTTTTGAATTTTATTGTTTCAACTACTCATTCGGCCGGAATCATGTCAGCAGTTGGGGAACTTTTTTTTTTGGCACCTCCCAAGACAGCACATAACTCCGTTATTTTTCAATATTTTTGTAAAAAAAAAAATCTTAAAATATAGCTGAAAATATACCTTATTATGTCCAAAAAAACTTCAAAACATTCTATCGAGTACTTTCTTTTAAAAAAATTCGCGAAAATCGCCTAATTTTTCATGGGTTACACTGGTATAGCCCCTTAAAGAAAAGACAATTGAGAAGCGATAAATTTTTGAGGCTTTGTGCTTTCTCAATAAAAATGTTCATTCCACGGAAATATCAGACAATACTATTTAAAATTCCACTAAAAAAATGTATATTATAATGGATATTTCCGCGGATTGAGTTTTTGAGATTACAATGTCTCGTAGGCTTATTGTCTCTGATAACACGTTGGATCTTCATCATAAGGTCAGAAATTATTTGTTATCTAATAATACATACATACTTGTGGATTCAAAAAACTGCACATAAGAACTCCACATGATCTTGGTGGACATGACCTGGAAATTTTTTTCGCAACAATTTTGTTTGTTCGCATGTAGTGCAACAGGTTACGTCATTCTGCTGAGCCAACATGGTATTCTAGATCCAAATCAATCAATTCTAACCATTTTAAATCAGTTAAGGGTAAATTACGTGAGCTTTTTTTTTGAAAATTCGAACCCCCCCATCTCCTTGGTGAGATTTGGTGAGTTCCCCTATTTTGACTCACGTAATTTATGGACGGCCCCTAACATCCATATTTCGTGCCGCATATCGAAAGACGTTTTAAGAATGATAACACATCGTTCACTCATGTAATATTCCCTATTTACTAAACGTCACACAAAAACATTTAGAGCTGCCAACCTTATAAAAAAATGGGGCTCTTATTGCGACATCCCTATAAGAATACATTTATAACTGCTTCGAGAAAATGGTAATCAGGTTACCCACAGCTGCTACAGTAGTCAAAAAAGAAGCCCCTGAAAGCGTCGTCTTCGTAAATATGTTGCTAGGGTTATTAAATCAACCTCTGTTGAAGTTTGGTTCACTTTCAATTCTTCCCTATCAATCGGTGATAAAAAGATACCGCCCCAAAACATCTCACAAAAGGGTCCGTTGACACTAGATTTTGAAAATAAACATCAATACCATGCTTAAAATCCATTTTTTGTCTGGTACCATTAAAAATTAAAATCTTTAAAACCGTGTTATTCTTTTTGGGCGAAATTCCTTTACTCTTTTATCATTTGATTCGGAAATCTAAGAAAAAAAATTTTTCGAGCGAATTCTTCTCAAAAAATAAAAAAGATTTTCCTTTCACCCTAGGTGAAAGTCCATAGACCATTTCAAAAGAAAACAACACTCGACTTGCCTTAGCGTAATTTTTTATTCATGAGATATTTTTTTTCAATTCTTGACCTGCTTTTATGTAACATATTATTTTGTAGTCTACCTACTAAGTCTACGACTCATACCATGACTTCTTCATCCAATTAGTTCGTTTGCATGGCTCATCCAGCACAACAAAAGAATCTTGATTTTCTCGATTGCATTTGTCGTGTTTTGTGGATAGCGCATATTTCGGATTGCCTTCAATAATCGAAGAGTTGCCACGACAGTTGTCAGCATTTTGTAAGACCGAAGCACGACGTCCAAATCTTGCTGGCTTCTTCGTCGCACTTACGCCGCCGACATTTTCGAAGCTGGACTGCGTTGATAATGGTTGCTGATCTGATATGGAAGCCTGACGATGACGTGATGGTCGACGTTTGTTTGCATTTAAATATTTTCCAGCAGGTTCTGGAGAAGAGTCCGAACTCTTTCGCGTTTTACTAATTGGTATAAACTTAGATTTTCCACCACCATCCGATTCTATCACCTTGTGCGGTGGTGTGCGCTCACGCAATTGATAGTTATAGTGTGCACGCCTGTATTCCGGTGTGACAGTCACATCTAAGGTCGGATCGATAACTGCATCAATGTAGCGATTCGGTGAACTCGATTTGTACTTACGTCGTGGTGTACGTTTTGGACTTTTTGAATCGCCAGCAGTTGCTGTTGTTGTTGTTGTTGTAGACGATGTTGGCAAACGAAATGAAGACGTTGATTTTTTTACAATTGGCCTTGAACGTGGAAAATCTAAGTAGGTACTACGATATTCTGGATTAAATTCGATTTTTCCCTTAAGTCGCAAATATGGTTCACGACATTTGCCACGTTCAGGCATTTGCTTGATTTGTGGATCACGGAAGCTTTCATAATATTCGGGTACATCTTTAGTAAATTCACCACGTGGATACAAATGATCATTGATCTTATGGAATTTATCTTTTGTGGCATCTTTGGGTGGTAAACGAAATTTTTCACGATACTCTGGCACTGGTACACTGGTGGTGCCGGCCTCCCCGTCCGTGGCAGTGAGTTGAGCTTCAGCACCTGATTGGTGTAGATTGTCAGCTTTTTTGATTGGTGCACTTTTTGAATAATTGTCATACAACTTATAGCGATCACTATATTCAGGAATACCAATGAAATCACCCTGCATTTTGATGTGACTTATTTGAGGTATGGAATGGGCTTTTTCGATGGGAAACTGTACAAATTGACGACGATATTCTGATGGTGATGTGTTTGTTTTCTGCTTAATGTCAGCGTCACGTTGCTGCAAATGACACTTGTGTTGCTCTTGAGCGGCAAGGTCACGTTTAAATTTATCCTCGGCTAGCTTATTAATTGCAGCGACCTCTTCTGGGCTACGTTCTAGAGATTGTTGTTGGCGTTGATTGTAATTAGATGATGTAGGCGCGTCTGGTTCGATGCGAAACATTTCGCGTGGTAGTATTTTGGCAGTACGATCGACCATTGGATAACATATATATGAGGAACGGTATTCAGGATCCATATTGATGTCACCACCAATGCGCAAATTTTCAGGATTTCGTATAGCAAATGAGCGGCAACTATACATATAAAAATAGCATGTGAATATCAGGTATAGTTTACATATGTACAAATGTATATGTCCACGAGAAAGTCTAATCTTGGGTGATAACGTGATTTTGATAACTAGCATTCTAGAGATCTCAAGACACCAAACGGTCGGTTTCTCATGGACATATTTTGAAATTATTGTCTAGTAAAACTTAAGATTATGTTACTAACAATAAGATGTATTACGTTTAACATATGTACCTTTGCCAGTCCTCTGGACTATACCAATGAAATTGCTCTTGATGTTCCGATTTATGATGCATTAAGCCCTCTAATCGCAATGATGTCGAACGTCTTAAAAGTTGTGGCCGCAAACTGAGCTCCAAAGTGCAAAAATGCTTTTTATACTCGGTTTTAAGTGAGCCAAATGGAAGCACTGGTTCATCCTTATTATACAAGCATATATTACTTCTTGTATGAAAATCTAATATACAATGAATGAAATAAATTCAAAACGTCTATAAAGGTATATTACAAATTTTTAATGAAAAAATTGGTGGCATTAAACGAAAAATATAAAAATGTTGCTTAATAAATGGGGAAAAGCTAAAAATTACTCAAAAACTAAAATTAAATTTTACTTTCTTTTTTAGAAATAGTTATAAAGAAAAATGTTTCAAAAAAAGAAAATGACCAAGTAAAATCCAAAAATACTAAAAAATGCACTTCGCAGCGGCAAATCGATGAAGTACTCTGATTTTTCATGTATGAAAAGCTATACTCTTTGTGTTGTATGTATGTTTCACAAATAAAATTGTTACTGTGATATTTTGTTTATTTGCTTGCTGGCTGCCTGTTTTCTATATGGAGCTGTAGACAGTCTGCTTGCTGGCTGCCTGCTTTGTATATGGAGATGTAAGGGGTCTTGCCTGTAGGCTGCATGCTTTGTATGTGGAGATGTAGACAACTCGCTAAACTATACAGGCACTTAGTAAGCGATGTTTTAAGGCAATATGCCTTTCGTTTGTTACACATTGTATATGGAGATGTAGGCAAGCTGCCTACAAAGCAGCCATCCCTTTGCAAAAAAGAATTTACAGTTATGACTGGAGTTGTGAACATTACTGCCTACAATGAGTATAACTATTGATCGATGTTGTTTATAACATATTTGCCACTGGGTTAATAAAGTTTTTTATAGTGAAATTCTTCTTTCTTTTTTTTTTTGCAATTCTGTTTTGTGTAAAAATACAAACCTGGTGGTTTCTTGCGTCTAAAAAACTTTAAGTCATCAACCGATATATACTCGTGTGGATGTTTGATGACAAAGCGACTGAGGTGTCTTAAGGGATCTGCAAAGAAATTTTGTAGTCCCTGAGAAATTTTAGTTAAATTGTTATTTTTACCTGATAAATCTGGTTCCGAAAACGAACGATCCCACTCAAAGTTGACGCTGTGAAAAGATAAAGTTATTTATTTTTTTTTTTCAATTTCTAAGCAAAATTCGAATTATCCAGATATTTCTGGGCGTATAAGAAATTCTTAATTATTTTTTAGAATTAATCTATAACGCGCTTTTGTGCACCAACCGCCTTTGCGAAAATCCTATCTATAACTAAACAAACTTTTTTAAGGATTTACTTACTAGGCAACATAGTTAAATGGTTTATTCGCTTTCTTGCTTCATTTTTGATGGAAGGTATTTTTTTCGTTTTATTTTGCGAAGACATGTGTCCTGCTTACGGATACAGTTTAACTTTACTAACACCAAGTTGCTAAGCATATACCATATAATAAAATATGCTCAGCATGTACGAATATTTAGAAATCAAAATTGCACAACTGCATGAATAGATAAGTATTGAGGTGGGCGAGTGCTAGTGACTTAATATCCGAATACCATTGCAAAATCGAATTAATGTGAGAAAGATTTTACTACTAAAATTGTACTAAATGAATGGCGCATCCTGGGTGATTGTAGAAAAATTAACAAAGCTCTAAATATACAAGAGACCAGAGGCAAGATGCCTCACAATTATGTAACGAGTTTTATAAAAACTAGAACCTACATTACTTACTACAAGTGACTTATGTTTGTGCATGTGTTCACATGCATTAATCGATTTCAAATAATTTTTTTGAGAAAAGTCGAAAAACATGAAAGCACGAGTTTTTCATGTTTTCAGGAAACATTTTTCATAACCAAGGTCCAAGGTTCGAATTTTTTAAAAAATTTGTTTCAAATTTTTTGTTGTTTTATTTATTGTTTCTTGTGCTTTTTTCACGATTTGGTTGACTTGACGCCGGAAGTGCTGAAAAAAATTTAGCAACCCTAATGAGATTTAAAAAATCTATTGCATTTATTTTAACCAATGTTTGCGATGTTTTCGTAAAGTAACTAGCTCACTTTATATACGTTACATGTACATTAGACCGGGTCAAAATTTAGATTCAACCATACACCGACTCAAAAGTTAGAGGGACCCTTAAAAACGATATCTACGTCATTTTTTTTCGTTTCGAGAAAAACCAATGGAACACTTTTAATTCTCCTGAAGGTACTTTTTGGCTAAAAAAACGATTGTCTGGCTGACTTTATTTTGCTTCATACAAATCTACCTGGTCTAATGTACATAGAAAATAAGTAACCGGATTTACAGCCACACTAATAAATCGTCTAGGTATGCTGGAATTCTATGAAATAATAATATTGTTGCATGCAATATGTAAAAGGGTAATAACATTGCCTCGAAAACAAAAAACAATAAAGGAATTCACAGACTAAATAAAACTCATTAAAGTACATTACAGCAGGAAATTGCATTTTACTCAATACATGCTAATCAATAAATTTGGGAAAAAAAATTCCAATACAAATTCAATGCCTAAGCATAATGTAAATAAACAACTCAAGTATCCTGTGACGACCGCTGAATGCAGTTGTCCTTGACAACCAAATATAAATTTGTTATTAGCTAGGTTGTCCTTATTTTCAAAAAAAAAAAAAAAGAAAAAGAACATATTTACTATATACAAATCTTATGTATACTGATGAATATTATACTGAATGTTAATTAGAAAGCCTTACACATGAAATGTAATAATTTCCTTAATATATAAATAAACGGAAATTGAAAGTTATAGGACTCAATTAAAAAATGTAAAAAAGCTTGCATACTTTATTGGTCAAGATGGCGTCACATGCCTACATGCACTA
Organism: Tricholauxania praeusta; assembly: GCA_949775025.1. Classification (NCBI taxonomy): domain Eukaryota; kingdom Metazoa; phylum Arthropoda; class Insecta; order Diptera; family Lauxaniidae; genus Tricholauxania; species Tricholauxania praeusta. Next base: position 14,561,278 of record OX459031.1, on the reverse strand, counting down.
CAGTAAAATTATGAGTGGAAGTGTAATTTCACTTGTAATTTAAAAGTTTATAGCATATGTACATATGTAAAACATGCCCTACAACATGCATACACTAAAAAAATTATTTTTTGCTTAAATGAAAATTTTCTACTACACTCATAAGTCAACTCATATAACACACAATATTCATAAATATATAAAAAAACATTAGCAAAACTATGAGAAAATGTCAAAAAAAAATTGACAAAAATTACTTTTTTTCTTAGCAAATTTTAATAGAGTGAGAGCCAGTGCCTCCTGCCAAAGTATAAACGCTGAAATTTTCTTTGTGTACTCTAACTACTGTATCTAAAAACGTTCGGGAGTTGGAAATTTTGTATCAGTTCATAAAAGTGCGCTAAAAATTGGCTAAATTACGTTTAAGTATTAAAGCAACAATTTTATGACATAGCCTGGCATGTTGAAAACTTTCCTCACCTTTCCAGGTTCTAATATCAAGTATCAATCCATGTGACACCATTCTTATTCTGAAAAATTCGTGAAGCAATACAGAATTTGTTGCAATTTGCGTCTGTTTTCACTCTTAGATAATATTCTTACATTTATTCGATGTTTTATATTTACTTGAATTTATGCGCAGGTATAATTTTTTTGCAGTGTTCGTAGGTAAATTCGTAGTCCTAATATATGCACTTTTATGAACGAACACACTATATAGTAAGTGTTGCCTGCAGCAAATTTATGTTAATATGCAAATTTAAAGACCAACAAACAACAGTCACTTGTTGCATGTGCAACTTGTTCATTCATTTAACACATATGGATTTTGTAGTCATAAATACTGGCTGTTAAAGGACTTGTGATGCCATTTGTTTCGATCACGATTATAGTCTCTTATAAAGGGTTTTTCAATAGGGACGCTACAAAAGTAGACCAATAGGGACAGCAAACGACGCCATATTTTTTCCCGCTTTTTGACATTTTTCTTCAGTAAGGTTTGCCATTTCATCATGAAAAGATATACGAGTCGAAAATATTAAAATTTACTACCGAAATTTGGAGTCAGTGACCTCAACTTTAAGAGCGCTACGTCCAATTTATGGTCGTCATAATCGTCCTGTCAGATCAACAATTGAGCGTCTAGTGGAAAAATTTGAATCCACAGGCACAGTACTAATTTTTCCCGTGCCAGTGAGACAAAGAAGTGCCCGTAGTGTCGAGAATATTGCTGACGCTAGCGCATCAATTGAGGAAGACCCAAATCAGTCTCTCACACTTCGTTCTCAAGCGTTGGGCATCTCTGTGACGTCGTTGTGGCGAATTTTGCGAAAAGATCTTGGCCTACATCCTTACAAGATCAAATTGACGCAAGAACTGAAGCCGCTTGACCATCATAATCGTCGTATGTTCATGAATTGGGCTGAGCAACAACTTGAAAATGAACCGGATTTTCATCGAAAAATCATCTTCAGCGATGAAGCTCATTTCTGGCCTAATGGCTTCGTCAATAAGCAAAATATGCGTTATTGGTCAGGCAGCAATCCACACGTACTCCATGAGTCAACATTGCATCCCGAAAAAATTACGGTTTGGTGCGGCTTATGGGCCGGCGGCGTCATTGGGCCGTACTTCTTCCGTGATGATCAAGACCGGCACGTTACTGTGAATGGGAATCGCTACCGCTCAATGATAACCGAATATTTTTGGCCCAACTTGAATGATATGAACTTGGACAATATGTGGTTCCAACAGGACGGCGCCACAAGCCATACAGCGAATGTCACAATCGATTTATTGAAAACCAAGTTTGGTGAACGTGTTATCTCACGAAATGGCCCAGTCAATTGGCCGCCTCAGTCGTGCGATTTGACGCCGTTAGACTATTTCCTGTGGGGCTACGTCAAGTCTATGGTCTATGCCAACAAGCCAGTGACGATTGATGAACTTCGTACGAATATCGAACGTAAAATTGCAGCAGTATCGGCCGATTTATGCTTGAAAACTGTCGAAAATTGGGTTCAGCGTCTGAACTTCTGCAGGCGTGCCCGTTGTGGCCATGCAAAAGAAATTGAGTTTCATACATAATGGCATCGAATGTTCTTTTACAAGAATAAAGAATTTCATTGATATCCCAAACCGTTTTTGATTTATTTAAAAAAACTTTTGTAGCGCTCTTATTGAAAAACCCTTTATGTAGAATTCGCGGAATGTGCGGTTTTCTAGGCTATGTTAAATGTTAAGAATCCTATCAAAAAGTATATGATAAAACATAAAAGCATCAACAAACATGACCTTCCATAAAACGCCTCAGTTTCTTGACTACTTTGACGAAGAGTGCGCGAACTTGTGAATTCGAACTCAGATGACATGCCAACTTTTCAACATCATAATCCAAAATAAAATTTCTTTCTATTGAAATGCAAAGAGCAGCGCATCGATTTCATAACATTTCACACTGTGCCACAGGGGCGAACCAGAGCAATCAAAAGTGGAAATTTTGGCTGGCTTAGTCATACCCTTGGAAGATAGCAAGATGAGGTTTGCTAGCACGTTTTATTATATAACCCACAAAGGAGTAGTGGATAAGGCAGACCAAAAAGCTCTTGGAGAAAACTTATATAATTGATCACATGGACAAACTTAATACAAGGTGGCGCAAAAGACCTCACTCGATTTATTAAAATCCAGTTTTGCAATTTTGACGTTATTAAGATCTATTGTGCTGACCTGTATTTAACTCGCTGTACTTTTGATAAAGTTGAAGTCAGTACTTTATTGCATACATTGTTCAAAGTTTTGTACTTATAACGTATAATAATTTTTTCTGAAAATCTGCATTTTTAAACGTTGCCATTAAAAAATAATTAAAAATTTGCAATTAAAATTAAGATAAAATAAATCATGGATGGTATTTCTGCATCAATAATAATATTTTGATTTAAATTTCCCTAACACGAACATCAACAACATATGTGCTCAGCTGCTTCAATACGTTCTCGCTTGAGGTAACATCTTCTAACTCAGGGTTGCCAACTGACCGCTTTTGACGTGACCAAGCCTTTAAGTGTAGAAATTGAAAAATTTCGGGAACATGTGTTACCGGCCGGCCAAACTAGTTTTTCCTAGGTCAAACTAGTTGATTTGCATGCCTGAAAGTATGCAATTTGATTTTAATGCAAGCGAAGCTGATGTTGAACATATTATATACTGAACCGCTGCCGAAAGCCTTCTGTAAGCCGGTATTGGATATAATGGAAGATGTAAGTCTTGATACCTTCACTTACCACTTGATAAACATACATTGAAATTTATAGTTTTATTGTTTTACTTTGCTACTATCTAAGTCTTCACTAGCCACAGTGCTTTTTCATTAAGATTTGATTGCATATCTTCAGGCTTAAGGGAAACTAGTTTGGTCTAAAACTAATTTGGCCGGTAAAATATGTATGTACTGAAACTTTTTTGTGGAGCAAAAAAAAATTCATCAAATTTTCCCAACAAAAATGAAACTTTAATCATTTTAAAATAATTTACTTTGGGAGGGAAGGTAATTTCTTGTTTTCAACTTGGCAACCCTGTTCTAACATTTTTTGTTTTAATCTTATGAATACAAAATTTGCATAATCGCATGTCGCAAAATGTTTGCAAATTAATCCTTTCCTATGACTATTTTGAAAACTTTACTCATTCCTGCTTTATTTATAATTGTTTCTTATTTTATTCTCAGCAAGAGAGAGAGAGAGAGAGATTTATTTCTTGCCTTCACATTTAAAAAATCCTGCTCCATTAATTTGTGTTATGCACGTTCTTTTGTCACGCAACAGTGTTGCCTCTGTTGCTGCTTAAATCGTAAATCATACGAGTTGCGTTTGACCTCCACCTGGTTTTCAGGCACTTCTTTTAGAAATGTGAGATTATACATACATAGCCGCATTACTCTTTCCGTTGGGATATTTTTAGTCCCTTCGATATGCAACTTGTGACATGCGTCTTCATTTTCATTTGAATTCATTGTTTATTTATATTTATACGATTCGTTTGCTTAAACAAAGGCTTAACAAGGTCAATCAGCTGACCAGTTGGCTAGAACGTCATATTTGTGGCACGTGACATTTGGCCTAGTTAAATGTTAAGTGGACGTGACTTTGGCTTTTTATAACCTAAGGCATGAAGTCACTTTTCATGGTTGGGGTAATTTTTTTTTTTTGTGTGAATCCACAATGGAGTGTGTATGGCGATTAATTGAATAAGAAATGAATTGATACCTCGCGAAGGTGTTAATACTGAATTTATGTGTAAACATGTTGTTTCACTAATGATATGATAATATAACATCAAAGAGTTTATATTAATTATTGGCTTAGATTGGAATCTAATATTTGAAGAAAATTACGCTTAGCTGGAAAAATCTATTAATTAAAAGCGTTTGTAGCTTTACTTATAGATAAAGGGTTTTTTTTTTAGACAAAATATTGCACCCACAAAAAGTCTTCTTTATCCCGAACTAAGTTCTTTCTCAATGATACCAGACGCCAATGGGTAACATTACAGGCATAATTGTGCATGCCTTAATCAGAAGATTTACTACATTTCCAGTAGTATTATGGTTTTTTTCTTCTTTCATAGAAAACATGTACGATGGAGATATTCGATTCCCAGAAATAAGAGAATAGTAAATATATCCTGAACGCTCTAACCAGTTTTGTGAAGAAATATGCTGATGATGTGGCTCAAGACATCCATCTGAAGCACATTTTTAAAGTGAACTTCAAGGCATGTCTTCCTCTACATATTGGAGGTGCTAAATGACATTGTTTCGAAAAACTTGGATAAATATTTTTCAAACGTTTGTTTTTTTTTTGCGCATACTCTTTCTGCACATTGCCAATCTTAGTTGGCAGTGCTGAACACTCCCTAGCGTACTTGCAAGGATACTGAGAAACTGTTCATCCCAAACAATAGTATCAGGATGAGCAATAGTTTGTCTGAAATTGGAATCATCGAGTAAATTAGATTTGACTGAGGTCAAATTGTTGATTGATAAAATAAAATTGCATATGAATGAAGTTTTGGTTATGATTTTTTTAATCGCTGGGAGACGAGACGGTACATGATTACCACCGAGCCCGTATTTCCTCTCGACGGCCCTGCATGAAAAAAATTGGCTCCAATTACTATTTAATTGACATTCAGCAGACCTGTGTAACAAAGAAAAAGTACGCCAGCAGACTGACTATTTTCGTACAAAATGTCACATTTTCAACATTTTCTGAAAATTGTCAAGTCATGTTCGCGGCACTGTCTGTACATATCCCAATCAGGGTTGCCAAGTTGAAAACAAGAAATTAACGGCTGGTATCGATAAATAAACTTTATGACTTTTTTTTTTTTTTGGTCAACAATATTAATAGTTCATATAAATAATTTAATGACCTTTTTTTTCTGCTCGTTAAAAAAATTAAGGGACATATAAGAAAAATCCTCCAACCATCGACTTTTTTTCGAAATTTTTCAATTTCTACTTCGACATGCAATTATCGGCTTGTTCGTATCAATAGTGACCGTTTCGTAACTCTGACCCCAATACATTTTTAGCATTCAATTCCGTATTCCAGGACATATATAATAAGAACTACTTAAATTTCAAGGTTAGTTTGCTCTTCATGCTGAAATATGCTAACAAAGATGTCCTTTCTGGAACTATCTACCACACTCAGTCCTTACGAAACACAAGAGAAGTGCCTTGTTAGCTACATCAGTTGATTCGCCGAGGTGAATTGAATAAAATGGTGCATTTTTCACCATTTTTAAAGCTTAACTCTCAATATCTTCTAAGTTTTGCAGTTTTAGCAGACATATTTCTGCTGTCCCATAATATCATCTTAATAGGCGTCTTACTTTCAAAACTTAATTCTTTTCCAATCGGCATAAAAAATGCTAATAATCTCCAGGTTGTTTGCGGTTCACCAAAATTTTCTTGCGGAACACTCGTTACCATTTTGCCGCTATAAATAACCGTTGCACCAATTCACGCCATCAAATTTCCTATTTTATAGAAACTTTTTTGATGTTTAACATCTACCTCTGGTGAGAATTAATGTTTTTGTTTTTAAGTTCACAACTTTACCGGCAAAAAATTTTAAATGTAACAACTCTGTTTTTTATGAAAACATAATATTGAAATTCTTCATTCCATAATGGGGTATCTGGGTATTCCATAATTAGCATGGTTTTTAATTTTGTTTATCGTAATGAATTTCGATTACCTTAAAATATGTTACTGATCAATAAAGCAATTTCCGGCCATCTCAAAAAAAAATTTCCCTCAAATGGTAAAAGTCAATTTTTTTTTGGGAAAAAGTTAACATTTTTTTTTTCATCACAAAATTTATTCTTAAAATTTTAAATTTTGGTGTCGGAAAAACTTAATCTTTTTTTCCTCGTCCAACAAAACTTAAAAGTCTATGTCACAAAAATTATTCAATTTGCAGTAGTTTTAGAATTCCTAGACCCCAGGTTTTGACAAGAAATTTCGGGCTTGGCTAGGCCACCTGGCAACCCTTGTACTGATAGATAAGAAATGTCTTTAATTGGGTGTCATTTTTCAACTTTTATTCTTAGCACAGGATAAGTAATATTCCGTTTATTTATCTTAAAAACTTTCTCTAATGAATTAGATGCCTGAATATCTTTATTTAGGCGCATTTTTGTCAGTACTTACTTAGCTTTATTATTCCACTCTGCAGCCATATCCAATTTTAGATTAAGTGTAATTCCCTCATAACATTAAGCCAGTTTTATGCGTGAGTAAAACCAAATTCCAATTCTAATCCATTTTTAGACTCATAAATTTTTTAGTACTCGTAAAATTTCAAGGCTGAATTCTCACGCATAGGCGCACTATTTACTTCACACACACACACACACGCAAATCCAAACACTTCCGCTGAATAGCGGAACTAAATTAAAATCTCACTGGCGCCAAAATGATTAAACACTTTAACTTATGGACGCGTATTTTTTTTCTCGCATACTACATTCGTCCTCTTGCTATAGCGGTGTGTTTCGCATTAAACACAAAATTCAACTGATTTAATGCGCTCAGTTGTATGGTCTTCAAAGGTGCCTAAGAACCCTATTAAGCTTTTTACACCATACATAGCATGCTTGTAGGCGCCGCGTCATATATGATTTTGTTCACATTTAAAGGTGTGACACCTGATTGCTGAAGCAGCGGTTGTTTGTGTGTATGTGTACTTAAAATGCTTTTTGTGGGTGTGTGTGTGCGCGCGCAAAACGAAAAAATCTGTCAGCAGCGTTTTAGGCGCGCAGTAACATACATTCGGAAAACAATTACATGCAATGCAACGATTTGTTAAACTTTGAGCCGTGGAGAATGACAAGCGAAACAAAAAAAAAAAAAAAAAAAATAGATGGAAAAATGTTCTTAAAAATGTAAGTAAGCATGTCTAGTATTTGCAATTTGGACAAAAGTTTGAGAGTTTTAAAATTTGTTAAATGATTACACTGAAAAAATCATTAAAAATTGTATGAAACTTAAAGAATACATCAACTTTTAAAGTTAATTTTCTGGCCAGCCCAAATTAGTGCAGTTGTGCAATATTGGCACGTGTCGTGCTTTATCGGTTAATCGGTTTGGCGCAGTCCTAATATTCCTCATATGTTGGATCAGCGATTATGTCAATATTCTTCTGTTCTATTTTGTCCTGACTTGATCGTTGTGCGCATATATTTTCTCCTCAAACATAGAAGAAAGTCAGCTTTTTATTTGACTCTTTTGCAAGATAAACTTAGTGTTTCTTTTTGCCAGTGTATTTGAAAGAGTTTTATCAATGCAATCTTATCCGCGCTTTCGCCACTCATTCAGTTGTTGAATTGAAGGTACGACTGACCTGAATTGCATTTTAATTTGTAAATTAAACATTTTTCGAAGCATGAAAACTACACAAAGCTGTCTGTTTATCCTTATGCCTGCATGCAGCCTGTCTGTCAGTCAGTCTGGTCTGTCTGTCTATCTGTCGCATCGTGAAAGTAGTCAGAAATTGCATTTCCGGTTGTGCTGCTGACTGAAAGAACATTGAAAGGCACGCCTTGCTTAAGTTTAAAACTTTTATTTTGCTATCTTTTTTTTTTTTTTTGTTATCTTAACCATTTTTTTTTTTGTTTTGGCTAAACTATCACGCAATGCAAATTGTTGCAATGAAATTTCAGATTTATTACTAAAATTAACATTTGAAAAATATCTGTCAAATTAAAGCGAAAATCTTGAAGGATTTTTGTTCGAAGCAAACATGTTTTCTGACCTAAAAAAATATCTGTCCAAAGGAATTAATTGGAAAAAAAAATTGAGCAAGTTCTGAAATTATTATATAACTAGCTATCCCGGCAGACGTTGTTCTGCCCTTACCGGTAGCTGGCGCGAAGCTGTATGAACTCATGCTATGGAATGTAAAAGCGAATCAGCCCATTTTTAAAGCGAAATCAACTTCTGTCCCTACTCTCTTACATAAAGTACCTTACTGCTAGGTGGTGCGATGAGTTTAGTTTATTATAGTTTTTGCGTTTTATATTATTACCAAGTCTCAATCATCTGCATCAAATAATTGCTGATATATACAAAATGTTCTTTTATTTGCATTTTCTCATTGAAACTTCTTTTTTCCCGTACTTTTAATATATGTATCTAGTCTCATTCATCTGCATCACAAATTTTGGTATTTTCTTATATGGAAAGCGTGGTACTGCACGGTCTTAGCTGTGCCTCTTAATATAAAAGATACTTGTTGTAACTTCCATGTGAATCGATGCAGTGGTCTTTGTGAAAATGCTATTTCAAAAATATTTTTGTATGAGGGCCACTCTAAATAAAAGTTTTGTAGGCTTAACTATGCATCTTAACATAAAAGTTACGTAGTGTAAGTTCGGTATGAACCGATTAACCGGTCTTAGTGAAAATGATTTTTTTAAAACTATATTTGTATGAGGGCCACCCTAATTAAAAATTTTGTGAGCCAAACAGTGTCTCTTAATATAAAAGACACGTGGTGCAAATTCCATGTGAATCGATGAAGTGGTTTTTGTGAAAATGCTATTTTAAAAATATTTTTGCATGAAAGCCGCCCTAAATATGCACCTTAAATAAAATTTTTATGGGTTTTACTATGTTTCTTAATATAAAAGGCACGTGGCCTAAACTCTATGTCAAACGATGTAAGGGCCACCCTAAATAAAAGTTTTATGGAGTTAACTATGTCTTTTAATATAAAAGACACGTTTAAATTCCATGTGAATCAATGGAGTGGTCTCTGGGAAAATGCTATTTTAAAAATATTTTTGTATGAGAGCCACCCTAAATATGCACCCTAAATAGAAGTTTTATAGACTAAGCCATGCCTCTTAATATAAAAGCTACGTGGTGTAAATTCCATGTGAATCGATGCAGTGGTCTTTGGGAAAATGCTATATTAAAAATATTTTTGTATGAAGGCCACCTTAAATAGAAGTTTAATAGACTAAACCATGCCTCTTAATACAAAAGCTACGTGATGTAAATTCCATGTGAAACGATGGAGTGGTGTTTGTGAAAATGCTATTATTAAAAAAAATTGTATGAGGGCCACCCTAAATAGAAGTTTTGTACACTAAGCCATGCCTCTTAATATAAAAGCTACGTGGTGTAAATTTCATGTGAATCGATGCAGTGGTCTTTGGAAAAATGCTATTTTAAAAATATTTTTGTATGAGGGCCACCCTAAATATGCAGCCTAAATAAAAGTCTCATAGACTAAACCATGTCCCTTAATACAAAAGCTACGTGGTGTAAATTCCATGTGAATCGATGCAGTGGTCTTTGGGAAAATGCTATTATAAAAAAAAATTTGTATGAGGGCCACCCTAAATATGCACCCTAAATAATTTTTCTCGCCGTAAAAACCATCCTTGAACTTCAACGAACATTTTAAAAAAAGATTTGGCCAAATTGGTCCAGGCGTTGTTGAGTTATGCGCTTACCAACACATTTTGCGATTCATTTTTATATTATAGATTTTGAGTCTTACGTAGGTAGCTCAAATATAGGTGATAGGAGATGCTTCAAAGCGTTCTGGATATGGAGTTGAAGTTAAAGGAAGAACAGCTCGTGAGATATCTACCACCCAAATGTTTGAGATAGAGGTGAGCGATTTTAAAGTTTACTGAAGAGAAGTGGTTCGACTCCACGACAATACAATGCCACACACTGTTACCGTCACATTTGATATATTGCAGAAAATGAGAAGACACCACTCGATGCTTATTTTTAGTACTACAAGGACTGTGTGTAGATTGCATACCTACATATACTAATTATATGAAATTGCTTACATGAAAATAGTTTGTAACGCTTTGACGCAAAATATACTGAACCGATTTTAATAATTTCTTCTTTGAAAAAACATATTTCCCTCCGTCCAAATCTTCCTGACATTCCCCAAATTCCTCGCCTTTACTAATAGCATGTTAAGGATGTGAATTTTTAACTCCGCAGTATCCTTTGCTTTGAACTCTTTACAAAAATTTCTGGCCTTCGATTGCCTTTCGTCAGCAATTGATCTTTCTGAGCATATTTTTGTATTTACCAATGATAAGCGTACCCGTCCTGGTTTGTAACGCTTTGGCTTTGGCGCAGCATTGAACCGATTTTAATAATATCTTCTTTAAAAACACATAATTCCTTCCTTCCACATCTTGCTCACGTTCCCCAAATTGCTCTCCTTTACTAGTGTCGGATGTTAAGGATGAGAATTTTTAACTCCGCAGTATCCTCTGCTTTGAACTCTTTACGAAAATATGTGGCCTGTTTGTTACCTTCGATTTCCTTTCGTCAGCAATTGATCTTTCTGAGTATATTTTTATATTTACCAATGATAGGCATACCCGTTTTGTATATTAAAACTATAAGTACATAGTATATCAACCATAGAAATGGTGATAGTATACTTCCCTGTGGAAAGCCTTCTGTAGCAGAAGAGAACCTTGATTTTTTCTGCGCTTAGGCTTGTTTTCATATTTCTGGCCGTAATAATTTGCAATATCCAGCACCAAATGGTTTCATCAATTAAACCGCAAGGCTACATAGCCTTAAAAATGGGCAAAAACGGTGCTTTTTGCACTCTTTGGTTAGGATATCTCGAAAATCAGAGCTGACAGAGCATTTCCGAGGCCAGATTTAGATTCAGAGCATCAGAAACCTTCGGAAGTATACAGTCTGATTTCTGGGTTTGAGATGCTGTCGGCCTGTGTTATTCTTAAATCGTACTAAGTCTTTTTCTCAGTATAGTAACATAATTAACTATTATCTTCGTCTCTTGAAATCAGATATTCGTGGTCCCCCTTCTGGATTTTATTTGAAACATTAAGAAAAACATTCTTCATCATAAGGCTAAGAGTAGAAATATGTACCTTTTGAATATTTACTCCAAAAGGTATCAATTCTGAAGACCCAATATGCTCTAAATGTTCTGCATGTACCAATTTTTCTTTGTAAATTAAAAAAAGAAAATATTAAAACAAACACCATCTTGTTATTTACAAATTGATTCTTTCTAACCAAACACGCAGTTATTTCCATCCTTCCCAGTTCATTACACTCAAATATGGTCAAAGTTAAATACGCGCCCTTATTTGTTGCTCAATTTCTATTCATTGTGTGTAACTAGTTGATTTTTAGCCATTTTTAGGTCAAGGCTAAAACAGTTCGTAACCGGAAGCGACTGCTAACGAACAGTTAAAAGCTACGTTTGAAAAAGCAAATAAAAATTTATTATTATGTGGTATAAAAAAAGAAAAAAACCTATCAAAAGCCTTAAAATATGCAACAAAACATTATAATGTAAATAAACATGTCAAGTTGTTTGTGAGTGGATTATTTACAATTGAATTATTATTCCATTATTGGGTTAATTATGTTGTTTTTTGATTTATAATAAACCGCATAAGGTCAATAGCATATGGGCATTTCCATGGGTTCTGTTCGACCGTCGAATATATTTAAAGTAAAAAAAAGCCTAAAAAAACGGATTTTTATTTTGACAATAGGTTTAACTTAAAGCTCTTAATTAGCTTTATAATTGGTGCAAACGTTGAATTTGGGCAATTTTTCATTTTCAAGATAATTGCAAAAACCAAGGTGTCGCACGAGAAAAAAACTTCCGTTTTCGTGGAAATGCCCATATTGTAATTTACTGTAAAAAAAAATTAATGTAATATATTGGATAACAGTTAAACTTAATAGACAATATAGCATGGTTTATTCAGATATTTTGTAAAAGTTGGGTTTATTGACGAGCGATTACTCGTAGTTCAAGTGGCTTTTTTTATCTCGTTTAGTCTCTAATTTTCAAGCCTAGAAATATGCTGACATGCTTTTATTACGTACATACATGGAAACCACTTTCAACCTTGCAGATTCCCTTCCCCTTTACTGGAGGTATGAGGATTATAGAAGTGAATATAATGTGGACCATAAAGTCGTGCAATTCCCTATAAATCACTGCTCAATTATGTTGTAGAGTTGAAAACACACAAGTATCGTATCTAGATGATCGGCTGGATGTATAAAACGATTGATACTTACGTACTGAGCCCTGGTATGGTTCGAAGCAAGCCGTAAGAGTTATTCAACATCTTTAAGACTAGCCTGCTTTAGAATAACTGTGTCCTTAAGATCTACTCCCCAAGCTATTTATGACAAAAAAAAAAAAAATACTGCATGTGTCACTATTACATTTTTTTCATATCAAACTTTACTGCTGATGCTTACGACTGCCGAAATGCTTAAGCCACACACTTCGCCTGGTTCAAGGATCTTTTCAAGCGTTCACGTTTTACTTAAACTGTCTAGCCAATTTGAAAAGGCCATCAATCTTTTATTCTGTTCCACATCGCGTTTTGCTGCTTTGCTGCTGTTAAATTGAGGAATCTCACACTCGAAATTTCACTCAATCGGAGAAGAACGCTGTCTAATGTTCTTGAAGAATAAATTTTAACATTGCAAAGTTTCGTTAAATTATTGTCTTTTGTCATACCACATTCAGTGGAATTACATCACTTTTTAAATTAATTTCCACCTTCCACATCCACCTTCCATTCCATTTACTTTTGTTAAAGTCTTTTATATATTTTGACGTTAAAACGAAATATAAAATAAATTGTTATGAAGGAACTATTGCAACTGATCATGACTAATTTTGAATGTCCTTTTTTTATTTCTAATATGATTTATTTTTTTATTAATGAGTGAATGAATTTTCAAAGCTGATTTACTTTGTTTTTTGCATTAACATATTAAGAATCATAGCAAAAAAAAAATATTACTCTCGCCTTCTCTTTGGCTAAGCAACTCTTTGATATCACACTTTTCTTGCAGGCACTTCATCGGACTGAAATAGGAAACATGAAATACATATATCATATTAACGAGATACTAAAATATATTAATTTTTTTTTTTAATATGATTCTTTTGAACACAAGAAAATAAAAATATTTTTCTTATAAATATAAATACATTCACTAGCTATATGAATATATTAAATAAAATGTTTGCTTTCGTTTTTAAAATTTTTTAAATTTGTTGTCTTTTGATACTGTTATATTTTCAATGGATGTCTTATAACATACGCGTAGCATTTTTCCTGCTATAAAAGTTTCCATGTTTAAATTTTGATTCCTAGCTCTATATCTATTCTTTTGTTTCTCTTCTCTCTTTCTATCTGTATTTCTACAGCTATCAGTATCTCTATTTTTAAAACTCCATCGCTGTTTTTGTATTGACGCTATTCGTAACGAAATTTCATTTAATTTTCTTGGAAAGCTATTTTGATGAAAACATTTAAGTTTTCATCGTGATAATTTTTATTGGAGATAAAAACCAAGAGTCTAAAAAACAAAACAAAATAAAAATGTGATCAAGATCTATCGAGTAGTTTTTGCGTTATAAGTGCACATCGACAAACCTAACTATAATTTTATTTATATATATAACAAACAACACATAGTTTACTGGCTCTAATAATATTTGCTGTCCTGTTTACATACAGTATTGAAAATAGGGTGCATTATACTACGTATTTATTAACATGTAAGACTTAAAATAATAACACACTTAAGTGTGTGTTCAAAACGCTTAAATTTTAGATAATCCTTCCCAACGATCTGGTACAGTATAAAAATATCGATCCATAGAATCGGTGAAACGTTGTTTATAAGGTTCTGGTGCAATAATTGTGGGCAACTTGCCCATACCGCCAAGAATACCACTCTGTTTGATATAGGACTCAACTCTTTTGTCCAAAGTATATGTACGTATATAATCTGAAAAATTATATGTTATTAGCTTGTAAAAGTATAAAACATTTATGTATATAATCTACCAATTATTCCAAGTACAAGTGTGCTATTTTTATTATCTAAGCCAACTAACAGTGAATAGTCCATTATGTGGTTCTTTTCCAAGAACGATGAATCGCGATTAATAGCATCCTTAAGAACTGTTTTACTGTGCGGCAGCACATAAAGCGGCTTAGACCAGGACACTATAAAATATAAATGGAAAGAGTTAAAAAACAATATTTATTTTAACATGCTATATTAATGTTTTGATAGTAAACATACTTTGCATTAAGTTCTCGTCGAGCAAAACAATTTCATCGCCATTCTGCTGATTTGTCGGATTTACAAGACGATTTCGCTCTGAGCCTTTTAGGTCAAATTTATTTTTTATATCACAACCATAGAACAGATTTTCCATGACTAACAATGATTTTTCTTGGAATGAACTATAAAGCAAACAAAAATTTATTAAAATAAACAGATCAAAGAATTTTTTATACGCACTCTTTATTCTTAATAGTAACTTTGAAGACACCAAATATTTTTGCCAACAACGTCGGTTGCTTCAGCTTCTGACACTTGTTGATATACTCAAAATAGTTTGGGGCAAAATTTTCAAAAATATTTACATCTTTTACACTCATTTCTTTTAGTACAAAACGATCATCTGTAAGTAAGTAAGCAAACTGTTCTGAAAACTTTTCTGCAAAAAATACAAACTTTAACTAACCAGAAGTTTTGCAAAAACGTGAACCTGATTTTCCACCTTTAGCCTCCCATTGTACGCTTTTACTGAGTGAACGTGCAAAATGTATGCGACATTCTTCCATTTCTGTTTTTAATGGCGAGTTTTCATCTTTATCTGCACTCGCCTCTTGCATGGTGGTGTCATTCGCTTTGTGCACAATTTCAATTTCCGGACAATTTGAACCGGTTTTACTTTGAGAAACTTTAAGTTCCTCACATTTTTTGCTTTGTTGCAATTCTTTATAAAGCGATTTATCTAATTTCGGTGGACGCAAAGTACGCACACGCATTAATTCGAACTCTTTTGCAAAGTACACTTTACATGTAAACTGTGCACTGCTGTCTTGGAATGTAAGTTCAAAGTGTAACTCATTAGCACTGCTGTTTGAATTATTACTGTTGTTGAAGGTGGTTTTTGAGGATGTTTCTTTAGATTGGTCTTCAATATCATGTGGACTGAAAAAAAAAATACAAATAAATGAGAAAACAATTTTTTAAAGTTTTAAGGAAATTTTTAATGTGCTTTTGGCCTGCGATTATTTTCCGATTCAGCTGGCCGGAAGCACGCTTGAAAAGATTTTTGTTTGTTGCTAATTTTTCTTCATCATACCTTTCTTGAACTTTTCTTTTGACAGTCGGACTGGCACTAGAATTAGTATTGGAATTGTTCACCGAAGAACTTATATCATTTCCAACACTACTATTGCTTAGTAACAAACGCTGATAGTCTAAGCTAGCCAGACTGTAGGCAATTACCGAACTAAAATCATGATCATGCACAAGTATAGGGAAAGCACCCAACGGCAATGTATAATGCTCTTGTGTCAAAAATGGTGATTCCAAAAGATTCGCATGATTTGTTGAGGGTAAAAAATTAATTAACATCTTTTTTATTGATTTTTTATCTGTGGAAGTGGATGTGGATGTTGACAATGATACAGGCGCTTGATCAGCAGTAGTAGTTTTCTTATCGCTTATTGCCTGTGCATTTACTGAATTTTCTATGTCATGAGCGATTTCATCAGCTGGCCGTATAATATTTTCAGGTGTAAGGTAAACAGGCAACCGTGAACTCTCAATATGAGAAGCTCCTGTGGGAGATACATCTGAATGCTCAGTACGTAAATCCTCTGTACAAATCGTACCAGCGTCTATATGATGAACCGCATGTACCTGTTGTTGATGTTGTTGCTGCTGTTTGGCAGCCAATTTTTGTGCCACAGCCATTTCATGTATACGTGGTCCCCAATGATCAATACTTTCAGCAAGCACGCGCTTTGCCATAAGTAACGCGTCGCTTATATCATAAAAATTTGCTTTTGCTTCAGTAAGTAGCGTTTGCATTATTTCGCTGTGTTGCTTGAATTTGAACTGATCTTTGCTTAGTGTAGTTTTTAAATTTGCCAATAGCGGCGAATTTTCATCCTCAGTTGCCAAGTCAGCAATACGTTCATGGATGCGAGTAAATACTTCATGACCTTTCAGTGAGAAATTTTTGATTTCGTCCAAATATTTAAAATGATCAATCGGCTTTGGTGGCATTAAATTCAATATCAATGATGGCAAACCAATTTCCCACACCTCGATTGGCGTATACATGAATTGTGCACCCACACCACGATACGTAAAATAATGTATATAATCGCGATGCAGAGAATGTTGGCATTTTCCAGTGCCAAATGATAAGTTGACATCATCTTCATGCGTAGGATTGCTGAGTGAGAGTTTTTTGTATGCATGTCCGTGGAAGCGTAGTTCTAGGTACTTGGCAAACGAAAGACACTTAGAAGTTTCCGATAGTGGTACGCTTGGTGTCATTTCATTGCATATGGTACATCTCGCTGTAAAGTAAATTGTATTCAGTGATGGTTTCGAGTTGTCTTTGTTGAGAAAAACTTGCACGCAACCCATAGAGTGTACGAATCTAAAAATCAAAGTGAATACATTTGATGTGAATAGAAATTGCAACATATCTAAACTTACCTTCTAACATGATCTAACATCGGCAAATTACAGAGTGGGCAAATGGAAGAGAGACGACAACAATAACGTTGCAAGAATTGGCCTAACATTATATCTTGTTGTCCATAGAATTTCATGTCTAACAAAGTTGGTGGTGCACAGAATGAAGGTGTAGATTTTGTATTGTAGTAAAAGCTACAGAACAGCACTGGCAAACGTTGATGATTTTCCAAATCCAATGCGTCTTTATACACGTGATCTTCACCAATTTTTTGAGGACGTTGATAAGATTGACGACGTTTCAACAATTTAAACACTGCGCAGAGATAAGGAAATGTCAAAAAGGAAACCAAAAACTTAAATAGATAGACCAAAAATTACTTTTATTTTTCTTTGGATAGCGGCCTCCAAAAGCACGAAATTCTGCTAGCAAAGTTTGTATTTCACGATTATCAATAGGTGCAGTTATTTTTTGCGTTAGAAAGGGATGAGGTGGTTTTAATTCTGGTTCCTCTGAAACCTTTACTAATTCTGTGCTTTCTAAACGTTCCAAATTACTGTTCAAGTTATTGCCACTTGGTGTGGAATTCGACCACTGTTTAGAATAATACAGTTCTGGTGGAAAAAGTGAGCGCAAGGGGCATTTATGTCCCTGCTCAGTCTCCAGATAGGGTAACGGGAATGTTAAGAACGGGCTGATCGAAAGCATAGTTGAACTTAAAGCTGACCTAAAGCGATTATCATATGGTGTCTCAACAGCTAGTCCTACTACAGAAATGTCTGGTGATAGTTTCATAGTTCCCATTTCTGCTGAACGTAAGGGATCAGTAAAATCGGAAACATTCTCCGCTACGATAGTCAGAGTTTTTTCTTCAGATTTGCGTTCTACAAAACGTTTCGATGCTGGTACGTTGGAACGTAGCTGTGGTTCTTCTTCATGCTGATTTTCATTGTTGTTGGCATATTCATCTGCCGGGCTTTGCTCTTTAGAATCGAAAATTGGTGGTTTCGGTGAGAGAGGTTGTGCAAATTCATCAATAAGAAAAGACATTTCTAAGCGCCAATTGTAGCTACGAGTGTGAATAAAGAAAGCAAAATTTTCAAATTTGATAAGATTATTATGGTTTTGTACGTACCGTGCATAAACCAAAAATGATGCTACTTTTTTCAGCTTTGCTAATTCCTTATTATGTCCACCACGTAATAAGCAGGTATAGCCACGTGGATTAGATAGTTTCTCGAAAAACATCAAAGTTTTGCTTATTGCTGATGCATAAGAAAAAAAATTTATTCAAACAACAAATAATTTATGTCATAGATTAAATGGAACTCCAAATAAAAATTGTAAAGGATTTATTAAACGCAAATCAAAAGTGAAAATGATTTTGATGAAATGAAAGGCACAAAGAAGACTAACTAATTTAATTTTTGTTTACTTACCACCACCATCATAATAGCTACGTATATAAAAAGCATCACAAATGCCCAGTTTTGGCTTTGCAATATTTGACTCTACTGAAGTCATAATATCACACTGCAATGTTCGTGCAAGACGTTCCATTACAGATAGTTTCACATCCAATACTAAAGTAATCCCTTTAGAGCGCAACATATCCTGTGCAATGCCAGCAACATTTTTATGCACTAAAACAATATTTGGTTGGAAGCTCATAATACGAGCAGTTACATTTCTCAAATATTCTTTTTCCTGTAAAAGAACCGTCGAAATGCTTACGAATTTACCCTCGATACGTTCATAGACAATTGGACATTGTAACAACAAAACACGTGGACGTTCCACACGTGTAGCCATATCCTTATGAGCGACATTCTTCGAAAAAACAACACCACCAACGATTTTGCACTCGTGACGTTTCCCGCCAGGTACCTTTTTAAAATTGACATAATTTCGTATATCCATTAAATCATTGGTGCAATATTCTGGTTTAAAGTGATTCGCCGCACGACAGCAAAGAGGCTCAAGTATTTTAGCCCATCGGACATCTAAATGAAAGCTACGCAACATTTGTGCAAGAATTTGTTCTTCATGTTCACAATATGATTCCAAGAGCTTAGAGGCAGTTGTTGTCGAGCGTATTGAGTTTTCCATTTCATTGTCTTGTATTACAGAATTAAAAGAGAGCGACGTATCTATTGATGTCGGAGGTTGATTGCTATCAAATTGGGGACTATTAGTTTCTGACGTGTCGATGAAGTTTAGATTTTCGCCTGGGACGTTAATTGTTTCTAAATTTTGCCTAGAGAATACATGATATATATATACATATGTATATTAGGAGTAAGATATAAAGTAAGAAATTTTTTACCTATGCAACTCTGCAAATTTGTAATGTAAGGTTTCATCAAATTCAATCTGATCTGAATCTGGTACAATAGGTTCCAAAAATCCAGCAGCTAACATAGCGCTTAAAATTGCTATAGCCTGCTCTTTATTAGATGATTTATTATTGCTGTTGAGAAATTCCATCAAATCACTGCCACAATTCTGCACAGGCAATATGCGTAGCATTTCTTCATGCAAAGTGATCAATGAATTTGATTGTTGTAGTATATATTTTCGATCAGCATTTGAGAGATTATTTGGTTGATATGCAGCAAAACGTTCCTCTTGATAGCCAACAGAAACTTTGCGTTGTAGTGCAGGATGTGCTGGCATAGTTTTTGTAGTGTTCGCCTCATTATTATCATCCAATTTATTAGAGAGATCTTGTTGTAAAGCTTGTAAGTCCGCTTGAAGATCAACCGTAACATTCGGTGATTTTAAATAGCTCAACACAATTTTTGAACAATAGTTGCAAACTTTCAAGTCACCTGCAATTCATTTTTTTTGACATAAGTTTCATAAATTTGTGTAAAATGATTAAAATTTACCTGAACACATTATAATTTTTCCTGGCACAACCTGATTGCAACATTTTGAACAAAATATTTGACCACAAAGTCGACAATGATGTTTACGTCGAAATGTGGAAAACTTTTGTGAACAGTCGTAACATTCTTTCGCTTTTGAATCAGGCATCCAAAAGCGTTGTAGGTCGGTGTCTTTGTAATTGCGCAAATCCTATGTAATATAGCAATAATTCAAAAGTGTGTTTTGATATAGCTTTGGGGATATAAAATTAAATAGTGCCAAACTTGGCTTCATAATAACATATGGAGCCAAGTTTGACTCTATTTACTACTACGCGCCCACCGCTGCTCAAAACTTTTAGCCTTCAAAAGCTAAGAAATTATTATGAAAGTTAAAGTATGTACAAAACTTACGCTATTTTTCGATGCCATAATATTACTGATACGTTTCAAAACATTTGCCATTGTGCGTCCTTCTACAGCTACTGCAGGCATCTCATCTACCTATTTTATAGAAAAAAGCATTACTACTAGCAATTATTATAATACAAGCGAGAAAGAATTTTAAACCTTTTCATTTGCTTCACTTAATTCTTCCGCTGTTGTTGTAGAAGAAGAGCTCGGATCATTTGTAGTACCGCTTACAACCGCTAAGGTATTTGGAGGTTGTGGTTTATTTGTTGAATTCAAGCTTGATGATGAGCTATTTCTAGAAATTGAGGATGATTTTGTGCCATCGTTTTTAACATCTGCATAAAAAGTTGACTTTGCAACTTGCTGCGCACCAGTACCGGGTATATCATTAACAGTATTATAGCTTTGGTTATAAGCATTTTGTATCTTATTAACAAAACGTCCAAAAATTGTTTCAGGTTCTTCATCCTCAAAGTCGCGTGCAAACTCAGTGAGTTTTGTAGGCGAATGCAAGTTTTGATTCATTTTATTTAAAGAAATTTATTTATTCGTATTTAGTTTAAATATTTTTGTGTTTTTTTTAATGTAGAGTTTTATTTAATTTAAATAGCGGTTAAATTAAGTTGATCGCTAAATGATGATTCCGGTGCTAAAGAACCCAATGCCAAATCGCTCCATCGTTGTTCCTGTATAAAAATTTAAGAAAACCATTTAGATAGAACAATTTAAGAATAAGTTGATTAAAAAACTACCTGTTCGCTCAAAGTTAAATGTGAATCTCCACCGTCAGCTTCGGGGTCCGGCAATTTTTCAGCTGGTACTAAGATTTGATCAAATGGCAATTCCTCTTCGCGCCATTTATCATCAACTATATCCAATAAATGACCATCAGCGGGTGCCTTTAGAACAAGCAAAAAATAAATTAAGAAAGTGTTACTAAAGTGATGAATGAAATCGAGCAAGGAAATTTTATTTAGACTCTCAAATAGTTTTATCAAATTTATTGACATAGTCAACTTTAGCCGCATTAATTTGATATGTGGGGTTTACCCTCAAACAAATTGATTGTGATTTCCTATCGTCTTAAATTAGGTAACATATACAAAATGAATTATTATTGTGCTATTAAATTATGGGAAGTAATTTCAATTGATAAAGTTATATGTATTATACCAAACACAATCGTCATCAAATAAAAAAAAAGTGTATTTTTCTGTGATAATGCATAATGCTTAAAAATAGAATTGCTTAATTTTTTAGATTTCAAATAGATAAAGTGATTGTTTAAAATATTTACATAGACATACACATACTTATGTATATAAATATTTTAACAATTTTTTTTTTTTCGTAAAACCTAGTAATTAGCATGTCAGTAGCAATTTTCTAGAGCTTTAAATGTTAAGATTAATCACTTTTTACTGTAGTATAATATAAATATTACATGTAAGGTAAGTGAACCTAATAAATCCAACCCCTATATTTTTAAAAATATCTGAAAGAAACGGTCCTTGTAAACATTGTTTATTTATTTGAAATGTTCATAGCTCTGACCAATGAAAGAATCGTTTTAAGATCTTAATATGAACTTATATAAAGCTTGTATCGAGTTTTAATAAGTTGATTGTAATAAAAGACATACCAAATAAAAGGCAATTAAATTTACTGCGATCTATTTATATGTTACCGGCAAAACTAGTTTTTAAGCCAAACTAGTTAGGTTAAGCCTAAAGATGTGCAATGACATTTTAATGCAAATGCACTGTGGTTAGTGAAGACTACGACAGTAGCAAAGTAAGAAAACGAAATCTGTCAATTTCATTATATACTTGGAAAGTTGTAAGTGAGAGAAATTGGGCGGTCTTCGGCCGCGGCTTAGGATTTGCATTCTCTAATATGTCCAATTTCGGCTTCCTTCCACCGCAGTTCAGTCTATAATATGAATTGCATAATTTTAGGCTTTCAAATTAACTAGTTTGGCCTAGGATAAACTAGTTTGCCCTAAAAACTAGTTTGGCCGGTGACATATACAAAATTTAAAATCCGTTCAATAATTTAAGATTAATGTATAAATCAAAACTTGGTTTCTTTCTTCTTAGTGACTGAATAAATTGTTGTTTTTAATTATCAACGATATGGACAAAAAATTAAATATTAAGTTTCTTTAAAAATCGACACAAATTTTATTTAACAATATCTCGAGAACATGTGAGAACAATTTTTTAATGTTTTTTTCTTTTTTTAATCAGCAATTTCAGACAAAATAACTTTTATTAGTTGGTCTGGAACAAATAGTTGATTTTAATTGAATTGAGTAATGATATTGAAAGGCTTAGCCTTATAAGGGCACGGGTTTTAATAAATCTTATACAAATAATTTTTATAATCTTTATATAAATCCCATAGTTTCAAGCAATTTATAAAGTTATACTTTACTCAGTTAATATTAATAGTAGAAATGCATAAAAATTCTACACAATTTTACTGCACTAAAAACGATTATTTATGATTTGTCTTGCATTTCTTATTTACGGAAAAGAAACTTACAAAAAAAAGTCATTATCATTTAAATACGCGCCATGTCAAATCAGCAACGATATTGATGAAAAATAGTTTATTGCAAATTATTTTTAATTTCATTAGAAGGATGCATAGGCTATAAAATAAGATAGTTTAGCATTCATTTTAAACTTAAAACTAATAATATTTTCGTATATTCTAGGGGTTTTTTAATAGAGTTATTCCTATATAGAAACTTTTTTAAGTATTACTATAAACTTAAGATTGAACTCACATTCAAAGTATACCAAATTAAAGCCTCAGATTTAGCGTCTTTCAGTTTGAGTAGGATCTTATTTAGACTGCTTTAGGATTTAATCAAAACACAATATTTAGAAACAAATATTTATTTTATTTTTATTTATTTATGAATATGTGTTTTTGGCAGCCGGTTGAGAATGAATGAAACAATGCCCGACTTGAATAGAGTCGCTGCGTTCTAAGCACTCTCGATTGTGTTTTTATCTTATCTCTGTGAGGTTTATTTTTCTATACCTAAACTTAAATAAAATGCCATAATTTATCTTCCGGGTAGAGATTGGTGTTGTTTATCAAAAATGTTAGAGTTAAGATTTTGAGGCTTTCTAATTCATGATTTAAAACGAAAATAAATGAAGAAGAATAGTGAAGCATTGGATATTAACAATTACTACTACAAGCTGCTCTTAATAATTTTTTAACTTTTTGGTTATCTCAACAAAACGCATTCTTAATACCTCCAAAAACTATGGAATTAATTATTCTTCTCATAGTTTGAAGAATATAAAATTTACTAAATTGTGATGTATCACAGAAATATACCTTGAACTCAAGCGTGATATAATCATGGAGCTGACGCAGTATCTATTTCTATTACTTTCCATTAGAAGTGCAGTAAGTTTATTATTGATAATGAATATAACAATCAAAACTCCGTAGGAGTAAAGAAGAATTCATTTTGTAGTGTAAACTACATTTTTTTGTCAGTAGGCGTGTATTTAGGCTAAGCAACTATTTATTTTAATGCGCTCACTTAAGCAATGTAGCGCTCCACTTAAAAGTCAGTTTATTGACTTCCGACGATATTCCGACAGAGTGAAGGTTATTTCGCTGATGATTTTTAATAACATTTTAATGTATGTACTACAAAATCAAATTACCATTATAAATTAAAAGAAACAATAACACTTTACTCAATTACCTGACTGTCCATCACTTCAGAAATCAATTTGTGACAAAAATTTTTGCAACTTTTCAATTGGTTTTTTTCCTTTTTTGCTAACAAACACCGTAATATTACTGCTTTACATTGATAATCTCAATATTTAGTTTTCATATATTGATGACATTTTTAGCTACGAACTGAAATTATAATTTTTACTTTTGTTTTTACCTCTGGATTTTACACTTTTAATTAGCACTCGCGATTTGAATGAATTTGCAAAGAACTAACACAGCTGATTTTGACAGCTGTCAGTCGTCAGTTTACAGCTGCTCCCATATGAGTTCGTTCAGCGTCCGTAAAGTGTTGCCACATGTATGTACAAAATTTCTGATGTGGATAAGCGGATAGACTGAATATTTTCAGATTTCACCAGAAGCAAAGAATTCTATATAATTTTTATCTGGAAAAAACTTAATGGCCTTTTTGTTTAATATAAAAAATTATAACAAAAATCATTCACTTCCCGGTATATTCAGAAACTTGACATGAAATTTCGTGTTTGGCCGGGTCAAAACCCGCCACTTGATGGCCCTGGCTATTGACTTGATGGCCTGAGCTTTGCTGTATTTAATTTGGTGAGCAAAATTATTAAGCGGTTGATAATGAGCAAATTTTGAGTGATATTTTTTTGAACTTTGAGTGCCTTAAATATTGGTTGAACATAAAAAAAATAGCTCGTTATCTACGTCCAAATAAAACGAATAATTTGCATATGTACTTCTTATTTTATTTTCAGCTTATAAGGGGTCGTCCATTAATTACCCTCCCCTCCCTTTTGTGAGATTTGGTGAGTTCTGGCGAAATCTCCCTCGTCTCCTTCCGTGGGACTTTCCTTATAATTTTTAAATGTAATCTACTATAATAAAGTATGATTTTTATTGACCCCACTCGCACTTGATGAGACTTGTTGAGATTTATCCAGACCTCTTCCCCCTTATTTCCACTCACGTAATTTATGGACGTCCACTAAGGTTTTAACATTGATATCAACAATATCCTCCTTTTTCATTGATCTCTTTCTTGTGTTAAAAGTGGCTCGTTTTCCATTCAAATCAATTCTCAAACAAATACGTAACGGACCTTGTTTCCTACATAAGCCAGTCTCATTTTTCATAAAAAAAAACTGATGCGTAAGTATTTTTGGATTAAAGTAGTAGTTTTATTTAATAAAATGTGTTTGAAATACAGCTTAGTTTAAAATGAATACATAAAAAGAAGACCTCATGGATGTAGCTAGCAGAAGAGCTCTTTATGAAGGCATGTGAGGAGCTGACGTCAGACAAAAACGGAACGTTTTTGATACTAATTGGAAGCTTCAATGTAACAGGTTTGCCTTAGCTTCCATTCTCCAATCTTTTTTTTTTTTTTTGAGCAATAAATGAATTATTTAAATATGCGCAACCTTATTTTTCTACATAAACTTATTTCCTCTACATATACCCGAATATCTGTTTGAGAAGCTAAGTTTTTCACGATCAAATAGGTCTTTAAATTTTACTATCCCTAGGCACATTCACCTTAACAGCACTAGATACTTCTTCATTAGCACTATTAGGCTTTGGAATGCGTTACCCAACATGTTAAGACAAATAACTTTAGGAAGCAGCTTCAAACGCGCCATTCGTGACTATTTTTCAGACTCTTGATTCAAACTCCTTATGTTTGAGTTTATTTTATCCTCTATCTATATACTTATATATCTTTTTTCTCTCTTGTCTCGCCTTATATCTTTATGTTTACATTTATACATAACTAGATATATTTTTAATCTTAGTTACACTATATTAATTAAGCAAATGTTTATTGTTGTGTTATTCATCCTATGATGTACTATAAAAGACTAAGTCTTACTGTACAACCCAAAAGAAATAAATAAAAATAAAATAAATAAAATAAAATAAAAATAAAAAAAAGAGTCGCTTGGACTTAGTTTCGGAGATATAGCCATCGGAAGTTGCGGATATAGCTTTTTTAAGAATGAATATAAGTTTTGAAGTTTAACCTATAATTTTGGAGGTATGGCGATTTTTCTGAAATTTTTATTAAATTTTGAGCTGTATTCGCAATTTCCGATGGCTATATCTCCAAAACCAGATCCAAGCGACACTTTTCGATTACATATTATGCTAACTCATAAGAAAAGTTTGGTTTAATCAAAATTGGAGAATGGGAGCTAAATAAACTTAAGCTATTTCAAAGTTGACAGTAGTCAAAACACAAGTCTTCTGGATAGCACTAGCTCATAAGCAGCATGATAAGTGTACGGTTTTATATGATGCTTTCCATAAGAATTATCCCAACAGGCGATGAAAAGCTTTCAGCAAAATATAGTAGCGAGTGGTAAATAAAACGTAGCTATTTAAATAATAATTTTGGGTGGCAGTTTCAGCTTCAGCCCCATCTTGATTGCCATCTGAAGTGGTGAAAAGATAGATCGAAAGTTAAACTGCAATCGGTGTCTTACTCAATCTCGAGTAATCAAACAATAATGTTGAATGGTTTCAAAAAGTACTTATATATAGGACCGGATTTGCTAACCACAATACTTAACCATAATCTCAACACAGACCAAGCTGTGAATATTAAAATCAAATTATCCATTAGTGTTGCTTTATAATTGCTAATCATGGTTCTTCACAAACACACTGATGAGATGAGTATAATTTTTGCCTCCTCCAGGTTGAGAAAGGATATTTATGAAGTGGTGGATTCTCAAATTACCGGGATTTCCAGTGGTAACTAGGCTTAATATTAACATAGCTTCCAATTTAAGGTCAACGACTTCTAGCTGAAACAGACTGTTGTATTCTCAGTTAAATATTATCGAGCAGCTCTAGCCTTAGTCAAGTGCGAGTTACTGTTGTGTCTCAGCAGATATTGAGTGTTTCTTAGTTTCAGATCGCTGAGCACTCCCTCATTATTCAAAAAGCAAAGGATTTGCATATCATCTTATCTTTGCTTCTCTGTTGCTTCAAGATAGTTTGTTTCGAATAGCTTTACTGTAGGTATAGGCCTCCAAGGGATAATTATAATTATAAATATAATTGTTTTTCTGCATACCATATCTCCTTCCATATTAATATGACATGAAATAGTGTAGCTTAACTTAAAGTAAACAAAACTAAGACAACCAAAGATAGTTGAACCGCCCGCTTCTCCATTAGACCAACGGAACTTCCATTAGACGAAGGAGAATTTTCAGTACATAAGTCGACGTATTCTGGAATGCTTTGAGAGTGTTATTTGCCACGAATAGCTTTTTCTTACATATACCCATGCGAATCCGGCAATAAGTCTCTGTCATTCCTGTTAAATTTAAAATGGATACAAAGTGATGGCGTATGAGTGTTATGGTTGTCATTAAAATCGATTTGACTTGTCCGCTCATACGCTTAATCGACTGAAATTGACTTGAGTCCAAACAAGCTCTTTGTATTCCATGAGAGATGGCTTCCACTTTTGGCTCAGTATCAAGCAGAGTGTAAGACATGAATAATCTAGCTCCCAAAGAAGAAAATGGCACTTACCCCGGTGACAGTTGCACCGAATACAATTTTTGAAGAATCATTCAATATCGATTTTTAGCCAAGAAGGTGTTATCATATATTCAGCATTCCTGCTGCAACTATATAACATTAGATGAACCGGTTGCATCCAGTGAAGTTACTTAACACCCACCGATTTGCTATGGCTACTCATTAGCAATGCCTGTAATGGTGAAAATTTTCCATATGAATGGTCTGATAACTTTAATATGAAGGTAACGGATAAATGGCCAACCCCGTGAGACTTGCAGATAATGGGTCGATACAGTTGCATAACACTCGAGTTGAGTTGAAATTGTCTTTTAAAGACCGTATAAAATGGTGCATCAGCGTAGTTGATGTCCTATGATCTGCTTGGCATTCAAGGAACTAGAAGAAAAAGAAGAACTGAGATGATTTCAAATATAATTCATTAAACCATTTTTGCTCTGTTTAGCAAAGTCCTGATGTGATGGATAAAACTGACGACGATTTCATATCTGGCACACAATACTGCCCTCAGAAGCGAAAAGGTCGTATCTCTAAAAAATTCATATACGTGATTCTTATAGCATCGGATAGCTTAAGAAATTACGCGTCCAATGAACTACTCCAAATGCCGGTATCTTATTTCAAACTGATAAAAAACCTCTTAAGAGAATTTTCTTTTTTTCAATTTTACAGGTATTTCAACAAATTGACATAAAAAAACATCAATTATCTCGAAACGCATTTTTTTGAGATACGCCCTTTTCGCTTCTGAAGGCAGCATAATCCTTCGGACCTGCTTAGTTTAAGCTCTATGATATTTTTCAAAATGTGCATTCCAACACGCATGAAATTTTAGTTTTTTCTTTAAGCAAAAAATGTGAAAAGACAAAAACAAAAGCCATAACACAACAAGGTTGATTTGTAGCTGAATCCGATACTCGCATAGGAATTAGCACTGATAAATCTATGACGTACGTTGACTTTTTCCATTGAAACAATTGACTAGATGTAGCATAGCCGCTGTCAAACTCATCAATGTCAGCTATGCCGACATCTTGCCAATTCAACAACAGAGACTTTTGGTTGGTTAAACAACATTTCTTTTTTATAAATTAAATAATTTAGCAAAAAATATCACTTTAAAATTAAAGATAAAAATTTATTTAATTTTTTTATATTTTTTGTCTTGTTATTGCCACTGAAACACTTTTTTTTTATTTAAATATTTTCTTAAATCAAGTGTGTAACCCGTTGATGCCAAAGACTGCCTGTTAACTGATTTTAAAGACCCAGTCAAACCTAAGCACCACACCTTTAAGCGAAGCTAAATAAATAATTTCGAAATAAAGCACAATAATTTAAATAATTTTCAGTTATATGGGTACCTACAACATATATGTATGTATGTACATGTAGTTACAAAGAATAAACTATCACCAACACATTGATATAAAATACAGTGGTTTAGCACGTAGAGGTCTTCAAAAATTTGGTAGCGTTAAACATTTTTCAAATTTCGAATGAAAAAAATAAACGAAAAATCGGGAGCCGCGTTCACTTACGCACACATTTGCAGCAGTGGGGGTACTTTAGTTTGTATGAGTGTCTACGACATTACCACGTATTCTCATAATTTTTTTTTTTAATGTACGCGCGCACCTTTAAAGGCTACAGAATGCGCGCGCTCAAAGTATTTTGCTTTGCTGTCGTTTGCTGCTTCTTCTTTTTCTTCCTATTCACTGTCATGGCGCCTGAGCGGAATATTAATTAAATGGGCACTTCATTTATTGCTTTACTCATTTTTGTAACTACTCGTATGTGTGTGTGTGCGTATATTTTTTAAGGCATACGTGTATGTTCATTTGGAAAAGTCATTTACTGGCTTACTGTTTTGGTCTGCAACGGCAGCAGAACTCAATTGTCGTCAATTGAAGTCGCAATCGCAAACGCAGTCGCCGGCTCAAGTTGGCAGCATTCCTCACCTAACTAAGTGGCAGCGCTGCATAAGAAGTGATTATTAGTTTATTTATCACTAGCGTCTTCCGGTGCGAACTTAACGTTAACTTTGCTGTACTAACACTAATTCTCTTTTTCCCCACATTTAACTCAATGTTTCTAATAATATTTTTGTAATTTTTTATATTCATTTAAATTACAAAATTTTACTGTCACAAATATAGAGTAACTTCGGGTATTGTGATATAGGCATTTTTGTATTTTAAATTACACGTAACTTTTAAAGCATAGCTTCTACTTCTTTATGTATTATGGTTTGTTGATGCATTGAGCAGTATATTACGACTTCGGAGCTCTATAGCGTAAGCCAATCTGAAGCAATTTCAACAAAATGGAAAAAGCCAAGTGTTGCTCCTTAATGAAATTGTCGGATAATGTAATATATGTATAGTGTTCGGCTAATGTGATAAACCATCATGAAAAGTATAACAAGTATAAAACAGTAGGAACTAAAAATACAAAAACATTACATCTTTCAATAGAATTTCAATAAAAAGGAAACAAGATTTAAACTGAATCGATAAGCGAAAAGCAAAACATATTAAAGTCAGATAGATGACTCACATACATACTCACAATCATTGTGAGCCCAAATTATATCGCATTGCAGGCATTGAACTCAGGTCTGAATCTTTGGAAGGATTTGTTGCAAAAAGCACAGGTAGTGCCTTTGCTGGGTGGACCAAATTGAACTATACCACATAAGCCGAATTTCAGTTTTAATACACTCAGGTTATTTTATTAAAACACACTTCAGCAAATAAAGAACTCACATTATATATGACAAAGTATATTCACCCACTAACAAATTTTAGTACTTCGGCTATAATACTTACTTTATTTTGGGATTAATTCACACATGAAATGCACACAAATAAAATCTCGACTACACCGCTAAATTAATTTCACCACACTGAGACCAAAAAACAGAAAATGCGAACACACAAAACCTTGCAGCAGGTATCTTTTTCCGTTACTGCAATGTTGACAAAAAACAATTTTGAGGAAATATGATGGCATATCTCATTACCCGACCATATCACATCACAATACCCGAAGCTACTTTATATATCCTTTAATTGGCTCTTAGTTAGACATTGTTTACATTGACTAATAGTAGTATCAAAATGGCCAATTAGCGTCACTCATCCAGGGATTTTTTGCTCCGTATGGTAAGATAAATTATGGTCTCACTAGCTGTTACAAATGTAGAATTGATTTTTTGCCATTTAGATTCGACTTAACTCTGATTGTTACTGTCGCTGAGTCTTTTTACTTCATCGATAAAGTTTTCCCATAGACAGACATACTTGAGTTTATTTAGGGCAAACTTTTTTGATTAAAGTCGACGTTGACGGTTCTTTTAACACTCACGTCAAGAAGGTGATTTCTTATACAGAAATGGTCTATCTGGTTTACTATTCGGTGTTCAAGTGAAAACGGATTAAAGCAGTCAAACAGCAGGGGGTTTGATGAATTTACGGACGTCCATTCTTTTAAATGTCACTTGAATATTTTTCGTTACTTCTGCTCCTATAAAAGAATAAAAAAAAAAAAAAATTAAGGGGGATTGCGTATTTCTCAGTGGGCATCTGTTAAGGAGATAGAGGAGGTAGTGAAATTGTACAAAAAAGGACTACCAGGGGGGGAGGGGATTAAATTCCAAAATTTTTGCGGACGACCCCTCAGAAGTTCGCATTTTTCATTTCTGTGCTTGAGGTTATCGTTGTCGTTACCCACTTTAGCTTTAAAGTCGCCCATAACATCATGTCGCATGTATTTCTTGTTAGAAAATATAAAAATTGGTTCGTTTTTAATCAATTTCGTTTTTTTTTTTTTTTGTAGATTATCGAGCATGAGATGGAGATTAAAGTGGCTAGGTATGATGTTCAGCAACAGGTAAGACTCAAAAAGTTTTTCTATTCACATGAAAGATCAATTATTCAAACATTCGACATCTTAATGCCAGAGTATTTTCTATATGTAACATTTTTCGAAGCCGAATTGCTCGGTGTGAAAAAAGTGGTAAGAGGTGCTAGGCTAAAAAATTATCTAACAATTAAACATTTTTACAATGAACTTTTTCTCAAAAAATTATCTGAATTAGCTGATATTTTTTAAGGCTTAAAGCAACTTCACGCAAAAAATTTCAATATAGGCCTTACTATAACATTTCCGTTAGATTCAATTTTCAGCCCAAGTGGGTGGTCAATAACGCACAGAGAACCATATAGGATGTATATCTCCATAAGTGTGCGCTAGACCTAAATGAGAAAAAATGTCTTTAAGTGAGAAAATCGCATTTATAAGCGTGTAAAAATGTTAATCTCTTCAGCTCTCACTTATCCAGGTTTGACAGTACGTCTGCCTAGTAACAGTGACAAAGTTAAGATTTTATGTTACTGTCAAGGGCTCTGATATCTTGCATATTTGTCACATATTCTATGCGAATATTGATTTTCAAATAAAAAAAGTACAGACTAAAAAATCAATTTACAAAACAATTTGAGTTTAGATGGCATAGTTTTGTCCTCATTTTTTGCCACATTTACTCAATAAATCTACTGATTTTGGTGTATAATTTTATTTCGTCGCCAGTTGATGACTAGCGAGAAAAAAATTATATTAAAAATTTGTAATTATTTTCATTTGGTTGCTATTTGATTCTTATAGCGGTAAGCTTAAAATTTTAATCACGTATTCAGCTGCTAAACAATGTTACTCAGAAGTCAGTCAGCCAGCCAGTAACAAAAAAATTATAGAAAATAAAGAGCTATCTAAATGATGAGACTCACCGAAAAGAAATTCGAATGCCAAAGAAATTCTGTCATCATTCAGTAAATATATTCGTACCCAAAATAAAAAAGACATTGCTTTGACTTAATCACATTTTCTTATAGTCAAGTGATCTAACAGAACTTATTTCCATATAATCTTTTGCACATTTCTACACCTAATGCTTGTACAGCAATTTTGCCATAATTCTGAATTTGTATAGTGGTTGAAGACTTTCTTTATCTTACATACTACAGGGTAGATGATATCTTCAGTTATATTGAAATTTTGGTATGATTAATTTTTTCTTATTTTTATTTTAAATAGTAAAGAAATACTAAAGAAGTATATATAAAAATTGAAATGTTATCTAAATATTGTCTGCCTTTTCGGAATTTTTGATATATGTTTGGCAAAAATAACGATCTAAAACTTCTGAAAAAATGAGAGTTATGTCCGCGATGTTCGCGCATCATTCAAAAACTACTGGTTCAATTTTGATCAAATTTATTTAATTTTATTCCTAAGACGCTTAGGCTTAATCTCCAATAAAAGTTTTCTTATTTAATATTTCTTATTTAATATGAAGTTACTTTAAAGAAGTTACGTTGAAAGAAAAAAAACTTTTCCAGAAATTTGTGAAAAAACTTTAGGCGAGAAATTTCCATTAAAACAGACGCTCAAATAAAAATTTATGAAAGCAGACTGATGTAGTATAGAACGCATCAACTGAGTCACCTGTACAATTGTGAAATTTTATTATAAAATTTTTTTTAATAAATATTTCTTCTGCACTACACATCATAAAAATTCCTTAAATAGCGAGAAGACAAAGGGCAATTTTTTTTAAAATATCACAATGGAAATTTGAAAACTTTTTCTTCTTGTAATTTTTTTTTTTTTTTTTTTTTGTTTTAATTTTATTTCCGTCGTTAGTTGACAATTAATATTCGCTAGCATAATTTCATGCAATCGTATGTAATAAATATGTATCTGTATCCCGTGTTTATGTTTAATTTTTTCCATTTTACCACAATACCTATGTATTCTCATGCATATTTCTTTATTAGTGCTTACTAAATATGGTTGCATAACCAAGGCACTGGTTGGCTATAGCGTTACTTTGTGTTAACACTTTGAATTAATTGCATGATAATAATTTTTTGTTCAAAGAATTTATTAAATATCGTATGTAAAAAATGTTAATTACGCCACTTGTATTTTAGTCACATTTTTGACATTTTTTTTAACTGGTTACTGCCCGCCCGCTACAGCGGTTTTATTTGATTTTTTGTAGAAATTTTGAAATTGCTTTCGCTCCAAAGAGGAAATCGATAAATTGTTTATTCCATTAAATTAGTAGCTTTTCCATTTAAAGTTTTATTATAGATATTCAGCAGTTGTTAGGAGACTTTACGTAAATATTTTTTTAAATTGATTTTTTTAGTGGACTAGAAAAATAAGCAATTAATACCTTTGCGCTTTAAATGAGAAAAAACCAAGACAAGTGTCAATTATTTAAGTTGCATAGTCTTAGGAAGCAGTTTTTTATCAATTCAGAGATGTTTCGTAAACAAAAAATTTCCATGTTTACTTTTCTTCGGTACTTACTTCATAAAAATTTCGAGCAATCTTTTGTTAAAATTATTTAACTTCAGACAAAACATTTTAATAAAAAATCGCCGGAATTTTCACTTAAAAATCGCGCATCTATAAAAATTAAATGATGGTTATGTCCGCGATGTTCGCACGTCATACAAAAACTATTGGTTCGATTTTAATCAAATTTTTTTAATCTTATTTTTTAGACACTTAGGCTTCAGTAAAAATTTTCATGATATCCTTATTTAATATGAAGTAATAAGGTTGCCTGAAAGATATACTACTTTGCTTGATTATAAATTTTCTTATTTTCGCTTAAGATATTTTTATAAAAAAATTGCAAGGAGTACAAAATTTTTAAGATTTTTAAGATCTTAGTTTCTTGTGTAAATTTGACTTTATCCTGCAGACCATAAGAGTTTATTCCTTTCCAATGAGCTCACTCAGAGCTGAATATAACCAAAGAAATCAACACATCAAACTATTGCGTTATTATGGTTGTCCTTTGGGCACTTGAAAAACTAACATACATACATACATACACACACATATGCATAAAGGAAACTTAAACAAAATTTTTGAAAACTTTTAATAAAGTTTAAGAAATACACAAAAATATAAAGTTAAATTTTGATTAAACCTCTCATATCCTTCACAACTGTTGTAAGTACATACCAGCTGCCGAACAATATGATTGTTTGAATAAGCCACAACATTAACAACAACATAAACTTGAACACCAATATCATGACATGATGTTTGACAACAATAACAACAACATCCACAGCAAGGAGAATATAACTCTGGAAAAGTTTGTAAATCAAAGAATTTTAATTGGAAACGACTCATGACCGGAAGTTTATAACAATTTTCGACAACATTTTATAAATTTTATGAAATTACACAAAAAATGAGCTGCTACACTCACACACATGCATATATGTATGTATGTAAGCGCACAAGATCGCTCGTGCATTAATGTGTGTCAGTATCCCAGCAGGCAATTGAGCAAGGCCTGCCTCGGAGAAAGCCAGCTAGCATTGTTGCGATTATATGATTCCGTATGTATTATCCAAATATTATTATCAAGTTCAGAGTCGAGAACCGGCTCCGTATATGTATACATATGTATAACAGGCTAAAGGGTGAACTTTAAAGCCAGGTAAAAAGTTTATTTTTTCCTTTTGTGACACCTTAGTCCCTTCGTTTGGTTTTCAGCTCTTTACGGAATGCTCGAATTGTTCGTTGAAACGCTCGCTAATACCATTCTTAGGCATACCACTGGCTATCAATGGCTCGTTGCCCTATGTAGCAGCAAAACATTTTTCATAAGGTGTAGAATTGATCCATAGGTCAGTAGCGATCATTCGTTTAGGCATTCTATGTATTTAGAAAGAACTTCTTCAAATTTTTTAATATCTTCTGATATATTACAGTCAACTCTCAAATCATTATCAGTGAGCGTTTAATAGATATCTATCGTAACCAGCGGTGTACCGTGGACACTTTTGCGCCCGGGATGGAGAGGTAATAAGCTACTCCTACTAAAAAAGCCACAAAATTCAATAAAACTTGGTACTTCTGCTAAAACCATTTGCCGCCCCCCCCCCCCCCCCCCCCAAACAGTTGCGTCCGGGGCAAAACCATTTAGGGTGCGGCAAAATGATCCTGGTAATATGAAATAAAAATTTTGTTTTAAGCATAACTACGAAATTTTGTTAATGTTGTGGACTTTTTTTTTAGTAAATGTAACTTATGAGAATGTGTAGGTGATTTTGTAATTCAATTTGAATTATATGTTCCTGGTATTTCCGAGGACCAAAAGTGAGAACCTTTTTTTTAAGTTTTGTAGAAACAAAATTTTTACAGTTTCAAAAACACTGAATGTTTCCCGTTGGTAGGGGGCTGCATATAACGTCTTCACACCGGGCGCTCAATAAGCAGAGTGGTCTGGAGCAGTCGCCCCAAATTTTGAACTAAAATCTATTATACTGAAAATTAATTTACTTCAAAACACGGTTGCCACTTAGCTTCAAAGAAACCTCTCACTTCCCGAAAACAGTGTTGTCAAGTCGTTTAGTTTTGTCTTAGTTTAATATGCTTCGTTCAGTATTTAGTTGTATACCAAATTATATTTTTTTTTATTAAAGGAAACTGTGAGCTCACATTAAAAAAATAAAAACAAAAATAAAAAAATTTTTTTTCTCATAGTCGTTTTCGAACCCGAGAGTTGAGTAGTGAGAGTTTTTTATCATTAGTAGCTCATTTATGATCATGATTTTTAAATAAATGTACAAGTACTTACTAGTTGTACTTAAGTCCATTATATGAAAGTGAGAAATCCTTGTATCATTAGACAATATTAAACACAGGATGCATTTTGTTGGAATATTATTTCTAACTAAACAGAAATCAGCTAAACACTTTCGCGTAAGAATAAAATAACTTCAAACAAGGATATTTCAGAGTTCACACATAATGGGAATAAACTAAGAAGGTGTTCATAATAAGCCCGTAAAAAGTTTTTGAACCGACCTAGATTTTCAATAGATGACGCATTTTCTGAATGGGTCATAACAGGCTTAACATTAATTTGACAAAGGTTCTCATACATGAGGAAAACTGTTGAATATGCATGCAAAAATATTTAATATGGAGCAACAACAACGACTAAAACAACAACACAACTAAGTTTCGCAGCATTGTTGCCAACTTTAGCACTTAAAAATGCAACTGCTATAGAACTGTAGCTGCTGCAATTGGTCTCGTTGGTGATATTTTGTATTGTCGTTAGTAAAGAGATTTTACACTCGCAAAAATTATGCTTTTGTGTAATTTGCATTCGAATGGGTTTTAGTGTGTACCTCAATAAATTTAAGTTCACAATTTGTGCTACAGTTCTACAAAAAATTTATCATTTGAAAGAAAAACAAACGAACTACAGCATTAAAAGTAAAATATTGGAGCACTTCATTGGATTTTATGTCCTTAAAGCTTAACTCTTGAAAAGTTGAAAAAACAAAAAAACATATTAAGCCACATTAAGGTAAACTCTCAGCATATTGGTACATAGCATTATTGCATTTTTAATAAAGTTAACTTTCATGCAAATTTTTTTTTGTATCATAGTTTTCCATTTGAAAGGGAATTTTTTATTTCAAAAGTTTTTATTTTGCTCTGGTGTTATGTTCTGTTTGTAGTTTTCTGAATGCTTTGTTCTGTATGCGTTATTTTATTTCCCACTTTTTTGCATTGTTTTCAATATTTTTTAACAGCATTTTGTTCTGAAAACATAAGTATACACTTTGGCAAAACTTTTTAATTAAATTTTATTGGGTGGTCTCCAAAATTAAATGTTTGCTGCTATAATGAAAAATTAATCTGAAGGGAAGTCCATAAATTATGTGAGGTGTTTTTCTTAAAATTCAGACCCCCCCCCCCCCTCTCCTTGGTGAGTTCTGTCGGGATTCCCCCTTCCCTTCCATGAGACTTTCCTCATAATTTTTAGATGCAATCTGTTATAATAATGTATACTCTCTGCATTAAAAAGTCGACGTTATTAGTTTCGTTGAGCCCCCCTCCTCTTAGTGAGATTTGGTGAGATTTTGCCGGACTCACTCCCCCCTATTTTGAATCACGTAATTTATTGTAATTTTAGTATTGTAAGACAAAACACTAAATAAGAAAACTTTTTTTTTTTTTATTTGAACCGGGTAACCCCACCCGTCGCACAGTGAGAGATCGTGGCCATAAATAGGAAAAAAATGAAAGTGCCAGAGATTGAACATTTTTTAAGACAATCATCAGATAATGCTTAGGGAATGAAAGAAAAAACTACAAAAGTCTTAAATTTTTTATTGGACGATACAGTGGGCTCAAAGTTGAACTTATTACACCAAAAATGTTCTATGAAACTTTTTATATAAGCAACTGTTAGGTACTTATATGTAATAGTGTAGCATATTGGCGGAAAGTACGTTGTTTTTATTTATAAAATTTTTAAAATTCTTTTATCACCTTTTTACGAATTGTACGAATTTTTCAAAAATTAGCATGATGGTAAAAATGGAAAATTTGCAAATTTTGACAGAAAAAAAAAATATCTTTAATAATAATCTTTTCATCTCCTTTGGGATAAAATATATAAATTCGAATTCGTTTCAAAAACAGAAGAGACAAGCTTTCGAAACTGCTTTTCTTCAATAACTTGTAAACTATAAAAGATGTCACACAATTTTTGGGATTTTTGAAACCAGATTTGCAAACTTAATAGAAATTGATACCCATTTCGAAGAACAGGTCTCAACTACATTCCACCTTTGTATGAGAGGTAGGCGTGTCAGTGAACCGATCTTTTTCATATCCATACATTTTTGTTTTTCAAGTCTAAAAATTGTTTGTGTAAAATTTCAAGACTCTATTATTACTGTTTAAGGCCACCGTTTTTGGTTTTTCTCTAATAACTTGAAAACTATAAGACATTTCTCACAATTTTTAGCATTTTTGAAGACAGTATTGACAATTTCATGGAAATTGATACCCATTTTGACGAAAAAGTCTCAACCACATCCTACCTTCGTATAAGGAGTAGGCGTGTCCGTGCACCGATAGTTTTCATGTTTACAAATTTTTGTTGTTTTTACTTTAAAAACATCTGTACCAAATTTCAAGAGTCTAGCGCAATTATTACTATCTATGGCCATCTATCCACTGTGCCACGATCTATTGCTTAGTCGCCAATATTTTGCAAAGTGCAATTGTAACAAATTTCATAACCTTCATAACCATAGCTGCAATAAGTGCAAAGATATACCGTTTCAACTTTTTTTATTGTTAGGGAAGTGCCACGCCCCGTTGCTCACATTAGACAAGATGATATCGTTTAAAGTGTTTTTGCTGTATTGTACCACGCTGCATTTTCTAGCACCGCCCACATTTTGTAAAGTGCTTGTTTAAAACAATATACACCCATACCAAGATCTAGTGCCATTTTTTGTGAGGGAGTTGTTACCTTTCAATTTTAAACAAACACCTAAACACACAAACTTTTATATTTATAATATTAGTGGAATTAATGAATGGCATGATAAATATTTTGTGGTGAGTTACTCGGTATATCAATGCATACAACAAAATATCAAGGTTTTCTCAATATCATAATAAAATCATAAAAAATTGACGCATACTTTTTGGAGTAAAATTAAATTAAACACAAACAGAAAGATTATTGAGACTAACCCTAATAGCATACAACTTTCAATTAACTTGGGCATTTCATAAGAATTTTTTAACAAGTTTGTTAATAGTTTTTCATGTTTATAAATTATAAAAAATTTTACTATGGAATATACGCTTGGGTGGCCCATATTTAATTTTATTCATAACCAGCTATATGATCAGCATATGAAAAGATCCTAATTTTTGTCAAAAAATTGATTGTTAATTAAGTACACAATTGAACGATTTTATTTGCCATCCTAATGCATGTACTTATTATATTAATGAATAAATGTTTCGCTTAACTAAAAATAAGCACCCGAATTGCAGGCCCCCCAAACCACAAACTATAGTGTCACAATTGAAATTTTGCCGCCGCACATTGTGATTTTGTATTTGATAAAAAAAAGGCTAATCATAAGTCAAAATAAGATTTGTTAATTATATGAATAACACAAACATTGCGCGCACGAAATTGAAATTCTGTCACATTCCATGGAGCCATCATTGGTCATTTTATGCAACTGAATTGCTTTATAATATCAGTTGACATCGAGACATCTCCTCAGTACTATAGAATCGAAATTTTGAGCCATTTGTGTTGCATAAAGTGGTATGTATTATTTTTCAAATGTAATATATTTCTAGTGAAACATTTTTTATATTTTTAAAAAGTTTAACAAATTTAATGTGAGTTCTTTTATTTGCTGTTCAAAAATAAGTAAGTGATATTGCCCAACGTATAATTGCAAAATACAAAATTAAAAAGTGAAGTGTAGGTCAAAAATATAATCCTGGTCTCATATGAAGAACGCATAAAAATATTTTGGGCAATTGTGTTCATTTGTACAGAAAATCGCCCTTTGACTTTGCCTAAATTCGACTATTGAAGTTTTTTTTTTTTTTGAATCATTTGCCATTTCGTTTTCTCTGAAATATAAAGAAATAAAGAAATATTATATAACATATTGTGTGATTTTTGTTAAGAATTACGCCAAAAATTTGATATAGTTTATAAATATAATAAATATATAATAAATTATAAAATTTTGTGAATCTTCCGAAAAATGCATCAAAGTATCATCTATAATATTTATATGTAATTTCTTTTATGAAAATGGCTTGTAACGCTTTGGCGCAAAATATACTGCACTGATTTTAATAATTTCTTATTTAAAACAACATATTTGTGCTAAGGAAGTTTATTGTATACTTATTATCTTAAAGTTAAATCTCATTTTTTTAGAATTATGTTTTTGCAAAACCTCACACCAATATTCTGGATTAATTTTTCTTTGCATATGCTACTTCTTGAACTCTTTGTTACTATTGTTGTTGTCTTTTTTTTACTCATTTGTACCGTTAATATTTGGCTCCGAAGTTCAAAGAAGAAGGAATTCTCTTTCGACTTTTTTTTTTGTTGACAGAATATAGAACGAGGTGTTAAGAGCGTAATTTCATTATAAAAAAAACGACTGGACCACTAGTAATTTTATAAAAACTGACAGTATTTTTTTTATATTATTTTCTTTCTTAAACGATTTTATTTTAAGCGAATGGAGTCAATAATTTAAAGATCTTAATATCTACAATGCTTGCTGTTTTCTACACATGAAATTTAAAAAAAAAAAAACAAAACTTTTTCACATAATTTACGAGCGGCTAAAGTTTTTTTTTTTTTTTTGGGAAAGATTGCCAAAAATCCCTTTAAGTAAATGACTGTATATAGCTTGATCGAGCAAGTTTTCTGGAAATTTTTCGTAGCAATAAGGTTTAAAAAACCTGATAACTTTTTTTAGGCTGTTATTTCTCCGAAAATATACATTATGAATCCAGACTTTTTCATACGTTGTTAGATAGCCTGGTCTATTCGGCTTACAAGATATATTACTATAAAACCACAACTTATAGTTGAATTTGTTCTTGCTGACCAGTGTAGCGAACATTTTTTTTTAAATTTAAATACATATGCTTTTAGTATTGAGAAAAAATAACATTTAAATACTCCAAATTACGCGTCTTAAATGTGGCCTATGTGTGCAATATCGCTTATCACTAAAATCCACAAAGCTAATAATTCTCTATCAATAATACAATACAATTTGATATCAGATGATATTTGTAATAAGAACTAATATCAATATTTGACACAAACGCGGTAATAAAGTTATAAATGATATATTTTAATATCAAGCTAACCGCCAATATCTGATAAATGCAAAACCTAGCCCACTTTTTTTACGTATCTACGTCAACGTCATAAAAACTAAAAAAAAAATCATAATATACAATCAACGAAAATTCGAACTACGAAAAAAGCTCATGGCATATGCAGAGCTTCAGGTGTTGAAGAATCAAAAGTCTGACAGTCACTTAAACGGGTATATAAGTGTGTCGGATATTTTGTAATTGCGTATATTGTTGCAACGTTATAAACAATATTAAACAAGTTTGAAAGTTAGAAGCGGCATAGTTGGTTGCAGCTAAGCGCTATTGTCACTTGATTAAAATTCCCACTTTAATTTTGTTTTTTTGGGTTTTTTTGAAAATCGCCTAAATTGTAGCACTATGAGTATTTAATCTTGATTCATATCACAAAAATTCAACCCTTAGCATACCAAGTTTTATAGTTCAACATTTAAATTTTTTCAAATGCTACAAAAGTTATGCGATCTTAGAATTTGGCTATTGTTTGCGAAATCGACATTCTTTATAAAAATTAAACTGAAAAAAAAAATTGATTATACATTTTTTCAGTTCATATTTCTCTTGAGCAAATGAGCCGATCTGAATGAATTTTTGACATATTTAAGCAGTTAAATAAAACTTTAGTTGAGCATTTAAAAATCTTAAAAAAAAATAATTTTTTCATGACTTTTTAATTATTTGTTTATAAAGAGCTCAGTTCTTTTGATGTTCTGGACCTTTTAAAAGACTGAAAACAATTTTGATACACACTAAGACCCTAAGAAATTCAAATTCATTAAGAAAAATTTGTATTCTCAATTATTTTAGAAAATATGATGAAAAGAATACTGCGTTGCGTGGTACACGGACATATGTGATGTATCCACACGTATCACCATTTTTAGCATAATTGCGACTCATAACTTTCCTTAACGGGAGCCGTTTTTCTAGATATATAAAACATAAATTTGTTTTTAAGAAATTAGTTGTAAAATTAGGAAACAATTTTTTTTTAAATTTCCAAATTTCTTCATTCTCTTCGATATGCCAAGGTTTCATTGAGAATTTATAGTTCTCAAGATACAGACATATGTATATATGTGAGCGAAATGTTGGTAAATTGCATATTCCAGAAATGATGTCAATGTGCCTAACGAAAGTATAAATACCTTTTTCCAGCAGGTGTAGGGTATAAACAACAAAAGCAACGGCAAATTAAAAACAAAAACCAAAAACACTTAACAAACTAATAATACTTCCAACATATGAACAAAAGAAGCCCCGAACAAAAAACAAATAACATCAACAACAAATGTCGTTTACTTTTGCCTCAAATTTATTTAAAGGTTTTTTTTTTACTTCAATTGCGAATTCAACAACGAATTCGAATTCGAAATGCAAAAAATATAACAACAAATCGACGACTTAATTTCGATCGCAATCGATGCCAAATCTATTGGATACACGGTGATGGCTGTTGTACTCTGCTCTTTGACTTCTCGCGGTGCGTTTTTTTTTGTGACACGGTATAGCGCACGTTGCGCTTGTGAGGCTCATCAGTGGTGCCAACATACAAGAAATTGTTAATTTCATTAAAACAAAAAAAACAAATTAAAATTAGTTGAAATTACAAGAATTTTAAAAGAAAATAATAAAAAAGAAATTAAAATAAAAAAAAGTGTTAAAAATTATATATAAAAAGAATTTTAACTGCAAAACTGGATTTGGAAACAGCCAGCAAAATGATAACCCCCCGCATGCGTGAAATTTACGAGAGGTGATAATTTTAAGTTTTAAATATTTTGAATTTCATTTAATTAATGTAGAAAATTTATTTTTAAATTTAAATTAATATTAATGTGCTTGACCTGTGTTTGTGTGTGTGTACGTAATTCAGGCTCTGCCGCATTTACAAATATTTCTTGCTAAAGTTCGACAAGTTCAAAAGATATGTTATGTTATGGCATAAGTTAACAAAAAATTTGTTGCTTTATAAACGAAAACTAAAAGACAAAGTTGAGGGCTGCTGACCCAAAAAAAAAATTAAATTAAATTATAATATATTATATTAAATTGCATTCCGACGTCTTTAAATACATTTTTTTTTCAAAAAGTTTACCTGATCATTTTCTTTTGTAAGCACGCAAAGCAAATGATTTTATTGAAAAAAAAATTTTAAAAAATTGTTTTGAATTAGTGAAATATAATTTTTATATATTTTTGTTTTATGCGATTTAAAAGTATTTTTTGACTGCAAAACCCACAAAAAAATATTTAAAAATTTTTATTTTTAATGTCTTGTTCCCCATTTCTTATGAGAATATCGAAAAAAAAACCC
The DNA here is from genome assembly GCA_949775025.1 of Tricholauxania praeusta. NCBI lineage: Eukaryota > Metazoa > Arthropoda > Insecta > Diptera > Lauxaniidae > Tricholauxania > Tricholauxania praeusta. The sequence goes on along the minus strand of OX459031.1, from coordinate 14,517,500 downwards.
TTCAGCCTTAAAACTTTTATAATAATTCATTTCTTTTTTTTTTTTTTTGTTTTATGGGATTTTTAGTCAAAAAGCCCAAAAACATAATATATAAAAATTATTTTTTATTAGTTTTAGGTCAAAAAAAAAATTTTTGGTGATTTTTATCTATGAAAAATGGACATAAAAATTAAAAAATCAAACCTACTTTTAAAGCCCACATAAATATGTTATTTTAGATCCTAAATGGAAAAGAAAAAAATTACTAAATATGTATCCTTTCAATTCCCTTCAAGTGTGATGTTTGACCCAATTAATATCGCCTTAACTTTCAATTCAGGATATAAAGTAACATATGAGCATTTCCATGAAAACGGAAGTTTTTGTCCCGTGCGACACCTTGGTTTTTTTGCAACTATCTTGAAAACGAAAATTGCCCAAATTCAACCTTCGCACCAATTATAAAGCTAATTAGGAGCTATAAGTTAAACCTATTGTCAAAATAAAAATCAGTTTTAATTTGACTTTTTTTTTTCATTTTCATGGGTCGAACGGGACCCATGGAAACGTCCATAAACCAAATTTGATTTGCTTCTAATAAATAATATTTGAACATGGCAAACAAACCTATATATATGGGGAATTCATACTATTCAAAAATAGAATATCGCTCAAAGAAATTATGTGTGATATTAAATTCTGGAAAATTTTTCATATATCAACAACGCTTAAGATCTGATATCCACTTAAAAACAAAAACAAATTTTTCAGTTTCTTATTCTGGGTAATTTTCTATTACTTTTGGACTAAAATTAAATTCCCTATATAGGGCGATTTTATTTTTTTTCTTTTTAAATTCAAATGCGTAAAACATATTAACATATCACTTCTAAGTAAAAACTTTTTTTTTAAATTCCTGCTTACAAATAAACATTAATTTAATTGAAATGATAATCATTTGCAAACATCGATATTCATAACATTTTATAAATCGATCAATAGCATTTTTCTTAAACAAACATGACAAGACAACAGCCGAATCAAGTTAACCCGGTAATTGGAGGTCACGAACTACAATAGCTCAAGCGTTATAGTGGCTCTTCTAATACTTATAATGCGTGGTATGACCGGGACTCAAATCTCACAAGGTACAAATCAACCTAAAACTGGTCTAATGAGGCTATGTAAATGAATATGTATACATGTGATAACAGTCGAAACATATAGTATGTATGTCACCAATTACCCAGGTTAAATCGATTCATCTGTTGTCTTGTTATGTTTGTTGTTATGCATTAATCGATTAGTAAATTTTTTATGAATATCGATGTTTGTTAATAACTTACAGTTGTAAGTAATTATTATATATCTGTATTTTTCTGAAATGATGTTTTATATGTTACACTTGTCTACAGCAATTTACTTTTCATTTCTTTGCTTTCTACCGGAGTAGTCAAATTTTAACTTTTTGCATTAGTGGAAGTCCAATATCTACAAGAAACAACCTTATTTCTGAGGTATAGATAAAATACTATGAGATAGTATAAGTTTAAATTTCTATATTAATATATGTAACATATGCACTGAGGAAAAAATCACAACGATTTTTTTAATAAGACATTCCAAATTGTTTTTTCTTTTTTTATATTAACAACAGGAGGGTAAAAATTATATAGAAAAAAAGGAAATATTCTGGGTATAGATAAGGTTAAGTAGGAGTTGGGTACTATTTGTTTGTGTATGTTTTAAAAACACTTTTTTTTTAAAAAAAATAATAGTCGTTGAAAAAAGTCCGTTAGAATTTTATTATTATTAGATTATGCTGAATGTTATTTTTTAAATTTATTCGGATTAGTTGTGTGCGGTAGTTTGACAACTGTAGGTCAAAAGTCAAAAAAAAAATATCTCGCTTCCTATTGCTTGCACAGAATTTCAAGTAAGTAATAAATTAAAGATTAAAGATTTTGCATGAAATCTGTGCATTAAAAAACTAAGCAGAAAAACATTTATTATAAAAATTTTGTAACACATGATATGAGTTTTGTTTAATTTTTCATATACTTCACAAATGTTATTTTCATTTTGTTATTTCGTAAAGAACGGGGTGTTGATAAAGAAAAACATACAAAAATAAAACTGAAAACTATATTAAGCGGGTTAGTTATTGCAGGTAATACAGGGTGTTTTTTTAGAGGTATAGAGCTTCGAATTGAAATAAAACACAAGAAAATCGTTTTAATGTCCATCAATTTGGCTTTATTGGAAGGATAATTTTATGCCATTAATGTTTAAATATGATTTCGTGCATGTGGCCGCCGCGGCTGGCTCGAATAAAGCCAATTCTACAGGTCCAATTTTGAACCACTTTTTCGAGCATATGGGGCCGTATGTCGGCAATAACGCCACGAACGTTGGCTTCCAAGTCCCCTAACGTTTCTGGTTTGTTGGCGTAGACGAGCGACTTCACATATCCCCAAAGAAAATAATCCAATGGTGTCAAATCACACGATCTTGGTGGCCAATTGACAGGTCCATTCCGCGAAATTATGCGCTCATCGAATGTTTCCTTCAATAAATTGATTGTGACGTGCGCTGTGTGGCATGTAGCGCCGTCTTGTTGGAACCACAACTCATCCACATTCATGCCATCCAATTCGGGAACAAAATAGTCGGTTATCATGGCTCTATACTGGTCTCGCGGCTTTAATCCTTGCACAAGCTGGATCTTGTAAGGTTGCAAGCCAAGATCTTTGCGCAAAATCTTCCATAAAGTTGATGGACAAAGCTCCAATTGCTGTGCACGGTGGCGAATCGATTCATTCGGGTCCTCTTCAACATTTTGCTCTACAGCGGCAATTGTTTCTTCGGTGCGCACTGTTCGACGTCTCTGCGGACGCGTATTATCACATAGAGTAAACGTAGTGCGAAAACGACCCATGGTTAACCGAATTAATTACTCTGATGGACGATTATGTCGACCATAAAATGGACGGAGCTTGCGGTAAACTTCGCGAACTGAACCATTACTTTCGAAATAAATTTGCACGATTTGCAAGCGTTGTTCTTTTGTCAACCTGTTCATGATGAAATGGCAAACCAAACTGAACATAAATGACATTAGAGTTGCCAGATTTGATCATAAAATGCTAGTTTTATCTCTATTCGAAAAACAAACCTCTAAAAAAAACACCCATTACATACAAATAGTGCATGACAAATAGTGCGTGCATTTTAACAAAATGGAGTATCACCTCCCACGCAGGCAAATCTATCAAACGTTAGAGAGAGAGAGAGTTATTTTAGGCAATGTAAACAAATTTCATACAAGTACTGGAAATAAAGCAACTTTCGAGAAAGGGGCGTGACACTTCTCTTTCGGAATTTTCTTTAGAAAACGTACAATTATGGCAAGGTCAAATCAAAAACTGCATCTTTTTCCCAAAACATCTTTCGGGCACAAAATCGATACGTTTTCATCTCCCCCTACAATTTTGACCTTTTTTGATTTAAGGTACCGAAAACACTATTCCGTGAAAAATATTTTCTAACGATATTTCACAGTCTACAATTTTAAACAGATTTATTCACGGTAATAAAAATTAATAACTTATGAATAACAAAAAAATATTCTTTATAAATTTATTTACCATAGCAAATGCAACTAATTAGTTAAGTCCGTCCCTGCTCATAGCCTACTGTGTGCAGTGAAAACAATGTTTGAACCAGCCTAATATTCTGTTCTGATGAAAATTCGAGCTTGACGACAAAATTGTAAATAAATTCTATTTTAATATTCTGTAAAATTTAGAATTAAAATAAAAATGTTATACCATACAGTAGAGCTTAGAGAATGTGTAGAAAATAAGTGAATTCAGAAAATGTTTAACCCATTCTCGCTGCTCGTCTTCCCAAAATAGAACCTCAAAGCGAAATCGGTTTTGAATGAAAATTTCAGTTTCATTTTAGGTTTTAAAATCACTTGATCTTCAAAGAAAGTTTAAGTCTGCGGCAATTTTCAAAATCATACAGAAAAAACTGGCCCAAAATTTTTCAATTTGAAAGTTTGATCATATGAAATTTCGAATTTCTGCACCCTGGGTGGTTAAGCGCTTTTGCTTTTTAGTTACGCCAATGTCATATTATGTTTTTACGTGACGTCCATAAATTACGTGAGGTGTTTTTTTTTTGAAAATTCGGATCCACCCCTTCGTGAGATTTGGTGAGTTTTGGCGGTACTCCCCCTCCCTTTCGTAAGACTTTCCTTATAATTTTTAGATGTAATCTGCTATAATAATGTATACGCACTGCATTAAAAAGTCGACGTGAGATTTTCGTCCCTTTCCCCTTTGGTAAGATTTGGTGAGGTTTTGCCGGACCCCCTCCCCCCTATTTTGAGAACCACGTAATTTATGGACGGCCTCTTAGCATGCAGTACCTATTTTTGCATACCAAGCTTACCATATGCATAAGCGTACTTAGGGGAAGTGGTTGCCTTAGGCACAACGTCTTGGGGGCCGCAAAGTGGTCCCTGGTTTTTGGGCATATTTAATTCATTTTGTGAAGCTCCTTTTTTTTTTTTAAGTAAATGAAAATAGTGAAGTGCAATGTTCAGGGACCCCATGAAGTTCGATACTGTCATTATGCTAGGGCTTGTGGAATGCGAAAACTGATGACGTTTTTTTTGCGAGATTTCGGTAAGCAATTTGTTTGATAGGGGGCGGCGAATTCCAACTTCGCCACGGGCGCCGAATGTACACGATACGACACTGCTCGTGGGGAAAATTTCTTCTCAAGAGAACGTCAAAAATTCATACACAAAGTTGAAAAATGTTGGCTTAATATCATTACTCATACATTTTGTTTACTTGGTTATTATCTAAGCCTTATCTGCTGTATTAACAAAATGTGTATCAAAATAGCTAAGTTATGTTCCAAATGATAACGCCAAATTTTTCACGGTATTTAATCCACAAATTGTAAGTCATAAATCATAAACTTTTAAAATTAGATTGCTAAAAATTAAAATTATTACTCCTTGAGAAAGGGCTTCTTCGGGGATTTTCATAATCAGACCACACGCGCTTTTTTTTCCAAAAGCATCACACATTTGTTAATGTGTTTTTTAATCAATTCTTTTTTTTTATTAAATAAATAATTTGACTTTGATGATTAGTACAAAAACACAAGAAGAAGCCTTTAAATGTATGTCATTATTTGTTTGTCTAAATTTTAACAAATAATGACAAAGAAACATGAACAAGAAAACATGTTTTTTTTTTCATTTTAACAAAGCAAACATAAACTAAATGGTTTAAATATTGCACTCAAGTTCAAGGTATGCTTAAATTTGTCGCAAGATGGCGCTAATTGAGCGTGGGAAGTCAAAGATTGCGTTAATAAAGTGCATTACACGAAAACAAATTGTTTCTAAAACAATATTAATGCTTTTAATAAAACAAATAATGTTTTAAATTTATTTGTTATATATATTTTCAACCTTCAGATATATTTGATTACTTGAACAGTTCAGCTTGATTTTTTTTTTATTAAGCGATATTATGACTTAACAAACATAATAAGCGGAATCTATTAACATAAAGTTAAAAAAAAAGAAAAAAGAAAAAAAACAAAAAACCAAAGATACACGTGATAAAAAACTGATTAACATAAAAACCAAAACATAAATAAAACCACCCGGTAACTGATAAATGCACGCAGAGCTTTAAGTTAAGTTAAAAGCTTTTATTTAAGCACCCTACACTCGAGTCTTCATTATTTATTCGACTACAGCGAATGTTTTTATGTTAAGCTTTTGATACCAATTATTGAAAGGTTAAGTTTCAGTATATACTGGGTGTCTTTCAGTATTTTCAATTTTCTTATAATAATTTAATTTTTTCGAATTTTGCATTTTCCATTTTTTTTTTTTTGACATTTTGAAATTTTTTTCGGCATTTTCGACTAACAAAGCGAAATATCTTTGAGGTCACACAACACGCTTGCTTTCATTATATGATTGATTTGTCACTGCCATGTGCCCAAAATAGTGTAGCGAATAAGCGGTACGTCTAGAGCGGAAATTTTACTTATTTTTTTTTTAATTACCTTAGTTATTTGTATCTTTTGAACTTTCCTCCTAGATATTTTATCTTTGTTTTGTATGATTATGTCAGTCATTTCCTCATATAAATGACACACAAATTTAACTAACCAGAAAAAAGAAATATTTACATAAATTGTGTTAATTAAGATAAACTTGACGTTGTCACGTGATAAATATAAAATTTCTTTTTTCTTTTTTAACACCAAATTTTGACATATTAGACACTTTATATGGTCATGTTAAAGCTATTGGCTTACATTGAAAGAAAGAAACATGTGATTTGCATTGGCGGAAAAAGGCAATTTTTTAAGAATTTGTTTTGGGAAAGGCATTTACATTTATTTGAAAAAAAAAAATGTTTTTACAATTGATTTAGTTAATATTCTAGTTTACATTCAAATTTTTATTTTTTTTATTTTTCATAAAAATATTGACTTTTGAAGTTGCTGCAGTCGAGGTCATCTCCAAATGCGGTGATCAAGATAACTCTGCGCTGGTTATGTGAAATCAAAAAATATTCAAGATATAGTTAATACTCGTATATAATAAAATCTTATAGTTAAACGTCGGAGTAAGCGAAATATTAAATTTGAACAAAATATCGACTTTAAAAAAAAAAAATTACATTTTCGACTCAAAACGTTGGCCATGAATTGTTTATAAAATTAATAATATTGATTGGATCGACAAAATCTACGATTAATAAAAAATAAAAAATTAAAGCTTGTGTTATAATTTGAGTCAGATTGGTTATTTTGTTCTCGAGATATATTGATCACCGATTTCAAAAACATAGTTTTAAGAAAAATAAATTTAAAGTTTCAGAACAGGTTTATAGTCGTAGTACTAATTTTGCTTTACAAATATGCCTGTAATTCTGATAATACTTGTCGGATCACCATAAAAGATTTTTTGGGTATCCTCAAGAATATGTTCTTCACGGAAATGCAAAACAAAAATCGGTTTTTTTTTTAATTCTAATTGGGCCCCTCATAAACTACATAAATCAAAGAAAAAGAAATAAATGATTTTGTTAAGACTGAATCGCAAACAATTTATGTTTTTGGAACAAAATTTAATATAGTGGAACCTCTTTAAGTCGAACCTCGATAAGTCGAAAATCTCCCAAACTCAAAAAAATTTTGTGTTCCCTTCCCTTCAAGACCCAAGAATATGCCGACAATGTACATCATTGTTTCTTAAAAATCAATGTAAAAGCCTTCTCATACAATAAACCAATTCTATGAAATGATAAAGGAACTTATGACTGATGTTAATACGTGATTTACGTGCAATACGCACCAATGTTTCATACCTCTATAACTAGGACTTTAATTTATTTCATCTCTCTAACTCAAAATCAGTTGGAATAAATCTTAACCTCTATAAGTCGAACATTTCCTGACAAAAGTCGCTTAAGTCGAAGTCCTCCATAAGTCGAAAACTCTATAACTCGAATTTTTTTTTTCGTCTACTTTCAAGTTCGACTTACAGAGGTTCTACTGTATTATGTTTATTACTGAGCTTTTATGTTCAGGAATAAAAAATGGGCAACTAACTGCTTATACTAGTTTCAATCACCGCTACGTGATATCATCAGTAAGCTTTGTTAGCCGACGTTTAAGAGTCTGCAGGCACAACTATGTTTTTTTTTTGTTATGATTCTTAACTAGTCAATGCAAAACATAAAATATAGTGTGCATATTAAGCATAGAACAAAAAATTAATCAATAGCAATGTGAAAGCAAATCGATGTATTTGGTACGACTATTTGACGCATTCTGCTGAAAAGTGATTCAACCAAAATCGAGATTAATACTTAACTCGTTTTTGTAATCAACAAAAACTGAATTCACTTTTGTTCTTGGGTTTTTTTTTTGTATCTGTTAATGACTCACTTTGTCCATTTTTTCGATATGACAAAAAATATCAAATATTCAGTTTATTGAAATATTTTTATTTAATTATATGAATAGAGTACAATTAAGAAAACCGATTATTTATATTTTCCAATTTTGGACAACACTAAAAGAAAATCGCATTAAAAACAAACAAAAAATATAGAAATGCTAAAGATAGTAACAAACTACATACACAGGCATACGTACATTTGTACCAAAACAAACACAATAAGTGACAGCAACAAGTTGTTTCTTTTGTTGCTATCAACTCAATTCGCATTAATAAAAAAAATGTGTCTGCGTGAAACGATAACGCAATACGGTGGGCCTGGACAAAAAAAAAACTCAAAAATATATCTGAATTTTGGAAAAGTAAAGACAAATTCCATACTCGGGCTTAGTTTTCACCAGTCATGGAATATTCAAATTTCTAAAATTGGTTAGGGGGACGTTCATAAATTACGTGAGGTGTTTTTTTGAAAATTCGGACCCCCCCCCCCCTTCCCCTTGGTGAGATTTGGTGAGCTCTATGGGGACTCCTCCCCTCCCTTCCGTTAGACTTTCTTTAAAATTTCTAGATGTAATCTGCTATAATAATGTATACTCTCTGCATTAAAAAGTCTACGTGAGATTTGCGTTGACCCCCCCCCCCCCTCCCCCTTGGTGAGATTTTGTCGAGCACCCGCCCCCCCTATTTTGACTCACGTAATTTATGGACGGCCCCTAATAGCAGCGGACAATTTTTTAATGGCAAGCCTCTGTGCGCAGGAACTTACGCTTAAACAAAAGGGAGAGGGAGAAGCGCAAATGACATAGTTTCAATGGACTTTTTCTAAAAATTACCGTAAACATTTTATAGCAAATCGAATCGAGCTTAACTTTGTGAATGAAAATTAATATAAAAATTAGGTAAGTAAAATACTCAAACAGTGGATGCAAAGAAGAAGAAAAAAATGTTTGACCTATTTTAAAAAAAAAAATAAATAAATAGCCCCAAATCCAAGATAGTTAAGTGAACATATCGTAATAATCGTCTAAAATTATGTGCCATTTTTAATACCCTTTAAATGAATTTTTTTGAGCAAAATCATGCAGAAGATGAGGTCTGGGCTAGTACAATAAACCATAATGTTGTGTCCAAAGTGTACTTCCAATGATGATCAGAACTACCCAGAGAGCTTCGAATGTAAAAACAATCTGTCGCCAAGGTAACGGTGTCATTTGCTTTGGAGCAAAGAGCTCTCGCAAAGTAGGTACTGCATCGATTCTACTTTATAATCCTTGTAACTTCTACAATAGTTCCTTTGGGGTGACCCAACCTTTCATTCTAACCTCTGTAAGCATGTGGTCCATCCTTTTGTTTCGTCGTTTTTTCCGGTTCATTTGGAGAACATGCATCCAGACGTAGCGGAGAACTACCGATTTATAAAGTCGCTTGTTCTGTTATCTAACTCTGTGTGGAATTCTTGTAGTTTTCGTACTTACTTTACCAAGTACTCCCAGCAAGTTCGTCAGCTCGTTCATTGCCCTCAATGCCATAATGACGATGCAAATAGCAGCGTTTGATGTTATGCTCACGATAGCGGTATCAATTCATTACTCACTTTGATTTGGTACAATGGGACTGGTTCGCTGTTAGACTGACTATGATTATTTTGATCACAGCAGTCAAATGCGCGGCCTGTTCAGTACCATGAATCTTCCCCGGAAAACGTTTCGTTTCGTAACAGCGCACTTAAGTAAGTCCCTGAATTAGTAACGCAATTAATTTTCAATGGACTGTAAAGCAATGATTTTTAAGTAAAAATTATGAAGATTAATTTTCTATACAGCGATTAGATTCATTTTTTAAATAGCGATTTTCTTATTGACTCCACAGTATAATAGAATAAATTAAAACAAAAAACAAATACTTAAGCTAATTTTATTGAATTTTTATAATAAATTTAATTTTTTATTAAAAACACATAAATAACGTTAAAATAAATATTAAATATTAAAAAAAAAACAAACGGAAGCAACTGATGAGTATGAATATGAGATTTTGAGCCTTGAACTTCGTCAGACTGCAGGGAACATAAAGCTGCTATTTGCTATGTTATTTGTTTCATTACACTTTGTCGCTTATTTGCAAAATTCCTACTACATTTCACACATACCTTGACTTACAAGGTATTCGCATTACATGGTTTCATTTTGAAACGAGATTTTAAAATTTATTAATATCATATTTCATGTTTTGCGCAATCATATCAAATCAAACATCAATCGCAAAGGGTGTTAATAAAATGTGTAAATAAAAAATGCAATTTTATATATTTTAATAAAGAATGCATTTGATAGCATATTATATACCAATAATGCAAAAACAAAAAGAATTGAAAATATGCTGACACAAATAAAAATAAAGCCTCAATCACAATGGTAATGAGACGATGCACTGTGGGTTTGGCTTTATGCAAAAAATTTGTCAAAAGTGAGAAATTTTATAAAAACTATATTTCAGCTTAGAGACAAGTATATTACACATATGCAGTGTAAATATTATGTTTCTAACATAAGCCGATGCAGAGTTATAGGACGCAAAAGTTGAACCTTTTTGAATTTTTAAATGTTTCTATTTCGGTAAAGACAATACTTTTGCGATTTTCAAGCTCAAAAAAAATATATATGGAGTTGTTTCCACGCCCAACATATGTATATATTCCTGTTCAGCACTTTGAACTCCGAAACATACTTAAGTCTTAAGAAAATTGGGAGTATGGGACTTAAATGACCTATATACCGTTTCCAAAAAATGTACTTTCTTTTATTTTCCGGCGAAGTAAGGCTTAGTACGGAAAAACTTCGCATAAATGTTACATCATTTGAAAGGAGACAAATTGTACTTTTTCAATATGCTAATAAAACTGAAGGTCAATAAAACATTTTTTGGAGAAAATATCGTTTTTAAGAAAAAAGTCTGCTAAATTTCAGAAAAATCGTTATATCTCAAAAAGTATATAAAATATTTCAAAACTTTGTCAACAAATATTTTAGCATATTAAATTATCTTTCGTATGACATCTATATTTTGGAAATCCGTTCCCAATTTAAAGCGATTTTTTGGAAAGCTATAGAGACTAGGTATGTCACCCGACTTTTGATTACACTTTAATTATTTTATTCAGAGGCCCACCCCTTTAGGTTCACTTGACAGGTACTTGCAGAATCGTCTGACATTTTGTTTTTACATTCAGAAATACAAATTAAGATATACTCGAACGCCAGCCTTGTGCGAGCATCTTTTTTTTTCCAGAAATATTTTGCATTTTGAAACATTTAGGGTGTACCTTTGCAATCGCACCAATGCTGCCAGATATTGTTTTTTTATTTTAATTTATAAAACTTAAGAATTTTTTGGCTTGTGATCCATATAAAAGCTTTCCGTTCGTCTTCACAAGTGAATCGCACCATTAAATGTAGCTCTTAGCTTTTTGGCAGTGCACGTTCTTTCGTTTCTCGTTGGGCTTATTACACTGAGAAAACGATTTGTTTGAATATAACAAACTTATATTTCATATAGAGCAATTAAATATTTGCTTGAGTCAAACATAAAATTCTTCAACCTACATTTACCATTTATTTTATCCAAAAACAATATGTTTGACTCAAATAAATATTTGATTGCTCTATATGAAATATATGTTTGTTATATTCAAACAAATCGTTTTCTCAGTGTAGTTTTATAGTTTTTTTCGCAACATATATCAAAGAAAATAGTACATAGAAGATTATAGAAATTATTTATATTATTTATTAATTGTAAACCAAAATTATAATAAGTACCATCCAAAAATATACTCACACAACAGATCTACTCCGATCGGCGTAGTTAGTCAACCCTGCTAAAATTCACATGCACATTCAAGAGAGTTGTTAATCTTAACGAAAACCATTTGAGTCTGCTGAGCACGTTGCTCGTGCTGTTAACTCGCTGTCACTACACTGTTAAGCAGCAGCACACTAACATTAGCTGCAATCGTTAAATTATAACTAAAACTAAAATACTAAAAACAAAAACAAAAACTGAAAAGCACAAGCAAAAAAAATTCTTGGATTGTGACGACTTTTGATAAAAAAATGTTGTGGCTTTTATTGTCAATCTATAATAAACAATCGAACGTAGCGCAACGCTTCACAATTATTACGGCTTGTCAATAAATTACGAGTATTTACAAAATACTGAGATTTAGCAGTTTACGATAATATTTATTAGATAATATAACTAACGGTAGCAACACTTTGTAAAAGTGCGCCAAGGCGAATGGTGTTTTATTGGAAGACAAAACATAAAAAAATAAAAAATTACACAAATTAATTAGCGTAATTAAACTAAGTAGAGCGTGTGCGAATTGATTTTGTTTTAATCAAAAAAAAAATTTTTTTTTGTTTTCAATTTTGTTTCATTACGTTTGTTTATAAATAGTGAAAGTGCAAAAAAAAAATGATCGAACCTTAAATTGAAGTTTAGACAATTAAATTCAAACTGCAACCGGAAGAGGCGCTAACACGCTTACTAAATATAGACGAATTTTCAAAGAAATTTAAATTTCAGTGCAAAAAATAAAAACATTTTATTTCTTTTCCATTTGCCGGTTGTTTCTTCTTTATACATATATAACAATGTAAGTTCTTGTGAATTAAGTTGTACATATCTGTGTATGTATGATTATGTATTAATATATTTTCCTTAAACTATCAAGAGATAAAAGTGTTATGCTATAAAAGTTTTTCCTTAAAATGTTTATAGCACCAAAGAATACCATTTATTATTTAAGAAATCTTTGACAAATTTAGGTATGATTGTATATTGATATAATTTCCTTAAGCTATCACGAGATAATAGTGTTATGCTATTAAGTATTTGCTTTTAAATGATTTTAACACCGAAGAATACCAAATTATCAGTTAGGAAATCTTTGTGAATTGATATAAATTGTTCTGGAAAATTTTAAATGTTCAATACCGGTGGGCGTGGCAACACTCATGAGCACAACAAATTGCAAATTGTTTTGATCGCAATTCAATTCAATTTTTATAAAATTTAATAAGAAAAGTACGTAAGAAAGTAGGTACCCTCGCACCAAAAGTAGCTAGAATAACATCAATAGGCGCGTCACCTTCCATACAAATAAAATAGCCTTAATCTTATATTTAGTGAGCTATATATATGAGCACTTGTTATAATGATATTACAAACTAAAAGCTTTTATTGCTTTAAAATTGTGCGGAATCTCTTGTGGTACATTTAGTGAACTATTTTAGTGAACTATTTGAGCAATTTAAATAAAGTTCGCTAAGGCGATGCTGGGGGATGCTAGTTTTGACTGGATCAAAATTGGGCATGATTACAAGTGAATTACATTGGTGGATATCTCTGTTGCTTATGCCGCCTTCTTCCCATGCTCGGGATCGTTTTTTTGTTTCAAGTCAGTTACGTTTGTTTTTCATTTTTCTATATTTCGTTAATTACTTATATGGGTTAAAACATTTTAACCTAAAGAAATCTATAGAATCTTTTTACAAAACAAATTTTGTTTGCTTTTGGATTGTATTCAACATAAAAAATTTCGTTGATTTTCAAATCTAAGCTAATTTTAGGTTGAAGTTATTTTTAAAACTGCATCTAAGCCAAAGTACTTTGAAATAATTATAACTTTATTTTAAGTATATAGTATATATGGAAATTATAAAAGTCACTAAAAGCGCTACACTACAGACAACAAATTTCAATTGATTTCCTTAAAATGTTTGTAAAAGCAGTTGTTGTGCTAAAATCTCTTATTTTATCTAGATATAACAAAAAAAGTCGCATGCGATATTTTTAAAATGTCATTAAATATTTGCAAAGTCTCATGTGAGTTTTTGTAAAAATCACATGTGAATTTTCAAGTAGAAACAGAATCTTAAAAATTTATTAGAATTTTTCTTTAGCTTAAAAATTTAACTCAATAAAGCATTAAATAACATGTGATAATAATAAAATAAGTCACTAAATAACATGCGATTTTTAGGTAAAATTGCACAAAGTTTTCTAAATCTTCGAAAACTTTTCTAATTTCTGCTTCCACACTTTATTTGTCACTATTTTATTTGCTGTATAAACTTAAAATTAATACAAAAGTGAAAGCAAGTGCATTAATGTCTTGCATGTGACTTTTACGTATAGTAAGCAGTTACTAAGAAATGAGTCGAGTAAATTACACGTAGTATATGTATGTGAAGCACAGTTTTCTTGATATCTCGTTAATAAACAAATTGCAACTGCTATAAATTGTAAAATCTATACAAGATACATATACGATATGTAAATACAATTTTATATAGTCTTAGAAGCAAATGCACCAGGTGACTAAATTTATTGCAATATTTTGTCTATCGTTAAATATTTAATTTAAATTTTATAGCATCTTGATTAAAACTATAAAGCTTGAATTAATTTACAAATCTGTGCACTTAAATATTAATTTTACTTAATGCATATTAAATTTTTCCACACAATCGTTAAGCTCCTATTTTATGAAATTGCATTTTATTCATTCGGAATTCGATTTCTTATGAAAAAGGATTTTTCCAACTTCTCTACAACTCACACTTCCATCGAAGACATTTTGATAAGTTTGCGAAATGGTACGTAATAGTAATAGAAAATATTCCAGCCTTTAAATTATATATAATTTTGAAATTGAAAACCATGATGGCATAGTTCATGTCCAATAAATCAACATGAATATGTTCAAAATCAATCAAATCAGCATTATTCTCCGAAGGATAGTTAGGTTTGAAGGACTGCTTTGCAAAAAATACTGAAAGTTTGTGATATCAATACGGCTCTTGGAAAGTAAGTCAGTTAGAGGGACAGATTGCACTGTATATCATATAGGAATTGCGAAGAGTAGCAATTCATAAAATAAACTCATAAATTGGTTCTATCAAGAGCGGAGTTAGTTTTTCGGCCTATTTGTTCCTACGATCTGGAATCATAATGAGAGTATGGTTAAATTGTCGTCCTAGCCTGGCCAATTCTTTCCGGGATGCTGCATAAAGCAGTTGCTTTAATGAAAAATTGTGAGATGATGGGTGTAAAAGGACATTATGGCGACTGTAGCGGATGATCTTTGTCGTTACAATAGCACAAACTGCCTTTCGCCGTCTCTCTAGTTTTGTCTGGGTGTAGTATACCCTAGTAGCATCAGGGGAAGTTATGAAGACAAAAATCTAGCAGTGATGAACAGTGATGTCTTTCAAATAGATGTGTATCAAAATTAATACGATACTTCGCCTTTGTAGTGAAATTTGCTTTTATAATATCTTGCTAGAACAAGATATAAAATCATGATAAAGAGACCGCATATCTCTTATGTCTTAATACTGTAGCCATATAAGAAACTTGAAAAACATGACGTTTGATGTTTTTAGCGATACGAGAGATAGGGCACAATATTGCCCATTTTTATTGTTGCTTTATCAAAACAAATGGAAGAAAGATGTTATTCGCCTTTGACATGTAATGTAATATATGACAGATAGCCTAGTAGGTAGCGCGCAGGAATATGAATCACTGAGACATGGGTTCGAAACTGACTTTGCTAATTTGAAAATTGTAGGTAAAAATTTAATTTGATGATAAAATCAAATTAAGTATAATAAAGTGTCTTCAATTTGCTTATTAATTAAATAATTTGATAATAAAATAAAATTATGCATAACAAAGTTTTACAAGACACGGATATATTTTCTTTAAATATTTTTAAGGTGTCTTTTAAACAGCTCAGAAAGTTACTTTTCCGAGTCTCTTGAAAGATAACATTGAGGGGAAAGTGTCTTTATACTTCATACGCCAAATGGCTCTTATAAGCCCTTATAAAGAATTTATGTATATAGTATGTTGTCTTTCTACTTGTCTTTAAAAGACATGTAAAAGTAGCTATAAGACCTTTATATGCTACTAGGGTATATCTTAAGTTGTGTACTCCAGCACCGACTTGAGCAAAATGAGCTATTGTTTGAGAACTAAGTTACAAAAAATGGTGCAAAAGACTTTGAAGCTTTGATTTATAAACAAAATTTCCGATTACTTATTAGCTTTTTTCAGAAAACTGTAATTTTTTCGAAAAAATTATTTTGATACCCGTAATTTTTTAGAACAAAAATTATGCTTAACCAAAATTTTTATTAATGAAATAAAAAAATGTTTTTAAGTTTATATATCACATGCTGAATTTTCCCGCATAAAACATTAGCGCTATGGCGCAAGTGATATGTATATACGCTGTCTTTTAGTGATTGATTAGAAAATGTTTTCGCAAGAATTACCTTTATTATTAATTTTAGTGCTGCCCACAGCGTATGCCTTGGCCACAAAAGTCGCAGACTATCAAGAATATTTTAGGAATTTTTGTTTAACGTCCTTTAGTGACATATGAGCGCAAATTTTTCTATCCAGAAATTATGTCGACTTTAAGCAATATTTGTTTTTATAGCCTGATCATTCCTTACAATGTAATGATAAGCATGTATTCATTCATTCACCTTCCCAATGAAATATATTTTCTTTTTTTCTTGAGTTGATATTTCATTTTTTATTTCACGATGTTTTTCAGTTGTGTTATGAACGCGGTTCAGTGCGCCTCACGTCTTAAATTAAAAATTCGTTTTCGGTTTTTTTCCAAACTTTTAATTTTCTTGAATTAAAATTTCCAATCGAAAGAGTCCGTTCGTCGTAGAGTAGTTGCAGCTTAATTTGAATTTTTACTAGACAGTCTATTGGAATTTTTATTTAAAAGTTTTTTTATATAAAGTGCTTCTTCTTTTTTTTTTTGAAAAGGTAAGAATATGTTCAGACTCATGCTTTGCTAGTGGCATGGCGTCAATGCACTGTGTAAACAAGTGCCGCTCCGCATGTTGATTAAACGACACCAAAAAAAAAACAAAACGACAGCGCTAAAAATACCCATGCTGTGTGAGTGCATTTTGTTCTACATTTAATGGATAAGTTCTTGTCATCATTGAATGGTTCCAATGGGGTGGAACTTATTTTGGAAATATACAAATAACGATACGAAAGAAGCAATAAAATGAAAAAGTGAGATAAAAACTTAATTTCCAGTTGTTCATATAATGAAACTAAGTATTCATAAACTGTTCAATACTGTGGAATTTTATGATTGATTTTCTATATTATTAAAAAATTTCGACGTTTGTTGATACATTCTCAATTATATTATTACTTACGATATCTTTCAATACTATTCGTTTCCTTATTTTAATGTTTTCTACTATATCTACTGTTTCAGAGTCTCTGAAATTTTTCGATACTTTTCAACTTTTTTTCGATATTTTTTACTGACTTTTTCGATGTTTTTCGATACCTTTCAGTATTTTTCAATTGGGATCAACTTTTTCGGTGTTTTTCGTTGTTGTTCGATACTTTTCGACTTAAGTTGATATTTTCTATGTTTTCCGATACTTTTCGACTTATTCGATGTTTTTCGATACAATTCAATTTCCACCTATGATTCTCCATACAATTCATTCATTTTTAACTTATGGTGTAAGTACACATAGCACTTTTTTTTAGTAAATATCTAATTTTTAGCTTGTAAAAAATTAATTAAAAGCTTAGTAGAATTTTTTTTCGTCAGAGTTACCAGCCTCAGGTAGCAAATATAAAATATAAAAAGGATGTCGTTGATATACGCAATAGTAGTCAGGACTTTTAACATGTTAATAATACCTAATTATTTTCAGCACGCTTACTTTTTACACGGTTTTGAATCATCTCGTTTCTTAAACAATTGATTTATTTTATCGAGTTTTCGCTATGTTTTGCGGTCATTGCCGATCGCTTAGTGAATTCGTCAAGCAATGAAATATTACCTAAAAATCGCTACACAAAAGAGATATCGAATGCGATTTAAGAAAAGCTCTTGAAGTTTTATAGGTAATTTGTTCATTAACTTTGAACACAATTCTTCCGGATGCTAGCAAAATTACTAAAAAAAAGTGGTTAGCCAAAAATTAAAAAATTTAGTGTTTCAAAAACACCAAACATTATGACTTACTTAACATGAAGAAACAAAATAAAATTGCCCTAATATAATTTCAAATGGAAAAGTACCAAAACATTTAATTAAAATTGTGGTGTATCGGAGCAGAAAATAGTTTATAATTATTTTACCATACTAGTATTGGTAGATTTTATTTATTTTTGTGGTTTTTTGTGCTCATTCAAGAAAAAGCTTATATTTTAGAAAATTAAGCAATTCAACTTAAAAAGTCACTTAACCCATTATATATGTACATATAACAAACATTTTTTTTTTCAAACACTTTTTGTTTTAAAGTTTTTTTTCGTAGACACAATACTTACAACATTAACTATATTCTAAAAATCAAATCTTTAATTTCAAATAAACTTTGATAAATCGTAGCGCAATAATGGTTCAACTTTTCCAAAAAAGTTTTATAATAAATTATCAACTAGTCAAATACAACCCACAAAAAAATCAGCAGAATCGGAGACCTTAAGGCTTAACTTAACTTGACCTGATATTTTTCGGCAAAACGCAGAACAGCAAAAAGTCCATCAAATTTGCGTTAATATCCTAAAATTTTTCAGAAAAAGTTGACCTTTTTTTTTTGTCAAAACCAACATGAGATATATTTCAAAAGTGTTTATTTTAGTAATATATAAAACAACTTAATAAAAAGAAATGGTCCTCATTTTCACCTTCCGAAACCCCTAGGAAAATGAGATATATTTCATGAAATAAAACGCGGACCGCGCGGAACGAATAATCAAAAACGTGGACATGTACTACGAAACGCGTATCACATGGTCACGTTAGCTTAACTCCTCTATTTTTGATATAGAATGCCAAGTGGAAACCAGAGTTTTTTTTACTGAATTAGAGTATTAATGTTTTATGTATAGTAATAAATAACCAAACTAAAAAAAAATTTAAGACTTAAATTTCAAACATTTTGCAATGTGTTCCTCTCTAACATTTGACTCTTGCTTTTGCTGCTTTAAAGAAAAGTGAATATTTATTTTTAAATAAATATATGGATTTTTGTTTTATTTTGTTCTGTACATTAACATAAATTATTTCTATAAGTATTTCTGGATATATGTAAGACTTACATATAAGTATTATGGACAGGCAATAAATATTTAACCTACGCAGTAGTAATTTATTTGCCCATATTTAAATTATACTTAACTTTAAATAGTTAAAAACAAGTATCATAGTTTTATACGCCCAAAAGTTAATTAAGTTATTTAAGCATAATATTTATCTCAATGGTAGGTTGTTATTAAAAATTTATTTCATAAGCTTATAATTTCCAGTTTGAGTGACAATTTTTTTTTTTTAATTTGTATTATTTATTTTTTATCGCTATGAAATTGTAGCACACGACCTAGGTTACTTTGTATACGCAATAAGTGTTGTTTTTTTTTATTGGAATATACGCTATCCGATATCAAAGATTTTCGCTTTCAGCTGCAGTGCACTGATTGATTGACCTACAGTTTAATAGACTACACACGTAACTGATGCTAATGAACTTAAGTTCAAAAAATTGATATTCAATAAAAAAAGTTCAAAATAAAAACTTTTTTTTTTATCACAAATTAGAACTTAAGCAATTACGTTTATTGTGATACTTTCGTGATATGTTGTTAACAATTAAAATTGCCACAGTGAAAATATTGCTATCGAGTTTTTTTAATTTTTTCTTAAAAAATGTTTTTATACAAACATACATTTATATATGAAAATTATAAATGAAAATCAGAAAAAATGAATGGAGCTTCATGGAATTTGTGTTCGTTCAAAGTTTTGTTGGAATCTGTCCAAAATCACACATACCGTCTCATAATTTAAATGCTCTTCCAATGACGATTCTCGCAACAGCTAAGCACACAAAACGTGTGGGTGTTAGTTACCATTGCTGCAAAGTAGAACTTTTTTGTATTTTTTTTTTACACAAAATAGAACATTATAAAAATAAATAAATTAATTAATGCATAATCGCAAAATTATGTTTTTAAATTTAATTTAAGTCAAAATACAAGCTTTTACTAAAAAAAGAAAAAATTTTATTGAAGTCGTATTTTTGAGCTCTGATGCGGATATTGCAAGGTTATAAACAAACAAGTATACTCGTATATATATATGTATATATATAAAATATAGTGGGCACTTTTTGTCAAATCGACAGTATATAGTTGTGCCCTGCGATCTTCGATTTTTTTTTTTTTTTTGGATGGGTAATATTTGACTAGCATATGATTAAGCATTAATCATTTTCGACCATTGTTGCACTATAAAATTTTTGAAAATTATAAGAACTAATTTTTAAAAGAGCTTTTATTTCTCTAAATATCAGCTCTACGAATAAATGTTGTGTTCATAGAAAATAATAAAAACATTTATATAAAATCCAAAACAAATTGTAGGTATGCAGTTGCCGTTTTAGGTTGGTTACATTTTTTGCTGTTTTTTTTTTTTTGTTTTTTTTTTTTGTTTTTTTTTTTTGTTTTTTTTTTTTGTTTTTTTTTTTTTTTTTTTCAAAAGATCAACTAATTCCTAACATTTTATGTTCACAGAACTTTTTTTTTTGCAGTGTTGATATTTAAAGTGTTAAAAAGTATTTTAAAAATTAATTATTTTAAAATTAGTTTACTGAGCTAACTGTTCTGTACACACGACAAAAATTAAATAAATTCAAGATAATGATAAAAGGATAGTCAAAAAGGGCTAGATGGAATCATCAGTGACCTTTTTAAACTGATTAATAAGAATTTTTAAGCCTGATATCTTTCCCTTTTTGCACAGATTCTTCATCTATTTTTGTTTTATACATTTAGCTTTGTTTTTTAGTTGTTGACACACACTGTACTGAACAATTACCTCAGTTAAATAATTATAAATTATTTTTTGTTCCAATACACCACAAAGAAATTAATTGCTTAATTTTTCAATGATTTGACTTATACCGAAAAGACTTATGACAAATTATCAATTGGTCATATGTTACCCCCAAAAAAGCAGCAAAATTGGAGGTCCAATCTTTTTTTTTGTTTTGGGAGAAAAATTCCAAGTGTGTGACGTTTAGTGGTAAGCAGCACAAAAATGTGATTGCGACACATCTCACTTTTGGCTAATAAAATCCTAATGTCATATAAATAATTTTTCTATTCCATTTAAAACTAGTGGCACCCGCGGCTTCGCACACGCACGTCGTTGCTTTTTTGAAATTATTATATTAATGCTCTCTCAACATATCATCAAAAGTAACAAAAAATAATTGAAAGAGTGTTTATTCTTTGAACTTCGAAGCCAAATACAAACGGCGAGTACAAATAAAAACAACAATAACAAAATTGAATTTAAGAAGCAGCATATGCAACGAAAAATCAATTGACAATTATTATGCTAGGTTTTGCAAAGACTTAATCCTAAAAAAAAAGTATATATAACTTTAAAAAATTAAAACAATAAGTATGCAGTAACTATACTTAGCAAAAACATGTTGTTTTAAAAAAGAAATTATTAAAATCGGTTCAGTATATTTTGCGCCAAAGCGTTACAAATCATTTCCATATAAATAACTTTATATAAAAAGTATAGTTGATAGAAGAGTTTCTTATATTTACAATGATGAAATAATGTTTTATATGCCAATTTTAAGTAAAATAAAGAAAAAACCCATGCGACCAACGAATTGTTGAAATCTCAAAATCCAAGTTACTAAATAATTTTTCTTTTGTTAAATGCAACGCAATCTATAATATTTTATAGTCAAATTTTAGCTTTTAACTTTACTTACATGACCATATGTCTACAAAACCAAAGTTTTAAAACTCAATATTTTGAAAACCAAGCAATATACAGATAGTTTTTCTTCAAAAAATGCTTTCGACTGAAAACTATTAATTTCAGTGTTGAAATTGTGATAAATACAATATGTTGTTTTTATCCATGTGCTAATTTTTCTAATTAAAATCCCAAGTGTAGGAGTTTGGTGAAGATTAGTAAGCAAGTTGTCAAAACTAATAAGAATAATAAAGCTTAGCTACTACAGCTATTAGCCTTCTTATGAAAAAATTATGATTGTATTTTTTTTTATACACATACCCACATGAACATTAAGATATTAAACAATTTATGTATAAATTCATATGGTCCAAGGCATAAGAAAAAGTTTTTTGGGAATATATTTCCTCCCTAGAACTAAAGTTGAATCCTGAATAAGGAAGCTTACTAAGTTTTAACCCTTAACAGCACCACTTACATCTTATAACAATCCGGCACATTGGGGTCTTTCACGACACAACGTTTGAAAAATATTTATAAAAAAGCGATTTTTCAATTCCAGGCTTCATTACTGTAAACGAGTGTTGAGATGATTCTACTTTATGAAATTTAAACATGAGAATTTACTAGTTTAGTTTACTAGTTCACAACCCTATGGTGCTGTTTAGGGTTAAAGATCTCGGTTTTCATTTATTTGTTTGCTAGAAAAACAAGAAAAGCTCGAAAAACTAAAGTCGGTTTTGGGAGTTTTGATATCCGCACAAAATTTGTTCTCAATATTTCTGTAGTTCAAGCATAAAGTTTCAAAACAAGTCGTGCAACAATATTCCATTAAATTAAATTTTAAAGCGTCCCCAAAGACCATATTCATAAAAAGATTAAAACCAATTAGCCCTCCATGCACGCATATAGCACTTTTTTTTTTTACTGTGTAAGTTCATTTATTTATTCAGCTTTTAGTTAAATATAGGCAAAATGAAATACAAAACTCTTCCTGCATAGGTTAATAAGAACTGTACAAATATAGCTGAAATATGTTCACGTTCTTAAGAGTTATTACCTTCAAAAGAACAATGCAAATATTAATAATATGAAGATGCTTCACTATCTGACATTAAATAGAGAGATAATTGGCATTTTCTTACGAATAAATCACTTATAACGAACAATAGCATAATAAATTAATAAAAGATCAATTAACTTCAATAACAATTAACTTCAAACATATTATCGATTACACTTGAATTTGAATATTTAACAGACATGTAGATAGTGAAAAGCAACAAAAACAAAAACAAAATTGACACGTACGTATTATTACATGTAACAAATCTTAAAGGTACATCTTAGTATCTGTCAATCAAAGCCTCAAGCGCCATTAAAAGTTTCAATTGCAAAATGGAATTTCGTGTTAAATTTTTTTTTTTTTACAAAAATTATTATTAGATAATTTTAACCACAACAAGTGTTTATTTACATATTTTTAATTCATTTCATTAATTTACACTTTATGTAAAACAAATTATTGTTTTAACGTCGATATCGCCTTTGGCACTTTGTAGAGTACAATTTAATAGATTGTTAGTGTTAAAATTCCTTCTTGAACAAAAGTCGGTATAATTTATGGTTAATTTACACACCTAACATAGACCTTAAAATTTTAAATCCGTATCGTGCTTAGTATAAGGAATTTTAAGTCAACCACGCCTACTCTTTTGTATTGTAGATGATGCTGATGTAAATTATTGTTACGATAGTGAGACAATAAAGAGTTTGCCGCTGTTGCGCTCTCCCTGACTCAAACTATTAACTACTACCCAAGCCCTGGCTGGGGATAGGATAGGTTTTCGACTGTTCGCTTATAAATTTCTTCAAGTGTGTTCAGTGTTAGTTAGCGCAATATTACTGTTTTCTACAGTGCATCCTACTCACGTTCAGTTTTTTCTAATGTGTCCAATGGGTTCACTAAGGTTATCGTTTCAGAAAATGATAGCGCATCCTCTTTACTTCCCTCCCTCCCTCACATCAGCACATTTATGGTGTTTTATTTGTATGGGAGGTACCACGCCTATTGATGCCGTTTTCACCAACTTAAAGTTCAAAGGTAATAAAAAAAGTTCTAACATACCTTATAGCGTGTATACCTCCAATAGTAAATTTCATAATAATTGCTGTAATAGTTCACTTCACGCTTTCAATTTTTTATGTATATGGTAGCTGCTACGCCTACTCATTTATACAATTCATTTAAAAGCCTACAGTATCCGACATCAGCACACCAAAATTTTAAGATAACTCTCATTATACAATAATATAGCATTAAACGTTTTTTTGTTTGTACAGGAGATGCCACGCCCACTGTTACTATTTCAACCAATTTTGATTTGAAGATATCTTATAGCACATAGATTTTCATAACGATTAATTAACTTATTATGTCGTATATAAACATTGTGGGTGATGCCACGCCTGTCAATGCGATTTCGGGAAGAAAAGACTATCAGATCAAAATACATTGACTTGCCCAAAATCGCAACAGTTTGTTACAGACGTTTCCGAGAAAAAAATTACAGACAGACGGACAATTATTGCTCTGTAAAAGACAACAACTTAAAAGTAATGAGATATTTAATTTGTTTTTGAGAAACCAATGCTTAATTCTCCATGAGCTCTCAAGTTTTTTGGTTTATTCGTCGCATACTTCAACTCAGAACGTAGCTGCTTGCAAATGTAGGTGCTACCAAAAAGCGAGGACATACACAGTGCGACAATTTTCCACCCAGACATTTCTCATGAAACATAAACAATTCAATATTTTTCAAAACTTTTCATTTTTGTATTCAAAGTACTCCCTTTCTGCATCTACGCACTCTTGACAGCGACTTAACAATTATTCAAACGAGTGGCACATGTACTCAAACGGTAGTGCCTTTAGTTTTAGCGTAGTTCCGGCCTTGATGGTATCAACGTCTTCGAAAAAACAAACTTTATGCACCAATAGAAAAATCCAAATAAATTTTTGCTTGGGATAAAAAATGTCAATGCAAAATATTCTGATCTTTGGATCTAATTAGCCCTCTAATGCATACCATCGCCTTTTGGTGGTCTATAGCTGAATCGGTAAAGCTTCTACACATAATATTTTTTTGAAGTATTAACTCAGTACGGCCCTTAGTCAAGGTTTCAACTTATATGTTTATGCATATCGTACAACTTCTCATGCTTTGTTAAACAATTACGACACTTTTAAGTGAAAATTCATCGAAAAATAACAAAATTAATTATTTTGGCGATACCTGATTTTTCAATTAGTAGAAAATAATATTATTTCTTGTTTTATCGAGTCCATATCCTTAATGGTCAGTAGTCAATGGGGTATGAATTTACGTAATGAGAAGTAATTGGGTTCAAGTGGCATCCATTTTTTAGCAACCAGCAATAGGCTGGCTTATGCAAATTTTGATCTGTACGAAGTGCTACCTTCGCCGAAATGAAAATCCGACTTCATATTTATGATTTGCACACCTGAATTACCTTCCACACAAATCATAAACTAAAACAAAAATTTATGCATTAGAGGGTTAATCAAAAATAAATAAATATTTTTTAAGGCCATGGAGGAAGATTCTTGTAAGCAATGGACATCATCAAAGAGTTAAGAAAAGCATATACACATGGAAATCAATGTTTAGACTTTTTCGATTATGACATATAAATGTACATTCTCCACGAAATCACCGGTTCAAAAAATCTTCTTTCAACGCTCGCGAACACGACTAGGACAACAATGGGGAAACGCCTTACGGGTGTACGATAAAAACGTAAAATAAAGTTAATAAATGGTCATTCAGTTATTTTTCTTATTTATTTACTATTAAAAACCCAGTTAAGATTTATTCCCTTGAAGTGCTTAATATTCTAGTTGTTATGAATTATTGCCACTACCCACGTTTACTGAAATTTGTTTATGCATTGCTGGCATAGTAATAATCTAATTGCTACAGGGTGACCACTGAAAGACTAAATGATATGAAATAGAAGTACAACGTCACTCTGGCGGTACCTTGTTGCTGTTGAAAATATGCCTACTGATTTTATTTGATCTCTGGGTGCATTTTAACTCTTTTAGACATAACGCCGCAGTGCAATGTTGGGAATGTGATTTATGTCTAGTACCACTTCCCAGAAGAAAGTCTCCTAATCCACCTTATGCATTAGATTCCGAATAATATTATTGCTAGAAAGTATTCTAACATTAAAACTGATTCGGTATTTTCTCTGAGCTTGAATAATTAATCTTTCACTTGAATCGAAAAGCTCGATGAGCCTTACCCGTTGCTGTTCATTAAACGCAGTAAGCTTTTTTCTCCAAGGGTCGCTTTATTCTACTTAGCTAAAGATTTAAGACAACATTTACACTGCTGCCCACCCTGTACTATATGCTTTATTATTCTACTCAATTGATTTTAGCCTCAGCACTATTTTTCAATTATTGCTGCAACTTTTACTTACAAATATGCACAAAGTATTTATCAGATAGTCAGTCTATTGCTGCTTTAATAAATTCGTTATCATAAATTAAATAAAAATTATAATTAAATTGCATCTGAAATTTTTCATTTTGTTCCACATGTTGCTTAAAGACTTCGACGTTAGATAGAAATCAATATATCGTTATTATGCGAAGGTGTTTTGTAACGTACGGGTATCTTTATCCATATCATGTCGACATTTACTACATAAATTAAATTATTATCTTAAAGTCAATTGCATATTCAGGTGTCTTGAAAATTAAAATCTGTAAATTTGCAAACGTGATAGGAAAAACATTATGTAAATGAACATTTTAAATACATATTTCTTAAGTCGTTTTTAAGATTAAGCCTCGTCCTCACTTCATCGCTTTGAAATTTTGAGTGAAAATTCTTACTTAAAATACTTAATTCTTGAAATTAAAATTTCTTTAGAAATATACATACATATGTGTATTTTAAATATTCATGCAGATATCATTTAAAAAAATTATTTGAAAAACTCACATCAGAATTTGAATTGTTTTATCATTTAATAGCGGGTAATGTCGTTTGTTGTTGATTTTTGGCAATATGCAGGGTTGCCAAGTGTCCGGTTTTTTCCCGGCCAAGCCCGGAATTATAGATCAAAGTTGGGGAAATATGAGAGGGCCGGGAATATCTTCTTTTCAACCCTGGCAATGTGTCTCAAGACCATAGATGGGCACAATTCTTCTACAAGTTCTGACGAGAGCGCAATTGAGAGTAACAACGATTAAGTTCTACTTCAGCAGAGTAGTACTACATATGGTTGTTGTAACACTACAGGAAAACGAAATTTGCGTGCATGTTGGTGCAAAGCGAACAAAGCTCAACTACACATGCATTGAAGAACATTGAAGAGAAACACGTGTGTAGTGGTGCCCAGCTCTGCTCAAGATCAGTGGTGCCTACTAATACAAGCAACGATAAGCATATGTTAATGATTCTGTATATGTGCACAGTTTTTACGCTCTTTGACGCTATTTTACGCTCTTTGACGCTATTTTACGCTCTTTAAGCGTCTTATCGATCTCATTTTTACGCTCTTTGAGCGCCAGCTCGTTCTCTATGCAGCACCGCTCAAGATTGAAGTATTTCTCATATCATGCCGTTTCGCTTTTGCTTTCTATATGCCTTAGCAATACCCTTCAATCCTTCAACAGCTGAGATCTGGTATGGGAACTTATTCATATCATTTTCAGAAAATAGATTATACAAGCCTATGAATTACAGTGGCGCAACTGGAGGGCGACGAAAGAGACCATTGCTCTGGGCACAAAAACTTTTGGGACGGCAAAATAGCCATCGGTATTTATTGAGACTTGGAATTAAAATTAAAAATTTGTACTGATCAAAACTTGGAAAAAATGTTATTCAATTTTAATCAGGGCATGTGCGAATTTTGAGTTGTATTTTCAGTGCATTTTCAATAGAAAAATTCGTTGACCTTTGTATTTTTTAAGTTTTAAATTTAAAAATTCAATTTTTTTGGGTAGATGGCCATATATACATCATTCTTCCAGTACATTCATAAAAAACACAAATTCCATTACTGTCCTACACTGATTTCATATCATAGGTATCATATAATAGAATTTCGTATTATCAACTTATTTCCAAAAGGAGGCGGCAGATTGTTCTCTATTCCGGGTAGGGAACGCCACTGGTGAACTGTACTATGTAAAAAGTATTCAGAATTGTTAAATCAAACGAAACATAATTATTTATGTATGTATGTATCAAAATTTATTTTTTCGCCTTCAATGTAAGACCCACCTTCATGGCTTCAACCGACTCAAAACGCTTTCATAGAAGTGCTAATTTAAGCTACGGGAATAAATACTTTTTTGGAATTGCATACTTTTTTACTGTACGTGAATTTATCAACTCAAATATTATTCGTTATTTAAATAATACAAGAACAAATAATTGATGCTGCAATCAATTTGCAGAATCTTTTGTTTGAACTTAAAACTATTTCACATCTCCAGCATCTTAAATCCGTTGCTATGTTAATTTTCGAATAAATAAGTTTGAAAGAATTAACGAAATTTGATTTGACGCTGGTTGCTATATAAAATCGCAGAAACCAGTTTTCTGTTGGCATTTTACCATGGCTCTATTCGCGAATGCTATTTGGCATGAAGCAGTTTTAATAGCGTGACATATGTCGATGAGATACTGCTGATCGCTACTTTAGCCATCCAAATTTACGGGAAAATCTGTAGCGTTAATATTATGTTTATCTTATGATAATTTATAGCAGTTCATTAATGCATTTCATAATGGCTCTGAAGAAGCTTTGGTTCCTGGTTGTCAGGCCATCCAAGTTCATATGTCGAAGAAATAGGTCAGTGGCATCTATTTGATTAGTAAAGGTGTTATCTTTGGCCTCGGCAAAAATCAAATACCCTACACTTACACAAACGATTAAACTGGGCTTTAGTATTAAAGTTTTTTATTAAAAGAGTATTTCTTCCATCACATTGAATTTGGCAACATTTACTCAAATAAATAGCCCTTTGTGTAACGTTTTGAAGCTTTTTGCTTGTATGGCAGGTGCTATGCCCATTTTTCGAAATTTGCCAACCGTTGCTAGACCGAACCATTTCTTGTATTTGTGTGAAATGTCATTTTATTACCTAAAATAAATCTCTCAGTAAATTATTTTAAAATTTTCATATCTCTTGGGGAGAGGGGTTGCCAGGCCCCTGTAGAAATTCATCAAGTTCTTGTTCAGAGCTATCCCGAATCATTTCTACTATTTGTGCGAAACTTAGTTCAATTACCTTAAATAATTCTCTTGGTAAAGCTTTCTGCTTGTATGGAAGGTGCCACGCCCTTATGTCAAAATTCACTAACGTTTTCTTCAGAGCTTTTCCATGTTACTTTTAGTATTCATGAGAATTTTGGTTGCACTACATCAAATAATTGTTTAAGTACATATGTACTATTTTGATAGACAGTAGACGTGTCCGTGAAACGATTTCGTCCATTTCCAATCTTAAGCACCTTGCTTGAAGATGTACCAAATTTCATTCAATTATCTGGCCATAATCGTGATTTCCACTGATGCACAGACGGATATAGCTAAATGGGTTAAAAAAATCGATAACGTGGCCGGCTAAAATGACAATTTCTGTGGAAATACACATATTCGTGATCAAAGTTACCAACTGAGCCCATTTAGCTATGTCCGTCGATCTGTCTTTGCGTTAGTGAAAATGATATACTTTTCCATGCATAAATATACTTTTTCACACCTGCCACGCCCCTTCTATGCGTTACAAACGGAATGACAATGAAATTATACCCTAGTGTAGGGTATGATTCACTCTTATAGAAAGTGACACTCCTAGTATTTTGAAAATTTCCAAACGACTAACTTAACTCATTACGGTCTATTGGGTATATTTCTACCCAAAAGAAGAGTGCATTTTAAGAAATCCTACCATGCGACAGGTAGGAGGTGTTGTGGTTTTTAAAGCTTTTTTGGGTAGAAGAAGAATTGGTCTGAAATGAAAATTTTTTTTTTTATGAACTTTTTTAAATAACCTGTATTTTTGTGAGGTAGAATTTAGGTAACATATAATTTCTAAAATTTTGGTGGAAAATCGATCCTGGCAAATTTGAAGACTTAAGGAAAAAAGCTCGAAACAAATTCAAATATCCTATGTGGCATGCTATAATAAAACAGATTTGATTGAATGATAGGTTGGAAAGGTTTTTGTCTCACAGAGGGCTATTATATAAAATTTTTTTTTTTTTCATCAGCGACTTCTATTGATCCCCTGCCCTCCCGCACCAAATTTCATCAAAATTGTATTGGCACTTCTCGAACCAGTATTTAATGGGTTAAGTCCATTTCATTTTTTCCAAAGTTTCTTTCCGCGTTGTCAAAATATAAATGTTGTATAAAAAAAAAAACAAAATGTGTGACTCAAACCAGTCACATGAAGTAATCTATCTAATTCTTAAAATTTCATGATTACGTTGGTAAAAATTCTTTGTTTACTAATAACTTTCAATTATCTACATATTACGTTTGTAATAAACAAGTGACGTGGAAAAGTACAAATTTTGACCTCTAATCAAAAAGCAAAGTAAAATTAGCAATCGCACATTTCTATATTATTTTATTAAGAGCCAATTTATTGGAAAATAAATATTGATAACAAAAGTACATATTAAACTGATAAGAGAGCATTAAGTTAATATTTTAATTTTTTTGTATTTATTTATAATATAAATAAATTTTGGTTACCAAGTACTAACTACACTTATCAAAAATTGGAAAAAAAATTCCAAGGAATCATTGCTAAATTATTAATATTTGGCACACCAATTGCAATTAAACTTTAAATTTGTACGCATTTTTTTTAAAGTTTAATTAAAAAATACCCACCACTTATCTAGATATAGACAGCAGCTGCTTATCGTTATCAGTTATTTACTTATCACTGGCCCATAAGACGCACAAGTTTGAAATATCGCTGTTGTATTGGTAATTTTGTTATGGTTTGTTTTAATAGGCTATTAAAAAAAAAAAATTTTTGACAATATATATGGCCACATGTTTTACCAATTTAAATACTTTGCAATATTTATGAAAAGATTTAAAAGTCGCATGCTTGGGTTTTTTTCTTGTTATCATTATATGTGGCGAGATCGCTCAGAGCACAGAGCTTGCGCTATTTGCGCGCTCTTTTAATTCAGTAAATTTACAATCGTCTGAGTAAAATGTACTACCTTGCCGTTCAGCGACGCATAGTGGTACCGATTAAAAAGAACTTTTGCCATATTATTGAAATCACAT
The DNA here is from genome assembly GCA_949775025.1 of Tricholauxania praeusta. NCBI lineage: Eukaryota > Metazoa > Arthropoda > Insecta > Diptera > Lauxaniidae > Tricholauxania > Tricholauxania praeusta. The sequence continues at coordinate 14,486,280 of OX459031.1, read as the reverse complement.
ATCTTCCTAAACAAAATGTTTGATTGCAGGCCGTTTTCCTATAAAGCGAAATGAATCTACAGTATTATAGGGGGATTACTGTATATGGCAATGACAAAATCATATCATAATGCACACCATGCCAAGTTAACTTTTGCGGATGCAATAGCCTCTCTTAGATCACTTGTGGGTTTTCAAAGTCAAAAATATTGTGGCAATTTTGTAAAAGTTTTGTTCGAAAAATTATCATTCACTGTCTATTGCTTCAATTCCCCAACGGCGTATCCTTTCCGTATTCCATACAGTAGCGTACCTAGCGGGGCCAATCAACTCGAGCGCAACGCTTGGGGGCGGCAAAATTGTAATCGTAATAAGAAACTAAAATTTTGTTTTGAACATTTTGGAAATGTTGTTGACCTTTTTTTAGTAAATGAAAATAATTTGAGATATTAAATTGTAATGTGTAGTTAGAGAACTTGTAATTCAATGTGAAATTTATTTGATTTTCCTAGAGTTTCCGAGATGTCAAAAGTGAGGACTTTTTTTTAGTAAATATAATTTTTTCATATTACAAAAACCACATAATTTTCTATCGGTAGAGAGCGGCAAATAATCACTTGCTCCAGGCGCCCGATGTGCACTGTACGCCACTGACTCCATAGTTACGAGAGTCAGGATTTTGCCGAAGATATGGCTCGATCTAATTATGATCGAAGATGCAAATTCGCCATAAAATGTTCTAAGATAAGCTCGATAAATTTAAGCTTTAAGCCTCGATTTCGTAACCTTAACACATCCATACTGCCGTCAGGAGCGAAAAAGGCGTATCTCTAAAATAATACATTTCGAGATAATCGATGTTTTGCTTATGTCAATTTGTTGAAATACACCAGCGGCAAATATGTTATACACAACATCGATAATAGTTATACTCATTGTAGGCAGCCATGCTCACAACCCCAGCCACAACTGTAAATGCTTTTTACAAAGGGCATGACTTGCCTATATCTCCATATAAGTACAATGTGTAACAAACGAAAGGCAGATTGCCTTAAAACATCGCATAGCAAGTCCCTGTATAGTTTACCGATTTGCTTACATCTCCACATACAAAGCATGCAAACTACAGCAAGACCCCTTACATCTCCATATACAAAGCAACCAGCCAGCAATCGGACTGCCTACAGCTACAGCAGAAAACGCGGCCATCCTAAATTATCGTGGAAACATTTGCTAGAGCATAAAATACATTGAAGAAACGGGGAAAGAGAATTGAAGGCACCCGCTTTGTGGAGGCCCTACGCTTCGTAAGTAGCTAAAGAACACAAGAGAATGTGGACATAAAACTTTACCGCAGAATTCTTAAGAATCCTGTTTTCGTTTCGTTTCCCTGATACGTTAACAACATTTATTTAAATTTATAAAAACAGCTAAGTTTTTAAATCTTTTTGTTTATTTTTTAATTTTATTATATAAAATATCGTTGCTCCATTTTGTACAATCCCTTATATTGACATATGAAACAATAAAAAAAAAAATTACAATTACGTACATGTGATTTCACTTTTTTCCGCATTATAATTAATGTCGGCAATATAAGGAAGATAACATAACTTTGGTTTTTATAACCAATTTTGAATGCCATTGACATGATTTTTTTTTTTGTTTTTTAGTGGTGTAATCAAAAACCGCATGCTATATACCTACCAGATAATTTTATTGATTTATTACTTATTTTATCATTTTAATTGTTTACATTTGTTTATGTACTACGCTGCTGCTGTAAATTTCAGATAAGAAAACCCAGGAGATATAAATGAAAAATGTCTTCAAATATAGATTGCATGACAATGATGTCGGTCGACGCGTTCTTCATAATGGAAAAATATTCAATACAATTTAAGTCTCAAAGAGGTTTTTCTCCTATCTATGAAATCTAATTACTTAAAAGCTACTCAATTATGAGTATTGGCAAATAAATTTAAGCTGACTGCAGAGTTTATACACAGAAGAAAAACCAAACTGAGATATTCCAGTTCACTGTTTTGTTTTTGAATTTTCTATTGACAATTGGAAATTTCAAGGGAAATTTATATTTTTTTTTTTTGCTATTGGTGGTAAATTTTTATTTTTTGATGAATAAAGTCAACATAAATTGTCATACATTGAATTGCCTGGTAGTAGCTTTCATTTCGATAGAGCAAATTTTTAAATCAAATGACGATTTCAAAGCGAAATCTTAAGCCAAATCAACTACCTGTCCAACTTTCAGTTGAATTTAAAGGTAAAGAAAGAGCACGATTACCGTTCCTGTATATATAATTTTTTGCAACAGCTAGGAACTATTGATCCGTTGCCGCCCTACAATTTGCCACGTCCATCGTTGGTGAGCTGTCACTTTCTGTTTACAAGAAAATCATTCTGAGTAGAATTTTTTCGTTCGCAACCACGTGCGCGTAAATTGTTAATAAAGAAAGTCTAGTGCGAATAATAAAAGTTCAACTCTGTCGGACAAAATAGAAATAAATCTAGGTCAGCGGTCTTCCGTCTCAACTCTGCGATTGCCGGCGATTTTTCCGGTAAGTTCCTAAAATGTTGGTTAGACTTGCAGGTTCTACAATATATTTTAAACAGCTTAAAACATTTCAGAGTTAATTTGACAGCTACTGTGCATGAATCAATAAATGCCGGTTTACGCCATGCGCATGTCTGTCACTTTTTTTGAGAAGTCATTTAGGACCATCTTATAAATGTAATCTATAGCTGTGTTTTATTCGCCAACGGATGGCGAATAAAACGCAGCTTTTATTTCTTCAAGGCGATAAGATTTTAATAAAAATCTATTAATAAAAAATTAACATTTTTGTTCCAAACAAATGTCATATGGAGGCAATATTTTTTTATTAAAACGCAACAAAAATTCTGCTTTTCGTTTTTCATATGATTTGTAAAAGGAAACAAAGTGGATGCGCCGTTCGCGGGTTTGATCTAGGAAGCTGAAATTTTGGGAGAATTTTCTTCAAACCCGATTCTATTATATAGGCATAAAAGACTGCAAAGTTTTTAGAAAAAAAATTAAAAATACCTACTTCGGGTGTAATTTTCGCATTTTTAGTCACACGAAAAATGTGGACGTAATTTAAACAACAGTGAGTGGCGTCCCCCATTCAACTAAAAAACCCAAAACGCTATAAGGCACCTAAGGCAGACTTTTTCTACGTTTTAGTAAATCGGTTTTTTCGTTAAATTTCAATAAAATTGGACATAAACTCTGCCCGCGCCGTTTACAGGTTTGAGCTAGGAAGCTCAAGTGTTGGGACAATTATTTTTATTCCTCAAGCTATAATATAGGAAAAAATAAATAAAATCGATCGATCCTAAAGTTTGAAAAAAAAAACACCCTAATGTATATGTGCAGTAGATTCACATTTTTGCACACTTGTTGGCGGCATAAGTAGATGGTTGCTATCTTAGTAGCTTTACCATTAAAACTGTTAGTTTGAATACCAGCGGGAATTTCTTCCGAATCATTTAATTCAAAATTTTATTTAATAAAAAAAAAAAAAAAATTTTCCGCATCCACTGGGATTTGAACCTGGGCATTTCGTGTTGTTACATGCGCATTTGAACATCAGCCAAGACTATAAGTATTTTTGGACTGGCAGTATCAAGCTTCCTTGTATATATTTAGCGCATTGTTTATATGCTTCTTCTCAACATCCAAGAAAGCGTATTTTCTATGCTTCCAAAGATGTGCATCGCCGTAATGACATCCTTTGCTAAACAAAGATAAGCAGTGTGAAGTGCATTGGCAACAAGTTGCTGCTTGGCTGGAAGCACAATCGAAGCGCTTTGTATGCGCTTTCGTTTTACGTAGGCGAAAATTGTGTTTATAGTATGGTGTTTATTGTAATATGAGAGTGCATTTTCTTAAATTACATCGCGCTTATGGGTGGCTGTTTGCAATCTGTGTTCCTACCATAAGAAACTGCACGCGTGACGTTATGCTACACAACTGCTAAACGTAAATTTGTAATATTCCAGCGGTGCTATTGGCGCCTCTCAACATATTTCGATACGTCTCGTTTCATCTCTTTTTTTTAAGCCTGAAAATATGCTATTATATTTTAAAATAAAACAAAAATATCTAGCCTATGCTTAAAGAATAATTAATAACAAATATAAAAATTACTCTAGCATATTTTTAGGCTTGCGAATTAAAGACGAAACGAGACGAATTGTGATACTTAAAGAGGCGCTTTGTGTGGTTCAAATTAATATTATTTTCAAAATTATGCAAATTATTAACCCTTTCGAACAGCACCTTAGGCCATATTGAAATATCCATACTTTTCTACTTACTTCAACACTGAGTTGCTGGTTCAGAACAATTTCAAGCATTGTTATCGTTCAAATTGACCAAAGGTTTTTTTTCTGTGTAGCATCAATATTTATCAGCACGGCTAAGGCTGATGAATGTCTTTTGATGACCTTGATACCGTTTTTTTATAAGCAAATATTGCATTTAGCAGTTTCCAATTCCGAATATGTACATAATTCTTTCTATCTAAGTATCTAGCGTGTTGTACTCGCACAAATACCTCTGTCTATTCGCACAAAAAAAAATAAAAATGTTGCTTTGCTAATATACTAAAATGTATGCTCGTTTTTCGATTTACATTCCCGGAGCAACTTAATGCTTATCACTTTTTTTTTTTTTTTTTTTTGAAATCATTTTATTCTTCGACCAGCGACTAGAGTTCGAAAGAAAAAACTTTTTTGTTGTTTTAGTTTCGTTTTGGCGGCGGCTCGTGGTTGATAACATTTTTAGAGTGTAAACGGGTGTTACTGTGTGTGGTGTTTTGTCCGTCTGTTGTTTTCTTATAAGAAGTTTTACAAATAACTTTTGTAAATTTTTAAAAAAAAGGTAAATTAAAATGATCTAGCAGCATAAAATTTAAATTTACTGCAAGTAAGAAAATGTGAATTATCACAGTGACAATGTGTTCAAATGCAAATCATGCTGTGTGATGTTAACTATCTTGCAGTAACCTACTTGCAGTTGTTAAAGTGATTGTTTAAGGAAAGCCTAAAAGCCATCTAAACAGTGACTGTAGACTCAATTGGTGATGAACATTTTCCATAAGATTCCAAGTACTCCATATTTAACTTAGACATCGTTTGTGACCTATAAATGACTTTTTATCATCAAAATCAATATATATACGTATTTTAATGTTGTCATTAAGTTTTTCTTTATTTTCATATTGGTTATTGAATTTTTCTTAAAATTGTAAAAATTGACGACCAGCCGTTTTGATATGCCCACGTTGTGTTAAAAATGTAGTATGCCTTTCAGTTTTTATCAAATCAAGATATCTTATGAACGAGCACAAAAGAAAATATTATGATAATTTTACTGATAAGTGGAGTCGATATCTTATAAAATTCTAAATTTTACAACAATAACGATATGGGTTACATTAACGATAAGAGTTTTATTTTTTTTTTTTTTTTTGGCCACGCTGGACTTTACTTTGTCATTGAGTCAAAACGAATGGACTGAAATTGAATTTTTACACGAGTACTTCGATTATTTTCATTTATTTATATTTTTGTTTTGTGGTTTTGATGAGTAATTTTTTGTCGAAAATTATTTCTATTTTTTATGGCGCGATAACTTTGGGAAAAATAGTAGCGCAAAATTTGACCAAGGCTCTACCATTGTTTTTATATAGTCGTGACTGATCTAATTGTTTTTAGAAATGTTCAGGACTTATTGTGCACAATTTCAACATATTCACACATCGATTTTTAAGTATATCAATAGGTACGGATGCTATTAAATGTGTTGGAATGGAACTGTAGCTCGAAGTTTGTCGGTATAATGTTGTTTTAGAGTATACAGTCAGTGATTTAGCCAGAGGCAAACTAGGAAACTTGGCTCATATTACAGGCATTTGGTAGCACTACAGCAAGCATAAAAAACTATGCCGAAAATTGTCCAAATATTTATATATACTATACTTATCTTTTAACCCATTAAGGTCTATTGGGTAAATTTTTACCCAAAAGAAGAGTGCATTTTAAAAAATTAAATAAAAGAGGTGTTATGGTTTTTAAAGCATTTTTGCGTAGAGAAAGAATTGTTCTGAAATGAATATTTTTATTTTTTTGAACTTTTTTGGTTAACTTGTATTTTTGTGAGGCAGAATTTAGTTAATTTATAATTTCCAAAATTTTGGAGGAAAATCGATCCAGGGAAATTTAAAGACTTAAAAAAATATGCGCGAAGTGAATTCAAAGATGCTATAATAAAATAGATTTGATTGAAATAGAGGTTGGACGATAATTTTTTTTTTTTGTTTCTTTTTGAGGACTATTGGGTAAAAATTTACCCAAGCCATATCTCAGGTGTGCCGATGTGGAAAAAAATGTTTTTTTTTTTATTTCATCATCTACTTCTATTGATCCCCTGCCCTCCCATACCAAGTTTTATCAAAATTGCACCGGCCCTTCTAGTACCAGTCTTTAATGGGATAAATAAATTGTCAAAAAAAAGTTTTAAGAAATTAAGTAAAATACTCTCAAACAGCACTAAGGGAAAACAAGGTCACTACCGCTGATTATTTTCGCATAAAAATTGTGTTTCTAAAAAAATTCTTTTCTTATGAGTTACATGAGATTTATATTGAATTTGTTTCTTCATGGAATGGAACATTTTCGAATGTTCGACCTTATTTTAGAAAAAACAATGCTTAATACAGCTTATAAGTAAGTCTGATTTTGGTCAAAAATTCCAACATTTCTCGTAGGTACACAGTGTATATACTTTATTTTACATTAAAAATTTATGCCGATTAAACCTCACTTGTACAAGAACACGGCTCTATTTAAGGGTTAAAGAATACCTCAAACTGTAATCTTCGTCGAATCGACGAACATTGCTTTTTTTCGCGTGTTAACTATTTTCTTACTATATATAATAAACTGTAATTTCATATGTATAGTTTTTCAGCTAAGCCGGCTTAAAATCGGTCTTCGTCATTTCTACGAAGATTACACTTAACGTATTCAAAACTAAGATACAGTTCCAGGGTTAAGCATGTTCTGGTGGTAGTCTCATATATGCATACATTGGCGACTTTGAGATATGAGTCAATTTATCGAAATATTATCAGCTATAAGTCCTAGCCCATTAGGAATAGGTACAAGTAGTGACCTTTAAGTAACTGCTTGAACATTTGTTATAAAAATTATGTAAGCTAATTTCCGAGAAAAATATTTCCTTAAAGTCATCGTGCCACAACTAATGAAAAAATAATTCTTGAAGTTAAAAAATATGCTTCTTTTTATTTAATTTCAAAAAAACTTTGAAGGAAATCTGAATCTTTTGCGATATCCATGTGAGAACTTCCAAATCTAAAATTCATATATCAAAAGTAAATCGTTTATTCCAAATCAAGCACTAGTTTTTTTTAAAGATTTTCCTTTTCTATTTGCGATAGTTTAGCATTAGTTGCATTTCTTAACTATAGATATCATAATTCGTTCTGCTCTCGTTCATAGGAAAATGTAAATCACACTTTTCATTACATCAAATTTTCGAACATGCTTTGTTCCACCATAATGCATTTACTTATCCAACCGATTAATGCAATAATTTAGTTTTATTAGTATTTTTGTTTGCTTTCATGATTGTGATTGCCACATACCTTACACGTAGCAAAGCCTCTTAATAATTAAAACATTTGTATATTTACAATTCATTGCATACGCACAACGCTCACATGCAAAATCAAAAAAAAAATCAAATTTCACTTTAGAAATTCCAATTATTGACATCAAAAGGATTCAAAATTCCACTTCAGTGCATACGACACACGGCATGCATCACTGGGTGCACCCCTCAAAGTCAATAAAATGAGAGAAGCTTCATGATGATGCAGTTTCCGTTATAACCATATGAGTAGTGTTACTGGTTGCTATGGTAACCATAACAATTTAGCCAATATGTGGCAACATCAATTGCATGCACGGTTGCATTTTAAGTGAGTGAGTGTGTGTGTGTGTGATGCTGCGTAAATATTTGTATTTAGAACGCACACAACTATTTGGTTAATGCTGTGTTTTGATGTGGATAAAATTATAAGCTAATTGTAATTTAATACAGAAAAATTATTGGATGTACACGGAAAGAATGGTTTACTTGGAGATATGTATGTATGTATTAGAAAAGGTTAGCCTAAAAGCATGCTGGTATTTTTAACATAAATTTTTCATAGGGTAAAAAATTCAAGAGTAAAATTGACTGACCTATTCTTTGCAACTGATATAAACCGACATATAAATAGCTTTAAACACAAAAATAAATATTCACGTGATGGAGAAAATAAGGAACGTGCAATTTCCTATCCAAAATGTGCTAAATTCCAATACTTCCAAAATTATGTTACTAAAAATATTTTGGAAACCTTAGATTTAAAAAGATTATGCTCAATAATGCCTTTGAAGATTTTTATTGCAAGTCTGTATAGACTCATCCATCTTCCCTTTTTAAGCCTTTGCCAGTTGTCAATAGGAGAGCATTAATAAATTTCTATACTTGTCCAAGTTATTCGAGTAAACTGAATATTTTGACATATAGTGAGCCTGAATAGTTTTTATTTTTTTCGCCTAAGCTTTTAACAGTAACATTATATATCATTTATATGTAATAATGAAGATGCATTTAAAATTATAATAATATCTAAAATAATTTAAAAAAAAAATTTAAATACGATACATTGTGTTACAACAAAAATCAAATAGAATAAACGTCTTTATGGTTATGATATTAAAAATATTAAAAATTTTTTGTATAAAAATCTAAGGACTCTAATCTAATTATCAGTATTCAACTTTATTGTTCACTTTTGCTTAAAATTCAATACAATTAGAACGTGTTGACAACAAACAAAACAAATTCTATTCACATTATGAATTCATTAGCCACATTATCGAATTGAGTTGACAACACTTCATAATTAACACGCAACACTGCAGCAGGGCAGCAGTGCAGCATGATTGTAGTTAAATATTTGCAAATTCAATCAAAGCGTCGGCTCACCATAACACAAATCGCCGATAGGCCTTTATTAGACGCAACCCAGCAAACAGTATTAACGCAGATATGCTGACGGGCGCGTTAATGCAAAAACCTTCGTAATTTTTCCTAATTTCTTTAGTTCTGACAGAATAACTTACAAAACTGAAGAAAGAATTTAAAAAAAAATTATTTTAACTTGAATTTGGAGTCCGTACTAAATGTAGTACACTCGGCACATATGAGTAGTAAACGCAGTATTTTTTTTTAAATTCAAATTGCTTATTATTCAGCAATGTTCATGTATTATATATATTATATTTATATTATTTGGTGGTATGGTAATCCTCATTAAATGAAGCGACACCTCACATTCATCTGCACACTTTTGCTAATTTCACAAAACTGAAAACTTCGATCCAAAAAAACATCCAAGTAATTACTCTAGACAAAACTTATCAACGCACGGTTTGTTGACCGTTATGTTCTGTAGCACCACATTAAGTTGGTTAGATATTTTAAAGAACAGGTTACGCAGAAACCTGAAAATAAAAGGTGTACTAAATGTAGTACGCTCGGGTTAAGCGCGAAAGCGTGAGTTTTAAATCACTGATTATCTAAATTAAGATAACAATCGAGTCGTGTTAACATCTTGCCATAGCGATTCGCGTATGAATCATAAATTCATCTCAATATAAAAATATTCATATGGTCATCGAAGGTCTCGGATAATTATTGTTTCATTTTATTCACGTAACTTGCGAGTGATATTTAAGAGTTTTTTGTGACATTGAAATTTATGACTGAAAATGATGACATTTAACGCAACAGCCTGGTAATATTGACACCGTTCTATGCTTCCAATCATTTTGATGTCACATATGTACAATGTAAATAATCATGGTACAATTAACAAAGTAGAATTATCTTGTAAAACTCATATTGTGCAACCTTGACAAGTTACACCATCGCTGTCAAGAATAAACAAAACAAAAGAAGATAAAAAATTTGACAAGTATGTTATTTGGAAATGTCGGTGCCTTATCTTAGCCAATTCTGACATGTAAGGCATAACTAAAAATAAAGAAGGAGAACTATCACTTAGAATTGCTGCTAACATGATAATTTTACCATGACAAATAATAACAAAGTAACATCGAATCATAATGCATTGAAATATATAATATCCATACAATTTCAAAAATGCCAATTGAACTCCAAGTTTAAAAGCTTAAATTCCCGGCCTTCCTAAAAGAAAATAATTTTTCCTTATTATAGTAATACATAAAATTTTTGGGAAATAAGTTGGGAACCTTTTTTTTTTGGTTAGCAATTTTAAAATATTTAATATAATCGTGATCGTCGAAAAATTTACTTTTTGTGTGGAGAAGACGTGATGACATGTTTTGATTGCTCATTGAAAACACAAATCATAAGCAAAAAAAAAAATATAAGATCATCCAATTCCAACTCTTGTCGGAAACTTTTTAACTCCTACAGCGCCCTCGGTCTTGACCTGCTATTCCGCGTTTGGCTAAGTCAAAAACGAACCACTTGGCAACCCATGGAAGCTCTAAATTCATGGCCTGGGGAATAGAAACAAATAATTTTATTGAATAGTTTCCAAATAATTGCATAGATGACTTAAACTTATTTATATTTTTCTTAATTTTCCTGAAGTGTGTTGAGAGGTCGTGACATATATCCACATGTATGTGTCTGTAAGATTTAAGCATCTCACAAATGTTTCCTGGGTTAACATATAAAAGACATACATATGTATGTATGCAAATCACGTATACATGTGTTAATAAATTTTGTATTAAATAATAACATATCAGTTTGAGTTGACAAATAGCAAATACCCAATAGGAAATTCAGTTTTGATGTTAGATAAATAAAGCATTGAAAACAAGGTCAATAAACCTATGGCGCTTAACAAAATATTCAATCGTATTAGCCGCATCAATATAATGGTATTATGATAAGTAATACATTGTAATTTTTGCTTTCCTAAAAATATGCTGACAAAAAATGTGTTTGCTAAACAAAAATAGCATAGCATACTTTTACGCATGCAAAAATAGTTCATAATATCAAATATGCCGAAAGCTATGCACAAGAATTACTTTCTAATATCTGTTACCGGCCAAACTAGTTTTTAGGACAAACTAGTTCCTCCTAGGCCAAACTATTTAATTTGAATGCCTAAAAGTATGCAATTTAATTTAAACACATGTGAATAGCGAAGCCAATGTTGCACATGTCATAGGCTGAACCGCAGACGAAAGCCGCCGCGAAGCCGATGTTGGACATATTGGAGGATATAAGTCCTGAGCCGTGGCCGAAGGCCGCCCACTTACCCTCACTGACCACTTGCCAAATATTCAATAAAATTGATAAAATATATTGTCTTACTTCGCTACTGCCATAGTTTTCATTAGCCACAGTAATTTTGCATTGAGATTTCATTGCATATCTTTAGGCTTAGCTGTAACTAGTTTGGCCTAAGGCAAGTTTGGCCGGTAACATATCTTAAATTATGATTCCAATCAGTATATATATTTTTGTGTAAGTGTAAGGTAATTAAAAAGTGAAGCATATTAAAGGGCCAAGCATTGACACATGAAAGCTATATGGATTTTCTTTCAAATTTATTTTTAAATGTTTATTTTTATCAAAAGATCATTGATTAATCATAGATTTTTACGTTTGGCCCCACAAGTCGAACAAAAAGGCATCTAAACATTGCCGAAAATTATATTTTTTCGTAAAGAGCAAAACGAACTTTTTTATCGCTGCAAAGTTACACGCTTTTAGTGTTAAATTCCAGTGAATCGTTAAGGACTTTATCGTCATTTAATCTGTGATGTAGCTCCAAACAGGAGAAATGGTTTTACTTTAATTTTAAGGCTCAATGGCGAAATTACTCATAGATAATTACTTGATTTCTAAACTTTACTTTGAAAAAAAGCCGCTAAAAATGCTACTGTAGCCTGCAATTTGGATTCAGAAAAACCAACCTTCCCCTTTTCAGCTTAAATTCCTTTAGTATGAACATACTCAGATTTGGTTGTAACTGAAGTGCAGAAAATGGCCAAAACCAACTACAATTTATTTAAGAATTTAGTGTTAATTTTGAAAGTTCCCTGATCATTTAAAGCTCCGTTTCCGACTTCGCATTAGCAATGCATTGCAATTGTATGCCTAAAAACCAATGCGTGTAACTATTATGTGTTTATTATATTTATGGTATGTGTCTACACGTGTAAACAACGAGTGAGACAAGACAAACCCATTTATGCAAATAAACTTTATAACTACGACTGCATACTGACTACTGAAGTAAATATATAATTTCATTTCAGGCTTATTATATTCTATAAAACAAATAAAGTAAACTGTTTTAATTGATACGTTGATAATTTGTGAACAACAATTAACATTGATATTAATAATTTTCATCGTTATATTTGATTAGTGCTCCCCCGCAGTAGACGATAATTTGTAGTAAAGAAACTTTGCGCCAATGCAAATTGATAAATAAAATGGATAAAATGTAAACAAACATGCAAAAATATATACCGCCCCTTTTAATTTACTTAATGTCTAAGCACAAAGGCCTAAAACTATGCAATATGGGTTAATTTTGTTATTTAGCAATTTGCTTGTGAAAGTCTTATAATTTTATTTTGCATATTTATAGGCTGCTTTCGTAAAAATTAATGCGTTTCTTGGGTAAGAGTTAAATTACAATTGCGAGTACTACATAATATGGGTCATATATTGCCCTATATGCATAGAGCATATCATTCAGAAATTAAGTGCTCAGCTGCTGAGTAAAAATTTAACTGCTAAAAAATATCTACTTTTCTTACGAGCTATGAATTTAAAGTTATTTGTGTTAAAAATAAATGGAAAAATGTTATTTTTACTATTTTTCACTTAAAAATTTGCGGCTTAAAATTATGCATAAAATTTTTTAATTTGCAATGCCATTTTTCCCAGAGCTAAGCCTTGTTTTTATTTTGTTTAAATGCTATTATCTACTCTTAAGCGAACTAATATCGTACAAAAATAAATAAAAAATGTATGACAAAATTTTATTTCGAAAACGCAGTAGCAGTAGGTGTGGCAACTCCCATATAAATATAAAATTTAAAATTATTATATTTAACGAACTAAGTATGTGATATTTGGTACAGTAATATATGTTTTCATAAAATTGTACTATGTCAAAAGTGGGCGAGATTTCACCAGTGGGCGTGGCAACTGACATACGATAAAAAAAGTTGTTTTTTCAGGTTTATTGAATTATTGGAGTAATTGTTATTAAATTTAATTCAAGAATTGCTGCTGCAAGCTTTCAGAAAGCTTCCTATAAAAGTAAAAATCCTAAAATATAGTATGTGCTGAACTATATGAGCCATCATAATGAAATTTAGTACATGCTATGATATTGATAACTCCAATCTTTTACTGGTGCGAACGTGTGCCGAATTAAATTGGTAGGCGTGGGGCCGTTTATTTCTACCCAAATATTTTCTCTAGTCATATTAGGCAATGATTTGGGCATTTTAGTGCTTTGAAAATCAGATAAATAGGCGTTACATCTTTCTTGAAAATTAATTTTTTTTTCTGTTGTGTCATACCAAGGTCGCTGATGATTCCATTTAGCATTGAATGAAACTACTATAACTTTTCTCGCTATTTTGGCTTTTTTTCTTATTTTTGGTAATTTTTTTCATGTTATTTCACATTCTACTGAGCAGTAAGCTTAGTAAAATCAGTATAATGTCAATATCCTTCAAGGACAATTTTTAATATTTTTTTATTTATCATAAATATCCTAAAATATCATATTGGGATTCCCAAACAATATGAGTACATTCTTGAGAATTAAGCTACCCGCTAAGAACATGCATTTATAATTGTCATATAACGTCTATCAACTGTCAATCAAATGGAGCGCCCTTCCTTCTCCTTCAATTTCGATAATAAAACAAAGGACATTGTATGGGGATTTATTTACAAAGCAGTCGATTGAACGATCGATTACAATTGAAGCAATTGAACTGAAATTGTTTTTGTTTTGTAAGTACAAAAACAAAAAAGGTTAAAAAGAAAACGTTTAAAAATAAAACAACAAAAAGAAAATCAGGACAATGACCATCTTTGCTCACAGCACTGATGGCAATCGCTGATGGCAACATTCACTTAATGCATTGCTACTGCACAAATTGACGTACGATTCGCGCAATTGTTGTGATAATTGCACGCAATTTCTTAATGGAACAACTTTGATTGAAATCAAAGACTCGCAATCAATACGGACACTTTGAGCTGCACAATGAAAGTACAGACCACTTGACATTTTAAATGGGCGCATTTGTTGATTATTTAAATCAATGTTAGCAGAGATATTCCACTTTATCACTTAATATATGAGTGCGAGCAAAAATTACTCAATTTCATTTTATATTTTATATTTATTTAAATGGAAAAAATTAATAACATTATCAGTTTGTTTATTTTTAAACTGTGAAATGAGATTAAAACTTTTTTTTTTTAAAACGCGCGTATTTTTTAGAAGCAGCTTAATGATACGCAAGTTGGTTTAATGAAAGTCAAGCCTAGTGGCATGATCATGAAGTCATCATATAATCTATGCACTACATGGAATAGAAATTGTTTGTATACAAAACTTCTTTGCACTTTGCTGATGTATCTGAGAAAGGCACAGGTTAATGCACAGAAAAAAAATCAAGAGATAAGAGTGGCTGACTTAGCTAATCTAAGATTTTTTTCTACTTTCTACCTAATATTAGTACACTCTAGGCAGATGTTACGACACATTTTTTGAATAGAAATTTGATGTAGCAATCGATGGGAGAACAACAACAACAACAAAAAAATTTGACAACTTAAAACTTTTTGTATTCTTTATTTCGTACATTTTTAGTCCCAACTTTTTTGCAGTCTAAGTTTTTTTTCAGGGTCCATTCTGTGCCTCATTTTTGAAAAAAAAAATCTGCTTCAACGAAGAAAGTTATAAAAAAAACTTTAGCTTGAGCAGTGGCCAGATGAAACATCATTCTAATAAATTTGAATTTAAAAAACTAAGTGGCACCACCCCATGCTCGCATCGCTCAGTAACCCGCCGCTGTTTTATTCTTATATCTGAGTACTTAAGCCTTTCTTTAACAGCTAAAATTATGCAATGGAATTTTAACTTTCTGTGAGAACTAAAAGTATGCAAAGGATTTTTTTTTTGTTCTTTAATCTTTCTGTTTTCATCATATTTGTGACCTCTATTTTATATAATAGAAAGATTCTTCGTATAATTTTTTTTTTTTTTAGCAATTTAAATCAAAATTAGCTTAAAATTTTTTCCCTATCGATAGGTGCAAAAATATTAGCGTCAATACACCTACTTAGGGGCGTCAGGAACTTTCCGCTGACTTCCAAAACTCATTTGCAACATTTACCCATCGCTGGGTGCATTAAACTTCTTAAATGTGGCAAAATACGCTTGTGGGGTTAAGGACCCCCGTAGTAATACTTAATTTCCGAATGATTGGCGTATTAAATTTGTTCCATAAAATGTGTCAAAACGACTCATATGGTGGTGTTGTGTCGTAAACTCCACTGGCACTTTCCTTAGGGGCCGTTTAATATTTTACAAAATTTTTTTCAAATTCATCCAACTAAAGACTTCTTTGAATATGAGATACAAATTTTTATTCAAATAAAATAAAAAAAAAAGCAAATAAAAAAAATGTTGACGCAAATTATTTCTCTAAGGCATTATCTGCCTAGTGCTGTACATAAATTACCACAAATCTCTTAAGTCTGAAATCATAAATTTTCTGCATCTGACTTTTTAATAACGAAAACTGAGTACAAGTATCAACAGTAAGCATTTTAGTACTTCATTTAAAACCCCTAGTTCAGCACACTCTTATGTGTGTATTCTAATTTTAATAAAATAAAATAGAAATTATCTTAAAAATGGCAAAAAAAAAAAAATTATATTGAGGACTTTCATTGTCCACATTTTTAGTGACTTCATAATATATTCTGTCAAAATGTTCACAACTTATCAGAGCTATTTTGACTGACAATCAGCTTAAAGGTGTTTTACTTCACGTTCCATACTAAGTTTGATAATGTTTTAATTTTTACACAGTTAAAACTTTGTATTTTCATAAATGGATACCAAAAAAACAACAGAAAAATTGTGTGGTTTTACAAAAACGCGGTGAGCATTTGAAAAAAAAAAAAAAAAAACTTGTTAATCACGACAGCTAAAGACAGCGTCATTTTACGCCATGGTGTCGATTGATTTAATTTTTAAATAAATTAATGAGCTTATGTGATTAATAAATAATGTGTTGTCCTAAAATGTTTTAAGCATATTGAACGTAATGTCAACTTGTGAAGCCGATACTGTGTGGTCTCTGATAAAGGAATTCGACCTTATCTGCTTAGTACTAGGAAGTACATTTTAAATGAGGTTGCTTTAATATTGGAAGCAATTTCGTCCATGCGGGAAGAAACATTTTGATTTATAAAACTAAATTGCTTTTTGCTTGACACAAAAAATTGGTATTGAGTTCAGAAATAAATAATAAAAAAATTAATAAAAAAAAATCTTTCAATAAAAAAATTGAAAACGCTGACTAATAATGTAGGCCACATAAAAAAAATAATTTTTTATAAAAAAAACTTTTCTATTTTCACAGAAAACTCAAAAACAAAATACCCATACGTGAAATATTTGTCTCTATATTCGAGTAGGGGGCAAGCTTTCCAAATTTTTTTCGAAAACTTCACCCTAATGACGAGCGTAGAAATTTGAGTTAAGCTACTACAGCTATTAGCCCTCTTAGCTATTAAGCTTGAAGCTTTATGTCAAGTGAAAAGCTTTTTAAAAATAAAAGTTGAAAGTGATCAAATTATGATTTTATTTTTTAAAAAATTTTCTTAGCTTTTTCGCACTTTTTCATCATTAAATGTGACTTGCAAATGTTCCGTGCACTTCGCTTCTTCGATGGTAATCAAAATACAATATTTTTTGTATGTCACTGATAAACCTCTCAAACAGTTGACAGATATGTCAAATATTCTTAAGAGAAATGTGATGATAAAGTACAGAGAAAGCCAGAAAAAGTAGCCTTAATTAGAATTTTTGCTTTGTTTGGCAACAGCTAGTCGACAAATGGATGTGTAGCTTACTTTGAGCATATATTCGAAATGTTACAGCTAATTGGCTGTGTTTCAGCCGCCATTTTCATATACTATATGTTTTCCGCGACTTTGTACGCGTAGGCTGTTTCAAATGTTCTCATATTTAAATTTTAAATCCCAATTGTATATTTGCAATAATCTTTATTTTTGTACAGCAACGATATTCTTCTGTACCTATCCCTTTGTTTTGAACGATATACTCTCGCACTCTCAAATATCTCTCCCTAATGACTTCACCTTTTATAATTACTCCCGTACCATTGGAAAGATAAACACAAAACCCACACTCTCAAACACATTAACTTGCCAATGAACGCTTTGTTAAGTTTACATACTTGCTTGTTTTTGCCCAATTAATTTTTTCAGCAAATTTTAAACTTTTTTAATTTTATTTTTAAAAAAAATATCGTGATAATTTTTACTGGAGATTAATACCAAGCGTCTAAGAAATAAAACTAAACCAATTCAATCAAAATTGGTTCAGTAGTTTTTGCGTGAAGCGCGAACATCGAAAACGGCTTTCATTTTATTTATATAGATTACGAAAATGGTTAAACTAAACTAGTGAAAACATTTTTTATAAGCCTTAAGGTTCTTCACTTTCCTACACAATTTATTTCACTCTCAAGCCAATATTTTCGAAATTACAGATCCCTAAACTTTGTTATTTTCAGTTATTGTGAATTATTTCGTTAACAGTCAGAAACGATCAATCTTCTAGAGCATATACGCTATATAGATCCTATTTTCGTGTGAAACATTTTTATCTCAAGTAGATAATTTACACTTTATAAAGTGATGAAGAATCTCGTTATGATATTTACTGTATAGACGAGTAAGTACAAATTTGATCTTCCTAAAATGTATTCATATATTGTTGAGGTCAAAATCCTTGTCTAGGGATTTCATTTTTGGCTACCTATTGGTTTAAAGGTGCTCAAATCATATACTTTCGATATATATCCTGAGCTCGAAAAAAAATACAAAAACAAATTTGTAGAAGACAAAAACCTCCACATTTTCTGCTAAGAAAATCTTTTGTGTTATGAATTACAGTTGGACAATATTGCAAAATGTGAACATGTAAGCATTTACTTTTTGAAATTAGTTCATATTTTAGTAGTTTCTATGGGACACTCTTTGTCAAATCGTATCCCCGACATTGACAAAAATGGCAGCATATCTATTACAGCATAGATCAGCTAAATCTGAAATCCGCCTCTAAATGAAAGGAATATCAGTATCAAACCATCTTTTTCACAAAAAATATTGCACAAACTCTTTTGTTTCTATTACAATAGATTTTATTGTGCAATATTTCAATCTTGTTTCTAAATAATTTATTTTTCCATACTAAAGAAAAATGTTGAGCCGTTTATCATATGAATAAAAATCATCTACCTTCAAAAAATCAATACAAATAAAAAAATACCCATTGTAGAGTGCAACCAACAATGTGCTACTCGAAATATATCTTATTTAGAACCATTATAACAAATAAAGCTCAACACTGATATAAGCAAATAAGGATTACAGATTGATAACGAATAAAAATATTGTGATTAATATAAGCTAATAATATTGATATGGATTATATTGTTTATAAATTCAAAAGTAAATAGATAAAGAATTCCCAAATATTGCGAAAAAAAACGGCACTAATGAAATAAAAAAAAAGAGACGTCGTGGGCGCTATGTTATTAGTGCTACCGTTTTATATCAGCAACAGTTTATTATAAGAGCTGTAAAGTGAAAGACGTTATTTAAGGGCACTTTAATGTTAAATTTTATTTTAAAATATTTTTAAAAATATTTTTCAAATATGACGTCCAGCGGGTGCGTACAACATTCACGTGAAAGCCGTACTGTTCAGTGAAAAGCAATCAGCATTATTAAACGAAAAATCTCAACATTAACATAAATATGTTGTTTTTCAGTGAATGGTGTTTAAAAAATATTAAAAAATTGCATTTCAAAAAGTTTTATTTATTTTTATTTTTTACAAATTCATAGTTCAACAAATGTACAAAATTCACAAACACAAACTCCTGTATATATCCTTTCAACTATTGAAATTACCAATGATAACCGATCACCATATGATTATATATCAAGGAATTTTTTAACCAAATGGTAAGGTGTTTATTATAATGAATTAAGAAAAAAATTTTTTTTTATTTTGAAACGATGGTTCTATGTTATTGCAACAAAAATTCACAATAAAAAAAAAATTATTTTTAGTTCGTATTATGACAAATTTTTGGCACGTACGCCTGTACAGAAACAAGTCCTGAGAATAAATAAACTTCAAATATTTAACAAATTTGATAATGGGCACTAATCTTAAACTTATCAAGATTAAATGACTTATAATCTTATCGAATGGATTATAGTGCGTGGATTTGCAATTTTTAGAAATAAAAGTATTATATACTTTAAAACGTTTAATATTCTTAATTGTTTCAGGGTACTTGAATCAGTTTACGCAAATTCCTTAAATATTTGTTATTGTACATATATAATTTGAAAGATACAACTTATCAACATCTAGCACTAGTACTATATATTTTACTATAAAATAGTCTATAATATTTAGAGAGCCAGGGGCTTTTCAGTTATATGATTTCAACGTCATTGTTATTGATATGTTATGATATTTAAGCGAACTAGAAAAACTTAGAGTAAACTTAAGATAGCGCTGATTTTTTTTTAAATAATTAATTATATAATTACACAAAAAAAATGCTATTAAAGTATTTTAACGCGTCTGCCTCTGATATATTTTGTTAAGGGCATAGTATAAATAACGAAAATATAAAAGGCAGACGTAAACGTTATTAAATAATTTTAATGTTTTTATACAAAATTTGCTTGTGCTCAGTCTAGAAGTTGAAATACAAGTGGCAGACGTGTAGGTCACTGCATTTTCAAAATATATGGGGTTGTACATGTAAAAATTGATAATTTTGGTAAACTTCGTAAAGTTTTTTTGTGCCAAAACGAATATTTACGTTACTTCGGACAAAAAAATGTTGCAAATTATTATGGAGGCTAGTCTCAACCAGTATTAAAAGCAAAAAAAAATTTCAAAAAAATCAGTGATGCAAAAGCAAAATGATGTCCGATTTGACGTGGGGAAAAAAGAATTATGTACGAAAAAATAGAATAATAAATTATACATAAGAAAATTTTGCACGATATTGAGTTATATAGATCTGCAGCATAACTGCTCAAAAACATCTGCCTTTAAAAAATCAACGCTGGAATCGTCTGCCTTCACTATTTTTAAGTTGTTTATAAGTAAAAGAACTAGTTAGCTAAAAGGCAGACGCAATAAACTTATTTATTACTCAATTTTTTATTTACATGCTTATAACACATATTGCAATTTTGAAATACTGCAATAACTAAGTGGCAGAGGTTGTTTTTCTCCTCTTTTATGACATAAACCTTATAGTTAACGCAATCTGCCTGACGAAAAAATCACTTAAATTTGTAGACATCAAAAATATAAATAAAAAATGTAATTACTTTTAATCGCAGTAACAAAAATTTCTGCCTCTTGCATTTATTTGTGTTTGTGCTTAAAAAAATTTTTTAAAATCAAAGGCAGACGCGATGAAATTGTTTGTGGCACCTTTTTTTTACAGTTTTTAGTGACTCTCAAATTATAACGCAGATATAGTGCAGTGGCAGAGATTGTTCGTACTATTTACACTACTTAGAACTTCAATCACTGCCGCGCAATAAAATCATATAAAAGTTTCCGCCACCGGCTCCCTAACCATATCATTTTATGGTAAGAAATACTTTATTTTCCTCCCCGCCATAATCAAATAAAGCATTAGCAAGTTATTATCACTTTTCGCGCTGCAATTAAATGAAAAAAAAAATCAAAAATACAAAGTAAATATAATTTATTGATTTATTGTTGTACACTCGTAAAAACGCCATATAATTGCAATTTAATACAATAAATACCAACAATTTATGAGCTACACGCATGCAAATCGGAGTGCGATATCTGCGTAATAATTGAACATGTGTTTATCTTAAATTGATAATTGCTTCCGCAGTGAGTGACAAATCGGATTGTCAAAAATATGTGAGCAGTAGATAAAGATAGACTGATAATACTGATTTTTTGGCAAAACAATTTCTATTGAAGATAATAGCTATTTTAGTTAAAGCATTTGAATACTTTATCTGCCACAATTTAATCCCAAAAATATGTGAATATTTTTACTGCAGTCAGGGAGTATATTTTTGAAGGTTCTTTAAAAGCTTTTCCTGTTTAAAACTATTATCATACATTCTTTGTCTATGAACAAATGTGATTAGAAAAAAAAAAAAAATTTTAAAAATTCATTTAGGATTTTCGATATAATCGCCCACTTACTGGTTATACGGTTGACTATGTCAAAGAAAACAAGTCCACTTTGACTATGGTCCTTTAAAACGTATATTTTTTGGGGAACACCTTTGAGTTCAAAATCTCTCAGATAGAGAAATCCATCATACTGACATAAGCATAAGAACCAGCAACGAAAAATCAAACGAACATTTTTGTGTGAGGTTTATAAGTTTAATCCAAAAAAAACAGATATTTAACTCTAAAAACAAAAAAATAAGTACGCAATAACCTTTTTTAGCACACATATGTTGTTTTGTAAAAGATATTGTTAAAATCGGTTTAGTATATTTTGCGCTAAAGCGTTACAAACCATTCTCATTAAAGCAATTTTACATAAATAGCAAAGAAAAAGTGTGCATTTCTTGTAAAAACTTTAGGAGATGACGACAATGAAAATGGTGGTTCGAAAATGCAATTTTGTCTAATAGTAAATGTGATTCACACTATTATTCCTAACGTTGTATAAAATTCCCGTAATTACTCTTCGGAAACGCTTATTTTCAGTTGTTCATTAATCCCACGTGAGAAAACTTTACTCCTACTTTACCTTAGGTGTAACAGCATCTGATTTTGGAACTTGTAAGGCTTGATTACGAATCTGATATTACATAAATCACCACACCACTAAACTATGGGATATTTTCAGATTTATTACTAGAGATTTATTACTTAGTAACCGTTAACTAACCGTAACAATTTTGCATTTTTCTTTTTTCCTTCACAGCTGTCTTGAGCGTCTCAAAATGAAGCTATCAACTTTAGATAAAATCTCCTGCTTTCTCTCTGAGCTCATTGGTACCGGCGTACTGGTGTTTCTCGGTTGCATGGGTTGCATAAAAAATGAAAGCTTCCCCAATAATCATCTACAAATGGTGTTAAATTTCGGCCTTGTCGTTATGGTAGCCGTACAATGTTTCGGTTGTGTTTCCGGTGCACACATTAATCCAGCCGTTACTGTTGCCGCCCTTGTCTACAATTTGGTCTCATTGCCTATGGCTGCGGTTTATTTTGTTGCTCAAATGTTGGGTGGTTTTATTGGATATGGACTGCTGAAAGCAGTTGTGCCGCATTCAACCATCAGTGTACCCGGTGCTGAGCATGGTCTTTGTGTGACCATCCCACACGCAGAAATAAGTTCAGTGGCAGCACTCGGTATTGAATTCATTATAACAGCGATATTGACTTTGGTCTGTTGCGGTGTTTGGGATCCACGTAATGCCAAATTCCATGATTCGGTACCATTACGTTTTGGCTTGGCTATCACTTGTTTGGCATGCACAGCTGTAAGTATTGTATATAAGCGTATTTGAAACATATGTGACGCTTAAGTGCTTCTCTTCTTCAGAGAGTATCAAAAATTTGCTTGAAAACTGTTGCTTTTCATGTGTCACTCACGTATCATATTATATAAATATTCACGAATTTATTTCAAACAAAATATTTTACTCATTTTTATACTTTTTTTCAGGGTCCCTTCACCGGTGGCAGCATGAATCCTGCCAGATCTTTTGCACCCGCCTTATGGAATAATGATTTCCAACAACATTGGATATACTGGTTGGGCCCACTAGCTGCTGCTGCCGTTACTGCTCTTGCCTACAAAGCTGTCTTCAGGCGTGAAGTACCCGAGGAGAAGACTAACAATAAACTACGTGCCATGGAAGAAGTGCCACTCTCTTAAATTTTAAATAAAAAAATAAAAATAGAAAAACAACAACTTTACAGAACAAAACTCACCAAAGTACCAAAAAATCAACAACGAAAGAAAAGTCAAAAGAAAAATTTTTGTGAAAAAATAATAATATAAATAAAAAAAATGATAAAAGATTTTAATATTAGAACATTAAATACTAAGCTTAAGCCTAAAAAGCGTCTTCAAAAGAAGACTACTTTACATGAACGATAAATGTGCGATTATCTACTTCATATGAAAATTTTAAATAAGACCATATTTTAATGTGGTTTCCCTATTTTTATATTTTTTTATAAAGAAATATGAGTTCATAATGAATTTTATAAATGTTATAAAATAAAGAAAAAATATTGGTAAAATTATATGCATGACAGTGTAATAGTTTTATTAAAGGAAAACATTGAAATTTAGCACAAAAATATAGAAAGAGTAAATGAGCCAAAAAATATTCTTCTTTAAAAAATGTAAACTATCAATATTTGATTGAGAAGTTTTTTTTAACGATAATCATCTTTAATTTGCTTTTTTGCAAAAAGCCAAAAGAAAAAAAAACATTTTTTTGAAATATTTTTTGGTACAAAAATTCTTAGAGACCGGAAATGTTGTCGGAAATGAACAAATTTTTTTTTAAATAAAAGTTTACCAAAATGCCAACAAGTCTTCGAACAAAGTTCGAATTTCGAAAAAAAAATTTCGGTTTTTATTATTTTATGTTAAGTATTAAAATTAAATTACTGCGAGACCACTTTCCACAACAAGTCATCTCAGAAAATGATGATGATGAAGGTAACTTCACGATCGAATGATTTGACCGCTCCGGACCCTTTTTTTGCGAGAATATTGGAAGAGCAAGATATAATCAAAGGAACCAGAAACCTTTGAGCAACTCAAACAAAATATTTGTGATGAATTTAAAAAAATACCGGGTGAAATGTGCCAAAATAGCTTGACATAGGTGTCCAAAGAGCCAGCATTTTAGAATAACAGAGGTGGGTATTTACCTGATATTGTATTCCATACATAATTGTCGACATTTAATAAATCATTTCGTAAAAATAGATCCATTCTCTTTCAATTATTGATCAAAAATTTATCAATATTGAGGTAGCAGTGGATATAGATGGACGGCACGTACATACCTGCCGTTGAGTGATTACTGTACGTTACAACTTTTTAAATCGAATTTTGTTGAAAGCCGTTAGTCTTACGAAAAAATATAATTTAATAATTTTTGTAGGCAATTTTTAAAGCTATAAAATTGATCATAACTGTTTTTTAGATAAAAATTACCGTTGACGAAATATTTGCGAAAAACCATTTTTGGCTACCTTTAACCCCATATAACATTTTTAACGGCACACTTATCCGATTGGGATTTTTGGCATTTTGTTTAGAATCACAAAATAAAGATTCATACGAAAATCCAGCTTTTGGTGATTTTTTTTCGAAGTTTGGGTTTTTTTTTGCGTCCATTCTCGGACTATTAACCAAAATTTATAATCAAAATAGTTTACCATCCTGGCGAATACCCTACATATATATAAAGAATGAGATTTGAGATTTGTTCCGGCTCAGTAACTTAGGACCAATGAATTACTATAAATTATAAAATTTTTTTTGGCTTACAACGCCCCCCATTTTGACTCTTTATTTCTCAAAATCAGCCATAATTTAAAAAGTGGTGTATTTTACTATTTATTTATATGTACTTGGTTAAATTACAAGCCTTAGTAAGTTTCAATATTTGCGAGTATTATCAATAACTCTGAGCATGGTTGTATCCAAGCAGGGTTTTTCTTTCTATGTAGACAACAAAACCCCTTTGCAAGTACATACTCCCCCCTGTGTGCGCTATGGTAGATCTAAACAGACATTTGGTAACTTAGTTAATAAGATCCTATAAAATCCAAGAATACGGCAATTGTACATTAGAAGCTATTTATTTCGTAAATTTTAAGCAATTTTCCGAACCCGATCGCACTATTCGAGATTTATATCAAATTTTAAAAAATTTTCTTAAAATTCCGAACGTAGTACTCGTATGTCGTATGTACACAATTTCAAAAAACAAATTTTTCTAAAAATTTGTCATTCCAGTTAACAAAATTTATTGTTTTGTTTGTTTATTTGTATTCCAAAAAGGTTAGTACTCACTCGCGCAGCTATTGTGCTATCTATTAAACTTTGCTATATCTTTCCTAAACAGACTCTTTGGTACTCTTTTGAAAATTCACAATGAAACTGAAAATTACCGATAATACATCCATCAAAAAACAAATTATTCTCTTCTTGAGTGAATTATTTGGTACTGCTATGTTGGTCAGTCTCATCTGCCTGTGTTGTGTTAACAGCGTCATGTTTCCCAGTAACCTGATTACAGCTGCCATCGGTTGCGGCTTCGCCGTTGGAGCTTGTATCCAATGTTTTGGCTGTGTTTCTGGAGCTCACATCAATCCCGCTGTCACAATTGCCTATTTTATTTTGGGCAATATGTCACTCGTTACCATGGTCGTATATATAGTGGCTCAGTTTTTGGGTGGAATACTGGGATATGGCGTATTTGCTGGAATGACGCCGGAGGAAGGTATGGATGATACGATCTGTTTGACACTCTTTCATCCCACCGTCAGTACATTAAGAGGATTTTTTGTTGAGTTCATATTGACTTCGATCTTAGTTTACTTCTGTTGTGGATTATGGGATAGCAGAAATGCAAAGTTTGGAGACTCAAACCCTGTGAAATTTGGTTCTTTAATTATAATGATAGTCATAACAGGCGTAAGAAAATTCAGCAATTTTAATATTACGCTACATATTCTATATTTGGTGTCTTTAATTTTAGGCTAATTTTACAGGAGCAAGCGTAAATCCTGCTAGATCTTTTGGTCCAGCATTATTCCACATGAATTTTGATCGTTATTGGGTATATCTTCTAAGTCAAATTCTAGCGGCAATCATTGTTCCGTTAACTTGGATATTTCTATTTGAGGTAAAGGATGAAGCGAAGCCATCGACTGAAGAAGCGTAGATTTCCAATAGAATTGTCCAATGTAACTATGAGCAATTCGTATATGAAATTATAATTTGAGCTCAATTGTTTTAATTGTAAATTCAATATACGAGTTCTCGATATATATTGCATAAAATATTAAAAATACCAAAAAAAAAAAATCATACAAATTTTAGGTATAGACAAAAACCTCCACGTTATAAGTCAAATAAAAAAGAAATGAAACATTAACTTATTTTTGTTTTGGTTTCTGGGTAATATTGCCGAAATAAATATTTCTTAAAAAAGATATCAAATTTGGTGCACAATTTACCAATTGTCAGACAACGATTTTTTTTTAACCTTAAATGTACCGAAAATGTTCTGAAAATGCGCCAAATGTACGGAAAATCCGATCATTGTACCGAATGTACTGACGCATATGTACTGAAAAAAGTACTAATGTACCAAAAATGCCATCACTGATTCATCGATACTTGGCTGAAATTGTCAGAAAACAAAAAAATTTATGAATAAAATTAGTTATATCCTTATAAAATAGGTCACACAGTATCATGCCTTCAAGAGATCAGAAGCAAGTATTTGCGTTGTATTCATATCAGAACATTGAAACATTGCCGAAATCTTTCTGAAAAGAAAATGAAAGCTTCTGAAACGTATCTGTAACAATGTAAAATTTCATGAGAAAGATTTCTGAAAGGTTTCCGAAACATTACATGCCGAGTGGGTATATGCGAAATATGGTTCTTTCAATGTATAACCAGAGACGATAGATTTACAAGACTGCAGCCTCAAAAAGGCATTCCACGGAAATATCAGATCCTATTACCCTTCGCCAAATTACATATGTACATTTTTATTAAGATTGCAAAATCTGCTCAGTTTATCGTCTCTGGTACAACCACAAATATATTTTCAAATAAAAGCACACAAATAACTGACGAAAGAATATCATGAGAGCCCATTTTTGCTCTATCGTTTGGTGTACCATATTATAGATTGATGAGCAAAAGTTTGTGTAGTGTCGCTATTTGATTACTATGACCTTCGACAGGCAGCACTGTATTAAGACTTTGTTAGCCCTTGGTCTAAAAACTGATATAATTTTTCTCCACTCCAACTCACAAAAAAAAACTCATAATGCGTCCCCAGGCTTTTATGACGATGTGACCAACAAAAAAAAATGATTCTTTTGATTCATTTACCATGCAACCTCTTCTCATCTTAGGGGCCCTTTCAGCTCGCAGTCTGTGCTCTAGCCTTACTAAAACCACTAGCAAATACCTTATTCGAGCGCTGGTTGGATACCTGCTGCTATAGCCCCTCACTTTTAAATGTACGCTCAAGCGTCGTTATCCCACATTTCACCAACATTCACTTGTGATAAATTAGAAATATCTCAATCAACGGCGTGTAATTTTAAATTCGTTAAAATCGTTATTCATCTTTTACAAATTTTCGCCTATTTCTTACGTCAGTTTTAAGTTATATTCGAAATTTAATATTCGATTTTTAATTTTTTTAAGATTTTCCAATTTTTTTTTTTTTTTTTGTGCGAATAATCGTTTAATTTTGCCTACACCCTGATAAAATCGCTGACAATACTTCAATCAACGAAATCATAAATTTACAGTCGTCATTCGGTAAAGATTTTACTCTGTCTTTTATAGGATACAACTTCGCTTAGCAAAATTATTCAATTTCAAACAATAAATTTTATAGAACAAAATTATTTGTGACTTTTCCTCTGTTCATTGGAATAAAAATAACGTTAGATTTTTAATGGTAAATCAAATTGATATCATAAGCTCACAGCCACGATGCGCTTCGATAACATACAGAGGGTGCGCTTTCTTGGTGAATTAACCGCTACTGCATTGATTGTTGGTCTTGGTTGCATGGGTTGCATAGAAGCTGGTAGCCCACCGTTGGCTCTACTACAAACTGGACTCGTTTTTGGACTTGTTATTATGGTGGCAAAGCAAGTTTTTGGCTTTATTTCTGGTGGTCATGCCAATCCGTGCGTAACGCTCTGCTGCTTTCTGCTCGGTCATTTGCCATGGGACCTAACAGTCATGTACATATTTGCACAGTTTCTGGGTGCAATTTTGGGTTATGGCATGTTAACCTTATTGTTGCCATCGAATCTTGTCACTGGAAAAGATCAGGGTCTTTGTATGACTATGCCAAATAAAGATATCAGCGAGGAGCAAGCATTTGGCATTGAATTTGTTCTGACATGTGTGTTGATTTTCGGTTGGTGCGCTCTATGGGATGTAAGAAATTCATCATTTTTGGATTCGGTTGCGCTTAGAGTTGGTCTATTGGTCACGTGCTTAATTATGTCCGGGGTAAGTTTAATAAAAAACTATATGTAAAAATTTAATTTTAATTTCTTGGCGTATTTTGATAAGCCATTGACTTTAAAAATGAGTACGTTATTATTATAAAAATTGTTTATGCTAGACCGGGAACATGCTTAGCGGGTAATTTATTAAAAGCTGACTGTATTCTTGTTTCTTAAGCCAACATTTGTAGGATGCAGTAGCTTTCTACGTCTGTGCACATTAATTGGGCTCTAAGTATTAGGAGTATAGAATTTTTTCAAAACGATTGTGTTCAATAGACACGAATAATACTTTAACCCAAGAGAAAGTGCATCATTATTCGATCGACTCCATATATCATACATACAATTTTTACATAAAGACCCCATAGTGCTTATTGCACATTTATATATATGAATTAAACATTATTTCATTGAACTTGCAGTCATTTAGCAAAGACCGATATTCCTGTAAATGTTTACAAATCGATAAATATTTTTTTATTCAACAACCATGACGAAAAATAACACATGTATCAATTCAACCTAGTAATTGATGACTGCAACGGGGCTACCAACATCTCTAATTGTCATATATTCGACCAGTGTTCTCCGAAATAGTGGAAAAACACCACAGTGTTTCTCCAGAAATCGACGACGAAATTTACCTTAAGTCAAAACGTTATTTGCCAAAAATATTGGCATAATTATTTCGCGCTTTTAAGGAGTATACTGCCCTCGGAAGCGAAAAGGGCGTATCTCAAAAAAATGCGTTTCGAGATAATTGATGTTTTGTTTATGTCAATTTGTTGAAATACTTGTAAAATTGAGATGGAGAAAGTTTTCTTAAGAGATTTTTTATATGTTTGAACTAAGATATTGACATTTGGATAAGTTCATTAGACGCGTAATTTCTTAAGCTATCCGATGCCATAAGAATCACGAATATGCATTTTTTTGAGATACAACCTTTTCGCTACTGAAAGTAGTATAGCGATCTATGAGCTTGGTATATGTCCTTCGTCCTTCACAAATGTCAGAGTCTTTACGACTTTTGATCAGATGACTTTTGTGCCATATTGTATAAGCGCTATCTAAAACGTATGGGGTGTTTCTTTTTAAGTGTCATAATTTCGATAAAGAATAAAACATCAAATATTTCATGTTTTTGGCAACATTTACGTTAGTTATATTCAGTAAAATAATTTATTAAAATTTTAACTTTAAGTACACAAGATTTCTTGCAATTATGAAATAATTTGGCTGCCAAGATTGCGAGATTTGAGACCACTAGATTATTTCTTGTGGAAATGTGTAAGCTCTCTGGCTTATTCGGATAATTCAGAGACGTTAGACCATTTGGAAGCCAACATTTGCCGATATACGGCCCCAGACTTTCGAAAAAGTGATCGAAAATTTAATCTTCAAATTGTGTTATGTTAGGGCCAGTCACAGCAATTATATGCACAACATCATATTTACAAAAAAACGGTTTAAAATTATCTGCCGATCAAAGTTAAAATTTAAGCTATTTAAATAATGCTTTTAGAAAACACCCTATATAACAGAATGATTTCTGATATTAAAACCTTAAAGGGCTCCTCTGGTATATAATTTATGACCAATTTTTATATTAGAATTTCTTCAGAATTCCTTTAGCAACCTAATACATTATGTTAATAATTCTTTTTTCAGGGTACTTTTACCGGCGCCAGCATGAATCCAGCTCGCACATTTGCACCAGCATTTTTTATGCAAAATTATGAATATCTATGGATCTATTTTGGTAGTCAATTTGCAGCGGCTATTTTTATACCATATTTATGGAAATATTTGTATACGCCCCGAATTTCATCTACCCCATCGTAAAAATTATATGAACCATAATTTTTGAACATCTCAAAATTCAAAAAATTAAATAAATAAAAAAATCTTAAAACTTCTTTCTCATTATAGTTCCTTTGAGAATTGCCATTATTTTTTTAAATATCAGTGAAACACTAAATTAATTAGCAAACTTTGGTGCTTTAAAGAAATATACCAATACCTCAAAATGAAATTCAACATTTTCTAATTAGCGCCAAATTGCAAGTCATCAATTAATTCTCGTAATTTTGTATCTTTGGCGTCAAATACCGATACAATGTTCCGCTATATCCTTTATATGCGTCATCGCGCTGGTTGTTTCTACTTTGCTTAGCGCTAACGTTTGTCGCTTTTAATCTACAAAATAAATTTGGTAACATTTTTTAAACTAATTGGAGTAAACTTTTCGCTTGAATCTTCAGTTGCAAACCAAAAAGACAAAAGAAAACGGAGCGTGGAAATTTGTCTTTATTCAGTTTGTCGTCGAAGATATTGACAAATGGCATTAAATTGTCAATGCTAAAAACTAAAGTGAGATGTATGAGGCTTAGCGCAGATTTTTTTATTTTTACAAATCACCGTTGGCTAAGTGAAAGTTCTATTTGACTTAAAGGATATAAGCTGTAGACAAACGTAAGTATATTATTGAAGTATTACAACATGTGCACAGGAAAACAATGTTTTTTTTCTAAATATTGAGTTGCATTGCATTTCGCTGAATGTGATTTTTAAGAGGGGAGATACATGTAAAGTTTGGAAAAAATAATTTTTTTTTTTCATGAAATGTTTTAAATTTTTTTTCTATATTCGGTCCCAAAATTCGATTTTTTTCACATTTTTATATGGAAAAATAGAATTTTGGGACTAAATATTATTTTTAACAGCAAATAAATTTTAAATTTTTTAACGTAAAATTTTTTGCAAGAACGCAATCTTTATTATTCAAGAACTTCCAAGCACTCAGAGTACAAATATAATTTAACATCGAATTGTCAAGGTTTTTGGACTTAATTTAAAAAGTTTTCATATGTAAGTGTAGACCAAGGAAATTCGGCTCTTAGAATAAAGCAAATCGTGAGCACATCTATTTTTTCGCTTACATTCTTTGAACATAATGACGCTGTATTGTTTATATAATTAAATACTAAAAGTATGAATACAAAATAATTATAATTATGTAGTTATGTATGATGTTTGGTGTCTTTGTTCAATGCTTGGTGACAACAATACATAAAGCTTTATAATGCGCTACAATTATGTAGAATATGCTCGCATGTAATTAAATTTTAATTGCAGCACGTAATAATATTTTATTTGTTTCAGGCGCAAATATAAGCGAAATTAATTAAATGTTACTCATACGACATGTGCTCAGTTTCAGCAATCAGGTTAAAATTGAAATTAATAAAAAAAGTGTCGCCAACGGATTTTCTTGAATAATGCTGATCTACAAGTTCATTTCTTTCGAAAATTACCACTATTTTTCAAAACAGCCCCAGCTTTAGAAATATTTGAAAAAAAATCGATTTTCTAAGAATCACCCAAGATGTGATCTCTGTAATTTTTTTTTAAGAGATCACATAAGTTTTTACATAAAAGTAGATGTTGTGACACTAAAAATACCTTCAAATTATGTACAAATGTATGTACCTAGCATTTATGTACATCATTAAATCGAAAGGATTTTTTCATTTCATTTTTTACAGGCGAACGAAAAATAAAATTTTAATTTTGCCATGTCCAACCAAATTTTAGTGAATTTTTTTTAACAAATTGCGAACAGTACGGGTCAAATACATTGCTGAGACACATTAATATGAAAAAATTTGAAATGTCAAGTTAATAGAATTGGCCTGTGAAAGGCTCATATACCTGGCAGGTAAGAACAGGAGCAAGGAGCGTTTCTAGAAGGCCTTCTTTGCGAGGAACAGGCAATCCCAACTCCTTCAAATGTAATTTCATTTTTATATAAAATGAGACGTTAAGACAAGCTTTCTAGAAATTCTCTTTAAGCAGGTCTTCTCTTATATCGCTTGAGTTAAGAAGGTTCACAGAAGTACATGTAAAAAAAAGGTCTCATTCATCCAGCAGCAGACCTTCTTTATTTTAACAAACCTTTCCAACTTTTTTTTTTAACTATGTATCTTCTTTTTTGTATGCAATGAATACGTCAATATGTTGGCGACGTTTTTCAATACCATATACCATACTGTTACGGATAAAGGATATCGTCAAACTCAATATTCTTAAGCACCAAGCAAACTTTAGATATTACAAATTCCAATAAACTAATTGCGAACTGTGAAAGAAACGATCCATGAAAATAAAAAATCAGAGCACATTTTATGGCTACTAGCCTAGGCCGGCTTTCTATTGGAAAATATCAATATCATTTATATATGACAATGCTAGCAAATATATTGACGCTGTTGTAGCAGTGCTAGTAAGCCATCTCCGAGACTGTCCTTGCTTAATTGCCTATTGGGTAATAATATGTTCTCACAAGGTGCCTACCTAATTAGTAAACGTGTGTATGCAGTTTTTATACTTGACTGCAGCCAACAAGTTTAGCTCTGTAGTTTTTAGTGAAAATCAAATTGAGAAACTTTTAATTAACTTAAATAACGAGAATGTATTAAAATTTTTGTATTTTTAGTGCTCTACTGTTTTATTCGTACATAAATTAGATATGTAATACAAAAACAACAAAAATTTCTTTTCAAAAAGTTGCTCAAAAACTTTTTCCAATTTTAATCCACTCGAAGAAATTGCACTTATTACACACTGAGCAAACGGAATCAATTATAAAAATTTAATATTTAGGTTAAGCTTAGAGTTTAGGTTTAAGTTAGTGTACTGTTCATTGTTTGTTCGAGCAAATGGGCGCAGAATCGAGTAAGGGTTCTTTCGTTTACACGCTTAACCTGAGCGTACTTATATATAACTTAGACTCAGTGATATTCACTTTGTCATTGCATATGTGACGCATAAAAGGGGGCGTGACAGGTATAGAAAAGTTTAAATATTCTTGATCAGCATAAATTTAGCCAGCTTCGTATGTCAGTCGTTCTGTCTTCCTCTCAAAATCACGATTACGAGAAAACCAAGTGAGATATTTCGATGAAATTTCAATTTTATTTACTGGGCTTGCCATATGTCTTCTTTATAAAAAAAACGTGGATATAATGCACCCAACCATACGCAAAGCACGCACACATACATTTTCAAATAAAAGACGAAAAGATTACCTCTGTATCTGGTGGCTGTTCCCACTGGTAAGTCAAAAGGCCGATCATTTTTCTATAAAAACAAAAAAAGTAAACACTTACCCATTGTGACCACCAATACAAAGGCACGCTCAAAAATTCTGAGAGGAATATATTTCAGGAGCACTGGAGCGCAACTGTCAAAAACAATAACAATACGCTTTAGCAACGACTGTAATGCACACACATACTGCTAAATGATTTCAACGAATTCTTTTTAACAAGTGAAACAAGCACACGCGAAATTTTGGAAAAAATTTAATTTATTTTTAAGCATTTGTTGATTTTTTAACAAATGAGAATATTTCCAATAAGATTGCATTTGAATTTGCAATAAAAAAAAACACAACAAAAGTACACTGCACTTGCACTAGCGGCTCTCCCGACGACGCCGCTTTAACTGAATTTTTGCATTTTCATGCCACTTTTTATAAATATTTTGTTGATTTTAGCACTTAAAACACATAACGCCACAAATTTCACTATATTTTTTTGTATTAAATATGTTTATAATATAAAAAATGCAAAATTTAAACGAAGAAGTTAACGCGTACTTTTTATAAATTAAATTAAAACTAATGATTGACAGTTGATAAGTGTTGCCACCTGTTTGGACGGCAATATGGCGGAAGGCTTTCCCTTAACAGAAAAGAATGTGGGATTTGAGAAGGGAGAACGCATTTTATAAAAATTGTAATGTCATTTGCTGATTTTACCTAAAATGTATTACATACATGTTATTAATAAAGGTGGTGGAGTGGCGGCGGAAAAAAAATTCCTCGAATTTCAAAGAAAAACTCAAACTGTGCTGCTTTTATGAATATTATTTTTTCTGAGTGTATTGCTATCAACAGTGTTTACTATTTTACGTATAGGAAAGTGTCATGGAAAAAGCATTCAATTTCAAAATTTAAAATTGCAATATTAGTCTAGTTTTCTGCATGGAAAACTTAAGCTCGTGTTGCTCTTAATTGTTCACCACACACACGAGCATGCGAGTCCTTTGTGGCAAATGTTGCCATGTAAACGACAATTAAGAGCAGCAGCTAAAGTTCAATTATAGGTTTTTCTGGTTGTTGGGGTTAAATCAGCACAGCTGAACTTTATTGATAAGCACACATGTATGCATATGTATGTACTATATGCACAAAAAAGTAAAATTGATAAAATAAATAAATGAAACTAAAATTTTAAATTCTTTCACAGAATTTAATGTTTAGAAAATATTTGTGAATTTTATTTTTTTTTTTTTATCACAACGAAGTTACACCTTACAGTGTACCTAGGTACCCCTATACAAATTGTGTGAGAATTTCAAATGTATGGCTCGAACTGTACAAAATAATGGCATCCCCCAAAATGATCAGTTGAAACGTCTCATATGAAAATACAATATTATTATAATGACATGAGTTCTCGTAAGTTTGAGAATTGTAGAGCATATGCAACCGCAAAATATTTTGAATTGAAAATGAAATACCCTGTCACGCACAGAAGGGTTAAAAAGTTTGTTTTTATTCTTCCTCAGTTTCCGAGTTAAAAATAAATTCTAATTTCCTCAAAGAAAGCACCCCACAGTTTGTAGCTCTCAGTATATGAATTTTTAGTTTTTACTTCTATGGGTGTTGCCACGCCTTCTTGTCAAAATCGATTTACTTTTTGTCTAGCGCTTGTCCTTGTATGTGTGTGCAATTTGGTCGCATTACCTTAAATAGTTTTGTCAGTATTGCGTTTTGAAGTTTTTGCTTGTGTGGGAAGTACCACACCTTCCCTGATGTCGGAATTCGCTCAATTTGTGTCTTGAGTTTATTCAAATCATTTCTAAATTTTTATTTGTATGGGTGGTAAGTTAACTAATTTCGCCCATTTTCATTGTCACGGGCTTTAACAGAAAATGTAGTCTGTGTGTTACATAAATGTATGTACATATGTCATCAAATCAACTTACCACGTTTTTCTTTTGGATACTGTTTCTGATACGAAATCTATATAAACAAATTAACACTGACACGGTCAAGCTATGTTTTGGCTGACATACCTACACATGTGCATATGTATGTGATGCGATTTTCTGGGTGAAATTTAAGGTTTCACGCGCAACGAAACTCGCAACAACCACACACACATGCATACATATGTTGCAACAAATGCGAACATAACAATTCATTACAACTCCAACATTTACATCATAGCATAGCGTTCGTTTTCGACAATTCCATAAAAGGGGCAAAGTCTGCGCTATTTTCCCCACCTTTTCGCAATAAACTTTGTAATCGAAATGCTTCCGAAGAGGGGAACACGCAACCTTTATCTGCATTCTATTACAATTTTCGCTTAGCCGGTTTAAGTATTGAATAATATTTTCGGTTTGAGTCTTAAATAACATAGGGTGTTTTGAATTATCACTTATTTGCTAGCATCGTAGAACAGCACCAGTTCGTAATTTATACGCAAGCCACACAGGGTGTTTTTAGTACTTTGGATATATTTTCGTGAAAATTACAGTAGATGCCGCAACACAAGCAAAAACAACTCAAATTTTTATTTCGGTACATCAACCAGAGTGAACGAGATGCATATATGGGCTATGTGCAGGTCGCTATATTATGGAATGTATGAAAAACGAGTTGCTTTGATTAGTCGACGTTTACACGAGGAAAGTCTGAGAGACAAATTCTTGTCCATTCTCTTTTGTGAATGACAAATTTTTTACCTCGTCCCTTTCGTTTTTCCCCTCTTGCCTACAAACATGGAAACTTTATCGAAAAAGTTTCCTCGTGTAAACCTTGACTTAGCGGCATGCACATCATTAAATTGATAGTCGCATGATTTGACCAACAAAAAAGTAAATGGAGTTTTTTGAAACTTTAGACATGTGAACACGTCATCAAGTTTACTTACCAAAAAATTTTATTTCTATGAAAGGCCAACAACTTATTTAAGTTTTTATCATTTTAAATAAATTTTGTTCTAAGAAGCTCGTTAATTCATTGATTTCAACTTGACAACCCTGTCCATGGTACTTTGGGTCAACTGAATCAGAAAATAACTTTCGTTCTTTGTTATTATCTCAAGTTTGTGACATGCATCTGCACTACATATTTATATAAAATTGCTTATATGAAAATAGTTTGTAACGCTTTGGCGCAAAATATACTGAAGCGATTTTAATATTTTCTTGTTTAGAATAACATATTTGTGCTAAAGAAGATTATTGCATACTTATTTTTTTTTTTTTTAAAGTTCAATATCTGTTTTTTGTGGATTAAGTTGCTTGTTCTTCGAAGTTCGAAGAACAAACTTGCATTCAATTGTTTTTTTTTTTTTTTTTTTGTTACTTTAGAAGGGTGTAATTTTATTAAAAAAGAGCGGGACGTGCGCATGCGAAGTCGCGGGTACCACTAGCTGTAATATAATATAAATGATCTTTTTGCAGCAGTCGAGTCTTAAACAAGTGTTTAAAAGATAAAAGTCAACCTCTCCAATCACAACGCAACGACTACAAGGGGAAATTTCAACAAATACCACAAACGCTAAGTAAGGGAGAATGTACATTACGCGGAAACGGATCAAAATTTCAAGTGGGGTCTGATGTTACCACAGAATGCAACTTTTTCTATTTAGATTTCAAAGCTACCGAAATTTAGCTTCTCTCCGATGACTTTCTTGAATAAAACCAAATAGCAAATATTTTATAATATATTTTTATTATATAATAATTTATGTTTCTCATTTAAAATTTCTTTATTTATAGATTTTAAATTATTACATGTATGTGTTTATTATGCAAGTGTATGGTGTATTACTGCTATAATGTATTGATTTTTTTTATTTTTCAGTATTTTAATAATTTACTTTTCCTTACTAATTATCATATTTTGTTTTTTTTTATCATTTTTTTTTTTTTTTATGTTTTATATTTCTTCTTACCTTTTAATATTAATGCATTATATTAGAGAATTCTATTGTAGTTTATTTTATATTTATAATATATAGTATTTACTAAATCTTTTGTATGAATATAGAGATGTATAGTTTTATTT
Source organism: Tricholauxania praeusta (assembly GCA_949775025.1). Lineage (NCBI taxonomy): Eukaryota > Metazoa > Arthropoda > Insecta > Diptera > Lauxaniidae > Tricholauxania > Tricholauxania praeusta. The sequence continues at coordinate 14,448,348 of OX459031.1, read as the reverse complement.
TTACTTGATTTCTTAGTTATTTCATTTCATTATTCAGTTTTTCTTTGAGACGATCAAATTTAATGCAACATTTGAAAATGTTTTAAATTTAAAGTTTTTAACCATTTAAGTTTAGCATTAAAATTCATTATTATTATATAGTATTTAATGCTTATTTCAATACAATATATGTATACCTATATCTGTTTTTTTTTTTCGTTTTTTAAAGATTTTAAAAACGGTTTTGTTTTATTTTACAAGTTGAGTGTAACATACCTAATAAAGTATTCGTTTGAAAGAAAAGATTTAAAATAATAAAGGATAAAGATTTTAAAACTTATTTTTTATTTCTAAAATAAAGTTAAATCAAATGAGGAGGTCTTAAGGTTATTTTTCATTTATATAAATGTATGCGGTTTTAGCTATAGAAATAATTAAGGAAAATTTCGATTGCTCGTGTGTATCAAAGTCAACTCAACTGAACTTTTTTGTTGTTATGTTTTACATACTAGTACGTACTTCAACATTTGAAACTTAAATAAATCATGAGAAGACATGGAAACAGAAATTATTTTGACACTTAATTTCGATTTCACAATACAGACACAACTTGAAATACATACTTGTTGTAATGTATAATACCGATTTCTCAAATACAAACCAAAAATTCACATAATATGGGGGTTAGTCTCATGGAAGTTTTTTCTAAGTTCTCTACATTCTTTTTTTTTTTTCAATAAATATATATATGTTAATATGTATGTTACAAATTTGTATTCTTTCTAAACAGTATTGTGATTATTTTATAATTTGGAACAAATCCGAATACGCTTAAGAATACAAGAATCTTATAGAACAGCAGAAGTCACTTCAAAGAAGTATTGCCGGGTAGTAATTTTTGCCAAGGTATAAATGGCGCCAAAATGCGGAATTCATAGAGACTGCAACGTATGTAGTAGCTAAATTTTGAATATAGAAATATTCCATTATGCTATGATTTCACGCAATGTTTGCGGAAAAGAAAGCACAATGGTCGTGAAATCAGAAACTGCTTTGAAATATCTCTGTGCCAAAAGAAATTTTTTGAAGAAAACATAGGATTAAAACTCGAGGAAAGAAGCATTTCTGCCTGCTTTGGGCTGTTGTTTTTTTTTTTTTTTCAATTTGAAAAAGGGCCAGCTGAGGCAAAATGGGTAGAGAACGATCCGGTACTGTCTGCAACGAACAGGAGACATTTTTTTTTAGTTGTATGATACTTCTTTAAGCAGAACCTCCAAATTAAAAAAAAAAATAATTTTTTACTTGAATCAGTATGTGCAGAGCGAAAATTGTTTTGTGTCTGTGTGATTCTTTCTAAAAGCTATAGCACAGTTTCGAATTAGTTTTCTGACTTCTAATAGTAGGGTAGTTTTCTATAGTATTTTCTGAGATGAATCCATAACTGCAAACGAAAATTTTCCGTCACACAATGTTTTCGAGAAAGACCCTAAAGAAAAAAGTTTTTAAAATTGTGTGTAGTGTAAGTCCGTGTGCCTTGAATGTTTCAAGATTGAATTATATCATACTTTAGGAGTAAGATACACCGATTTCTAAAAAGTACGCACGCTTAAAAACAAATTTTGAAATAAATCATTTAATTTTATGTATTTAGTGGCAAGCAAAAACATCAATAGTCGACAAACGCTGAAATTGAGTTACAATGCCATGTGAATCATCTTTATGTTTTCCATATCCTATAATTTTGATATTTCTTATATCTACAAAGTAATGCCAAGAAATACCAGTGTGCCGTTTGTTTCAAAGCATTTTTTTTTTGCCATCGAGAAGGGAAATAAAATTTAGCAGAACAAAAAGAAAATATTTCTAAATGCCACGCTCTGATCCCAAAACTTGTTAATGATTGTGGATTTTAACATGATGTAATAAACCATACAAAATCAATTTTTTATTAGTAGCTATTCCTAATCAGAATACAGATTTGCATCAAAATATTTTCACTATGATTATTTGCATATATACGTGAATATTTGCTACACCTCTCTAATGGTAAATTGAAATTTCGTTATTCTTTCTTTAATTCGAATGTTTGGGGTGCAGAAGCTTTCGAAATTCGAATTTTCAAATTGAATTTACTTTGGCAATAGTGCACCTTTGAATTCGACATTTTTGATATGAAAACAGTTGGAAAATTAAAAAATTTCAATGTCAAATGAAAACTTTTAAGTTTTTAGGAAGTGTAACTGAATTAAGACATTAGGCATAGAATAGCATTAAAATATTTTATGTTTCTGTAATTTTCTTTCAAAATACGTAAGCATTTTTCAAAGCTACATTCCATGTGTTTTTGAAATAGTTATTGCTAATAGCCAGACAAGTAAACTGTTGGTGAGTTAATTTATAGAATTTTCAAACAAGTTACGGGAAAAATCGGGGCACATTTGACAATATGAAAATGGAACTTTTTTCTTGAAAGTTTGCTGTTCAAATTAGTGCGAAATTAACTTCTTTATAAAATTTAATATAATTTTCTTAGCAATCAATTTAAAAAAAAACTCAATAAACAAAAAGTATTGTCAAATGTGCAGCTTTTAAAGTCAAAGGTGGTCCAAAGTGTGGGCTTTCTTAATTATTATCTTATATATTAGACACTAGTATTTAATGTCAACAACACAAGAATTTTTTAATTTAGTTAACAAACATCCGAAGTAAAAATCAAAGCAATACTGATCGATCTCTCCTCTGTAGAAGAATTCGACTATTCGGAAATTGATTTTTTTACTGTTTCTCAATTTTCCTGTATTAAATCACATTTTTCTATTTAACCCTTTCGATCCGGCTGGTACACCATATGTAACAATAAAAGTACTAAAAATTAAAGTACAAATTTATGACAGAATACTTTCAAAACGTCGAAACAACCAATTCCATGCAAAGATTTAATTCTAAAATTACCAGGGGAAAGCCGGGTTTAAAGGACCAATTTTGAGTTTAAGTAAGAACATGAATGTATAAAAGGTTTGTCTTATAAATTTTTAAGCGTTGAGTTTGATATTGATAACAAAAAGTATCAAAGCTTTATAGCAGGCTGAGTAAGGGAGCTGGGAATCGGAGCACAAATCAATAAAATACAAGTAAGAAAAAAAAATCATAAAATTCTTGGATGAAAAATATAAATAAAAATTTTTAAGGAACATTAAAAATTTGAAAAATATATTTTGACGATAAATGCAAAAGAAAAATGTTTACATGGCTGAATTGTGTACAATGCAACTGAAAGTCTGAAAAAAGTTTACGTTTTTAATAGATTCTTTGGCTAAAATGATTTTTCTTTACTAACCTACAGGAAATAAGTTATTTTCCTATTTGCCACACCATTATCTAGGTATTGAAAATTCGCCCGGCAAATTTTTTTTAAGAACTGCAAAAATAGATGAAGTACAAGTTCAAGGCATAAGAACTTGTTCTTTCACAACAAAACTGCTCTGCTCCAACCGAATTCGTTGGCGTACAGCATTGATTGCGATGATGTTTCAAGAGATGCGAGATTAACGTTTAGTAAGAAAGTTGATAACTTCGCTTCAAATACAAATCAATTTTTAATATTGATTTTGTTAAAGATTTTAGAGCAGAATTCTTAGAGTAATCGAACAAACGATGCACATATTATTTCGGTTGGAAAGAAGTCAATGTACGAGTAATTTAAACTTTTTAAAATTGTGTTCTACGGTTTTTTTGTTTTTGTGTTTTTTTTTTTTTTTTTTTTTTTTTGTAAATTTAAAAGTCAACTATTTTGCATTTCTTTTACTATTAATGATTTATTTCCATAACACACACACACAGCACACACCTGAAGTATGTGTTTGTGTATGCAGATTTTATTGTTAATAGCTATTTTTTGATTTTCATAAATTTGCTTTTTCACAGTTAATGCTACATAAATTTAGTTGCTATTTAAATAATAGTGAATATGTTTTGTGTATTTATTTAAATTTTGCGATTTATTTTGTTATTTTATTTATTAGTACATTTATAAATTACAGTACAGTATGATAAAGTTTTTTATCTGTTTCTTAAATATTTATTTATATTTAAGGATTTTTTTCTTTTTTATTTTCAGTTGAACGTGTTTTAAATTTTTTTAAGAAAGACAGAAACTTTGTTTAAATACTTCAAAAAAATCATAGTTTTTTTTTTAATTTTTAGTACATAACATTTATATTATTTAGTTATTCAAAAATATATATATTTTATGTTGTCTACTGTAGGTATGTGTGTGTCAGCAATGAAAAAAATAATGCATTATTTTGGCTATGCAAGAACTCAGCCTCGACCATAGATTATTCTCTTAACGGCTCTGGCTATATGTATTTATGAACATTTCAATATAAATGTTCTGAATTTTTTGTTTAAGTTTATTAGCATTAACATTTTAATTCCATTGGCATTGATTTTGCTAATACTGAGTAAGAGTCCCCATTTCAATATTTATTTTACTTACACAGCCCGACAAAATAATTGCCTCCACAACTATGTGGGGAGAATACATAAATTTTGGTTTGTTGAAACTTAATTTGCGGTTAGAAATTGAATACCACTCTTAAAACGGTCAACAGACTATGAAAAACTCGCTCGAAAATTAATTAAAAAATCTTTAAAAACTCAGATGTGTGCTTAGGCAAAAAGGATACCAGATTCTGATTCAACAATCCAAAATGCATAGAAAAATGTAGTTGAATTTGAGAGTATATAAATTTAACAAATTTTCTCAGAAATTCTAAAACTTGTAAAAATTTAAAGTTTCTTTGAATCAGACTTTTTTCTCTTATGAATTATGTACCGCTGAGGCAGAATCCGGTGCACGTTTCGCCCCAACACGTCGTTTAATTTTTCGACTTACTAGAGTAATTTCTACTCCAAATTCGGTTTCAGCACGTCAAAATCTATATAGAGTCTACAGGAACATTTTTATGCAGGGCTGTTGTAGTTATCATTGACAACTTTCTAGAAACTTTGTAGTATGCAACTAAAAGTAAGAAATGCAATTAGGAAAGAATTGAACCCCATGTAATACTTATCGAGTTAAATGTTATTAATGCAGAGCACATATTTACTTCTACAAAAATGGTTGAACAACGAAACTAGCATTAGCATTTATACTTCCAATGCCAATGAAATCAAATATTCGCTGCATTTAAATTTCCAATGGCAATGCAATTTAAATTCATTTTCAATTTTCAGTTCTAACGAAACTAAATTAGCATTATGATTCTTGAAGATCAAATTTAATATACAGATTTTTAAATGATAATGGAGTCAAACTATAAAATGCTAATAAAATCAAACTGACATTAGCATTAAATATTTAAATATCAATGAAGCCAATACATACATTAAAATTAGTAATGTTTTTTCTTTGAAGTTCATTTTCAGTTTTCGTTTTATTTTCAAATAACAATTGGAAATCAATAAAATTGCTATTTATTTGTCTGTGATTGAATAAAGTCTTGACAATAAAATAGTATATATGCTTCATAAATCAAAGGCGAACATCATTTTTTTAACAATAATTTCTAATGGAAGATTCCAGTTGATTTTTTCCTTTTCATTTTTCTCATTCAAACACATAAGACGTTTTGTTTCTTTCTAGATTTGTCGCTTCCATACACATGTATATATTTATTTTTTGCATTGCTCTTTTCACTTTACTGTATTTATAGATTAAAGGTTTTATAAAACAATTCTGTTTGCTTTAAGTTTACTTCGATTTTTTTTTTCTTGAATGAAATTAAATAAACATACGATACATTTTCATAATATGTATATGAATAGAATATAATATACGATATTTTTAATATATCCGTATGCATTAAAACTGGTAACTACAACTATTTTATTTTTATTATTATAATTATTGTTATAAATTTATTAAGTTTATTATATGAATTTTTATCAAGAAGATTTAACATTTCAAAATGCGCAATATGCACAAGAACAAACGCTCTCCCGTTTATTTTAATGTGATGGGTGCGGTTGTCGTTGGCAAGCGCTATCTCTTTAACAGTTGATTGAATAAAATGGCTTTATTAATCAAAAAACAAATTTTGTTTATACTTTGCTTAGTTTTAAAACGAATTATCTTCAAACATAATTTTCAAAGTCGACAATATTATAAGAAAAATTAAAAGTGCAGGTGGAAAATCAAATTATATTTCAACAAAAGAAAAAAAGGTTAACAAATTTCTTTTGCATTTTTTTTTTTCTTCTAAATTATTTGCTTCTCTATTTTCCCTTACTTTTATTTTATTTATTACTACTTTCTTTCTCCTTTCATATCTACGCTAAATTTTCCTTTTGTATCATTATTACAAGTTTATTGTTATTAGGTTTTAGATTAATCAGCTCTATATTTTTATAAAGAAAGAATTAAAACTATATTATCTAAAGCTAAAATTTTACATTGTTTTTGTTGATTATTTTAGTTAATTAAGTTTAGTGTACTAAGAAGTTTACAATATTTTTTTTATTATTTTTTTTTATTTAACATTAACTTCGTTTTATCAAAAATACATTTCTTCTTCATATTTTACTTTTTCTCTTTTTTGTCAGTATGTGTTGTTAGGTTCCAAAAATAAAAATAATGAAATATATTTCATTTACGCAATCTCTGTGTGTATAGAAATTTACATTATATGTAAATTTACATAATTTTATATTCAGTTACGTTATAACATTATAGGTTGCATTACAGATTTTACAGAAAAATTGAAATTTTGCATAAGTTTACAAAATTTGCAATTTAAAAAAAAAAACTTTCTTTAGTGATGCAAGTAAAAGTATGTGTTTTGGAGCTTAAGTAAAATTATGCAAAATTTCTTGTAAATCACGCAAATACTAGTTTTTCTACTAAAAAAAATATTTTATAATAATAGTAATAATAAAATAACATTATATATTTTTTACATCATTTAAATTCAAAAAGCAACTTTACTGCGCTCTATACTTTATTATGTTTTCTTTTTCATTCCACTACTTCTATGATTTATTAAAGATTCTCAGTTCACCAGACTCACCCCAGCACCCCCGTTGAATAAAAATTTTGCCCAAACGTTGAAATTGCGTATTCTATAGTTTCAACTGTACTCTTTTTTACCTGCACTCTTTCTTAGCTGCAGTGAGTTTTTCTTCCTCAGTTTGTTTTTCTTCAGTTTAACGTTTACTTTTAGCAGCCTTTTTCCTTTTGTTGCCACTCGATGGAGCATGGGTTGATTCTCAACTTCTCTCTGGCGTACTATGATGATGATAAATCTGTTGAATTTGTTGTCCTGTTGGTGTTGAATGCTGCACCTGACTGCTGGATGTTACAACATCTTGTTGCTGTTGGATATGTTGCGCATGTTGTTGCTGTTGGTGATGTTGCTGTTGTTGGCTTGGTGTATGTTGTTGCTGTTGAATGTGTACAACATGTTGTATATGTTGTGGTGTTTGTGGCTGTTGTTGTTGATGTTGCTGTTGTTGCTGTTGCTGCTGCTGTTGTTGATGAGGCGATGGACTATACTGGAACTGTTGCTGAAACATGTGTAACTTGATAAATTAGTTGTTGACGCATCGTCATGATTTGGGTAAAATTATTATATGGTTAGACAATATGCACACTCGATATTATACTTACAGAATTCTCTTGACTATGTTCAATGATCTCAATGCTTCCTGATGTATTTCCTGATGTATTATTGATGGAGGTTCCGCTGGTATTTGATATATCATATTTGCCACGCTTAAAGCGTCCATATAATGAACTGTAGGGTAGATTGTAGTGTATGGCCGCTTGATTGATGGACATTTGGCCAACGCTGTCAAAATGAAAGTAGAAATAAATAAATGCTCAGCTATTTTCTTTTGATAATTTTAATTTTGATATAATTTCTATTTCTTATTATCAAAAGACAAACAAAGAATATATAAGCTACGTATAACATAATTGACAGACTTACAACCAGAGGGGTGCAAGTGCAGAATTCAAATTTTTAGTCCGTCAATTATCATTTGCGTTTCTTTTGAAAAATTTTCAACTTACCGCACTGAATTCAATGCCTCATTCATTGCATCTTCAGACCATGGTGTTGGATTTGAACGTGATAATTCAATACCCTCACGTTTACAACGTCCATAAAGTGTTCCTTGAAACAGTTGATGAATGAATATAAAAGAGAGATGTTTAATGAGATGTTGAAATTTAAAATTTTTATATTTATTGCATTCATTTTTTAATGCCCATCATACCTGTTGGTATACCAAATTCAGCACTGGCCTTTTGGACGGACGTATGACCAGCACGTATGGCCTCCAATGCACGTTCCAAATCTTCAGGCGTCCATGTTGTAGGCGCCGCATTAAATGGTGCCGCCAAACGAATACCTTCACGACGTGCAATCTTATACAGTGTCGAGGACGGAATACCGTAAGCTTTGGATGCTTTATTTGCTGAAATCTGTCCAGTGCGTAACGCTTCCAATGCACTATTAAGCGAATCCTCATTCCATGATTTTGTACCGCCTTCCTTCTTCGGCGTTTCAATACCCATGCGGTGTGCTCGCTGCCACAGAGTTGTCGATGGGATGCCATAGGTAACGGATGCTTTCGTCAAGCTCATGTTTTGATTCTTCAGTGCATCTAAAGCTGAATTCATATCATCTTGTGTCCAAGTTTTGGGACCATTAAACTGACCTTTGTTATCGCCGTGCTGTTGGTCCAAATTGGTGTAGTGTGGCTCATTATTATCGTTGGGTGAACCGTTGGCGATCATCATTGAATCCTCGCTCGTGTCGGAGTTGTACATATCTAACAAAGGTATACGGATAAGATATATATTAATTTTGTGAACATTAAATTCTTCAACGGTAGTTAATATATTTTAATAGGAGTAACTCATATTTAAATCTAATAAAACTCCCAACTTTAAAGAAAAACACCAAGCAAATAAATTAAATTCAAACAAAAACTCAATCTTTTAGGCGTCACTCACGTTACATACATAGTTTTTTTTTTTTTAATTGCAAACAGTGTTCATTTCCAACAACTCACCCATATGTCCGGTGGTCATCATGTTCACAATCTCTGGCGTTATTATCATTCCGGGCTCATGTTTGATTTGGCTTGGATCAATCTCCATAACAGTCGCACCAGAGATTTCCTGATGCGCCTGTTGTTGCTGCTGTTGTTGTTGCTGTTGATGCTGCTGATGTTGCTGCTGTTGTTGCTGATGCTGAGATTGTCCCTGCACTATAGTTTGCTGCGTATGCAACTGATGCTGTGTTTGATGATGTTGCTGTTGCTGCTTTACTTCAATTATTTCACTTTTTATGTGTTGCACCAGATTTGAATTACTTTCGTCGCCAGTTTGATGATGTATGGTATGCATAGGTGATTGATCAAGCCGTTGGATCATATGCTGTGCGAGATGATTGTCGATATCGAGCGGTTCGGTGGGATCTGTAAAAGATGATAAGCAAGCAGGGAGATGCAAATTAAAATGAGGTTTTTTTAGAGTGTATAGCTTTTTATGCACATTTGAGGGAAATGCGTCAATAATGGTTAAGTTTAAGATGATTGAGCAGTAAAGTAATGTAAAAATTAATTTTAAAAAAATGGAGAAACCAATATTAAATCATGTTAATTACAATTTCAAAACGAAATGTTACGGCTAACAAAAAACACCCTTTATAGAGAACACATTAATTATTAAGCGATGTAAAATAACTTTTCTGACCAAAACTAGCTGATTGTCTTTTTAATTCGTATGAGTCAAGTTTTCTTTATCATTGATTATATATGAAAAAGTTTCTTTCTCAGAATGGGTCAGCTACTGCATAGATTTTAAAATTTAAAAACAGATCAAATTTGAACACTATTTGTTAATGAAATTTAGTTAAATTATCTAAAATTTCAAAGATTTTGCTTGAAAATGATACTCAAACTATCAATTTATCGTTACTTCAACAACTTCCTCCCAAGAAATTAGGTAGATTGTAATCAATTTTTGTGAGTGAATTATTTTCTATAGGAGGTAAAGACTTGTTGCTTATTAATTATTTGGGAAATAATTTTAAATTGCTATTAGCTCTGCAAGAATAATGACAAATTAATAATTTTAGCACCGTTTTAATATTGAAATTTTAGGAAGTTAAGCTGAATTTCAAAAATATATTCGAGAGGCCACGGTATACAGCTAAAAATATAAATTCTTTTGAGAGCATTTCTCTCAAGAAATATTTGTCAAAAAAAAGTCTTTTGTGCTGTTTCTCAATTCACAATCTAAAATGTCATTAAAAAATATTAAAGAAACAAGAATTCGAATATCCGCAAAAAAATTCGAACTCTGAAATTGATCTACATTTTAAAGGACAAATTGTAGTGACATCTTAATGGGATTTTCGTTTTCTCTTTGGAGCAATACTTAAACTTTTACATTTCGTTTTAATTATTCTTCTACGTCACACGTATTAGGCACCAGAGAACGTCAGTGAGACATTTTCCCATTCATGAATCTGTTGAATCTTTCAGTAGATTCACACAGATTCACCACTCACAAAAAATCACAATAGGTTCTATCACTTCTGGTTTTTTGAGATGATATATGTGATCAGATGTGTCAAGACCACCGATTTTGACCATTTTTGGTTTGTGTGATAGATGTGATAGAAAAAACATCAATACATCCCAGGTTCAGATTTCGTTAAGAAAAATACGTAGAAAATGAACGTTAACAAAATATCTATTCTTAGTTTTTAGTCTAAGAAATTGTTTTTTGAAAATGGATAGGTTTCTAACATTTGCTGATCCTCATTTTAGACTCGCTTCCTAAAATTTTTCAAAAAGACTTCTTCTACTACTACGACTACTTCTCATCTGTTTTTTTTTTTTTTTTTGTAAATTTTCTCTCTACAACGGGCCAATGTTGATATTACTTATTGCATGTCACTTATGAATATGAGCCAATGAGATATGCGCTCGATAGAGTACCAAAAACTCACTTGATAAATCTCTAGTATCGGTGCTAGGATTACATGATAGATCAACGTGTTCCGTTACAGTAACAGGTGTTGCCGATGGTGCTGGTGGTTCAGGTGCAAAATCTAAAAATCCCATTGGCACACCAAGTAGGCCGCCGTTCTAAATAATAGTAGAGAAAAAATAAACTTCTGTTAATGAGATTTCATTTAAATTTTAGGAGATAATTTTCATGTCCAACTCCAGAACGTGCCAGACATTTGTACTTACCATGCCCATGCCTAAACTAGTCATATTTTTATCTTTGCCGTCACGTGCTACTACAATTTGTGTCACTATTGCTGTTCCTGGTGCTGCTACTGTTGTTACGCTGCCACCATTATTTGATGACGAACCCGAAGATGCAGGCGACGATGCAGACGCTTCTGTTTTGCAAATCTTTTGCAATGACGGTTTATCCGTGTCCGAGTCGTCGAGCTGTTGTTGTTGCGCTTGTTGTTGGTGTGCAGCAGCGGCGACTGCAGCTACTGTTGTTGTCACTGTTTGGCCACCAGCTGTTATTGGTATATAATTTCCAGATGATGTCTGTTGCAGACTCACGATAGCAGTTTGATTTTGATTTTGAATAAGAATCGCCTGTGGATGATGTTGTTGTTGATGCTGTTGTTGTAAGTCCGGCGACTTAGAACGCTTGCGTACACGTGATTTACGTGTTAATTGCTGTGTTTGACCTGATGTGCCTGCGGTGGCAACAATGCTCCCAATACTGCCACTAGCAGCTGCTAATGTTTGCGCATTTGTTGCATTCACATTTGCTATTGTGTGTGTCAGCACTGCGGCATTACTAGCTACTTGTTGTTGCTGCTGTTGCTGTTGTTGTTGCTGCTGCTGTTGCTGTTGTTGCTGCTGTTGTTGCTGCTGCTGTTGTTGTTGCTGTTGCTGCTGTTGTTGCTGCTGTTGTTGTTGCTGCTGTTGTTGCTGAAGATGTTGCTGATGTTGTATTGTAGGTGAAGCTAAACCTTGGGCTACCGTTGCATTGACAATGTTACCAACAACGGCTTGTTGAATATTTTCGGACACGGTAATCGTTGCCGTAGCAGCGTCCGCAATGTCGTCTGTGTTCTCGGCGGTTTCGCAGAGTCCTTTAATTTTAAGCTGTTCGGCGGTGCGTAACAAACCCTGCAAAAATAGAAAGAAAAACAATGAAAATTAGCGAATTTGAATAAAATAGTGGTTGTAACCATCCCCTCTTCTCTTATATAGCTATGTTATGTTGACTATTATTATTGTTTATCAGTTTTAATACCAGCCATCCAAAAATCATTGTGTAATTGTCTATGACATTGATGGGAAACGGTTTTTTGCATGACCTGTAAAATTTTACGATGACCCCTTCCCAAAATGACCGATTCATTTATTACAAGAAAAATTATAGTCCGGAAGGTAGCGTTGCATTTTCCAGTCATTTCCTACCGCTTAAATTTTCTTGCAATTAATAGTTGAAGTATGGCTGATAATTGAAATAAGCGTCAGTCGTTAAAATCGCGGTGGAACAAAGGATTTGCTCAATAACTCGCAAAGTAAGCCATAAGTAGAAAAATATATTTGGACCAATATTGTAGAAGAGATGAAAACACATCGATTTCATGCCTGAAAAATTTCCGAATGACAAAGTATTTAAATGGCAAAAACAAATTTTACAAACGAGTCAGACATTTTTAGTCTTAAGTAAAAAACTACCTTAAGAATCACAATTTCTCTATGAGAATTTAGTATGGAACCAAATAAATATACTCGTAGTAAGAAGTGAAGTGTAGTCAAATGAAGTGTAGTCAAATGAAGTGTAAGTGAAGTGGTGTATGAAGTGAAGCGTAGTTATGTCAAGTGAAGCGTAGTTAAGTAAAGTGTAGTCAAGTGAAGTGTAGTCAAGTAAAGTGAAATATAGCCTAGTGAAATATAGCCTAGTGAATTGTAGCCTAGTGAAGTGTAGCCTAGTGAAGTGTAGTCAAGTGGAGTGTAGCCTAGTGAAGTGTAGTTAAGTGAAGTATAGTCAGTAAAGTGAAATGGAGCCTAGTGGAGTGTATTCAAGTGAAGTTTAGTCAAGTGAAGTGTAGCCTAGTGAAGTATATCAAACTGGAGTATAGCCTAGTGAAGTGTAGTCAAGTGAAGTGTAGTCAAGTAAAGTGAAATGTAGCCTAGTCAAGTGTAGTCAAGTGAAGTGTAGTCAAGTGAAGTGTAGTCAAGTGAAGTGTAGTCAAGCAAAGTGGAGTGTAGGCTAGTGAAGTGTAGCCTAGTGAAATGTAGCCAAGTGGAGTGCAGCCTAGTGAAGTATAGCAAAGTGAAGTATAGCCTAGTGAAGTTTATTCGAGTAAAGTGTAGGATATTGGGGTGGCGTGAAGGGATCTCAATAAAGTATATCCTACTAAAAACACCCAGCATAATTTTAAGGAAAAGGGTTTTTAGTCAAATTGACTGTACCTTTAGTATAATGGAACTCTAATCAAAAGTTTATGCGTGCAAAAGTCCAAGTATATTTGAAACATATGAACAACAAAAAATTTAACATATGGCCAATTTATATTTCATTGACTTTTAATTCCCCTTTTGTTATAGTTTTTGAGATAGTTAAATTATTTTACGTTGTGATTTTTTATCGTTTTAAAAACAAAAATTGTAACCCAAGAATATTAGTCCAAAAAATTGCGTTAACTTTAAAAAAGTTCAGACTTTTCATCATCGATTTTTCTCATAAATTTATGGACAGTGCGCACTACTGTGTCAATTACTATATTCTGGTGCCACGCAGAAGCTTATCCAAAACTTTATTTCATCCACTATCCTCTTTTTAGTTTTGCAAAGTTCATGCAGAAACAAGGCTAGCTTAGAATTGAAGGAATAGAAGGCATGTTCATTTAGGATTAAAACTTTCCTTTTCTTGTAAGCTTTGAAAAACATTTCAGTTAAGCAATGACTTTTCAATGGCAATTGCGATATTTGGCGTCAAAATTTACAATAAAATTATTTTGGTAGATTATATAATTAAAAGGTCTAGTGTAGAGTCATTTTTTGTGCTCAATGAATATATACAAAGAAAAATTTAAATTAACATGATGCCGCACCCAAAGCTGTTGAGTAGCGGCAGCGTCACTTGCTACCACAATAACAACAACAACAGCACCGCTATAGCTACAACAATAATTTAACTCATTTTCCCATGCAAGCTCAATAAGAAAAAAAGGCAAGATATAACTGTCAAAACCCATCTTAGCACTTTTCAACCCAGCCAGCCAGCTAGCTAGTTCTCGACCGCCTACAAATGGACTTTTTTTCCTTGCTCCCAATTGGACGAGCAAATATTTATTTCATCCTTTTTTTTTCTGCAACTACTACTTTTAATTTAAAAAATATAACGAAGAAGTTACAACAACAGGATATGAGCAAGAAGAAAAATTCCTGCTAGCTGTGTTGTTTTAAATACCCTCGAAAAAAAAATTAAAAGAAAATTTCCTTCTCGAAAAAAAAAATATCAAGAAAAAGTTGAATTGCAAATGGGTTAAAAAAGCTGACGAGAAGCTATGAAAAAAAAAAATTATAAATGGAAGGAGCTACAGGATAAAGTGGGTGTGTGGCCAGTGGGTGAAACTTGGTCATCAGCGCCAAGATGATATTTTTATATTTTGCTTTTTTTCATCTTCATCATCATATTTATTTAAGTCGGAAGAAGAAAAAAATTAAGGAAAGTAAGGACATCGTCGTCATGAAGATGAAAAAGAATGAAATAAATTTACGCATTGCTTGGGGACGAACTTTTTTTTTTCTTCGAGAAAACATCAGAGATAGAAATGGTGTGGTATTACACGCACACCCGTACCAGTAAAAGGAAATGATTTTTTTTTTTTTTGTTTTTTCTTATTTATGTTTAAAATTAAAAATGCAAAATATAGGTAGTAAAGGGTGACTTAAAGTGTGTACTTCCTCTTTAATGTACACTCTTTTTTCCTTTTTTTTTTTTTTTTATTTCAACTAATTAAATGTGTTAATGGCCATTGCAGGCAGGCATTGGTTTGAGCCATTGGGCGTGTTTTCATTTTAAATTTATTACTACCGAAGTGGCAACAAAAAAAGTTCAAAATCTTAATTTCATTTTGCTGGCCGCTGAAGTAATATACAATTTAGAAAAGCTCTCTCTAAACGTAAATTTGTTGAATTCTTTTAGGTGAATGATCTTTAGATTGTTTTCACAAGAAAGTGCAACGCAGTCTCAATGGATCTAAATTTGGTATGATATAAATATGTTTCGACATAAATCGTAGACATGATTGAATACTACTGCGTAGAATATGTATGTTCAAGTCATAAAAAGGAAGGAAATTTTACTCATTGGTCTGAAGTTCCTCCCTGGGAAAATACTTTGGATTTAGAAAGCCCGAAAATATGACTTTTAAGGTCTATAAGGAGGAAGTTTTTTTATGAAAACTGCAAACTCTAATTTGTGAGTCGCCACAAGAGGAAGTGGGAGGGGTGTTTCTTCGGAAGCAAGAAAGAAACTCAACGAAATTTTCGGAGAAAATGTATTTAATTACATTTAATTGATCGAAAAGGCAAAAAGTTTAAGTGATAGTTTTGTGCTTGTGACTTCAAAACACAACGTTACAACAAAATTTGCGATGAATAGTGGTGTGCATGTGATCACATGCACAAACATATGCAGCTGTTCTTCGACAGTATTTTTTACAAAACAAATATAATACAAATATTATTTTTAAAATATTATGCATTGACTGAAGAATTAGTTATAAAACATGTAACTATTGTGGACACCATTCGCAAAAATAGAAATGAAATTCCACAACTATTGAAAAATCTGGGGAAAAAGCCCATGTTTTTGACAACTTAGGCGAAGAAAAATTGTTCATTTGCTCAAAATGTGTTAGTCAATAAAAAAAAAAATTTAATTTATTTACTATCTCTTATAACAGAGTTTTCTTTTACATTTCTTCATAGTTTTCCGATGCTTTCACCATTTGCGACCATATGAATTTTGTTCATCATGATAGTAAATTTCATCCAATAATTTTAAGTAAATTGTACTTTAAAAACAGGTTAAACAAAGGTGTGCATGTGGTCACATGCACGATGAGAATGAAAATTTTTTAAAAATATGTTATTCGTATCTTTTTTCTTATGAATATAGCAGGGACGGAGGGATATAATTGACATGTATGCATTATCTAATATGAGTTCAAAACAATGCCCTCGGATTTCAACGATTTCAATAGTGCATATAAGAATACGCTGGAACTGGTGTTTTGAAGTAAAGCGAAGCAATTCTCTTCCAAGGACACAAACATGTAAAAATCTTTAGTTCAAAATATGACAAGGATTGATTTTGCGGTGGAAATAGTTTAAGATGAGATTCTTGCGCTAACCAAATTAAATGCATGAAGTAAAAAATGTTTTACCAAACAAAAACGACGAATCTAATTAATAAAAATACCAATTTATTATATAAAAATTATATTAAAATTTTTACTAAAATACATGTAACAAAAGCAAAATAAATCGATTTTAAATGTTAGCACACAAAATCAAAGTGTAAAAACGGATATTGAGGAGTGAAGCTCAGCAACTCACTACAGCAAAGTGTCTCATTACCATGCAAAATAGCGTAAGTACGAGTACTACCATAGGAATCTGCATTTTTTAGGCTTCGTTTAATAACCTACCGCCGCTGAACATGGAGAGGATAATGAAGAAAATGAAGTTAGAAAAATGCCACCCCGCATAAGTAACTTTATTAGAGCAGGACAAAAAAAAAAGTTTCCCAATTTTTTTCTTGCTTTTTCCATTGTAATCACCTAAAAACTGCTCAATGAATGCCAGAAATTGTCTCTTAGCAATTCATACGACATTAGCAAAGTAGAAAATTTCCAAACAAAAAGAAAAAAATTCTATATACTACATCAATGGAAAGGATAAAATGCTATGAGCTGCAGTGATTGTTAAATGTGTTCTATGGAAAAAGAGGTGATGGAGAGAGATATGGGTTGGCTTTGAGGGTTTAAAAAAATTTTTTAAATTATACAGAAAAAACTATGGATTTTTATTTTTGTAACTCATTTGTTTTTCTTTTATCTTTTTTTTTTTTTTTTTTTTTGTACAAGTGATTCTCTTCATTGCACAAGAGACCCCACAATGATTTCTTATTTCTTGTGTTCTTTTGTATTTTTATTTTAACCTCTAACAGGCGACACAAATGCCAACGAAAACGATTTTAAACTAGGCGGGCAGTAGGAATAACAACGGTGACCTCTTACCAATTCAATCAGCATACAACACCCATCATTCACCCACTTGGGGTAGTGACGACTTCATGCAAAGCATTTTTTTTTTTTCGGAATATAAGACACTTGGCTCGACTTTGACTGTGTTTGGATGTGTATGTATGTTACACTTAGAAAATTAATTTTGAGCCAAAAATAGCTAAAACGATGCTTGTGAAAATTATATGAACAAAATTTATATGGGAAAAAAAATTTTAAAGTTAACCTGAGTGAAAATTAAAATCAATAAACATGTAAATTCAATAAATAAAAATGTAAACTCAATAAGTAAAAATGTAAATTCAATAAGTAAAAATGTAAATTCAATAAGTAAAAATGTAAATTCAATAAGTAAAAATGTAAATTCAACTTGATTTTAATGTGAAACTATCTGTGGGTACATAAATTCAAAATGTTATTATGTGTATCCCAGTTAAAAAGTCTGGCTGTAGCCAGGGTTGCCAAGCGACCGCGATTGGTCAAGCCCGGGATTTCATGCCAAAGCCAGAGCCCCGGAAAGAATTCAAAAATTTTTAAAATAGCCGAGATTTGGACGATTTTTTGGACATGGACTTCAGTTTTGGTGAGCGAGCAAGAAAACAAAATAAAAGATCATAAAGTTTTTCCTTCACCAAAGTAAGTTTTTATTGCCATTTTCTGAATTTTTTTTTTTTTAGAAAGCCAGAAATTACTTCTTTCCAACTTGACAACCCTGGCTACAGTAATTTTTTTTTTTTTTTTTTTTTTTTTTTTTTAATTTAGACAATAACGTTCATGTTAACTGAAACAATAATAACAAAGTAAGATTAAATATTTCTGTAAATTAAACACAATTATTTTTCTGAGTGTACTTATTTTTCAAAGTGTTGATGATTGTGTTTGTTGAAAATAAAAATTCAAAATGGCCGTAGCGAATGTATAAGAGCAGAGAAATTAAAAAACTTAAAGGTATACTTGAAATGAATAAATCAAACGCATTACATATTTATATATAGTCAACGCCGATCTTTTCCAGTGGCAGAATGATTCATTACCTAAAGACAATCATATTTTTAATGTCAATGTGTCATATGGAAAAATTACTATTGAAATACCGTTAAACTTGGTATGACGAAGCCAGATGTGGGCAGGATTATGCAAGTGGGCGTGGCAAAAAAAAACAATTATAAATTTATAAATTGAGGGCTTAGGACTCCATTCGTAAGGGTTTAAAACAGAACACAATCGAAATATGGCATAAAAATGTGGGTTGCATGTGTTACGCTAACATTATATGGCAGGTGCCACGCCTACTTTTCTTCAATTATTTACTGTGACGCAGGATGCCTCTCTGTAACAAATAGCATTACATTTCCATAGTAACAGTTAACGTTTGCATGGGAGGTATAATGGCATCCCGCCCACTTTTTTGGGTCATCTAGCATCATTACACCAAGTTTCATCGCAATCTACACTGAAGACTCCAAAATTCCATTTAAATTATTCTTTTGCCAAGCCCAATTATTAATATTTTTTGCATCAGCTGGCGTGTCCATATAAAGATATTAGATGGCTATTGCTATGTTGAGGATTAAAAATGTAATTTTTCTTATCAAATAAAAACTCATAACGATCATATATATGCATTACATGAAAATACAATTTGAAAAATGAAAATGTGAAAAAAAAACATACATCTTTAAGCTTAAAACCATAGGAAAAATACAAAGATGTACACAAAAAAGAAAAATTTAAATGAAAAAGCAATGAAATTGACACGGGGCTGACCTCAACGCAACACAGACAGCAGTAGTAAGCAAAAATATTCGCATATCCTGCTTAACTTTTATATCCTTGAAACAAAAATAAACAAAATTAAATTTTATTTTTGCGAAAAAATATTAAAAACTGACTTGCAATCATTGAATTATTGAGTTTACATTGAAGACATCGAATTTTCAATGAATAAATGAAATATTGAAACTTTTTAGAATTTTGTAACCCAATCCTCTGTGTGTATAGAGTACAATATATTAGAAGAGAAAAAAAAAACAAAACAAACAATGCAAGAGATAAAAATCCTTAACAAAATTTTTCTAAGACCAACGACATAAAATCAATAATTACAAAAGCTAAAATCCATCCCACAAAGACAGTCATTTGTAGAACAGAACATGGTAGAAAAAAAAGCTCTCAGACCAAGTGAGCCATGGTTAAAATGTAAAATTAAACATAAAAAAAAAAATGGAAATAAGTGGTGGCAAAAGTAAAAAAAAAAAAACTAGAATCCGGTTAAAACACAGAGAAGACCCAAACTGTAAGAAACAGTAGAAAAAAATTAATGAAATCCCAATCCCAGCACAGCGGTACAGCAACGGCAGCGGTCTGTGCGGGACAGCGGCAACTTGGAGCGGATCGTTGTTGCTATGTACGATTGCTAGCCATGCAATCAAAGGAAAAACCACCCAAGGGTTTGAAATTTTAGATTTTTTATTCACTATACTACAAATTTTTTATTCTTTTTTTTTTGCATTTAAACCAAACTAAACTTTACATCGCGTGCATCACCAACTTAAAACCACACTTTGAATCAACCCATCATCTATGGCATTAGCGACCCAACGACAACCCAATTGTACGGTAGGCAGAAATAACTTATCACAAGTATTGGAAAAAAAATTTTTGAATGTTTTATTCTTTCGCTATTTTAATTATATCTTTGATTTATTATGTTTCAATTATTTCTTTACATTATTAAAATATCTATTTAGTTTTTTTTTTATTTTGTTACTTATTTTTTACTTTTTTAATTATTTTTCTTTATTTATTTTAATTTTATTTCTCATTAATTTTTTAGTTTACTTTATGTTTTACTTTTTTTAAATTGTTTACTTTTTTATTCATTTTTTTGTTTTTGTTTTCAATTACCTATTGTTAATTTTTTTAATATTATATTTATTTATTTAGTTTTTTAATTTAAGCTTTTTATTCGTTTTTGTTTATTTTTTTATTTAAGCATTTCATTAGTTTTTGTTTATTTATTTTTAAATTTCGATTTTTCATTTTTCTAGAATCAAGTCACAATAATGAACTAATAGTGACTAAAAATAACCCAGTTAACATTTTTACTATTTTCTATATTTTTATTTGATTTTCCATTTATTTTTTTTTTAATTTTTCTTAGTTTTATCTTTATATTTTACATATTTTTTTATATTTTTAGTTTTATCTTTTTATTTTATATATTTTTTTTTCATTTGTTTGAAGTCTTTTTTATATTTTTTTTTTATTTATTTTCATTTCTATATTTAATTTTTTAATTGCGTTATTATGTTTCTATTGGAATCTTTATTTTATATTTTTAATATTTTTTTTTTTAATCAATAATTTTTATTTTATTATTATCTACTTTTTACATGTTAAAATTTTTAAATGTTTTATTTTTTTATTAATTTATTGTCTTTTTTAATTTGTTTTTTATAATTTTAATATTTTTTTATTATTTTTGGTTGTTGTTGCTTAGCTGGCTGAAGGTCAGAAAAGGATTTTAAATTTTTATCTTTAATTAATAATTTATTTTTCCAGCAATATTTCAATTTCAGGGTGATTATAATAACGTGCTTATTATAACACGGAGTCAGTTGTAGTGACAGCTTAACAACAAGAAACCATGAATATGAAAGATCGCTAAAATAAAATTTATATTTTTTTTTTGATTATTTCTTGTTTTAAATATTTTTTGTTTTTAATATTTTTATTAATCTTTGATTTCGGTTTTTAATATTTTTTGTTTTAATTTCTTAATATTTTTTTTTTATTTTTGTATTTATATTTTTCAATCTTTTTTTAATTAATTTATTATTAATTTTTTTTTTAATTTTTTTTTTATTAATTTTTTTATTGATATTTTATTAATTTTTTTATTGATATTTTATTAATTTTTTCATTGATATTTTATTAATTTTTTTATTGATATTTTATTTATTTTTTCAGTTATTTCTCAATATTTTGTTAATTTTTATAATAATTTTTTATTTTTTAATCTATTTTTTATTATTTTCTATATTTATTTTTAATTATTCCTTATTTTTATATTTTTGATTTTAATTATTCCTTATTTTTATATTTTTGATTTTAATTATTCCTTATTTTTATATTTTTGATTTTAATTATTCCTTATTATTACTTTTAAGCAATAGTTTTTTTTTATTTTCATATTATTACGGAAACAATCGTTAGATATCCCATTTGCAGGGTAAGGCACAACTTTCATAACTTTACATATTAATCCCACTGTGCATCGGAACCAGCAGCTCTAACTGCTAAAACTCAATGATTTTTTTCCATTTGTTATTATCACATTTAACAGTTATCAGCAACAGCAGCAGCAGCGCGTCCAGAAAAACTGGCAAAGAGGACACTTTTGCAACAGCAAGGATGGGATGGGTGGTGGAGGTGAGTGAAAAAGAAGCCGCACCACCAGTAGAATCAGCAAAAAAAATTAAGCATAGCCAAGCAACAGCGGAAGATGAAATTTTAAATCTCTAAAAATGTGCAACTCATGCAAAAAGAAATCGTCAGCGGGTAAGGTAAGGGTGCTTTCGCCGCGGCACCCATTTACATTTCTATGAAGTATAAAAAAAATCCACATTTTACATAAATTTTTTTATTTTTTCACATTATTTATTACAAATATCCATTTGTATATATCAAATGAAACTATTGTATACAGTGCTTAAAATGAAATACATGCTAATGGGATTTTTTTCTCCACATTGTTGAAAAAAGTTAATTATCAGCACGAGACGGACGAGGTGGCAATGCAGGTAGTAAGGCAGGAAGGTGGCAGAACAATTTACCGTCGAATATTTTTCTGTATAATGGGAATTCTAAGCGATGGGAGGGTAAAAGCTGGCTAGTGATTTGGATGGTAGCTAATGTTGCGAGTGAGAATTCATAAAAATGATTTTAAGTATGAAATTGGTAAGCACACTGTGTGCGCGCGTGATTACTACATTATCACATTAACCTCAGAGAGTAGTGCATAGAACTACAAAAATGCCCATGATTATATTATCAACTAGGGAGTATTAGACTGAAATGAAAATACATTTTTGAATAGTGTGAAAAGGTTGTTATAACGTGAGCTCGGAAATATTTGTAAATAAAAAACCAAAAGACATCACCAAGCCACTATGAATCTGTTGCTAATTTCGAATCCAAAGTAGGTTTTAACCATCAGCTTGTAATACAATGCAAAATTAAGAATAACTGCGACATATCCCATTCCATTTCATTTGTGTTTCTATGCAATTAAGTAAAAATAAAGCGATGCACATTGGCCCGTTCTGCTACAACTAGTGGCAAAAATCAACTTTTGCCTGGGTCGGTAAAGCAAATCTCATATAAGTATGTATGTTTTTGGTCAATAAATGTTTGGAGCTATAGACAGTGAAGGTATTAACTCATTCGCATAAAAACATAGTTTGATTTGTGGAGCTAATAGAATTAGAGTGATTTTTGAACTTAGCTAAATAAATGAGATTTTGGTAACAAACAAACGCTTGTCACGTTGACAAGCGGATAGAATCTTTAGAAAGGCTGGGTATTCAACTTGATTTTCAGTGCACGGCTTATGCTTCGATCGCTTACTTCCATCCCTTTCGCCATTTGAGCTGCACAGCGCTCAGAACTTCATGCCAATCGATTGCGAACAATTTCGACGTTTACTCGCCCAGTTGCAGTGCATCGTCGGCCACCACCATAGCGTTTTTTAATGCTGCCGGTCTCCGACATATCCCAACGTTTTTTTTGCCTTTCAAATAGAGGCCAATTACTAAATTTCTTTTCATTTTCAAACATCTTGAAAACCTCTTCAAACACCACGAAATGCTTATGTCATTTGACAGACAATATACCAAAGAGCAATCCTGTGGAATTTGAGCGTTATGCGATAAAAGGTTTAGAAATGATAGCTGTGTGAACAAAATATTTCATTTCAATTGCCAAAACTGGTTACCTACATTTCTGCCATACTAAACTTCACACCCACGAGAGGGCGTTCTACTTAAAAAAAAAATATTTTTTTGCCTTGTCATAAATTTTATCTATTTGCATATTTGTTTTCTCAATCGTGCGTGGACGCACACACTGATCTGATGTGCCAGCTATGTGTTCGACCAATTTTGGGGCACTGACTTTTAGGTTTTTGTCCACTTCTTTCAAAATTAAGCTAACATCTCTGCGAGATAGGTCCTTTTGAGCGGCCATTATGTCACTTGTTTTTTTTTTTTATTTTTTTTTTTTTTTAGATAACTTTTTAAATTTATATTGAAGAATTTTTTTTTTGCTCATTATCATTAAAAAAAGAGTTTCAAACAAAACTGCATCATTACATTTTTTCATTATGTTTTCGGATTCCCGATCTCGCAAAAAGTGGGGGTGTATCTAGACTTTATTCGGTCACTGTATATTTGGAAAAATTTGGTGTCCCTAAAATAAATAAACGCAGTTGACCAAAATTGAGGATTTCGACATATGGCACATTATTTTTCAAATCGATTAAGTAGTCAACTCAATGTCATCAATTTGCTTGAAACTTACAAGTATCATTATTCTGCGTTCAATTTTAAGAGACCCTTATTATTTTATTTCGTCGAAAAGCCTTAAAACTTATGAAAAAACTAAGTTTATTGCAAAATAAATTGTTTTTTAGAATCAGAAATGAAATCGCATTGCACATTATGCTCAACGTGGGATTGTTTTGTGCTTATGCTAGTGTAAATGTCAAGTCTATTACTCTACCCATCTGTCACGTCAATTGCTCTAGATCGTGAATACCGCTATTGTTGGCTTACCATCTTATAGAGAGCTTTGGCATTTCTCACTAACAGCCCTACCATTTTTAATATTTAAAGCAAGGTGGCAATTCTTGTCCAATGTCGCACACAAAATTAAAAATATCTAAGCATCTCGAAAAAAGTTAAAAAATTAAATTTCGTAAAACCAAAAATGGACATGTGACCTTTTAAAAATAAACCAATCAGTTATTTTCATATGAATGAATGGCTTATTCTTAACAAAGATATACAAATATGTTATTTAAAATATTCTTTTGATTTATATACGGAATTTAAAGATGTTCATGAGCTCATTAAAATGATCAATTTAACAAGTTTTGAAAGCAAAAAAAGTTGCATGCAACTTTCGTTTACTTTCGCTAAAAAAAAAAAGACCAGAGATTTTTGTGTAAACTTTGATAAACTTTCGCAGTAGATAAAACTTACGTTAATGTTAGCTTTTTGTAACGCAAAACTTTTTTTTTTTTTTCAATATATTATATAGCTACCCATTGTATGTTTTTTTTTTTTTTCTTTTCTTGTTAATGACACCAACAACATAAGAAGAATAGCCAAGAGTTATTTACCTGTAAAGATAGAAGAAAAGAAGAAAAAAAAACTTTGAATTAGTTATGGTTATATGTGCGTACAATAAAGGTTCTTCAAGGAATGAGATCATTAAAATTTTTGTGAAATCACGCAAGAAAATTAACGATTTTATGTTACCAAATGAGATTAAATGACTTTTCAAAATAGAAAAAAACACAAATTTTGCAATCATTACAGGGTGATATTTACATAAGCGTTTAAGCCAATTATAGACACGTTTTAGCGTGTCATGAGAAATTATGAGTTATGATTTCACCATAGAAATACTTGCAAAAAAAAAATAAAAAATTAATGGGGAAAAAATCGAAAATTCATTATAATTGCCAAAAATTAATGACAGCGCGGTTGTTACCACCACGCTACCAAGACAAATTATAATACAAAACAAAAATGTTGCCAAACTAAATGCAATCGGAGGTAGACAAGAGGTGGGAGGTTATAACATAATTGTAAGTTGTGCACAATTTTCATTCATCAAAAGAGTAACAAAGGAAAAGTTTATTTTTAATTTTTTTTTTTAAATATGAGCTGACCATTATGTTATAACTAATCGAACCAACTCTTGATTGAACGAACAACATTTCAGATCAAAAAACTGTACTGTATCGATGCGCTGCTCTTTAAATTTATATTTTTCCCTGCCTTAAGATTGTCTCAATAATTGTGACTGATTTTTTGGAAAACGCTGGATCAATAGGATATAGAGAACAATTCAAATTTGGAACAAAATTTTTGAAAATCTGTACAAAATTTGTTTTTATTTTATACGCTGAGCCAAAAATCTGTACTATGCAGATGAAATCTGTGCAGTTAGTATGTTTAGTTGTAGCACATGATAATTTGTCCATTCATTTATCAATTCAAAATCAAAGTTTTCAGATTAAAAACTCTAGTGCATGTGAGCACATGCATTTTTCAAAATCAATTTTAACAGAGAAAAAAATTTATGATTGAACTGAAAACTGAAAATAACTCGTAAAACATAAAATTGACACCAAAAGAGTAACGCTACAACAAATATTTTGGGTTCGAATCACATTACAAATTAACCAAAACTGGTCTGATGAGGCTATGTATATACATATGAATATGTGTATATATGTGGTAATAGCCGAAACATATGTCACCAATTACCAGGTTAAATTGTTCCATTTGTTGTCTTTGTCATGTTTGTTTATAAAGCATTAACCGATTTGTGAAATTTCACAAGAACATTGGTTACTGCAATTGACTGTAAAGTTCGATTAAAAATTTAAAATTATTTTGACGGATCGTATATTTGTGCATAAGGTCAATTGCACAAAAGCTTTTCATTGACATGGAATAAAAATGTGGTTTTTATATGACTCATCAAGTTCGTATGCATACGAGTAATACACACAAGTCTACGTCAGTCGTGATTGTGATTGTGCTTCCGAAAGCAATCCAGAACAACGTATTGTTTTAGGCTTGACTAAAGGACTTTCTAAAATATGTATATATAACGTGTGACAATTTTTTTACTTCGATGAATTGTAGATTCAATTTGCAAAAATTGAAATGAAATTCCAATAGCGGTGACTAATATGCGAAGTATTTCAACCAAGAAAAAATTTTTTAGCACTTTGAGAGTTTTAAAAAATTAAATGTGCACAAAATTATTATGATACTTGCAAAAAAATATAGCAAACAATGTAAAAATATCTGATTTTTTTTCTATTTCTTCAAAAATATATTGTTTTTTTTTTTTATAATGTTATTCCTTTAATAAATTAATTTTCTTTGACATTTTTTCTGATTTTCATCCCACTTGCATCTTTAAGAATTTTATTCGTAACAATAATACACATTCAAAAAAACAAAATAATAATTGGTTTCTTGATAATTGCTTTTTAATGCGTTTGCATGCACAAAAGATGCTTCGTAACACATTTTGAATTGGAAATTTTTACTTTTGTAAAACAAAAATTGAATTAGCTTTTTTAAAGTCATGTCTGGATGTAAATTTTCGGTTTGGGAATAGTTTGATAAGATATTCAAAACAAATAATTTTGAGGCAAAAAACCTTAATTTTCGCACTTTTGAGTATTTTTTTTTTTGAAATTCCGTTAAAAATTTAGAGTTAAATTTTTTTACTTCTGATAATTGAGTTTTTGTAACAAATTTAGAGCATTCTAATGACATCATAACACGATATATTTATCAAATTGGTATGACCTTTCTGCAAGAACTTCAGTCTAAAGCTTTTTTTTAGCGATTTCTGATGGTTTTCAAACAGCTATAGCATCACCATTTTTTGGTCTTTTCCAAGAATTTTGTTTTATTTTGAAAATATCTTCAAAACCTTCTTTCAAACGTTTCAAAAAGTTCAGGGACACTGAAAATACAAAATACGCAAAAATTCCTGTAACATCGCCTGTATTCAAATGCTCTAAGCTTTTTTAAATTGGTTGAAATTTTTTTACGATGTTATAGAATTGCTTAAATATGTAAGTTTTCAACAGATTTTTGAATCGAATAAAGCTGATTTTTCAAATTTTTCCAACCAGTTCAATAACAGGTTGTTTTTTCGATTTTTAATTTATAACTGAAAAATATTGGAATATAATGAAATATGTATATCACACTATATACCATCATTGGTAAAATCTTTAAATGATGAGAAAAGCCCTGTTTTCAGTATTAACCCTCTGCAACTGACGTGGTAGTCTGACAGACACCACAAAACAAAATTTCGTGCATTCTGTCATAAATTTTGAAGTTACGATCTACGGGTTTGTAGTACCTTCCTGATTCTTGTTCGACTTTTTTACATTAACATGAATTGTCAGGTGTTAATTTTTATAATTAATTAAAACTTAATATGTTTTAATACCGAAATGACTAAAAAAATCAATTTTAGAAAGGTGTCTATAAGACTACGTCAGTAGTATTTCTAAAATTAGGGCGCGTCAGTTGCAGAGGGTTAAAAAAGATTCAAATTCCGAATTTTAGAGAATTTTTGTAAAAATAATTAAAAACTTCTAAAGAAAATTTCTGTTTTTAACATACAAATGAAGTTATCTTAGATACCAGCTGGAAGACTGATAGACGGTTAATTTATGATTTTGAAACATTGACATCATACATGGAAAATGATATTGCCCAAATTTGCCGCCACCAACTGCATTGTAGACTACCGGTTTTTTGAAATAGTTTTCCATTACTTTTCGTAGTCTAACTGAAATCGTTTTGAAGTATTTTTTTGGGCCTTTACACATTCAACACCGTTTTAGTACTACTCAATTTTTCAGTAATATCTTCAGTCATGGCACGAGATGAACGATTAACGGAATCATTTTGGAATATGCTGATGTCAGTAAAATTTTGTCTTTTTTTTCAAATACGTTCTAACAATTAAAGTAAGTTATTCTGTTGAATATTGCTCAATAATTAAAAGAGCCACTTAAGTAATTATATCAAATGTCATCAGCTGATTTTTTTATCTTTTTGATAGGGGAAAATATTTCCCATCCAATTTCATTACATTGAAATGAATTTTTCTCAGAATTTTTCGAGTATCCGCTCAAAATTAAAAACTTGAAAATATATTAGAATGAGTCATTGAATAGTTTTGTGTACTCAAAAGAAGCAATAGAAATTTAAAAGGGCACAGGTATATAATTTTTTGTAACCAAAAAAAAAACTAAACTCGTGACCCCATGCATCAAAATTCAAGTAAAAACTCACTGACTGACTGATTGACTGACTAATGACCGCCGACGAGAACATAATGCCGGCGGCGGCACATTTTGAACAACAATAACAACAAATAAATAAAACAACAACAATAGCAGCAAAGTAAAGCTCAGCTTAAAGTTAAGTTCATTATTTAAGTAAAGTAAGTAGTTGTTGTCGTGATTGCCAAGTGGAGAATTTTGTTTGCTTGGTATTCACCTCTAAAGAGCGCTGTGTCCCGTTGTTGTTGTTTTTGTTGTTATAAGATGAAGTGAGGTAAGAGATTTCAAAACGAATGGATATAAAGACGATGATGACGACAACGACAACAACGACGAACTATGGCAAACGAGTCAAGAGTTTATTGAACTTCTTTTTTTTTATATATATATATATGGCGTATAATATATGTACATATATCTGAGATTGTTTTTTTAAATACATACATACAATATGTATAAACAATAAAAAAAAAACCGATACTTTTTTTTTTTTAGCAACAACAGCATACTAATGAATGTAACGAGTATATTTGCGTAATAAATTAGCAAACCGATTCCAAGTATATGAACGGGAAAGAAAAAAAAACAGCGAACCGAACCAAACCAAACTAAGTTGTATATTTAAAGTCAAGAAAGCGAGCACAGCAAGTTTAATGAATACATAAAAAATACAAATCGGAAAGCGACCAAAATAGTAATCACTTAAGAGAGTGTGAAGAAAAAATAAAAAAAAAAAACTGAAAAAAAAAATGCGATGGAATTTCATTTGCGCAAATTTACATGCAGATACTAACTACACTATACATGATGCGGCACGAGCATAGTTTGGAGCAACCTCACTGCGTTGGCTGCTTTTCAGCAGGGAATTTTAGAGCTTAAATTTAGGCTCGGACAAAAGTTGATAGAAAAATTTGCATTTTATTAAATATTTATTGTTGAATGTCAATAAACAGATACTTTGTTAGGCCAGAAACAAACATTTTGATCGAATTTGGCGAATTTCCAATTAATGTTTAAATCATTTATTCTATAAAAATCTTGAAGTTTTGTCCCTATTTTGTTCGGTTTTTTCGCCAAAAGTCATTATAATGTAGCAAAGCCTCATTTAGGAAAAAATTAAGAAATTTGTTTTAAACATTTTATGGTTTCAACTGAAAATCGGAAATTTAAAGTTCATGACACACGACTCGAGTTTTGTGCATGTGAACGCATGCACATTTTTCAAAAAAAAAGCAAATTGTATAAGTGAAAAACAAACGTTTTTTTATATTTTGATGAAATCTTTTTGAGCATATCTACATATCGTTAGATTAATGTGGTAAAGAACGTAACTGAATTGTTTTCAAAATAGGGTTGTTTTGCAAATTCTGAAAGATAGCCCTTAAATACACCTACCATAAAACTTCAATATGCTATGATTGAACATTTTTTTTATGTATTTCTCAACCTGCTGGAGTTTCATTTCCATTTTTGCAAATTATGCCAACAACAGGTTAGTTGATGCCATTTCGATCATAAAATATTTCACTCAAATCTAAGACAAGCAATTGATTGAAGCTATTTATATTCCATACTAGCTATTGCCCACGACTTAGTACACGTAATGTGTTCTGTTTCAAAGATTCCCACATTTAAATTTTGATTTCTCACTACATACATATCTATTCCTTTGTTTCTTTCTATTTCTATCTGTATCTCTACAACTACCAGTATCTCTATTTCTATACTTCTATCGCCATCAAAGTCATTTTTTTTTCTATTGACGGAGAGTTCGTGTCTGAATTTCATTTCATTTTCTTGGAAAACTATTTTGATATAAAGATTTAAGTTTTTTGTCTCTATGGGCAGTACCACGCCTACTTATTGCAATAATTTTTATTGAAGAAAAACACTAAGCATCTGAGTAGTAAAACCAACAAAATTTGATGAAAATTGATCATGCAGTTTTTGTGCGATGTGCATCGCCTACCTATCATATTATTCATATAAATTTTTCATCAATGTGATAGATATGAAATTAAATTAATGATAGCATATTTTGGAAATCTTTCGCCATTCAAATTTAAAGGCATAAAACATTTCCTTTGGTTCAGAATAGTTACTTAAAAACGCATTGTTTTAATAACTCAAAAAAAGTTTCAGTGAGATTCAAGTATGGTGACTGGGTCGGCCAATCAAGAACTTGAACACATTTGTTCCAAAAAAAGTTTTCAACCCGGTCGTTACCCTTTTAAAACACAGTATTAGTAGCTGTATTATATCCAATAGACTCATAACACAATCTTCATAGAAAAGGCCAACTCAACTAGCTGGAAATCATGGTCTTTATCTCTATGTTGCATCTTTCATCATGCTTTCGACTACATTAGTTACTTCGTCCAATCACCCTATCTTCAAATGCATTCCCTGCTTCAAGGATACATGCATTCAAATTGTTCTTAGGCTCATTTGAAAGGATAAAACATACCATTTTGTTTGCGTTATTAGTGAAGCCACTAGTAAATCGGGTTTCACGCTATTTTCCTCGAAAATGATATAAATAAAAGTCACCGCTTTTAGGGGTTTTAACCCCATTTTCAAAAACATGACTAAAGTGGCTAAACTTCAAGTTTCACCTCTCGTAAGAAAAGATAGCTAGTATCACATTAGAAGTTATATTTTCATGTTTTTTTTTCTTTTTTTGAATTTTATCTGCGAATTTTGTTGTAAATTTTTTTTAATTTTTTTCCTTTATTGGCGAAAACTGTAATTTGTTATGCGAATTCACGCTTTTTTCCGACAAAGTTAAAACTTTTCGTTTCATAGCGAATTACATGCGTTGGCTGTACCTAACGAACTCGAAAAATCTGAGTAATTTTCTTTTGCACGTGTTTTTCTTATAACTGGGAATCAACAAAGTTCGCAAGAGAGTTGAAGTTAATGTTATTGGGGAAACAAGCTGTCTACAGATGGGAACATCATAACTTTTGCTTAAAATGAGGAAGCGGTTTTATTTAGATAATTGCTCTTAACTCAATTATTTATAATCAAAGTTATAGGCTTGAAAACTGAACTTTTGGTCACAAACCAGTATTAACTGATTAGGTGGCCATACAATTGGTTGATCTAATCGTAAATTTAAATCTTTAAAAATCATTCCAAAGGAAATTAAATTTAAAAAAAAGAAAATCTTCAGGAAGAAGGTTAAAACATGAACAGGATGCTGCTTAGTAACGGGTGATTTTTTTGCTATTTGTTTTTTGAGTGTAAATTTTTTGACACCTCACGCGTGATTCGTAACATGTGTCAACGCCAAAAATGCTTAGTAAGGTTTGCCATTTCACAATTAATAGACAGCGCTTGCAAATCATTGGATTTGATTCTCAAAATTCGTGCTCTGTGAGAAAAATTTTCTTCAGTGATGAAGCTAATTTTCGACTCAATGGGTAATGCGTAGCCGCGGGCAACATTTACATAAAATAATCTTTAAGAAGTAATGGCAGGAATTTATGTATCGCTCCAAATAAATATTTCATTCACTATTGCAAATTTTCTGTTCTTTTTTCAATTTTCAAAAACCAAACGCTTAAAAAATCACCCTTTAGAACTAAAATTATAGCATGACGGTAAAAATTCTTCTTTGGAGCTTTTCGTTAAGTTTAGTTTGTTCCAAAGTACAAAGCAACCGAAATTCAATCTTTAAATAAATATCTTCCAATGGTTATTTGCCGCAGTACATTAAGAATTTAAGCAGGTACTGATTGAGATTATTTCCTTTTTACGTCAGCCTCAAAGTGAAAATATTGCACTGGTAGCTGAACTGAATTTAAAAGAAAATTTGAAGAAAAAAAAGCAAATAGACAAAAATCAAAACGAAAAAACTTTAAAAGAGATCTCAAAGATAGCAACAAACGAATTTCAGGATAAAAATAAAATCAGATAATAGCAAAAATAGCGGAAAAAAGAGAAGAAAAAAATATGTAAAAAATAATGCAAAAAAGTGTAACATAAAAACGAAGAAAACGGTTAAAAAGGACAATAAACGACCTTCACTCTATTACAGAATCTGTGCGATGAAAATAACGCACAGCAGACAGCAGCAGCAGCGGCAGCACCAAGAGACAACGTAACCATGAGGTAGCGCAACAGCAGCGCTAATAGCGGGCAAAGAGGCAAAAACAGATACGGTAAAACGTATGTGGGGGAAAAATTATTATGTGTTACGACTTACGACGAATACGTTAAGGAGCACAGCCAAAGAGACTATGACAACAACGGCGCGCGGAGGCAGTATCAAAAACAGCAACAGAAGCAACAACAACAACGACTACACTACACTGAGACTATGACGCGACTTTCAAAAAGGAAAACATAAAAAATAATAATAAAAACGACGTATAATAAAAATAAAAATAAACTGTGCCAATGTAAAAATAAAATTGTAATAAGAAAAAGTAACAAAACGAAAAATAAAACCGAAAAAAAATCCACTTCTAAAAGCGGAAAATAGCGCAAAATAAACGATGACAAGAAAATAAATATTGAAGAAAAAATGGGAAAATATACAAAAAAAAAAATCACACACACACACACATATATGAAAGAAAATCATGATCAAAACAAAATAATGCAAAATAAAAAGACATTCCTCCAGACATTTAAAAACAACAAAAAAAACAAAAAATCACATATAGAAGGAAAAACAAGACATAAATAATAATAAAAACGCAAGAAACAGGGAAGTAAAAATAAACTGTGGATAAAGCTGAGAATCAAAACAAAAACGGTAAAAACAAATAAAAACATAAAAATGCCAAGGAAAACAAAAGGAAAAAGTAAAAGTTTACTTTTTCCCAAAGTACAAGATGATATGAACAATAAGATGAGGTAGACAAATATGGATGCTTCTTAATTCAAGAAATGAGCAAAGGCAAAAATATTACGAAAATATTAATAAGTTTTTGCAAATGCCAAGTAAAGATTTAACGCAAATAAACAAAATCATTGAAATGTTTGAATGGAACTTTAAAAAAGCATTTTCTAATACTTAGAAGCTAAGAATACTTCATTGTTGACAGCATGTCCAACCAAGCCTTTAAAAGACGATTTTTCTTTACTTTTAGGAACATCGAAATACTAGCAAAAAAGTCTTCTCCAGCATAAAAGTCATTCTTCAAAAGTTTACATTTATTTTTTTAAAAATCCCATCAAGAAATTCAATTTGTCATTCTGCATGGATTTCGACATCAACTTAAGCCATTGCAAATTTTTCTCGAATGCCAAAAGCACACGCCATCCCTTTGAAGAATATTTCCCTGAGGAGAAACCTCATAAATGCCGAAGAAGTTTTTTAACCAACATACAGTGGTAGATTGCGCAGAATTTGGTAACAAAAACCTATCATATTATCGCTTCAAAATGTAAGTAAATGAAATGTGTGACACTTGAAATTACTTAAGTTGAGGAATGGGCGAACAGAACAGCACATGTCCATGGTTCAATCTCAGACACTCAAAAAAAAGTACTAGATGTCATACTTTTTTGATAGCAAAGTGAAGGTTTTCTCTGATTAGTTCAGTGACATAAATAATTTTTTTCCGATTTCTGAACATTTTTAGCAACTGGACATGTGCCGTTCTGTTCGCCCACTCAACAGTTGATACACCATTTTTTGAATACAACATTAAGGAAAAAACTTTAACTTACAAATAACAATATATAACTGCATATAGAACTATATAGAGTTAAGCTTTTCTTTCGAAAAAATTAGACTGTGATAAAGAACTTGTAATGAGAAAAAATAATACAGTGTGGATCAAAAATCAAAAACTTTGACATTTCAGCGATTTCTTTTATTTTTCAGTTTTATTCCTTAGCCACGATATATATTTATTAGATTTGATTTTATTTTCATAAACTTTAAGGTTTTATCAATATACCATTGTTTATTAATTTACCTATATTTTTACAAAAGTAAGTGCTACTTTCTTCTTGTAATTTATCTAGGTAAACGGCGACAGATGAGTGTCTTTTTGATGGAAACCAAGAGTTGCACTATACCGCGTTGCACCACGCCGCGTAGAATAGTTTTCATCATAATTTCTAAAATAATTGCGGTTCCAAAATTTTATCAACGGATTTGGATTTCTTAGGCTTTCGATGTATAGTGAAATTTTTTTCAGATTTTTAAAAGGTATGGAAGACCAAACAAAAATTAATTGTTTTTAAACAAGTAACTAAAAAAACTATTGAACACTATTTTTTTGAAATTTCTAATCGATTAATTAAAGTCTATTTCAACCGCTTTCATATGCCAAAGTTTCATACTGATTAGTTCATTTACCTAAGAATATATTTGAAAAAAAAAAACTTAGTTTCCTCGACAAATAAAACTTTTAGTTCAACTGCAAGTTTGCTGCCTAAGTCTTTTGAAAAAGAGGAAAAAAATAATGAAAACAGTGATTTTCAACAACAGTTATAATTTTGATAGCCAAGACCTTTTATTGTCGTTTTATTTAAATTTATATTTCATTTTTGCAGTTGGTGCTTTGTAGCGGAAACGCTTGAATAAAAGTTGCCTTGCATTATTGAAAGGCAACGACAGTCGGTTGTCCATTCATACACATATGTATAAATTAGGGAGTTCAATCCAGAGAATTTATAATCCCGATTAATATAGGGATAGATTGATTTGGAGCAATGAATGATTTAAGAACTAATTTTATTTGGTATCTTAAAGGTGATCTTATCAATAAAGTGCTTTGCAATTTGTATCGAATGAAATTAATAAATTGGGTTCTACTTTAGCACATTAGCTATCAGTATCTCTTCCAAGGGAGATATAAAAAAAGTGTTGTTCGATTTATTCAGATTAATGCTAGCTAGGCGTTTCATACTCCGATATGTAGATACACTCAGGAAATTGCAAATTTGAAAAAAAAAATATTTTTAATTTAAAGTCGCAAGTTGAAAATAGTTAAAATAACATTTTCTCTGTTTATTTTTAACACAAACAACTTTAAATTCATTTTGATTTTGAAAAGTATTGAAAATAACATTTTTTATCTTTATTTCAATCGCAAAAAACATTAAATTGCATTTTGAAGTTGCAAAGCATTTGAAATTATTTACTCTTATATATTTGTCAATTTGAATAGTTCTTAGTAAAACTAAGACAACTTAGCCCAAATGGCCCGTAATAAACTAATACATAGACCACTACTAGATATTGGCACATCTCGAGAACTAAAACTCGGATCGGAACAATCGAAAATGAGTTTTGAAGGGAAACACTAAAATTTTCAGATGCTGCTAGTATTTGTATTGTGAAAAATCAATTCGAGGTGTAACACAACCTCTAAAATAGCAGAAAACGGTGATTTTTTGCACTTTTAGTTTAGGATATCTCGAAAACCTGAGATGTTGGAGCAATTCTGTTATTTTCCCTGAGTGTACCATTTATGTTTACCTCTTATTACTATAAAGTTAGAAAAGTTTTTGATACGACTTACTCCTAACCCATCGAATTTTTACTTAGCTAAAGAGGCAGTTTTAAAGAAAATGCATGGATAAGTAAGTAAAACTGCCTAGCAATGGTGATTTGTTCAATCAAAGTGCTGCTCATTATCATAAGTCATAGATTATTTTGTAACTATTATGGTCAACTGTTGGCCAACTATTTCATTGTTTCATTTTATAGTTGGCAAACTATTTGAAGTGAATTTTGTGAATCCTTTTCAATTACAAAATCGGCCAACTAAACAATTCAAAGCAAGCGCACTCTCATAAGGCACAATGTCTTTATGAAAATTAGTTGGCACAATGTCTTTATGAAAATTAGTCAACTTTTAAAGGGCGCTGGCCCGAAAGTTTGTTCTTAACTGAAAATGGCATGTTGTTTTCTTATAAAGCAACTTAAGTTCCTATCAAATTCTTTTTTTAATTTGTAGATCTGATTTTAAATGTAGCATATTACATGAAAGAAAATAGCTGAGTTTCAGATTATTGCAATTTCTCAAATAATCTCGGAATTCAAATTTTCAATTCCAACTATACTAACATTAAAAAAAAAGAAGTCCCGGATTAAACTGCCTGGTATTAATGACTCTTTTTTGTTCCAAGTGTTCAATTTTTTTTTTTTCTCGCATTTTACAATTTGGCGACATGAAATGAATTTTAATTGAACAAATAAAACGAAATCAAGCGCATAAAATTGAGTGAAATTAACATAATTTAATATATTTCGTGTTCAACAAATACTTTTAAAGAGTAAGGGGGGAGGAGTGATAAATCCGAAATACAGAAGCCAACAAAGTATAAAGCAAAATTTATCATACTAATCAATACAAAAAAAAAATAAAACTTGTACATATGATAAAAAAAACTTTAGTTTTTTGACTTTTACATAAGAGATTATTTTATTTTTTTTAGAAATTTTAGGAAAGTTTTGTCAAAGAGTGAAAAAAAAACGAAATTTGCAATTCTAAAAGCAAAGGCTCGAACAAACAACAAAACTAAAAACTAAAGAATAAAATGCAAATTTATGCATAATCAGGCAACAAAAAAATTTTTTTCGCAGCTAAATTTCTTTTTGGAATTTTTATTATTCGTACGATATCATATAGTTTTGCGCACTTAAAACAGAACTTGAAGAATTTGATTGAGAACAAAAAAAAATAAAGTGTTGGCATATGGTGGTAGACCCTTTTTCTTGTTGTTCTTGTTCAAAACACATATTTTTAAACTGTTGTTTTTTTTTTAAGATAAATACACAATATATACAAGTAATATATATCTTTAGTGCTCATATACGAGTATTATATTGTAGATATTTTTAGTTGTACATAGTAC
The DNA here is from genome assembly GCA_949775025.1 of Tricholauxania praeusta. Lineage (NCBI taxonomy): Eukaryota > Metazoa > Arthropoda > Insecta > Diptera > Lauxaniidae > Tricholauxania > Tricholauxania praeusta. The sequence goes on along the minus strand of OX459031.1, from coordinate 14,411,085 downwards.
ATATGCCATGAAACCATAAAATTGCAAATTAAACAAGGGCTTTTGACGCACAGCAGGTTCCTCCGTCAATATGTCCGTACATACATAAATATACTGTCTGTTCAACGTTTTGTATTCGTTTTGTTAAATGGGCTTCTTTTGGATTTTATATGTAAATATATTTTCTTCTTTTTTTTATAAAACACGACATCATCATCATATTTACAATCAACAATTTAATCAGTCATATTAAGCTACAAGTTTTAGTTTTATTTCTTTTATTTAGCACAAGAGTTATTTTGAAAAAAAATAACGAACTACTGAAATCTTACCGATTTGTTTCAAAAATTTATAAGGGTACATTTTTGGATATGATTTAAAAATGTTTTTCAATTCTGTCCTAAGGACTTTTGTTACAAAGGTATAGTTTAATTACATTCACTTAAATAGTTCACTCAGCGTAGAAGTTTTAAAATGCATGGGAAGTACCCATGTTCGCCTTTACCACCTACTGTAGGTATGCACCTGGAGGCACCTGGTTTTGTAGATATAGCAATCGGAAGTCACGCATAAAAAACGTTCAACGAGCACGCGCTCTGTGCACACAAAAATGTGCCTTCATTTCTTTTGGTCTACGATTTTTGAAGGTTTGGATTAAGCCAGAAAAAACTGTCTCACAAAATTCATATTCAGTGTCCACATATATATGCCAAAAATCAAAACAAAATCAACCAACCTTTTTATAAGACTCAAAACGACTTCATAAGATAAAATGTCGACTCACCTGAAATAAAAGGAAAATATAAATTTAATAAATTATAGTTATGATAAAATTTAAATTAAAAAATACAAAAATCATACAAATATTAAAATTATATATATTAAGATTAGCGGAGAAGAAATTAATTTTCGATTGAATCAGATCAAAAGTAGCACATAGGCTATAGAGTCCCTGAAAGCTGTGCTACAACCTGTGCGGATTTTGAAATCATAACAACTTTCCAGAGCTCAGAAACCTAGAAGGTAGGTTTATTTTATCGAGGAAGAACCTATCACATGTAATCTGATCCGAAACTATAGATTAAGCGAAACAATTGAGATAAAATGTTAAGAATTATTCAATTTTACTGAATGGATATCAAAAAAATGTATTGTTATAAGAACTACGTACATTTTTCTAAAGCACTCTAGTCTGGGAGGAACTTGGAAAAAACTAGCATACTATGCTAATTTATTAGCTTATTCATTACCCTCAATACACCTTTGACCTGGAGTCCAAATGAGACTCATGTCCAACTTTCTCTCTATCCTAACTATTTTTGATATTATTATTGCCGAGTTCAAAGCTTTAATATCGGCCTAGCTATCAGAAAATATAGCTACCTTCCCTGTGTTAGGATCTGACCTTCAACACATCGGTGTACAAGACAGTTTCAGAGAGTCTCGCTAGCAACTTCATATAAAAATTTTCTCCAAAAGTTGTTCGTGGAGCATACCCTGTTGGGAGGTTAGCGAGTTTGGTTGGCACTAAGTCGACAATAGAACAAATTCCATTTAACGAAAAATTTCTCTGAATCAGATCGTATTACATGCAGCAACTGCCTTCATAAAGATATAAGCACAAAGAGATCTCAAGACCCAGCCATGGCCAGACAAGTAGTACTTAAACTCTCGCTGACTTTTTCTCATTCTATGATATTACCTTATCACATCAGAAAACGAGCCTCATAGCAACAACCCCACATTTTCCGAATATATAAGAAATCCCTCGTATCTATTCAGTTGTTTGAGGACGTTAATATTACAACCAGATCCCTTCCTTCCTCCTTAAAAAGATAATTGACTGGGCGTGAAGCACCCAGAAGCCTTGGTGAAGTTGAGGATGATGATAAGCTCCAATTCGGCTAGTTCCTCAAGACCAACAAAGAACGCAGAACCAAAATATTTGGTTAGTTTTCTCATTAGCCCCGGGCATTCGCAGAGTAGATGACTAACCGTTTCATCCTCGTCTTCGTCTCCACAACTCCTGCATAAATTACTGAAAGAGGCTCCACATTTGGCGACCATAGGGCCAATAACACAGTGCCCAGTCAGCACTCATACAACAGTTCTTAACTCTACTCCACTGAACCTTAAGAGAGTTTGTGTTCTTCCTAGATTCAGTTTAGGCTACGTGTTTCGAGACGTTCTGCATCCGGCGGTAAGGTTCCACATTCCGTTCGTTTGTCTCTTCGTTATGTCCTCTATCCGATAGTGTAGTTCCGCCAGCGGCTAACATCTATATACATATATTCGCCAGAAAGATTCAAGTTTCAAGGAAGAAGGTGATAAGACACAGCCCTACCCCCAACCAGGTTGTCATTTTGTTTGTATAGTACTACTAAAAAGTTTTGAACGACTCAAAAATTAATTCAAATTAATCACAAAATTTATTTTTGGATTTAATGATATATTATGAGTTTTATCAGATTGGTTCATAGAGGACGCTATATTCAATTTATGCCTTTTGCAATAATCTTATCAACCGGAAGTACGAGATATTTTACTACCACATCGATTGTTTGGCTTTTTCGATGTTCTGTAAAAGTTTTTAATGCTTTTAGATGTTTTTCGCTACTTTTAGATTAGATAAGATGGTATAGACTTTTTGGCACAATTCGATTTTTATCTACTGTCAGTTACCTTTTGTCAGTCCACTTGCATCACTCAAGTTTCTCAAATTCATTTTTGCTTCAATGCTTTAGTTTTCCTTATTAGATATATATTATTAAATTAGTATAAAACCATCAAATATATATCAATATATTTAGGTTAAGTCTCTTAAAAAATTTGAATCATAAAAAAAAAAAAATTTGTAACAATTACAATAACTTCAGGCTAAATAAAACGAACTCAGTGCAATGGATTGCACGATTTATTACAAAAGACAATTTATGGGAAATAAACAAATTGAAGAACAATTTCCTAGAAGATGTATTTAGCTGTTTAACCACATACCACCACATAAAATAGCCGGCAAAAGAAGTCAAGAACCAGTGACAACACTAACAACATGGCTGACTACTGATTGATAGAATTGGAGCTAAAAGCTGACAACTTAACGATGGGGAGGATGAGACAAAAGGCGACAGCAATTGAGAGCCAGACTTGCAGACATGGAAACATATTAAATCAAGGCAAAAGCAAAAAAAAAAAACCGAAATGCTGTGCTGAAGAAACCAAAAAACGAAGTTGAAGACTTTCACGAAGACACTGATGATGATGACGACAGAAATAACGACGCCAGCGAAGTTTAAGACGACGACTAAGTCCAAAAAAAAATACAAAAAAAATCAATACCAATGCACATGTTTGGAAAAGGCAGCTAACACGCAAATATACAAATATGTTTACACACACATGCTTCTATATGTATACATACATATATAAAACATACACATATGTATGTACATAAATATCATAAGATTTCTTTGTAATACAATACATACAATCTTTAAAAGTAATCTTGGGTTTGAGTGGAGAGAAAAGGGCACATGTGCGTATGTGTGTATTCGAGAGAAAAACGTGCGAGTAAAGCTCTTAAGCGTCGTCAGAGAGTGGAGTTAGTTGGGGGAAAATCACAATACAACAAACAGTCAAGAAAACTCGTTTCTTTGTCGACGACGACGATGTCGAGAAGCGTTCGATATGAAATACATAATGCTTTTTTTATAGCGTTCCCAGCTGTTTGTTGACCTCAAAGCAAGTCATGGTTATGGCCACCGCAAATACCAAATTGGCAAAACAAAGAAAAAAAAAAAATCTAAATAAAATAAAAAAGAAGTCATATGAAGTGCGGAAAAGTTTTTAAATGAGCGAAGTCAGGGTAGGAAAAATAAACTAAGCTTCACAAAAAAATAGAAGTTATTAAAGTTCTTTGATTGCGCGGCTGCAAGACAAGGAAGAAAACTCTATTCAGTGCAGCGTTGTAAAAGTTGCATTCATGTTGTAGACAATTCACATGATTATTTATTTATAGAAGGGTTTTTTTTAAATTGAATTATTAAGCTATGACCGCAATGAGTCGTACATGCTGTACTGCCAAAAAGTATGCAACGAAACAATTCTAAAAAAACAGTGAAACTTTTCAAAGCTAAGTACACACCTAGTCGCTCAACAGAGATGTCTGCTTATAGCTGAAAACCCACTGAATGGATTTTGATGTAGCTTATGTTGTTATATTTAAATAGACTTGAGAAAGGCTTACTTAAAAAATTAATAAATTTTGACGAAGCATACTACAGCTATGACACTTTTATTAAAATAAAGGGTGATTTTTTAGGAGTTTGGTTTTTGAAAATTGAAAAAATGACAGAAAATTTGCAATAATGAATGAAATATTTATTTGGAGCGATACATCAGTGCCTGCCATTTGTTTTTTAAAGATTATTTCATGTAAATGTTGCCCGCGGCTACGCTTGAGGTGGTCCATCCGAAGCTCCAATTTTGGCATACTTTTTCCAGCATTTCGGCCGGTGTCTCACCACTGGCAGCTGTACAATTGTGGCTGGCTTGTCCCTGTACACGAGAGACTTCATGTAGCCCCAAAAAAAATAGTCTAGTGGGGTCAAATCGCATGATCTTGGCGGCTCCAAAACGTAATAATAATTGCTCACCAAACTCGCCTCTCAATAGGTCTCGCGTGCCGTGTGGCATGTGGCACCGTCTTGTTGAAACCACATGTCAACCAAGTCCAATTCTTCCATTTTGGGCGAAAAAAAACTCGGTAATCATCGCACGGTACGTTGGTCCATTGACTGTAACCTTGCGATTTTCATTATTTTTGAAAAAGTACGGTCCACTGATGCCGCCGCCGGCCCACAAACCGCACCGAACAGTGCATTTTTCAGGGTGCATTGGCAGCTCTTTAACTGCCTTCGAATACTCTTCAGACCGAATTCGTCAATATTGTTTGTTGATGCACTCATTGAGCCAAAAATGAGCTTCGTCGCTGATAAAAATTTTTAATTTTTTCACATTTTTCACAAGACACAAATTTTGATAGTAAAATTCAATGATTTGCAAGCGCTGTTCTTTGTTAGTCTATTCATGTTGAAATGGCAAATCTTACTGAGCATTTTTGGCGTTGACACATGTTCCGAATTACGCGTGAGGTGTTAAAAAATGTATATTGAAAAAATAAAAAGCAAAAAAATCCCCGTTACATTTAAGGTTACTCATACGCACTGTTGACGAAAATCTAAACGGACATGAAATGTCTTACAACTTTCAAACCACTGAAAGGATTTTGATGTAGTTTTCGTTGGCATTTTCTAAAGGACTAGAAGAAGGTTTTGTAAAGAATTTTATATCTTTCGACGATCGAGACTGATGCTTTTATAGCGCGGCAAGTGCTTACTTTTTACAGGAGAATGTAGGACCAACGACAAATCACTTCTTAAGCGTACGTATACTACATTTTCGCTCTCTGGAATACGCTGAATTTACACTTTTACAACTCTGTTCAATTCAACTGTTAACTGAAATCGACGACTAAGCAAAAATAAGTAGCAAACAAACATGAATCCATATTGTGCCATAAGCCGGTTAAAAAATAAAACTTCTGTTTGCACACTGCCTGAAGTAGTCGTCGTCGTCGTCGTCGTCGATATGCTACAGAAACATTGGTATTGCAAATTTTCAAGAGTGTAGTTAAGGTTAGGTTTCGTTGGGTTCGGTGCGGTTCGATTACCAGTATGCTGCGGTTAGTTAAATTGGCTGGCTATGAGAATGAGCAATAATTGTGATGCAGAGAAATTGATTTGATTTGAATGCAACTGAAGTTGTACAGAGTTTGTACATTTCGCCTGATTGTGGGGTCACAAGCACAGCAAAGTACAGATACAGATATGTATTTGCCTTTAATTTAGATTTGTTTCTTTCTGCTTAGTTCTCAAGTACGATGTTTTTTTAAACTTATAAACTCTATTTATTTTAGAAAAATAAAATTCAAATAAAACATTTGAATATAAATCGTTTGGTGCCATCTATTAAACAAATGTTTGTAGCACATTTTCTTAGGGAATATGCTTTATATTTCCGCTCATCGAATGATAACTAGTTACAACTTTAGTTTTGAGTTTCTAATTAATTTGTAGTATAACAAAACATGTGTTTTATTACCAATCATCACTTCAACTGTCATTATCAAAGTTATTATAAATAAAGTAAATGAAAACAGAATTCACAACCTAACAGATTAATTCTTAATGTTCTGCACAAGTGTTCTTAACACTGTTGATGATATGATATATGATTATCATCATTATGATTAAAATGGACATAGCAATCATTTTACGCATACAAATGTATGAAGTTTATATGCAGACAGACAAGTAATCGCATACACATTTCAAGAAATATATGGTGAGCACAAGAACTTATTCCAAGTACAAGTAATGATGGTAACTTCCTTTACATTACATGAGATATCACCATATACTACATACTTATGACTACATATAGAGTTCATTTAATTCAAAACATAAAATAGGAATTAAGTCGTCGTCGTCGTCGTCGCACTGACTGAATGTCAACGCGTGTGGACGACAGTTTTTTTTTTTTTTTTTTTCGTATTCTTGAAGTTTTGTATGATGACTAAGTATTTACGTATATACTGAAATAAGGATTTGAAAGAAAAAAAAAAAAGATGGTACCTTCTCAATAAAAAAAAAACAAGTGTTGAGTACATGTAATAAACTACAACCACTGACTCTTTGGTTCCCATGCTAATATTTAATGACAAAGCCCCAATGGTGGTAGATAGTGTAGCTTGTGTTTAAAAATCGTGTCGTTAATTAAGATTTACGTGAAATTTGTCAAAAAAAAATAAATAAAACCAGTTTTGTAACATGTTAGTTTCCTAATAAATTTTATTTATGTGAAGATATTAATGTCAGAGAGCATTAATTATATGCTTAATACAGGTGTATGCAACGTGTCTAAATTCGGATATTGAAAGAAAAAAAACGTCGTTTGAATATGGTAAAATTCGCTTAATTACCTACATATGTGGAACTTTCATTAAATTTTTAACTTTTTAATTACTAGACCGGGAGCTGAAAGGAAGTGCGTATGCAAAATATGAGATTTGCTGATAAGCCTGGCCAGATGGCAGCACCGGCAAATGAGGGCGCTTTACAGAATTTATCGACGTACCTTTTACCCCAATTGACAATTTGATTTTTAAATTGAATATTTAATGTTTTTCAAATATTATACTATAAAGCAAATATCGCTGATTACAACAAATTAGCACGATAATTTGAGCAACTCATTCAAAGAAGTTTTTAGATCCAGCAATCAATGTGTTTTTCCCTGCTCTATAACTTTGTACTGCAATGTCATTCGATTTAAATCAAAGATGGGCAACATTTTTTGAAGCAAGAGCCACTTACAACAAAAGTAATTAAAACAACAACAGAAAAAAAATTCATCGATCTCGACAGCAAAAAAAAAAAACTCAACAACAAACCAAAAGCCAATTACAAGAATCAAGCACGAAAAACATTCGTGTAGATTCTACACTGTAGAACTAAAAGTACACTAATCAAACGAAACGAGAGAAACTGTCTTCAATGTGCGCATTGTTGTTTGCTTGTGCGCTCGCTTTAGTTCTTTTTTTTAGGTGAGATATCTAAGCTGTACAAAACTGAGATTATGAAAAACTGTTAACACAGGAATTTCCAGCTATTTTCGAGCTGTCCGACAGTATTTTCGAGCGGTTCCAAAAGTTTTCCATTTTCCGGAAAATTGCAAAAAACTTTTTGTACAGCTAAGGGAATATATCTAAACATGAAGCTACCAAAACGAAGTACCTCAGCAAAAATATTTCATCATGTGAATTTCGAGCTATTTTCGAGCTAATTTCTTACGGAAAAAAATTTTCAGAAAACCTTTGAGTTTTCCGGAAAATTCAATTTTATGCTAAGATAATATATCTAAGCTGGAAGTAATTTTAATGAAACACTTATGTAAAAATATATTGCCATGGGAATTTCGAGCTATTTTCGAGCTATTTTCTTGCGGAAAAAAAATTTCGGAAAACCTTTGAATTTTCCGGAAAATTGAATTTTATGCTTAGATAATATATCTAAGCATGAAGCTACCAAAACGAAGTGCCTCAACAAAAATATTTCATCATGTGAATTTCGAGCTATTTTCGAGCTAATTTCTTACGGAAAAAAATTTTCAGAAAACCTTTGAGTTTTCCGGAAAATTGAATTTTATGCTAAGATAATATATCTAAGCTGGAAGCAATTTTAATGAAACACTTATGTAAAAAGATATTACCATGGGAATTTTGAGCTATTTACGAGCAATTTTCTTGCGGAAAAAAAATTTCGGAAAACCTTTGAATTTTCCGGAAAATTTTCATTTTATGCTTAGATAATATATCTAAGCAGGAAGCATTCTTAACGAAACGCTTGTGAAAATATATTTTACCATCGGCATTTCCAACTATTTGCGAGGTATTTTCTTACGGAAAAAAAGTTTCTTTGATTTTTCCGGAAAACTCAATTTTATGCTAAGATAAGATATCTAAGCGGGAAGCATTCTAAACGAAATACTTTAGAACAAATATTACAAACTGTGAATTTCGATCTTTTTTCGACCCATTTGTGGCTGGGAAAAAAAACAATTTTCAGGAACACTTTCGTATATCCGGAAAATTAAATTTATTCTGACGCCACATGGGCGTTTTTTTAACGCGCGTTGTCCACAAATCGAGTTTAAGCATAACTTCGGCATTAACAAAACCAACGCACGTTGATTGTGTGGTCCATTTCTTTAAACAACAATTCCTATACATAAATATCACAACCTTAAAAAGCAAAAATATAAGATTAGAAATCAAAAAGATTTAGAAAAGTTTAATGTATAAGACAAGAAAAAGTCTTCATGTGCAGCCCTGGTTATATTTGAGATTTTTTGCGCGCCTTTAAAACTAAAATTCCGCGATTTTTCATTTTTCTCCACGCATTGTTCTCAGAAAATAGCGTTAATAGCAAACATTCAACTAGGGTAACCAACCTTACATTCATAAGTAGAAATTCGAAAAAAACATTCTTTTGAATTTAAAATAGTTTTTAGTGTATTTTTATGCCAACGAATTTTGCAGACACAAACTTAAAGTCCCTTTATGATGATAAACTTTAAAATTATGGCCATATTCTTAAATTTAGCAGATAAAACAAAATCAAGCTCTTAGCAGCAGCATGTGTACATGTCCTTTCCTTCAGCAAATGTTTTCTACTTCATCAACAATATCAATGGTTTCTTAGACGTTCACTGCGGATCACATATATGTGTATCCAAAAACGTTTAATTTATGCTTTCCACAAATAACACTGAGCCAAGAAATAATTTTAAAATTTCTCATTATATGTAAATATCACATTATTTTAATTTTTGTGTAATTTTATTTCTGTGGCTTATGTTGTGTCTGAAATGAATATACAGTATTGGCCAAAACTTAAGCACCACCTTAGAAAATTTTTTTTCAAATCATGATTTTTTTTTATGAAAACTACGTTTTTAAAACACATTACTTATTAATTTTATTTATTTATACCTTTATTATTGACAAGCAAAAATTAAAAAAAATCTGCGTCTCATAAATAAAAAGTTAACATAGAAGGAACATTTTAAACCCAAAAACTTAACGAACATAACTGAAGCACCCCCATTTTTATGGTAAATAAAAACTTTTAAGATTAGTACTTAGGGAGCGTTCAAGTATTATGTAACGCAATTCTTGAAGATCTTTGAAAGTAATGCGCTGTTATTTACTTATATAATAAATATAATATTTATTGCTGTAGCTAATCTAGAAACAGTTTCATTATGCACACCTAATTTCAAAACACCCGTTGTTCGACACCTTCTCCCGCCCCTGTACCGCATCGTATCGTTTTACAAATTGCGTTACGTAATACTTGAACGATCCCTTAGTTGCGAACCCTTTATTCTTGACGACTCGCGCACCTCTTTAAGACATAGAAGATATTAAATTATTAATGATATCCTTCCCCAAGGTGCTTAAGTTTAGGCCAATACTGTATATGTACATAGGACACAAGCTATTTTTCGTTTTCGCAAAGAAAAATTTCTGCAAAATGTACCATCACTAATTTTTGCAAAGCTGGCATCCCTATTTTTGTCAGCGAGATGAAGAGCGCGGAAAATAGAATGAGGGGTAAATAATATATGCCAATAATTTTATGATCACGCGTCTGTTTTACAGGTAACTTTGTTATTTTCTGTGTGTTTGTGGATCCTGATTTCGTACTCATTTTTCCTTTGTTGTTTTTTAGTATACTATTGCACTTAACCCTACGGTACACAAGGTGAAGTTATGCTTTCTAAAGTGATTTATAAATTCAATACACATAATACATCTGTATATACAGTTGCGGTAAAAAGAATAGCACCGCGGTGTCATTTATGAATTGAAAGAAAATATTTCGAACAAATGACGTTTTTTTTCTTCTAATATTTTAAGATATAGTTACTTGATAAGTACACAAGATAACCACATGACATTTTTTTCCAAAAAAATAGCGGCACTTTCTAGGTTTGCTATTGTATTGAGTTATTTGTAATTTCAAGCGAAAAAAATAATAGCACTGTTCAACTCCTTTACTTCTCAAGATTAGGTATTTACTCTTATTAAAAAAATTTGATAGTAACAAATAAGTTCCATTATTCTTGTATAATACTCCAATGATTTTTTCGAGTTTTTGCATTTAAGTGGGCCGTGGAAAGCATTCTTCGACCATACTAAGTACCCGTGCGCAAAGTTCGGTATGTTTGTGATATGGTTTTTTTTTAACAACGATACTCGTCGTGTATTTTGGGCACTCACAGTGGTTTCCCTGAGTCGTCTTTTAACGGTTTCTACACACACTGCTATATTGCGCACTTTCTTTATTTCCGTAGCAGGCAAATACGAATTATGTATCGAAAGCCGTATAATACAATTCACGTCCCGGGGAGACATGGAAGGCATTCGGCCTCGTGTTTTTCGTTTATTTGTGTATTTTATCGTATCCGAAACCATTTTCGCAGAACATCTGATAAAATTTTAAATTTCATTTAAAGTTTAACCTTACGAATGGGAATTTTTAATAATTTTACTTTGCTCTGTCGAAGAATGCTTTCCACGGCCCACTTAAATGCAAAAACTCAAAAAAATCATTGGAGTATTATACAAGAATAATGGAACTTATTTGTTACTATCAAATTTTTTTAATAAGAGTAAATACCTAATCTTGAGAAGTAAAGGAGTTGAACAGTGCTATTATTTTTTCGCTTGAAATTACAAATAACTCAATACAATAGCAAACCTAGAAAGTGCCTTGTGTACTTATCAAGTAACTATATTTTAAAATATTAGAAGAAAAAAAACGTCATTTGTTCGAAATATTTTCTTTCAATTCATAAATGACACCGCGGTGCTATTCTTTTTACCGCAACTGTATATACAGATGTATTATTTGTATTGAATTTATGAATCACTTTAGAAAGCATAACTTCACCTTGTGTACCGTAGGGTTAAGTGCAATAGTATACTAAAAAACAACAAAGGAAAAATGAGTACGAAATCAGGATCCACAAACACACAGAAAATAACAAAGTTACCAGTAAAACAGACGCGTGATCATAAAATTATTGGCATATATTATTTACCCCTCATTCTATTTTCCGCGCTCTTCATCTCGCTGACAAAAATAGGGATGCCAGCTCTGCAAAAATTAATGATTGTACATTTTGCAGAAATTTTTCTTTGCGAAAACGAAAAATAGCTTGTGTCCTATGTACATATACAGTATTTGCCAAAACTTAAGCACCTTGGGGAAGGGTATCATTAATAATTTAATATCTTCTATGTCTTAAAGAGGTGCGCGAGTCGTCAAGAATAAAGGGTTCGCAACTAAGTACATACTAATCTTAAAAGTTTTTATTTACCATAAAAATGGGGGTGCTTCAGTTATGTTCGTTAAGTTTTTGGGTTTAAAATGTTCCTTCTATGTTAACTTTTTATTTATGAGACGCAGATTTTTTTTAATTTTTGCTTGTCAATAATAAAGGTATAAATAAATAAAATTAATAAGTAATGTGTTTTAAAAACGTAGTTTTCATAAAAAAAAATCATGATTTGAAAAAAAATTTTCTAAGGTGGTGCTTAAGTTTTGGCCAATACTGTATATTCATTTCAGACACAACATAAGCCACAGAAATAAAATTACACAAAAATTAAAATAATGTGATATTTACATATAATGAGAAATTTTAAAATTATTTCTTGGCTCAGTGTTATTTGTGGAAAGCATAAATTAAACGTTTTTGGATACACATATATGTGATCCGCAGTGAACGTCTAAGAAACCATTGATATTGTTGATGAAGTAGAAAACATTTGCTGAAGGAAAGGACATGTACACATGCTGCTGCTAAGAGCTTGATTTTGTTTTATCTGCTAAATTTAAGAATATGGCCATAATTTTAAAGTTTATCATCATAAAGGGACTTTAAGTTTGTGTCTGCAAAATTCGTTGGCATAAAAATACACTAAAAACTATTTTAAATTCAAAAGAATGTTTTTTTCGAATTTCTACTTATGAATGTAAGGTTGGTTACCCTAGTTGAATGTTTGCTATTAACGCTATTTTCTGAGAACAATGCGTGGAGAAAAATGAAAAATCGCGGAATTTTAGTTTTAAAGGCGCGCAAAAAATCTCAAATATAACCAGGGCTGCACATGAAGACTTTTTCTTGTCTTATACATTAAACTTTTCTAAATCTTTTTGATTTCTAATCTTATATTTTTGCTTTTTAAGGTTGTGATATTTATGTATAGGAATTGTTGTTTAAAGAAATGGACCACACAATCAACGTGCGTTGGTTTTGTTAATGCCGAAGTTATGCTTAAACTCGATTTGTGGACAACGCGCGTTAAAAAAACGCCCGTGTGGCGTCAGAATAAATTTAATTTTCCGGATATACGAAAGTGTTCCTGAAAATTGTTTTTTTTCCCAGCCACAAATGGGTCGAAAAAAGATCGAAATTCACAGTTTGTAATATTTGTTCTAAAGTATTTCGTTTAGAATGCTTCCCGCTTAGATATCTTATCTTAGCATAAAATTGAGTTTTCCGGAAAAATCAAAGAAACTTTTTTTCCGTAAGAAAATAGCTCGAAAATAGTTGGAAATGCCGATGGCAAAATATATTTTCACAAGCGTTTCGTTAAGAATGCTTCCTGCTTAGATATATTATCTAAGCATAAAATGAAAATTTTCCGGAAAATTCAAAGGTTTTCCGAAATTTTTTTTCCGCAAGAAAATTGCTCGTAAATAGCTCAAAATTCCCATGGTAATATCTTTTTACATAAGTGTTTCATTAAAATTGCTTCCAGCTTAGATATATTATCTTAGCATAAAATTCAATTTTCCGGAAAACTCAAAGGTTTTCTGAAAATTTTTTTCCGTAAGAAATTAGCTCGAAAATAGCTCGAAATTCACATGATGAAATATTTTTGTTGAGGCACTTCGTTTTGGTAGCTTCATGCTTAGATATATTATCTAAGCATAAAATTCAATTTTCCGGAAAATTCAAAGGTTTTCCGAAATTTTTTTTCCGCAAGAAAATAGCTCGAAAATAGCTCGAAATTCCCATGGCAATATATTTTTACATAAGTGTTTCATTAAAATTACTTCCAGCTTAGATATATTATCTTAGCATAAAATTGAATTTTCCGGAAAACTCAAAGGTTTTCTGAAAATTTTTTTCCGTAAGAAATTAGCTCGAAAATAGCTCGAAATTCACATGATGAAATATTTTTGCTGAGGTACTTCGTTTTGGTAGCTTCATGTTTAGATATATTCCCTTAGCTATACAAAAAGTTTTTTGCAATTTTCCGGAAAATGGAAAACTTTTGGAACCGCTCGAAAATACTGTCGGACAGCTCGAAAATAGCTCGAAATTCCTGTGTTAACAGTTTTTCATAACCTCAGTTTTGTACAGCTTAGATATCTCACCTCTTTTTTTTCTGAATAATGCAAAAATAACAATACAAATGTGCGTAGCAGTGTTGAGTGCATGTTTTTGTTGTTTTGGTTATTTTTCTTAAGAAAAACGACGTGTTTGATGTAATGAGCCACAAATGTCTCATTTTTCGTATATTGTCCATCGTTCATTTAAATCATATTTTCGAGAAAATTCGAGCAAAAACTGAAGGAAACTAAAATGGGAATCTAAAATCTTTATTTGCATTATCTTTATTATTTATGTTATACTCGTATGAAGAGTTTTGTATTTAATACGTAGGCAGTGATAAGTACCCATGTTCTTTTAGGTCGACGCACTTAGCCCAGCGATACTCCAACTATTTGAAGCCGGAACAATAGGATTTGTCGAGCTCTGCAAAATAGGCCCCTATTTCGGTGATAGCTTCCACATTTGATTGAATCTCTTTCCCCTCTTTCTTTGGAAAAAGATAAAATTCATAGGGGGGCCAAATCTGGAGGATACAATTCAATAATTTTGCTGTGATAATGCGGGACGAATGAGCAGGTGCATTGTTGTGGTGGAACAGCAGTTTTTTTATACCAAACGAGGACGTTTTTTCTTTAACTTTTCATCAAATTTGTCCAAGAATTCTGCATAGTACGCGCTGGTAATTGTTTTTCTTTTCCAAATAGTCGATGAGAATTATTTCTTTCGAATCGCAATCAAAACCACTGATCGATAATACTCTCTTATATTGTAACGGGTGATTTTTTTGATATTTGTTTTTTCAGTGTAAGTTTTTTGACACCTCACGCGTAATTCGGAACATGTGTCAACGTCAAAAAAACTCAGTATGGTTTGCCATTTCACCATGAATAGACTAACAAACGAACCAAACAAACAGCGCTTGCAAATCATTGAATTTTATTATCAAAACTCGTACTCTATGAGAAATCGAATTATCGAAAAATTTTCTTCAGCGATGAAACTCATTTTTGACTCAATGGGTACGTCAACAAACAGAATTGCCGAACTCGGTCTGAAGAGCAGCCAGAGGCAGTTCAAGAGCTGCCAATGCACCCTGAAAAATGCACTATTTGGTGCGGTTTGTGGGCCGACGGCATCATTGGACCGTACTTTTTCAAAAATAATGAAAATCGCAACGTTACAGTCAATGGAGCAAGGTACCGTGCGATGATTACCGACTTTTTTTTGCCCAAAATGGAAGTATTGGACTTGGTTGACATGTGGTTTCAACAAGGTACCGTGCGATGATTACCGACTTTTTTTTGCCCAAAATGGAAGTATTGGACTTGGTTGACATGTGGTTTCAACAAGACGGTGCCACATGCCACATGGCACGCGATACCATGAATCTATTGAGAGGCGAGTTTGGTGAGCAATTAATTTCACGTTTTGGAGGAGTCTATTTGACCTCACTAGACAATTTTTTGTGGGGCCACATGAAGTCTCTCGTGTACAGGGACAAGCCAGCCACAATTGCAGCCCTGGAAGACAACATTACAGCTGTCATTAGTGAGATACCGGCCGAAATGCTGATAAAAGTATGCCAAAACTGGAGCTTACGGATGGACCGCCTCAGGTGTAGCTGCGGGCAATATTTACATGAAATAATCTTTAAAAAGTAAATGGTAGGAATTGATGTATCGCTCCAAATAAATATTTCATTCACTATTGCAAATTTTTAGCTCTTTTTTCAATGTTCAAAAACAAAACGCTTAAAAAATCAACATTTAAAAAAAAAATTTGCATTTTTAAAAGGTGCCACGCTTTCCTAAAATGATACCATTACCTAAATTGCGAAAGAATTTTATATTTCTGTCAGTTTTTCTATATGACTGGTTTGTTAGATAAGTCCTTACCAACATGTGTACTCTTTGTATAAGAACTATTTGTGTGCGTACTCTTTAAACGCACACTCTACTACGGTTGCGTACACAAAACTATGATATCTTTAATAGGAAGCTCAATTATACTTCAAATATAACTTGCGCACAACAATGTGGGTATATCAAATAACTATGGTAAAACTGGAAATCAATGCATGTCGCAATCCTTGAGAAACTTTTCAAGGACGTTGCAGACAAAAAAAACAACTAAAATTCTCACTATATTGAGAACTCGGCTGAAAAGTGAAATAATAATATTTTAAACTGGTTTTTCAAAAATACAACCTTTAATAGTAACAACAAAATTATTTATATACACATAGGTAAATTACTACAACAACAATAGCAACAAAACAAGTTACAACAACTCGCAGTCAGTCACATGCCTGCCTCCTTTATTTCCAAAGTGGGAATTTCTGCGAAAAATAAACTAGAAAATAATAAACCCGGAGTCATAAAAAAAGACACACAGTAAACAAACGTAGCGGCGGCAGCAGCAGCCAAACGATAACACCAGGTCGATTTTCTAATAGCACGCAGGAGAAACACCACCAACAATGACGACACCACCGCTGGCTGGCTGGCTGACTGACTGACTAATACGGCCTACATAACCTCAATCTAGTTTTGAGCCGCCGCGCCGTTGTTGTGCAGTGTGTGTGTGTACAGGGTAAAAAGGAGGTCGATCATCATCGTGTTGCTTTTGTAGACAAAAAAACGATTAAACAAAATAAAGGTGGACGTAGGCCATTTTTGTCAAGATATGCGAGTATAGGATGAAGATGTGTTTTAGTTTAAGAGGATATGTGGAGGAACGGAGGAGATTATTTCATTGAAAACTTGTTTTCTTTTTTACAAAGATATTGATAGTTGGAGTAATTTTGTTGAAAAAAAAAGTAACGAAGGTTATGCTGGCGTTGTACGAAATAAAACAAGAAAAAAGGAAGCTAAAAAAAGCTGGTTTTTAACTTTATATACGGTAAAGTTTCAACTGAAAATTGTGTAATGGAACAACAATGATGACCGTCAAGACAGTGCGGATGAACAGACCATACAGTTATGCGTTGTTTGAAGGTTAAAATCAGGCCGTTTTGCTGACTTTAGTAACTTGGCAATGGAAGTTTTACTTTCATAGGTGGAGTGTTGCCAATTTTAAAATTTTACTTTTGCCAATAAATTCTTTTTAAAAAAAAACTTCTTTAGGGGGTACACTAAATTTGAATATCTCGTACATATTTGAAATTGTAAAATGTAGAAAAAGCCGCATATCTTGTCAATTTTGTATTACCAAAATGATTACTACCAGAATATCGTCGCTCTCGAGTAGAAAGGCCCTAACTCATGTTTTTGCGATTTTATAGGAGGACGAAAAAACTGCATAAAAACTTCAAAATTTCATATCAGGGTCTTTTTTCAACTGGGTAACATTGCCGCAATGTTTTGAAATATCACGTTAAAATTTTGAGTAGACGTGTATTTAAGGGTTATCTTTTAGGATCGACAAAAAAAATAAATTTGGAAAAAAAATAAGTCAGGGCCTTTCTACCGGAGAGCGACGATATGCAAAAATTATCCCTTGCCAATATCTCTCTATTGTACTGTTCGACTCTTTTATTAATTTTATTAATTTTTTAAATTTTCGATACTATCCGAATCTTTCGATACTTTTTAAACTTTCCGATTTGTTAAGTATATTCCTCGATACTTTTCGATTTTTAAGAACTAATATGATATTTTTTTTAAATAATTATTCGATACTTTCCGATATTGTGAAGGTTATTAATATCATTTCTCGACTTCTTTGATGATTGTCGACAGGATTGCCAAGTGACCGGGATTGACCCGGCCAAGTCTGGAATTCAATGTCAAAACCGGGAGCCTAGTAGGAAGTCAAAAAATTGTAAAATAAGTAGCCGAAAAAATTAAGACTTTTTTTTAAAAAAAATTTGACTTTTTACCATTTGAGGGAATTTTTTTTTTTTGAGAATGTTATGAATTGCATCTTTTGAATTTGGCAACACTGATTGCCGATAATTTTCGATATTTCAGACTGTTCATGCAGAGCTTTGAGTTTGTATTTTCTTTATTGATTTTGATGCAAATAAATTCCTTACAAATTTAGATTATTTTTTTTTTTTTATTTCAATAAATTTTTTTTTTTTTTTTTTTTTTTTCAATAAATTTTTTTCTTTTTCGTTTTCGTCTTGAGTTTTATCAAAGACGAATTATCTTTTTTATACTTTTAATTTTTAGTAATTTTCGTGCCAAGTTTCACCTCTCACATTTTGCACTATTTGCCACTAAGATAATATTCCTGTACCAAGTTTGGTAAAATTTGCTTGAATAGTTTGTTGTGCATAGCGTTTTTGCTTATATAAGCCACGCCCACTCTACTGTTTGTATCATTACACGAAATGCCTTTACAACAATTATCATTACATTAGCTTGAAATAGTCCGTTAATTTGATAGTTTCAGGGTTTGTTTCCATTAAAGTGACACTTCCATTACTATGGAAGTTGCCATGACCACTTCTACAAAAACACTTCTCGACTATGTGGGAAGGGAAAACCGATTGCTGGATGTTATTACGCCAATCTAATGAATCGATTTCACGTATATCGAATCAATAGAAAAGTGGTGTCAATTAGCAAACATCAAATTATATTTGATATATAACAATGAAATATTTGATTGAGTCAAACATAAAATGCTACAACCAACATTTATTACTATTTCATCCAAATACAATATGTTTGACTCAAATAAATATTTGATTGCTCTATTCAAATATGTGGATACATTTGTTATATTCAAACAAATTTTTTTCTCAGTGTAGAAATTACGTAGTTGGAAAAGTTTTTTTATTTTAGAATGACTGGAGAAATTGGCAGATTAAAAGAATTTCTCCGCTTATGCTAAATTTATAAACTCCGACAATACTGGCAACACTGGTAGTGGCACAAACTCATGGAAGATATCAAGTAAAATAACGAAAATTGTGTCTTGAAAAACAGGTTCTTTTTGTAGCGTTAATTTTTCTTCTATGAAGTTTTTATTTTTATATTATTATATTAGATCCTTTTTTTTTAATATACTTGATTTTCAAGCTGTCAATTTGTCTAAATCGCCCTCTTTCTCTCTCTCGCGCTGTTTTTGAATACAAAATTTAAGATCAAATGCTGACGTAGTCAAGAAAACGAAGACGACAACAATAATGACGCTGATGTATCAAATCTTCGTTGCTACCTGCTATAAATGGAAACTTAAGACCCCGAAACAAAAATTGAAAGTCATTTTAGAAGGTTTCATTTTCGATTATTTCAATTCAGGTGTATGCGAGAAGATGCAGCATAAACAGCTAAATGGACTTGAGGATTTTTTTTTTTTTTTTTTCACATTATCAAGGTGAGTATGAGAGTGTGTAAAGTGCGCATATGTGTGCGACTTAAAGTGTGACCAATTTTTTTCAAAAAAGAGGATTTACACAACAACAGTGTATTCGGTATTATGCTGAAGATTTTTAATTTTTTTGGGCTTAAATCCTTTTATTGTTGTTCTTGTTGATGAATAAAATTTTTCATACGCGTATATAATTTGTATAACGCAATTATAGGCACAGTCATATTAATAAGAGCCTGAAAATTTATACATTTATGCTTGTATGCGTTGTCATGTGCATGTGTATATGACTACGCACAAAAATAATTTTTTTTGGGGAAATGACTGGTCGGTCATAACTTCAAGGTCTAATGAGTTTATGTAGCCTAGCACATAACTTTTTTTTTAAGTAAAAAAAATTAATTTCATGTGGTGCCACTTTTTAAGCTTAGGAAATTAGGTACAACAAACAAAAAAAAATCCTATTAATGTTTAATTGTAATTTGGTAGCTTAAGTATACAAAAAACAATGAAAAATCCACCATCAGCAAGTTGTGGGTACCATCATCAACGCACCAAGTAACCAACAATCGCACACAAGTTAAAGGCATCACTATTAGAGTGTGTGTTATTTATGTGTATTACATAGGGAAGGCCCCCCCCCCCCCTTTTATACAAAACGTTAACTTAGGCTAAGACTCTTTGCGTTGGTTGATTTAAAACTGTGTGAAATATTCAAATTCATACAGATACGACGAGCATACGTAAGCATTATCTTGTATTATTATGATTAATTAATGTTAACAAACATGTGTCGATTTGTTAGCTAATAGTTTTAATTTTACACCATTTCATCATTGGGTACACTAACAAAGAAATGTGATAACAATTATATATTTTATTTAGTAATTTTTCAAATTTGCAACGTCTTTTAGTAAAAAAAAAAAAATTAGAAACGCTGAATATAATTAGTTACATGACAGAAAAAGTAGGGATTCAAGCTCTTTTGGGAGAGATATTTTACTTCAGATACATAATCTTTTTAGTATGTACTCTTTAGGCACAAGTTTTTTTAAAAATATTTTAACTACCCCACTTAATTGAATTGGCGAAAACTGTAGTCCTCCCCACCCTCCGCCGCACACTTGTAGATGTAACTACAAAAACATATTATTTTTAAATACCTTTAATCGTCGTAAGAAAGTAAACAACTACAGTTACATGGTATTTTCAAATACATTCAATTGTCGCAAAAAAGTAAACAAAAAAAATTCAATATGAGCTCTATTTGTAGTCACAACGTCGTAAAAAAGTAAACAACTATAGATACATAGAATTGTCAAATATCGTTTCTGAAAAAGTAAACAACTACAAAAACATAGTATTTTGAAATACCAGCAATTGTCACAAAAAAGTAAACAACTAATCATTATTGCAAGTCACATTAAGACAGGAATCTAAAGTTAGAAACTCCTTTAGACATATGTTAGACACTTTCAAAAGCTCAACCGTCTTAGCAACAACTTAGCAAACATTTGTGAATATACAACATTATGTTTTAAGCTATTTCACGCAAAATCATATATTTTTTATAAATAGTTTCCAAAGAGTGATCGATTATATTTATGTAGTATGATTGAAAAACATAAAAATCTCTCAGTGATATGAAGCATTGGATTGGATTTTTTGATCAGCCAGAGTTGACTAAATTTGAAGAAACTTCATACAATAGCGTTGACCCATATTACGTAATAAACTGTACAATAACTCTTATTCTAAAGAAGAAAAAAAAAAGTATTGCAATGCTAGGCAATTCTTGGTCAATAGCTTGAATAGCCTGCGTTCTAATCTCTTGTTATATCTTGATTTCTAAATTAAAACATGGTTTCCTCGTATTGAGGCGGAAAATGTATACGCCGTAACGAACTGCACTGAACGGTTACACATGGTTTATTTAGGCCCCCGGCCAGCCAGCGCTGCTGCATTTGTGCCCGTTTGCCAGTTGCAAAAATATCACGCTATCTCTTTTAAACTCTAACTGAGCTGTGTATACATATGTATGTGCAATGTACACGTTGAAAAAATTCAAAGTAAAAGTTACAGCATTCACGTAATAAAATTTGGAAACGTTAAGGATTTTTGAATTTTTTTACCACTCGACGTAAAGCCAGTTCTTTTGTATGACTGTGAAACTTGGCGCTATTCACCAGAATGGTGAAAATGAAAATGGATTAGACATACGCTTCGCTCAACATCCCCTCTCACCCGCCGCCGTCGCACACTTGTAGCTGTAACTAAAAACTAATCGTCGTAAGAAAGTAAACACTATAGATACATAGTGCTTTCAAATACGTACAATTGTCGTAAAAAAGTAAACAAAAAAAAGACTATATGTATTAACTCTATTTTTAGTTGTAACGTCGTAAAAAAGTATACAACTATAGATAGATGGTATTCTTAAATAGCGTAATGAAAAGGTAACCAACTACAAAAACATTGTATTTCAAATTACCAGTAATTGTCACAAAAAAGTAAACAACTACAGAGACATAGTATTTTCAAATACAGGTAAAAATTATTGCTAGTCATTTTAAGACTGTAATCTAAGTTAACGGTTTTATGCGAATAACAACTCTGATATTTTCGTTAGGTGCTTGAATCGACATACTTAATTTGTTGACGGTTCAAAAATGGCGCGAAATTCAAAATAACACCTCTTATTATCTCTTATATCGAACTGAATTCGAACTTTTCTCCGTGTAGCATGTAGTCTTATGTTGGCATTATAATTTGTAGCTAAATATGCCGGCCGGTCGAATGACCGACCAAAGAGGCGTTTCAATGGTGCAGTCCGTCACCAACAATGTTTTTATTGCTTATTCTGCAATAGCAGTGCAACATCAACAGTCGGTTGCAAATGCATTTTTGCATTTAGTACGCGCGCTACACATGCAACACAGCATAACTTTTATGTTTTCAAAGTTTTGCTGCTGCTGGTGGCGGCTGCCACTGTTTAAAGTAACAGCAACAGTTGCAGCCAACGATAGCAATTAACACTTTTCTTCTTCAAATACGTGCGCAATTGCCTCGTATATTGGTTACGTTAGTTGGTATTATAATTTTATATGTTTTATAGAATTGGCACATTTTTATTAACTTCTTCACGTCTACAATTTCAACTTAATATTAAATTTTATTTTATACAACAAATAACATGGTAAAAACTCAATTACAAAATTATGCCACACAAATGAAATCTTCGCATTGTTTTTTTTCTAATATATGAAATCTTATTTTAATATTATTTTAATTATGAGCTAACTAATTGAAGTCGAAATGTTAGCAACGTGTTCAGCATATTATTTTCCCATTCATTGCAATTATTTTTTATCATATTATGCGTGTGTGCTTGCTTTACATGAAAATGTAATATTTATTTTCTTTTTTTCAAGTACGAAGAGTATGTACATATTATATGCGTAGAATTTCGTGATAAATTAAAAATTCTGATTTGAAAAATATCGCGCCGCAGCCACATTTTACGCTTTAAAAGGAGATTATAGTCTTCATATTAGTTCCACGGAGCTAAAAACTTCTAAAACAATTCGAAAATTTGAAGAAAGTGAATCAGTTATGGATGTATCGCACTGGAGGCGAACAGTGAGACAGTTTGACTTGCAATGAAAAGAATTTTTGGGTGACAGTGAAAAACAATACCAAACACTTAATTTTTTAAAATTTTTGAAAAATATTATTAAGTAATACATTAAGTTTGATAAAAAGGATTTTACAGAGTGTTATATTTGACTCACACAAAAACAAATTTTATTTGCAGACGATAAATTGGTGTTAATTTCATTGGAAATTATCTTCAATAGTCGTTTGAAAAATATCGCAAAACGTTATACAAAAAAAAAAAAACAAGTAACCTTTACACTTTTCAACAAACATTTACTTTCAAACTACTATTTAGGGTCAACAGAAAAAGTTTGTTAACATAACAAAAAACAAAAAAAGAAGTGGGGAAATCAAAAAATTCACAATATGCAAAAATATGTTTCGAAAACATTAATCCGCATATAACTAATGGCAACAGATGAACAAATCCAACGTTGGTTGCTCTTCGGATGAAGGAAACATTATGCCAGACAGCAATATAAATGATTTATTTTATAACCCTAATGGAACACTGGCTATTTTTAATGGATACATGCGGGCAAACATAGCTTTAACATCAATTAAATTAAATAAACGAATAAATGATGAACAATCAATTGATTGGGATTCAACATAAAATCGAGCGAGTGATCAGACCAGCAATCAACGATCGACGTTTTGTTGGCGTTGGTCATCATCAGTCGGATTATAGTTATAAAGATACGGCCGGAGCGAAAGAACTTACAAATGTACATTCTGTCCACTGAACCGGTTTGTGTGTGCGTTCGTTCGTGACTTGGCTGGCTTGCGTGGTTCGATGTTCGAATACGCGTCACAAATAATTAATCAAAAATAATTATAATTGAAAGGCCCAAAAATACAATGATATAAAATGAGAAATAACGACTGAATAAATGAAGCAACAAGAATCAACTACAAAATGGAGGATATGTGCACATCCGGTTTAGTAGTTGGTAAAGGGTTAATTTAATACATTTAATTGTAGTGTAATTTTAAAAGAATTTGGAAGTTGCGTACTTTGTGAAAGCGAAAATTTCGAATTTATGCCTTAAGATATGCATGCCTGGTTTAAAAATTCAAATTTGAAATAGCTAAGAAAGCTAAACAATTGTAATAGCTAAGCTCAATTATAGTTTAACTATTTTTTCAAATTTTCATAGATATGTATGAAAGGTTTCCTTGGATAAAACGAGTATGATTTATAATAATTTTGTGCTAGTATAAATTCCATGTACAAGCATAGGGCCTATTCAAAAAAGTATGTTAGAATTGAGTCTGAAATCGCTTACAGCCAAACCTTTAAAGTAAGGACTGACTGTTGTCACGAATAAGGCCACGAAATAAAATCTCTTGACTTCAATATTTCTGACTGAAAGGCTTTATCTTATTATTCGAGAGGATCAAAATGAATAAGACAAGACAACTTATTAAAAACAAAAACAGCAAAAGCGTAGAACCCAAATGACAAAAAAAAACAAAAGTTTTT
Organism: Tricholauxania praeusta; assembly: GCA_949775025.1. Classification (NCBI taxonomy): domain Eukaryota; kingdom Metazoa; phylum Arthropoda; class Insecta; order Diptera; family Lauxaniidae; genus Tricholauxania; species Tricholauxania praeusta. The sequence continues at coordinate 14,386,604 of OX459031.1, read as the reverse complement.
GTTTAGAAAGTGAAAACGACAACAAGAAAATCATGGAAAATGCAAAGACTTTAAATGCACAAAAGAGACACAATATAAACAGTAAAAAATTGCAACAAAAAAAGGGTATAAAGAAACATAACGTAGGAAATTGTTGCCATTCAAGTAAAATGAGTTTTGAGAAAAAAAAAACTCAAAACTAAAATTTTCAAGGGAATGAAACGTAAGTGACGCATACGTATGAAGTTTAAATATTACACTGACTGATCTCCAAAAAAAAAATACAAAGATTTTTCCGTTTCAGATTGACATCGATTCCAAAAAATTGTATAATAACTTAAGCCTTAAATGCTTAGCGTACCATATTTGGTACGTGCCTAAAATCATAGCCAAGAACGTTGTGTTTACAAATAATTTTAAGTGACCCTCATCAGCGAATTAAATATTAATAGTTTCCATTATTCATTTCCATATTTCATTATTATTCATTTTTCAATAATTTCTAATAAAAAAAAAAATTCTAAAAAGAGTTTTTCATTTCATTGTGTACCATATTCGGTACACTGCACAAATCACACTTTTTGAGCTTTTCCGGGAAAACGGTGCATTCCCCAGGCAAATGAATGCCCATTTCGTGGTCAGCGTCTGATTTTATATAAAAGTAGCTTGGTTTCCAAATTGGGGGCTGACCCCATGCATTTAAGGGTTAAGTCTTCTCCAGAATAAATTTGATAAGGAATTGTGGTTGTTTTTGTTTTTGTTTAGGTACTTTTTGACTTCAAAATCCGTATAAAATATAACCCTATTACCGTTCGCGAGTCATCTGAATTTGGCGACTCGCCTATGCCTCTGTATTTTGGTTGGCGAAAGTACAAAAGTTCGCCTTCAAAACAATGCTGCCAAATTACAAAACAGGAATTGACCGCTGAAAAAGGCGAACAAAAGTTAGGCGACTCGCTAACAGTAATAAGAAAATGTTTGACATTCGCGATATTTTGACGTTTAAGGCGAAACGCTTAATTTTTCAAGTGACTCGCAAACGATAATAGGGCTAATAATTTGATAAGGAGTTCAATATACTTCAACATACTGAATTTTTTTTTTTTTGTATTAATATTTACTTTAGTAATAGAAATATTATAGTATTAGTTAGGCCCACGGCTCCAAAATGATATTTTACGTTCTGATATTTAATTTTTTAACTAATAAATATAAGGCGTGCATATGAAAAAAAATTAATTTAACGATGAAACTTGATAAAAATATTACTAAATTACTTCTGAATCGGGGGGGGGGGGGGGTGGCAATTCCTACAACTGGCCATTTAAAGAGCTTAAAAGAACGTTTTCGGTCATTTACTTGAAACGTGTGCCTTGAATTGGAAAATGTAGCTGTCTCTAGTTAAAGAGAAGAAAAAATATAGCAAGTACAATTTAATATTCCCGAACCAGATCGGATTTTAAGTCATTTATCCTTAGGCTATTGACTAATTTTTCTTAAATCTTAGTTTTATGCGTGCCTAGCCTAAGTCAGACTAAAACGAAAATTTCGGATCGGACAATTTTTTAAATAAGATTCTAAAGGTCGAAATTGTCCACATACAATACAAAAGATACGCAACTCTACGAATCATAGCTCAGTCAAATTGGTTTTGTTCTCTATAACTTTGTATTTGTTAAAAGTTTTCGTCAAAATGAAAAGTTGAGTTTTCGATTTTTATAGTTGTCACTTCATATAATATACTTTTAACCAGCCAAAATATAACAAGTGGTTTGGCTGATGTTGTTAAACTGCGATATAACAGCTCAGAATGCAGAGGTTCAAATCCCAGTGGATATGGAATAAAGTTTTTTTTTTGTTTTTAACGAAATAAAATTCCAAATTCAATGCTTCCGAAAAAGTACATCTGACGTGCTTCCTACTAATATGATAGAAATTTTGTATGCAAAATGATGAAAGTAATTTTTGTGTTGAAAAGTTTCCACATTAAGTTAATATCAGAAATTTTTGAAAACTTCTCAATAATAAAATTTAGTTGTAATTTAAAAAAGGTCAACTTTGGGGTTGAAAATTATTCAAGCAAACAAGCACGCAAATTATACTAAATAGAAAAAATGCACATTTGCGTCAAAAGAATCATCTTTTAGGTTGAAGTCAGCAAATATAGGCTAAACAATTCCCAAATACCAATACGTTAAAACTCTTAAATCATATACATATCTGATTTTGATGAAACTTTGTATCATCGTATACATTTTGTTAGCAAATATCCAAAAATTAAACTAAAATAGAAAAATATTCAAATCTTTCAACATCACAGTTGTGATGGGCATATTTTTTAGATAAAAGATACTGAACGCAGAAGTAATAAATAAGCCAAAAGTTAAGAGGCCAACCTAAGAAAGAAAGCAGCTCCAATATGTATGAACAAGATAAACAAGGTGAGCAAGGACGATAGATAATATGATGACGGTGTAGTGTAGGGCACCACTTCAACTTAATGTAACAACGTGAAAAAGAAAAACTTGTTGCATGTGTTATAATAAACTCATATGCACTTTCTGGGGGAAAACGGTTTAAAGCTCTAGGTTACCTTTTTTTTAGAGAATTCCTGCTTGGTTCTTCTTCTTCTGCTGCTGCTTCTAATGCGGTATTCCCCAATCAAAGTATTTTACTCGTACTTCCTTTTTTTTTATTTTTTGTTTTTTTTTTCTTTAATTTTTTAGTTTCTCAATTTTTATTTCACTTTTTTATTGCACATTTTATTCAACACAACTTGAAAATGTGCAAAATATTCCATTAAAGAGTGGGGGGTGCCACAAAAGTGTTGGTTGTTTGTACTACGATACCGGCGAATATTATCGTTTTTTTCTTGATTTTTCCTTGCTTTTACTTAAAACACCACGGCGGTTTTTTCTTTCTCAGAAATGCGGCATGAAAATCATGGGGGAAACGGGAAAAAAACATATAATACACAAACAACAACTTTTAAGTACAAGAAAAACAACGTAGGAACGAACGAACGACAACGTAACATAAACGACAGAGACGACGACTGATGAAAATGGTACTGAGAAAAGCAAAAGAAAGGCAAGAAACAAAAACCGAAAAAATCGAGAAACCAGCGCGCAAGTAAATTCAAGACAGACTTTTGAGACCGACTCCCGGACTCAACAATACACGATGATGGTGATGGCTTGATGTCGGCGACGTCGTATGAGTGAGAGCGGCGGTATTTGGCTCAGTGTGTGCGCGCGTGTATATATAGGTGAAAAAATACCGACAATTATGCCCACAGGTATATCTATCTCGAGCGATATGTGTGCGATATTTTTTCTTTTCTTTTTACCTTTGTGTTGTGTTGTATTTAACAGCTAGATCTGCCTGGCTGGCTGTATGTGTTTTAAGCCGTGGTCGTTGCTTTTTGCTGGCGTCCATCCAACCGAAAGACCAACCAACCGTCCGACAGGTAGTTTATTCGTGTTACTCTCTTTTGGTCTTGGTCGGCAACTTATACAGGTAAGAAAATAACTTAAGTCCGACATACCTACATACATACAGAGCAGCAGCAACATATTTAGGCTTCTTTCATTTTAAAATGTAAAGTTGCGCTTTTATTTTATTGTAGTTGTAATTGCTTGTCTCATAAAATGTAGTGCGATTTCATCGATTGATCGATAAAAAATCGATGAAAGAATTTTATTCGTCATCTTCATTGTTTGTTTCGTCACCAGTGTTACGCTATGTTCAGACTTTTGAGTCAATGAGTGGGTAAAACTAAAAGTTAAACAAAACTGCAATCAAAATTGAATTTAAAATTTAGTCCATATTTATTGTAGAATAATTCATTTAGTTTGCGAAAAGAGTACGACCTTACTGATAGTGTAAATTCAACAGAGCTGACACTTATTTTAAAATATTTTCGAAGTCGGATTTGAATTCTGCATCAAAAAATCTACGAAAATACGCTCCTTTTGCGTTTTCTTCCATCGAAGAGTTATTTTCTTTATTTTACAATGCTCCCTATGCGCTCCATTAGCAGGTTATTAGTTAACTAAAAGAAAACGTAAGTTGAATATTTCATAACTTCGTCTTCTGACCAGCTATATATTCGTTCATTCATAGTGCTTTCTTTGTGCTCCTTTAGAATTTAGAAGAAAGTTTACATTTTCGAGATGGCCTTTAATTGTTTTTATAGTTATTCGTTTATTTATACAATAATCATCAATTCTTTATAGTGCTTCTTTTGAGCTCCCTAAGGAGCTAATGCTCTACGCTTTATTTGTATACTTAAACAAAACTACAACATAAACGATGATAATTTGCTGATATATTCTGATATTGCATGATATTTCGTTCTTGTACTGTACGTCCTATGTACTCTTTCAACATATCTAGATTCTCTTACAATAAGTAATTATCAGTAGTTTATAGTGATTTTTTTTGAGTTCCCTCAGGAGCTAATGTCCTTGGCTTGACTTTGTATACTTTAACATAAGTCACAATATAAAAAATATTTATAATTTATTAATTTTTCCTCAAACTGCATGGGCTTTCATTCTTTCACAGTGCTCCCAATGTGCTCCTTTCGCAAATCTACAACATTTCTGTATTTGCTTGCTTAGCAGCATAAATACTCAATCAAGACACTATTTAGTGCTTGGTATTTCTCAAACTGCATGTGTTTTCATTTTTTCACAGTGCTCCCAAAGTGCTCCTTCCGCATATCTATAGCATTTCTGTATTTGCTTCCTTGGCAGCATAAATACTTAATCGAGACACTGTTTAAAGATTGTTCTTTTAATAAATAAATACAATTTCCTCATAATGTTCCTCATAATACCCCTCAGGAGCACAGAGTCTTGAACACTAAAATAATATTTAATTGTACAACATAGCTGAGCTATTAGGTTTTTAGAGCCTATCAAAACCTGTTCGGGAAATCATTTTGAGTAACTCAGGTAATAATAATAGAAAAAAAAAAACATAAGAAAATCATTTAAAGAATTTAATTTTTATGTGAGAAAAGTTTGCATTATTTTAAATTAAAAAACAACAACAGACCATCATGGATTCGTAAAAATGGAAACACTGTCTGTAAAAGGAAAAAAATATATATATATAGAAAACATACGATGTATGGATTATTCCCTAACTCAATTAGCAAAACGATACAAACACACATTCAGACTAACAAGCGCACGAATACAATCACAATTAAATACGAAGAAGAAGAGGGTATTATTTACAACAATAACAATAGCAACTACATACCAAAGCATAAAAATTATATCGACAAGATACAAATATGCTGGTAGTTCAGTTACACTCAATACTCAACTCAAAGACAGCGATGACGACGCAGACAACGACCACAATGATCGACGAGTCAAAAAAGGAACACACAGCCCAGCAAGAGCTAAATGCTGATGCAGGTATGGATATTTTCAAGAGTTATAAGACTGTTACGAAAAAAAAAAATCCAAAATTTAATCGCTTACATATCTGCAAAACGCGAGCTGAAAGTTTAGTGTAATTTGTCAGAAAACGAACAACAAAAAAAGGAGCGTTTTCGAAAGAAGTATGCTTTTCAAAAAACTTTTTAGGGTATATGCACGCACCATTGAATTCCTGGGTTGATTTACATAAAGAATTTGTAACTTAATTTCCTAAAGAATCAGTCAGCTTGCGTTATTAAAATAAGCGGCTCAATTGTAGTTTAGCTACTACAGCTATTAGCCTTCTTAGCTATTTAGCTTGGAGCTTTAAGTAGTGTAAAAAGCTTGGTATTTTGTGAAGATTTGTTGAGCTTTTTAAACTTTTGGATAACACGCACCACAAAAATATTGTCAAAAATATAGTACGATATATTAACTTTAGCTCTAAAGGGCTTTTGTTCCATTATTATGTTACTTCTATGACTTTTGAATATTTTTACACATTTTCATTGAGTTTTAACTTAATTCTTTGTCCGTTTCTCATTGGTTTATGATACATATTTTATTTTTTATTTCTTTTTTGTACATTTACTTGCAGATTTTTATTATATTTTTAAATTTTCAGCCAATTTTTTCTAACATATCGTCAATTTTTCCGTTTTATTTTCTCAATTTTTCGACCGTTTTTTGCCAAATTTCTGGTTTGGTTTTATCCCTTTGATATGTCTACTATATTTTCTATTCAAAAATGGACGAGTACAACCCTTTCGCGACAGTAATTCGCAATAACTTGACAACCTATTTCAAGAACAAACTCTAAGGGAACAATTAGTGCTCAGCGCTCGTCAAACAGAAATAATTGGAAAACGATGTTTCATACACCATTTCTACTCAGCATGGATATAACTTGCTAACCTGAGCAACACTTGAAGAAAATTCGGGAATATTCGGGAAATACTTTCCTTTTTTTTGCAACACTCTAACAAGTACATACATCCATGGCTTTTTTGCAGCTTGTACTCACTATGTCCAAGCATGTTCGATGAATTTTTAATGATGATATCAACACCACTGGTGTTTGTATTTCACAAATGTTAAATATACGACGGAGTGATTTGAAAAAAAAAAAAAAATTTAAATATTTGTAAACAAATACAACGGTGTACTCACACACACACGTAAACATAGTACACCTTAACAACAGACGCACTGCAAAAGCAACAACAATTAACCAAGTAAAGGTATCTTAAGACCATCGAAGAAGTAAGCAAGAGCGTAAGCGTCTGAGCTGGAGGTCTACATTTGCTTTCAAGCGTGGTTTAACTTCAAAAACCGAAGACTACTTACTCTGACTTGGACGTCGCAATCGTTTCGCTCGAATTGTTCTTGAACATTGAGAAAGGTAAGACTAAATGACTGACTGACTTAGCTAGCAGCAGGCATGAAAACAGGTAAAATTAAAAAGCATAATTCTGTGATGCGTAATTTTAAGGGCACAAAATATTTCTCTTTTGAGAATGTTCCAAATAAACGCATTTAACACTATCTTACAATTATAATATATTCAGGCAGGGGTATTCAGTACTAATGGAAAATGAAAAATTTTTTTTTTTTTTTGATACCTAACATTAATAGTCTAGGAGCTGATGGAACAAAGTAATTGCATGGTGCTCGAAAGCTTGTAAATGGTATACTTGAATATGGAGTGGACCTTTCTGGTTAGCTGGATAATGGGTTGGGAGCTAAGTGCGTGAAAGTTTCAAACGTATGAAAAATTCTTGAACGAATATATATTTCATTTTGGCTAAAAGCATTTGCTATAGATAAAAAAAAACCATATTCCACTGACTCGTTCGCAGAGAAATGAGCGTCAGCTGATGATGCTAATTAACGAATAAATTTGTTTTCGCTAAATGATTTAATTTTGATTGTAATTTTTATATGCAACAGTTTTTTGATAATTATTGAAGAAAATTATAGTCAGCTGCTTGTATGCTGGGGGGAAAATAGTCGTCAGCTGATATTGTTTAGGTTCAGAATTAAACAGCACAGTGGCTTTAAAGTTTTATCTGATTACTTTTCACCTTATTTCTCACTAGCGGATGGTGCATTTCGAAAAGTGGGGGTTAAAATACTGAAATACAGTGCTATGTTTGTACCGAGATATAACCGATTGATTACAGATTTGACGTGCCGATTGCTTTACTTTTGTATGAAGTATCGTGTGTCAGATTTTAGCAAACGCAAGAAAATCTGAAAAGGAGCTAAAGGCCTTGCCGGAAATCGTGTTTCAGAAATGTTTTACCGACTTATTTGTTCGCTGGAAAAAATGAGTTGGTTTAAAAGGGACCAATTTTGAAATAAAAAAAAATAATTGTTGATATTTTATTGCCAAATTTTGAGCCATTATTTAACAGAATATAATTTGTAAATTTTTATAACAAGCTTTTACAGAGTTCACACAATGTAACGTCAGTGACAAGAGAAAATATTCTATATATATTCTCATGAAAAAACAAACTTGCCGTAAATAATGAAAGAGTTTTAAAACAGGGTGACCTGTAAAAAGTGACAAAAGAAAGGCTACAAACACAGTAAAGAATAATAATAATAAGTAATAGATATCTGTAAAACAACAGTCGGTATAGTTAAATGGTTGGGGCTATGAGCTCATAATTCGTAGCTCGTGAGTTGGATACTCGAAGGACAGCAAGTGTGTCAAAATTATTGTTCAAACAGAGTATCATGTAAATAAGTAAAACAAACAAACACCAAGTGTAAAAAAATAAAATTTTAAATATTTGGAGCTGTTTGAAGTTGGTCACGTTCGCAAACATAAGTGTAATAAATGGGCAGTTGCAAAACGGTTAAACCAATTATTAACTGCTATAACACAACATAATCGCATCATTTTTTTTTTGGAAAGTTAGGAAAAGGGGCAGTGGACAGTATAATTTTCTTTCGAATAGAAGGCAGCGCCACACCCCTAACAAGAAAATACGTTTCCACGGCTAATCTAATAATCCGATTTTAATGAAATTTGGTTAGAAGATAGATTTGACCATAAAAAAGGTTATTAGAGACTATAAGTCCTTTAAGTGGGCGTGGCACTGCCCCTAATGGGAAAAAACGCAGCCACGACTGAGTCGAATGTGGACAACTAATTTCTGAGAAGGAAAATTTGTTTTTAGTGGGGCAGTGTCACGCCCCATTCAGGAAAAAACGTTTTAACAACAAAAAGACAAGTTACATATTCTCTCTTTGTTAAAATCGATCTCACCAATTAATTCGATAGATATATATTAAATTTGTTTTTTTGAATCTTAAATATTATTTATATAAATATTAAAATCTTTATGAAAAGTTGTCCAAGTGAACCATAATGGAAAAATATGTAACGTTCGCAATGTCACGTATCGAATGATATTATGCATTGTAAAAAAAAATAAATGAGATTTTTCAATCGAATGAAATCTAATAAAAAGTGATATTATTTCATAACATTTTAAAATTAGTCGCATTAAAAAATTTTGGAAGGTTTCGCTGCTGACCACCGCTTTTTATAGATGGTCATGAAAAACACTTCCGTTTTTCGTCACGTTCGAATTGCTTTTTTATTGCCTTTACCTTGGAACCAGTATTACCACTGGCATCAACCTTACCACTAACTATAGTGCTACCAAAGGGCTATTCTTTAAAGTAACAGAAGAAAATAAAAGTGTTTTATTGACTTTTATTCCACTTTAAAAGTTTACGACCGTCGCGTTCGACATCATGGAAATACCCATATGTACGGTTTTTTTTAGTTTTTCAACGACTGATTAAACAAACCTCTGCTTAATAGCGTTACTTGAAATTTTGCGAGCGTCTAAATATTTAGATAACGTCACTAGGTGACTAGCGGTGCCTAACCCTTAAACATGGTTCCAGCTAATAAGTCGCTCAACGTGTGATTAGTCGAAATTTTTAATTAATACGGTTGGTAGTGTATAAAGCGTAGTGTTTTTATAGATACAACAAAAAAAATACGTTAGTACTTACTACTTTTATAGCAGTCTCTGATTGCTTACCTGCAAGAAAAATAAAGAGATATATATAATTAAAATCTGTTTTAAGTTTTAAAATTAAATTTATTGATTTAAAATAATTAGCAAAAGTAATAATTTACTAATACGAAAAGGTTTAAATAACGGTGTATATGTACAAATAAGTAAGGTATGGTGGCTTTTCAAAAAATTCTTTTAAAAAAATTTAAGTGCGAGTAAATCTAATGTTCTACGAAACTCAATAGTTCATAGCAAATTTTTAGCCATTCAAATGAGCTTGAAGCTGAGACATGAAGGCATTTTTTATCAGTTTTTAACATCATTTAAGTCTTTTTTAATTAATCTGGAAATGGTATTTTTCTTTCCTTACCAAGGACTTTCCGAAAGAACAATTTTAAAATGTATTAGAATGACCCATATGTACATAGTATATATAAAAGCATTTTTTTTTGTAATAAATAGCAATAAAACGTTCTAAATATGACATTTGAATTTCCTCTCGTTTCAAAAATTTCAGAACAGGTAAATCCTTGTGGTATACATTGAAGAAAAAACAAATTAATTGAAATCCTCTACAAAGCAAAACCGGAACCAAACAAGCTGTAATCTGCATAAATGAAATCACGAGATTTATTGGATTACAGAGCAGAGCATGGAGTATTCGATTATCTACCAGCAAGTGTAATTAAATCAAAAGAGTTAGGGATTAGTAGTGAAGGATAAAAAAAGGGGGACGTTAACGTTACTAAGCAAAAGTACATGAATATATATTTTAAAACAGATAGACCGACAGACAGACAACAAATTCTGTTGCAATATGATGCAGTACGTGACTGTATAGCTGATGTAAACAATAACGCTCACTCTTTTTTCCAACATCCAATGAGATCTGGTTGGAAAAAGCTTCGACAAACATAGCACCCAGAGTAGAGAGAAAAAAAGAATACCACATTTTATATGTATGTGTAACAAATTTGAACATTAAAAAAAAAAAACTAATGAAATAAGAGGAATATTACACAGAAATTGGAAAAAACTAAAAAATGCTAACAGATACGCAAAGGGTGAGTTCTGTTCCCCGTTGTGTTGAATTGGGTAAAGTGGGGCAATACTAACACCCATTGTCACAACCCATTCATTAGTTGGCGCGCCCAAATGTGTACGTTTGCTATATAATGAATGATCTATCAGGTTACACAATAAGCCATCAAGCGCTGACCGTAGTCAGTTTGTTCCACCATACCTCCCAACCACTGCGAATCAGATGTGCTCTTTTCTGGTTTCCCCAACAGAAGAATTCACCAAATGAACAATTGCAAGTTGGCGCTGCAATACAAGAAATACACTTTTTTTTTTGGGTGGGGGGTTTAAGTCCAAGTCCAGAGATTTAGAGACCAACAATAGCAAAAGGACACCACCAGGCATGAGCACGAGGACAACTTTTATGAGAAAAAATCAAAAGCGGAAAAAATTCGCAAATAAAAACGAAAAAATGCAGCAACCGGATTGCTATACAGGACGACGCAAGATGCAAGGAAATGAATGAAAGATGCTGCTGCTGCAGCTCCTCCACTGTCAAATACAAAGTAGGATTACCAAAGGTGGAGGAGAAGGAACGTATGAAAAACTAAATAACGAGAACAAATGAACGAATACAAAAGAAATTAATTCCATTTTTTTAACATGTGCGCATTTCTCTTTCCAATACGCTGATTGCGGCGGCAATGAGCAGTAGCAACCGTGAGGGGGGGGGGGGGGGGGGTAAGCTTGAGTAGCGTTCGGTGAAACGTCTTGCATGAGCTTACCAGATGAAAATATTTGGTGCTTTCAAATCATTACCATCATTGGCTTTAATGAAGAAATTTTGGTATGAGAAGTTCCAAGATCGAAGATTGAAATGAAACGGAAATATGCAGAAAGTTTTGCAAGACTTTTAAAAAAAAATTGTGATGAAAACTTTTTGTTAAAAAATTAATAGAAACATATTCCAGGAAATTATTTTACAATTTTGGAAAAAAAAAACACAAAGTAAAATAAAAATTAAGCCAGAAAAGAATGAAGTACTTTGTGGCCTAGTTCGTCGTATATATCATAGATGGGCAAAATTTTGTGCAGCAGGAGCTACTTAAAACAAAGCCAACAATAACAACAACAACAAAAGAACCCCACCAATATATTCGATTTCGAAAGCATAAAAAAAAATCTGCAAAAACCATAAGACAATTCCAAGAATTAGTAAGAACAACATGAGTGTAGAAATAAAATTACACTTATCAAACGAAACGAGAGAAGCTGTCTTCAATGTGCGTATTGTTGTTTCCTTGTTCGCTCACTTCGGTTTTTTTCTGAATGATTCAACAACACAAATCTCGTGCATAGCGCGTATAAAAAAAACAAAGATAAAAATATGCGTACCCATTGGTGAGTGTATGTATTTGGTGTTTTGGTTGTTTTTCTTACGAAAAACGATGTTTGTTGTAAGGAGCTAAAATTGGCTCATTTTTCCTATTTTGCCCATCGCTGGTATAATGACACTATGCAAAAGCAAATATCTTTATTTTGGGCGATTAATCCTTTAATTTTTGACTATTTTTCCATATGACATCCAAAAAATTGTGCAATACGTCAGCGGAAATTGCCACGCCCACAAGTCTGTTTTTTCAAGATATTTTGTACTGAACAGCATTCCTAATATAAATTTAATTAATTTCTAGATCTCAGTTTTAAGGGGGGTCGATACCTTTAGAATTTTCAAAAAACAGAATTTATTATTATGCGACATATTGAATATTTATGGAGTTATTGTCAAGTATGTACGTCAGAGTCCGCATACCGTCGTATCATATCGTATTGATACACAAAACTGTATTTGCAAAAAACTACTCGGACTGTAGCTCAAAAATTTATTGACCGAATAGGTTAAAATTCGGAGAGGTTTTTTTTTATAGTACTATCGGAAGAATGTTCCTAAAAGTTGAAAGATTTCCAGTGAATAAATAACTTTTTTAGGGTCAAGACTGTTGAAAAAATAGTAGAGAGACATTGAACCTTTGATTAAACAGTCAAAATAGAAAAAAAAGAAGATACATACTAATATCAGATCATCTGGTCACCCTTGGTGAGGAAAAAGCTGCAACGAGCAAATGTAGGTTGTACCTCAAACTGGGATGCTGCTGATTGCTGTTGTTATTGCTGTTATTGTCGTCAGCAAAATGAGTAGCGCAACAGCAGCACCATAAAGAAATTTCCTAAGGAGGCCACTCAAAGGGACGACAGACACCCAAGGAGTAGTAGGGTCGATAACTAAAACTGAAAAAACTTAACGTACGACTAAGGGAATTCAAGAGATGGCAATACAACGGCGTAAATGAAGTTGAGAGCTCGACTGACTGAAAATAGAAAAAAAATGCAAATAAAGAAATCGGTGGAGCAAAAAAAAGGGGGCACCGATTTTGATACAAGAAAAAAATTCATGCAGCAGCATGAGCGCAGGAAGTAAGGTTAAATACGAGTAAAAATGAAAAAAATGTATAGTGATGTAGGGGGGTAGTAGTTGGAGAAGCTTTTTTCTGCATTCTTTTCTTTGGTTTGGGTTCTTTTTTTTCTTTTCGTTTCTTGTTACTTCCGGTTTGGTTGCAATTTTTTCTTTCGTTTCTTTCCAATTTATACTTCCTCATCATCTTCTGTTCTGTTTCAAGTCTTAACGAACAATGCAAGCACTAAATACTACAGGTTCTATATCAAATACACGTACGTTTTTTCTGTAAGTGTATAGGTGTGTGTGTGTGTGTATGTTTATGTTTGTATTGCAGGCAAACGTTGTTGCTTATTGAGCAATGCTGTTGTACATTTGGTATTTGTTTGTTGTTGTTGCTGCGCTTCTTCTGGATGTTGTAGCAATATGTTACTGGTATTGCTGACGTGATTCACAAAATTAAAAAAGTCGATTTTTTCCATTTGCTATTGCTGTTGCTGTTGCAGCGAGTGAGATTATTTTGGAGACACTTTGTAGATATCTTCCTTTGAGTAACAGTGAATTAAAGAGTGCGGACGGAGACGGAAGTAGCAAGGGGGGAAATGGACAAGTGAAAAGTCATAGCTTTCAAAGTTGCGATGGTACAAAAATAAAGGAAAAGTTTCAATTGCTAATTCTTTGTAAAACAAACGTTGAAATTCGATCACCAAAACTTTGTGCAAGTTTTTATCAGCATTTAAGAGGAGTTGCCATGTTGAATATAAGCGAAATTACAAAAAATACAAATAAATTAAAGAAAAAACTTAAAGCAAAACATCTGGAGTAGACAATGCAAAGCCACCAAGAGTATTATTGTCCAAAACAAATAAATTTTTGCAGAAAAAATTTTGGTGCCAGTACAATTTCCCAAAAAAAGGAAATTAATTTTTGCCCCATATTGAAAGAAAAATGAGCAAAAAACATATCATGTAAAACGAAATCGCCTTAAAACAAAAATTATCAAATTACTCGAAAATTGGTAAAATAATCATTCAAAATATTGAATAATTTTTAAATTATTTTTTCTTTTTTGCTCACATCAGAAAGCAAAAATTCAAAAAAAAAATCTTCTCTTGAAGGCGTTATCAGATTTGGCCCTTTTATAAAGTATATTTTGGTCGATCTTCTCTTATTTTTGAACCTTTTGGGTCGTACATAAAAGACTTCCGCAAAAATTCAGTTTGTTCACTTTTGTCCGAATTCGACATCTTCCCACCTCTTAAAAAACGTACACAAAGGATTATGCTAGTCCCCCTCCTCTTTTTTTTCGAGGTTAACCTGGCAATTTACTGATCAAACTGCCTTGGAACGCACATGGGATGTTCACAAACGTGTGGTAATCGAAGCCCACCCAAAGCTTCGAATAAATCTGACAAGTTCCTGGAATGATGTATTTGCTACTAAGTCGTCGGATGTACTGTAGTAATAACATTTGCTTCGGAGTTCAGGGCATTCACAGAGGAAAAACTGCATTGTATTGCTGGTGGGATATATGTTGAACTTTTAAGCAAACGTGCCCCGTAAGAATATAGATCAGCAAAAGAAAGAACTTTGTTCTTATCTGGTTCAAAATCGGCCATAACGATTTGGAGACCGCAGATTTCAATAAAAATTAATTCAGATTTGCATTATAAAGATCTGTTGTGTGCTTCTGTAGCGGGGGGGGGGGGGGGGGGCAAAGTCATGCATTTGCAATTAAAAGATTCTGAGTTTAATTCCCAACATTAGCAAATTTTTTTTTTTATATTTTTATTTTTTACTTTTTTTCTACTTTTTTTTTACTTTTTTTTACTTTTTTTTTTACTTTTTTTTTTTATTCTTTTTTTTATTTTTTTTTTTTAATTTTTTTTTTTTTTTCATTTAATTTTTTAGTTTTAACTGGATAATGATTTGAAGTAACTGGATTCGTTTTTGTCAATGCAGTTCTGTATAGAATTCCGGCAGTTTCGTACTTTCGTTCGCCACCATGTGCTTTACTGATACCTCTGAACCTATTCAAGAACTATCGCGATTCGGTCGTTGATCTGAATACCATAATATAGCCAGACACCTAGCAGAGCTTCACGATGTTATGCTCGCGAATGCTGTGTAAAGATTCCTTGACTAAGTCTCCGCCTGACGTTGCGTTGTCTGAGTAGTTCAAAAGTCATTTTCAGTATCAGAATACTCGACTACATCCCTGAATTCTTCCAACTGCAATTCATTTTCGAACCTTCGGTGAAAACTAGAATTTCATTTTCACCAGCATCTAACTTCTGCCTTTTGGAACAATGAATGTCATAGTACGGATCAAACGCTCGATTCTGACTCGTGAGAAAGTGTATGTTTAACACACTTAAAATAAGCCAGCGCAGAATCTTTAGCCATGTTCGGTATGAAGATGTAAGAGACTGGCAGTTTGGAGCTTAAGAACCCTGTTGTTCTCAATCACGTTCGAAAATCCACGTTCCACATTCAATGGATAATGTAAGTTCATAGAACAAGGATGTCCAAACATATAGAGTAGTAATTAATAGCTTTCTTCATCCCTAACTCCGATTTTCTCTTTCAAGAAAATTTGCAGTCCAGAATAACGACTTCGTTTGATATATAGGAAACTGGACTCTTTGAAACCAACGTGTAACGACTGTCTTCTTATTGAAGTTGCTGCCAATTCATAAATCGTCTAACTTTTAGAATAATCAAATCCTTTAAACTTTTGCATTCCGGACAAAAGTCCTAACTTTAAACTTTTAAGTAAATCCCTTTTGACTCTTTTTCATCTCGAGCCAATTGCTCGTCCCGCGTTTTTCTTTATCAACAAAACTCCAACAACTTTTAACTACTTGGAGTTGCAACCAAAATAAAATAAAATAATCAAAATAAAAGTAAAAAGACGTAGACAAATAGAAAGAAAACTGTTGACCGAGAGACCGAATATCTACTAGTGAATGAACATAAAAAAAAAATGCCGGCTGCTGCTCGTTTTGTAGCAGCACAACATAACAACAACGACCGACGACAACAGCAACAGCAACAACTTTTTCGCATGACACCGCCGCCGAAACCTTCGCTCTTTGAAACGGCAACATCAACGTAAACGTAAAACTTAACGTTAAACATGTAACGTTACATTATTCCTAGACACACATGATGTCGTTAAAGTCGTCGTCGTCGTTCGGAGTCGTAGAGTTCCGTAGTTTCACTTCGTTTGCTTGGAGTCGTCAGAGTCGCACAGACTTCCTTCCTTTCGCAGATTTCTTGCAAGAGTTTTTGTTTTTTCATTTTTTTGATTCTTACCTCCACCACTTGTCGAGACAAGTGGAGCGCTTTTTTTACAATGTCGTCTACTACAGTAACAACCGGCTTTTTGTAAAACACTTGAAAATTTTGTATTCACTAGGTTCTATCTGCTGTTCCTGCTGCGTGCAAGGTAAAATCAACATCATACATAGATGTATGCAAGGTAAACAAAACATACGTTCGTTGGGACGTTTTTCTGTCCATCGAGTTGGTTGTCGATTTACTTGATTTTTTTTTGCGCACATGGGATTTTCTGATATTCAGATGCCTTGATGAAGTTTTTCTTTAGGCTTATTTTGTACATAACACCGATATCTGTTGTCTGTAGTTCGTTCATAGCATAAATTTGATTAAAGCTCACTCAATTTGCTTTCTGGTTAATCAAAAATTATAAAAAGTGAAATGCTTTCACTTTTGTGTCTTTAAGAGGAATATTTTTAAAAGCGCTTCTTTTTCCAATTCTGCTTAATATGAATGACTGCATAATATATAATACCCCGCGTGACTTTCGTGGAAGTCATTGGTTCCATTAGAAATGGAATTGTTTGAGGCAAATATCAAAACAACAACATGGATAGAATATCCTTTTCTACAGGTAACTGGATAAGATTCCACAGGGCAGCATCATCTTGGGATCGAAAAACCAAGTGACAAGCAAGCTTCAATTTGAATATTTTGGAAGGTTCCAGGAATTTGGATTTAGAGCCCACGGTTAGTCAGAATTCACAAAAACCCTTTTTTTTAGGGGGTTTCAACCCATCTTCTCTAAAACCATACGTGATGGACAACTTTTGGGCCCAGATTCTTGCTGAGCGTGCGAAAATCTATCGAAAACACCTTAGCACTTCCCATTATCAGACCGAAAGTTGAAATTTGCAGACCATTGCTACTAGCCTCTTTTCATCTCAGGTCCGGTTAAACTGAGAGTTCTCAAACTCGTCATATCTGCTCTAGCCAAATTGCGAGGTGGGGGCTCAATTTACATGTTTCTGTGACATAAGATAACATCATAAGATCTTACTAGCAATTGAAATTGACGCGATTAGCTCGACCCCGCTAGGATTAGATCATATAAGAGTGTGTCATTACTATGTTTCTCTCCAAGGAGCTAAGGCGTTTTCAAAAACAACTTGAATGTCAAACAATGATGTTTGCAAAGCAATACATTGCGTTAGTGGTCCTTATGGCAGAATATCAAAATTACTACGTTTACATTAATTTTTACTATATTTATGTAGTAAACTTGAAACCGTTGAGGTTTTCTTAGATTTTTTTACTCAATAAATAAAAAAAAATAGAATTTTACTATCCAATAAAGTAAGAATTTTTAATCAGGAAACTGTCGATAGCATACAGAATATTACCCAGAGCAAGTCGTGTGAACATGTCAATTAAGCCTTATTTTCTTACAACTCTCTGGAAGTCAAAGTGGATGTTTAGTTTCTTAGCGACAAATATGTTGTAAACAACACCAACGAATAGTTATACACTTTGTAGACAGAGATGCTCACAACTCCAGCCACAATTACAAAGCGATGGCCTCTTTGTAGGCAGTTTTCCTATATCTCTATACCATATATAATGTGTAACAAACAAAAGGCACATTGCCTTAAAACATCGCATACTAAGTGCCTGCATAGTTTACCGAGTTGCCTACATCTCCACATACAAACCGTGCAGTCAACAGGCAAGACCCCTTACATCTCCATATACAAAGTTAGCGATGACAGACACTCTGCCTACTTCAATACATTTAGCGTCAGAAAGAATTGTGGTATCGTTAGCAAAAGTTTGACATAAAGATAAGATTGAGAACTGCGCCCAGCACATTTAGTTCTGTGCTATAATTTTTCATAAAAATGTTGTTTAGACAAGTAGTAGCATGTTCACTTCATTATAGCAACTCTAATTATATCATATAATTCAATCAATCCTAAGAATGTATCTGCTTTCACATCGGAATTCGACGTGATATTTTGCTAGAAGTCAAAGGTATAATTTTATCTCCAGTCATTTGACAATTTCCAATCTTTTTCTGAAGTAAGGCGATATCCCGAGTAAGTATTTTTTTTTTGGGTTGTAATCATATCTAGCTTAAAAGCGAAGGGTTTTGAGAAACTAATTGTATGTTAAGTATACTTCTAAATATTATGTTTTGGAAGGTTATATACTGCAGAGACAAACAGTATTCCTGATTCTATTCACAGCTGAATTAATGAGAAGAATTTTTGCAAAAATCTAGCAAAATTAGTTTTGACTTCGAAAAAGAATTAAATAACATGCATTGCAAGAAATTGTTTATTCGAAACTATGTATGAATCCATAAAAAGAAACAAAAAGTTCATAACATTTTAGTTCACTTGTCAAAATTGCAATACAAAGACCACTGAACACATTTCGATGTGCAACAAAAATGAAAACTAAAATGTATATAGATACTGGAAAATGCAAAAAGGATTTAAAAACAAAAACAACAAGGCAAAGAAAAAATGTGAGTGTTAAACAACGAAATACGATTTTAATGAAATCTATATCTTTTTCATACAGAGAGAAAAAATATGTACAAAAAATGTAAGTAAAGCACCTTTTAGGGGGGAGGGGGGTAAATGGAAAATTTTTTAAACTCTCTGTCTCCGTTTCGCCATAAAACCCACAGCGATACATAACGTTAGAAGAATAAATTGTTGGCTGATGGGGAAAAAAAAGGTTTGTGAATTCGATAGAGACCGTTGTAGTCGTCATCATCACAAGTTTTATTTTTTCATTTTTTTTTTTCTTCATTTCGTTGTAGTTGCCAGTGGCGCACAACTAGCTAAATCGAGAAAAAAATTTTCTTTCCTTTAACTTTATGTAATTATAGCCAAGTTGTTTGAGTTTAGCAAGGGGTGAGGTGGTGATATTGAAGTAGGCGGGGTAAAGTGGTTGGTACAGCGAAAAAAAAAATTGTGATGAGGCAAGGGTGGTGGGCGCAAGGGGGGCGAACAACAACAAAAGCTTTAATGGGAGCGGCGGACAGTGAGTGTTGTGTGTCAGCGGGATGCGTTGAAGAAATTTCATTCGAAAGTATAGAAAGGTTGGGCTGCTGTTATGTCAGCCAGCCATAGAGTAGGGATGGGCAGGCGGCAACGCCAATACAATCAAGACACAGATATACAAACACACACACACACACATACGAGCGCACACAAGTCGATTGTTCATTCTGGCGATGATAAATGCAGACAACTGTACAAAGACAACAACAATACAAAAGTGGGGTTTTAATTGGCGCCCTATGGGTGGGTGCTGCTTAGGTTTAATTTTTTTTCATAAAGAATTTCTTTTCCATTTCATATAGATTTGTGTTTTATAGGTGGGGCAACCACCCACTCGTTCAAGCATCGCATGCACACTAATCCTTAAGCTCTCTACAACTAACAACTAACTAATACATTTAAACTTTAAGCCCGCGCTGAAAAAAAAGATTTTTTTTTTCTTTGGTTCGTTTAGTTGGTCGGGTTCTATTTTTTTACCCCGATTTTACACTATAATTGTTGTTGTTAGTATTTTTCTGTATTTCAATGTTTTTAATTTTCCTTTGCAATTTTTTATGCAACGGCACGCAGCGGTTTAAGCTCCTATATATATGCAACGTTTTTTTTTCTTTTTCCTTATTAATGGTCTCTCTGTTGGACAATAGCATGCTAACCAAGAGACATGAAAACACAAAAAAAAAAAAAAAAAATATAGGATAGAGTGGTGTGTAGTGCAGAGAATACAAATGCAGGATTCATTATCCTTTTTTTGTGCAACTACAAACGCGGTTGTTGCTCAGAAATGTTAATTTTCATTCCTTTGGTTTGCGCTTAAGGTTGAGCTTAGCTGCATATGGTATGAGTTCAAAGCAAAAAAAAAAAATATTGAGTTTTTTGAATATTAATTTTTTAGCATACCTTGCCTTAGCAGATACACCCACACCTTCCGTAAAAAAAAAAAAAAAAAAAAAACATTCGTTGTCTCATGTTAACCGGTGCACCAATCACGCATGGTTTTCTGAAAAATTCAATGTAGGGACCACCTCAAAAAAAATATTTTTACCACATTTTTTGAATATTTTGAAATTATTCGACATTTATCGAAATTTTTGACATTGGATTTTTTCGACATTTTTTCCGAGTTATGTTGGCTTCCAAGGCGTCAATCCTTTCTGGTTGATCGGCATAGACCAAGGATTTGCTTAGCATTAAAGAAAATAATCCAAAGAAGTCAAATCACGCGATATTGGCGGCCAATTCACTTCATAATTGCAAAAAATCATGTGAATTTTGAAAGAATTTAAAGTTGAAATTTTAGTGAATTTAGTAAATTTCCACAATTTGCAAGCGTTGCTCTGTCGTTAGACGTGCCATGACGATTTGCCAGACTATGCTGAATAACTTTGACTCAAGAAGGACACACTAGTAAAGCCACAAGAGCCCTCTCCGGTTTTGTATTAGAATGTTGATTTTGCAACATACTTTAGCAAGGGTGCACAGCGCGAAGATCATTTAGCGCTTTTAGCTCTTACAACAATAACAAAAACTATTGAATTTTTCTCTACCTGTTTTTGTTATTCGAGCTAAGACTTTTCAGTTGGCAAGCACCGCATGCTTTTTGTTGTTGTAATTTTGTCTTCAACACTAGTTTTTTTTCGCAAAATATTTTTGAGTTTTTTATCCAAACTGATTTTGTTGTAACCAGCTCCCGAAGCAGATTTTAGTGTGCATCTCTTTACTTCAAATGCAGCAGCAAAACTTAACGCTGATACGAAATGCTTGGTTCGTTTCCTCCGTCTCATCCTCTTCTTCGTCTCCAGAACTCCTGTAGAAATCTTTGAAAGGGGCACCATATTTAGCGGTCATAGGGCCAATAACACAGTGCTCTTTCAGCACTCCTACAACAGTTTTTAACTCTAATCCGCTGAATCTTGTGTTCTTCTTAGATTCAGTTTATCTGCTGAACCTTAAGATAGCATGTCCTTCCTAGATTCAGTTTAGACCATGTGTTTCGAGATGCTCTGCATCCGGCGGTAAAGTTCCTTCTGTTCGTTTATTTCTTGGTTATGTATCTGATAGTGTAGTTTCGCCAGCGGTATCCTAAGATTTACCACTTGTTGATTCTCCATTTGCTGTGCTCCTATTTTGGCATATTCGTCAGCTTTCTCATTTAGTTAGTCGTAAGATGACTTAAATTTTATAAAAATAATTTAGTAAGGTAATGAAACATTTACTAAATTTTATTTCTGCACGAAATTCAATATTTTATATGATACATTATTTTAACATATGTAAAATAAAACTATTTAAGGGCCATGGAAGATGTTACGGTGATTATACATCTGAGATTTTGCTTATGAGTTGGAGATATTATTGCTCTAGTAAATTATAGAATCAAGTAGCAGTCACAATTCCATTGGTATAAAACAGTGAAGGGCACTTAGTGCATCAATTTCCTCACATTGCTCTAACCGTTTTTCGACGCACAACCAAGCGAAAAAAATTCCCAGAATTTCAACGCTATCGAGGCACAAAATTCGCAGAGTTTCAACACTATCGAGGCACAAAATTCGCTGAATTTCAATCGAGGCACAGCGTTGACTTGAATTCAAATGAAAACAAAAACAAAACACAAAGGCATAAATGACGGCGCCGGATTGTGTCTTGACGAATGTAGCAATTGTTTTTGTTTGAAGTGTTATTTGTTTTTTTTTGTGCTAATGGCAATTTTGGAAATAAAAGTAAAAAAACTTTAAAATTTCGTTTGTTGTTGCTTGATGTTGTTGTTTTCCTCTTTTGTTATATTTTTGTGCCCACCGCTGGTATAAAATAACACCACAAGCAGCAATAAAAATATAGACTTGTAAATTGTATATATGTCAATGATTCGTTGTCGTTATCCCACTTTCCTCTTTATCTCACATTGTACGTACGCCCTACAATACCGCAACGATGCAAAATTTAACTCAAGTTAAGAAGAAAAAAAAAACTACGAAGAAAAACATCGGCAAACGATTATTATTCTGAACAATAGCGGGTTATCAAGCTGAATGATGGGCCTTGCGGTTGTTGCAAGTAAACTGGAACTGAAACTGAAACTGAAACTGAAGGCGGTGCACTAGTGCTCTCTGTATAACGCTCAAGTGTGGGTGCCTTTGATGCAGGCGCAGCGTAATCAGGGTACTTCCGAGTTGTGATTTTTTAGTTTCAATTTGTTTTCCCTTTAATTTCTGTTTTTTTTTTTTGCATACGCTACAATAGGGGTAGTTAGAATTTTTGTGAATAGTTCTGATGCTTAAAGTTTTTTGACTGTATAAATAAAAACACTTTATTTTGCATGATCTCGAATCACGAACTTAATTTGGTTCTCAACCATACTTCTATCTCATATGATTAGAAAATATGCTGGAGAAACTTGCTCATCATGGATTTGGTAGATCACCCTAGATGACAGATGCAGAGGCAGAACGAATGATAGAAAATGATATGCCAATAAATCGCAACGAATTGGCACGGGCAATAAAATAACGAGGCAGAGATAGAAATAGTTATAGAACCTTTGTTTAGATCAAGGATGCACAGCTCGTTGAGCTCTTCCAGCTCTTATAACAATAACAAAAATATAAAGCTCTTCTCGAGTTTTTTCTGTTATTCGAGTTAAATAATTTCGATTCGCTATAGCCGCATGCTTTTTGTTTGTGTATTTTTTTTTAACGCATCGGCTCGTTCAACTCTTACACCAATAAAAAAATATCAAACTCTTCTCGAGCACTTTTTGTTATTCGAGCTAAATAATTGCAGTTTGACATCGTCGCATGCGTTTTGTTTGTGTAATTTTTTCTTCAGCGAACTATTTTGTTTATGTGATTTTGTTCATTTCTTCCCTCAGCTTTGGTTTAATTATTTTTGTACGCAATCAGCTTGCCGCAGCTAGTTGAAACATTTTCGTCAACTATAGTTTTTTTTTGGAAAATTTTTGAGTTTTTAATACAAAGAGCTGCCTAAGCAGATTTTTGTGTGGATCTCTGGTTTAGATCCTACGTTCCTTAGAGAGTTTTATGATATTAGTATCAGTAGTCTTTTTTCTTTTGGGTTCGCGAAACAAGCAGTGTTATCTCTAGTCCAGCCAGGGAAGGGCTTGGAAATGGCATTATTTAGAAACATGGAATAATGTGCCATAAAGGGTATCACACAATTTTAAAACATTTGGGAATTTATTCAGAGGTCACAAGGTACTAAGTCTAGAAAGTTTTCTAAAAAATTAATTATGTAGTTTATGAAATGATACTTTTACAGTAAAAGAATTAAGGAGTCAACATTTTCAAGAAAATTCACCATTAAACTTTAAGCTTAAATGTGATCCACTGCGGGTCGGACTTTTTATGATTCAATGTACTTCATGTGGACCATTTTTCAACCAAAACATTTTTTTCGCTAAGAACCATTTGAAAAAAGATTCCAAAAGAGGGCGCTTTTAAGAAAAAATAGCAAACTTCAAGTAAATGTAAGGGATTTTCTTAATCAATCTACGGCAATTTTTTTTTTTTAGCTTTTGTCAGTTGCTGGTTGGTTCGCATTTCTTGGTCGTCTATCTGTCTGTCGGCCTGTCTTTACTGTATGTAGTAAGTACGTGTATATTAGTTGGTTTTTTTTTCTTTTCTTTGTATGAATGAATAAGCCTGATTATTGCAAGCAACGACGAATGATAATGACGCAGGATGTTGGTTGCAAAAAAAAAAATACCTATGACCCCTTTTTCTTCCATGTTTCTTTGTATTTTTTATTTTTAACATACGGCTGCATACCTTCTCCACAATCTACCCCAACTCAATGGGCACACTACCACTTTGTGCTGTCTCATTTACAGCGCTTAAAATCGACATTTCTATTTGAGACCAATGATTTTTTTTTTTAACTTAAAAGTAAAGCATATGGTAGTAAAAGTATAATTGTTTTTGTATGCTCTGACATATGTGTTGGTGCGTCATACGTCGTCGCTATACTTTAATTCATTGAATTTTTACTTAAAAATACAAACAGAAATAAAAATAAAAAAATATTTTTGAGCACAACTTACTGAAGATACAATATCTTTCATAGCTTTTGTTAGGATTCATTGTTAAGCGTACGGTGGGACAACCTTAGTTTTAATTCTTAAACTTTACTGAAAAGTTTTAAATACGAGTACACTGAGAAAATAGTAAGTTTCTATGTAATAATTGAATTTAATTCAACAATTGTATAGGTGATTTAATCAATAATTTACATGATTCACGATGATCGATATTTCGAAATAGTATCGAAATATATCGAGAAAAAAACATCGGATATATCGATCAAATCAAATTTAGTCAGGTACCTTTCATACAATTTTCGGGCTCATATCTGAGCCATCAACTGCTTTTCATCAGAACGGTCTGGTACTTTTTGAACTCTATATGTCTTCAGCTTACTTTTTTCCTTTAGCCTTTGTACAGTAGATTTTGATGTAAAAAGACCCTTCACCTTCGCCACTATCCTTGAGATAGAAAATTCTGGTTTTCTGCCAGAACCTTTCTTTCGTTAAACAGATAGACCCTTCTTATAATTAGAAATAACCATCAAAACAGTTCTATCCGATGCACCAACTATTTTTGCTTTAGCTGAGGTATGTGGACAAAATGAGTTGGACTTTTTGTTGCTTGCTAGATATCTTTGTCGTTAAAAGTGCTATCACCAAGTGTTATACATCATATTAAAGGTCACTTTATATAAAGCAAATATTGTGTCCTTTTAGACCTATAAGATTACCAGGTAGAGTATAATCAAACAAAATAAAAAACCGCAAGTTTTTTCTCGGACAGTCCTTATAAAGACGCATTCACATGTCAAATTTTCTAAGGCAAAAATCGAACAAAACCGATTGACCTCAAATGAATGAACTATAAAAATCTTAGCTCAAGTGCTTTCGAGAGATTTTTTAATGGCCTCCTTAATGGGGTTTTAATACCAATGTACTGGACTTGGCCGGTTTTGATATCAAGGCGTTGGACCGGTTTTGAAAGCGAGTTTATGAACTTGGCCGGTTTTGAAATTTATGCATTAAAAATAAATTTAAAAAATGTAATATTTCTGTCCAAGATTTTTTTTTTTTTTTGAATCTAAAAACATAATAGAAAGATAAAGCATGGTCTAGATTTTGATATCTCAAAGTTTGATTTAATTGGACTTGGCCGGTTTTGCAACTGGACGCCTCAAATGCCGAAATATTCAACGAGTTTTTTCTCGTAATGTACTGCGAGAACGAAGCGCTTGATTGCAATGACATGACAAAGTTAAAACAAGCGCTATTCAAAGCTAGAGCAAAGCTGTTTCGAAGAGCTTTTAGAGCACTTTAGAAGCGCTTACTTTCCGATAGGCGTGTTCATAAAACTATAAGGGTAAAACCTTATTTTAAATTTGTAAACTACCTATTGTTGCAAAAGAGTTTTTTTTTTCATAAATTTTCGTTTAAAATTAGTTTTTAGAAAAGTCATAAATAACATGGCCTCGCGCTCATGCTGTATTTAAGTTTGATATTTATTTAAGTGCTAAAAGCATTTTCTTAAATTTGTTAAAAAATATTTAGCAAAAAATCACTAAAGAAATACAGCAGCAGAATTTGGGTTGGCCCAGCTATGCGCGATAACAATAAAAGTTTTTACCATGCTGCTTTTTTTTTGCAACTTTATTTAAGTGGACATTAGTTTGCTTTCTTCGTTTTACTTCAATTTAATTTTTATGTTACTTTTTCTGTCCTCATAACTTGTGCATTCTTGTTGATTTTTGTCTATTGATTAGTTTGACTTTATTGACAGTTTGGCAACAATATACTGCAAGGTGTGTCTTTATGGGAAAAAAAAATATAAAGTAAAATATAGATAAAAGTTTTAAGTCAATCGATTTTTAAATATGGCTTCTGATAAACTTCTGAGTTTTGAAATATTTAAACCCAACGAAGTTGATAACCCTTAGAATATATCAATATTTATACAAATAATAGAGATAAGAAATCATAAAAGATAATGATACGCTCATCTTTTTGAGCGTACTAAGTTTTTACATACCTTTTGAAAGTCTATACAAGTCCTGGTTTTAAAAAACGAAAAATCTTAAAAATGTATCCACAAAATTGAGTCTGATGTACGCTTACAATACGCGTAAAAACAACAAATTGTAGTAGACGGATTCAAAGACGTATTTTATGAAAGACGAAAAGCATTACACTAAGGATTAATTTAATTTTATTTTATTTTATTTTTTTTTTTTTTGCGAAATCTCGTATTTTAAAATATTAATATTTTTTTGTTTTTTAATTGTAATTAAGTTTTGATTTATCTGCTAAAAGAGAAAATATAGAAAAAGCTGGCATTAAGCAATATAAGAATATAATTTTTTAAACCAAGTGAAGCACAATAAAGAAAAACCTGCAACGATATTTTTTGAGAAATATATTTTGATAAATATGAAACCTTTGAGCTGTAAAGTAGAGTAAACAGAAATTAGAAAACAAAATAAAGAATAACATGGGGTATATAAAAGCGAATGGACCAAATTTCACTATAGAATTATAGTGTTAAATTAAAATAAATTTTTTTTATTAATTTTTAATCAATTGACGTTTTCAAGTACTCTTTCTTGTGTGGGATAGATAGTTTGCGAAAGTTAATTTAAGTTAAATTGCAGCAGGCATCAAAAGAGTGTTCTTTTAGATGAAAAAATCAGAGCATTCTTCAAGTCCAGAAATTAAACAAAGTTTGGAAAATGTATATGCACTTAACACGCTACTTTTGCCATTTTCCATCACGTCAGAACCCTGAGGAGATATTCTTTATTGGAAATCCAAAAATCGAGTAGTTTTATTTAATTTAACGTGCAAACGTATAATTTCAGTTCCTTGTTGTGCAGCAGAAATTAAAACTTTATTATATTAATTTTGCACTACTTTACAAAGAACTGAAGTAGCTGTGTTCAAACGAAAACGCGATAGTGCCAGTGTGAAAGCTATTTCGAAAAACGCGATTCAAAATTATAAACCAATCAAAAATCACAATTTGACAAAAAAAAATAAATTAAAATAAAATGCATTTTCCAGAACTACAAAGTTCACACATTTTACAAGTTACAAAATTAACCAAATCCACATGGTATGTATACATCAAATATGCCTAAGTCCAATTAAAAAATTAAATTAAGGACATTTTCCTATTTTTTTTTTTACTTTACCTCATGCTCTTGAATTATTTCACTAAGTTAATTTAGAATAAAGCTCTAGAAATATAATGAACTGACTAAAAATATCGTCTTTCCACAAATGATTTATATTTATCGCCCATTTTACGTCAAATAGAAAGACGGGCCCGGCTCACCATTTGTGATTTACGTTATTTTATTCATAATTTTGCTTTCGCGATAGATAGAAAAAAAAACTGCATTTTACTTGGTTGATTTTAATCGAATTTATTTTTTTCGACATTTCAAAAATTCCGTGAGTTTTCAACAGATTTTCTAACATAAGATCTTGCTTTAAATGTATTTTTACTCGTTTCAAAACAAACAAAAAAAGTCCAAATGAAATTTGTATCGATTAAAGAAAAAATATATCGCAAATCGAAGACGTCGTGCCGGGCCGACTTTCTCTTTGACGTGAAATAGAAGATATGTAACTTAGGTATTTTTGATATTCATTGGCACAAAACAATTTTAAACCTCATCGTGTATATGAATATGACCACAAGTATTTTTTTCTAAATCAATTTTAACATGGAAATTATGTACGAATGAGCTGAAATCTAGACAAATAATTTTTCACCACTAAAAGATGTCGCGGATACCCAAGAACGCTACACCAAAAATGATATTGAATCGTGTATTTGTGCAAGTATTCACATGCACAAACATTTTTCACTTTTGTTTGACAAAACCAGCCAATGCTGATAAGCCAATGAAATAAGATATTTTTTTTTTATATTTCTCCAAAAGTTAAATTTTATATTCTTATAGTATTTTGTTCGTAGTAATAATAAAGTTTCTAAAAAAAAATTAAACAATTGGCTTTCAATTAATTGTATTAATTCAGGAAAAACAAAAATGTGAATGCGATCACATGCACAAACTACGATTCGAACAACAGTCGAAATTTTATGATGAGGATGTTCTGCCGTGATGGAAAATACTGGCAACGGTTTTGTGTTCAGTAAACAAAGATCTTTTGAACCAACTTTGTCTGACTACTTGATTTAAAATTTGTTATTACGGATCACTAAATTGAACGCTTATGAGTCAATCAGAATAAAAGTTTCTTGCACTGATTTACCGTTATTAAATTTTTTCTACAACATATGGAAGGGGATGTTACTATTTTGATTATAAGTTGAATTATTAGTTTTATTTTGATATTTTAACTCTTCTATATCCTCTCAGCTACTATTACTAGTTTTCTTTTATTTTTTTTATATTTATTTTCTTATTCTCCTTGTAGTAAATTTGGAAGAAGGCATAAAAAAACCGGAAGAACAAATTGTAATAAAAATTTTCGCGACACACACTTGAACGGAATCGCGTATATTCGCGCCGCTACAAAGAAAATGCGACGACGACCGCCGACTACCGAACAAGCAACAACAAAATACGGCACACACGAGAGGAACTTAAAGAAACGACAACGACGACCATGATTATTATGATGACTATGACGACGACGACAACGGCGGTACAGAAAAAAAGTTCACTAAAACAAGAAGAAGAAGAAAAAAAGTCAAACGTGTGAGTAAATATTTCTGTTACAAGTCAAGTCGAACCGTCGTAGTAGTCAGAAGATGGAAGAATCAAAGTAGAGGAATTCCAGCGTATTGTTATGTGTGGTACACGACAATGGTACGTCGTAACGTACATATGTGTAGCGACAGCGACGACAAGCAACGTAACGACAATGTCGAGGTGACGACGACGACGACAATAATGTTTTGAGAAAAGTGTCTGACGAACTTGAAAATGGGTATAAAAATAATAAAAATGGAATATAAAAATAAAAACGGGATAAAAAAACGAAAATAAAAAAAAGAAACAATAAAACTGCTGGAAGAAATAAAATAATAGAAACATAAAAGTGAGAGAGCAAACAAAAAAAAAATAAATAAAAATAAAAGAGCGTTGTTAGTTATGGAAAAATAAAAGGGCCTTTTCCGAAATAATAAAGTGCAGTATAGGAGAGGGAGCACCGCGTTATTTCGAAGCAAATAAAAATCTTAAATCCACTGCACCAGCTTGATGTTGAATGATGTTTTAAAGCGGCGGGCGAACTTTCGAATACGCGACGCTGCCGCGATAACTTTGGTGCAAATTTTCGTTCGTTTAATTCGTGACGATATTTTCAACTATTTATTAATAGAATATTAACAATTGATCGCTCTCTCGCGCGACACGATATAACAAATAAAATGGCGATAATTTCTGCGCTCCCAACGTATGTTGAAAATAAACTAAAATTGAAATGGAAAAAATCGCAAGAACGAGCAAAATGTTGGTTGGTTGGGTTGTCTGGAGCGCGGCTGCCAGAGTTGGAAACGA
Organism: Tricholauxania praeusta; assembly: GCA_949775025.1. Lineage (NCBI taxonomy): Eukaryota > Metazoa > Arthropoda > Insecta > Diptera > Lauxaniidae > Tricholauxania > Tricholauxania praeusta. Next base: position 14,356,744 of record OX459031.1, on the reverse strand, counting down.
TTGCAGCAATAGCAGCAGCAGCGACAGCGACGACGATGACGACTACAACGACAACAACAACAAAAGCAACGATACCGTATACTCTGAGACGATGATGAACAGAATTACAAATAAAAGATGATGCCAAAGAAGACGATTAGCAAAAGGAAAAAATACGAAAAAAAAAAGAAATCGCAGAAGGAAGGGCGCAAAAAAAGTGGAGTCGTTGTTGTTGTCGTCGTCGTCGTTGTCGGTTGGAAAAAAAATTGCAGAGCAAATGGGAAAAAAATGGAAAATCAAAAAAAAATTCAAAGGCACCGTGGGCAGAGTTAAGAAAATATCAAACAAAAAAATGAAAACAAACCTGCTGAAGCAAACACAAATGCGCTGAGAAAGGAATTTGCAAAAGCACAGTGGGACAGTGTGGTAAAATTTCATATTTGAATCGTGAAAAAATTACAAAACAAGAGACACAACAAAATGAAGCATAAAATTATCGATGAGCAGCATTTTTTTTATATAAGAACATTTTTAAATATATTGCTGCAGCGGTGCAGTAAAGTTGGAGGGATGTTGGGGTTTTATATATAAAAAAAAACACACGAGAGCGAAATACATAGTATAGGGTGAGTTAAGTCATGCACAGTGGTCACTTTTTCGCCAAAAAAAAAAAAAGAAAAAAAAAAGTTGCTGTATAAAGTGAACATAACACCAGCAGTAGACCGCGTCAATTCCAACCCCCCAACCCAGCTACAATACTCTCTGCCTTAACCTCCCTGGAGGGTATCACGATTTGGCCAACAACAGCAGCAGCAGCACCAACTGCAATGTCCAGGCCCAAGAAACGGCCGCAAAAAAAATCAAAAAAACCGAAACGAAATAAAAATGAGAAAAAATACTGCAAAAGCTAAGGAAACACAGTTAAAGTTTATGGAAAAGAAACGAAAGTTTGTTGCTCAGATAAAAATTCGAATAAGAAAAAAATCTATGGTGGTGGAGTGCAGCGGAGTCCTGTCGTCCAGCAGCAGCAGCAGCGGTTTCACTGCTGAGATAAATGAGAAAAAATACCAAAGGAAAAAAAAAAAGAAAATTCAAAGGAAATAAAAATTAAAGGAGAGCGCACAAAAAGTGCGAAAAAAAAGTTTCATATACGAAGAGAAGGAAAAAATTGTTGCAAAGAAGAAACATGCCTGGAAACAAAAGCACAATTGACACAAGTTTTCGCTGCCTGAATGACTGTATTGGCCATACAACAGTGGCTGAAGTCAGTTAAGTACTAAAAAAAAAATCTAAAACTATTTTTTTTTTTCACATCCTTGCTGACATATATGTAAGAAAGTTCAACCAAAGTGACCAAAGGACGCAACCAGAGAAGGAAAAGTAGTCTAGAAATATAGTTCATATCGTCAGCGAACTTTTGACATTTTCGACCAGTTCCTACTTGAAAATGTCGCCCATAAATTTGATTATCAAATACTAATTGTACTCAGCTTAAAGTGTTAAATAAATTAATTTTATGGAAAATTTGTTTGGTTGTCTTATTTGCAGGTGCCACGCCCTCTCTACAAAATGCGCCCATTTTTTTCAGATGCTAAGCCGAGCTATTTCTGATGTTTGAGCGCTATTTGGTTTCATAATTTCTTAGTATAACGCTTTTAATTATTTGCTTCCAAAGGATATGTCCCTACTTTTTGTGTGTAATTTGATTTCATTACCTTAAATAATTCTCTCACGCCATCTTGTCGAAATCCGACAATTCGAGTCTTCTTTTTCTTAATGTCCTTTAGTCCCTAGCGGGACTACGCCTACGCGTGTTCGGTTTCTGGCAGTCGCTTTGAGCGCCCTCCAATTCTTTCCAAGTTGACTAGTTTCGTGATCCACCGTTCTTCTCTATGTTTCTCGTGGTCTGCCGGGTGGTCTACCCCTCACATCGAGGGGGTTCCATTCCATTGCCTTCTTGCGGAGAGTGTGGCCTATCCACTTTCACTTTTGTCTTCTAACCAAGATGTCTAAGGGCTCCATGTTAGTTGTACGGAGCAGTTCTTAATTAATTTTTGTGTTAGGCCAAAAAATTCTAAGAACAATTCGAAGACAACGATTTACGAAGACTTGCAATCGCTTGGTAATTACTTGGGTTATTTTCCAAGTACAGCAGCCGTATAGAAGTACAGATAGAACATTCGAGTTAAAGAGTTGAACTTTTAGGCTGGTGCTCAGATAATGGAGAAGGTTTCGATTAATTTCTATGATTTGCGAGGAATTTGGTTGTACTATATGAAATAACTCTCTCAATATAGCGTTTTCAATGTTTCACTTGTATGGGCGGTAGGTATGCATGTGAGCCGATTTCACTCATTTTCAATACCACGACCATTGTATAAAGGTATAGTCTATGTACAGAATTTCATTCAATTGTGTTGCTTGGTTTTTCCGTAATCGTGATTTCCACAGACAAGCAGATACACAGCTTAACGTGCATATCGTCGCTCTCGGGTAGAAAGGCCCTAACTCATTTTTTTTTTTCGAAATTTACTTTTTTGTCGATCCTAAAAGATAACCCTCAAATACACGCCCACTCAAAGTTTTGACGTGATATTTCAAAACATAGCGGATTTACACCCAATTGAAAAAAGACCCTAATATGAGATTTTGAAGCTTTTATGCAGTTTTTTCGTCCTCCTGTAAAATTGCAAAAACATGAGTTAGGGCCTTTCTACCCGAGAGCGACGATATATACTTTTCTAAGCTTGGCACGCCTTCTGCTATGCGTCACAAACGGAATGGCCAAATGACTATACCTTGAGTGTAGGGAAGCTTTTTATTTGTGTGTGAACCATTATTTATTTTATACAATATTTGCATTTATTAAATATTAACAAATCTTGGTGAATACAAATAAACTCTTTGCTCAGGAATCTCTATTCTAAGGATTAGTAAAATCTTATTCCAATAGGTTTAATCCTCAGAGTAGAACTCAAATTTCAGTTTTTGTTTTCACCACTGTGCAAAGTCTACAATGCCTTAATATAAGGTACATGGATGGATGCATGGTTGGCTCACTGCTTGGATGGATGGTTGGTTTTATATATGAGCATGGGATCTGTGTGTTTGTGTCAGTCGCTGTGTCTGTATGTAACACACAAACATTAAAAGCATTTTTTCTTTGAGCGCTCCCATTTTTCTTACTTTTTTCCCCCACTAACCTTTTCATATAACGCCATCTCACTTTAACACAACCACGAAAAAATTGGAAAAAATTCTGCACAGAAAATAAAAATTGTGTACAGGAGAAGACGACAGAAGAGGCGAGAGGTGGGGGGGGGCGGAAGAAAAAAAATCGAAAGAAGGGTGAGCAAGTCGTTGAGCAATGGGACAGGAACGCCGACGCTGCTCACCCACAATTTAACTAGTGAACCACCGCCGCCGCCAGCAGCAGTCACGAAAGTTGGATTGGAAAAAAATTCATTGTGAAGCAGGGGCATGTAAGACGACGAATGTGGGGGTGCATAGGTGAAGCAAAAGAAGACCCACAAGTTAGCAAGCAAGCAAGCATTGAGAGGACAACAGTCACAAGAATAAGAGCTTGGAAATATTGTACAACACTTACAAGTCGACCGTCGAACACACACACCTAGACAAATAAATACATGTGGGAATACAAGAAAAAAAACACAGACTTTGTAAGGCCGACACCAATACAAATGAATGACAGTAAGCCCCACATGTGTCCAGTGTTGCGAAAACGAAAGAAAAAAACAAACTAAGTTTTGGCTCAATAAGATACAAGGGGTGCATTCGCGATCAGGGGAGCTCAAATTGAGCGGAGTGAGTTGATGGATGGTCAAATCACAAAAAATTGACTGCAATTGAAAAAATTTTGCCTAAAGAGCCAGCAACAAAAACGAAAATTGGTACCACAATAAGCTTGAAAGCACTTAAAATGAATTTTGGACCATTGCCTCTTAAGTTCAGTGCATTCAAGCATAAAAAGTTTTGATATGATATGGTGGGGTAAGAGCAGCAGCACTAAGAAAAGAATGGGAAAAAATTGCAATCGATTAAAATTTTGACCAATCCATAAAAAAAAAACAAAAAAAAATCTTGACGGCGCCGAAGCTTCTTAGTGAAATGAACAGGCGGCACAGACAGCTAGCCCGGTCCAGTTCAGTCCATCCAGCAATCGACACTTGGTAGCGACTGAAATATATAAGCAGCTGCAACAACAACAACAACACCAAAGGCCACAGCTCGAACAAGCAAAAGGTTTCATCATATCGTACAATAAGCTGGAGAAGACAAGCGGCAGCAGCAGCAGCAGTTGCTGCTACGGACTACTCGTCCAACACCTCCCATCATTCTTCCTATATTCTGAAGCATAACATCCTCTACCACTTCGCTCCCTTTTCCCATCACTTGATTCCCATTCAAATGCACAGCTTAAAGAGCCCTTGTCGTGGTTGTCTCCGTCGGCTGTCGTTTGAGTCCGAGCGCAATTCACAGTTGTCGGTCGCCACGACATTAAAAATGAGTACAAGAAAAAAAATTTGCAAAATCGAAAAAAATATATAAAAATAGCTAAGAACGGTGAAGGGAGGGGAGGGCTCTAGGGCGGCAGTAGCGACAGTTGTAAGCTTGAGAAATAAAGCTTACTATTGAAAAAAATTGTATAAAAAAAACGAAAAAAATTCACAGAGCGCGAGAGTTAAAATAAAAATCCGCAAAGGAGTATTTGCAGAAAATATAAATATACACACAAGTACATAGGTATAAGCATAAATATATTTATACTGGCGGAAAAAAATTCTGCAAAGAAAAAATGTTCTGCAAAAAAATCCAATTTGAGAAAAAAAATCGGACAGAAAATGCAAGAGAAATAAACTAAGAAGGTAACTTATAGAGAATAATCACTGAGAAGGCACAGAAGAAAACTTTTTTCATTGGTGACACACCGAGTGCACTGTGGAGCGAAATACTCCTGTAACTGAATATTACAAAGTTTAACAGTTACACGTTTTTATTCATTTTATGTTGAAATTTGAAAAATTTTGTTCTTCTTGACTTTTTTTTTTTTTTAAATTCCCCATTTTTATAAACACGAACTAATTTTTTGAGCAGAAAAATCAATCAATTGTGATTATTAATTTCTAAAAATATTCAAAATAGGCACCCTAATGTATAAGTGCAATGAAATATTAATTTCTTTAAAGTCAACTTAGGGGCCGTCCATATATTACGTGAGTCAAAAAAGGGTGGGCGGGGGCCGGGCAAAGTCTTACCAAGGGGTAGGGGGGAGTCAACGAAAATCTTACATCAATTTAAAAATTGTAAGCCAAATCTGCGGAAGGAAGGGGGAGAACCGCCAGAACTCACAAAATCTCACCAAGGGGAAGGGGAGTTCAAATTTTCAAAAAAACACCTCACGTAATTTATGGACGTCCACTTAGGCTACTTATTTTATAATCTGCGTTGACGACGCAGTGTTGCTACTGTTTCTCTAATGTACACTCCTAACATTTACGACCCATGCATGTGCATTAGACATGTTCAAAACAATTAAAGTTCTAGAATTTTTCAGAAGCACTCAAAATTCGAAAATTTATTCATATTCGAGTATATCTTCATTTAAAAAAAAAAAACAACCTTTGGTTGCTACAAGAGCTGCAAAATTTTAATTTTTCGAAATTTGAGTAAAAAAAATTAAAACTAGATTTTTTTTATTTTTTTTTTTTTTTCAAAAAACATCAAAGCTCCACTAGCGCAGAGATCATGGATTTTTTCCTTACATAAAGGCTTAAAAATAGCGGTAAAGTTTTTCAGATACTTCCTTATGTGTACAAAAGGAAAATAGAAAAACAATTAAAAAATCAAATTCTGAAAATTTAAATATCAAGTTCCAAATTTTTCAAGATGCACTTTCAATGCTAAAATTAAAGGCGAAGGGTCGCGTAAGTCGAGGGTACATTTCGTTTTATAAAAAAAAACACAAAATGTGCGCAGAGTTGATAACGCTGGCTTGGCACCTCATATAGAGCAAGAAATAAACAAACTTTGTTTTAAGTTTGTAATGGAAATATAAATAAGCAACATCATGAAACACTGAAGAAAAAATGGGTGGTATTAAACAAGTAGACATATCGCCTTTAGCCTAATAGCAAAAACCCCAAAACGCTGAATGATAAAAATTCGAAGGAAAAATTTCAGGGCGGCACATTTTTAACTGGTGATTTTTTAAGCGTTTGGTTTTTGAAAATTAAAAAAAAAAAATTTCCAATAGTGAATGAAATATTTATTTGGAGCGATACATCAATTGCTGCCATTTACTTTCTAAAGATTATTTCATGTAAATGTTGCCCGCGCCTAAGCCTGAGGTGGTCCATCCGTAAGCTCCAATTTTGGCATACTTTTTCCATTATTTCGGCCGGTATCTCACCAATACCAGCTATAATGTTGTCTTCCAGGGCTGCAATTGTGGCTGGCTTGCCCCTGTACACGAGAGACCAATGGACTGCTCCAAAACGTGAGATTAATTGCTCACCAAACTCGCCTTTCAATAGGTCTATGGTATCGCGTGCCGTGTGGCATGTGGCACCGTCTTGTTGAAACCAGATGTCACCACGTTCAATTCTTCCATTTTGAGCAAAAAAAAAGTCGGTAATCATCGCACGGTACCTTGCTCCATTGACTGTAACGTTGTGATTTTCATTATTTTTGAAAAAGTACGGTTCAATGATGCCGCCAGAACGTAACTTCGCAACAGCATTTAGGTTTTTGATTGAAATATTTTACAGGAATTGAACAAATTTTAAACCAACATTAAATACTCCTCTCTAAGTCTTACAGTAATTGCTTAGTATATTATAGCTAAAAATTGTAAAAATGTACAACTTAACCATGATATCTCTTCACTCCAAATTTTTTTACAAGTCTAATCATATTACATCCTACGTTAACAACTGATACGAGAAAAAATATACACAAAAATTCTTGTAAATACAAATGTATGTAGATAAAAAAAAAATAGAACACACCACACAGACTTTGTGCAACAGTCCAACAGCAATAACTTATTCACCTTTCATCAAATTTTCAAAGTTCACCATGAAATGTCCTGTTTAGCAAAGTCACCAACCATTATACTAATTTTCTCTCATGAGATTTTTTATTTAATGGCATGTAAGATTTTCAAGAATTAGGGTTTATCACAGGTAGTTTTTCAAGAATTAGGGTTTATCACAGGTAGTTTTGTTTTTGTGTTACACATCAAATACAAACACATTGCACATTAAACAAATAAATAAATTTATATAAAAATATAAAATATATATATAAAATTTAAAAAATCTATCCTTAAACGATACCCATACATTTGAAACTTGTGCAAGAGTACAGTATTGGAATTGGTTTTTAGTTTAAACGTAGTATTTATCCAGTGAAATAATAAATTGTGTTAGCAAAACGTGTTACCATTTTTGGGCAACATGTTCAGAGAGTAAATTTCATTCGAAAGTTTTTCCAAAATATTGCTTAATACTAGACATAAATAAATATTTAATAAGTTTACAATTATTTGAAACAGCAATAAGAAATTAGTTTTTCTAGCTCTAATGCACAAAAATTAAAATTAAATCAAAGTTTAATAGTAATAAGGAACTTCTTCAGTTTTTAATTCACAAAAATAGAAATTAAACAAAAATTCAATAATAAATCAAATTACTCTAAAATACATAACTCGCTTGTAGTGGATTATGATTTTAATACAGACAATGGTATATTATCGTCAGAACTATAGCTATCACTGCTATTTTGTCCAAAACTTAAAAAAATTAAGTCTAAAGAAGATAGTAGATAAAAATTATGAAAAACTCTTCTTAAATGATCATGATGTGAGTTACCGGTAACTCGCGTTACAAAAAGTACTCACAGTTAATCTAGACTAATAAAATCAAACGGAGGAAGTTCAATATCAATATTAGGTTCATAAAATTTGTTTACCAACTTATAACAAGAAACACAGAATATTAAAGATCTAAAAATGTGTTTTATCTATTACTGAAAACACGCATACACACAGCGACTTAGAATAGGAAATAATGACAAATTCTAATGTCAAATCTTAAATTTGACACTTGGTGGCAATGGTACTATTATTAAACATTAATTTGGATATAGTGAAAGATTGAAAATCGATGATAAGATAGTCTTATACCGTGTCCACATTTACATGGAAACACCTATATGATGTAGATTATTAATAATTTAATTAGATACAAGAGCATGCCTAAATTTCATCATACAAACATTGGAACTCAGAAAAATTTTGTACTCCAAAAAAAAAAAAGGGGTTTTTTCCAATGTTGCAATTACCCGCAAGCTTTACCTGAGAATTTAAAGTTACACACCACATTTTCAGTCTCAAAAATCTGCTTAACGCGCCTTTTTATAACGAAATTTTGGAGGCTCATAGAATATGTTCATTGATGCTGCAATTAACATATCCCTAAAGTTGTTTCTATACAATTTTTTTCCAACTTAAACCTTTTTCAGACCAGTTACAAAAAAATTATGATGAAATTAATAACTGGGGTGACCTTCGTTACTGACTTTCAAAGTAGATTTACTGTCTATTAAGCCACTGATGAAAATGTTAACTCTTTTTGTTGAAAATGTTTGCTTAACCACATTTGCATGGTTACAGATTTTAGCTCAGGAAAATGTAGAAGATAAAACCATGGTTTGGCTTATAACACATAACAAATTGTCAAAAGGAAAATAACTAAATATGTAAAAGATCCAGCCGCTAATGCGAAATGTTTCCTTCGGAAAATTTTTTTCAAATGGGTTGACATCTTTTTTCACTAATGGATTTAAATTGTCAAACTCAAGTTGGTAGTGGTAGAGGTACGCAGTTTTATAGACTCAAAGCCTTTATACATTTTTGGTTTTAGTGCACAATAAAAATTAAATTAAATTGTTACTAGGTACCATAATACAAAACGATTGTTATCTGACAGATTTTATTAAACTGTCAAAGTTAAGATTTTGAACAAATAGGATAAGATTTGCATTAATGGATTTATTTTTTGGATATTTTCAACATTTTAATTACAAAATAATTGCCTGACACTTTACAATCAAATTTAATTGTCTCCGCGTTATTTTTTGAATAATTTTTGGTAATGAATTTAAGTTTTTTTTGAACAAATCCATAATTTTTGATTTTAATTTCTTAGATAAGATAATCATTGCATATGTTTGAATGCAATAAAACTGAGTTAATTAACATAAGGTTGATTTAAATATAAAAAAAATGCAAAATCAAAAATGTCATATGTACGTTAATGCCTTAACGGGGTGTGAGTGAATCAAAAAGTATAAACACATAGTCACAGTGACGCTTTAATTATTGTCATAAAAAGCAGATCATTATATCAAATATTTATATATTTTGGCTATTCATTTGTATAGTATTTTGAATCCCATTTTGAAAATAACATTTTACGGTTCCTGAAGTAAAGTCGATATTTGATTAAAAAAAAACTGTAGAACTATGCAAGCATTCTAGGCTTCTAGCCTTTACCTTGAGTTCGTGCCACCAAGGAGCACAAAAAAAACTCGAGTAAGTCCGTCATAAAAAAAAAAGTATATTTTGTAGAATACCAACCAACCATAGTAGAACCAAATAAAAATAATATACAAGTTTCTAAATACTGAAGAACAGCTGTTAGAAAAAGCCATTAGAAAGTAAGAAAATTTCAAAAATGGGATTTATACCAGATCTATAATTTCTTAGAAATGTTCTGGGAAAACTTTGAGTTGTCAGCCGAAAGCTCTAACAGCTAATATTATATGAACATTTAGAAAGTAATGTCTTTTTTGAATTGAAATTTTGTGATAAATTTCTTTCCCTGCTGTGCTAGTGATTCTGCAAACGAATTGAAATTCAGCATAAAAAAATCTATAAGAAATTATTAAGGTTAAATAAAAATTTAGAGCCATCCCGAAGAAACCATACTCGAATTCAGTAACCTCAAATTCACTGTACTTCAAAAATAAATACCTGTTAACCTGTGTTAACTTACATTTTCTAGAAAATCACACTTAAAATAAATCAAACCATACAATTTTTAGCTAGTATGTAAAAGGTTTTTTACTATCAAAATGAATTAATAAAAGAAAATAAAATTTTAATCACTTATGTATTTCTAGAAACAGTGAAATTTGATAGAGACCACTTTGATTTGTTTTTCTTATTCTTATTTTTGTAGTAAATCGATACTAATTAAAATTGCAAAAGCAAACATTTAAAATGCAGTATTGTGTTGTGGTTTACTTAATAAGAGAGTTCAATAGCATACAATAGGAACTACAGTAGAATCGCGATTATCCGAATCAAATAAAACCAGAGGTATTCTTTATAATTGGAAATTCGGATAGTCGATTTCAAAGTCAAATCAATTAATAATTAAATTTTAATATTTTTTTATTATGTCAAGGGTTTTAGACAATACGATATAAAAAAATTACGAGCTATAAAGATAATGGATTACATAATACCTATGCATGTAATTTAAAATTTTGGTTGAAAATAATTAGTTATTAATCTTTGACGTAATGAATTCATTGCGGTCAAGTCCCTGATGCGCTTCAGTTGTAACAACTGTATGGGATCCGATTCGAATAAGCTCAGGGTCCTCAGATTTTTGGGGAAAAAATTTTATATTGGGGAAATTTTGGGGAAACGGAAAGTGTGGAGAAAAAGTTTGTTCTGGGCCAATTTCCGTAGAAAACAAAACAAAAGTCCAAAAAAAAATATAAGTCTAACAGCTCGAGCATTAATAATATCTCTAATAATTGCTATCACGGCGACTTTTAAACGTTACCGAACTTATATGCTAAAAATCTACGAGAGCTCGTACATTTTCAAATTCAGATGGATATTCGATATTACCTGGCGTCATTTCGACTAGCAAGGCAGCCAGCTATTACTAAGGAAACGTCTGAAACATTATAATAATGTTTCTCAAAATATCTTTTCAAATCGGTAATTAGAGCCGCGCAGAATAAGTCCAGATAATGGAATATTCGGATAATCGATGTTCGGATAATAGAGATTCTACTGTATGTATGTTAATCTTGTGACGCAATATAACGTCAAATACATTTTTGCATACGTTAAGATTAAAAATAAATTAAAACAAAAAAAAAAAAAACTATTTAATGAACGAGCTGCTTGCTATTGCAGCAACGCGCTAATTTGCTACAAATGCATACTCATATACGTCTTCTCACACATAAACCATAAATAAGACGCACAGCACATCATCATATTGCCGCAGCAACTTACTCTACTACTTCTACCACTCACCTGTAATTCAGACTCGGTGACATCGATTTCACCGCGATAAACAAAATCAATAATTGTTTTTAGGTCTGTGAAAATTATATCGCCTGGTAGAATAATTGTTGGATGTTTGCATGGATTTTCCAATAATAATTTCTGAAAGTATGATGAACAAGCCGAAAGCACAACCTAAATGGAATGTGAAAGAAATATTATTGATCAATAAATTTTGAATATCATTATAAAGAAAAATTGATATAAAATGGGAACGAATGTGAATTGATGGCTTACTTTGTGTGCCTTAAGTGAGCCATGCTCACATGAGAGGGTCACATCGACAAACGAAAGATCCTCACGCAATTGTTGAAACACCGAGGTCATGGTGTTTTGATAGTTGTTCCAACGTAAGCTAAAATATTGATGACTACGCGCTGCCATTTTGTTGTGATTGCACGTATAGCAAGCAGCAGAGCAGGGTAGTGTAAAAGCAATGCAATTTTTTGACCACACTTATTTGCAATTTTTCAATTTACTTTTGTGGTTATAAACGTCGTGATGATGACTTTAAGTTTCAACTTTTTATTTAGTTCTGATTTCACTTGTTGCTTTAATTTCTTCTATTGCTATTTAGATGATTTTCATGTTGTTACAACTGAAATGAAGAATAAATGTATCAGTTAGATAAATTTTAAAATTTGAATTTGATAAAAAAAATTTAGGTTCAGAAAAAATATGCATTTTTATAAGCTATTCCCGTTCGGCATAAAACTCGTTAAAAACGGATGTTTACTTTATACCATAGTTCAACGAAGTATACTAATTACAGTCAGACGAATCATGTTTGTGAAAATGTTCATATTAAAATTTTTCAAATATTTGTTTAAAAAAAAAAGAAAAACCAATAATTATTATATGATAATTATTATAATTATCATTTTCCGAATTCCGAACTTCCGTTACAATTGGAAAGTCCATAACGGAAAAGCATTCGAATTGGTCTCGTTAACGAACGTATCAATAATCCTTAACGATAGTTTCATTTGCAAAACCTTCTTTTACGAGTATTTTATGACTTTCAATGACGAAAACGAACTTTGTGCCGGGTGGGTCATAATATTAAAACTTGAACATTCCATAGCCATTAACAATTCATTTGTATTTTTTGTAATTGACAGCCTTTGTTGACCGTCACTTTTGACTTTTTTTTATCAATAACCGTTTGTGAATAAATTTATTTTGTAAAGCAATTTATTTTTATTGATTTAAAACAAATTCACTTGGCAGCTCTGCCGTAGAACTGTCTAACAAGAAAAGATAATTGAAACAATGAGAACAATGCAATAAATCATAAATACAAATTTCTTTTTTTACATATTTTTATTTTTATTGAACTAGGGGCCTTGACCCCGGCTCGCTTCCTCACCACACTTCAGTTCTGTAGTGGGGTCTGGAACACGCTTCTCAGAGTTTTTGTTTTCTTATATTTGACAACTCAATTCTACTTTTTTTTTAAAAAACTAAAAGTATGCAATGGAATTTTCGTTTTGTTCTTTATCTTTTTTTCATCATACGCAAATTCTCTGACACAGAAAACTATTGTATATAATTGAAAGATTTTTACTATTTGACAGGAAATTTTCTTACTATTTTTTAGTTTTGCTTATTTGACGTCTAGGTATGGCCAGTGACGTACCGTGCACATTAGGCGCCCGGTATATAGAGAGGTAATTTGCGGCTCCCTACAAACGGAAAATATGGTCTGAAAATTTTACATTTTGTAAAACAAAATTTTAATTTCATATGTATTTCGAGGACCATTTTGCCGCCCCCTTAGTTCTTGCGCCCGGAGCCACCGCCGCCTAGAAATGTTTCGTTTTGAAGTACCTTTCTAATGTTCCGTTTTGATGGTATTACTGCGAAAATTTGCCTTTTTGCATGCAGAAATTCAACTACATAAATTCCGATTTTTACTTTTTCTTTAATTAAAGAGTCATCATGTGTAATTCAGTGATGTTAATGAGACACATTTAAAAAAACACTCGTTTATAATATGTAATAATTAAAAAACTTGTTTGTGAGAATCGAATCGATCGAATCTAAATACATTTTCCAACTACTCCATGTAAATTTTACTATTAATTTGTAAAATTACATTTCAGCGGTTCAGTTAAACATTTAAAAAAGATGAAGATTTCATTGTATAAAGTATTCAAAATATGCAAAATTTTAAAATGGAATACCAGTAGGAAATGCCTGTGAATGACATCTGGGAAATATAATTTAATTTACTAAACTTTATCAAATAGAACAAACATATTACATACACTTGCAAAATATGCAAAACAAGCATAAAATGTATGTATAAGAAAAAGTTTGAAACAAATACGATGCCAACATTTTTGTACAATTTTACTTAACAAACTACAAAAAGCTTACACAAACACCAGCTTAAATAAAATTTTAAAAATTCGTAGGTACACAAAGTTACAAAATTTTCAGAAAATGCCTTTCGCTACAACTGTAGATAGCAAACTAACAACAACAAAACGTACGAAGATGATGTTGCTGCTTAAAAGGGCAACAAGCATTTTCAGCGGCAGCATAAGCTCCACTTGCAACTGGCGTACCAATAAATGCAACAACACACAGTGGATGCAAGTGAACTCAACTTAGTTTCAGTTTCATTTTTAACAACAGGAAAAAATATCAACTTAAAAGAATTTTCTACTTTTTTGCTGTAGTTTTGTTGTTGCTGCTGCTGTTATGGTTAGGAAAAATGAAAAACCAGTTTGGTGATTCGAATGTGCAACATGAATTCCTTTAAGTGCCATAGCTGGCAAGCAACAGGCTACAAGTAGCATCATCTAGAATCCAGCAATAGCTGCAGCCTAGACGAAACCTGCAAAAGCAAGTAAATACATAGCATAGCCAGAAAGGAAGCTGGGTTTGCCTTAGCTGTTACTGTTTTTGTTGCTCCTGCAAGACCACACTACCATCAGCAACCACCCACCCACCGCTCTAGCTCAATCTACCTTCGAATGTTGCATGTTATTTATATTTATAGTAACGCGGATGATCAAAAAACAGTCAACGGCAAACGAGACGATGACGACGGACAAGTTGGCTCAAAACAAGCTCAGTGAATTTCAATGCGCAACAAAAAGTTCGTTCAACTAAAATTGGTTAAACGAAAACGCAGACGGCAAACTATCACCCAGTTGAAAATGATCACAGGCATAATAAATAAAGCTTAAAAATAATATAGAGCATTTAAGCCAATTAGTGCAGTAGTGAAGATGTCAGTTAGTTAGTGGTTGAAAAAAAAATTAGTCCAAAAATGAAACTCAGCTAAAAGGTTTGATCTAGTATCAGAAAGTAAAATCTTATGGGGTTTATCCTACGGGTGAATACTATGGGTGCCATTATTTGGCGTAGCCACGAAAAAATTTTGAACTGGGTAAAATGTGTTAAAATGTCATAGTTATTTACTACCTCGTCATTAGTTTTGTTATTATAAATCTACGCAAATATAGACTTATAATTAATTACTTCCCGTGTACAAAACGGACCTATTTCGAATTCTCGATAATAACTCGAATATAACTCGTTTCTTCGTATATTTTATACGAAACAGTTTCCGATACGATCCGAAACTGACTCGTTTTCATATGAAATTCCTCTCAAAACTCGAATTGCTTTTTCGGGTTTGTCTCGAACTCGGAACCGACTTCATATACGAGTCGTTACGGACTCGCAATACGAAACCGCAATATTTTTAAGTAATACGGTTTCGAGACGGACCTTTTTTTTTTTAACCCTCGAAGATAAAAGAAAAGGCGGGCGTAAAAGATAGTTTTACCACCGTACATAAGTAAAGCGTGTTACACCGTGCTAAGCATTTAACGAAACTAAAACTGAAGAAAAAACCACAACTTAATGCCGCTAGCAAGGAAGTAAGCCTTCAGCTTTTTCATGAACATATAATTTGGAAAAAGGAATGGCAATACGTCGTTTTTTCCGATGAAAAAAAATGCAATTTTGATGAACCAGATAGATATAATTATAATTTTTACGACTTGCAGAGGGCAGAACTCCACTAGAATCGCTTCAATAGCTGTGAAGGAGGCCAAAATTTTAAAATTCATTATTATATACAAAATTTCTTTCCAACTGGGAATGCAGACGTTTATTTGAACAGCAGGACGAATAGTTTACCATGGCAGGCAAATAGACATACGAGTATTATATAGCTAGCTAGTCGAGTTACAATTGCGACCACAACATGGTCAAATAGATGCTCACTTAATGCAAACAACATTTTGAAAGGGCCACAAAAATGATTTCACAAAAGAAAACTGCACAACGAATGCAAGTTGTAATAGGGAATCGTTTTTATTTTGTTTTAAGTTTTTTATTTTTTACTTTTTATGACTTCTCCGAATTTTTCCTGTAGTGTAAGATGAATGTGAGAACTGCATGCAAATACAAGTTTGAAGAAGAACAAACTGTGAAGACCTATTCTAATGAATTTTAACAACCACAATATGGTAAGATTTTCCATTTTGTAAACTAAAAAATTCAGAGAAAAATTTCAATTTTAGTATGTATGTATGTACATTATCTATGATCAAACTCAGAGATTAAAATATATATTCTGGAATAGATCAGCAAAATTTACAACAATTTCTAAAAGCTGTCAGAAACCAAGTTCGACACATAACTCTCCTCCTCCTCCATCCCTTTTGAAAAGTTGTAAAATAAAAATTAATCTGGGAAGTCTTAATATAGAGAGTTAAATAGTAAAAGCAAATACAAACAATTCATAGAGAAAAAAAAACAGACTAAAACTGTGAGGCGCAACAAGAAATGCACTTTCAACAAAACTTTTTGTCTGCTTTTGCTACGTTCCGTTCATCACTTTTTAGCTTCAATCCATACCAAATGCTTTTCCATTGTGCATCTTCTCTTCCTTGTGTACTTCCGGAAGAAAAAGGGGCGGCAGCAGTAGCTCCACAACTCGACAAGTTTTTCGTCTTGCTTGTTTTATTTTTTTTTTTTTCAGTCTCTGCTCTTGTCGACTGTCAATGGATTTCATTTTGTTTCAGCTTTGCGTTTTTATTTCATTCCATGTGTTCTTCTTCACCATTAAAATTGTGTTGTTGCAAAATATACTTCAAAGAGTGGATAGATGTTTGGAAATGAAATGAAAAAGCTCAAGAATTGTTGGGAACTACAATAAAAAGCGCAAAAGAAAGTAGAGTTTTTGAAGCGCTTTGTTTTGATTTGGAATTTTCTTGTAGTTTATTTTGTTCTGAACTTGTTGGCAAAGTTGGAGGAGTCATAGACGTGAAAATAATGCGCCAAATAAGCATGAGATATAAAAAAGTTATTGAAGCAAATAACAAATTACTTTTTATGACGTATTTATGCTCTTGTACGAATTTTCATACTGCTATTTAAGCACTGTCAATATTGTGCTACATTTTCTTCTTTGACCTTACTTAAATACTATTTTCTCTTTTCAAAACCTAGGAAAAACTGTCGACAAATTAATATCCTTCTATGACCAATTCCAAACCCAATTGAACCATGTCTCTCACTTTTGGTCCGGCGCTTCTTCAAGTCATCTAATGTTTACATAAAACTATTTTCAGTTATAAACAATGCCACGCCTACTTTGTGTAAAGTGCTTATACTGTGTATATACTCAATGCTACTATGTATTACAATTTTTGTAATACATATTCCCTTTTTTCGGCAATATAATGCAAGAAAATGTAGTTTCTTCTATTTCAATAATAGTAAACAACCCGAGGAAGAGGAGGTGACTCATTACATACTAATGACCTTTATTATTATTTGTTTATTTCTTTCAAAAGCTAAACGATTTTTAAAAAGCATGAATTTTGCTGAGTGACAAATAATATTTTGTTAATTATGTTTATGAAGTTTTTGAAAGCAACTAACTAGTTATTTTTTTTGTGCTCTTATGTGTATATTTTTTGTTTACTTACATACATACATATATTCTCTTCGCTCACCAACCCCCGCTACCGCACACTAACTTCGCTAATGAAATCAGGCGCGCATTTTTGGGATTTTTGATTTTCTTACATTTGACAACTTAATCTTACCTTTTTTTAAGAACTAAAAGTATGCAATATAATTTTACCTTTCTAAAAGTATGCAATGGAAATTTTGATTTCTTCTTATATTTATTTTGTTTTTTATTTTATCTTTTTTCTTTCAAATTTTGACACCGATAACTTTTTTATTTAAAAGAAAGACAAAGGTTAGATTAGGTCAGAATAGTTTTAAAGTATCGATTATCTTGATGTGTAATTTAAAATTATTATGTTCTTTTTTGCAGTTATGCGTTACATTGTCTCAGCTCTGACATTTTTTACATTGGACCTCAGTTAAATACACTTTCAGGATTTTCTCAATTAGTCTTTTGATTTAACAAAAAGTATATAGTCTGTCAAGTAAGTGTTTGCAAAATAAGTAATGAAATACAATTTTCACTTTCATATTGAATAAATATAAGAAATGTATATATTTTTTTGGAATAATTCAAAAGTCAAATAATTCATTGCAAAATCCAAGGAACATATGAAGAAACTAATTAACTTATAAGAAAAAGTTTAATACTTATTGTGTTCACCACGAATATCAATTACGGTTTATTAATTTCTTGGAATAGATGCAATAAGTCTTTGGAAATGATGTTCTTCCGGTATATTTTTGTCCATTCCTCCTTAATAACTCTCAGAACGTTTTTATTTGTTGGAGCCCGTTTTTTAACTTTTTATTCAGTGTGCCCATTAATTTTCGATGGGATTCCTATCGGGCCCTTGGGCCTATCATTTTACTGCAATAATACTGCACCCAAATCCTGCATAATACCGATTGGGCTTAAAATTATTGACCTGAAACAATTTGTATATAAACTTTTCAGCCTTTTAAGTGTCAGTGATGCCGAGATTTTGAGCATTTTTTGTTTCGATTTATTTTGAAGAGTGTTCAAGTAAAACTCCTTCGTCATGATATCGATAGAAACTTTCAGTTCACCAACGCCTTCCCATGATACTCGTATGTATCCCTATACCAAATAGGACAACTTTCAACACATCACAGTGGGTATTATACTCTTCTACGGCAGGGTCAATGAGAGACATAATTTACTGCGGCGAAACAAAAACCATGTAATATTATCACGATGGTCCTAATAAAGTTTGATGGAAATCGAACGCAGCTCTATAGTAGAAGAATTTGAGACGAATTTGATTTATTCCTTTTTCCTCATCGATCTACATCGAGAGTTCATTTTAATTATTTCCACTAGTCTTTCGATTCTGGAGTTCATTTCTTTATGCTGATCCTACTCTCCACTCGTGTGTTTGGCAAAGACAGCGGTTTATGGACTGACCAGTATTCTAGGTCCCAGTGTAATTGAGAAGATTATACTGGATTTGCATACCTGACCCTACACTTCAACTTGGAAAAGTTGAAGTCAGTTGAACTTTCGGCGTGAAGTTCGTCGCGAACTTTCGGCCGGAATAACGTAGAAAGTCCGTCAATTGAATTTTCTTAAAATTTTTGAATGCAACTAGCCCCTAATTTTTCTTAGTTTCTGTTTTTATTTTCTTTTTTTGTCAAGAAATATTGTACTTAGGTAGGAGTGGTAGTCAGTTTAAGAGTCTGACTAACTTGCTCTCAAATTTTTGGTAATTTCGTGAACAGATTTAGTGTCTCATATTTAATTCCAAATTTTTGTTTTTCAGTATCGAAATATATCGAGAAAAAAACATTGGATATATCGATAATCGAAAACCGATATTTTTGCTGAAAAATTCCGTTTGTGTAGCTTTTCACTGTTGCATCTTTTTGAGCATAACAAAAAAATATCCTATCTTGTTAGGCTGGGACCACACAAGTGGTTTTTCAACGTGCGTTAGCTAACGTCATTACACAAACACAAAAGAAGATCTAATATATGCGACGCAATTAATTAACAAAAATATCGAAATTCGATAGTCGAAAAATAAAATCGAATTTTGATGTTTCAAAATAGAAAATATCGCCAATTATTATCGAAACAAATATCGATAATCGATATATTTTGCCCAAGCCTAATTTCTGTTAATAGTATTGTCGTTTCAACTAGTAGATCTACCCATTAATAAAACTTAAGAACATTTTGAAATTTGAGTTTATGAAAATGTACAGATTATCTAATGTCTCTAAATTGTTTAATAATACCTATTCCACTCACATTAAGTGAGAAAACTTTAATTAAATTATTGCAAATTAAATGTAAAGTTATTTATAATAAATTAAAATCTCTTTGCCAATGAAATATACAAAAAACCAAAACAAAATATGAAAAAAAGATTTTATCGCATTACCTTTTTCCACAGTTCTTATTTTTCGCGTTACTGCTGTCTGTCGGTCGGTCGGTGTTGGTGTTGTTTTCTTGATGCTGTTTTTAATTGTCACTTTTTTCCGTTTTTTTTTGTTAAAATGTTCTTTCTATTTTGACAAATTTGTTTATGGCAAAAGAAAAATGTTTTTTAGATTTGTTTTTAGTTTTCTTTTTTGTTTTCGCAAAGGTGTTCAACTTTATTTTTAATTCAATTTGTAGTGCACTCGCAAGTTCGCTTATATATTGTTTTTGTTGCTTTTTTACTTGTGTAGACTTTGCACTGAAGCCGCTAGCGCTAACGTCGCTGCTTACGTAGACATTAACGCCGAAGAAGCTTAAAAAACAATAGGTACGCGTTGCAAACTGCCGTCGTTGACATTTACGTCGCCGCGTAAGTAAATTAGACAAAAGTAAAGTGTTTTACTAAAATACGTAAAATTAGAATTTAAAAAAATATGTTAAATATCTTCGACTGCTACTATACAAAGAAATGGGTAAAGCAGCAGCACTACACAAATTCACAAAAAAAAAAATTTATTTCGGTGCTTCTTCGTTATTCTTCGTATATTTTCTTCGTTTTTCAAAAATGTCGCACAGCGAGCCAACTTTTTTTTTCATTTCATTTGAAAAACGAAGAAAAATGTAATCTACAAGTAGAAAGTTCCCAATTAAATATATTCACTGTTTTTGCACGCAATTAATTCACTGTTTTTTGCTTCCTCTGAAGTTTTTTGGATAATTCTACTCCGATTTTTGATCTTCATAAACTTTTTCTTCCAATTTTCATCACACTTGGGACGCAGCACGAGATAGACACGAAGGAATTTCGCTGGCAAAGAGGAATATTGAAAATGGATTTTCACTTCGTTCATTCGTCGCCATTTTCGTTATGTTTGCCTTCGTTGTCGTCGCGCTTTCGTTCATCGTGGATTTTCTTCGTTCAGTTTGTACCGTCATCAACGCCATATTAATTGCTATAGCTATCTCTTTCTGTTGCACTTCCCCACATGCAAGCGAAATATTTTCTATTAACGTTTCTCATTTGCACTGCTACTGGTTTTCTCTTTCCTTTACATTTACCACTTACGCTTCGGTCGACTATTTTATCAACTTCACTTCAGTTCGTTTCAATGCATTGTTTTTGAGCAATGTTCCTTCGTATTTCCACTATTTTTGGTCTTGTTCCATATGCCTTTGTTTTTGTTGTTGATTTTTTCGCCATTCAATTTATTCTTTTATGTTCTACCCGCTTTTCATTTTTTATGTTTATTGTGATAGGCACAGAATTGTTACACTCTACTACTTTACCTTCCTGTTTATTGGCTTATTTGTTTTTTACATGAATATGGGTGGAGAAAATGTTGCATTGAGAACAAGAGCGAGTCGGCGATTTTATTTGCCTTCGTTCGTGGGTTTGTTAGCACGTAATTGAACAAAATTAAATGCACAGTAGGCCTTATTGTACAGGTACAAGAACTTTATTTAAAAATTATGAAACTTCAAGAAATGATACCCTTTGCCGAAATCAGGTACTCCAGCGAAGAATACGTATATATAGAAATTCCATTATCAGGAGCAGGATTGCCTTAGGTTCCAAGATATAGCGTTTTTGGTATTTTAATTGTATGGGATGTGCCACCCCCCGTTGTGAATTTAAAAAAATAAATATATAAAATTTTTTCTACTTGAACTAGCAATAATTCTGACTTGAAGACATGGCTAGCGACCCAACGGGAAACGGCAGAGCGTACAAAGCGCTTTGGATATGCTTCAAGGGAAACAGGAACGCACTTCCCACTGCTTATCTTTTTTAACATAGGATGTCATTGCGCTGATGCACATCTTTGAAAGCCAAAGGCGTCAATTGGGTAGGGCTCGGAAGGGCATTGGCCCCCCTGCCAAGGATCTGATATAATAATTAATTACATCGATTCAATTCAAAATATCATCGATTCGATATGCTATTTAAACTCTTGCCTCCCCCAAGCATTTGGTAAAATGCCACTCTTGCCCGCTTCGCCCCCCAGCATTTGGTGAAATGCCGCTACTGTTGGAAGCACATGAATTGCGCTTCCTTGAAAGCTATGTAGGAGCACATCAGAAGATGATTCACCGTAACCGGACCACCCTAGGTGTACATAAGACCGTGCCAAAAAAAAAAAAATTTCTACTTCACCATCGAATCTGAAGCATATTTGCAAGGCAATTTCGAAAAAAAAACATTTTTTACCGAAAATAGAGATCGCGCATCTACATTTGTCGTCATATCATCGGCATTTACAATCCGATGTTGAATTGTGATATATCAATGTGTTGGTCATTGACCTCAAGTTCTCCGTTCTAGTCCTTATTCACTAGATCTCAGTTCTTACCATCTTAATGTACCACTCTAGTGTTAGAAAATTGAAGCTTGCAAAAAAATCATTAAACTTTTTCAACGGAAATATTTCGATTATTCCATTAGAACTATTTAAAAAAATGTTTTTAATTTTTTGCTGAACGTAGGGGTTCCCTCATCAAATTTTTCGTCATATTTCCGATATTTGAGTCAAAACATGATGTTTCGATGTTTTTGTCTCGAGGATACCATTTTTTTTTTTGCTACAAGGGTTATAGACCTCAAGTATCTACCCAAGAGATCTCAACTTCTACAACATGAATTAAAAAAGTACATAATAGTAAAATCAAACAAAGATTCTTCGAGCCAATACCCAGCATCTCGAAAGACTTCACCGTATGGTACAATTACATTTTTTTTTTTTCAAATATAATAATTTATAATCGTATACATAATTGTTAAATAAAAATAATATAAAAAAATTATTTTTCTGGAAGGAAATCCTTCAAAACACCATTCGTTCAACCAAACGAACTACCACTGAAACGTCTCTACTCGCTTAGCTTGATTCAAGCTTTAGTGTTAACTGTGTAATTGGGCCTAGTAGGGCTGTGATAACCGAAAGAGAATTTCAAAACTTTATATATTTCTTCATTTTTTTTTTTTTTTTTTCAAAGGTCGGTTAAGCCCACTGTGCAATTTATTATCAATTTATACAAATTAACATACATATGTACCAGTCCCGCAATTAAGCGAAAGCTTTAGAAACAGTTCTATTTTAATAATAATGAATACCTACATACATATGTTGTAAAATGAAAAATACAACTGCTGAGTTCGAAAAATTTACATTTGCTCAAATTTTGGAAAAAAAACATGATAAAAAAACACAAAAATATAAATAAAATGATTGACATATGTGCTAATTAAGGCATATATGTATGTATATGTAGATATGTACCTACCCTTGTTCATATACATATATACGATATCATGACATAACGAACTTTATCTTTTAATAGATTTCACCGGTCTACAAAATTAATTTTTTTTTAAATTGAACTTTAATGTTATGTTGATATAAAAATAAAAATCGAGGACGCTCAGAAAAAATTTAAATTTTTTATTTCGATTGATTAAAAAATTGGAGAAATAAGGGTTTCTGAAGAAAATAATAAGAGTGGTGGATATGGTTTTTCTAAAAATTATTAAAAGTGGGAAATCGCTGGGTCGATTTATAAAATATAAATGTGACTTGAAAAATAATTTATTAAGCCATTTTTTCTTTTTTTTTTCTCAAAAAAAAATATTAACCTATAAAAGTACTAGCTCGATTGGTATACATATATTTATTTATGATTTTTTTTTTCAAGTGTAACCCTCGTCGTGACTCGTCCACAACAATACCAACATTTTTGTTTGAGGTGAAGTATGTATGAACATGGTGAAACAATTAATTATTAAAATTTGTTAAGTCTATTATTAAAACCAGTGTCACGGGACAAATTTTAATGAAAACTACCCCGATTTTTGTTTTTTTTTTTTCTATTATAATTCTTGTATTATTGACAGCAGCGCACAGTGTGCCTCTTTATAAAAGTTAAGGTGTTGCATTTGCAAGGCAACATCTATTAACAAAAAAAAAACTACCTTGAATATGTTCCAAAATTAATGATAGATCAATAATTTTAAAAACGTTTTAAAGATAAAACATTGAAATTTAGCAATAAAACTGCAATTCATAACTTGTTTGATATATGTATAAATAATAAATAAATAATAAGTACTCGATAGCACGCACTACTGCGCTAAAATAAAAATTATTCAACGTTTTTTTTTTTCAAAAACGAATGTAATTACATATTTTAAAAGTTTAATTTTGATTAATAAAAAATAAGTGGTATTTTGGAAAAATGCATTTTTTTTTTTGATCGTGATTGTATATATGTATTATCTTTAAAATCACGGACCAGACTTTCTTTTAAAAATCCGGACATTTAATTTTTTGATGACCGAACTTCTCATTTTTTCAAACGGTACCCAGACTTATTTTTACCCCTACGTTCAAGTTGAAATGAAATTTTAAGTTTTATTGCGTCGGGTGTTGCACAAAACTGCACTCCACAGTATCTTTATTTGCTCTTTAAGCCGTTTTTTTTCGCACAAGACTGATAGTTTTCGTTTAAAATAAAAGTTCAAAATTCGGTGATCCGCAGGATTATCAAGCCTTACAGAAACAATTTCCAGTCTTTTCGATAAATAATAACTTTTTTGTTGCATGCAAAAAGCTTGATGACCTTTTTTTAGTCAACAATATTAAAATTAATGGAATGAATTCGTAAATGGTAAATTGTTAAATATGTAGGTATATTTCTTTTTTTGTTTTGTCCAGACTCTTCAGAAATTTAGGGATTTCTACCAGGCACCCGCCTTGGACTTCCGGCTAAACCGGGTCAATCCCGGTCACTTGGAAACCCTGGTAATATGCTCTACTGGGCTAAATTTTTTTTTAATTGTGAAAGTTACGATTTGTATGAACAAAATGTAAGTTTTTAAATTGTGTGGAGTTGTTGGAGACAAGCATTACCGCTTCCCAGACACATATCAAAAGCTGGACAGAAAACTTATCTGTTGCCAGTGCAAGACAATTCGCATTATGGCTCGACCTTAAGCGACGAGATAGAGAAAGTTCTAATTTCACTACTACACAAAACTAAAATTATCTAAACATTGTAATTATTACATCCCTTTAGATTAAAAAATGAAACGATAAATATGCTGCAACTACAACACTTTCCCCTCTTCACGTACGTTTATTACATCCGTTGACAAACAACACAGGCATTCGTTTTAATTAAAATTGAATCAGCCCGCAGGAAAATAGATTTAAAAATATTCCAAAGTTGATCAAATTTACAATTCGAAGAGCAAACGTCAATTACTATGCAAAACGCATAGAACAAAAGGTTAAAGCGAACGTGGGCATACGCCATTTTTTAGTAACAGTCACGAGAACAGCAGGCAACATGGCATCATTTATGACAAAAAATAGGTAGAAATTTCTTTAATTGCACCACTGTGCATTCTTCTCTTCAAACTATTTTTATACCATAGCAAATTCTCCACACATATTATACACTTAACGAAAATAGCCCACACTTTTAATGCACTGAAAAAATAGTTTTTATGCTATAACGAAGAAGACCCTTGCCATACAATTCAATAAAAAAATACGAAGCCCCAACGAGGAGGTTTGTACGAGCACCCAGCAACGGCGAATAAAGTCTTGTGTGTGGCAATGGCGATGAATTAATATATAAAAACAAAAGAAATTATTATATTTTGCTTTTGTTAAGAAATAGCCAATCTGTTTTGGTTGCAACTTTTTTCCTTTTTTCAGCTCTTATTCTTTATCTATTTTCCAATCCCCTTAACATTTTTTTTATATTTCTTCAGTTATTTTTTTGCTCACACTCTTTTGACTGCTTAAAATTCTTCTCATCTAATTCATGAGTTCGTATTGTTGTTGTTCTTGTTGCTACTACACTGCTGCTCTTCGTACAAAGTTTTGTTGTTGTTGCTTTTTTATGTTGAATCGCACTCGCGGGGAACCAAAAAAACGAAGCACAAAACAAATGTTCAAATTTAAATTTGCAAGTTTCCGCTATGTGGTTGATTTTTATTGGGAATTCCTTTTTCGACTGACGGCGAGTTGCGTTCGTTACGGCTGCTTTGGTTCATTTTTCGTAATTTATTTTCGCTGACGTATTTTGTGTAGCTCTTTGGTGCCCGCACAATAATTGATTAGAGCTGCCACCTAAGTGTAAAAATAATCCACCACCATAGTTGCCAGCTTGTGAGAAAAATCAAATTTTCGAGATAGTTTTGGCTGTTATAAGAAAAGATAAATTTCGCTATAGCTTTTCTAGATTTGCGAGATATATCACGCAGTGATATTATACATATTCCTATTTTCTTAAATTTTTTGTTGATAATCAACCTATTTTGTTACAACTACATATCGTCGCTCTCGGGTAGAAAGGCCCTAACTCAAGTTTCTGCAATTTTACAGGAAAAAAAACGGCATAAAAGCTTCAAAATATCATATTAAGGTCTTTTTTCAATTGGGTGTTAATCCGCTATGTTTTGAAGTATCACGTCAAAAAAAAGTAAATTTCGAAAAAAATAAGTTAGGGCCTTTCTACCCGAGAGCGACGATATGTCTAAAAAACATTTGATCACAGGGTAACGATCGGAAAAACTGGTGTTAAGAAGGTTCTATAACCGCCCCACAATTTGACTTCTTCTTAGCAGAAGTGTTTTCATAAAAAACGTCCTAATAAGCAATTGATTCACTAAAATCATCTTCCAATATGTATAAAACCAGCTTCGCGGTAGCCTTCGGCCGCGGATCACAATAGTATGTCCAACACTGGTGCTAGCGCATACAATAGTTAATAGCAGAAGGCCGCCGCAAAGCCTGTGATGCACATATCAGAAAATATAAATCGTGAGCCGCGGTAGAAAGTCGCCAGCTTACCCTTATTTCTATGTAGAATTATTGTGGCAAGCGAAGCCGGTGTTGGATGTACTATAGGATGTAAGCGATTTTCAAGCTCAAAAAAAAATAAGAAGGAGGTGTTTCTGTGCCCAACATATATGTATGTATCCATATACATATTCTTGATCAGCATGCAACTCCACAACATACTAAAATTGCAAGAAAATTGGAGAGGTGTTCCTTAAACTAAACTATTACCGTTTTTCTGGCAACTATGTATGTCTACCACGCCTGTCATATTGTTACAACTTGAACTAAATCTGTCACTTTTCGGGAACGTATTTATGTAGATTCAGCATTGAATAAACATATTTTCATAAAAATTTTTAATAATTATAATTTTAGTTATTATTATGACCTTAGAAAGCATTGCAAAAATTCATTGAAATGATACCTTACTATATGAAAGCTGTTCCAACCGCCTTAGGAGTCACTCACATTAATTTTGTATGCTGGCGGCATGATTACTACTTCGTAACATCCACATAATTGCTTTTAAGCCATGCTTAGGTCCACCTTAGAGTGGGTTTTGGGTCACATGAATTTCTAGATAGCGGCGTCACAGTTATTCTGGATGTTCTCAACCTTTTAATTGGTCATCTGGTAGCCCTACTAATATGTGTATGTGCTCTTTATAATGCCATCAACACTATGTAGGTACCATGTTCATCTGCAAAACACAATCCCAAATCATGCAACTACCTTCTCCATGCTTCAAGGTTACAATGCAATGGTATATTTCGAATTAAATTCTTCGTTTCAGGATCGCCTGTCGTATAATTTCCCATAATTTCTTACAGTGCATCTGGTGGAAGAACCTCCCGCCCCAAGTCTAAATTAAGCGAAACCCGCTTCTAAGACTCTACCTTCTTTGAAGAATTTTAGCAACACAGTGAAAGTCGCATTGCAGGCAGCTGTGATGAACAAGAGTTGTTAAGAGTGACATTATCCCTGAGGATAGGTGGAGTTCGGTAACGGCTGGTTTGAGAGACAAGCTAATCGATATGCAGGATGGTCATTGAATGATCGCCCGTGTTGATGAGTACTCCATTGAGTTCATTAAAAGTTCCGTATCTCAGCTTAAAAAATTATAGAGCTTAAGTTTGTTGCCCGGAGAAATATTCTAAAGCGAGTTTAGCATTTTCATTCCGGGACCTTGTCGGCAACGATCATGCTGACAAACTGGCAAGGAAAGCAGTGTAACTGTCGATCTGTTTATGAAATGTTCAATAGACACAGTTAAAATTAACATAAATTTCCAGTACCTTCGCGTGGCTAATTCTAGATAGTCTCAATTGTCGGCCAAGATCAATTTGGCAATCTTATGAGGTTACTGCATTAGCTTTCATATTATGCACATATTTTCGAAATCTATTCAGTGGTTCTCAACTTATAGCAATTTTTGGAAAAGCTATATCTGTGAATTCTGACATCTATATAACTGAAACTAAGTGCATCCTTGTGCAATTTGTGTCTTATTCAAGGAATGTAACCAAGAAAATATGAGATAATTCTTTGATTTTCCTCAACTCATTATGTAAGTCCTGAAATATCGTCTCGGGACAAGACAATAATATAGAATAACAGTTAAATATCATGTAATATATTCATATTCAATTTTAATAAATGACACCAAAAACTTTTAAAACATAAATTAAGAATAAATTCACTGCATTAAACAAAAACACAAAAACCCCAAATTACAATAAAAAGATGTGTTACAAGGTAATATCATAACTATTTAGCTTTTTACGTTTCATACAAAGATCTTTATAGTGTCGGCCTTTAACACAGCGAACACACGTTCGTAGATCTTTGACAAAATCCATTTCAGAGTATCCCTCTTCTTTGACGGCTTCTAAAATGAGAATACAAAAAATGCATCACAAAATGATTATCGTGATAAAGTGCTATGTGTGTACTTACCATACATTGCAGTGGTTAATCCGCGAAAAGTTTTCAATGAAGTATTGTTATATCCACCGTCATAATTGCATTTTAAAATTACCTCTTTTGAGATAATTCGATGTATATTTCGCCTAAGGCCCTCTGGCGCAATAATTAGTTTTATCTTTTGAATCTGTATAAAAGGTATAAACAGTTTTCTACATTAATTGATTAAGGAATTTCAGTTTTATTTGTTTTTATCGACTGATTAAACTGAGAAGCTTTTAAAAATCTAGCACGCCTTCAAATCAACAGTTTCGTGGTCTTTCCGGACGTCCATTATTTAAGTATCACCCTTGAATCTTTTCCTTTTTTTTTTGTTAAGAAAAAACGAATAAACATTTAAAAAAAAGAGTGGAGGGGGGGGTTTAGCAGTAGCATAATCCTTTGTGGACGTTCTTTAAGGGTGAGGGTAGCGAAATCGGACAAAAGTGAACAGCCAGAAAGAAAGTGGTTAAAATTACACAAACTTTTCGGATGTCTTTTACGAACGACCACTTGGTTGCTATATGCCCAATAGTGCGTTTTTCTTAAAACTGAAAGCTCAGGGTTCAAATTACATCACGGTACGAATTAACCAAAATGATCTGATGATATCTATGTACGTGGTTGGAGATGACTATTACTAAATTTAAATCTGTCATCTATTTTCATAATTAATAAAAAATAAAGCATTATGAATTTACAAGAATGTCAATCTATGCTAATGACTGTAAGTTCAATTAAAAAATCGTTTAATTTGATTAAGTTTAAATATTTTTGGACCAGTTTGTGTTCCTTAAGACCAAAATTTTTATCTACATACGTGATACATGATTTTAAATATAATTATGTACAGAAGCTAAAATTTACAGATTTAAATGTTCATAACAAAAAGATGTTGTACATTTTTTACTTACATAAGAGTCCATATCGGCTTTGATTTTTTCATCGATAGATCTCAATTGCTCTAGCGTAGTGATAGGGAATTCAACATGCTGAACTATTATAGTTTTATTGTTCTTTTTAACAGTTTGATTAAGTATGGCCAGAATTTGAGATTGTAAGTGAAGGCTTTCTTCTGCATTATTCAATAAAAATTTATATTTAAATTATAAATTTCCAATGATTTAATAAAAATACCTTGCATTTGAAGAACTATGTGTTTAAGTTTTGATTGACTTCTTAAAATTTTTTTTTGGTTGGTTTCAATATTTTGTAGTCTTTGATCGGTGTTCAAATGATCTAAATTAGATAACATAATGTTAAGATAAAAAAAAATTATTTTTTACATGTAGATAAAAATTCAATAGACATAAGTAAAATATACATATAAAAATTGTTGTTTTAAAATGCATTGAAAGAAAACACGCATCTTTTTTCAAATTACTTTAATCGATATTTATTTAGAATTGTGCGTACTTATTATAATTTTCGTGTAGCTTAAAAAATGCAGAGCTAAATCGACTTTATTCAGCATTCGCCTAGTAACCCACATATTAGTCGCTATGAGAAAAAAGACTTATGCATAAATTGCTTAGTATGATCTTGTAACCATTTCGCTATACGTCAATTTACTTCAAACTCGTTAAGTAACTTGAATGAGACTTGGTACATACATATATATATAAAAGACAAGACCAAATAAAACTCATCACCCCATCTGCTGGTAAGAGCAGAACAATGTCTGCCAGGTCTGGAAGTGTTGCTCTAAAAAGTAAAGTTTGACAGATAGCCAAATATTGTTTTATACAAAAAATCATTTTCACCCTAAAAGTTAAGATATATAAACTTTTTGTCGCTATTACAAATTGAATCTCAAAAATAATTTTACCGAACATAGAAAACACTATAGATTTTAATTAATTGTAGGTTTAAAATAGTTTACATTCGAGTACCTAAAATAAATACATATACTTAGCTTAATTTTTTGCTAAAATTAGATTGCAAATAATTTTAAGTTTAAAAAAATTTACATAAGATATTCAAATATAAACTTATGTATATAGTATAGTAGTATTTACTATGATAATTAAAAAGTTTAATGACTTTTTGGTTCAAAAGAAATATCTATATATAAGGAATCCATTTCAATCAAAGCTCTCCGTATTTTTTTTCATTCTTTTTGTAAGCCTATCCTTCGCATGGACAAAATGCTGCTGAAGAACAGAATGTATTTTAAAATCTTTAGCAGTGTTAAATTTTTGATGACATATATCTGTTAGCAAAAAAGAGATATTAATAAATTTACTGAAACGAGAAACTGTAAAATGCAATACCTCTTATTACAGAAACAAGGTAGAAATTTTGAATGCTCGGCTTTGCTACCGTTCCTGTCCATGAAAATTGCATTGCCAATTCGTCTGTCATGATTTTTCTTGTAGCTGATCTAATGAAACGGGGAAGATCATCCCCACCCAATTTTATTAATTCGCATTGCTATGAAGAAGAAAAATTTAAAATATTTGTATTGTTGTGCGTTCTATAAGTGTAAAACATACCAATTGTGAAATTATTTCTGCATTTTGGTTTAATTCATTGTCGAATTTATTGAGTTCCTCAACTGAATTTAATGGTAAATTTGGCAAAAGATTTGTTGTGTTATCGCCGAACAGAGTGGTGGTCTTCTTTAAGTGGCGAATCTCATTTCGCAAAATTACTACCTCCTCAGTTAATCTTCCCATCATTTTTTTATATGGTTCGTCACGGTCCACTAATTCTTGCCTTAGTGATCGAACTTCAGCAAGTAGTAAAGCTATTATTGGCTGATCTTTTTTTTCTATCTTACCGCAATCAGATTCTGAAATTATTCAAAACATACATGCATTTATAGAACAGGAGGCAACTGTAAGTAGTACAACGTTATAAATCTTAAGACAACAAAACTATGATATGGAATATTTAAACACATCTACATATATTGCCTAGCATAAATTACTCAGTGCAGAGCGGTTTACGTCCTCTACATTATGACGTTGGTAAAATGAAAAAGTATCAACGATTGTTTTCAAAAAAGTTCTAAAGGCTGTATTGATTAGGTAACCTAATGGCGTTGCAATTTTCCACAGTCAACGTTATTTTCTAATGATTTTTGAACTAAATTCGATAAATTATGAAGTAGGAAATCCAGAGAAAATCCAGCTGACGCGTCTGAATAGGTTAAGTCTAATTTGAGTGCACTTGTTTTTAGTTGAGCCAACAATTAAAAAACATATTTTGTTTTCAACAATAGTCTCTAACGCGAAAATTGAAAAAAATTTGTTTTGGTTGGATGAAATTAAGAAACATTTAAGTTTGTTAAGTAAGATGACCCAAAGTACACATGAAAAAACTGATCTTAATCTTGCCGCCGAACAAGTTTTGGAATTTGACTTTAGTAATGAAATCGAAGGTTTTCTCCGTAATTTTCGAAGTGAGCTATTGTACACAAACCCATTGAAAACGAAGGTAATGGAATCGTTTTTGAAAACGCTGTCGAGCTTTCTTTCTTTTTTACTTTTAATTCGCAATTTATTTACATCACTACCAACAAAAACTTTATACAATTTATTGAATCGATCATAACTAACTATCATAATTCCATCGACTTAAGCGAAAACTGAAATTTGTGTCGAGTGCTGTCTTATTAGATATACCATCTTTGGTTAAATGCAAGAGCAAAAGGGTCAAAAACAAATTTATCCTCCATTATACATAAGAAATTAATTCAAAATAACTCACCTTTTCATTTTAATTTATTGATTTTTTTTTTTATTTTCTTTTTTCAGATAACACTTGTTGCATATAATTTTCACAAAACTTAATTTAAAATTACTCATTACAATTAAAGAAAAAAAGTACAGAAACTTATACAAAGCAATCCGGTTCGGAGCAGACATGCTCTAACATTCGATTCCCTGGTTCATTGGCAGGTTGCCCTAAAATATGGCACTTGTGGAAAAAAATGCAACTTAAAAAAAATTGTAGGAATTTTTTTTTTGGCTTTAAAAAGGAATAATTCTGAACTGAAAATAGTACTACTAAAAAATGCTCTAGTTGAATAACTTAGAAAGTTATTGGATAGTCTTTGTTTGTAAGCACTAATCTGAAGGAACTTTGTTAAGCAGCATGTAGTTCAGAGGGTGCTCAGGGTAGACCTTCCCATCCAAAAAACTTTTTACTCATAATGGACCAGGGAATCGAATATGGTGTATGGCGTTGGCGGTTCATTGTTTAATAATGTTCTGGAAGACTACTAAACACGTTACACTAGTAATTCATCGTGTAACAATTCTCTAGAACATGCAAACGAATTAGAAACGCGTTTTTACAATCTTCAAATTGATTGCAGAGAATAAGCTTATTAAATTTTTTAAAAAAAGGTTAAATTTTACAAATATTTTCAGTTTTATATACATAACTCTCTTATTTACAGTCTCAGTTTAAACTAAAAGTTGTAACGACTTCGCCGATGTAAATTACGTTTACACTATTAAGAAAACACTCCGAAAAAGTACGAAGATGCTTAAATTCAGTGTAAATTCATGTAGCGAGACACCTTCATTATAGAGATTTTGCAATTAACCTGCACGGGACCCACCATCCTCAATCTACAGTTGTCTTAAGTTTTGTAAGTTAGCCTCAGAGATTTAGTGTCTGGAGCAAAGTTGTTCCTCATGAAATTCTCACTCGGCTATC
Organism: Tricholauxania praeusta; assembly: GCA_949775025.1. Taxonomy (NCBI): domain Eukaryota; kingdom Metazoa; phylum Arthropoda; class Insecta; order Diptera; family Lauxaniidae; genus Tricholauxania; species Tricholauxania praeusta. The sequence goes on along the minus strand of OX459031.1, from coordinate 14,323,497 downwards.
CCGTATGTACATTTTTTCAAATAATTTTACTAAAATGCTCCATAGTGGGATTAAGAATGGGACTGGAGGGGTAATGTAAATAGAAAACATTTTTGTCTATTCATGAATAAAAAACTTTGCTTCAAAAACCAACCATCTCAGACTTAAGATAAAAAAGTAGAAGAAGGGCGCTTGTAGACATGTCAATTACCGGTTAATTTACCATTATCTTGAAATACTAACTTGTATGTCAAAATCTCGTGGCAGATTGAGCTCAGCGAACGATTTTTATTAAAAATCCCGCGCCCAATTCATTCATGAACAATTTGTCCAATATCAGTATGTTTGTGAAGCTGGTGTTGGACATAGTAGTGAGGACCGCGACCGAAGGCCACTGCGAAGCCGATGTTGGACATATTGGAGTACGTAAGTCCTGAGGCCACTCACTTACCCTAACTGTTATGTGAAATTACTGTGGCTAGCAAGGCCGGTGTTGGATATACTATAGGTTGTAAGCGATTTTTAAGCTAAAAAAAATATGAAGAAGGCGTTTCCGCACCCATACATGCATACTTATATTCTTGATTAGCAGTACAATATGCTAAAAATTCAAGAATATTGGGAGTGAGGCCGTTAAAGAACATAATTACCAAATATTTTAATACCAAAATTCACCAAAGTGACTACTTTTTTCGATAAAAAATAGGCAAAACGAAAAAAAGACTACATCGTTTTAAAGCAAGAGAATCAAGCTTTCTTAATATCCAAAAAAATAAATATAGATCAACACATTTTTTGGTAAAAATTTCAGAAAAATCGTAATATGTATCTCCAAAAAATTATAAGTTAAATTTCAAAACTTTGCTCGCCATTATTGTAGGCTTATAATCATTTTTACAGAAGCTATATCCCCAACTTCCGATGCCTATATCTTTGAAACTGGACTCGAGCGTTAGTTTTTTTTACTTTTAACCCCCTCTTTCCCATAAAAAAATATTGGAGAATGTCAGCTAAAGTATACCTAAGCCCAGTCAATCGCACAAAAATATCGTTCTGAAGAAACATATTTATTTACATATGAAATTATTTAATTCAAATTCACTGCAGTTACCCAATAAGAGATGCTCATATATGAACTAAATTTTCGATACATTAAATATCGGTAAGTTTTTATTCGAAGTGTCATCACTAATACCAACTTACCCCTCTTGACCAACAACTGTCTTACTGCACGTTCATTTCCAATTTCTAAAAGTCCTTTAATTGTAATGGGAACATCGATGTTTTCAGATTTAAGCAATTTAAGTAAGTTTTCGACACAATTTTTTGGTGGTTTATATGTTAAATACCAATCGCGTAATTTAATTTGTAGCGATGTAATATCTTCTTCATCAGTTTCATTGTCAGATTCTTTCATCGCCTTAGTTTCGAGTGGGTTGCTTTCTTGGGAATCAAAAGAATTTTGTGATGTCGAATCATTTTCGTCAGAATCAATGTAACTGCGCTGATTTAAAACTTCACTTCGCTCTTTGGCTGCTAAGCGCCTTAATTGTCTCGATGAAAACCCTTGCATTTTATGTTATAAAAAAAATTTAAAAATTTTCTTTTAGTAATTCACTCCACTCCACTTCGTAAACGACCACCTTCTGTATTTGCAAGAAATGTAAGCTGCCAGCAAAAATGCATTGCATTCGCTTCATCTGTCTATTCTAATTTGTAATAGATTAAAAACAATAAAAATATTGTTGACATATCGTGTGATACTAAAATTTGTTATTATAGAGGGTGTTTCAGTTTCGAATGATTTAAATCATGTTGTATTTCATTGTAATTTTGTATAGAGTAAAATTTCTCAAGTGGGCACACTAAAAACCAACTTATTCAACTTAAATCTTTTATTGTAGAACTTTGAAGATATATTGATAAATATTAAGGCCTTATATTTTTTTTTTGCAAAATTTGGATTTTTTGAAAGTTATGAACAAGTGAATTTTATGTGCGTGTTTTTTTAAATTGCTATTTCTCAGTAAATATTGGGAAAAATTTAATTAAATTTTCGTGATAGGACAAGAAATATTTTGCCATTTATATGAAACAAAGCTTTCATAAAAATTATATTTATTATTTATAACAAATTAGCTTTTGAATAAGAAAACAAAATGTTAACCATTTTCTCGTATGTACAGAAATAAAATTTTTCCACAGAATTGTTCTGTAAGCTCAACACAACTTTTTCCTGAAAAAATATTTTATTATTTTTCATAAAAACAAAAGTTACAAATGTTTAAGTATCACCACCTAGGAAATTTTGCTTCTAAAAACCATCCGATAAGAAAAATTTGAATTACACAATTCAAATACAATTACAAAAAAAAACAATTCAAATAAATCCAATAAAGTAATATTGACGGACAAACATGTTGTACAACATGTGGGAACTGCCCTAATAGTGAAGGACCAATGGGCCTATTCAGCCAGCTTTAACACTTTAATGAATTGCAAAGCTTAAGTATAAAACGCTTGAAAATTCTATTTACCGTCTTGTTGAAAATGTTCTACCTACTACTTAGGAAGCGTTCTAGTATTACGCGGTAACGCAATTTGGGGACTGAATGAGCACAATATTGGCGAACGCGTCGGCATGTGAATAGTTTCAAATTTTAATTTGGTTACAAGATCACATTTACAGTCGTAAATAAGTTGAACTTAAGTCTACTTTCTGCGCGATTACATACGGCTTCTTTGCTTTCATGGTTTCTGCTCCATATAAATACATGAATTCTACTTTGATGAACTGGTTCACGTGGTAGCTAATTTACAAAATTTCGTAAAGTGTGTATTTTGAGAAGTAGCCCATTATTGACAAGTGATTCTCATATGATGTGCCTTTGAACGTCGCACAATAAAGTTTCGCTTTTAAGTTCTATTACAATTAAAACTACACGAAGACGCTATGTAAATATGTAAAAGATTTGCGGCGAAAATAAAACGAAGTACATAAGACGTGTGTGTTCAGACGATCGAATTGGTTGTTCAATGTGTTTGGCCAAAAAATGAATGTTGCGTGAACATATGATAATATATTATGATGTTTAGTTTCTGATTTTGGCAAATGGTAAATTAGCTCAGATAAGTTTGAATTTGGTGATATATATACACATATTATATCTTTATTTCTAAGTTTATTTAGAGCCGTGGCAACGAAAAGCACTGATTTTTCTTGTGATCTAGAGAATGATCTATTTACGCATACATACTATGTGTTTATGCATAAGTATATTATTATATACATTTGCTTTATAATATAAAATTACTTAATTAATGTATCAATTTTCTTCAAAATAATAATTTCGTCAGCCGTTGCGCTGTGCTAAATCTCTGGTGTTCATGGCAAAAATTAACATATAACGTAAAAAATATCTTTTATACAATGCGCCTGTGCTGCCAACTTGAATCATCACTCTGATTCAATATTTGAACGTCTGTACTCCACCAAACGGCTTAGCGATTAATTTGATCATCTGAACTGCCATTCTTGTTGCTTTGCATCATTCTTGTTTGTTTGGCATAGTGAAAAATTTGAGTTGCACTTTTTTTTAATAAATTTTTAATAAATTGTCAAACGTCAAAAATGTGTATTTTAAAATTCATGAAAACGCCGGAGAGCAAATAGTGGTGGCGGTAAGTGTTACTTTGTTAAGTTATGAAATAAATTTAATAGAAATGTTTCCTGCCATGTGGTAGCTTAGCAAATACGCAAATCTTATAATAATAGAATCATTCATTTATTCAACTATAATATGTGTACATACAGAAAACATATAATGCAATTGAAACATGAATAAAATCAGGACATTTTTGTAAAACATTTTGCGCAGTTAGTTAGCCCTAATTTTACGCCGGAAAGATTTTCAATTCGCGCATTGTTTCTGTTAGCCGGCCAGTGTATGAAGAATTTTTCGAGGCAAAAAGGTATCGATTCGAGAAATTTGATTTGTATCATTTTTTTTGACATCAGTCTGGTGTAGTTCTCCGAGGTTTTGTCTTAAGTTTAGCTGACATTCTCCAAATCAATTAGACATCTGAAGTTGCGATATAGCAAAATGGTTATAAGTTGGGAACCGCTGAATAAAAAATGATAAATATGAGTGTCATAAGAAGGATAATTTGATGGTCTACAACAATGGTTGGCAAAGTTTTGAAATTTGACCTATAATTTTGGAGATATTACGATTTTTCTGAAATTTGACCCATTTTTTTTTTGAAAAAACCTTATTTTTTCCAAAAAAATGTGTTAATGACCTAAAATTTTTTTAGCATTTTAAGAAAGCTTAATTTATTCCCTTTAAATTGGTATGTAGTTTGCTGTTCCTGTTGGTGTGTTTTGCCCTTTTTAAAGAAAAACAAAAAAATTTATTTAATGGATTCTTATGAAAGAATTAGAGGGAGGCAGGACATCCCTATATACTCTATTTAAGCTCGTCGATATATACATTTCAAGCTACAATCTTTACTTACAAAACTTGAAAAAAAAAGGGATGACAACCAATGTTTGGGACAGAGTTCAACAATGCAACCTTATGTATACCATTTAGGCTCTTCGAGTTCTATCATTTAGCATACATTTCAAGCTGTAATCTTAAACACTTTTAATTAAAATTAACAAAATTTGTTAAAGATTCGGTCATTGGTATGGCACCTCAGAAACGGCATCGCTTTAAGATTATAGTTCCAAAAGTGGTTTTCGTATGGAAGCTAAATTTATAATATTATTTATATATTTTTTGATATACTGAATCCCGATATGATAATTCCACGCTACAGAAATTAAAGAAAAACTTTGAAATCGAAAATAACATTTTTAAGGGTAATCTTGTACATTTATTAAAAAATATAGTTGATAATGGTATAAAATTTGGTATGGATACTTGAGGTGGCTCAAAAAAAAAAAAAAAAAGTGGGCGGGATTGTGTAAGTGAGCGTAGCAAAATAATTAAAGTTATGTCTAAAAAAATTTGATGGAGAATGCTATACAAATTGGTACAGTGATACTTGGATAACCAAAAGACTTGTTTGGATTCCTAGCAACATGGATAATATTGGTATTGAGTTTGTCACAAATAGATCAAATATGCTGCCATAAACTTTAATTTTTAAAAAAAAGACGATCCTCAGATTCCATCTTCAACCTCACGCAGAAAAATTGTCGCATACACATAGATTTTGAATTGGTCACATTATTAGTATAACTCGTCAATACAAGTAACATAATATTTAGTTGAACACCAATTTTACCAGTGTCCATACGCAAAAATAATGGCATAACGATAAATAGCCTTCAATTTAAAATCACAACATAATTTTAAACTTCTTAGAACCGTGTATAGTTAAATTATCCTAATCTCGTGTATTGGGGCACTTTATACCCCATATGATAATTATATACAAGTTCAGTGTTTTTTCTTATTTATTGAAAGAATAATTAAATTTTTTTGGCAATATATTTTATATTATTTATACATGTTTTCAAGCAAACAAAGCTGACAAAGAATGCCTTATGATTTTCTTTTGAAAATTGTTTGGGGAATCCAGTACCCCAAACACGGTTTTTAGGTTAAACTTGGTCGAACATCAACACACAAAACTTAAGAAATGGCATTATCGTAAGGCATAAAAAGCTTAGAAAATAGTATCACAAGTGTTAACACGGATAATATTTAACTTATTTCTAGATTTCTTAAATAAGAATACTTTGAAATTTAAAATCTAATTGCGCTTATTATGATTTTGATAACTATTTCCTAGCCGTAGGTTTTAAATGCAAGTTGCTAGTATTAGTGTTTAGGATTAATGATTATTTCTGAACAAAAATATTAAAAATTAAAAAAAATTATGGAGATAAAAAAAAAATGCTTTTGACTTATATAAAATTTAATCAAAATTGTTGCAGATGTTACCAAAGTTCAGAATTCAAAATTATATGAATTTGAAATTTAATCTTACAGATTATAACGAATTAATGAATTATATTGTCACATTTTCTTTTAAATTCAGTACAGTTAAAATCTTCCTAGAAAAACTTCAACAAATAAAATTCCCAAATAATGAATTAACAGAATTCCGAAAGCTCGTGTACAAAAAAGATATGATTTAAGTAAATATTTATGTTAATTTTTTGTTAAGTTATCTTGTTAATATTTGTTGTTGCTGCTGTTGTTGTGGATTTTGTTGTTGTCAGGCTTTTAGCACTTGATCAGGCAACAAGAATTTGAGTTGCTGTTGTTGTTGTTGTTGCTGCTACTACTGCTGCTGTTGTTGCTATTTTTCTTTTTGTTGTTATTGTTCTCATACCTGTAAGTCCAGAACCAGATGAAAAAGTAAGAAAAATAAAAAAAAAACAACCAAAAACAATAGCAATAAAAGCAGACGTGATCGTTTTTGTATATTTTTTCGAGTTTTTATGTAAAGCAAAAGAAAGTACGAACAAAAAAAGGGGGTGCAAACGTACGGAAGGAGGTTGCGAAGAAACGAAACGAATATGAATAACTGACTGACATACATATTAAACATTTGCAAAGATCAGTCAGCTATACAGTACCGCCAACCTGGCAGCAGCAACAGCAAAAACAACATCAGCTAAATATCCATTTAATCAATCAAACTCGCCTCCACACACTGTTGTTTTTGTAGCATTCGATGAGCGCTTAAGCGTTAAAAACCTAACGCGAGAGCGTGTCTTCAGAGGAGCGTGAAACGTGTTTGCTTGCTAGCAGCAACAGCACCACCACACATTTGAAAGGTGTGTGCGACGAGGTGCAAGCTATGAAGTTACTGACGGAATTTCCATTTTTCATGATGATCACTATAAAATTTTAAAGAATAAGCAAACAAGACTTTAAGTTAAGGGCAGATTTCAATGAAGAGTGCTAGATTACTAGAATGTGAGATACAATTAAATATTTAAATTTAGTTACATACGAACATAAATTCATCTTTTAATTCATTTTATTTATAATTTTAGATTTAAGAGTTAACTGAAATGTTAACGTTGAGCATTAGTCTTTATAATCACTCAATAATAACGTTTAGTTAACGTCTGAGTATATTTTCAGATCAAATAATATAAATCTATTTTCTCGATTTCCTTTTCCCTATTAACCAGACAGATATTCAATTCAAACAAAAGTTATAGATCAGATACTTTTTAGTGCATTAATATTGGGGAAAAATCAAAAAATTTACTTGTTGGTAGAGGTGAAATAAGTTATCACAAAAATTGATGACGCCGTCATTCGTTTAAAAAGCCAATTTTATGAAAGAAAAACCCATCGAACAAATCAATTCTGAAAACATTTCAAGAACTCTACCAAAAATCAGGTTTTTGCGTTTGGCCCATGCTGTGTAAAAGTTATCAAACTGAAAATTAGGCTGAAATGTTTCTTAGGTTGGGCAGATTTCAGAATTTGGTGGTATGGTTTTAAATTTATAAATTTTTGTTATGAAAGTTACAAAATAATACTTGTTTCTGATTTTTATTTGTTTTGATAAAAATCATATGGTTTTTTGACTTTTTTTTTCGTTTAAAAATACGGAAAATTTTTATTTTTTTCGATCATTTTGTCGTCATTTTGATTTTGATTCCAATTTTTGGTAACCGGTTGGTTAATATTTCAAATGGCTATAACTTTGCAAGAAAACATCAGAGATGACCATTTTGAAGAAGAAGGACGGAACTAACTGATTTTATTATTAAAAACAAGCTGAAAATAGATACTACCACAGATGGCTTGGCAATGTTGAAATAAAAATTTAAATTTTGACTTTGAGAAAAAATTCTCCTGACCTCGAATGTCTTTAAGCCGGCATTAAGCTCTTATCATTTCTTTCTCATATTAATTACTTATAATCCACAGTAAAATTTTCAGCGAAAAAAAGGTGGGGTTTTTAAGGAAATTAGATTTGTTGTTTTTATATAAAGCGCTATAGCTCCGCTAATTTTCAAATATGTTAAAAATTTCTCAAAGATTCTGACCGATAGTAAAAAGTTCTCTTAGAATCAAAAGACAAAAATTAATTATTTTTATTTGGATGGAAATGGCCTTTTTTTGAAAAAATTTTCAGCGGTTTGAAGTCAGTCCGACTGCATGGTTTGAATTGGATTTGGTGAAACATTTTTTTTCTGTACAACGATCGTCTAGGTATAATTTTTAACTCAGCTTTTCCACTACGTAACCGGCCTAACATTGTTGCTATCTGCCATTCCTGCACATAAACTGTGGAAATGATGATGAGAAATGCTAGATTAAGGCACTACAAGCGATTTGCCGTACTAAAAATAATTTCTTGATTTTAATTTTTTGATCAATATCAACAATAGCGGCTTCGTTAATTCGTTATTATTCGTTACGAGCCCGGTGTGAATACCACTAATAATTTTTAAATTCTTATTGTTGATCGATAATTTTATTTAATTTTCATCGATTCCAAAACGAACGGTAGTTGAGTGACTTATACGCTACACTCAGGGTATATTCACTTTGTCATTTCGTCTGTAACACAAAAAAAAGGGAAAAGCTCTAGACAAAAAGTTAGCGAATTCAAAAACTGAGAGAATTATTTATATTAACCAAGAATGTTTTGAAAAACCGTTGTTTAATAACTTGGCGAATTTCTGCAAGTGGGCGTGGAACCCTCCATGGAAATAAATACAATATACTGAGAGAATTATTGAATGTAATGAAATCGAATTGCACAAAAATGGTTCGGTCTGGCATCAGACTAAATGTTGGCGAATTTCGCATAGAGGGTGTGTGTGGAAGCTCCTATATTAGCATAAGCTTCAAAACGCTACACAAAGAGCTTTTTATGTAAATGTTGCCAAATTCAATGTGGGTACATTTAGGTATACCAGCCAGCATGTAGTTTGGTGCCTTTTTAAGAAAGATTTAAGGTTTACGCGCACTTTTATTGTTCATATGGTGTAGGGTATTTAATTTTTGGCGAAAAGATAACTCCCTTATTAGTAAAAAGTATAATCGTTGCGCTTCATACTTAAGTGATTTTATGGTTGAAGGTTCTTTTTTTTCATGAATATTATTTTGCTTTTTATACCTTAAAATCGAACTTGTACATTATTTCTTAAATGATTTCAAAAGATTTTTAATAGTGCAAGGAGTTCTCTTCAATTTAAACTTGGTGGCTTTATCTTTTAAGTATTTCTTTTGTTTCGCTGTTAATTTTTCAGACTTGGCATTTTTCAGAAGAAACACAGAATATTTAATATCTGAAAAAAGAAAAAGAAAAGCGACGGGGAGATATTGTTGGTAACAAGATAAGTTTGTGTCGGCCTAGAAGGGGAAAAAGTGCGAAGTTGCGATGAGCGACACATCGACAGCTACAACAGAGCACTCCGTTGCTGCGTTTCTGCGATCCGTGTGTCACGTCGCATTTTATTATTTATGTGGAAGACTTTGTTGTGTAGATCGGAATGAAACATCGTCATTGTTGTTGTCATTATTGAGGCAACGTGTTGGCGGCAACAGATCGGTATAACTCAACTCGTTGGTTACTTAGCGCGATATCTACCTCCAAAATGGAATAAAAATAATTTTCCATTTTTACAGCTTCTTCTTTATTGCTGTAGCTTTTGTGGGTTCTTGTAGCTCTTCTGTTTTTCATGTGTTGTTGCGCATAAAAATTCTTCAAATAAACATAAAAATAAACCAACAATAAAGACAAAAACCAAGAACAACAACAGCAATGATTTTAACCTCCACAACAAATACAAAACGTATTTAAATGAAATGTATTTTCCGTGCAATGCATTCTTATTTATGAATTTTCTTACAATTTCAAAAAGAGTTTCTGGTGCCACCAGTAAGTGAGCAGCGAGTAAGTTTATTTTTGGATTTCGTTTAGGATTTGAATTTGCACATGACGAAATCATCTCTTCGTAGCATGTAACAACATTTTTCAGACTTCAAACTATTTACACAATACATTTTAAGTTATAAAATAAAAATAAAAAATGATATGAAGACCGTGTGCAAGGAAACCTTGAGTGTGTAAATCCGTGCGACTAACTCTATTGGCAGACTTCGTTACCGAAAGTCAAGTTTTGGAATTGATATTCTGAAGATTGCTGAATTAAATTAATGGTTTATTTTTTTGTTGAAGAGCTGCTATCTCGAATTTTTTTTTAGTTTTTTTCAAGAAGTATTTGATAGAAATTTAAATTTTTAAAGTAGAATGACAAAGGTATGGTACAAGTATCCTTAACTAATTAGCTGTAAATGAGTGAAGTTCTATTGTTAGTCGCAAGAACCCATAAAGGTTCTCAGCCCATCTCTCATTTGTTATGTCCATTTAATTTATAACGAACGATAATAATTGACAAAAGCTTTTCATGGCAAATTTTACTCACAAATCATTGCCAGTGACTTTCGAGAGGGTGATCCGTAAATAGAAACATTCTTCACTTGGCAGCCGTAAGATTCGACCTCTACCACCTGCGCAATATGCGGACACAATGTTTTTGATTGATTAAAAGGAAATAGAGTAGTATCCGCTTTTAGTGACTACGCAATTAACGACCATTTGGCTATTACGTCATATTCTTACTTCAAATTTGGTTCTCAATAAGTTTAGTCCATATATTTCGACATTCAATAAATATTTAGCGAGCATCTCGAAGACCTCGCTTATGCCGATGATATATGCCACTTCGCCATCAACCAGTCAGTCATGCAAGAAAAATTCGCTGCCGTCAGATCGTCTTCGGAAGGAGTAGGTCTGAAAATCAACACAATAAAGAAAAAAACATGTCCATTTGCCCAACCTTTGCCAGCAATAGCCTCATGATTGGCGAGTTCCGCATGGATGCAGTGAATTAATTTAGTTACTTGGGCAGCGTAGTTACACCTGACGTGGTACACCTGGTAGCCTAGAACTATTTCTATTTTTCTTACCCGATGCCGTAAAGTTTCCTACACCGTTCATATAAAATAGCGTACATAGAAACGAATTGAACACACCCACTCGGCATGAAACTTTTCTGAAACCCTTCAGAATCTTTCACATGAAACCTTACATTTTTTAGAAACGTTTCTGAAAGCTTTCATTTTCACTTCAGATAGCTCTCTGCAACGTTTCAATGTCCGCTTTTTTACTTTAATTTCAAATGTTTCTGAAACGTTACAGAAACATTTCAAAATGAGGGGGGGGAATGAAAAAAAAAAGTTACTATCAGAAAAATATAAATTTATTGGTTGTTTCCACGTCTTTGCGGTGCCGCGCTGCTTAACGTTAAATATTTTTTTCCGCTTGCACCGTACGTGCTCATCCGGTAAGAGATCTCTTACTGACCCTCCTTGCCGAAAATGTGGAACCAGAAGATTTATTGTTGGCACTGTATGTGCGATCCGCTCATTAAAATATCTGCGTTAATACATATAACAGTTGGTTTAAAATTCATGATTTTTGTTAGTTATGTTGTGTATTGTTCCATGCTAAATTTCATTAGCTTTGTTTGAAAAATGCTGAAAGGAATAATTAAAGAAATATTGAAACTAAAAACTTAAAACGTATTTACACCTGAAGGTTATATTGCCCCACCCTGTATATCAGTACATATGCACATATAGAACTCTGTATATCTCTGTTAGTTGAACTAACTTTGCCTAAGTCATGCCGTTTAGTTGTTCGCAATCAACCGATTTAAAAAAATCTAACGCTAACAAAACCTAGCTGAGAAATATATTTTTTTGGTGAGCTTCCTGCTTAGTACTTTTAGTGCAAAAAACACAAAAATAAAATTACTATTGCAATATGCTTAAAAGCAAAAATAGGCCACTGGCTGCTTAAACTAAGTAGTTTTAGACGCTACACGTTATCATCAGTCAACTTTGTCAGCCGACGTTTACGAACTTCCAGGAATACTATATTTTACTTTTTGCATTGACCAGTTAAGAATCATAGCAAAATATAAACACAGTGCGCCAAAATTCTACCGCCAATGACCGCCAACATGCTTACGGTGTAATTGAAGTGGTAAGCAAACTGAAGAAAGTTAAACAAAATTTATGATGTCCTTGCAAGCTTATTGACGTTGTAATGCTAGAAAAAGTTAGCTAGCCCTATTCAGACAAAGTTCTTTAAATTCCTAACTGGTAGCAGTTGATAACTGCTCCAAAGCTGTTTTTTCATTTCAACTTCAAATATTAATAGAACATGAAAAAGTCATTACTTCCAAAAAATGTTAATACCGAAATCATATTTCTCATATCTTTAAATCAGAGTGCAAATAGCAATGTGTTAAAAAGAAACGGTCTAGATCATCTCATTCGTTTATTGTACACCACTTCGCTTCGTTTTACGTCTTTCACCTGCACTACGAAACCATCATCAATTACCCTGATCATCCTGCCTCACCTATTGCTGACATTACAGCTTATTTCGACGCCATTGCATACAATGTTGACTCTGTGTAGAGTTTTTATGTTAGCGGCGCGTGCAACGCTCTTCCTATAGATTTCTCTTCAGGCGTTGGTCGTCGCTCTTGCGCGTTTTATGCGCTCGCTCTCGCAGCACCCACACTCACTCCTACTATAGAACTCTCTGATTCTTTCTTCATTTCACTCATTCAAAATGACCTCCCCCCACACCCGACGACCACCGAAAAAAACCAACAAAATCTTCAAGTTGTTTTACAAATTTTTGTTGCTGCTGTGCCTTTCACCCACTACCAAAGCGCATCCCACCTTTCAGTTAACCTATCACAACCCACCCCATCACTTTTTTACAGCATGACATATGCGAGTGTTGTTGTTGTTACTTTTGCATATTTACACGTACATCTTTTTGATTTTGTATTTCTCCAACACATATCAATTGCTGTAAAATCGTAAACGTCAGCAACAGCAACTCAACAACATTTTCATTGCTGCGCGCATTCTACAACGCGTTGTTCTGCTGCTGCTGCTGCTGTTAAGCAATAAAAATTTAGCGTGAAAATAAAAGAAAAGCAATAAAATAATTTAAAACGAAAAAAAAAACTGTTTGTTATTGCCTTTGCTGCATTTGTGTTTGCTCTGCTGCATAAAAATTATTTAAATTTACAATAACTCGAAAAAATTTCACGAGTTGTTGCTGCCTGCTACTACTGCAAGTGGAAGCTTTTATGGTTTGCTGCCTGCCTGCCTGCAGTAGTGTAAACCAAAGACAGAGAGAAACGATCGTTAACTGATCGCCACAACAACAACTGCAACATATTAATGTGCTGTTGCCGCTGCTGCTGCTACTTCTGTCGTACATATTGGCAATGTTTTGCCTTTGCTGTTGCTGTTCCGAATACAAAAAGCTTAATTTAATTTAAGTAAGTAAAGTTATTTTAGTTTTTGTTTGTATCTTTCTTTTTTTTTTTTGCTGCAGTAGCTGTGAGAGATGAAGGCTAATGTTGTTGCCAACTACATGGTACAATATTGCCCGCATATGTAGTAGGCAAAACAATATTTTCTGACGAAACTCAAAATTAACTTTAAGAGCCAAATTCGCAAAATTTTTCTTTTGAATGTTTTGCGTAGAAAATATATGTATATTTATTAGCTGTACTCGCGGCTTTGCCCGCTCATTCTCGGCTGTACAACCTCGTCTACATGCAGTCCTTACTACAGACTATTGTCCATGTACCAAATTTCACAACTCGTTACAAGTATCAAGAATAGCAATTCAAGTGTTTATGTTGTATGGGAGACGCCACGCCCCAATTGTCCAATCCCGTGCACATTTTGCGAACAGCTTGGCGCAAATAATTTACATCCATGTATCAAGTTTCACAACTGTAGAATTGCCATAGATGCCAAGATACAGTGTTTTTGTGGTATAGATTGTGCCACGACCCGTTGTCTAATCAAGTGTTTTGTTGAGTGGGCGGTGTTACGCCCAGTTACATAATTCTGTCCACTTTTCGTGAGATGCTTAGCACAGACAATATATGTACATCATAGCACCAAATTTCATGACTCCTGCCAAGAAATGCCTTTTTAAATGTTTTTATTTTATGGAAAGTGCCACGCGTCTTATTTTTATGAAAATAAAATATAGTCCATGTTACTCAGCGTTAGTGTAGCTTTCTATTAGTAGAATAATTTTTAGAGTCGGTTCAGTAGTTCCAGAGATTACCCCCCACATACAAAAAAAACTATCAAACACTACCTCTTTATAGTATAGAGCAGCGATGGGAAAATAATGAAAAATGAGCCAGTTGTGGCTCATGAAAACATGAACAAAACAACAAATACAAGCACTCTACCATGCTACGCATATTTTTATTGTTTAATTCATACGCGCTATATTTATATTGATTTAACATTGGGACTTGCATTGTTGTTGCAATGCGAGTGAACAAGCAAGCAACATTGCGCACATTGAGGACAGTTCCTCACGTTTCCTTTGATCAGTGTATGTACTTTTATTTTTGCACTCATGTTGTACTTGCTGATTGCTGGAATTGGCTTTTAGTTTATTGCTGAATTTTTTTTGCTATCGAGATCGAATTTTCGGTGACGTTTTTGCTGTCGTTGTTTTTGTTGTAAGTGGCTCTTGCTTCCAAAACTTTGCCCATCTATGATTTATATGTTATCGGTAAAATTTGTTATCTACACGGATTAACGTTTGCATCCTATATTATGTGTTGTACCGGCTTCGCTAGTCACAGTAATTCAAGGCAAACATTTTCTTTAGGCATAAAAGTTATATAGTTTTAGCTAATTAGAATTAGTCCTAAAGACTACTTTTTCCGGTATCATATACACTATTAAAAAGTATGGGTACTTAAGTGTGGTATTAAGTTCTGTGAGAGTTTGTATTAGACTATTTAATTAAAAAAAACTTCCAAATTTGTTAAAAAAGTCAAGGTACACTATTCTGCTCTCAGAAGCGAAAAAAAAAATTCATATTCGTCATTCGTATGGCATCATTTATTTCAAAACGCATTTTTTTGAGACACGCCCTTTTGGCTTCTGAGGGCAGTATTGTTCGTCAAAATTTCTCCTGTAACATTCGATACACATTCGAAAAAAAAAAAAAAAATAAATAAAAACAAAAACATAAAATTTTTAAAAATGTTAATAAATAGGTGTGGTTCGATTGCTTCTTGTACGTGGACTATATTTATTATTAATTTTAGATGAAACTTGATTTTTCAAAAATGGACGATTTTTCGTTTTTTTAAATGTTTTGCAAATTTCGGACCCAACTAATTTTTAAAAACTCCAAATTGCAATTTTTTTTCTTCTTTTTTAAGTTTTTTTTATATCTTTTTCATTGTCACATTTGTTACTACACTGCTGCAATAGCATGTGTGTTTATCTTTTTTTTTTCCCGCTTTATGAGCAGCACGCGGAGCTAATTGCAGCAATTGGCGCATTAAAATTATGTACATACAAATGTGTGTATGTTGTTGTATTGTAGTTATTGTCATTGCTAGTTTTTGCTAGTGTTGTTGCTGTTGCTAAAGCTAATTATTGTTCTATATTGTTTTTGTTGTACATTTAGAGTTCACTGCGTTTTGCTACTGTGACCTTGCATTAAAAACTTATATAGATACACAAATACAAATGTACCACACCCTGAACGCCCCTACTGCAACAAAAATGAAAATTCATCATGTGATCTTTGATTAAACAAAAAAAGAATATGCAAAGTAATGCAAAAATTACAGCAACATTATTTGCAGCAACAACATGCATTATTTAATGTTTACTTTGAGATTATCATTGAAATAATTACAATTTGAAGAAAAATTCACATGAATATATTGCTGTCTGTATGTGCGTATACGCTTCTAACAAGAAAACGAAAAAATACCTTCTGTTCAAGAAGGGTTAAAAAAGAAGGTCTTATAATCAAGCTTTTATAGTTGTCAAGAAAAATATTAAAAAATTTCAATCAAGCAAGCATATGATATTTTAAAAAACGACATAAAATGTGTAAAACATTTTGACGCGCCAAATATTGAGAATTTTTTTTGACCCGCACGATCTCGAATCATGAACTTCAACCATGCACCTTCCTATCTCAACTGAGGTTATAAAAGTTGCTGGTAATAGATAGGATCAGAAGAGGAGATGATAGAGAAACATAATGGGTGACTGACACCGAGGAATCATAGGAAATGATATGACAATAGTCGAAACGAATTGGTACAATAATTATAGAACTTTTTTTAAGTAGTATACTATTAATAAAGTTGAAAACTTTGAGGAGCAATAGCATAGATAATATGTATTGCATTTGAAAGAAAAAGTAATTAAGTATTTAAAAAAAAAATGGATTAAATTTTTGAAACTTCAATGTTCTTATACTAATTTACCTAATTTACTAATACTACCGTGCACACTTAAGTATGTGCATTTCGACAGAAATTGTCATTTTAGCCGGTCATGGTTTCGATTTTTTTTTGTTTTATTGGAGCACACCCTTCAAGTATTGTAGTTATCGATGTGAAAGATCAAAAATGGATTTTGGATATCACTATGAAGGGCTGCGCGGATAGAGACTGTTTTGGGTTCATTTCCGTTAAAAATTTCTTGTATCAATCGATACCTTCCTCACCCCGGAAGATATCTTTTAGGAAATATATTTAAAAAATAAAAAAAAATGCCTTGTGATGCTCAAAATCCCATCGATTGGTGAAAAAATTAGTTGTTCCCAAATAGGCACAAACCTTTCCCTTCCAAGGTCCGGGTTCGCTACATGTGATGTTCGGAACCCATAGAAGTGGGCTCCAAATTGGTTACTTCAAAGGTTCGGCCCGCCCCAAACAACGGGATAGAGTATCCTCAATTCACAATTTATTTGCGTTATTTTTAAAAACTGTACCCAAAATGCCAACTCATGTGCGTCAGAAAGACTCAACATCCATTTTATACCAAACTGAGCAGACAGAACACGATTTGGGTAAGAGACGTGATATTGAGATACCGCAATCTCTTGAACTTTTCAAGGGACTAGGGTTCGCAAGTATCAAAAATAATTTCAAACTCGTTGATTTGTTATTCATTTCTGAGTGCATTGTGACATTTTTGAGAAGTAAAAACGATTTTTAGTGTAATGAAATTTTTTTTATAGAATAAATAGTACTTCTCAACTATTGCTCGCAGGTTTCAAATATAATTGAGAGCAGTCCAGATAACACATACACGACATCGAGTTAAACGTGATTTGTAGAACTTCCCATGTAAGGTCGCTTATGAACTGAAACTATTTTTTTTTTAAATTATAATTTTTTTATGTACATACATATGTATATACTTTTACAAAAATGGATCTACATCAAATTTGTCCAACGAAGGGTCTGCCGGCGTCTGGTCTATTAAATAACTAAAAAAAAATATACTTTGTTGCTAAATAAATAATTCTTAAATTAATGCGTGTTCGACTGCATAAAATATAAAAATTATTGTTACTCATTATTGTTGAATGTACCTACCCTACAAGTATTATTACCATAAATATAATATAATTTCCACGTGTTATAAATTATATGGAAATTCATTGGAAAATTTATGAGGAATGCAAATTTTTAGTTGCGGTTAGTTTTTGCATGTACACTCTCATATTTAATGAAAACAACACAACACAGTCTAGAATCTTTCTCTATTTATAACATTCATAAAATATGTAAACAAAATTTTGTTAATCTTGATACTTGAACTTGTCAGAAAATATATAATATTTTATGGATCGTAAAGTAACACAAGTGTAATGGAGATTTTTAATATTTTAAAATTTACAACACTCGGCATATTTTATATTTATAGCATCTATTGCTCCATGAAACTGCATATTGAAAGTGCTGTGTAGAAGCTATAAAGGCAAGTTTTTCCAGGTAGTTTGGAAAATGAGGATAATATGGAATAATGCATTATTTCATAAAGTAATTGTTTTTAGACGCCCTCAAAAACCAAAACAGTGATCACTCCAGAATGTAATGGAAAAATCCACAGTTACTTTAAATTATTAGACCCGATTGAAGAACGAAACCGCAAAGGAACGGCTCCATTTATCGAAGAAAAAAATTATATTTTTACAAGACAATGCTCCTGCTCACAAATCAATCGACACCATGGCCAAATTACTCGAGCTACGCTTCAAACTGCTTTCTCATCCGCCATATTCTCCAGATTTGGCCCCCAGCGACTATTATCTGTTCCTTAAACTTAAAAAGGTGGCTCCAGGGAAGAAGCTCTACGACACATGAACAGTTCGAATTGGAAACTGAAGCGTATTTCACAGACCTTGAGAAATCTTACTATTCAAAGGGCATCGCAGTGTTAGAAAATCGTTGGAATAAGTGTATCGAGCTGAAAGGGGACTATGTAGAAGTATAAACGATAATTTTGGCAAAAATCGTGTGTTTTCTTTGTTTGGCCAGCAGATCTTGAACGCCCTAGTACTTGATAATTTGCTGACATGACTACAACATTGACATGAATTAAAGCTAATCGAAAGATTGTGGTATCTACTCTAAAAAATCACCCTATTAAATCGTTAACATCATAACTTTTGTTGACCAAAAATCGATCTAAAATGTTTGATACCGATATTTTTGGTATCGATATTTATGATATAATGTTGCATTTTAAGCGAATGAACAAAAACTGCTAAAATGCTGATTTTGTTCAAAATCAAGCTCGTGAAAATCAACAAAAATCGAATTTAGAATAAATTTGTGTGCTGCATTCAAAGGAAAAGTTTGAGCTAGTTACATTCCATTTTTGACACGGAAATGAATTTTGCCCAAGGAATATCAATTTGGCACCATTGTGCGCTATAATGTATATTTCAAACCCAATGTTTTTTACGAGAAGTAATTTTTTTTAAAAACTTCTAACTTTATATTTCCATACTACATATTCCACAAATAAGCAAATAATTTATTAAAGATGTGCGCATATTTACCACCTACTTTTTTTTCTCTTTTAATATGATATTTGGTTTTTATTTTTAACGAACATAAAACAACAAGCTGTTTCATGTTTGTTCATAGTGATTTTCTAACAGTGGAAGTAGGGGTTAGTTAGCAACACTTAAGTCAGCAGCTCGAACTCATTCCTGCTGTAAAAAATCGATCGGAGCCACAAAAGCTGCATACTTGTCGGTACAATACAGCGTAGCAACTCGAATTTCTAAACTTGAAGAATTGCGCATGTGCTACACTGAGAAGAACGAACCTGAACATGAGAGTCAACGATAGAGGCCACCCAAATTCTCCCTTGTATCAACTAAACACCTCATCCCCCCCCCCACTGAGCCCTTACCACATTAAGTGAATGCGACGAATTATGCCTTTAAAATGAAAAAAAAAAAAAAAGATCTCGGAACTACATAAAATTGTATAGTTTATAATGGTTGTGCTGTAACAACAGCGATGTTGAATAGACAAAAAAATAAAAATAAAAGTGGGCGTTACATCTACGTAAGGGCAAAAACAACTAGGTTAGGTTCAAAACAACAATGCATATTAAGAAGAAAAAAAAAATACTTTTGTTTTATTGTACAAGGTTTTTTTTTTCACTGAAAAGCGTAATGGAAATTGGAAAAGCAACAACAACAAAATAGAGGGTGCTTTTTTTTTTAGAGTGATGAAACTTTATGTTTTGAAATATAATAAATTAAGTTTGAGATAAACTCTTTCTTTTTATATAAAAAAATTAATTTGTATAATTTTTTCCTTAAAAATAATTTCCGGCATTTGTTTCGAATAAAATAAAAAATTCAATACAAACATAAAAAATTCAATACAAACTTTATTTAACCCTTCTGTATGTGACGTGGTCCCCGGGTACCCATTTCATTTTCAAAACAAAAAATTTTACGTTTGAACATGCTCTACAATTCTAAAACGAAAACTTCTGACATTATATCAATATTATATTTTCATATGAGTGGTTTCACCTGATCAATTCGAGAGATGTTATTATTTTGTACAGTTCGAGCTAAAAAATTTGAGATTTTCATACAATTTGTTAAGGGGTACCCAGGTACCCCGTCATCTGGGGATAGGTGTTAAGTGTTTTATTTCACTTTAAAACTCTATTACTCTAAAAAAATCACCCTTTATAATAAATGTGCCCTTCGCAACTGTTGCTCCACACTCTACCTGCCCCCGTTCCACACTGCCTGGCTGATTGTCACATGCTAGGGCTGACTTTGAATATTCATCTTTTTAAGTTTTTCACTTTTAAAGTTTTTCCGCTCTAGCGAAAAAAAAAAATTTGTTTGTTGTAAACAGTGAACAACAATTGTTGCTGCTGTATATGTTGCCATATGCATATTAATTTGTATATATGTACATATGAATTTATATATATTATATATAAAACATTGTATTTGTTGTTTAAACAAAAGTACACGTAGTCCAATAAATGGACATAAAACAGACAGACACAGAAACTGTGAGTTAAAAGAGACGGACAGACAAACGAACATGCAAACATTTGTTCAAACAAATAATGAAAGCACTGCATGATAATTAGCAGTGTTGCCACTAAAAAGCGTGAAATTTTGTTAAAATTCGTGCGCTTTCAACTTAAAAAGGGAGTCAAACTCCAACTGCTTACCTGCCCGTATGCTTGACGCTATTACAACACAGTTAATAAAATGATTTTTATGATTCCAGTAATTATTTTGAAAATATACACTGAAAAAACTGTTCGCTTGTATTTAACATGATATGGTAATATTGACGAAATCATGTTATATATTGATATGTCATAATTTGAACGTAATTGAGGCGTTCAGTTGTAAAACCGACCAAGTCCAAAAAAATCAAATTTTGAGATATTCTCATAAATCTAAATCTAGACCATCCTTTATCTTTCTACTATGTTTTTGGATTAAAAAAAAAAATTTTTTCACAGAAATATCAAATTTTTTAAACTCATTTTTAAAATTTGTTGACTAGTATGTCAAAACCGGCCAAGTCCATTGGTATCAAAATCCGCCAAGTCCAAAATTGGTTTTTCAAAAACATAGGCAGATGAAACACGATAAGTCTGATCTGACGTGTTTTGAGTAAGAAATTTTATAAGTTATATGAACATGGATGAAATTAAACGTTTTTCATTGTTTTTTCAAAAAAGGAACTTAACCGGTTTTGCAACTGGAATATGAAAAGCCATTATTTTTATAATACTGAAAAGATTAATTCCAGTATATTAAAGCTTCAACAATTTGATCAATAATTGCGCTGCGAAAAAGAGTAATTATTTTTCCGGGTTCAACAGTTGAACCGACATTTTTTCATATATTTCGATACGCGACTTTCGACTATTTCGAAACTATTCGATACTTTTTTTCAATGTTTTTCCTTATTATGCGATAGTTTTCGACTTTTTCGATGTTTTTCAAAACTTTACGATACTTTTCGTTTTTCTTCGTTATTTACTTTCAAATGGTTTTCTATACGCTTGCGTTTCCGTCAACTTTTTCGATATCTATTAATATTTGATAGTTTTCGACTTCTGTGCACTTGTTTTTTGTATATCAATTCCATTCGATGCTTTTCGGCTTTTTTGACAAAATTCAATACCTTTCCATTTTTATTTTGATATTTAGTTATATGTTCATACAATTTAATACAATCATTCATTGACTTTTTCGATACTTTTCCACTGCTATCGATTTTTTCGATGTTCTTCGATACATACAAAGCCTAAACAAAGCTATGCAAATACTTTTAATTTTTAAAAAAAGAAAAACAATTTATAACTTTAGTGAAAAACTATTACTATGTATACAAATGAAATTCATAAGTCCCTAATTATGGGCCCTCCGTCACTAATAACACGTTTTCATGCTCTTATAATTTGAATTAGCCAAGGTTTCATTTATTTGCATAATATAGCGCTTCATTTGTAATTTGTGCCATAGCAACTTTTCCAGTCAGTTGTTTTATAATAGCAGTTTCAGAATAAATAAAAATACATACATATGATGATATAAGATATGAAATTAAGAGGCTTCTTTCCTGCTATGGGGAGTACCACATCGACTTGCTTTAGTTCATCTTCAGCATACATATTTTTTAAAACCACTAAGCGTGTTCGAGCACAAGTTTTGTATAAATCACTTGTATATTTCTCTAAAAGCATCCTTTGAGAGATGCCACGCCCCCTCTTTTCCAAAACCGCCTATTTTTTTTATCAAATACAGTGAAAGCTCCCGCCATGCTCAGCTCCCGCAGGCGGACATCTCTCGTAGCCGGACGAATTTCTTGGTTTTTAGTTATGTTTTTAGAACAAAATACATTCCGGTGGGCGGATATCTCCCGTGGCCGAACGATTTCATTTGAACCGTGGGTGTCCACCCATGGGAACTTTCACTGTACTTGCATATACTATACACTTCACTATCATCGAATATATATTTTCACTTGAATTTCAAAAAACATATGTTATGTGCAAAGTTTTATGTCGGCAACACTAAAAGAAAAAGAGCTCTGAAAGAGAAGGTGTTTAAAAGTACCAAAGGGGGAGGGCGGATCAGGTGTTGTAGCCACACACAACACAACATTTTAACTTTAATTTGCGTCACTGCATGCTTTTAAAATTTTTAGTGTTCAGCAGCAAAGTATGCAAAAAGAGAGAGAGAGAGAGAGTGTGAAAGAGGGTTTGCAGCGAGTTAGAGTGATAGATAAACTTAGGTATAAAGAACATGAAAGCATTGCTTTTGAAGTGATTAAAGTGCATTCGACATTGTAGCCTCAATTAATCATCACTAAAAATGCATAAATGTTTTTATTTTTCACTTTTCGTTTTAATTATTATTGCTGCTATTAGGAGCAATGATAACGTGGTGGTATTTCTGTACACTTTGTTTGAGGTTTTTATTGTTGCTGACACTAAAATTTGTGTTCATATTTTGTCGTTCTATTTTTCGCCACTTATCAATGTTTAATATACTTAATATTTTCAAAAAAAGGAACTATTTTCATGTTGCAATTAATGACTTCATTTTTTAATTAAATTCTACCATTGCTAATTGTTGCTCACTTTAGCGCTGTGTTGCCAATAAAATCATCAAAAATATCATTACTATAAGGTAATTTACCGCTTTCTCTCACTCTCTCTCTCCTTAAATAATATATATTCTCATTCTCTCACAGTTGGCTAACTTACTGAAAGCATATGCAAACTTTGGGCTAAAATACTTTTTTTTTTTTGGTTCGAGTGCATTTTTTTTCCATTCCATAAAATTTGTTTATTTATTAGTTAAAGCAGCAACACTTTAGCTGTTGCCAACAAAAATATTAGCTACAGTTGATGACATAATATTCTGCATTAATGACATTGTTGTATAATTAATTTCTCAAAGTTTGTATTGTTCGCTTCAATGTATTGTAATTTATGGTTTTTAAAAAACATTTTGCTCAGTAATTAAAAAGTAGTATTTTCCATTTTTAAAACGTTACTACAGTATTTAAGAAAATTAACTTTTTCTATGTACTTATGTCGAAAAACCTTTTGTTAGCACAATGGATTCTCATGCATGATAATGACCCAAAACATACGGCCAAGATCATAAGAACCTGTCTTCAGAGAATGAAAATAAGCTAGGGGTTGTGTAATGGCAAAACTTTCAAATAAGAATTTCAAAAAGTTTGAAGAATTCTGAACTGCAGCCCAAGAAACTTGTTATTCATTCCTGAAGAGAGGTGTCAGAGGCTTGTGGAGAGCTTGAGCCGAAGATGCGAAGAGGTCGTACAAAATATTAAGTATACTTGTATCATTTATATCCAGAGCTCTGGATAAATAAGTACCTTTCAATCAAATTGATTTTTTTTAAACTTAAAAGAGAATGTGCTATCTATTTGATCACAACTTTTGTCCGAACTGGAAAAGTTTCGAACATACATAGACGTCTTTTATTATTTAAAGACATCCATCCATCGGCTGTTGTTGATCTTGTTTGATTTTCGAATGCATTTTCGAAAACGTCATATACATATTTCGATAAATAAACCAACGAACCTTCGTTTTCTATTTCGTGTAGATATCGAGAAAACTCAATTTGCAAAATTCGAAAATAAACGAATTTTTTACCTACATACATCCGAAAAGTACGAAAATGACTGATGCTCTAATGTTTTATTGATGTTGATGCTCTAAAATTTAAAAGGTTTAGCTTAAAGCTATGCAGCCGCGGTATAAAGTTCCAAATAGTTTTCGAAATTTCAATCGAAAATCGATTTTTTTACGGATTTCAAAAGTGAACCACTTCAAAAAGCATAATGTTAAAATTTCATAAAGATCCCAGCTCTCTAACTAAATTTTTCTCAATTTTATTTAAGCGCGCTCTCCTGCTCAAAAAAAATTCAAACGCGTTTCTCTCGAAATCCGTTTTTTTTTTTTGATACGGTACCAGTCCTTTCTGCGAAACTATTGAACCAATCCTTATGAAATTTTAGCCACATATTCGTCATATTTATGGGAATTGCATGAACCAGAATTAAGTAAAAATTTTTATTTTTCTATTTTTTTAAACCTTTGCTTAAGCATCCACCATTTTGCCATTTTTGCAATTTAATATTCCTGGTTCCGATAGCCACCGTCATACTGAACCTTATTTTTTTTTTTTGATTTTTGTGTTTCAGACAAGTAGTAATCTGCAAAACGGCACATGTCCATGGTCGGTCGTTTTGTGTTTTTTAATAAAATCGTGTTCATTACCTTAACCTTGAAGTAATTATTTAATAAATTCTGAAAAACGAGGTTGGCCCTTTAAGATCTCGATAACTGTACAAGTTAGAGTTATTAAATTTCGTTGTTAAGTAGAAAATATCAGTGGAACTGGCTGGCACAAATAAGTTAAATTGAACAAGTATGTGTAAAAAAGTTTGGGTATATTGGAGGTATCACACCCACCTATGCAAATGCGTATTAAAAATAAATATTTCACTTTATTACTTTTCCTTCGTACACAATCTCCCCTGCTTCGTAAAATTCGTTGAAACCATTTTGAAAATAAAAGTACCATGTGAAAAAAAAACCTCTTAAAAAAGGGGTTTATGTATGGGTTTGTAATTACGTAAAAATTATCCTTTCCATCAGGACTTAGTGTTTCATTGTAGCGTTAGATTACGAGAAAAAAGATGGCGTCTTCCGTTTTGATTGAAATTTTTGTAGCACTTAAACTTCTGCAAAGGGGGTTGATTAATTCTCAAGCATTAATTTTGCATCCCCTAACGCAGCTTTTCATAGTACATAGTAACTATTTATAAATGGTAGAAGTAATTGTTTGAATAGGTTGCAATAAGATTGATGATTTGTATAAGATCGATTGATTCAATGGTATCGTTAGCTTCTAAATAATATCGGTCTTTAATTTTTGTTACAGTGAAGTTTTCAATTTTCCATTCCATTTTAGAAGCGATATTAACATTGTAATTTTATTTAATTTTTTGACTAAAATTTTTTCTCAAAGTAAGTAAAGCCTATTAAAAATGTACTTAACAAACGAAAAAAAAAAAAATTATTAAAGGGTTGCACCCTAACAGCCGTTACAAGGCAAATATATAGAAATAAATTCGAATTCAAGGTTTTTTGTAATTATTGGGAATTATGTTTCGCATGAGAACCTGTTAAAATTACGATCGATATTTTCGAAATTATGTGGTATGCACAATAAAATTTTGTTTCCAAACACCACCACCACCACCGACCGACCCAACTCTCCATAGCTTTTTGTTTTTCACCCTCTCATTGCATGTTTTAACAAGAGACTTTCTATGAAAACCTTCGACCTCTGCACATACCATAATATACAGAACCAAATAGGAGAGTGAGGAGGGAGTGATTGATGGTACCACTTGCAACAATAGTAATTCACCCTTTTTGAAAGAGCAGCGTTCACCATACCATAACGTAATCTTGTACAGAACAGAACAATCCTCATTGTTAATCGAGCCGAGACTTTAGACAACTCTTGCCATCGTAATTGTTGTTGTTGTTGTTGTTGCTGCTGCTGCATGGCTTCCGTAATGAGTTCCATGCAATTATTGTATGCCCTTGTTTGATTGACACGATTATCATGGTGCCACTCGTGCCATACTCTCATTTTTTCATGCATGTACTCACTCATCTAACTTCGAAACATCAGCAACTGCTCGAGTTCGAAAATAATAAAAAAAAAAACTCTGTTCGGATGGGTAGATTTATTGGGGTTGCTTTTCCATTTCTCTATACTGAAGCTCTATAAGCTCTCTCGCTGACTCAAGACTTTTTTCCACGATGTATTGGATATAAATCTTTGTACTGTTTGTGGTCCCAAGGGTTGTGCTGCTCAATTGCAAAACTTGATGTTGGCATGGATACATAAGAAAATTTACAATAACAACAAGAACGAGAACTCGAAATTGAACGGCGGCATCATCAGCAGCTATACCAGTGTACCTGCTGAGAGCATAATATGAATAATGTAATGAGAAGAAGGGTACTCTGTCACGAGCAGTAAAACGAACGTGCTGTGGACAATACAGCAGCGATAAAACCCCAAATGAACAAAACCGTTTTCGAAGTGCCTGAAATTATTAACAAGGGGGTGGTATAACAGTGTTGCTATTAAAATTTCAACGATGAGACCGCCGGTTGTATTGAGTTGATACAACTTTCTTGATAAGCTTGAAACTTGAGAGATTGATAGTCTTTGATATATTTATTCTGGATTCATACTCAAGTCCAATTTTGAGAGCAAGTTGGAATTTGGTTAGTCTATCCTGTCTTAAATCGCTCAAACAGAAAAATCAAAACGCCCAAAATTTTGAGAAATTTTTTTTATGTGAAATATTTTAGCGCCGTTATCAACTTGTCCACTAAATTTTCTCAAAAATAAGTTTGTGACCCACCAAAATTTTTCAAATGGAAAAGTACAGCGTTTTACTGCTTTTAAAACATTTATTCATATTAGATGTTCATATGTGATGCAATCTGCGTAAGGGGTCCTTATATTGCCAGAGGTGATATTTGATATTAAAGCCATATTCTTTGTAAGATTTTGGGAAAATCGATCTTTAAAGTTTCAAACATATAAAAAGTTTTATCTTGTCATTTCCAATGCATTCTCAATTGCAAGTTTTGGGGTAAAACCGCCCAGGGTAACTAATTCACCAAAATCGTCCATTGGAAACTGGGCTAGAAAATTCTGCTCTGATCAGATAAAGTCCTTTTACGCAAATCGTATCACATATTTCAAAGCAAAAACACAGCGTTTGTGTTTACAAACAAAAATAGTTTTAAAAATACATTTATTGAGATCGTTTTTAAACATATCTCGTCCAGTGAACAGGATAAAAAGAATTGATGAGAATAAGTAGAGAATTTTGTTTTAAAAGAATTCAAAGGGTTTTTTTGAATCAATTATTATAGAAGACAACTCTGCACGTTCTCTTGAACATCTCTGGGAAAATTAATTATCATCTGCTCTGTAAAATTTTGAATTTTGCTTGATTGTGTATAGGTCGTTATGTATAATTCACAGTTTGGCTTTTAATACTCCCCAAAAATTAGAGTTCAATGGATTCACTTGCTACTGAAATCTTGCTTGGTTGATCATACATGTGGTTTAATGGTGCCAATTTCGTGCATATTTCATATTTTTGTCTTTATTAGGGATAGCGAAATTTAATTAAAAACAAAGTTGTATGAATATCTATGTTCCACTGTATGGTACTGATATGAAATCATAGGTCTACAAGATCGAACAAATTTTAAAACAAGGTAAAATATTGGTAAATCTTCTTTGGAAATCAATTTTGTTACTGTAATTAGTTGTAAAAGTAAAAGTAGACCCCATAAAGATCTAGTTGGAAAACAGTTTTTTTTTTCACGAGGTGACAACACTGATGTTGTTGGTTGGTTGGGTTTATTGTATGGATACAGGAAGGTGTTCATTATTCGAAATAAAACATCCACTGAAGCAGAGAGAGAGAGGATGAGAAAAAAAAATGATACGAACTTTAGAGAAATTTTGTCGACCCTCGCTTCGGATCTCGTAACGAACTTCGAAATGATTTTCATTTTGAGCGTGATCTGCGCATGAGCAATATTAATTTTAAGGTTGATTTCGATTTTGGGGTGAAATGGTGGAATCGTTGCTATTTCCGCTTTCCAAGAGCCAACCGTCTGCGCCTCTTACGTTTGTGGTTGTTTCGGAGGGTTCTACTGCTTATGGCTTTGTCTACGTGACTTGATGCAGAAGGGTGTTACGAAACAGCAGGCCTCCATTTGAACGGACGCCGCGTAATATCGTGAGGGTTGCTCCTGAGGCGGTGTTTTTCATTTTCAGTAAGGGGATCATGCTATGCCACAAAAAAAAGTTTGCATCATCATCATTTGGTTCTATATTGGGTTGAGCTTTGGCTGGGTTTTTTGGATATACTAGGAGGGTATAGGGTTTCATTACATATATATAGTCGGTCGGTCGTTTGTGCGTTTGTTCAGTCACATTATGTCTATGTATTGCTGATATTTTTGTAGTTGCAGTTGTTCAATATACATACAAATGTAGCTGCTGCTGCTGATGTTGTTTGTAGTTTTTCAAAACTCTCTATAGTATAATCATGTTGCCAAGGTGCATTAGACATGTACATACACAAAATTGCTCCGTTTGGCGGGGAGGGAGGGAGTTTGTTAAGTTGTGCAGGGTATAAAAAAGCGATTCCGTTGTTGTTGCTGTTGCTGCTATGTTGGGCTAAAAATCAATACTAAGGGTGGATCTGGATCGTCGTCATTGCTGTTGTCATATTATGTACAATGTTGGTTTACTCATCATTTGAAGGCTACGATTGAATTTGTCGTTTTTGTTTCTTTGAAAAAAACAATTGAAACGTCTCAGGTTGGGTTGCTTGAAAATAAATGAGATGGTTGAATCATACTCTTTTATATATTATATCTCTTGGATAGGTATATTTTTATTTGATAATCTTGAATTTGGCTCCAAAAACTAAAGTTTACATATTGCAATTTTTGGATAGAACATTAAAAACATTATCCGAGTTGAACTTTCTTGTGACCATTGCATTTCTACACAGAGAAAAGGATTTACTTAATTTTAATATTTATATTATTATTTGAACGATTAATAGTGTCATTGTGTGTTTATAACTCATATTTATTTGTTATAAACATTCAGTTGTTAATAATTACCAAATAATTGTATTGTATGAAGGAAATATTTATTTGTCACATACCGACATCCTTATTATAAATGTAAGTTTTTAAGTAATATTTGCAACTAGAACTAGAAATGGGTCTAAGCCGGATTTATTGCTTTGACCTATGAAAAATACAATATAACTATCCTCCATACAATATAAGTACCTCTCATCAAAGTACATAGTATCAGAAGGAATAGATTGCCAATCAATGATAATTATATCCAATAAAAAATCCTTAATCGTTCATTAGTTCGTTTTCGATTCACTCATAGATCATAACGTTGTCTCAAGGATAATGTTAGCTATTAACCTCATTATTTAATTTCTATAAATTTTGTATACAAAAGGTTGTACCGTTAATACTCATTATTGCAATAAAATAGCAAACACGTGCCAGATATGATTACTTCTGCTTCCTTCAAATTTTGTATGCTAAAGGTTATATTCTTAATACAATTTATTGTAAAAAATTAATTCTTCAAAATTGAGAATTCGACAGTTGAATTGTGTTGCAATCAAAAGTAAGTGCCTTTACAAAGTAAGTGTTTTATTTATTGTTTACAATAATTCACAAGTCATAGCAAAATTGTTTGCATACTTAAAACACAACTTTTTTCTGTTGAGATATGATGTTTAACTTTTAATTTTTTTTTGCTTACAGGAAAACTATTTATTTCCTATGAAGTTTCGAGTACTTTCGTCACAATAATTTCCCGGAAAAACTAAATTTTCAAATGTCTTTTTGTGTGCCAGACGTATACGTATCTTTTCTGGTCCATGCGAAAATTATTTTAAATTCTACAAGCAATATAAATTTAAAAAGTATAGGATACAAAGGATCCTAAATGTGATTTCAGTTTTTTTTGAGACTGTAGCCTTTGAGGGAGCTTCCCTTTGTCTATAGTCCTTGAGGCTCACAGTGTTTGTACGTAAAACGTATCATCTTTAAGTGTTCCTGTACGCCCTACTAATCGTAAAGTGCGTGTCTCCAAAAAATTCAAATATCGTGATTCTTATGGCATCCGATAGCTTAAGAAATTACGCGTCTAATGAAATACTCCAAGTGCAGGTATCATAGTTCAAAGATGTAAAAAATCTCCTAAGAGAATTTTCTCCAGCTCAATTTTACAGGTATTTCAACAAATTGACATAAACAAAACATCAATTATCTCGAAACGCTTTTTTTTTAGAGATACGCCCTTTTCGCTTAGATTTTTAACGAAATACCTCGTATAAGGTTTCGGCAAGAGCAGAGCTGGGTACCACTACACGTGTGTTTCTCTTAAATGTTCTTCAATGCATGTGTAGTTGTGCTTTGTTCGCTTTTCAAAGCAAACTGAATTAAATTTTACGCTCTCTGCTTTATATACGTATATGAAAAGTTATTCTCATTCTGCCGCAGTACCGCGCGCGGTACGTTTTGCCCAGCCACGGGCAAGAGCATAAAGCACAAACTTCCTTTTGTTAGTGGAATATTATTTACCTGGCTTTGTGATTTTCATTCATAGCAAAAGTTTCAATTTTTAAAGCCTCGTTTAAGAATAGGCAAATAATTCCCAAACATAAAAAAAACATACTAGTTTGCTTCTGA
This sequence comes from Tricholauxania praeusta, assembly GCA_949775025.1. Classification (NCBI taxonomy): domain Eukaryota; kingdom Metazoa; phylum Arthropoda; class Insecta; order Diptera; family Lauxaniidae; genus Tricholauxania; species Tricholauxania praeusta. Next base: position 14,292,712 of record OX459031.1, on the reverse strand, counting down.
AGAAGAGGAAAAAAACCTTGGCATAGTTCACCTTAACTTTTTGATCTCTTATTTTCAAGAAATTGATTTGGTACAATTTTGCGATCGTCTGATTCTTGTACTATAAAGACTTGCTGAACTTTTTTCGTAATTTTATTTAAAATAAATCCCTCTACTGTGTGAGATATACACAATTTATCATAGTCATTAACGGCTACTCATAAATTAATAGTTTTTTTTTAGAATCAAAGTTTAAATCTTGATGATATCTTATAATTCGTGGAAAATAGCTGCTGCGCATGCGTAATAAAAGAAAAATGTTGTAATGCAACTAAAACCAAAATTTTTGTTGACACTTTAAATTAAGTAATTTTGTTTTGCATGTTGAGATTATTGACTCATCAATAACATGATCGTGCGATGACTTTTCGCGTTAAATTTCATTTGAGTCCATTAAATTCAACCACGCAGCAATGGAGGTATTGAAAATTGAAAACATTTTTTCTTTAATATCATGACAAGCCGAAAATTTCTCTAAAATTTCTTTTTATTGTAAGCGACGCTGCCTTGTCAGTTTTCAATGATGCCGCCGACGGTGATCTTCAACGCAATATGTTGGCCAAACCCTTCCTTTCACTTGCAATTAATTTCTTTGATTTTTTTCCTTGTTACTTTTTTATAGTTTTTTTTCTGTTTTTTATAAATTGTTATCTTTTGGCACATAATAAAATTGTGTTTTTTTTTGTGTCCATTTACCTACATACCTTTGAAGTAAAAAATCTCAACAAAAAATTTAAATTCGAAGTTTTTCACTCACTGACCCCATAATTGTTGGAAACAACATTTTTTCGGGGCTATTAAGCTAACAAACCAAATCCAAAAACAACATTGTATCTCTATTTTTTGCACCATCAATCATTGACAAAATTATAAGAAAAAAAAAAAAACTCTAAAACCAACAACAATATAAAAAAACTTCAAATCCATACCAATCACCGCTGTACCAAAAAAATACAAAAAAAAAATCAAAAGAGATACTCACAAAAAGCTTTCAAGTTTCTTTTTTAGCAAATAAAAAACCCAAACATTTATTGCTGGCGGCTTCGTAGCTTTGAGTTGTCTGTCGAGGCTTTAGAAGTTGCGCTTGAAAAGCGGGTTTTGCTTTTCTCTAAATGAAGAAAATATTTTGAAACAAAAAAAAAAAGAATGTTGGTTTAGCTTTTTTTTTTTCTTCTCAACGGGAATGACGCGCGGGCGAGTGTTAACACATTTTACGCATTGGTTCACTTTTGTTCTCTTTGGTTTATCATTAAGCGATAGCATTTTTATGTCCGCTTATCTCATATTTTTCAAGCTATGTAGTAGGACTTCGCTCACATAAATAGATATTTTGGCTCCACACGCTTGTCTAAATTTTCGATGAAATTCGTCCTGTATTTCACCAATATGTCTTATTTTTTCGTTTTTTAGCTCTGGAATTGTTGCTGGGCATATACCTAGCTGTTGAGGTAGCCCCAAAGAATGAAGTCTAAAGGTGTCAAATCGCATGATCTTTGCGATAAATTTAACCATTTTAGGTTAGGCTTTAATAACACAGGCCGACAAAATTTTTCCCAGAGACTAGACCATACTTTTCCGAAGGTTTTTGGCACGCTTAATCAATATTCAAAATTGCTCTATGACCTCTGGTTTTCGAGATATCCTAACCTAATAGTCAAAAAATCATAGTTTTCTGCTATTTTGGAGGTTATGTTACACCTCGAATTGATTTTTCACAACAAAACTACTAGCAGCAGTGTATTTTTCAAATAATTTTGAGTTCAATTTTAGACAATTCCGTATTGAAAACTGCAAAAAAAAAAAGAAAACATATCACCACAGAAAAGAGCTTTACTGGGAAAATAATCCTTTGAAAAATGGGTTAAAATGTTTCAAGATTGGCTCCGTTTAACTACCGCACAATTCGATTTAGCTTAGGTTGTAGGTTCGTACCATTGTGGTACCATTTGCGAAAACGAGTTTTTTGTTATTAACGACGACGGCGATGCTTTTTTTTTTGTGGTACCCCATCGCCATAATTTATTTTCGTTTTCGTTGTCAAATTTTATAAAAAGTTTATTTCTTGTTATTTTCTTTTTTACGATTTGGAAATGCCCGTCATTTGATTTTTTGTTTGGCTGTCTGACGATCTTGGTATCTATACATTTTAAATGTTCTGCCATCTCCCTCCCCCCCTCCGCCCCCCACTAACTACTTGCTATCTATGTAACTAATGTACTCGTATTTATCTTGGTTACAAATCAAATAAAATCTTTTTCTAACGTTCATTTCAAAGTGTTTCGATCTTTAAAGTGTGATACTTGTACAATACCAGCAAAATGTTGGGATCACAGCAGTTTCGATCGAGGTATTAGGCAGCAAGAAAAAAAAAACAGTTTTAGAAGGTCATCGCAATTAAATTTGTTGTATTTAATTTTTTTTTTTTTTTTTAATTTTTGTAGCTATTTTGTGCATTTACCAAATTTAAACAAGTAATAGCTTTTAAAGCGCAAAATCAACTAAAAAGACGACGTCGTCGTCTACCTTAAAAAAGACAATTAATAAAGAAATGTGTATTCCTTAGAAAGTTGATCAGAAAACGTTTGTACTTTTTGTATTCGCTTCGAAATCAATGATTTATTAGAAGCTACAATTTTTTTAGCTTTGAATTTTCTAACGATTAGGAGGTTATGTGGAGAATTCAAAGATGTGCTCAGCTTATTCAAACTATTTGTATAAAATTGCTTACATAAAAATGGTTTGTAACGCTTTGGCGCAAAATATACTGAACCGATTTTAATAATTTCTTTTTTAAAACAACATATTTGTACTAAATAAGGTTATTGCTTACTAATTTTTTTATTTTTTAAGCTAAATATCCTTAATTTTAGGATTAAACGTTGTCGTTTGATTTTTCGTTACTTATGCTACTTCTTGAATTCTGAACTGTTGTTTTTTTATTTGTACCGCTTTTATTTAGCTTTGAAGTTTAAGGAACAAACTCTCTTTAAATTTTTTTTTTTGTTACTTTTGAAGAGATAAATATCATAGAATGAGATGTTAAGAGAGAAATTTTATTATGAAAAGAAAACAGGGGTACCACTAATTTCTATTAAAAAATGCATCCTTCTTTTTCAAATGGTTAAATATGATGATTCCTTTTTGAAAAATACTGAGCAGTGTTTATATTATAGCAATTTAATAAAATATCGTCCAGTCTTGAAACCTTACAGCTCTGAATAAAGCAAATCTGTTTTGTAATAACTTTCGCTCACTCATTTTATTGTTACGAAAAAACAATGTTACTTAAGATTATTAAAGTTTGTTTAACACATTTAAGAACCCTTTAAAAAATTTAGTGCTGGATTACGCAATTATTTGTTCGAATACCAGTACATATGTCAATATTTCGACTACCCTTTGCAATACTGTAACAAAATCTTTCATCGAAATTTAATTAGATTTTTCCACATTACACTTTAGCTACCGTTATTATTAAGGGTTACTAGTTACCCCCAATGATTATGTTTTGTAAATGTATTAGGCTTTGTATTCTAAAGAGTGATTGGTGAAACATATAAAAACAGTATTAACGCGATAATTAAGTACGAGTATAACAAAATAACTTAATGAAACGAAATCGGCTTGTATTAATGTTATCAATTTAATTCTTTTTTTTCTAGATAAACTTGAAGAAACAGTAGATCAACTTATCTACCTGAACTAACAATAAATGTTATGATAAAACATTAGTTATTACCAAAAAACTAAATGTAAGTAAAAATATGTATTTAAGTTTAGTGTTAAGTTTGATTTTCTACCACACAGCTATTTAATTAAAATCAAATTTATTCTTCATAAATATTTCGGTTTTAAGAAAAATATAAATAGTTCTTTGGTTTGATAAATTAAGAAAACCAAATGACTTTCACTGAATATATCGAATAATGCAAATATATCGATATACATATTCGAATAATTCAAACAAATGGAACACTTCGCATTATCAAATATGTATATCGAATAACCTACCATGTTAATAACAAATCAATACCCAACCTTCACTTATGCTATTCATGTTACTCAAAATTTTTCCGCATTTTTGTGTAAGCCGATTTTTATTGGTTAGCAAATATCTCACATCGCTGGCACTAATATCTATAAATTTCATAGTTCGAACAAATCGAATATCAACTTTAAATAGCACTAGCTCTTATAGATTGATTTATTCGTATACTGTTGAAAGAAATCAAATGTCGAACAGATACGATATTTTAAATTTGAATGGAAAATATATCGTACATTTTTTTATGATTAATATAGATCGGAAAGTTAGAAATTATTAAAATCACTTCAAAATGTTCGATCGAATAATTAGAATTGATTTAACAAAACGAATATTTCAAATAGATTAGGTCATTCCGATAGATTGAATAGTTTTCATATTTTGAACAGTTTAAATAATTCTATTAAATAGTTAAATTAATTCTACTGAGTCGAATATGTACCTAGATTATATATTTCAAATATATCTAAGAGTTCGAAAAGTTTCAGAATTTCCAATAATATAACAGCCGAAATAACTCAAATATATCTATCGAGAAGTTTAAATATATATATCTACATAGATACCTACTAACAAACTAAAGTTTACACTTTGGATTACTTTAAAAAAATTTATGGAGTTAAGTATGAAAATTAAATTCGGTAAATGCATTCTAAAGCGGGTATCTTTTACTACTCTGTTCAACGGCAATATTCACATACATATGTAGGTGTGTACAGGTTATTTTTAACAAAAGATGGCAAAAAGTTTTCAACAAAACTCACACAAACAAAATTAACAGCAACAAAAAAAAAGTGAAGATTCATCGCATTTAAACCAACTGCAAGAGCAACCACAATGACAAAAACACAAGGTACATATTTAGAAACACACGATCATTCGGGTAACTTTTTTATTTTGCGTTGAAATTTGGATATATTGTATTTAAAACTATTTTAGTAAATTCGTATTTTTCTTTCTTTGAAAAAATTTTTTTTTTTTCTGATTTATTGCCATTTTTCTTCTTTGACTCTCCAATACTGTGATACGTATTTTTTTTTTAACTTTCAAAACCATCTCTAAAAATCAAATCGATTTTGATCGGTTTATGTCTTAAAATTTTCAGAATAAACTATTTTCTAGTCAAAAGAAAATGGCGATAAATCGCAAAAATATTTTTCCTGTGGAAAATAAAGAAACAACATGCAAATGTGCGTTTCTGAAAGGAACATACCGGCATCGAAAAAAATCTTTGTCCTTTAGAGTTTTACTTTTCTCTTTTTTCCCCCAACTTTTTCATTTTTAATTTTTTGGCTAAAATTAAACTCATCAGTATAAGAAACAGACGAATAAAACGAAAATCTCCAGATTTTTATTACTTTATGCACACTGTTTTGAACGATAAGGGCATACATACAACTAAATAGTTGCATGATTTTCATAAAAGCATTGAGCCTGAAAAGAGTGCTTAGTATTTCGATATTTCATTGGAAAGAAATATTAAAATTAGTGTAAACTAAGTATTTATGTGGTAGTCGAACAACTAATTAATTCGAAAATAATTTATAACTTGTGGGATGTATTCAAAGTCTTCTATTTCTTTAAAAAAAAAAAAATAAAAAATCAAATTAATTATTGGCCACCGAACGTTAAACTAACAATTTTGATTCCGCCAATCGATTGGTTAAGTTCGAAAATAGATTTTACACACCAGTGGCGGCCCCATAAGCTGATTTCCCGAAATTTTGTCTTTACGCACCAATCGGTCTAAAATAACCTTTGGACATCATCAGAAACGGGATTGTCTGAGTTCGGTATACCTGCGAAGCTGGTGCGGCTTTGCAGAATGACGTTGAGCAACACAGCCAGCTCCGTCAGAGTAGGAAGGGACCTCTCCGAACCATTTGATACCGAACGAGGTTTCAGACAGGGCGATCCACTATCCTGCAACCTCTTCCACTTTGTGATGGAAGGGGTGTTGCGAAAAGCCAGTGTACATCGTAATGGCATTATTTTCTACAAAAGTGTCCAGCTCCTTGCATATGCCGATGATATTGATATCATTGGACGTTGTAAGCGAGATGTTACTGCTGCGTTCTCTGCTATCGAAAAAGAGTCAGCGAAAGTGGGTTTGACGGTGAACGAGGGCAAAACATAGTGTATGCTGTCCACAAACAGGGAGACGCGGCGTATTGGATCCTTTGTTACTGCGAACAACTATACTTTCGAAGTTGTCAAGGAATTCACCTATCTTGGCACCGCCGTGAACACTCAAAACGATGTCAGCCTGGAGATAAAGCGAAGACTAACTCTTGCTAATAGGTGTTACTATGGTCTCAGTAAGCAATTGAGTAGTAGAGACCTCTCTCGCCCGACAAAACTGACACTCTACAAGACGCTCATCTTACCCGTGCTACTTTACGGCGCAGAAGCATGGGTTGTGTCGCAACTGATGCAGCCACGCTTGGGGTGTTTGAGAGAAAAATTCTTCGCAAAATCTTCGGTCCTGTTCACGTCGGCGACGACTACCGTATTCGAATGAACCACGAACTGTACGAGCTCTACGCTGACATTGACATAGTCAAGCGCATCACTATGCAACGTCTGCGCTGGCTGGGACATGTGCGTATGGACGAAGAAGCTCCGGCAAAAAAGGTGTTTGATGCGGAAGCCGCTGGGCGACGACGAAGAGGAAGACCATGCCTCCGATGGAGAGACCAAGCCGAGGAAACCCTATCCACGCTGGTGTGAATGATTGGAGAAGGCGCGCGCGAAGCAGAGGCGCCTAGAGAGAGCTTTTGAGGTCGTCCGTAACCCGGTAACGGGTTGTTATGGCCACCCAAGTAAGTAAGTAAGCATCATCAGAATCTTCTACGAACTTTGAAAGAGAATGTTTTGGATCCATTTGCGAAACTTTTTTTTCTCCGCCAATCGATGGAGAAAGTTTGAAAATGGAACTCGGACTAAGAGCGGCACCGGATCCGGCAAAAATTATCTTAGCTTATCCTTAACGGCGCAAAAAAGTAGCAAAAGCAGGAATCTTTGGTTTCTATGGAAGATGTCTACCTTGCAGAAGGAAATATGTTAATACACATTTATTGCTCCAAACGAATGCAAACATTAAGCTTTGCTTGACTTCGCAATAGGGTTTTTCTTCTGGGCGTAAAAATTCCCTTCATCGCATAATATGCCCCATGAAGAAAAATAAATTTCGTATTTTTATTTGTAAAACCACAAGTTTCGCAATATAAAATTTTATTTAAATAATATGTATATTTTTTTTGTGTGCTCTTGTTACTCAAAAAAGCACAGCAGCTGCACAAACTTCAACTGTATTGCCATAGTTTTTCCATATGAAAAAAAAAGAAAAAAAAATACGTACATTTCCTGGCCCCTTTTGGTTTGGTGATGCAGTTTTTATTTTCATTCGCTGTGCCAATTTACATGGAGTACGTTAAGTTCGATTCTATGTAGCTCGGAGGTAAGGGCAAAACAGGGTAGAAGATCAACATAAAGTGCCATAGGGGTAGCAGTGGCGATAGCGACAGCAGTAGCAACACGGACAATACAGAGGGAGAGAAAGAGGGTCCACCACTACCACAACGACGTTGATTCTTTAATGGGGTTAAAGCAAAATCGAGCAGATGTCTCTACAAACTAACGACGATGACGACGACGGCGACCATGAATTGCAGGAAAAACTCAATAAAAGCCAAACGGGAAATGACTGTCGGTCGATTGGATTGTTGGCATGGCTGTTGGTGGTGGTTGATCGCTGCTGCCTGGTGCTTTCCAAACTGCCAGACTGGAGTTTGTTCTGCCACGATCGATTAAGCGAACGAGTAGGTTTATTCTAGATGTTTATATTGATGTTTTTGTTGTTGCTGTTGTTATTATTGCATGTTGGATCCACATGATTGCACTTTCATCAATTTCGCATATGTTGTAGAATTTTTCCATATTTTTTGCTTTGCTGAATTATTTTGAGTTTTTTTCTTTCTTTGTTTTTCGCTTCGTTGTTCCCCCATTTGGTACACGCAATTTTCAATTTATGAGGGTTGTTTTGTGTCGCCACTATAAGCATGGATCATGCAAACTAGGGTGTATTTTTAAGGTACATGTAATTTAAATGTTGGGTCTTTTTTTTTTTGTATTGAAAAACATTTAAAGATCATTTATCAAATAAAAAAGTACGCTTTTTTAACCGACAAAATATTAAAGTTCACCCTTAAATAAAGTTTTTCCTCAAGGACTCAAACAGGCGAATAAAAAGGGGGATAGAAAAGAGTCATTTTAAAAAGTTCAACTTATACATATATGATATCAGTTTACATTTTCAACATTTACTTTGTTGGCTTATACGTATGTACATAATATGGGAAAGCAAAAATGTTGTCGGACTTATGTGCATGTATCCTAAAATTAAATTTAAATGACAGTTGGTTCGCAAAAATTTTTCGGTCAATTTTGTTGAAACTTTGCAGAAAGTTAGCTTAGGTTATACTGTACGTATAATGCAAAAGAGCCCTTTGACGAATTCAGAATTTGACCTTTATAGGACGGAGAACGATTAGAATACCCATGAAATTGTTAAATTGCGTAACAGTTTAACCCTTTGGGAGGGTAATTGTTGACCGAAACTCCCGTAGATCACTGTCAATAGTGATCTATTAATTAATTTAGCGTTTGTCAAAACAATGCGTTTTGAGATCATTGATTTTTTGTTAATGACGTATTCTTGAAATACCTGTAAAATGAAGATAGAGGAAATTCTCTTAAGAGACTTTTTAGATGTTTGAACTAAGATACCAGCAATTGGAGTGGTTCATTAGACGCGTAAATTCTTAAGCTATCCAATGTCATAAGAATTTCGGATATTTTTTTTTCGCGATACGCCCTTTTCGCTTCTGAGGCAGTATACTGCCGTACTAAACGAAAAGGGTGATCTCAAAAAAAATCATTTCGGGATAATTGATGTTTTGTTTATGTCAATTTGGAGATTTCTTATACGTCTGAACTTAGGTACCAGCATTTGGAGTTGACGCGTAAATTCTTAAGCTATCCAATGCCATAAGAATACCGAATATGCATTTTATTAAGATACGGCTTTTGCGGTTCTGAAGGCAGTATAGCACTTCCCAAACTGCGACCAACTGTGAAAATGTAGTTAAATGAGGTACCGAGTTCAGCTAAATTAACGGCAAATAAATCCATTGATCTGCACGAAATGCCATCCAACGAATACTATAAAATGAACTCAAGAAATTGGGCTGTATGGAGATTTGCAGAGGGTTAAACTTCATTCAAAAGTCATAGATTATGATATGACTCATAACCGCTAGACTTTTATAAATTTTTACCTTTCGACATCATCATCCCACACAAACTTTTCCGGAATCGAATATGAAGTTGAACTAATAAGACCTGAACTCCCTGCATAAGATAAGATCACGTGCTAACTTTAAACACTGTTACAACGCTGTGTTTATGTCTCTTCAACTATTGCTCTTACTCAAATACCAAAAACCTTCTCCTCTGTTGCCTCTCAATCAGTGGCTTTACTGCGTTTATTTCGTTTATTTAAAGTTTACTATAACTTTGATGATAACCACTGAATTTCTTTTCGTGCTTAATTTGCGCTTATTTTCCACTTCAACTCAATTCAGCAAACATCAGGCCAGCAACAACGCTATCGAACGATTTTATGAAAAATTTTAAACTTTCATACGTTGGTGTGAGTGCGTGTTGGGCACGCAAACATACAATATTGAGTACATGTCTGTGAAGGGGGATGTAAATAATGCAGCTGTACAGTAAACAAATGTTCCGAATAGGTCAACGCTAAGGAAGGAGAAGTCAGAGTGAGAGTGGCTAGCTAGAGCTCCCCGAACTTCGACAAGGCAACTTTATATATTCTATTAAGGCTCTTCGAGCTCTATCGCTTGGCACACATTTCAAGCATTAATATGTGTTATTAAAAATTGACCCAAAAAACCGGTCGCAACCCATGTTGGGGACAGGATTCAACAATGCACCTCTTAATATTATTTTTAGGCCTCTTCGAGTTCTATCATTTGACATATGTATATTTTGAGATATTATATTACAGTAGACTTGCGGTTGAGGGAACTAATTCGTGCAGAGCCATTCCTTTCTACCCAGATTTCCCTTCAATTGAAATTGAAAATTAACTCTTAGAATTTAGTTAGAAACAAGGATTTATTTCACATTGTATTGCTTAGTTGCATATTTGTATATAAAAAATGCAGGAATCATTAAAAACACAAAAAAAGGACTTATCTACACTGCCTAATACAAGAAAAAGTTATTTATAAACAAAAATCCTTCTAGAGTAGTCAATGGAAAAATTTTTGCGGTACCCTCGATCGAGTAGTTCTCTTAACCGAGGGCTCCTTCAACTGCGAGTTTACTGTATATAGTTTCAAATAAAACAACAAAATTGGTTAAAATTCGGGCGTCGGGACAGGCTTTGGCAAGGCAACCCTGGTTCGTTAGTTTCACCAAAATGGCATACTATGTTTCCCGTACATCCCATCATGTAATCTTATACACTCGACTTTTCTACAGCGGGCTTTATGTACCATAAATGTAGTTAGCAGATTGTCACTTGATTAATTGTTTTTACTTTAGCAGTGTGGCGCAAAATTTTATCCCTATGGCTTGAATCCTTTAGTTTCAGGGCAAAAAATAATTTTTTTCAAGTGCAGTGTATACATGTTAATATGGAATTTTATTAACCTCAACGTGAAAGTTTACGACTCATAAATGTAAGCTTTTTTCTGCTTCAAATATATACACAAAAAGTGTAATGAAAATATTCGAAATTTTAGCCAAAGTGTCATGTTTTTTAAACTTTTAAGTATCGTAACACGACAACCTTTTATGAGTTGGCTCTAACAATAGATTTAATAGAGCAACAAATAATAGCCCTTTTACGGTTGGCGAGTTGCCTGAAAAATTAAGCGACTCGCCTAAATTGATATAACGGTTTGCGAGTCCCTCTGTTGTTTCGCCTCAAACGTCAAAATTGCACGAATGTTAAAAATTTTCATATTACTGATAACTTTCGTTCGCCAGAAATGACAAAATCAAGCAAGTAAAATTTGTGTGTGAAAAATATTTCCCATTTTTTTAAAAATTTTACAAGTGAAAAAACTGCCAATTATGTCGGAAAGCACACACAAATGGTTAATAAATCAATTTGATTTAAGCATTTGGGATATTTCTACTTAATAGCATGAAAAAACCAATAGACAGCAGTTACAGGAAATGCTTAAGTTATTGGAGGAAAATCAGGATTGAGCCAAAGGACTTGGTATGTAGCTTTGGGTCGAGCAAGAAGAGAAACAAAGAAAATTGGGACCAATTTGCAGTTTAATTGATTTCGTTAGGACCAACCACGCGTGATTGGAGAAATTGGAATAAGTTATGCAAAGTAATGCTACATACGGTTACACTGCCAAATGCGGAAATCGAAAGAATTGATGCACTACGATAGGATGTAAATGAGCTTTCCATTTAAACACAAGTGCTTCTTTATCAACACAAATCTGGAGAAAGAATTTTTTCATATTTTTCCTATAAATATTGAATAAATAAATTTTCGAAAGGGATTGAGCTCTGCCTCAGCATCTTTGAATATTGCTCTCCACAACATCGTATTCGTCTTCGAAAAATAAGTTCGCATTGCTAATCCTATTTATGACACTAATAAAAATTAAAAGTTGAATACTTCAAATTCAAAGTATTTTAGACATCCATTTCTATTTTGTAATTTGGCAGCATTGTTTTGCAGGCGAACTTGTACATTCGCCAACCATAATACAGAGACCTAGGCGAGTCGCCACGAAAGGCGAATCGCCAAATTCAGGCGACTCGCCAACGGTAATAGGGCTATAAAAATTTCTCATGTGAAACGATGAAACTCGATAGAAATGTTAAGTGCCAAGAAGTAAAATCCGATTAAAATAAAAAATAAGACAGCAAATGTAAAATAATCTAGTAAAAGCCTGACAACACTTCTTTTGAGAGAAATCTTTTAAAATTTGTTTTGTTTTCAGTACAAAGACCGAAATTTTAACACAACAAATTCGTAACCAAAAAAAAAACATGAATCCTTGTAATATTTTCACGCTATCCCTCCTATCACTCAGAGTTGCCAGATGAAAGACAGCATCGTCACTTCGATTAGATTTTGCAATGAATTTTCTGAAAATTTGACTTTTTTTTAATTTTGGTTAAAAAACAATGAAATGTTTAAACAACCCTCTGTCATGTTGCATATGAACATGGTGTTTTGAGTGCTAAAAGGATGAATTTAAAACAGAAAATTCTTCTGGCAACCCTACTCTCGCTACATAAACGATCTGCTGCTCACACTTCGGTTACTCATTCACTCATTTTATGGTGTAAATGTTTTTTTTTTTGTTTGTTTGCTCGTTTGTCTCGTACTCGTACTCGTACGTACTACGTATGCGCTCGTGTTGGTTGATTTCGTTGGCTACCCCGTTGTTGGGGCTTTGCAATGCTATGTGGCTGAGTATTAAAATCAGTAACTAAAGCAGCTCTCAGGAATACAGACATTCATTCGGTCGGTTAGACGGATAAAAGAAAAACCGTTTTTAGTTGCTACTCTTTTTTCTGTTTTTATACATCACTCAAATCAACAACAACATTGAATTAAATACAACAAAAGAAAAATCTTGCTGCAAAATTTTGAGAGTAAAACTTGTACACAAAAACATACATACACAAGCATATATATATATACACGACATTCATATAAAAAGCGACAAAAGCGACAAAAAAGAAAAACAAAGTAGTGCTATAAAATAAATACGCGAACAACAAAATTGTATGCTCTTTTTCGCTAACTATGCTCGCCCTCTCACATTTGTGAGTTGTGAGTGTGTGCGTCGTCTACTGTGTGCACCTACAATTTAACGAACGAATATATGTTTCGGCTGTATATTGAAAAACAAACATAAATTTAAATAAAGAAATTGAAGAAAAAAAAAAAGAAACGAAAAATTTTATGTGAAACAAAAATAAAAACAAACAAAAATTTGAAGAAACGAAATAAAATCGAAGAAAAACAATTTTTGTTTTTGTGAACTTCGTTGTCGTTTTGACCGTCGCCTTCGGCCACCACCAACCACACTGCGGCGTGCGTTCTACCCTACCGCTCTTCTCAACAAACCATCCATATACAGCTTTGGATTTTTGTGTATTTTGTTCATATTTTCTTTTGCGGATTTCCACTGTTTCTTCAACGTCTACACATTTTTGTTGTGGCCGACATCAGAAAAAATTTCGTGCATTTGAATTAAGTTTTCTCTCAAGTTAATGCAATTTTAAATTTTGGTAAGTTTTTTCCATTTCTTTTAATTTTAAATCTAAAGTGAGCATTTTTCCTTTAACCCGTTTGTAACAAATTTAGGTCCCAATGCGGTTATAATTTCTCCTGAATTGATTTCAAAACGATCGTATGAAAGTGGGAAACCTAACCTATAGTTTTCGAGATATGACGGTTTTTCAGAATTTTCGACCGATTTTCTTTTAAAGTGTCTTGTTTTTGAAAAAATATCTGACCCATATTTTAACCATTTGGTTTAAAATAATCTTTTTTTTTATCATAAAACAAAGGCAGATTCCTACATTTCTTTGAAAATTTTTAATTGATAACATTTTAGCTTGCGGAGCTATTTTTTTAAAAAAATCTTAAATTAGATTAATATAAAGATTATCATTGGTAAATTAAGAAAATTGTATCTAAAATAGCGCGCGATTTTTAGTTTGCAGCGTTTTCTTAAATCGTTGATCATGTGGAATCCTTTTAAAAAATTATTAAAAATCGCGCATTTTTTTTTAAATTGCAATAAAAACATTGATCGTGTGAAATTTATTTCGTATGGCTCGTTTTATTTTCTACCTTGCAATTGAAATCCTGTACGCCTTTTTTAATAAAAGTCTCAATTTAATGGCGGCAATCGTTTATTTCTTAATCAACCTCCTTTCTCTTTAAGTTACTATTGCTGTTGTTATCCATAAATTCGAAATTAAGAAGAATAATCATTGAACGATTTGTTTTTTTGCTTTCCGATAATATGGGTTGAATATAAAAATTCAGCACGGTTTTTCGTGGCTTGATGGGCTTAAAACTTTCTTATATGTACCTCTTGAAAAATAATTTAATAAGCTACAATAATGCCGTTGGGGAGTCCAATACCCCTAAGGTTAGCGTGCTCATTTTTTCAACAGGTAGCTGATGTTGGTGCCTTACAGGTATCTACCAGTGACTGCGTTTGATTATAGTACCACACTTGCTTTGGAGTATAATTTTCTATAGAAAGCTTTTCTCAATTGTCGCCGTTCGGATTCGCCACAACATTTTTTATGGCAATTATTTTTCCTAAAAATTCATTATTATTGACATAACTTATTTCATTTAAAATTATGTTTCATTTTTTATATATTTGTGGAACATCCTTAGTTTAGTGACTTCTTTTTTTCGATTTAAAAAAGATGCAAATCGGCTACTTTACAGGAAGTGGACGCCATAACTTCAATTCTTAAAATTTATTGCACAAAACTTTGCTTCTAGAAAGGTCTGTTCTGTATGTTGATTTTCTTTGGGTATGATAATATGAGATCATATTTGACAAAATATTTCTCATTTTAGGTTCTTTAAAATTTCCATAAGCAACAGTTAATTCCTAAGAATTTTTTATCTCATCCAGTTTAAAACCTTTGATTGTGTTAGATCATTTGTAAATGCTTAAACAATTTAAACTTTAGAGATGCCAACTTTTTAGTTAAAAAAACCTAACAAAAAATCAAGTTTTTATAAGTGACTGTATAAGATCATTCGTAAATTCAAAGTAAACTAAACCACTAATAAATACTATAGATGCAATAAAAGAGAAAATAACACACCAAAAACAGCCAGTATTTTATTTCGTAAGCTCTAACATTAAATGAGAAAACGTTAAGTTGGCATCTCATACTAAACTTCTACTGTTTTGTTATCGCCGTTTTACATACATCCATAAAAACAGACAACTTATCGGAAAAAAGCCCATAAAAAAAGTTAACAACTTATTTTTTTAACCGCAAAACTTGCTAAGTTGGTATTTTATATGTATGTAGATATTTTTAGAACTAATGTAAATTTTCACAATTTAATGTTAATTTATTATTGTTGGTCGTCACTCGTGTACGTACACTCGACACAATATATCGTCATGTTGTTGACTTGAAAACTTTAATTCTTTTTTCTTTTTTTTTGATAAAATACGCAAAAGATAAATTGTAGTGTGGTGTGCTCGATGTGTTTTTATTTACATAACTCAATCACACAGTATTTCACAAGTAAGCATGATGTTTAATTATTCTGGGATGTAATAACAACATCAAAATAATACATTTTTAGCGAATGTTTTATGAACTAATAAAAAGACACTTGCCAACCAAATTTACATACACATTTGAAATATACATACATATGTATGTATATACTAATTTTCCTTAGTCGGCCAGAGGTCCCGTGTTCGATTCTCGACTCCGAAATGGTCATATATTTTGTAAGGCATGTGGAATATATGTATGTATGTACCAATATTTTCGATCAGCGTTAACTCATGAATTAATTTAACCATGTCCGTTTTTTTTCTCTCTGTGGAAATCACCATTATGTAAAAGTGAATCAAGATAAATGTGTGAAATTCGGTATGCTAGTACTGACATACTTATTGGTTGCACTTTAAAGAATTGAAAATGTACGGCATGTGCCAACTTTGGAACGGTTGATTTGATTGAGTTGAATTTTGAAAATGTAGAGACGGTTTGAAGTAGCGAAAACATACTTAAAATATTGCCCACACCCACTTAAAACATAAATAAAATCTATTGGGTGGACTTTACTGAACTAAAAAAAGCAGTACTGCCACACCCACAAATATTAACGTAGAAATAGCTTGTATATTTTTTTCGTCTGAAATCTAGTGTTTTACAGAATCAAGTGTAAAAGGTTGTATTTCAGTGGTAATATTCATTTCGTATAATAATGGATCCGGGATTTGTGCCGGGAAGATATACATCTTTCTTTAATTATAAATTTTGGTTAAATGGAAGAGAATGGATCCAATGTTGATAAATTGTTTCGTTAATGTTGGCAATTAGTATGTATGGAATACAATATCAGATAAATGTTCGCCTCTTTGAGCACATTTTTCATTACATTTTGATGGATTTCGCCCGGTTTCTCATTCATTTTATCCCATATACTTATTTAGTTTGAGTTGCTCAAGTATTTCCGGTTTGTTTGCATAATCCTTGCTCTTCAGATATCCCCACAAAAAAAGTCCGGATCAGTCAAATCTGGCGACGGTTGAGGCCAATCAACATGAACATTTTTTGAAGTAACTTATGGAAAGAGGCCATAGTTATTCGTAAATAATATTCCAAAAATTTCACTTAAGTTGATTTGAATAAAATGTTTTTACAATTAAAACACGTTGGCTTATCGAATACACATTTTTCCATAATAAATTTGCCACTTGTTAACTCCACGACTGCCAGATATGACTGTCAAAACTGATCTTTACCAAAATGGTGGCAAAACAAAGCAATATACCTTCCTGGCAGGCCCCTGTAGGTACATAAAAAAAAATATCTGCAGCATTTTATAGTTCTAAAACTATGTAAATTCTATGGCAACAAGGAATAACAGCAAGAGTCGATCTGTGATGACAGAGCGAAGCATTATAAGCGTGGCTGGGCAAAACGTACCGCGCGCGGTACTGCGGCAGAATGAGAATAACTTTTCATATACGTATATAAAGCAGAAAGCGTAAAATTTAATTCAGTTTGCTTTGAAAAGCGAACAAAGCACAACTACACATGCATTGAAGAACATTTAAAAGAAACACACGTGTAGGGGTGCCCAGCTCTGATTATAAGTTACATACAATATATCGGCTCTCCGGTCCGGTAAGGGATAGAAAAAATGTTGTAGTATTAAATTTTATGAAATAGCTATTATTCGGTGAAAATGTGTCTACGGGTTTTCGGGGAAGCTGATTACAAATCCGGGGTCAGATTTGATCAATTGATTTTTCTCCAAAGCCGGTATATCGGCTTTCTGGTCCTCTAAAGGTTAAATAAAATATAAATACATATATGTGTCGTAATAGGTGTCGTAAAACTGTCAACTTAAACTTTTTGTTCAGTGCGCTAAAATGAAGAAATCTCACCGTAATAAAAAAGCGTTATCTCATCAATATCACCTTTGCTACGTAGAATTGGAGTCGAAACCTAAGGTCTTCAAAATCACTAAGATGCAGCAAAAGGTTAATGAATGAGCAATAAAAGAAGAAATGAGATTGCAGTTAATGTGCAACACTTGCCAATTTTCGCCAGGGGAGAGTGAGAGAGAGACGGTCTCATAACCGCGCCACAGCAAAGTATATATGCATATGTATATGGAATTACTAGCAAACGGTACTTCAAGTTTATTTAGTCGTTGGTGTTCTGCCCCTTTATTTTCATGCTAAAATACGAAGATACTGGCGCCTCTTCACTCATGTTTCTCTCAACATCATATATCTGCGCTCTCACACTCTCTGGTTGCATTTCACACACGAGCACATAACCCACACCACCATGGTACGCAACATGAATTTCATATATGAACTTCGAAACAAACGAAACTTTCGAAATTGTTTTGCGCTGGGAAACAAGCAGCAAATACTTCGAAATTGAAGTCGAAGCTCTTTGTGTCGTGGAAAAGTTTTACAGTTGAAGCAACGTCGTGCATCACTAAAAGCGTCGAAAGTTTTTGCTCCGCGCGTTGTTGTTGTGTTGACTTTTTTTTTCTTCTGTGCGGATTTTTCAATATAACAAAAAAAAAAAAACGAAAAGAAAATAAATTTTCCTATTACTTTACATATTTTTAAATGCTTTTTTTTCTGCTTATGCCATACTAAATTTAATTATCTCTACTAACTTTATGCGTCGTGTGTGCATTTTTTCTTTAATTTTGTGGAAATCTTGTGATAAATTTTTAGTGTTAAAAAAAGTCAAAAAAGTAACATAAAAAAAAGAAAAGAAAGTTGCTAAAAAAAAGGCCCAATACCCGAAAGCGCTGTGAAAGTCAGAAAAATTCGTCGTCATCGTTGTATGTAGCAAGCGGAGAGGGAAACGCAGGAAAAATTCGACGACACGAAGTCGCTATTGCTGTCGTCGCTGAGATATGGTGTGTACTTGTAAAAATTTTTCTATTGAAAATGTAAAAAGATCATTGAAATTTTTCATATTTTTTGTGTGAGTGGGAAAGAGATGGCAATTTCGCAATGCTGTATGCGTTGTGTATTGCGCGGCGGTTGTGTGATGGAGCAGCAACAGCAACAACAACAACAAGAAGATTATTCAGGGAAATTTTTTGAAAAGTGGAGCGAGCTGTACTTTTCTTCGTAGTGTGTAGAATGTTGTGCGAAGTTTTCGTAGCGCATTGTTGCTGCTGCTGCTGCGTCTGGCTATGTAGTATATATGTTAAATATATGCTATATCTAAAACATATATACTTTAATTAGATTATAAATAAATGTACATATGTATATAGTTCTAGTGTAATTTTTTATTTTTAGGCCTTGGGAAAATGCATTGGTTGTTCTTCAATAAGAGTTTATTGATTTCCGTCGTACACTGCATTGCAAAAGCTAAAAATAGCGCAAGTTTTGAGAGTTTTCATAAAACATCGAATTATGCTACAATTACATATAAAATATCCCACTGAGTTTATAGAGCAATTTTGCTAAAACACAAAATACTTTAAGTTTGGGAAATTTCTTCCCTTTTGGGTGGAAAATTTTCCACAAATGCTTACATAAGTCTGAAAGCAAAAAAAATTTCCCACAAATTGTAACTTTTTTGCTTACATAAACCTTTTTTTTTTAATTAAACTTGCTACATTCTTTAATTTAGGCCAGTGATTTTTTTTTTTTTAGCTTTCGTCTTTCCTCTCGACATACAAACTTTAGTTTCTTGAATTTATGTGTAACTACTGCGCTGCTTCGTTGTGTGTTTCTCTGTCTACGTCATGATAGCAGCCATTTTGATTTTTCACTCGGTATTTTCCCATTTTGTGTGAAGCTTTAAAACTTAATTAGTACATATTTTGAATTTTCTTATGTTTGCTCTAAATTTGTTTGGAGCTTGAAAAAAAAATTAACTTAAAAGCTTTTATGTTATTTGAGCTTTAATGCATATTTTGTAATTTTTGCATAAGCTGCAGCAACATTGAATTTCATGAAGTTTATCCAAACAGTCAATATCACAATTTTCAACTTTCAATTTCTTTACATTTGTCCTCCATTTTCTTTTTCGACCATAAAAAAAATCACACTTGGAATTTTCTGGGGTTTCGTGTTTTTTTTTTGTCGTTTCTTTTCCCTTCGTCCGCCATCAATCCAACGTCTTCGAAATTTTATGTGTACGTGCACTTTTTTATGTACATTATGTTTTTCGAACAAAAAGTTCGAAATTCACACATGTAAAATTGTTGTGTGTTTGTTACTCAGCGCAACTTTTGCAGTTGAAATCTCTCTCTTGTTCTCTTTTTTTAAATTTCATGCTTTTTGGATTTTTTTGTTTCGCGTTTTACTCTCAAAGAGATGATCGAATCAAAGTTATAATTGAGTGTTTTTTTTGAGGAGAATTCTAGGTAGGTTGAGTAGCAGTGCTGTCGTTTCGAAAAAACATTTAAGTGCTCAATGTAATATTTTTGGGTAGTACTTTGTGAAAATGGGTAGTACTACACTAATATATTTGTACTGACACCTACTCATACTATGATAGTAAGAAAATATTAATAAAAGTTAACAGTATTTGTTGAAATTCATTTATTATATGTAGTATGTATTTATTGCAAGAAGCTATTTGAAGGACAGATTCTTTTTGTGTTGGTACCAGCTTTGGTTAAATTGGCGGCTTCTGCTTTCGACTTTATTAGAAACCTATAATAAAAAATAAATCATTTTCCTATCAAGTTATACCTTGGTAAATTTGTGGCATACTTTTCCATAACAGCAAAAAAAAAAAATTACATTAATTATGTATAGTTAAAGACGCGCACAAGAAAAATTAATACAAGCGAAATTAGTCGCGTTCTAAAGGTATGAATCTTTTATGAATCATAAATTATGATCGTTCATAGTTCAATTGTAAGGGTTGATGCGATGCTAAAATTTTTCTTCTTTCTCATAAATTTTTGAGCGTCTAATGTCAAAATTAGTAAACCAAAATAATGAGCGATGATTTTGACATGATTTTGAGTTTAATAACTTGCATGCCATTATAATTAAAGCATGAGAGATCAAAGAATGGTGGGGTAGTGCAAATTGCGGATTGGTTGGAACAAATTTTGGGTACTACAAATTGAGGGTTGGGTACTAGAGTAGTACGCGTGGCTGAAGGGTAGTACAAAAGCACTATTGTAGTACAAACGACAGCACTGTTGAGTAGTTTCCAATTTATGAAGGAGTTTTCAATTATTTCGTTTTATGTAATTTACATATATGTCCCAATTAA
Source organism: Tricholauxania praeusta (assembly GCA_949775025.1). NCBI lineage: Eukaryota > Metazoa > Arthropoda > Insecta > Diptera > Lauxaniidae > Tricholauxania > Tricholauxania praeusta. Next base: position 14,272,041 of record OX459031.1, on the reverse strand, counting down.
CACGCGGATATGATGTCTACATATTTCTTGTTTCCTTTTGCTCTTTCCCTACCTGTTTCCACAAAGTGTGATTACTTTGTCAGCGTTTACAGGAGGAAACTTGCCGGAAAGTTTCCTTGTTTGTAGGCAAGAGGGGAAAAACGAAAGAGAGGTGTACAGATTTTTCCGTACCCGCAAATTCTCTTTCGTTCTGTTCGTTAGCTTATATTATGCTTTGACTCTACGTTTGTCGTGGTGGATCGATGCAGTAACTGCTTTGATATTCACAAACAGAAAGAAATTCTAGTTTTCGTGTGTAAACGTAAAACAAATTCACAAAAGAGAATGGACAAGCATTTGTTTCATCGAATTTCCTCGTGTAAACCTTGACTTTGTCATATTCGAGCTGTTTTTAGTTCGCACACTCGCTATCTATGTACAATGTACATAGATAAGTGCGAATAAATCGATCAAACTAATAGGTCTTTTAGGCGCCGACTGGGCTTACCTTATGTTAATGTTCAAATATTTAATTTTCTTAAATTTTCCACGAAGTATTTTTTACAACCAACGTAAAGTCAAAGCATAATATAATGTCAGCGAATGAACAGGTCTAAAAAGATTTCCGAGTACAAACAATTCTGTACTCAACCTTTTCGTTTTTTCCTCTTGCCAATGAATAAGATGAATTTTCGAATAGAATTTCTGTGTGTAAACGCGAAATCACGCACAGAGGAGTAAATGAGGTAGAAAGCTGACTAAAACTCAGCTCTAAACTACTAAACCGATTTAATCTAATGGAATATCATTCTTTCTGTGTTAACCCATTTTTAGCCACTGTACCTGCTTGGGTACAGAATGTTTAAAAAGCAGTAATTTACTCAGAAAAATTCAATCAGAAAAAAAATTTTGCAAAGTTTATTGCGCAATTTTATCATACAAACTGTGCTTAAAAAATACACATAAATAATGAAGGGAAAACGAATATCGTTTCTCAATATTTTGCTTTGGTTTGATACTTCATCGTCAATTTTGCGTATTTTGAGGAGATCTGTGTTCATAAGTCTTAAAAATTAAAAATTAAAATTAAATTAAAAAAGTTTGGTTTTGGTTTGAAATACAAAACACTTGTATATTTTCCTGGTTTTAACGAGTTGAATCGAAAAAATTACAAATAATTTAACGAATGCTCATATATTCTGCAATGTACCCGCTTGGGTTTAGGCTCAGAAACCTACTGATTAAATTTTTTTTTTGTTTTTTTCATATTTTATAATTATTTTATGTTATTTCCATAAACATGAAATACACGAATGCGATGATTTTTGATTTTAAAAGGTCTTGGCCTTTAATGGGTTAAGAAATTTCAAAGAAATCAAAATTTATCTTGAGCACGAATTCAATATTTTTGTTTTAGTCTCTTGTAACTATATTTTAGGACATTTTCTTGCCAATGTTTTTTTTTTTTTTTTGATGTATTGCAATTTTAGTAAATTAACTTAATGCCAGCCTTAAAGCCTTCCATCCACAACCTGTCCCTCTGAGAACGAAAAGTACTAAGGAAAACTTTCCACTACGATAAAGTTTCCGACAGTTGTCTTAATATTTTCTTCTCTTGCCTTGTGTAAATTGATATTATAGACGAAATAAATACCTTACGCAAATAGATCATAGCGCAATGCAGTTTTGCTGTCTATGGGGCAAATTGTGCTTTGTTTTTTTATTTTTAAATTTAATATGCTTACGATTTTTTTGGGATCGACAGTGAGTAGTGTAAATCCCGATTCAGATGAAGCAATTATTGCTAGCAAGTTTTTGCCATTCCCTTTTAAAAATACGTCGTTTTCTGGCACACGATGTTAATTCTTGCCAACAACTTTTTTTATTTCTTCATAATTTTGTGGCAAAATTTATGATTTTTGTACAAAAGGCAAACATGCTACTAATAATTGCCTTATGTGAAACCTGATTAAACGCAGCATAAAAGTTATTCGCGTTTTTTCGTAGTTTTCTGACTAAGACTAAGAACTAAGTTTTTTCATGTAAATATAAGCTGTTTGAAACTTTAAAAGGAGAATTTCAAAAAATCTCATGCAACTGAATTCCAGTTCGTCGACTCATCCTGTACGAGTTTACATAGTTCATTGAATAAATTTACTTGTATAGCTAGCATGTGCATATGTAGTTCTTTCAGAAAAATATAGCGATCTACAGTCTTAACGCCGGATTGAGCTATCTTGTAAAATATTCATAGTTCTTAAGTCGACGTTTATACGAGGAAGGTCTGAGAGACAAATTCTTGTCCATTCTCTTTTGTGATTTTCGTTTCGCGTTTGCAACATATGACAAATTTTTTACCTCGTCCCTTTCGTTTTTCCCCTCTTGCCGACAAACAAGGAAACTTTGCCGAAAAACTTTCCTCGTGTAAACCTTGACTAAAGCAAAAAACAAACATACAAAACTTGGAGAAAATTCACTATTTGGCAGCATGCTCTCTTTCAAAGCATTCGTCAATTTTTTTTGTACTCATTTCTTTTTTTTTTTTCTTATTCTCTTTTAATATATATGTGTGTGTGCTTATTTTTGAAAGTTAAGTTTTTTCTCTTTTATGCAGTGAGTAAAATGGCATAAATGTATAAATCCTTGTGTCTTTTCAGAGGAGAAAAATAAATGAAAATCGTTCAGTGCTGCCACTTAAAAAAATCGCGTAGCAAAAGTCAGTATTTAGGAATCATTTTTTAAATCATAGTACTAGTATTTTATCTCATTTTTCTTAGCTTTCATTCTCATAAAGAATTCATATCTATAAGGCTGATAAACTTTACTAAAATGCTTAGTCAACATTTACACTAGGAAATTCTGTGAAAGAAATTCGTAACCATTCCCTTCTGTGATTTTTGTTTTCTGCTTGCGCCAGACCTCGACCCTTTCGTATTTCCCCTCTTGTCTACAAACAAGAAGAATTTACGGAAAGAGTTTCTGTGTGTAAATGCTGATTTTAAGATTGGTCTATTTAAACTGCTTTTCCAGCATTATTAGGAGTTATTAGAAGGATTATAATTCAAATATTTCTGACTCAACTTTATAATATCTTTTGAATCACTTTTCACATTTAGTGCTAGATTAGTAGAAAATTATTGCTCTGTTATCAATATCTGACTGCATGCGGCAGCCCTGTCTAGTGTGCAAAATGAATATTGAAAAACTCGAAAATACAAGACTGCGTGGCGAAGTGGTTAGGACGGTGAACTCATAGCCCACAGTGCGTGGGTTCAATATTCGTAAATGTACATGTTTTTTTTTATTGATATCAATGAAAATAAATGTTACTTTAAAACCTGGTTGTAAATATTTAAAAGCACGCTGTCCTGCTTTTACATTTAAAACATGCTTAAAAAAAGAGCATCTTTTCTGACGAGAATCGAACCCACGCACTGTCAGCTATGAGTTCACAGTCCTAACCACTTCGCCACGCTGACTTAAGAATTCAAGTTTTTTATTGTTCCTTTTGTTCGCTGTGTACAATATTTTGTGTCATTAAAGCAGGGTAATCTATTTTTTAAAATGTTCTCATAATTTAATGCAAGTTTTTCTTTTTTTATGGGGTTACTGTATTTTCGATTTTCGGTAAAAACCCGGTTTTAACTTAATTTTGCGACTGTAATTATCTGCCTATATCTTTATGTTAAAGATACGTTAATAATATACAATAAAAAGACAAGATAAAAATTGCACATAAATAGCTTAAACTTAAAGAAATTTATTTTTACTACGTTTTGGTCTCAATAAACAATAATATTCTGCAAAGTAAACTGATTGTTATAATGAAATAAATAATTTATATAGTAAAACACGGCATTTTGTGGAATTGAGACATAAATCCTCGTTCAATTATCAACTCTAATGGATTTTTTTTTCGATTTTCTTCAAATCTAGCAAAACTTATTACATAATATAATGTTCTCTAAATCATTTATCAATCAACGAACACATTTAATCTTGTTATGAATTGAGTTTATTATCGTTTCTCTGTTTTGCTTTATCATTAACTTGCGCTATATGTAATAAAGTTCATTTAACTTTTTGAAATTACATGAAAAGTATGCAGTAATTCACAATTTAAATTAAACAATGAAAGCTTTAATTTGCGAGTAAATCAAACTAACTGAATCGATCACTAATACGAGTACTTTTTCGCATACACTTTAGCTACAAAGTCTTCTAGTGCAGTTTTCACAGTAGAACTTTATTGAACTTGTGGCGGCACGTGTGCTGTGTACACAATTATCTACTGCGAATCTACGTCACTTTGTTTCAAATTAATTGAGTTCAAACACGTTTTGCATATTTCATTTAAAAAAAAAAAAAATACAAAAAAAATCTCAAACGTTTATATCTCGACAGCTTTTAAACGTGGCAACATTGAAAATTATGACCAATTTATTTAATCTTTATGACGTTCCTAGTTGAATTAGTTGAATTAATTGTTTGCTCGTATATATTAGTTATTAATAATATCTTTTATGGAGTAAGTGAACAATTTATTTGAAACTTAACTTGTGCGAATAATGATTGGCTGTAGTTTGGATGTTGCACTGCATACAGTTTTAATTTCTCCAGACCAATATCTCGAGAATTAAGTAAGATAGTGATAAATATTTAAGGTAAAGTTATAAAATTTTTAAGGTGCCATGTAACAGTGACCTTGGCTTTGACCTTGAAACAAATTTTCTAGGTATATACACATTTCCGCCCTGACTTTTGTTTTGTATTCCAATAACTGTATTTCATTTTAAGCTGAATCCTCCCAGCGTGATCTTATGGATCATATCTACTTGATTCTAATGAAAATTTAACTGTACATAACGGTACCTTTAATACACTCAAATTTGGGTCTATGAAGTTGCTTTTATAATTTGAAGAGTGTAATACCTCAATCCAATCAGTCCAATTTTCTTTTTTATTATTCCAATACAAAATAAAAAAAGTTCTAGGATTCATTCAGGTTAATGTAAGGTGCTTGCTATGTTTCAGTTATAGTTTTCGAGAGTCATCAAATGTAAAAAATAGCCTAAGTATGTAATATCACTCTCCAAAGAATTCCTCGTGAATATTTGCGCACAGTTTTGTCTTAAGTTAACGAAAATTATTAGTAGTATTCATATAAACGCGCAAGTTTCACATTTGTGCAAAAAGGCAATTTTGCGCGATGTGTTTCATGAACGCCTCTTCGAGTATTTTGTGCAATTTGTGACAGTTGATGAGCATGTCAAATTGTAATTGCCAAAATATAAAAGTTAAAATGCCGAGAGAAAGCAAAAAACATAAATAATTAAGAATTCGCTGTAGCAATTAGCAGCGCAAGGTCGCGCCATCTTTTCTAGTTTGTTCATAAAACTTTCCACGCTTTAAAACTTTGCGCGCTTAAATGAATACCCATATTATGAACTTTTTGAAACTGTTTCTTTAAATCAGTGGTCGGCGCCTCATAGGCTCGCGAGCAAACGAAGAGAATAAGCGAGAGTAAGCAAACTACAAAATGAGCTTGTTATTTCGTTAATGCACTGCAAAAATGTTTGAAATCAAATGGCAAAATAAATATTTTTTCGCTGAAAAATTGTTTGTCAATGCGCAACTCTTAATATACAAGTGAGTTTTAGGGATAGTTAATAAGTTTCATATAAAAAGGCATTTTATAACTAAAATTCAACCCCTGAAATAAGATATCATATGGAGCGTAAACAGCGAAACGTAGAAGCATTTTTCACAGTGATTGGAGCTTTTGTCATTTCTCTCTCATTTGAGAGTAAGAAAATATTTGATATTTGCGCTCTGCCGACCACTGCTTTAAATACAACATAACTTGTTTTCATTACTTTTAGAACGCTTCTTTAAATATTTCTTTAAAATTTGATTTTTTTTTTCACTTTCTACTCGTCTTTGTGGTTTTCATACGTCATTTAAAATTCTAGTTTCTACATTTTTCATAGCGCCGCGCTTTTCATTCTCCAAACTCTTCTATCTTCATACACATATCGCATTTGTTTCACTATCCCCCCTTTGTAAGCTCAACATTGATTCATTCTTAATTTGCGTCGTAATTTCATAAAGTTTATGTGTTTTATTTTTTCTTCTTTTTCCCTAGTCTTCACTTTATCTTTTTGTTTTATATTTCTATATACATCTACGCTACATACAATGTATTTTTTTGTTGCTAAAGCTTTTGTCTGTATGCGTGCGTGTCTTAATATGCTAATGTGGGGGGCTTTTATTTCTCCCGTATTGTGTTTTGTCTCTTCTGAATTTTAAGTATATTCTTGATTTTTCCTCGATTTCTCATTCTTTGCTAAAAAGAAACTTGTTTTTCTGCTAATTTACACTTTACTCCTGATTTTTCGATTATATATGAGAAGCGCTTCAAAGATATCATCATCATCATCTTGGCATTAATTTTCTAAAACTCGTTTTTCTTCATTTGTATTTCACTTACTCTTTTTTTTTGCGCTTTTAATGTACTGAAATGTGGAACTAGGTGTTTTTTGTTAAAAATTTTAAAGTTTAATTCAAAATTCAAGCAAGTTTTTCAACAAGTATCGGCGACTAGAATCGATTCCAACTTGAAAGCTAAATACCTTGGAGCACAAAATCTCCAGTTACAACCCACGCCGGTATATTGCATTTACTTCTACTTCAATAAGCAACTTTAAAAAAAAAGTTTAGTTTCGGCATCTAAAATGAATTGATGCACATGAAGCAAAAATGTTACACGAAACATTTCTACCAGAAAGTTCTTCAGCGAAATCACAATTTCGATCACGACCAACGTAAAGTTTTTGGTTTTTTTTTTGTTGCATAGAAATTCGATGATTCGCATGAAATAAATTTTTATTCAATGTTTTACAGGTTTTGATAGAATATACTGGTGTGCGAGAACGAACGATGTTTGTCGCATGAATGTTTTTCATTAGTTTCTTTCTGGGCGCCCGCAACATCTGTTAGTATTTAGAAATTTTATGTCTGTTAAACAATAAAAAAAATTATCGAGAAAACTTAGCTTATTTGCATATAAATGATGAGGGCTAAACATTTTTTTAATATCTTATATGGCTTTCGAGACACACATTCAAGCAGTGTTAAAATTTAACGCTGAACATCTCTGTTTCAGAGGGTGTGCCCCTTAACTGCCCTTGATGTCTGAAATTTGCTTTACGTACCTCATGTTAATTTTTTTAGCTTGTAACTTCTTTAAGTAATAATGATCCATTAACTAAGTTGTGTACTTTGTCTTCGTCATAATAATTTTACTTTATATTAATTTGCTTTAATTTACAATGATTTGATTTTTCTGATCCATAATTTTCTTCATCCCCTAACTTTTAGGTTAAATTATTTTATCAGCTAAAGCGCACCATTTTTTGTTTTATTTTTAGGCTGGGGTTCTACTTCTTTTTTTTTCTTTTTTTTTTTTTTTTTCTGTGTATTCAAAAACCTTTTTCCTGTCGACGCTATCGCTTTTTATTTTTTCATCTTTTTTTTTTTTTTTATTATGTGTATACATGTATCCGATACACGCTCAAGTTTTTAGCTAGATCTCGGTGCCAACAAATATCAGTAATATGTGCAAGTTATTAACAACCCTTAGTTTATTCTACCATATTCCTATGTACATTGAAAACCGTTCGCTCCCTCATGCTGGGGGATTATTTTCATATAAAAAGACCTTTTTTTTTTTTTGCTGCTTTCTGTATATAATTCTTTGTGCTATTGGCTTTGACACAATATCCTTTTTGAAATGTTTTTCATATTACTTTTTCTTTGATCCCCTTTGCACATCAACATTGTGTAGGCCGCCGACGCCGTAGGGCTGATATCATATCAAACCAGGCAGTTATCGGACAAACACCACACTTTATGTGACGATGTCGAGACGAGGCTTGGCAACGAAAATGCGTAGGTAAAAATTTGTAAAAAGGGATCAAGTTTTATTTATTTTATGGCTTTCGTTCATTATTTTATTGTTGTTTCATTTTACTTGTTTTTTTTTTAACTTGCAACTTAAATTTATTTTTCTAATATTGGAGAAATTAAAATAAGTATTTATCTATGCATGTTATCACATGCACAAATATTGATCATTCTTGTTCGATAGTATATATTATATCAAAACCATTCAAGTTTAGAATAAAAATGTAGTTTTTATGGAAAAAACCCCAAGTCCACTTTGGTGTTGAGCAGAATTGTGATTTTAAACGCAAAGATCAATATCGCTTAACTATTTTGGATACAATTCGCAAAACTAAAATTCCACCATTGTTGACAAACATGCAGAAAACCCAACAAATAATGGGTGACTTTTATAGACAGTTAGAAATTGCATTAGATTGGTAGAATTGTGATATTTCATTGCATTAATTTATGTTGTTTTCTCCAAAATAGAATTTCATTTGACATTTTTTCATAGTTTCAACTTGTTTTGCGTATTAATTAGGATTCCAAAAAATATAACCAACTATAAATTTTCAGTTAATTGTTGCTAAACCAGGTAAAATAATATGTGCATGCGGTCACATGCACAAAAACGATTCTTACTGCATTTTGAATTCCACGATAAAGGTTAATACCTGTCTTAGGTTTCATTAATATAAAATAGTAAGCATTAATGATAAAAGTCGTGCTTTCTTATCTGCTAATAAAAAAAATGGCTGAAACTACGTGCAACTGTACTTTTTCTTTTCAATGTACACAAGAAGGACATAGTAGTTGAACAGCAGGGAAAACAATAATACACCAACATTAAAAAAAGGATCCAACATATGCGCAAAACGACTGGTTGTTTGCTGTTTCTGTTCTCCTTGCACGCGCTCAACAACAGATCCACAGATCCTTGATAATAAACAAAGAGCACCGAGCCGAATACATAGTACCGTACCATTGACGATGTAAACTTTTTTGTTGTGAGAATTTTCACTTTGAACTTCAGAACAAAAACAACTATAACATCAAATGCAAGGAACCCTCACAAAACCATTTGATTTTTTTTTTCGTAATAAGCATCACCTCCTGCCGCCAGCCAGACTGTTGATGCCTTCGTTCACAAGGGTACAAAACAAAAATAACGGCTTTGATGGAGGGGACAAAAAAAAAATCCAAATATTCACTCGCACACGCACACGCACACTATAAAACAGTTACAAAAATAATGAAAAAAAAAAAACGTTGCGTTATATATTGGGGTTTCATTTTGATACGTCTTTCTGTCCTCCATACTTTTCCAGCCCCTTTGGCCCTTTTCCTATATCATTTTCTTTACATTGTATAACAAAACTTATTGCCCCAAGTGGAATATAAAATATGAGTGACCAAAAAAATTATTTGTTTGCACTTGGTTGTTTTGTTTCTATTATGAAATTCTGAATTGATTTTTAATATTCTGGACCCTATTATACTGAAAAGACTGATACATGCTTTTGAGTTTCTTCTTAAATACCAGGTGTTTATGCAGTCACATTGGTGTCGGCGGCTAAGTGATTCTTTAAACGGAGCTGAGCTCTTCATTTTCTTTATTCTGATTGTTTTGTCTTGAGAGGGTTTTAGAGCTTTATTGCTTGTCTTCCATGCTTAAAGTGTTCGTTGGCATTATTCTTCAAAACTTCCTCGAAATTATTTAGTTTACGGCTACATTTACTTTTACAATTATTAAACGGAACGGCACCGAATTTTCTGATCTGCATACCCTAAAGACTGTATAATCCGTTTGTTAGGTCTAGACCAGCGGTGGGCACTAAAATATAACCAAAGAGGAAAACAACAACATCAAGCAACAACAAACGCAATTTTAAAGTTTTTTTTACTTTCATTTCCAAAATTGCCATTAGCACAAAAAAAAAACAAATTACACTACAAACAAAAACAATTGCTACATTCGTCAAGACACAATGCGGCGCCGTCATTTATGCCTTTGTGTTTTGTTTTTGTTTTCATTTGAATTAAGTCAACGCTGTGCCTCGATTGAAATTCTGCGAATTTTGTGCCTCGTTAGCGTTGAAATTCTGCGAATTTTGTGCTTCGATAGCGTTGAAGTTCTGGGAATTTTTTTTCGCTTGGTTGTGCGTCGAATAACGGTTAGAGCAATGTGAGGAAATTGAGGCACTAAGTGCCCTTCCCTGGTCTAGACCAGAGATGCGCACAAAAACTTTTTCGCGAGCTGGCGGCTACAACATCATAAATATTTTGCGAAAAAATTCCTAGTATTGACGAAAATGTTGAAATAGTTGCGGTAAGCTAATTGCATGGAAACAAAAACAAAAATCTCAAGGTGAAGGAGCAATTGAATTGAAAATATATCACACAAACAATAAAGTGCGTTGAAGAAAAAATTACAGGAACAAAATACATGCGACGGTTGCGGACCAAAATGATTTGGCTCGAATAACGGAAAGAGCTCGAGATGAGCTCAGTGTTTTTTGTTATTGTTGTAAGAGCTAATTGAGCTATGGGTTGCGCATCCATGGTCTAGCCTAGGATCAGACGTCCTTTATTTGGAACTCTAGGCGATTTTCAGTATCGTACTTAGGGGGCCGAAGAGGGCGATTGCCCTCTGGCCCTTGGCTCTTAACATATTTAATTTGATGACTAAGTAAAAACTTTCCACGGTGAAAATTTTTTAGGAAGGGGGCTTAAAACTGCATCTTCGCTCCGGACACCGAATGTCCACGATACACCACTGGCGAATTCTATTCGGTTACAACGAATTAAAAAACATATTTATTCTTATGTGTATCCGGACCTTGACATTTGTTTTTGAAATGCATTTTGTGTTTTTTCCTACCGGGAATAATGTGTGTATTTTGTGATGTGGAAAGAAGGAAATTAAAACAAGTCCCTTTTGAAAATTTTATTTTGTTGGAACCCGAACCCTCATTGACGAGCGATCAAATGGTGATCCCCTTGCGGCATATTGCTGTCGCCGTATGTCTCTGCTCCCTTTTTTTTTTTTTTTTTTTTTTTTTTGTAGTTTTAATGAAACTTTGTTGTTGTTAAAAACTGAAACTCAAGCTTTTTTTCCGTTGCGCGCGCAATAGGTCGCCTTCTCTTTCTTGCTTATTTTGCCCGAACATTTGGCTGGTCTCTGGGGCTGTTTGTGTAGCGCATTGATCTTGCGTAGCTATAAAATGTTGCTCATGCTGATGTTGCTTCTCCTGTTATTACAGCCAAAAACAAAGGGAGGAATTTGTGTAAAACTTTTCAATGCATTATCCACTGTGGGGCAAAATAAAGCGCTACTGAATCATGAAGTTATCTTGATTTAAAAAAAAAAAAAAGAAGTAAAATCAACCAACTAAGAGTGAGTTATATTTTTAAGAATTAAGAAAAATCAAATTGAAACAAAAAATAAAAATTTTGTTTATAACTGGCTGCACAATTTTGCTCCACAGTCTACTCTTTCAAATTTCTGACTGTGTCTGGACCTGTATGTGTGTGTGTTTGTGACCAAAAATAAAGGAGCAAAAAAAAAAAACACTAAATCCAGTCGTTTATACTTGCAGCTGGGATGACAGGAAATTCAGAAAAACAACAACATTTAACACGAAAATGGATTTTCTTCCATTATGTATAATGTTGCTCTCGCTGCTGTGTTATGTTGTTGTTGTTGCTGCTGCTGCTGCTGCTATTACCGTCGTCACTGCCTTGTGCTTCTTCGAACTCAACTCAAGAACTACGGCACAAGCAGCAACTAACTACAACAAAAACAATGTAGTCGCGGGGGGAGATTATGCTGCTGCTTGTCGATTTAGTGTGTGTGTCTGATTGTTGTCTGCTGCTGCCTGCGTCCGTTTGGGTTTCCCTCTTCTACACAAAAACACACTAATACTAAAACATTTTTTAAGGTTGATTTTGGGTTCTGGCTGTCGCTTGAACCGATGTTTTACAGTTTTCGAAACAGTTCGCTTGCGAACGGAAGTGTTTTTCTTTTCTTGCTGCGTGTTGTGTTCGTTGTACAAAAAAAAAAAAAAATAGAGAGGAGAAAAAACAGTGAAACAAAGATCGTGGGGCTTGCTTCTCCCCTATCTCCACCACCACCGCTATACATTGAATTACTTCTTTTCTTGGCTGTGCTAAAAATAATTTTTCTTTTTAATTTGCTGCTGAGCTCCAACTTTGGATACCGTCGCTGCTGATTTGAAAAGTTGAGAAAAAAAAAATCAACGCGCAATTTTTTCTATAAAAAAGTGAGTTTTCGAAACGGAAATGTGACTAAGAAACTTAAAAAAAATATATAATGTGGCCAGTGTTTCCATATAAAAGTGAAAATGTTGAAATTTTCTTATTCAAAATTTTAACGTAATAGGGGAACCCCTATGTTACCAAAATTTCCCCGTAAAAATTACTGTTAGTTCAAAAGCAACGAAATACCTAATAATATTCGGAAAACATCGATTTGAAATTATTGTTAGTTATAAAAATATTTTAAAATCAGAAAAGCTACAGAAACATAAGGCCATTTTTCACATTTTTTATTATTCAACAATATATGATATATAAAGAATTTATGAAAATCGTGTTCAAACATAAAAAATTCGACAATTTCATCTCCATTACTATTCGGTCTTTTAAACATCTATCATATCTTTATTTCTCCAATTTTGACACTGACGAACATTTTTCGCTCTCTGGGTAGTTTTGTTCTGGCATGATAAAGTAAATTTTTCCAAATCTCATCACCTATAAAATTGCGGAAAATTTTTTTTTTCGATGATCTTTAATAAATATTTGGCTCAAAATTGACAAAATTCAACTGTTCGTAAGTAAAGTTATATACATTTTCGAACGAAATTTTCAGTGCGGTCCCATCTTTTCGCAGAATCAACATTTCCAGAGTCTTAAATGAATACATAGTTCTCACTGTTTTTGTATGAAAAGTGATACTCTTTTATGGAACTTTGACAAGTTAAATGTCATCCGTGAAGTTTCCAGACTTTTTAGTAACTACGTTTACGATCGCTTATCTATCCTTGTGTGCTGCCTTCCGAGCATTTCTCTTTACATATCTCGAAAATTTAGAAGTTTTCAGAAAAATAATAATTCAGACAAAAGTTTCAAACTGAGAAAATATGTGAGTACATACTACATAGATGTCAAAAAAGTCCTATTCTATTTTTGGAATTTGAACATTTGAGTCTTTCTTCAAAAGAAAGAAAATCCACTAAATTTGTACCGTTTTTCAAAAGTTTCAAACTGAGAAAATATGTGAGTAGTTGATAGATATCAAAAAAGTCCTATTCCATTTTTGGAATTTGAACATTTGAGTCTTTCTTCAAAAGGAAGAAAATCCACAAAATTTGTATCGTTTTTTTTTTTCAAATAACCGTCCAGCTTATTCGCTGAAATATAAGCATTCTGATGCAAAAAACAACGAATTTTTAATTTGTAAATATGTAGTAAAAATGCTGAAAAAATTCGTTTCACTTAAATTTAAAAACATCAAATATTAAAATAAACAACTTATTAGTTGCCAAATCATAACCCAATCAAAAACAGGTTTATTGTGACCAACATCGAAATAAGATTCCTTAAAAATCTTGAAAACAACTTACTCCATTAAAATGAAATCTTTTTGCATATACTTTTTGAAATTCCCCATTATGGACAGCCCCCATAACCGGACAGCTCCCACAACCGGACAAATTTCAGCGACACTCACTAACTTTTCCATGCAAAATTAATTCCGATAGCCGGACGCTCCAATAACCGGACAAAATACTGCGACGGTGGGTGTCCGGTTATGGGGAATTTCCATGTATGTAACATATGTTTCAATCTAGATTTGTCAATATTTATTAATGAAATAAGTTTGGCTCAAATAAATATTTGATTACTCTATATCAAATATACATATGCAATATACAATAAAATATGCATTTTTTTATATGCAATCATATGTACATTTGTTATATACAATCAAATATACATTTGTTATATACATTCGAATATATATTTGTTATATACAATCAAATATACATTTGTTATATACAATCAAATCATTTTCTCAGTATATTTTTATATACTACATGTGTACATGTTATGTTTTCAAAGTTAGTCATCGTTTACACGAGGAAACTCTTGCCGGAAAGTTTCCTTGTTTGTAGGCAAGAGAGGAAAAACGAAAGGGTGGTGTACAGAATTTTCGGTACCCGCGAATTCTCTTTCGTTCTGTTCGTTAGCTTATATTTGCTTTGACTACGTTTGTTGTAGTGGATCGACACATTAACTGCTTTGATATTCACAAGCAGAAAGAAATTCTAGTTTTAGTGTGTAAACGCAAAACAAATTCACAAAAGGGAATGGACAAGAATTTGTTTCATCGAATTTCCTCGTGTAAACCTTGACTTAGAAAAATATTTTAATCGCCAAAAAACTTATCTGTAGGTAAGAAATATTTTTTAAATAAATATTTTTTTCATATACTATTTCTTCAATAAAAGACCAAAAAATCTACTTTAATTTTAAATTGCTCTCAACTCTCAACGCAAAGTAAAAGAAAAATTCAAACATACCCTCTCTCCACAAAAATCTATATTTAGTCCAAGCATTAAAAACTCGTTAGAGTTCGTAAATGGCAGACTTCAGAGGCGAACTTACTGGTTGTTTGCTTAGTTTTGAATATATGTATCTACCATGCCAAAGAGAGAAAGGGCGCAAAAATGTAGCAATAACTGTAAGTAAGCATTAAAGCCTGCGGTAGAAGAAGAAACTCGAGATAGAAAGACCTACCAACAGTGGCAGCGAAACATAGCTGAAATCGAGCTTAAGTGTAAATTTTGCTGAGTCTGACCGCGAAAAGAACACAACCACATGAAATTTTCCATTTTCGAATATAAAATTGCGAAATAATTTAAGTGTTGGTTTTTTGTTGATGACTAGACTGGTGGGTTACATACACATATACATATCTGGTATGGTTCTAAGAGTCGTCATCACTGCCGTTTTATGTGTTGTGTTTCAAAACGATCAGAACGAATTTATTGTGTTTTTATTTTCTTTTAATCAGCACTCTATAAGTTGATTAAGATTCCGTACAGAGTAAGCGCTATAAGCTAAGATTTGCTTGAAGCGAAGCTAGTCAGATGATGAGAGTATATTATTGTTATCGAGCGTATTAAATCGTTTGGCGAAACTTTATGAAACGATTATCTAAAATCAAAGCAACTTAAAATTCCATCTATGTTTTCCGTTTTCGTTCATTGTTTACAATTTATTGATGCTAATTGGCCTCTGCTTTTCGTTTTCCTTTGCGTCCACATTCTCAAATAAAATAAAACAATTAGTCATGAATGCTAAAACAAAAATTGATCGTTGCTTTAAGTATCTCCCTTTCAATGTTAAAATAAACAATTTTTATCTTAAACTTTCATTATAATTTCTTATGGAAACAAAAAAGAAAATAATTTCAATGTCATAAAACAAAAATCATTTTAACGCAAAAGTTCTAGCGTCGCAACGCTATTACCCTGTGAACTTTGAACTTTTTGCATACAAATACTCTTGGTTTATAGCAACCACTCTGCATGTAGCCTTAATCTTGTTTCCATTCGAAGGCTTTGTATTTCTATTATTTTAAAGGTGCAAAAGTCTGAAAGAGCGTTAGGTGTGTACAATGCCGCCGCGGTATTGTCTGCTCTTAAATGTTGAATGTATATATCAAAATAAAAACAAAGCGTTAAGAGAATATAAAAAGATAATAAAACAAAGACAACACAAATCAAATCTAAAAAAATTAAATAAAACAAAATGCAGAAAACTGGAATCTTGACAAAGATCTCATGAACTTGACCTTCAGAATTTACCGGTGCAAAAACAAGCGGCAGCACCACCAGCACTGTTGAGTTTTATAGCGATTTACATTTTGTTTTCATTATAATATAATTTATATGTGTAATGTTTTGATAGTTCCATTCGGCGGGTAGTAGAAGTACACAATAAAACCAGAATTAATTTGATTTATATGTACACGACCCAATTTTTTTCTCTTTGCTAATTGCTATACTGATTTTCCTTTTCTCTCTTATTTGTATTATGCTTTTGACTATCAAATTGTAAGCGATTCACGTTGACATCGCGATCAGCCTGATCTTCATTTATGTATCTCAATTTGGAGCCGAAATTGAGATGAAATTACATCTTTTTCCATACAAACTAATGTCAAACCAAATTTAATTTAAATCAACTCTTAAGTGATCATCCACAAAAGACGTCTGCAAAAATTCTGGAATTTCAACCCCCTCCCGATTTTCCACTTTTGTTCGACTTAGCTTGACCTTAAATTTTGTAATATTGATTATGTTGGTTATTTTTTAATTTTAATAATAAAAACCACTGCACAACCATTGTTTTTGATCTGGATTTTTTTTGTTGGGTTTTTTCGATTTGCAGAAACGAATTTTTTTTTTTTTTAAATAATGCGAAAAGTTAAATATCGAAATTGATGGTTCGATGATGGAAAAAATCAAAAATAATCACCACCTGATGAAGAAAATTAAAAATCAAAAAAATTTGATATTATTAATTAAAATAAAAATTTGAAAAAGAGTCGAAAGCCCTGGCACTCTTCCTTTTAGTATTTGTAATTTATTACTTTTGCTAATTATATTAAATAAAAATTTAAAAATATGCTCTTGATCGAAAAAATAATATAAAATTAAAATTATTTTCAAAAAATAATCAACAATTACGGTTATATCAAAAGAAACAAAAAATACAAATCGAATATTACGGTTATTTTGAATAAGAAAAATAAAAAAAATTTTTATTAATTTAATCAAAATCGAATTTGGCGTTATATTAATAGAAAAAATTCAAATTTATTCTTTTCGTTTCAAAAGAATTCTTTCTGAACGACAATAAAGTTTTAATCAAAAATTATATTTTTTAAATATATTCCGTTGGTTAGGAAAGCCCTCAAAAAAGTTCCATCCATGGACTTATCTTCTTTATATAAAGAATCGTCCAAAATCGCCCATTTTTTTGTTGCGAATTTATCGTAAAAATTTTTCACGAATTTCAGTCTGTCATACAAAAATAATTTTTAAGAAAATCAAAATATGATAATTTTTCTTTAAGTGTGGTACAAAGAAAAACGTGTGCAAAGAAATCTCGTAGTTGACTAAATTGTTAGCGTTTTGTTAAACTTTATGAGATCTTATTTTATTGTTTAATAAATTTTATTATCTATTTAAAATAAATGTTTTAAAATTAACTTTCAAACACTTAGCATTTTAATTTTTTTGTGGTACATTTAACTTTTGTTCAGCAAAATTATTAATTTTTATGATTCATAAAAATGATAAAAAAAAATTCGCGCGTGCAAATGTGTTTTCTTAATACATCGTTTAAGTTATACTACTTGTATGATATAGTACACATATATTCCACATTTTTAAACTGCTTTCTAAAATTAATGACTTAATTTATTTGGAATGTAATTACCAAAAAAATGTGATTTTTGACGTAAGAACTTGAAAAATCATCGTTGTTCGTTCGCCTTTGAACCAATAGTTTTACACCATAAATATCTTGCGCTCGTCTATATTATGCCAAACAAAAATGCCCGTATATATTATATTTTTAATAATATGTACTTAATAAACATTTTCATTAATTTCTCCATTTTCTATTTTTCTTTTTACAGACTGCAGCACCAGCATCTACTAGAATATAAATAAAAAAGGAGTTAAAGTGCAAAAGTGATTAACAACTTAACAATAACTTGTCGTTATTGTTGTCGTCGTCGTTGTCGTTGTCGTCAAAGCAGGAGTTATAAATCATAAATCTAATTTAATGAATCACCATAATTAAAAAAAACTCCCCCGGCGGCCATCATCCCTCTCATCATTTACTCGTATTAGGAATTTTAAGGCTTTTAGACGTCGTTTAGGCGACGCTTAAAAATATCACCAAAAAACAAAATGGATGACGATCAGCAGTTTTGTCTGCGATGGAACAACCATCAAAGTACTCTCATCAGCGTATTCGATACGCTATTAGAGAATGAAACACTCGTCGATTGCACGCTAGCCGCCGAAGGCAAGTTCCTGAAAGCACACAAAGTGGTGTTATCCGCATGTAGTCCATATTTTGCCGTAAGTTTCCTCATACCACCCATTGTTTAGCAAAAATTTATTAATTTTAATATAAAATCCTTCTTTCATTTATTGCAGACTTTGTTGCAAGAACAATACGACAAACATCCAATTTTTATACTTAAGGATGTTAAATATCAAGAATTGCGCGCCATGATGGATTACATGTATCGTGGCGAAGTTAATATTTCGCAAGATCAGTTAGCTGCACTATTAAAAGCTGCTGAATCACTACAGATTAAAGGTCTATCCGATAATCGTACTGGTGGCGGCAACAATAGCGGTGGCGGTGTGCCAAAACATGATCAGCATCGTGGTTTGAGTGTACCTGGCAGTAGCGGTGGCCTTGGTGGTGGTAAACTTAGTACTGGCTATACTTTGGAACAGACAAAACGTGCGCGTATGGGTCCATCATCAATTGATTCGCAAGATATGTCTGGCTCCAGAGAGGGTTCATCTAGTCCAACATCAAGACGACGAAGAAAAGTTCGACGCAGGAGCATTGAAAATGCACTAGCTGGTGAGTAGCACTATGCGTTTTTTTTATAGCATTATACGAGCCGATGAGCATCTAAATAGTTTATATTGAAAGCATATTGTTTTAGTTATATCATCACTTAAAATTTACAAACAAAATCCAATTTTCAATATCGCTGGCGCAAATAGTAACTGAGTTTTTTAGCTAAAGTTTATGACGCTTGGGCGTAGAAATGAATAAGTAAAAATTAAATAATTGGAGAATATAAATAGCGAGTCTAATAAAAGAAATAATTTATGGAATTTTGTGATACATATTTGATTAAGCAGCTTAAAACTATATAGAAAATCATTGATACTTAAAGCTAGAATTCAATAAAATAGTTTTAATGAAATTGGTCCATCAATCAAAAGTAATCAGTTCAAAAAATATGATTTCTTCAAATGCCATAAAATTTTTTTTCCTGCATTTTTCAGCAAATTTAATTGATTTTTACTGAAAAAAATTTTGAAAACATTTTGCAAAAATTTATCGAAACATTTTTATCGGATCAAATGCTCCTGGCTCGTTTAATTTGATTTTTTTTTTCATCTAACTAAATTATTAATGTCAAACAATTTGTTTTGTTTTTCTCATCCATAACAGACGTTCATGACAATTCCAACTCCTCACAAATTCAACCTAATGCGTCGTCTGCACTCCTACAACAATCGAATGCAAGCCTAGGCGGCGTTGGCGCAATTACAGCAGCCGCCTCTGCTTTGGCCTCACAAGTCCCAGTATCCGCAGCTACATTACCATCCGCAGCAGCCGCAGCTGTATCAGCATCAACAATAGCCACCACCACTCAAGGCACGACCCAGCAACTGACAACAGCAACAAATGTTACCAAAAAGACTGAAAGTGTTAAAGGAACAAGCGGCGGTGATGCTTTACATACTGAACTGCTAGTTCATGGTGGTGCTGGCGGCAATCTTGATGAACAGCAACAACAGCACGCTGGCTTAGAGCTCAAAAGTGAAAAGTTAAATCATAAGCAACAAAAATCTGTGCTTGGTGCCGGCAACGTCAAAGATACAACATCAAGTGCTGCAGAATTAGTGATTGAACCAAAAAGTGAATACGATGATGATGGCAATGATGAAACAGTTGAAGACTTAACATTAGATGATGAAGATATGGGTATGGAAGATTTGGATCACAATGCTGGCACCAGTCATGGCAATGAAGGATCTAGTCAAGGTAAATTTGAAATTTATATTAAAGAGCGACAGAGAAATAACTAAATTGTTTTTTTCATATTTTCCAGGATATGCGCAATGGCAACACGACAGATCTCAGGACGAAGTTTTTATGGCCACACAAGAAGCACAGCAACGGGATCCACAAGGTAGGTTCCACACAAATACATATAAAGAAAAAAGAAAAAGCAAAGAAAGCTAAAAAGAGCACGACAGATAAAATTCCTTAAATTTGAGCAAGGCTAAATAAAAGAGCGAGAGACAAAAATGAACAATTGCTTAAATCGTGAAACTAAAGCGCTCAATGAAATGAAAATGAATTTAAATATTGAAACGAAACAGCAAAAGTGAAACTTAAGAAAGCAAATGATTTGTAAAATATTTAGTAATTCTTTGTATACTTGTGTTTCCTTAGCAACTGATTTAGTAAAGTTATAGTAGTTTGATTGATTTTGGACAAAAGAAATCAAGTAGTTGTTGTATAACATAGTAAATTAGTATGTTTGTTGTTGAAAAAAAAAGAGATACAAACAAAAAAACCTAATAAGTGCATAAAAAAAACAACAAGAAAATCTGTTTATAATAACAGAAAAAATGATAAAAATTTCGACGAGAGATAAAAGGAATTAAAGTGTTAAATCAAATAATGATATGCATTTCTAGTTGAAAAAAATGAAAATGAAGAGAAAACAAGTTTATTAGTCGTGCTCAAAATAAAGCTCTGAAAGCAAGTATTGCAAAAAATATGCAAACTAAAGCATACATAGAAAAAAGCAACAAAAATAGACACTGCAGCTGAAAGCAAAGAAATGCAAGAGAAGAATGCGACCTGCTTTTTTGACTTTTATTTTCTAAAATTTTGAATAAAGATAAAGTTCAAGTTTTTTCAAAGATTATTAATTTTTGTATTTGATTTTCAAATACCGCCGCCCCACATTTTGCATTTGTTTGCATTTTGTTGTTGTTGTCGCCAAATATTTATTGATATTTTGATAAAAGAAACTATTAACATTTTATTTGTGCAAGTTGAAAATACATATTTATATATATATATAATTGATTAATTTTTTTGTTTAGTACTATTATTTAACTACTATTTTACTACTTACTACTACTATTTTTATGATTTGGTAATTTTTTAATGGTGTTTGTGTAGCATTTGTTATGACTTTTTGTTTATATTCTAATTTTTGAATTTTTTTTTCGTTGTGATTCTAATAATTTTTTTTTTTTTTAGTTTTTTACAATTCTTTTTTTTTTTTTAATGGAAAAAAGATACGCAAGCGTTATTAAAGTTGTTGGGGCGCGAATTTCATAAATTTGAATTTTTAAATTGAATAACCCACTCTATTAAAACTTATTTTTGAATTAAGTTTCCACTGCTGCTGCTGTTGCTGCTGCTGTTAATTTGCTACTGCTTTAATTTCGCTTTGAACTTACTAATTTTTTACAACGACAAACTATTAATGCCACAGCGCAACTGCTACCTTAATTCGATTTTTTTTTTTTCAAATAAAAGCATACAAAATTAATAATATGATACTGTTGTAAATAAAATTAAACAGATAAAAATGAACGTACGGTTTTACTCAGCGTAACATTGCCATTATTTGGGCATTGAACAATTAATACGCATTGAAAACTTATTTGTATATAATAAATTTCATTACCATTGAAATCTGCAATGCTAATGAAAACTGCATCGTTGATATTGTTAAGTTTAATGCTGCTATTAATATATTTTTATTAGCTGTGAAAGTACTTTTGATTTCGAAAGCTTATAAAATATGAAAACTAAATTTTATTAATTTTTTTATTTAAGCTTTTGAAATCAAATTTCAGTGTCAATGCTGATAAAATCTTATTACCATTAGCATTATCATAATTTACAATGCCAATTGACGAAGCTATTAATTTCATTAATTCGCTAATTTCAATGTAATCAATAAATGCTCGTTTTGAATGTAAGCGAAAAATAACCAATGCGTAACAGAAATAGTGCTATATACATTTTGCATATCACATCAACAACACAACCATATATAGTAAATATAAATACACATGCATTTTATTACTACTAACAATAGTAGCAACTAGATTGTTGCTTTTAAGTAGAATTTATAGAAAAAGCCTTAGAAAAATAAGTGATAGGTAGGATATTTTTTTACCACCCCATCACCCTTAACAACGACACTACAAAAAAAGTAAAGAAAAGTTGGCCTCCTTGTCGTACATGAATGAGACTATATATTAAAAATAAAAAAACAAAACTTGGAAATTTATTTTTTTGTTTTTTTAAAAATGTTTATTTCAAAAAATTTGCTTAACAACGTAAGAAAATTAAATTCACACAACAGCGCGCGCAAAGCACAGAAATAAAGAAGCAGCAGTAACTTCCGATTTATATATGATATATATTTTTTTAGCCAAGTTAAGCTACTTTTTTCATTAGTTTTATAAAATCTATTATTTATGTATGTATATAGTCGTTTACATATTTATTTAATATAGGTTAAATATTTATATAACTAAATTACATAATTGAAACACACACACAAACACATAAAACATGATTTTTTTACAATATTGATTTGAATTATGTTAGACAACAAAAATACGCATGCATTTTACTTCGTTGAATTTAACTACAAACTATCGTTTAGTCAGTTTTTTTTTTGTTTTATTATTTTACTTAAGTTCATAATTTTTTGTTTGTTTTCGTTTTGGTTGACGGGACTATTTTTTTTTCTATTAAAATATTTTAATATACATGAAAAAATGCGAAATTTTGTATTAAATTTTTAGTTTTTTGTTTATGAAACTATTTTTTATATTATTTGTTAATATTTAAGCACCAGTTAGTTCCTTATTAATGGAGCAAAAAACGCGTTGCGGTTAAAAAAAGAAGAAAAATACGCCGTTTAAAACTTTTTCGTTACTTCAGCTGCTTGCTGCTGTATAGCGGCTTAAATTTACCAAAGTATACAAGTTGTTTTAAGAAGTAGTGAACTGTGAAAATTATAAAAAAAGAAGAAAAAAAAAATTATAAAAAATTAAGTGCCAAGTTGTGTGCATCCGACGATCCTGTCAAAGTTCCTGTTCGCCGTTTGCAGTTCGCTGTTTGCTGTGAAACATGTAGCTGCAATTCTTCAAATTGAATTGCAGTGAGGTACTGTGTGTTTCCCTTTTCCTGCTTACAACAATGCAGTTTTTCTCAAACGAAACCTGACGCAACAGTAAAAGGATTAAAGGTAACGAACGACGCCCCAATCAGGTAAGTATTGCTTTATTCGACGGTATCGGTTGAATGAAGTGTACAATGAAATTAATTAGATTTCTTAAGTTTTATTTTTATTTTGTTGTTATATTTATTATATTTTATTTTATACTTCCCACTAGTTCCTTTCATTATTTCTTTTTATTAATCTCCCTTAAAGTTTTAATTTGATAAGTCCCCCATCTATTTTCTTAATTCTTCCCTATCATCAACCAAACTTTACTACAAACATATCTACACAAATTTTACACCTATCACCCACACTTTTACATTTTCATACATCATTTCATCAATCTACATCATTATTGTTACTTTTACTTAACAAGGTTTTCAGGTTTTGTTATATTTGTTAACGCGCGCTTTTTTCTGAATAAAACGGGTAAGATATTGTCCATTTCCCAATAAAAAAAACTTGTTCTAACTCTTGTCAGCGCAAAAGGTTTTGTTTTATTTTTTTTTAACGCTATGAAGGGGCCAACATTTCTTTTCTTTTTGAATTTTATGCACAAATTAGCTTGAATGGTGAAGTTGTTAAAAATCTTGCACTCATAGTATTTTTTTTTTATTCAGCAGAATGCTAAATGCGCTAGTGAAATCACGTTAGGAAATGATTTTTCTACGCATATTGGCCCCTTCTTATAAGCAGTGTTCAGAACTATACACTATTTTATAAAGAAATGCATTGACTATTTATTACCATTGAAATATTTTATGCTAATGGAAATCTTTTATTTATTTTTTTCTTTAAAAAGCAAAAGCAATGATTTCATTATCATCAAAGATTGTAATGCCAATGTCGGTATAATTTCACTGTCAATAAAAATTTGAATTAATTTTAAAAAAATTAAAGTGATAATGAAACTTTCCATTCAAATTTTTAATGACAGTAAAATTAAACTAGCACTGACACTATAATTCTTCTAATGACATTAGAAACAAATAGCGCATTAGCATTAAGTTTTCAATGAAAGTAAAATAAAACCTTTATTTGAATAAAATACCGAACTAATAACTTAATCTAACACTAAGTAGTAATTGCGTCCTTTAGGCGTCTAAAATCTTACATTTTTTTTTGTCCAACAAAGAGCTTAGGACGAAGTTTTTTTAAAACTTTTTTTTTTTAATGTCTGAAAGATAGATTACTGCAAAAGCGCGCGCAACGCATAAGTTTTGGCTGCGATGTTCACTACTTTTAAAAATTAACTACTACTACTTCAACTATCAACTGTCGACTTGTGCAGCTTTAATTGGCAGCATCAACTACGGCGCTGTTATTTTCCACATAAGTTTTTAAAGTTCATTGATATTTTGGCTCGTAGTTGTTGCTAGCATCGAAAGAAAAATGTAAGTAATATATATTTTTTACATTTATTTTTTAAAATAATTATTAAGAGTTAGTTTAGTTTTATGTTGAGGATTAAATCAAAAACAATAATGAGACCACAAGCAAAGTTACGCACAGTTTGAAAGCTACACTAAAAAGCTATGTTTTTTTTTTTCTAAAGCAAGTAAATAAAACTTGCGATAAGTCCATTTATTAAGATTACAAAACGACGCATTATAACTTTGAGTTGTTAATTCATAATTCAAAACATTTACATAATTTGCTGCTCAACATTAGATATTTTCATAAGAATAATTTTAAAGTTTCACACTAAATCTTTTGGCTTCACTCAACAAAGCGCTCTTACAATTGTTGAAATTATGAGTTCTTGTTACTATACATAGTAATACTATTTAATTAAAAAAAAAAATTGAATGTTTCAATTTGAAATAAGCGCTCTAAAATTAAGTTACCAGATTAGATTCCTAAATAAATTATAACACATTACAATTCTGAGGAAATGTACTAATATTTTTCAAAAACTTGGCTTTAAATCTTATTTTAAAATATACAAAGTTACTTAAAATATTTTCTAAATGGCGTTTACGCTTTAAACGCAATTTCGGGCTCAGTTTATACCTAACAAAATATTATTTTTTTTTTTTTGGATGAAATAATTATTGGAGGACGATTTAGAATTCAATTACGAGATAGTTAGGTTATCGTTACTTTTACTCCAGGAATTGCCGTCCTTTTCGCTATGTTTTTTTCTTTAAATTTTATTTATTTTGGATTACAACAACTGAATCTAAAAGTCTTCAATTCTTCAATAAAACACATTATTACAATTCTGAGAAAATGTGCTAATACTTTTCAAAAACTTGGTTTTAAATTTTAGTTTAAAATATACAAAGTTATTCAAAATGTTATGCTAATTTAGCTTAAAGCGAATTTTCGAGCTTAGTACATACTAACAAAATAGTATTTTTTTTGGATAAAATAATGTTGGAGGACGAGGCTTCAATTTATCGTTACTCAAATAGTTTAAGTCAATTCAGAAGATTTCAAGTAAATTCTTGAATTTAAAATAAATTCAAACGACTATTATTTAAAAAAAAACTTTAAGTTCAAAAGAATTGAAGTGTTTCAATAGACTTGAAACGAATTCAAAAAATATAAAGTAAATATAAAAGACAACAACTGAATTCAAAGTACATCTCGTAAATTCAAAAAACTTCAAGTAAATTCAATGCATTTGTACTATAGAATGTAAAATTAACGAATTTAAAAAACTTTAAATGTTTTTTGCTTGATAACGTGAATTCAATAGGCTTCAATTTAATTCAAAATCTCCAAGTGAAAAATGATTTGAAGTCAATTCAAATGATTTGAAGTCAATTCAAATGATTTGAAGGCAATTCAAATAAATTGAAATAAATTTAAGAGATGTGGATGAATTCAAGAGACTTTAAAAGCATTCAAAAATTTTAGACTTTAAGTAAATTCAACACTTCAACCGAATTAAAAAAAAAGACTAACAATTATTGGATTTCAAGTGAATTTAGTGACTTCAATTGAATTCAGTGACTTCAAGTGAATTCAGTGGCTTCAAGTGAATTCAGTGACTTCAAGTGAATTCAGTGACTTCAAGTGAATTCCGTGACTTCAAGTGGATTCAAGTGAATTCCGTGACTTCAAGTGCATTCAGTGAATTTTATGTGAATTCAAAGTACTTCAAGTGAATTCAGATTCGTTAAAATGTACTAGAATGTTTTGTTGAAAAACCAAATGAAGATGTTATTCATTAAACTTTCATAAATTCAAAAATATTTCCCAAAAATAAATAATTGGAACCAAATACGACCAAACGTAAGCAGGCAGGCACTTGTTGAAATCATGAAAATGCTCATATATTAGCAGCATCTCGTAAGCTGCTGCAATAAAGCAGGTACTAAATCTTAAAATATACTGCCATGTCTTTTTTTTTTATTGTTGCTTGTATAGCATTTGACTACCTACCTACCTGTCTGTACTTAATTTTTACGGTAGCGATTGTTATGCAGTAAAGTAAACTAACATATATCTACCATATACACATACCTACGCAAACAGTTTTGAAATAAATGCTATTCTTTTTTTTGTGGCTATTCTTCAAGTTCAAGGTCAGTTGCTGTTGTATTTTTTTTTTTGTTTTCACACTACTCCGCGTGCACAACACATCTTAGCAGTTGAAACGACAACAGCAAGTTTTAAGCATCTCTCTTATGTTTGATTTTCTAATAAATTCTGCTCACCGTTTCTCACACCTTGTCAGTTTTTCATCATTTGTTGTATTACTCTTAGCGCTTTATACCAGGTACCATGCTATACAGAATAAATATCTCCTTAGTTGTTTGTGTGTTGTATAAGCTCCTCTACTCCATTGTATGCGCGCGTTTTTGAATCTTTTTTTTAAAAGCCAGCCAAGACACCTTCCCTCTACTACCCCTGGTACAGAATCTACAGAAGTTGCAACATCAAGAACCAGTTTTTGTGCACTTGTTTTCATTTTTCTATATGTTTTTAGCACTAAGCTTATACAGTTGTGTTCAAAAAAATAGTAGTGCGATGTCATTTATGAATTGAAAGAAAATATTTCGAACAAATGACGATTTTTTTTTCTAATCTTTTGATACATAATTACTTGATAAGTACACAAAATAAGCACATGACATTTTTTTCCAAAAAAATAACGGTACTTTTTAAAATTGCTATTATATGAAGTAATTTGTAACTTCGACTGATCAGAATAATAGTAGTGCTCAATTTCATTACTTCTGAAGATTAGATATTTACTCTTATTAAAAAAATTTGTTCGTAAAAAGTAAGTTCTATTATTTTTGTATAGTATTCCAATGACTTTTTCAAGTTTTTGCATTTTAGTGGGCCGTGGAAAGCATTCTACGACTGAGCAAAGTAAAATTATTAAAAATTACATTTCGCAAGGTAAAATTTTACGGAAATTTAAAATTTTATCTGATGTTATGCGAAAATGGTTTCGAATACGATAAGATACACAAACAAATGAAAAACACGCGGCCGAATGCCTTGTGTGTCCCCCCGGGACGTGAATTGTTCGAAACGGCGTTCGATGCATAATCCTTTTTTGTCTGCTACGGAAATAAAGATAGTGGTTAAATTTAGCAGCGAGTGTAGAAACCGTTAAAAGAAGACTCAGGGAAATCAATTTTAGTGCCCAGAATCCACGACGCGTTCCATTGTTAAAAAAAAATACATATCACAAAAATATCGGACTTTGCGCACGGGTACTTGGTATGGCCGCTTGCAAAGTAGAGTGGAGAGATAAGAGTAATATAATTCCAGGGATCATATTTTGTGTTTGGGCTACGCCTCACATATTGACGAGTGTCTTTTCCACCAAAAAGACGATCTTACTCTCATCGCTCATCGTAATGCTTCTCTACTTTGCAAGCGGCCATGCCAAGTACCCGTGCGTAAAGTCCGATATTTTTGTGATATGTATTTTTTTTTAACAATGGAACGCGTCGTGGATTCTGGGCACTAAAATTGATTTCCCTGAGTCTTCTTTTAACGGTTTCTACACTCGCTGCTAAATTTAACCACTATCTTTATTTCCGTAGCAGACAAAAAAGGATTATGCATCGAACGCCGTTTCGAACAATTCACGTCCCGGGGGGACACACAAGGCATTCGGCCGCGTGTTTTTCGTTTGTTTGTGTATCTTATCGTATTCGAAACCATTTTCGCATAACATCAGATAAAATTTTAAATTTCCGTAAAATTTTACCTTGCGAAATGTAATTTTACTTTGCTCAGTCGTAGAATGCTTTCCACGGCCCACTAAAATGCAAAAACTTGAAAAAATCATTGGAATACTTACTATACAAAAATAATAGAACTTACTTTTTACGAACAAATTTTTTTAATAAGAGTAAATATCTAATCTTCAGAAGTAATGAAATTGAGCACTACTATTATTCTGATCAGTCGAAGTTACAAATTACTTCATATAATAGCAATTTTAAAAAGTACCGTTATTTTTTTGGAAAAAAATGTCATGTGCTTATTTTATGTACTTATCAAGTAACTATATTTCAAAAGATTAGAAAAAAAAATCGTCATTTGTTCGAAATATTTTCTTTCAATTCATAAATGACATCGACACTACTATTTTTCTGATCACAGCTGTATGTAGATACTTACACAGGCGGTATATTGTTGTTTTTTTCTCTGCTGATTTCCAGTATGGCTGGCTCTGGCTACCTATATTTTTAATTCTTCAAATTGCATTTAGTATTTGCAAGAGAACCATTTATTTCTTGTTTTATTTTCTGTGTAGTTATGTTTTCATTATTTTGTAGCAGATTTGCTCATTGCTATTTTTGGCCACAGTAAAATTTCGTTAATTACTTTTGTGAATTTCATTGAATTGTTACTGATTTTTGTTGACTTGATGTAAATTAGAATATTAAAAATGTGTAAAAAAAATACAACAAACATTTCTTCAATATGCAAATTTACGAAAAATAATACAATAAGAATAAATTATTAATTTCCCCGAAAAACTTTGAATATGAGAGCATTAATCATAGCATCCGTTAGTCAACCATTTATTTATTTATTTTTGTTTTGTTGTGATGTCGAAAGGTACTAGATGTATTTTTTATTTAATTGAAATGCATAAGTCGCTTGTTGTAGTTAAGATATAGTATATCATTTTGTTTTACTAAATGTAAAATCCATCATAAAAGTTTTCTTGGCAATAAAAATGGAAAAACCTCCTCTTAATTGTTTGATTTTGTGCTCTCATAGTTTCTTTAAGATGATTGCGCAGATCTAACAAAAGTTTTTGCTTCTGAAAGAGTTTATCGTATAAACCTTGACTACGACAAAATAAAGCGTTAATTTTTCCTTTTTCAATCAAAACTACTATTTCTTGTAGATTTTTGAATGCTGAATCGAAATCCGGCAACGGACTTGCGCTAGCAAGTCATGATTTCGCGATATTGTAACCCTAAAATTCAACCTAAAACATTTTTCGTAAATTTTCTGTAAGTTTTTTTAATGATACAGAATTACAGTAGGGCATATCCGAATTTGAAAATATTCAGACCTAATTTCTAATATACCTATTCCACTGGTATTTAAAATTAGAAATATCTATATCATTTGGAACGTTTTGATTCCTAGTTTAAAGAAAAAGTGAATATTTCAGAGATTGTTTGAATATTTTAAAATTTTATCCAAATTTCGGTTCAGCATCGAAAATAATATATTTGTTACAGTAGGCAAAATCTGTATTAACAGTAACCAGAATTGTCACTGTGTAATTTACTGGATATTTCGCTAATTGCTGATACATTAGTTCGATACGTTAACCATTAGTTTACCAGGCTACTCCGTTCTCGTCATTGTGCTTTCCTTAGCTTGATTTCAAAAGTAAATTCTCATTTTTTCAATGCTCGTAAATCAATAGATCAATCCTCAGTGTAGAAAGCAAATTTTCAAGTCATTTCCTACTGTTTTTAGTAGATCAAGGTAATGTGTGTTTATTATTGCTTTTTTTACTGGGCTATTATAATTCATAATTGCACAAAGGTGTATATCGAATACATAGCCCAGCTAATATAAACATTTAGCAAAATCACACTGATAGCAAAGGACTACTTATACTTTTTTGCTTACATATACCACTCTGTCGTTGAAACTGAATACTAATCTTGAAATAAAATTTATTGTTAATTTGAAAAAGATCATGTTTGTCCTTCCTTGTTTTTCATCCATTAACGGCTTTTGTTCAAAACTCGCTCTCAAGTGTTCGATCAGAGTTGTGCTCGTCGATAGTAATATTTTGTTTTTAAAATACTTTTTCTTTGAAATCGATATACATAATTAATTCATCACGAACATGTTTCTTTCCTACTTTTTTCAAAGCAACTTTTTACTAATCCGCAAAAGTTTCGTTTTCAAAAGATGAAATTTTAACATTTAGTTCGCTTTAAATTCATATGTGACATTAAGTAAACCGTGCCTTCTTTTTATTTATAAAAATAACCTCATAAATTTTATAGATTTGCACTGAAATCGGTCGGCAAATCCAAATCGAAGAATATAACAAGAAAAGTCAGTTTTTTTTATTGAAAATCCTCTCGGCTTTTGCATCAGTCTTTAATTGCTCCAAATGAGTACAAATTTTTGCTCACAATTGTATTACTCTCATGAGTTTGTGCTGGGATATTAGTTTCCCGATACTATTGCGAAACATTTTATTGTACGTTTTGAAATAAAATTTTCGTTAAATAAAAACTCTTAGAAGTCCTTTATACAAACGAACCAGAATTGATTTTAAGATTCCTAATTGGAAGTGATTTTGGATGGATTGATCCTCATTTATTTTTCGGAACGAAATAATATTTTATTCCAATAGGAGTACTCTTTCAAAACTTAGGATTATACTCTACGCTATAAAGTAGTAGGATTGCAAATAATGTCTTGATAAACTAAGCCAGTTAATTTATTTCTTCAAACGGATGAAAATATTTTGTTCCTCGATCGTCATGTGACCGCCAGTATTACTCTGAAGTATTTTTTGTTTTCCGTGACGCCTACAATTATGCAATGTTTTGATTTTGTATAATAGGAAATATTACAAAATCATATGTGTATGAATTCAACCGTCAAGTTGAGATATTAAAATATAATTATATATTTACTATATGTAGAATTTTCGTAGTGTGAATGGGAGTAGATAACGTAAAGTTTAAATTATTTTGGTGTTGGTTGTGTTTGGGTGTTCTTTTGAGCTCGTTTTGCCTGTTCAATTCGACCTACTAATTGGTATTTTTTCTTAAGTATTTTCTTTATCATTTGCAATAGTTTTTTTATTTGGTGGCATGGCTCGCAATTTTACAAAATTTTTTTTCTAAATATATAAAAATTTGATTTATTTTTTCGTCATAACAAATGTTACCAAAAAAATGAAAATTATCAAATTTTACAAGAACTTATGTTTTACAACACAACCAACCTTGATAACCAAGTTAGTAAGTTTCTATCTCTCTCTCATTCTCTCTACAGAAATGTTTGTTGTCGATAACGGTACAGAGTTAAAGTGTCTGTATTCTACCTTGCACTTAGTTTCGGATACAATAAACCCAACATCATCGTTGTTGGTGCCGTTGTCGAGGTAATTCAAATATTCAAACATTTTTTTTTTGTGATTTTGTAATGAACCTTCCTACAATTTTATTGAGTGGTCGGTGGGTTCATGAAAATATCTCTCAATCCAGACACTGATCTATTTTGTACGCCCTGTTTTTTTTGTTTTTCTTTTTCAATAATTTTGCCATTGCCGTTCGATGACAGTAATGATGACAGCAATACTGAATTACTCAACACAGCTTCTGCCATCTTTGCGCCCACATCACATAACTGCACAACTTGCGGTCGTTCGTATCAGAGCGCCTATACGCTAAAGCGTCATTTGCGTAGTGAATGTAACAAACCCAAAGGGTTCGTTTGTCGCTATTGTGGACGTGGTTTCCATCATAACTTTAAATTAGTCGAACATTTTCGACGTGTTCATGGCAAAAAACCGGACATTGAATCGCCATCGCCACGAAAAGCTACAAGAAAATCCAAAAAAAATCGTAGCTAAACTTTTGGCGAGATTTTCTTTTTAAATTTTATTTGTTTGTAAAGTTGTAGTATCTTTTTTTTTAATTTTCGTTCAAAGGTTTTGATAATTAACTACTCTCCTTAATTATTTTATATAACAATGAGAAGAAATAAAATGTTAATTTTAATAATATAAAATGTATTAAATAAACTTAAGAAATCTTTTGAACAGTATACCTTTTAGTTTCGCTTTTTGAATTGCATAAACTTAGGCGTTTATCATCAACAAAACTGTAGTTATTCGAATAGGTAAAAATCTGCAAAATCTTTAGTTTTATTGGCAGTAATATAAGTACGTCATCAATTAAGATTATTTTATTATAGTATTGATTAAATTGTCAGGAGGAATAGTAGGTTTCGTTGTATTTCTCAAAAGAAATACTTGTTTTTAACTACATAGATCAATAATAATAATAGAGTTTAGCTACTACAGCTATATTAGCCTTCTCAGCTATTAAGCTTGGCATTCCATTCCGCCTGATATATCTCTTTGCGACTCAGCTAAATCCATTTATGCAGTAAAATTTTAATGATTTTTTTTTTATTTCGTTCTTAACATTAAATATAAAACGCGGTAAAAAAATCCATTTATTTTTAATATCAAAGGTTAATCTCTTAAATTCCTTAACATTGATTTACATATAATTATATTCCCTTTGACTTTTGCCGTTTTTGTGCTAAGGTTTTTTAAAGAAGTCCAAAAATTTAATTCTTTAAGTTTTTGGTCATTTACTTGGAAAATGTGCCTTAAATTCCAAAATATAATGGCACAAAGTTGCAAAGATGAAAATGAAAAATCGATTTCATGGTCTATATTCGTGTGAAAAGTTTCAATCGAGTTTTCGTGTCTTGAAACTTAAATGCTTTGCTCTGGTCAAATTTGAAAGTGTAGAGATTGCTGCGCATTAATCGATGTGTTGCCTCCTCTTTTCAACATTTTTTTTTCATTTAAGGCTCATTTTTGGAAAAAAATCAACAAATGCAGAACAAATTGATACTTTAGCAAAATGAATTTTGTGTGGCAATCAGTAGGCAAACTGTCTACAACCTCACACACAAAATAAGCAGAGCTTGTACCAGAAAGTAGGCGAAATGCAACATCTCGGTGGTATTTTTCCACCATCCTTATATTATAATCAAAATATATTGATCGGAAAAAAAAATTTAAAAGTGATGCTTACTTGCTTTGTATATGGGGTTGTAGACAGTGTGCCTACTGACTGCTTACATCTAGTTGGATTTGTTGTATACATATATTAAAGAACACAACTTACCGTGTAATGCTTTTTAAGTCGGCATAGAAGGTTCGGCGCCCACTGCAATCTACTCACAATACCATTTTTTGACATCTTTGCCGTATTAGAAATTTTAAAAAGGATAAACAAAATCATGATACAATTATAGAGGTGGAATTATATTGTCAAACTCAAATTAAATGCAACTTAAATTGCAAAATAAACATTTTTTTCTGGTTGTCTGTAAAAGTGTACAACAGCAAAGCAAATGACTACTATTGCTACAAGAATAACGATATATTCCGTTGCCTATAATTTATGCACAACTTTTTCACGACTGGTACAGTGAAAGCTCCATATCATACCTCTAAAACTCAAGACTTCATTGAGCGCGGTTCCAGAAAAGTTCAAAATAGATAATGGGATTGAAGTCGTAAAAATTAGGTAAATTCAAAACTATTTTTTGATAACTTATATGATATAGGTCTTTTTATAGTACTATACATTTTGCTCAGAAATTAAGTACTAAATATATGTTTTAGTACTCTAACCCTTTGAGAGTTTGTTAATCTTGTGTGAAAGGCCGCCCAGATAAAGTAACTTATTTAAGGTTTTCTTTCTGGCTGACAAATTTAATCATAATTGACTCTGTAGGCACTTGAGGTCTTGTCCACAATGTTTGGGGTTCCCAAAAGACTTCAAGGCCGTTTGAGCTTCAAACTCATTTATTTACTCGAAGCTTTCTAGATTTGATAGCCCTTATGAAACTTTTGATGGGCCTGAAAGACGAAAAAAATCTCAATTCAAATCAAAAATTATAGTGCGCTTGGCATTAAAATAAATTAAATGAATTTGAAGGCCCTTGTGAGCTGGAAGATCTTTTGAGGATTACAATTTTTTAACTAGATTAGAAGAAGTTTAGACTTGTGGACAAAGCTTAACAAAAGTCTGGAGAAATGTGTAATTTATAATCCTTATACCGTCTTATATGAAAATTAATGTTTGAAAATTAATGTTTGAAAATATGAATACCTGGCATACAACGAGATGAAAAAATAAATTTGAACGCAATACTTCGAACTCGAATATAATAATTTTTACATGAAATTCAAAACGATATTTATTATTGACTATAAAAGTTCTTTGAAAATTGAAATCCTGAAAAAGAAGACATTTAATTTTTACGTGATTTAGAAAGTGCTCAAATCTGTCTCCTTTTTTGCTCTGCTCTTTTTAGCTTTTGCACTAAATATTTTTTTTTTAAAAAAAAAAAGTTTTACTGGTAAACTTTTTTTATTTTAATTTTTTTTTTATTCAAAATTGCATTTTCAGACCTATTGACACCCTGGTATACTGATGACACAATTTTTCCAAAATTAAATTTACATGAAAATCAATATAAGAAAAGGTATTCTTTTGCTCTGCCATATTTTCTTTTTCCAATATATTCTGAAATTTCACTGTTTTAGAAGATTTGCCCAATATTGTCCAAAGTGTGGCAAATCTAGGCACACTAAAAACTCGAAATGCATCGGCAGCGCATCAATACCAGGCAAAACAAACCGAGCTCGCGAAAGGATTAATTGTACAGAATGCGATACAACTTTTACACGGCGTGATAACTTTTACCGGCATTTGCGTAAAGTGCACGGAAAGCTGTTAGCTAAACAAAAAAGAGTATACATTAGAAATTGATAGAATACTCTTAAGTTCCCGATGAGCCTAATTCATATTTTTTATGCAAAATATAAAATATTTCTTAAGGTATTTTAAAAATTAATACAACCGAATTTAAATAAAGATAAAGAAAATATTAATCTAGAATTTCCACATATTTTTTACAAAAATTTCCGTGTGTATATGAAGAAAACAACCAAAAGTCTGCTCTTTTTAGCTTTCGTAATTGAATTTTTCTTTTTGTACCAATACAAATTTTTATTGAAGAGTTTTACGCACAAGTTTCGTGTTAACATAAGAAATATTACAATTTATTATGCGGAATTTTACTCCCAAAGATTCGATAGAGCAATTCCATTTTTCGCATAATGGATTGTTCAGTATTTGCTTTGTCTTGATATTTGCAATCTTGCAAAACAAAAAAAAAAAAAAAATTCTTTAACAAAATTACATTTTCAGACCTATTGCATCCTTGGTATACTACTGAAGATTTAAGTATTTTTGAATATCCGCACAAAAGGTATTTTTCTCAACTGTCCTAAACTTCTCGATCTTTGTACTGACCACTACTATTTTTCCCTTTTAGAAGACAAACCCAGGGTTGCATGAAATGTGGCAAACTTAGACATCATAAAGAATCAAATTGTATAGAGAGAATCGGTTGTCCAGAATGCGAGGCAACATTTACGCTGCGACATAATTTATATAGGCATTTGCGTAACAGTCACGGATATACAGCAGTAGATATAACAAAATTAGATCAAGCGAAAAGATTTTGAAAATGTATTTTAAGTTAAAATTAAATAATAAATTATGTATATATTGTGTAATGCTAAAAAAGTATGAAAAAACATAAGCCGCCCGCTCGTTCTCTTTGTCTATCACAAAGGCTCG
This sequence comes from Tricholauxania praeusta, assembly GCA_949775025.1. Lineage (NCBI taxonomy): Eukaryota > Metazoa > Arthropoda > Insecta > Diptera > Lauxaniidae > Tricholauxania > Tricholauxania praeusta. The sequence continues at coordinate 14,236,101 of OX459031.1, read as the reverse complement.
TAGGATTATTCTGAATAATCATCCTTAAAACGGCGCATATTGATGATAAATATGCGCCCTTTTGACTAGGCAGTCAGCAACTCTTTTGTTGTGTTGTGTGTCCTTCATGTTTGGGAACTAATCCTAGGAACTTATATATTCCAAGCTCAACAATAACTTGACTATTCAGTCATTTTTTCTCATTTTTTGTGAATTATTCTGCATGAAAGTTGGCCCTGAACCTAACCCATATCAATTGCTTTTTGGCATCTTGGTTCAAACATTCTAACATCTGAAATGGCAACTAGTTTTAACCCATTGGTGTATGTACTCCTTAAGAGACTTGCTGCTTTTTCGTTACTTGACTTTCGGCTACCATGCTAGAGCTACATGTAATCGGACTGATAATAGTCATAACTGTTTAATAGATAATTTTTGGGTTTAATTCCCAGGTTTTACCATACAACAGTGGACAAAAAATGCCTTCGTTGCTTTATATATGGAGTAACACTCATTCATTTAAAAACTGGAGGGTATTGTAGTAGCAAGCAGAGTGAGTTTTGTCATGATAAGCTTCATTTTTCTTGTGTTCGATACCAAAATGGGTTTTGCCGAATGATTTTAAATTCTTAAATGTTAGAATTCGGACGAAAAATGCTGATGAAATTGAAATTTTTCGCGTGAATACCATAAAAAACCACAAATCCTTTCCGAAAATGGGATCCATGGGTTTCGGAGATGCTTCACTATAGCTTACATTTGGCTTTTTCAGAATGCAAATGTCATTAGGATGATCTTAAACAAGGGCCTATTGTCTTAACTTTTTATTGCCACATCAAGATTTTTTTTTTGATCAACTCATAAAAGTCAAGGTTCTACGATATATATTTCCTATTTTCATAACATACGCTTTGACCAGTTTGTCGCTATAGCGTAATGAATTTTTTTCTATGACGATAGCCACGCCCAACTAAAAAATTTAGGCCATTTCTCGGTATTGTGTTTTTTTTTAAGTCACTACTAAGCAGCTACTACAGCTATTGGCCTTCTATTAATATTTCCTTGCAAAATTTTCAAAATGAAGTAAAAAATATTTTCTAAGACACTTATTTCACAGGTTTGGCTTTCCATTAAATTTTCTCTTTGTCAGAATATCCAATGGAGACACGTTTTAAATTTGTATTTTAGGCGAAATGACACATTTATATTCCTCTTAAATGATATTTCTCCCGTTACCTAACTAACTTGATCTATAAGACTTGCACAATAAATATAAGCGGGGAACGTAGTATATATTTTTCAAAATATTTAATTTAAGAGTCAAACTTTCTCAAAAACTATGTTTTGTTCGATTTTGCTCTTTTTGGCTTTCGATATTTTTTTTTCTACATTAACTTAATTATTAATCTCAAGATAATAAATTTACATTAAGACTTTCCTTGATTGAAATCTCTACATATCAAAATTATACAATCAATTATTTTAGTTTTTAGCTTAAATAAAGCAATAACTAATTGAAAATATTGTACTTTTGAAAATTTGTATATTTCTATTTATTAGAGATTTCAATGCAGAATGTCTTAAAATATTTATGATCTGCTAAGGAATTATCTCACAAAATAACATTTTCAGACCTATTGCTTCCTATGTATAATACTGAAGAAACAGATTTTTCCAATTTCCATTCACGTAGCGATGATCCATTGAAAAGGTATTTTTCTCAACTGTCTTAACTTCATAATTTATTGACTGCCGGTTTTAACTCTTTTTAGAAGAACTGCTTACAAATGTTCCAAGTGTGGCAAATCAAGACACGTTAAGAACTCTAAGTGTAAAGAGAGAATTAATTGCCCAGAATGCGAGTCAACTTTTACGCTGCGACGTAATTTATTCAGACATTTGCGAAACACTCACGGATATGCAGCAAGAGAATTTACAAAATTCAAAACCTTGTTCGTGTAGAGCCTTGTGGTGGAATTAATGTTTTAAGGAAACATTTTTTTTTAGAACATTTATGTATGCAATATTTATACAAATTAAGTCAGTACAAAATTTCCTTAAAAAGGATTTTTTTTTCAGGTTTCGTATATTTCGGAAATACGATACTAAAAAAACACCCTGTATTTAAATACGACTTTGTGTTAAACAGAGCTTATCAGGTTTCGCAGTTCGGTCATTGATATATTGTTCTTTTAATCTATGTGGAGGCCTCCAAGCATCTACAATTTTCTAAGCCTCCATATTGGGCATAAGATATAAGATTTTTCTAATATCTAGTGTATTTGTATATTGAATCGGTCCAGGAGATGCCAATTTATTTTCAATTTATTTTTATTTTTACTTCTTTAAGAGTTTATTGGTCGATATCTCGATCTATTCCCCTGTGGGCTAATTGCTAACACGCGTTAGTAAATTTAGTTTGAATTTTCTTCTTTTGGTCGGCTTATTTTTGCTCTATTCCATAACTTTTCGTTGAATACGCTAATCGGTCAAAACCTGTAAAATATGATGCCAAAACAGCGACTTATTGAAAACTTGTCTGCTCGGTTTTTAATTTTCACAGTAAGCAGCGAAGTTTTGCATTCGTACAAATGTAGTATCGTACATGAATGACATGTATGCTTTGTTTTCACGCTGCATTTATTTGAGCTCCAGATTCTTTTGAGCTTAATAAACGAACTTCTAGGATTTGCATTTTACATTCGACCTACAAAATCGCAACAGTATTCTACGATACCATACTTCCCAGGCAATGAAAACAGCTTAACCTTTCAAAATTTGGTTGTTGCTTTTAGTCAGGCACACTGCCAATTCTCGTACCAATCCATTCAGTCTTTGTTAGATATAACAGCTAAAAAACAGCTTTAAAACAGCTAAAAAAGTGTGCATGCGACCACATGCAGTTCATACTTTATCTTGAATTTTGCAATCAGCGTTAGATTTAAAAATGACATCCTATCAAGCGATGACGTCCACTTTTTGAGACATTAAAACTGTAGAAAAATATCATTTTTGTGCCAATTGCTCTAATTTTAGCAAATTTGCATCGAAAAAAGTTTGAGGTCATTTTGCACCATAAATATTGTATAGTAAATACTTTAAACGAATACTGCCTGCAGTTCAGATCAACACTGATTTAATAAAATAAATTGGTTATTAAATAATTTTTATATTTTTTTTTGCTTGCATGACATGACATTGAATAAATCTATAGCTTTGAAAAATTGTTTATTTTCTAAAATGTATTGAAATCAATTTTTTAACAGCGAATATTTGCTAAATATTTTACAAAAATTGAGACGTTTATCCAAGTGGCTCTTTTTAGCTTAACCGAAGCGCAGTGTATTTAATACTTCATTTTTTGATATATAATATATACATTTTCAGATCTATTGCAAATAATGTCTGCAAACAATTCTGATATTATTTCCGACTCTGATAACTTCTTAAATGCTGTCAGCAGCGAAAGGTATTCATTTCCTTTCATGCATCTCGTATTTTTGATCACATAATTGTTGAATCTTTTTTTTTTAGTGAATTGTTTTTCAATTGTACTCAATGTGGCAGTCGTTTCAAACGTCAATCAACACTAAGTCGTCATATGAAATATACATGCAGCAAGAAAAATATTAAATATAGTTTTAATTGTCCCATATGCTCAAAAAGTTTTTCACGCAACGATCGTTTACTAAGGCATATGCGAAAATTACACGAAACGACAGATCTTGCTGATCACTTTGGACGACATAGAACTGAATGGAAGAATATACATACAAAACAAACATATTAAAAGATAGATAGATGTCTTACCAAATCAATATTTTAGACTTTAAGTAATATTACGTATCGAGCACTAAACTTTATCAAAAATCCTCATAGCCTCAAAAGCATCTCATAGTCAAGTCTCAAAAAAAAAAATCCTGTTTTTATTTATATATTTTGTACTAATGATCCCGGAGAACGAAAAAACACGTATTTTCCTGTACTTTTTTTTGATTTTTGTTTTTAAGAAATGTTCTTCTGAAGTCGTAAATTTACAAATTTGAAGCGTTCCCGAAAAACTTCTGGAAAAAGTGTTTTTTTACGCATTAAATGGGCCCCACAGTTTTCAAGATATTTTTGGTTTTATGAATTATGATTTACCAAAATATACCGTAAAAATATTCAAATTTTATATATATAAAATATATATATAATTTTATATATATAAAATATATATATAATTTTATATATATAAAATATATATATAATTTTATTTAAAATACCATACTCTATAAGTTAGTAGTAATCATAAAATCAATTAAGAAAAGATTCAAGGATTATTGTATTTTACGCTGGATAAAGTTCTTGATAGCTACAAAACAAATTTTATTTACCAGGCAATTCAATTTTTTTTGTAAATTGTATGGAATGTTAATTGCCGTTTTGGCAAAAAGAAGAGAAACTTTTTCAATTTTGTTTTCGAGCGATCCATGATTCATTAAGATATCTAATTTCTTCGAATTTTACATATTTGTTTTAAGTTCCAATATTGAAAAGAAATTAAAAATAATTTTCTGTCATGCTCTTTTCGGCTAACACTAAAACTATATACATTTCTTTTATTAGTTTTAAAACGATTCAATATTTCAGATTCTTTCGTACGATTCATCTCGATTGACAATTCTTCTAATTTCTTGGATTCAGACAATGATCCACTACACAGCAACGAAATCTTCTGTTGTCCCAAATGTGGCAAAAGTTATATGCGTCATTCGACACTTAAGCGTCATATTGAATATACCTGCACTGAGGGCGGCAATATTAGAACGAATTTTAAATGCATTGAATGCCCCAAAGCTTTTACACGCAGCGATATCTTATTAAGACATATGCGTCAAGTACATTCTATGATAAATCTCGGATCGTTGAAACAGAAAAAAAGAAAACGTTAATTTTATCAGTTCTTTTGATTTGCAAAAATAAATGGAACAAAATAAAACAAAAACATTCCGAAAAGTCCACCTGAAGTTAAATTTATTAAAACGAAAACTAAAGTACTTAATCTAATGAGGTTTAAAGGTTTAAGAATTTACATTTTTAATTAAGTTTAAGAAACTTTATTTTTATTGTCGTGATGTGTCATATTTGTATTATTTTGTGTATACTATTTATATATGAGTCAATTGCTAGAAAACATTAAATATGATGAACAAAAGCAAATTGATTGGTTTTGAATTAAAAAAAAAATTTCACATTCCACAGAATATCTTCTATAGTGATTTATTTTTGCTATATCCAAATCTTTCCACACAATTCTATTTCAAGTTAAAAACAAATTTTTTCTCTTTGATTAAAAGCTTAACTTCAATAACATTAAAAAACGTCTCCAGAAGACTCTTTTTCTAAAAGTTTGTCGTAGAACCTGTGGCCCTCTTCCTGCAAACATTTTTCAAAGCCTTTTTATGTTTCCTCTCCGTTGTATTCAAATTGGTTAGCACAAAACAGTAGTTTAAGTTTCAAAAAACCATATGAAGTAAATGTCACATTTCGGTTGTCACCGCCCTACATGTGCAATATAAGTATGTTAGGTTTGGCTGATGAGACCCTCTTGAGAGTCTACACAAAGAGTGGAAAAAAAAAAAATTGGAAAATTTTTTTTTTCGAAAACGCAATTTTAATTGGATTTTTTTTACGAAAACTATTCAAATAAATATTTTTGTATTATTATTATTTATAAATTTAAAAATTCAAATTGTATGGAAAACATACAAAAGTTATAACCAAAAGTACTGTGAAATTGACATTTTAGCAGTAAAATCATTACATAAATCGTCAAACGATAAAATCCAACATTAATTTTGCTCATTTTAATAAATTTGTTTCTAACTTAACTTTTCTCCAAGTTTAGTCACAAAAAATCATCAGCTCAACCGAAAATTTTATCCACTCACTTTATTCAATTAATTTCTAAAACTTTGATCAAAATTTAAAAAAAACTACTATCCAAACTTTTTAAAAATTAATTTCTAAAATTTTAATTTTTAAAAATTCCATAAACTTCAAATACTAAATGTATTTGGTTGATAAAAATATTGATTAAAATATTTATTAACTATCAACAAATTTTGGTAGATATTACTATGCTATTAATTGAAAGTTAATTTGTTGTTTATTAAGCCAAGCATAATGTTTGTTTGAGTCGATTGTGTTGAATATATATTTGAAAATCTTATTTTCATTTTATTTCACTACCCAATAATTTGGAAACTATACAATTTTGAACACATTTAAGTAAACACTACTTATCGTATCTTCTGCTTGGTACGCAGCTTGGGTATTTATGATCGTGTAAATGCCAACTTCATTCAATATAAGGATGTGGCGATATTACAAATATCGACTTATTTATAAATCAATATTTTAAAATATATCCTTTGGTCATTGTTTTTTTAACAAAAATCGATAAATGTAGAATATTTCTTGTGTCAAATACATACTTAATTTAATGATTGTTAACAATTGACAGTATGCTACAAAGAAATATTTGGTAATTATTACCAAACATATGACTGTTCCAATAATATTCAATACAGCGGAGAATGTGTGATATGTTATATATTAATTTAGCCTATATCAAAAATATAAGTTGTTAATTATTACTAAATCACGATATATACAAATGAATCGTTTTCTCTGCGTAGTTTGTGCAACAATGAAGCTTGCTAATGTTTGATTTAGCTGTTTCTAAAGTAACTTTTATAGCTGCTGCAATTGGTTAAAATTCAACCCAAAACTTTAGTAAAATATTGCTAAAGTTTTTGATTCAATTTACTATTTTCATAGTAATTTTACAAATTTTTATACATAGTAACTTCTACAGTTTTTATAATATTTTCACTCAAACTAGTCAAATTTACAACAGTCACAGTCAATTCGACCAAAAAAATTTGGTATACATATGCAATTTGCACTGAAAATTTCTATCATATTGACCAATGAAATTGCAATAATTTTATGAGATTTTTGGTAAAAAGTTAATTGCTTTTATATAGGCTACACTTGAGAAAAGTAGTGAGTAAGCGCGTAAATTATGACTAAGAAATTTTGCTTAGGATATACACAATAAGCACTTACTGTTTATGTGAGCACTAATTACATTTTTGTCGGGCTCTTTTTGGCATAAAATGACACTACATTTAGTATTATCACTTTTTAAACTTAACATTTCAGATTTATTGCGCCTAATGTCGGCTGACGATTCAACCTACTCCGATTCTGATGAGCTTTTATTTTCTCAAAGGTATATTTATCCTTTTGTAGTCTTGTCTCTCTCTTTTTTTTTTCTTGTGCTAATACAAATTGTTGTCATATATATTTGTTTTTCTAGTGAAATGTCCTACATCTGTCCAAAATGTGGCAAACTCTATAAGCGTCATTCAACTCTTAAACGTCATATGAAATATTCATGCAGCGAAAAAAATTTGAATTACAAATTTAATTGTACTAAATGTCCAAAATCTTTTACACGCAATGACGTATTATTAACTCATATGCGACAAGTACATGATGTGGCAAAAACTGAGCTGTTGCGGCTTAGATGGAAAAAGAATAGATAAACATACGGACATACCATACGCGATATACGAGTACTACTTGTACTCGAACCGGTTTTACTTTTTTTTTTTTATTGAGGGCAAAAAAATGTATATTTAACTTAGAAATTGTACGAACAGAAATATTTGATAATTATTACCAAATATATGATTGATCCAATAATATTCACAATCAGAAAAATGTGTGTTATGTTAACTTATATCTTACATTTATTTCGCCTATATCAAATATATAATTTTTTAATTATTACTAAATCTCGATATATACAAATGAATCGTTTTCTCTGCGTAGTTTGTGGAACAATGAAGGTTGCTAAAGTTTGATTTAGTTATAGCTGCTACAATTGGTTAAAATTCAATCAAAAACTTTAGTAAAATATTGCTCAAGTTATTGATTCAATTTACTATTTTCTAAGTAATTTTACAAATTTTTATACATAGTAACTTCTACAGTTTTTATAATATTTTCACTCAAACTAGTCAAATTAACAACAGTCAGTCAATTCGACCAAAGAATTTGGGTAAATACAATTTGCACTGAAAACTTCTGTCATATTGACCAATGAAATTGCAATAATTTTATGAGGTTTTTGGTAAAAAGTTAATTGCTTTTATATAAGCTACACTTGACAAAATTGAGTGAGCGCGTAAATTATGACTAACAAATTCAAGTACTACAACAAATTTAACTTAAGTTATACATAATAAGCACTTACTGTTTATGTGAGCACTAATTACATTTCTGTCGGGCTCTTTTTGGCATAAAATGACACTACATTTAGTATTATCACTTTTTAAACTTAACATTTCAGATTTAATGTCGGCTGACGATTCAACCTACTCCGATTCTGAAGAGCTTTTATTTTCTCAAAGGTATATTTATCCTTTTGTAGTCTTGTCTCTCTTTTTTTTTTTTTCTTGTGCTAATACAAATTGTCATATATATTTGTTTTTCTAGAGAAATGTCCTACGTCTGTCGTAAATGTGGCAAACTCTATAAGCGTCAATCATTTCTTAAACGTCATATGAAATATTCATGCAGCGAAAAAAATTTGAATTACAATTTTTATGACGATTCAACCTACTCCGATTCTGATGAGCTTTTATTTTCTCAAAGGTATATTTATCCTTTTGTAGTCTTGTCTCTCTCTTTTTTTTTTTCTTGTGCTAATACAAATTGATGTCATATATATTTGTTTTTCTAGAGTAATGTCCTACGTCTGTCCTAAATGTGGCAAACTCTATAAGCGTGATTCAACTCTTAACCGTCATAGGAAATATTCATGCCGCGAAAAAAATTTGAATTACAAATTTTATTGTACTATATGTCCAAAATCTTTTGCACGCAATGACGTATTATTAGCTCATATGCGACAAGTACATGATGTGGCAAAAACTGAGCTGTTGCGGCTTAGATGGAAAAAGAAAAGATAAACATACGGACATACCATACGCGATATACGAGTACTACTTTTACTCGAACCGGTTTTACTTTCTTTTTTTATTGAGGGCAAAAAAATGTATATTTTACTTAGAAATTGTAAATTTTGTTAGTGATATTGTAGTATTAATTATAGATTTAATTATGTCAGCAGTGTCAGTTAAACTTATACGTCTTAAAAAAGAGAAATGTAAACCCGCTTCATTTTAAGATATAAAAGTCTCCATACCGTTAATGAAATAACTTTATTTTTGTATATGCTATTGACCTTTGTTATGAATATAATCTCAGGTTCACAAAAAAGCTCTTTGGCGTTGTTGAAGCTTTAAAAATATTCGTTGCTAGCTGCTTGTGAGAGAAAAAAAGAGCTTTTTGTCGAACAATTTTTTGTGCTTTTTATAGTGCGTGAAGTAAGCAGCTGATTGTCAAGTTCAAAGTGAAAGAAAAGTATTTGCTTAAATATTTCAGCGGAGATTATGCTGTCTTCTGCTTTGCAAAAATCGCACGAAAACTAGAAACAATTGACTCCCACTGCGAGAACTTTTGTAAGGTACGTTGGCAATGCTGCTCAATGAAAGCTCCATTGCACATCTTGCAACTTCGCGCAAGTATATATTTACGGAATTTAAAAAATTCTTTTTATAGCAGTGGAGTCATTTCACCAAAAGCTTGGGGGGACGAGAGCTTAAATAACATACTATATAATTTAAATTTTTTAGAAAAAATATGAATAGTTTATAATCCCTTGAATACAATTTTACGCCAAATTATAATAACGTTGTATGTATGGTCTCTATGACACAAAAACCATGTACTTTTTATACTATTTCCATATGTCTTTGATGGTTTTTATTACTCTTTACTGTATTGATAATAATCACCACAATAATTAAGAAAGAAAATGGAAAAATTCATTTGAAAAAAATTAACCTTGTCGAACTTTTGTACACAGCTTTTTTATGATTCGTAAAAAGTGACTTAAGGCCCCTTCCAATTTGCTTTTTTATTTCAAAATATTGAAGATCAAAGATTGGAATAAGGTGTCCAATTTTGTTTTTTGCATAGTATTTGACTAGATGATTTGCCATAAATGATATTGGTATAAGTCGAACTATTGTTGCGCTACAACTTTTCGCAGCTTCTGGAAATTTTTTTAAATATCATATAAAATATTACCCCTCTGTTTGTTATTCTCAGGGGTTGTTAAGGATGCTAAAACAATCAAAATCTTTGTCTTTTGCATTGTATTATTAAAAAGTATAGTTGTGATAAAAACTATAACTTTCATGAAATTGGGGTCTAAAAAGGCATGTCTAGGTTGAATACTTAACCGAATTGTTGCCAAGCTGCTGGGAGATACTTTTTTCAATCGCAGTGAAACTTTTACCATTTAAAAGTTATGTTCAATTCAAAGCGCCTTCTTCGAAGTGGTCGTTTTTCTACTTTCCTACAAGATTGTTTTAGCTTCGAGAACAGGAAAAAGTCATGCGGAGTCTTATCAATTGAATATGGTGCTTATCCGATGACATTCGTTGATTTTTTGGCTAAAAGTTCTGATTGAAAAAACTAAATTTAAAAAAAACATCTACCTATTTATTGTGTGCTAAACTTTTTGTATACAACCTATTTTTTTTTTTTTTTTTAAATATTTAATGGCAATGAACGGCATTTGAATTCTTGAAAATTACATTGTTAAACAAACGCCCGGCCAGACACGTCCAGAATATCGGTTTTTAATTAATTTTGACTCAAATATTTATGAAAAATTGTTGAATTGAACATAATAAATAATTTTCCTAAAACTTAATTTGAAAATTTTAATTGTTTGAATACTTTGTTATGCATATCTACTAAAGGGTTTTTATATGTGTCGATGATTAACCACTGATATCTCTTACAGCCGAGAAACACCTCTTTTTTGGGAAATTAAAAGTAATGATTTTGTCTTGCTCTTTTTAGTTATTAAGGCATTATAATTTCTGCATAATATTTTTCTGTAAATTTCAGTCCCTGAAAGAATTTTGAGTACTTTCGAAAGTCATTCTTCTGAATCTGATGAAGAGCCTACGATGATTAGTTGTCCTAAATGTGATAAGAGTTTTGAGCATTATTATTCACTTAAAACTCATATTCAAAATGAGTGTAGAAATGAGAAAAAACTTAAATCAAAATACAATTGCCGCAGATGTACGAAAAATTTTGAGCGTTTCGATTTACTTATTAACCATATGCGTAAAGTACATAAAATGAGCAACATTTGAATTGTTAAGCTTTGAAATGAGCGAAAGAAAGTTAAAAAATTACTTGAAATATAATTTGTACGACATAATGTTTAAAATTTTAAAAATAGTTTTAAGTTAAAATAAATAAAATAAAGTATGGAAACTAAAAAAAAAAAAACAAAGTTATAAGTAGAGCCTAAAAATATGCAATTCGAATTGCTGTGTTTTCACTCGTTGACAATTCTTTTGTCTATGAACATTTTCAATATGATTTGTTGCATATTTTTAGACTCAACTTTTTATTCTATTCCATGATTTCTCCGAATGTCAGATTTATAAGCTTCAGCTGCTTAGATGAAAATCGTCTGTTGAAATCAACGGTCTAGCGTAATTATTTTTATAATCCTATCTCATGCTGCTTTTTTAACATATGCTTTCTAACTGGCGTAACTTTGATTTGTTGATCCATCTTATATTTTTTTTTTGAAATGCTTACAATCGTTAAATGAAGATTCATTTAAAACAATAGCAGCAGCCTAAAGTCCTCTCAGCCCAGACTTTAATAGTATTACAGAAATCTTATATTTTAAACCTTAACTTGAAGAAGAAAAAAAGTCCCGAAAACACCAATATAAAAATGTTTTATATTCATATTCTTGCATTTGTTTTTGCCTGTTTATAAATTTGTTTGTTTTTTTTTTTTTAAATATTGACAAATTAACATTTTTAAAATTATCAACTTTTTTTAACAAATTTAATATTTTAACATAATTTGCCAATTAAAAAATAATTACAAAAATTAACAAAAGCTCAGAATAAAAAGTCTTTGTAACATGAATGTTGAAAAAATAATTTTAATATAAATTCTTAACATATATAAATAAACTAAACAAAATTTAACTGCATTTTTGAATTTGAATTTTAGAAAATTGTTTTTGGCATGCAAAAAAGAAAGAAAGAAAAAAAAAATCAACCACCACTACTAAGTACATTTGCATTACACCACACAGTTCAATTTCCCAGTCAGCACTTAAGTGAAAGTTTAAACAAATTGAAATAAAAACAAACACACTGAGTGTTCTAAAACAACCTGATCATCCATCTGAGTCTGATTGTATTTATGGTAGAAAACGATATATTATAAGATCATGTTTATTAAAAAAAAAAAAATAAAAAAAAAAAAAAAAAAATAAAAAAAAAAAAAAAAAAATAAAAAAAAAAAAAAAAAATAAAAAAAAAAAATAAAAAAAATAAATAAAAAAAAAGGCAATGAGAAATTAAAAAAAAATACCGTAATTATAATTAAAACTTGGTTTATTGTTGATCGAAAAAAAAAATCAAAAATAACGATTACTGTAAAAAATAAAAATCGAATAATACGGACGGTCGAAACAAATGGTTTAAATCGGTGGAAACGAATGGTCAAAAATCGCAGTTGTGATAAAAATAAATTACACATGACTCAGTAATATCAAAAATACCAGTTATATTGACGGTTATTATCGTTATAATCAAAATTAAATTGATAAAAATTTATACTGAAATTGGAATTGGTTTTGTATTGGTAGAAGAAAATTTAAAAATTATTTATTAATTAAAATATTATTTTACATCATTTTACTGAGCTTACTGTTCAGTACAGTGCGTGATAACTCTAAAAAAAAAAGAAAAAAAAAAAAACAAACGAACGAATTGGTAATAATAGTTTCATCCATTGTTAAATGGAATCATCAGTGATTATCATAATATCAAAAAATCGAAGACAACAGAAAAAAAAATCGGCTTCGCTCTGTTTTACAACAAATTATGCATAAAGTTAAATAAACCAGGCTTAGAAATTCTCACTTATCGACTCAAAAAGGTCACTGATGATTCCATTTAGCAATGCACGAAACTATTATGACTAGATTTAGAACAGTAAGCTCAGTAAAACTAAATTATTTTCTATTCCGATGCACTACAAAGAAAATTTTCCTTTTTTTAATACAGTGAAAGTTATTGCTCGAAAAATGCAAATATACGAAAAAATAATGGTCAGGGAGGGGATGGACGTTTTTCACATACTACGTAACGTGACTGAAAATTTTTGCATATGATTGAATTTTGTACGAAATTGACTTAGTACAGACATAACCTCTCTTTGTTACGTCATTCCCTTTTACCGCTTTTTAAATTTTTTTTAGATTTGAACCAAATTCTCTAGTAAATAAAGGAGAACCTTTGAAACAGAGTTAGAAAAAATGCTAATACTAGTTCCAAGTTACACAAATTCCTATGCTAATGCCTTGTGAGAATATTTGCAACTTTTAGACTATATATTATTTAATGTATAGTTATTTTTTTTTTGAAATTCAGGTCCTAAGAAGGCACGACTTCTCCAAGAACTTGGAGAAATACGAAATTTCATGACTATATAAAAGAGATTTTTCAAAAGCGTCTGGTACAACTCGACCCAAGAAAGTAAAGTGATACAAGCACAGTTTGGGAAAAGTTGCTGTGGCACTATCCTTGGATACAAAAGCGCTTAAGTATTTAAATTATGATAGTTTTCCAAGACTTATTAATTTTTTTTTTCTCTGTAAAATAACTGGAAACAAAAATTATATGTATATGACGTTTACGAGGAGAGGAGAAAGTCGTAATTTTCTTGCATAGCCTGACAAGGGAAAGTCTAAAGAACTCGCGTTACGTATTATGTGAACGGCCCTTTTATTACACTTTTTTTATGGAAAATAAATTAATAAATCGATCAAACGAATTATATTCGATTGAATAAAAAATATCGGTTTGTATCGATCAAAAAATATAATCGAAATGACAATTAAGTGAAATAAAAATACAATGGACGATACTACTGATCGAAAAAAAAGTTGAAATCAAAATAAATTTTCGATTATAAAAAAATATATTTTTGCTAGAACTAAAAACCAAAGTGAGGAAAATATTAATAAAAATAAATCAATCGAAAAAAAAAACAAAAATCAAAAATTATAATTCTTATGCTACTTTAAAATGACATTATTACTGATCTATAAAAAAATCTGCAAAACTATCAGATGGATATATCGCATGAATCATTATATATACCAACTCGACATAAGATCGTCCGCAACATCAAGCATTCAGTTCGTTTCACTTAAAGTGTTCACTGTGAAATTGCACCAATCGGTACATAACTTGCATTCAATATCATCTACAACAAAAAAAAAAAAAGAACACTAAAATTTTTAATTAATTTTTTTTTTGTCAAAAAGTTTAATTTTTGCTTTTAAATTTTAAAATTAAAAAGTTTTTGTTTCTCTTAACTTCATTAATTAATAAAAAAAGCTTTCAAAAATGTTACAAAAAAACCAAACAAATTTAAAAAATACCAAAAACAAATTTCAGGCCATACCTGCTCTGTAACAAAAACCAGCAACAGCCAACAACACCATCATCATCACCACCACCAACAACAACAACAACAACAACACCACCATAACTACAACACTACGCCTACCATGACTGCCACGCCTACAACCCCTTCTTCCTTCGCAAACAATAACAGCAACAGCTATAACAACAATACCCTCAACTTTGAAAGCTTTATGCTGGGCGAAGAAAGCTTCACATGTCCGCAATGCTTTCGAACCTATCGACGCCACGGCACCTTGCGTCGTCACTTGCGTCAAGAATGCGGCAAGGGCAAAAGTATGGTATGTTCAGTTTGTGGACATCGTACTAAACGTGCCGATCATTTGCGTCAGCATGTACGCAAAAAGCATCCAGAAATTGCATTACGCTCATTATTTCGTCGACCGGCAAGTCAATTACAAATTCAGCAGCAGCAGCAGCAAATGCAGCGAGCAACAGCAACTAGTATTTTACAGCAACAATTGCAGGAACAACAACAGCAGCAGCGACATCAAAAAGGATCTGCCACAAGAGATAACAATAATGGCAGTAGCAGCAGCACCAGCATCGCTTTAAATTTAAAAGCTCCCTCTTCCTCTACGACGACTGTGCCATCATCGCCGCTAGTTGTTGGCGATGAAGATGATGATGATGACAATGATAACGAAGATAATGATGCAAACATTGGCGATGATAACGTTGCTGTTGCTGGTGATACTGCTGTTGTTGTTGCTGCTGCTGGTGGTGCGGTTGTCGATCTTGAAGATGACGAAGTTGCTGATAGCAGTGGTGCAATTTCATCACCACCTTTGCCAACAACACATCCAAACTTTTATCAGCAACAATTGCATCAACAAGCATTACAACAATTGCAGCAGCAATTTCATCAGCAACAATTGCAACAGCAACAGCAATCATTGTCGTCCAGCGATGATAAATTTAGTTTTCTTTCGTAATAAGGCATTTGTAACAGCAGCATTGAGAAGATTTAGAAAAAAAAAGTGAAGAATTTTGTGGAAAACGAATTTACCCTCAAAAACTGAAAGCGAAAAAATATTGTTGCTAGTGTAGAATTAAGGTATCGGATATAGAAAATTTTACAATTGCAAAGATTTTATTTTGTATGGTTGCTTGGTAATTTTTGCGGTTCTCCCCATATTTTTTTTTTTAATTTCACTGGTCCTCGATCTGGACATTTGATTCCAGATATTTTGCTAAAAAAAGAAGATACTGTTTATTTTCATTCAAATGGCTTCTAAGCAAATTGCAAAATATGTATCGATTTAATTTATGATACAATTCCTGCACCAATGTAACAGTTGTGAAATCTCGCAGAATTGTCTAAAATTTGCAGACCTCATAAGACTTAGAAATCAACATTTAGGACAACATCATCATAAACGGGGCAAAGCGGTACAGACGTAAATTTTTTTTGCATCGCATTAACAAACATCTTCGCTTGAGAAAATAATGGGTCTAACAACCTTAATAGATTCAATAAAGATCGAACTAATAACCTACCTGTCCAATTATGCGAAAACATTTTTTTTTGTTTTTGTTAAAAATTGGTTAACCACTTTGCCCCGCCTTCCCCTACTTGAATAACATTTCGCCTAATCTTAAAATTATAGAATTGTACAATACAAATGTTTATTTTCTGTAACTATGGAACATTTTCAACATTTGTATCAAACAGCCAGAGTAACCAAAAACAACCAATTTGTAAAATTTTCTATAAACCGTAACTAAAAGTTTCTATATCTTGATACAAAGTGCAATCCGGAGCATAGCTCAGAAAAAAAACATGAACAATACTAGGAATGGAGCTGACACTCCAAAAATCCAAACTAGAGAAAAATACTAACCAAAGAAAATGGTAGAATTAATGCATTTAAAATTTTAACTGAATTATTACGAGCAGGAAATATTAAACTATTTAACAGAGTAAAATTATAGTGGCAACAACGTTTTACAATATTTAAGTAGCATTTGTTAAAGATTGCAATTCAGAGATATATAGTCAGCTAATGTATGTATAAGTCGAATAAACCGAATATCAGGTATATATGGGCATTGAGTGGTAGTTAATTTACATTTTTGGGTTATACAGTAGAACAAAAATTGACAGATGAGGTAAATTTATGCTGATCAACAAAATTATACTAAATAATGTATGCCTTTATTACATCACAAGACATAAAAGATCAAGTTTGAGTCCAGATTTAAATTCAGCGCATCAAAACTCTTTTGAAGTACACGTTGCTGAAAAATTTTTAAAACATCTTTCATAATATCTTTTTTTTTTTGTTATAAAATTTATGTTAATTGGCTATAGAAAATGTTAAATTTCTTTGATGATTACTTTATAAAAAAAATGTAATGTGATCGACACAAAAACTGTTTGAAAATGTTAATCAGCTCAAAATTTCCTTTTAGAAAATTTATATTCTGTTAATCAACATTTGTTAAAAATTGTTGTACAGTGTTATTATTTCCCATTTACGCAATGTCGTACAAAATAAGCTCATTGATTCAAGTTACGGTTTTTAATTTTAGTTTTTCCATACAAATCATGAATTCAAATGTTGTTTGGTTGATGTTCATTTACAACCGTGTCATTCTTATTATAATGAAAAATTTCGAAAAGGTTATATCTGCTGGAATTCACGTACGTAGTACGAATTTTGTTTTGTGCATGTGATCGCATGCACAAAGTTTTAAAATCTATTTTCAAAAAAAAAAAAATAACTTAAAAAGTAATGGTCTTATATTTTTTCTTGGAATTTCTGATTACGAAAAAAAATTAATTCTATGCAGAAATAGCTGTACAATCCTTCAGCAAACGCATGCGAAATTAAAAGTTGATAGACCCACATTTCCGTTCAAAATTCCTTCAGTCAAATTTGAAATAATATATTGCCCCTGATTTCGACCATCAATTTTAATTCATATTTGATTAGTATCGTTTTCTTATACTGCATGTGATCACATGCACCTGATATCTTATCGGATCTTACTTCCTGGCGCTAAATTCAACATTTCCATCAAGTTGCTTTCATCCATTGACTAGTTCTGCCAAGCACTAACTTAAAAATGTCATTTGGTCATCGAGAAACAGAATTTCAGTCATTGATTATGCGGCGAAGAATTCAAAGTTAAAGTAAAATATTTTTTCCATGAAGTCGAATTAATAATTAACAGTTATTACGCTTACAATTGCGAAATAAATTTTTTTATGGAAAAACTAAGTCAATAAGCATCACCTTTTAAAGTTTAAACTAATTGAGCATTAAAATTTGGTAATTTTGTAAGGAAGAAAATTATTTGTTATTTGCAATTTAAGTACTAATGTTAATGAAAGATTGATTTCATTGGCATTGTAAATCCAACGATGGCACAATTTTGGGATCATTGAAACAATTTTGCATTAAAAAAATTTGTAATTTAAAATAAATTGTGATTTTATTCTTTTCACGTCTGTTGCTAAGTTTCATTACAATAAAATTTGTTATATATTTTTTTTAATGATAATGAACAAATTTTCAATGTGAATAGCAAAGTTTAATGCCAATGCGTTGCCCAAGTAATGCAATATGCCCAATACCACAAGATAAGTAGTAGCAAAGTAGCAGTAATGGTAAAAGTGCGTTGTGTGCAAAAAAAAAACGACTATTTTTTTCAACTGAATTGTATTTGAAAATAATTTTATCAAAAATAACATTTTTTTTTCTATAAACATAAATACATATATACGAGTATATACTAAAAATATTAAGTAAAAAAATCTTTTTTTTTTATACGTGCAAAATTTATTTAAAAGTTTTTAATAAAAACTATTTTTTAATAATTAAAAAAAAAAAATAAAACTAAAACTGTGTTTTAAAATCTTTGCAATTTGTTAGGATTGATGAATTCTTTGGTTTTACACGGTAAAGAAAAAAACATTTTGCATGTATTTTTTTCAGCGTTTTTTTATTACGGATTTAAAAACAGACAACAAGAATTCAATGTGAAAGAACGAACATTTAATTTTCCATTAAGTTTTCCTTTGCAGTACAGTTTTAAAATTAATTTATTTTTTAAGTGTACAATTCTGTTGCTATTTTTTATGTATTCGAAATTTAATTTTTCATTTATTCTACTTATGCTAATTTTAAAAACTTTGTGGTAAATAACAACAGCAAATAACCAAAACTTGTAAATTTTATTTCTTTGGGTGTGTTTTTCCTACCTCATTTTATTTTGTTGTAATCTACTTTTTTTTCGCAGTGTAAGAGGCGGTAAGGTTATTATTCTCGTTCTATAACTCAAAACTTTATCTTTTTGTATTAATTTCAATGTTTACTTATCATTTAAAATGCATTACAAAATATCAAAAACAACAGAAACAAAATATTTTTTTAGTTACACTGAAAAAAAAAAAATACAATAAAAAAGACATACTCCCAAATGCCTAAAAAAACAAATAAAAAACTCCATCCACAAGAATCAATGCCAAATCATCATCAATTTTTCAGATTTGCGGACGTTATATAATATTGCGACGGCAGCAGCCGCTGTTGTAGCAGCGGCCGCAGCAGCATCAACGTCATCATCCAACGTCAGCAACAATACAATGACAACGCCAACAACAACCGCAGCAGGTGACATCAGCATGCATTTTAGCAACAGCTGCAATAACAATAACAGCAACATTGCTGCTGCGGCCAGTGCGAGTAGAGCAACGCTAACACCAACACCATTATCAGCAGCATCCACACCAACACATTCCCTTAGCGATATTTATGAGCCTGAAATAACCATTCGAAAAATGTATAAATGCTGCACATTACGACAGCAACAGCAGCAACAAAATGCCGCTACCAATGCAGCAGCAGCAGCAACATCAGGCAGTGCTGCAACTTGTAGTGGTTGTCAAATGTCAGCAGCTGCAGCAGCTGCTGCTGCTTCATTTCAATTGGCAAATTTTATTGGTTCCACTATGTTATTACCTAGTGCTGCTGCTGCTGCAGGTCCATCCCAACCAACATCATCGTCATCATCATCAACAACAGCAGCAGCATCATCAGCAACGAATATAACTGGCAACAAACAGCTAACATCGCCAACAGCAAATGCTGCGGCGGCTGCGCTTATATCACAATTACCGCAACAACTTTTGGCTGTAACAAGTTGCAGCAAGTTGCAAGCTTCCACAACAGCAGCAGCAGCAGCTGTAACGCATTTAAGTAACAAAAATAACTTGGCCAGTAATAAAATTGCCAATAGTAGCTGTAATAGCAGCAATTTACAACTCATTCAAACACCAAAGAAAAGCACTGTGCAATTTCACTGTGAATTCTGCGCTTTCTCATGCTCTTGGAAGTATGATCTAAAATTGCATTTACGGCAAAAGCACGGCATACACAATAAGAAAATGTGAAATAGCAGCAGCAGCAATTGTTGCAGCTACAAATAAACAAGGCTAACTAGCTAGGCATTAAATCGTTACAAATAATGTTGACTATTTTTATTGTAATGTATCTTATTTGTTATTTTTGCTTTATTTTGTATATATATATAGTATCTATAAAAACCACTTTATTCTGGCATAACGCAGCAGTGGGAAAACCCTATGACAAGTCGACTATTTGCACCAAATGTAGCAATGATTTTAATAATGAAATTGTTATTGATTTTAATTTGTTTCTTATTCAGAATGATGTTCAATCAAAAATTACCATTATTATACATTTTCGGGCATGTTCTACACTTCACTGCCGAGTGAAAGTGAAACGAAACCAAAATTCACACGAGTTTCACTCGGAAGTGAAATGTAGAACATGCCCGATGATTTCGTTAAAGATGTATTTTTATTTTTTTTATAAAAATAATTCATTTGAAATTTATGTTTTTGAATAAGAAATTAAAGTTTTAAATTACGATTTCTTTAGTTTTTAACTAAAGTGATAGTGCGCTCTTTGTGGTCAGTTTGTAGAAATTTCAGTGTTTTTCCTTCCTTATAGACCACATTATACTGTGCGTTGTCAATAAGGACGTAAAAAAAATATACCGAAGATTTTTGTTTTTATGATAAATATTTATTGATTTTTTAATCAAAAATAGCCACAATTTTTAATTTTTAGCTTTTACGATCAAAAAGAGCCATACTGCTTGATATTTGTCTTTTTCGATCAAGATAAGAATGTCTTTTTCATTGGATTGGATACTGTTTTTTGTAGATCAACATAACACTGATTAATATTCTTATCTGTTATTGAAAACAATTAAAAATTTAACTGTTTGAAAAAAATTAATACTTAGCAATGAAAACATAAAATTTTTGTTTTTCATCGTAAAAAATTAAAGTCACTGATTGTTACTGACCAAAAAGAAATAAAATTACTGGTTATTTTCAATATTTATTATTTACAATCTCTGTTGTATTGTAAAAGTTTAACAAAACTAATTATTTTTTCTTATGTTATTGGTTTGCCGTTGCTTTGCGATGCTAGCATAAAGGGGGGAGGTTGCTAATTGAAATAATGAAAAATTCGAATTCTTTCTTGTGAGACAAGTCGTAGTAGTCAACATCATTTTCTATACAAAACTATTACTATATGCAGCAAACTTTTAACATAAAAATGAAACTCTTTTGCTCTTGCGTCGAAACATTGCTCTTTTTTAGCTTGAAAAAAGTTTTTTCTTTGTGTATTTCGATAACAATTTTTTTTTGTTTATAAAATTTTAACCTTAAAAACTGAGCAACAAATTTTCTTATTCCATTTTTGTTTTGTTTTTGTTCTCACTTCATTTTGAGCCAGTCGTATATATCGTTAAGGAAAGTCTGGTCACAGATGATGATGACGACGACGATGATGATGATGACACTGAATATGAGGCAGTTATTTATGCTGATAATAATGATGAAGAAGATGAAACCACCGCAGCTGTTGACATTAAATCTGAACCAAGTGATGTCACAGTTAATGACACTGAAGAAAATTCTAATGACAACGAATGTTCTGAATCGTTGTTACGCCCCTTATCCATTGTGGAACAATATAATAGCACATTTAATGATATTTCAATAGATAAAAAACGTATTTTCGTTAAACGAGATCTTTTCTATAATCAACGTAAAAGGAAACTTTACAAACATCGCTCTTGCAAACGTGGTAGTCCATCATCATCATCATCATTAGCAGCGGCAACAACAGCAGCAGCAACAAGCACCACCACAACAACAAACACCAATCATGATAGTGGTACTACCCGTCGTTTCCTTTGTAATAAATGTAATCAAAAATCATATACCTTAATGTGTAATCTTTCGCGTCATCAGCGCGTCGAATGCCAAAAAGAACCAAAATTTGCATGCCCTGTCTGTCAAAGCAAGTTTTATTATCGCAACACTATGGTGCAACATGCCAGAGTGGTACATAAAGTTACTACCGTTTAAAATTACTAAGTTTGACGATATAAAAATAAATGAAATATTTAAGCTTAAGCTCAAAGTGAACACTTTTGCATAGGAAAAATGTCGATTTTATTTCTAAATTTATACCAAATTATTAAAATTAACTTTTGAAAAGGTAAAGCACAAAATGTGAAAATCGTGTTGTGTTTTTAGCAATCACTTATGGACTCAGATATTTTTCGGCGAAACGCGGAACAGCAAAATAATTATCGAATTTGCATTAAAATCATAAAATTTTTCGGAAAAAGTTTGACTTTTTTTTTGTCATCTAACTGAGATATATGAATTTATAAAATGAGATATATTTCAACAATGGGTGTATTTCAAAAGTGTTTATTTTAAAACATCAAATATTTTCTAAAAAAAAGGTCCTCACTTTCACATTCCGAAAACCTTACCAAAATCAGATAGAATTCATGAAATGAAAACGCGAACCGCGCTAAACGGAAAATCAAAAACGCGTACTTGTCCCGCGAAATGCGGGTCATATATATGGCCACGTTAGGCTATCGTGAAGTATGAGTAACGCTTAATAGCAAAAGTAACATTTCCGACTTTGAAAATTCAATGATATTCAAAAAAAATGAATTGAGAGCTAAAATGGCATGTAAAAGCTTAAGTTATTTTATTTTTAAGCAAATAGAATTGTTTCTTCAAAAGAGCGTCGACTTACCTTGTGGTCAAGAAATTCAAGAGCAAAAAACAGCTGCATTTCCTATACATATGTATATTGTAAGCGCTTATGAATTTTATTTCAAGAATTTCAATTAAAATAGTTTCTAAAGATGCCAATTTGCTGTAAATAACTTTTTATATGTTAAGTTTATGTATATAAAGAAATACATTTTGTAAACTGAATATAATTTTAATAATTTAATGTAAATGAGTTTTGTAAATTACATTGATTTTATAATGAATTTATTTTAAAATAATATAAATTAAAACAACTGCAAAAATCAGTATTTTAACTTAAAGAAAAATATGTAATTTTATTCTTACAAAATTTCAGCGAGAGAGTGAAAAGGAGTTTTTTTTTCGAAAGAAAAGATCACACTCTTTTTAAGACCCACAAAACTTTGGTGGTTAGTAATGTTTTGTGTAAATTTTACACTTTTTATACAGTGTTGATTTTATGCTTCTTACACAGTGTTAATTTTACATTTCTTAAGTGTAAATTTTACATTCCTTGCGAGTCACCAAAGCAGAATGGGTTTAGTAAATGTTTTTCATAAGCAACAGTTTAATTTTCTTTTACATTTCTTCTATACTTTCTGCTCTTTCTATTAATTTTTTTTTTATTTAACATTTATATCTGCGTAGTTAATTTTGCGTCTTTGTGTGTTAATTTTTTCTAAGTATGTTACTATTTTTTTTTGTTGAAAAAAAAAAAATAAATTAAAAAACACCAAAACAATTACGATGAAAAAAATCACTTCTATCGTTGTTTATTTCACTGTGTACAATTTTGCCGGAATTTGTTATTTTTCTATTTTTTGCGCAGGCGCAGCAGCAGCAACAGCAATAACAACAACAGTAATTAACAATTGTCAACTTGAGAACACCAACAACACCAACAGCATCAGTGACTTAACAAACGCAGCACTTTTGTTGCTCAATGCAACAACAGCAGCAGCGGCGCCAATTGTGCCAACCAGAAGAGCAATAACACCGCGCACACCAACAACAACTATAACAACACGTTCTGCACGTAAACGTGCATCACTGCGTCGCTCTACAAAAATTTATATAAAAAAAGATTTATTCAATAGACAATTGCTAGAACAGCAGCAACAACAGCAGCAGCAAGAGCAGCAACAGTCACAGCCGGAATATGCGCAGCAATCACAACGGCAACAGCAGCATGTGCCACATCAGCAGCAAAATTTTTCCTGCGATAAATGTCCAAATAAATCATATAAATCATATGGTAGCTTGGCGCGACATCAGCGTGTTGAATGCAATAAAGATCCACAACATTGTTGTGCCATTTGTCGTACGCGATTTTATTATCGTGGTACATTAAAGTTGCATGTAGCGCGTGTGCACCACATCGATTTGCAATAGAACGTAACCGCAGCAGCAGCAACATACAACCAACAAGTTCAAAAACTAACTATAAACATTTAATTTCAATTTCTTAATTTTCAAATTTCATAAATATTTTTTTGTCAATTTTTATTGTAAAATGTTGCATTATGCTGCGAGAATGACAAAGCACAAGAAGAACACTTGAATCCAAATTAAAATAAAAATATAAAATCATTACAAAAAGCTTTTAATTCAAATTTTGTCAAGGAAGCTTTTTTTTAAAGCAAAGTTGTTAAATTAATAGTATTTATTTTGTAAATCTGTAGTTCTTAGTTTTGTTGTAGTATTTTATTTCTATAAAAAAATTTTGTGTAATTTTTAATTTAACTAAGTTGAGAAACACAATTATATTGTAAATTTAGTTTTGTTGTAGAGTTGCAATACAAATGCGAAGATAAATTTCGATAATCTGACGTGTCTAGAGTTTTTTCAAATAATTTTTCAAAGTTACAATTTGAAATTTTGATTAAAAAAATTACCTTATTGCAAGGAACCGTAAATATCGTAGTTTTTAAAAATTAAAGTTACAAATATTACAAAAGAAAAATACATTAACGTATACGATTGATATCTTTTTTCGATCGGAAATAATCGTTATTTTTGATTTTTATTTTTTGTATTAAAAAAAAAAAGAATTTTGATCCTCATTTTTTCGATCAAAAACAAGTTTTATTTTGTTTTAATAAATAAAAACCTAAACATATCCATTTAAATTTTTAAACGAAAAAATTAAAACAATAATATCGATTTTTATTGATCAAAAATAAATAAAAATTAAATTAACGTTTAATCAGCATTCACGCGAGGCAATATTGCTAACACTTCTGCCGAGTTAAAGGCAAAAGGATGAAAATAGAGTTTTTTTTTTGTATTCCCTTATGCTGTTCGCTTCTTAGTATTTGGGTACATATTATTTTGTCTTATTGTGATTTTAAGGACACTATATTTTATTGAGTTTTTTGCTTTATTTCGTTCAATTTTAATAAAGCAAACAAAAAGTATTATTTTTATAACAAAAAATAGAAAAAACTGCATTCAAAATGTCCTACAAGTATGAAAGCAATTGGCAATTTCAAAAAGGAATATCAAAAAAAGTATTACATCGTGTTAATTGTGACTGACTATTGATTAAGATAAAAAATACATTTTCTTAAAAAAAATAAATAAATATTTTTACGGTTCCTGTTGTTTTAAATAATACACTTATTATATCTTGCACTTAATTCAATGAAAATAAAGTAATCATAAGAATCAAATCATTTAATGATACAAAGCAAATAATAATTTTGAAATCGCAGAGTACATAACATTCTTTTAAACTTTATCAAATCTATGGCTTGTAGATCAGTTACATTTAATGGATTTAGCTTATCGAATTCGTTTTGAATCGATCGTTTTTGCTTTCGAAATGCGTTAGGTTTTTTTAACATCTCGCAAATCTTAAATCATTTGAATCGCTTAAACTTTAAAATTTGAACATATGACTCAAATACACCGAATACACAGCTCTACAAAAAAGTTTCAACACTTGTTGAATCACTTTCTCAGATTATTTTGACCCGCTGATTCCAAAAATGGCTCATTTTTAACTTAATTTCAGATCAAATTTTTAAGTAATGACAAAAACTATTTTTAAAAATATGCAGACTCAAAAAATTATTTAATATTTTTGTCGCAAAAACTATTTGCAAATGATTGAAGCCAAGGAATAAAGAACCATAATAACTAAAATTATTAAAACTCTTCCCAAAGCACAAGTAGAATTAATTTTTTAGCCAAAATCTTAAGTTATTTAACTTTGAAAGTGTCGTACCTTAAAGCATTTTGGCAAAAAATCGATTTTTAAAAACACATATAATTGAAGTAACTCATTGAGAGCTTTCCGTACAGGAGTCTTTAGTACAAGAAAACGATGAGATTTTTTTCTTTGAAATTTCATGCATGTTATGTTTTTTGATTGAAGGCTCACTCGAGTAAATGTTCAAAAAAAAAAGTCCTCACAACCTCTAAAGGGCCACCAATGGGAATACCTAAAAGATATGGGCGTAACATATTTTATTTCTTGCCACTAAAGCCAACATTTCCAGCATTTTTTCATCCTATAACTAATATTTCTACACGATAATTTTATATGAATATAATGGTCCAACAGGACCGTCAGAAGCTGAAATGGCGAAATACAAGGAAATTTTTATCCAATTCTTTCGTAATTTTTATTTTTTAGTCATAAGTTTCATTAAAATCAGCTCTAATTCCCCAAAGTTGTTGCCGCCCTATACGTTTTATAGTAAAATGAAAATGATTTGCAAAA
The DNA here is from genome assembly GCA_949775025.1 of Tricholauxania praeusta. Classification (NCBI taxonomy): domain Eukaryota; kingdom Metazoa; phylum Arthropoda; class Insecta; order Diptera; family Lauxaniidae; genus Tricholauxania; species Tricholauxania praeusta. The sequence goes on along the minus strand of OX459031.1, from coordinate 14,209,613 downwards.
CATTTTCGCAACGAAAATAGAAAACCCTTTTTGTTTGAGCCTTTGCATGTTTTTGAAAATCGGTTTTTTTGGATATATTTCTGAAATCAGATGGATCTGACTGAAATTAATGGCATTGATTTGAGCAAAAATCCTTTGAGGACGAATCTTATATAAATTTATCGAACTATCAATATTTTTGAACCTTTCAAGACTTACAAATTTTTATGGTATATTAAGTACTCATAATATTGTCAACCTTATGTGTTCTTCAGATTTCTGAAACATAGTACATTTATCTGATATGTCTGTCGAATTAATCAAATCCATTCTCAATAAATCAAATCAAAATCATTCGAATCTACCAAAAGTACATTACGAGAAATACAATTTGATTTTAGAGAAATCGAGTTTTTTTTTTTGTAGAATCTTAAACTTTGCATACGTCATATTATTAGAAAAAACTTTGTAATTGTTTTTAATAATTTTTGTTTATTAAAATTAATTTATAATTTGTATAAGCTTTCTGTTTTCAAGCAGAAATTGAAAAACTTTAAAATGTTTTATTGTTGTAGCATTTATTTTGAAATGTATTTTTGTTGTTAAATATTTTCTTTTTAAAATTTCACTTATTCATTGTTTCGAAAAAAAAATCTATTAAGTAAATTTAATTTAAGGTCTTTTGTGTATTATTTTAATTAAAAAAAAGTAGCATTTTTCAAAAAATCCACAAAAACGATGCTGTTCAATTTTTTATGATTTTTGTTTTTGTTTTTTTTCTTTTATTTTCGTTTCATAAATCATCTACTAAAAAAATCACAAATCATTCGACAAAAAAAAAACCGAATTAAAAAAAAAATCCATGCATTGACACACGCACGCACATTTTTACACGCACACACATCACTCATCAATTCCCACCTCCCTCAAACAACTACACACATTTACAACAGAAATGAAATATGATTTTCAAACTTCCATGATTGTGGGTGAAAATTTCAACGATCGTTTCCCGTGCGCTCGCTGTGGCAAAAGTTATTTGCGTAAACGCCATTTACAGCGTCATATGCGCGATGAATGCATTGGTATACCGCCACGCTTTACATGTGAATTGTGCCCATCACGTTTTCGACGCAAATATCATATGGTGCGGCATTTAACATCAAAACATGGTATACCACCACCTATTGCGCAACAGACAACTGGCGGCGGTGTTGGTGGTGGCGGCAGTGGAATTGGAGGCGGTGGTATCGGACAACGTCATGCCGGAAGCGGTAATGATGGCAGCGGTTGTGATAGTCCAATTCCAGAAAATCTTTCGATGCGGAAAGAACACTATGAGCATGAAACAAAACCTACTGTTGTGTTAAGTGGTGGTGGTGGTGGCGCACATCTAGCAGGAATCGCTGGCGTAACAGCAGCAATTGGAGGCGGAAGTAATCAGATTGTAAATGGTGTGCACGGTAAGAACAGTAATGGTGGTGCAGCATCTATTACTCCACCACCGCCAGCAGTTTTACCTACATATGGACTTACTGGTGCTATTACGGCGATTTCAACATCGGCAGCTGCAGCAGCTGTGGCTTCTGAAGAAACTGAAAATCTTAGCATTGGTGGCACTGGAGCTGGCGGCAGCATTTCGTTGAGACCGGAAATAATGAGCGGTGCTGCCGATGCTGGCGGTGGCGTTTCTTTCAAAAATGAACCGCTCACACCGAATAAAGCCATGTCTGCTGCATTGATGGATGACGAATGGAAGATGAAGCTGAGTTTGCAGCTAATTTCGAATTCATTGCTCAAAGAGCGGCTTATGAACTCAATGCCATTTGCCTACAATAATAATTGAGAGCTTAGAGCTTTTAATTTTTTTTTTCTGTCCTGACGTTGGTATGATATATAGTAGCCTTTATTCCGATGTGCGTCTTTGTAATAATTTAAGTAAATTTAATTCATTAACTAATTTAGTTTGATTAAATTGATTAAGTGAAATAATTTGATTTGGTTTATAAGATTACATAAATAAATTTAGTACAATTTATTTATTTAGTTTTACTAAATTTATTTATGTAAATGATTTATTTTCCAAATTAAGCAGATTCAATTTAATTAAAAATTATTTGATTTGAATATGATTTCAAATTCATTTCATAATTATCATAAGTAATTTGACCAATTTGTTGCACTTAATTTCAAATTGTTTTAAGCAAACTAATTGAAAGAATTTTTTGGCTACATGTTTTATTAAAAACATATTCGTTTCGATTAATTTAAATTAATAATTTTTTTTTTACAAAAAATTTAAATTGAGAATTTTCGTACAACTTTTAAAAACAAAAAGGCGCATGTCGACATGAGGTATATCTACCACAACTTTTGTACTTTGAGATAAACGCATATATATTTGCAAAAAGAGTTTATTGATATTATTTTAAATATGTTTGTATTTTGACTTTATTTGTCCCCCATAAATGGAAATGTAAAATGAAACGTTACCAAAAAGTTTAAACCCAAAAATTGTATTTGTATAAGTATGTATTTGTGAACATTGTCACGTTTCGCAAAATTGCTGTAATTTTTAATTTTATTTTATTTATTTTAAACAAATGCTGTATTACGTTACGACGAATGTATTTTAGATTAATTTAACTTTTTACCATGACAAAAATTTGAATGCGATCTCAAAAAAAAAAGATGAATAGTAAACATTCCTTAAAAACTATACCAATAGTTACAAAAAATAAATACTCACTTTTTATAAACTAAATTCAAAAATATTCTTTAAGTTTTAGTTTTAATTTGCAAATTCTATGACATTCCAATTATAAAAAGTAAAATTCCATAAAATTAATTGATTTTGTTAACTCGACGCTAGTCTGTTATATTAAAAACCAAAATATAAAATTTTTTAAGTACATAATACTCAAAAATTGCATACATGACAGCATTTAACTGGTTAACATTAACCCACAAGAAAGACTCATTTTATTACAACGTTAAAACTTTTAAATTATTTCCAAACAAGAGAAAAAAAAAAACAACGAATTTTAAACTTTTTGAAACAAAATTAATTAACACTATAGGTTTATAAGTTTTTCTTTCTATATTACCATATTTTTGATTTTTTTTCTTTAATTTTGAATACTCAAATTAAATGAAGAAAATCCTTTTTATAATGTGTAAAAAAAAAAATGTATTTTTCCTCTATTTTTTTATGTCGTCATAAATATTTATAAAAGAGAAAAATATTGTATTGTAATATTTTCCAAATATTTATATTTCACTTAAAATTGTATGTGTGAACAAAAAAGTAACAAACTGACATTAAAAAAATGTATTGAAAAATAATAAAAATGTTTTTATTTTGTATTTTCTTTCAAGGCAACAAACAGCTTGTATTCTATACCCATATAAAGTTTTCCACATCTCATAAACATAGCCATTTTATTTTACATTTTTCATCCATCATCCAAACATCCAAAAAATAGTATGATAGTCAAAAACAATTTTCACTATAAATGAAAAGTTAAAAGCTTCATTAGCATTGCAAATTTTTAAGTTAACGAAAGCTAAAGGCATTATAGTTTTTAATATTATTATGATATTAAAATGATAATGAAAGATTATCAGCCATTTCATGGTTGGCTATTATCTCGCCATTTTAGTCGCCGAGTAAAACTTGGCTTTATAAACATACAGCCAATTTTTTCTCGGCGACTAAAACGCGAGATAGTAGCCAACCATGAAAGGGGGGTATAATTTTCAGTGCTAATGAAGTTATATATTTATTTCTCAATTGTAATGTAATTGATAACTCATTGTATTTTTCAATGATAATGAAAGCAGTTAATGCTTTACAGAAATAAGGGCGTAGGCAAAATCACTCAACGAAAAAAAAAAAAAAAAAAAAAAAAATTGGCCTTGGGTTACATGAAAAATTACTGTTCAATGTTCAAGTTTTTATGTGAACCTTTTCCATTCAAAAGAAACATTTTCCAAAATCTATAATTTTAAACTTTTTTTTTTTGGTGATCTTTTGTGGAAGATCTTGCGAATCTTTTTGGACAATTTTCTTTAAATAATTTGTGAGCCAAATTTATTTTTCTGAGTGATTTTTTATTTAGGGACATTTTTTTTGGGCGACTTATTAAACGGCTCAAGTCATGTTTTTGGTTCTTTTTTTTTATATCATTAGCCATTATTCTTTAGATGATTTTTCCTACCCCACAATTGCAATGAATTTTTTCTAGTGGTGGTTTTTGTTTCATATGCTTTTTCTAAGGTTTTGCAAGCTATTTTGATTTCATGTTATTTTTTTTTCTTTTCATTTATATTCAACAAGATTACTAGAGTTAAAATTCTTCAATAACACTCTTACCATTTTTGGTGACCAATATTTTCCAAATTTATTTAAAATAAACTTTTTTAGGGTTCAGGTAAAAAAAAGTTGCTAACCGGAAATATTTCGAGGTAGTTTTAAAGCACTAAAACCGCTATGTACATATTTTGAGCAACATATGTTGAGGCCCTTAAGTATTTCTTGCATATAAGAGCAAAGGTGGAGCTAAAGCAGTATAAATCTATTCGTCACTCTTGTTTTATTTAAGTAATTTAATGATGAGATTTGTTTTAATTTAAACAAGGCGTACATTTTTGTTTTCAAATATCACTGAAGATTTTTTTTTTTTGATTTACCAAAGGAAGGGCGCTTAAATCAATCAAATTCGTTTTTTGATTGTGGAAACAGTGAAAAAGATTTTAAACACGATTGTTTTTGCACTTGAGGAAGGAGCTCCTATTTTCATGTATTATTTTCCATATTTAAACCATCCTTAATCCTTTTTTTATGCTCCCATTTTTTTGTGTTTATTTTTTTTGAACGCTTATTTTCAGGAAAAAAAAAAAAAATAAAAAAAAAATTGTCAAATTTTTCACTAACCTATTTTTAATACGAAATTTCTTTTAGATCGAACTCCTCGAATTCTACTACTACTACTTCTTCATCCACACGTCTTGTTCTACACTCCACTACCTACTACTTCACTACTACTACTACTTTTTCTCGTACTACTATTTGAGGTGGCAGCAAAATATCTAAATGAAAAAAGAAAACTTATCTGAAAATCAAAATCTACGACTATAACACGTTTATTTTTTGATAGTACTATTCTATGACTACTTTTTTTACTATTTATGTTGTGGTTATTTTTATATGTTTAATAAACAAATGTATATGTCTTTTTTACAAAATATATAGCGAAACACAAAAAATGCATCCAATTAAAAAAAAAAAGAAAGAAAAGAAAAACAACTTTTTGGCAATTTCGAATAAAGGATTTTTGCATCTTTTTTTTTTTTTTTTGCTTTAAGGTCTATTTTATAATTTGGGTTATTTACGTGCTATTTGTATACTATAGAGCTTGTCAAAAATAACACTGTATTCTTGCTGCTCGCTTAAAATTCGAAAACTTACATCTCTGAAAAATATTCCTTAATAAATAAAAAGCATAAAATAATAAGTGAAAATAAAAAGCAATAAAATGCTTTAGATAGATGTAGTAAGCCAAATAGTTTTTTTTTCAGTGGATTTTATGTTTTATGAAAAATTAAAATTTTTAATCACCCGAATATTTTTTATATTTTTTTATTATGGAATATTTTATGTTTGGATGTTTATTTTCGCGTCTTTAACGTGCTTGAGTAAATTCAGAACAAAATACTTTTTCGGCGAGCTCTCTAGTATATTTATAGTACCAAAAATTTCGTTTGAGTTATATGTTTTTAATACTTCCTATTTTGGTGCTGGGCGTGCAAAAAAAAAGCTTTTGCTTTGGTTTATATATTTTATTGCTTTATTTTTAGGAACAAGGCTGGTAAAATTTTTTGAATTTCTCAACTTAAGACTTAATAAAATGCAAAATACGGAATATAAAACTTCACTTAAAATAAGTTCCCAAAAATCTTCAATAGAAGGATATCAGCTTTTGGGCTTTATTTAAAAAAAAAAAAAATCTAAAAATTTGATGTCGCTGCTGCAAAAGATTTTTTTTATTATTTCTTTGTGTATGACCTTTTTGTTATATATTTATGTATAAGGATATATATACGCGCTGAAAGTCAATTAATTAAAAAACGATTTTTTTTTATTTTGTAAAATGTTTCCTTGGAAAATGACGCTTAAAACTGATATCCATCCTATTAAGTTTGTGCAAATTTTCCTTATATGTTGTCGTTTATTCAGTATCATTTGTAAAAAAATTTTGTATTTTATTTTCGACTAAATCAAATTGATGGGAAATTCAATAAATTATTTAAAATAAAAAGAAATCCGAGCTTAATTGGGTCATTATACTGAGGTTGCTAGGTTGTATTTATTTAAAGTTTCCTTTGAATATTAAAGAGTTGTGCGTCAACTTACGTGTTACTACAGAAAACATTTAACGTAAACAAAAATGATTTTCATCTGCTATCACTTTATAGGTCAACAGGTCGTATGAGTAACATTTAATTAACTAATCTAAAAAAATCAACATTTATTTTCAATGCAACATGGGATCCTTGTGCCTGAAAGCATTTTTGTTTATCTTATATGGTGCTGTATTATTATATATTTTTTTTTTTAATTGATGGCCGTACTAGACTTTATGCATTATATGCAACATATTTTCTTGAAATTTTTTCTCGTCAACTAAAGTTTTTTTTTCATATTTTTGTAAATTTTTTTTTGTATTTTAATTTTAGTGCATTCATTTATTTATATACACAAATAGTTTAAATATTGAATGTAGAAATTGTTTTTTTTTTGTTTTGTTTTTCAAAAGTTGTAATATTGCACATTTTAATTTTGTAGTTTTTTTTTTTTTTTGTAAACTATTTTGCACAAGCTCGTTGAAATTTTATAAACGGTTGCTTTTTAAATGATGTACAACTATTTGAAATATATTTTGTTAATTTAATTATTTTAAATCATGCAACACAATTTTTGTTTTTTTTTTTAAATTTAATTCAAAAATTAATTTAGCATACATTTACAACATTACCATATTACACATCTCAGTCATCATCACTAGTCAACCAATATTTTTTCTTTCTCTCCTCTCTCTCTCTCTCTTCCATGTGCCGTCGGCATCGTCGCACATTTCCTTATTTCTTTTTGCAGATTTCCTATTAACTTGGTATCAACACTCATGTGATCAATGCGGCAAATCGTACAAAACACGTAAAAGCTTAAGTCGTCATCGTCGTTTTGAATGTCGTTTTACCATCGAGCGTCCAATTTTTCAATGTCCTTCATGCAATTATGCTGCTAAACGCAGTGATAATTTGACAAAACATATAAAAACTCATTTTGCAAAAATGCAAAAGGAATTCTTCCCATTGGCTGTCAAACTTCAAAACTCTTTGCAGACCAAAGTGGAGATGGCTTAAAGAATTAAACATTTTTTTTTTTTTTGCTATATAAAGACATTTTGGGTCGATATATTCAATGGGGGGATTTGTAAAAAAAAAGTTTTTAGCTTCACTTTAAAATTTTGAATATATTTGCACAAAGTTATTGGACGGAGCTTTTGTAAACTTTAAGTAATTGGGAGTAGCTTTGCTGCGTTAACATTTATTACCATTCAAATTATCGCTTGTGAAATAATCAGGCTTTTTTGAGTTTTTTTTTATGTGTTAACACTTAGTCCTTTGCTTAAAAGCAGCTATGACTAAAGAAAAAAAAAGAAAAAAAAAATTAAGCTTTGTGATAAAAAAAGCGAAAAATTTCAAAAACTTTCGGCAATATTTGCGTTGTTTTGCTATTGCAATTAAAAAATTTGCTGTACGTGAATTTATCCTGCAATTAATATTCTCATTGTACAATTGAGAGCGAAAGCTCTCGAGTGCTTAAGGAGAGTAGTGTCGATGAGCTTAGGCTTACCTCACCAAGGTAATAGGCTAACCATCACTTTAAGTAACGACTTCAGGGTTCTGTCGAACAGCTAGTTTTCTTGCCAGAAAAAGATTATTTTTGAGATTATTTAGTAGCAGACACAATTTATTAAGATCATGTTTGTTTTCAAAGCAGCATTATAATGCAAACGTTTCTTGCTATGTTAAGAGCTTTGAAGCTTTTTCTCTTTAGCCGACACTACTCTACATATAGAGAGGCTTGAACCACATTAACACATTAAAGAAAAAGAATATTCTCGCTATCCACAAATTTGCTCGTGATAAAAGTCTATAGAAGCTTTTCTATTCCGCACTTTTGTATGTTTTAAAAAGAATGTATGTTTTAAAAGAGAATATCAAATTATTGCTTGCGACGGAAAAACGCGGAAAGTTTCAAAAGTTTTGTGCATTGAGGGGACTGCTCACAATAGATAATCACATTTCGCATAGACATGAGCGAAAACGCGAGCTCAAATGATATTTGCTCTCTCTCTCCCCAACACAAATGTAAATTTTCTGTCGATTGAGAGCTTTCTGATAATATGAAAATATAAGCGTGTAAAAGCACAAAAATATTAGCACGCGTGTAACTCGATGGTTTTCAAGCTTGCACATTTTTGAACTTGCATAAAAAGCTCTTTAAGCTTTTGGTCACAGCTATGTCTTGTACGCGTAGTTTAAGCAAAGTTATATACGAAAATGTTGTCTAAGCGCTCCTTCACTTTTCGCAAATATATTAAAAAATTTATTTTAATTTTATTAAATCGAAGCTTTTCCCTTGAAACAATTTAAGACACTACAAATTACTTAACATAACTCGTTTATATTTAACTTAGTTATTACGGCTTTTATTATAAAACTCCAATAATCAAAAACAAAACATTTCGAAAAAACTTTTTACTGTTTTTTTTTTTTGTTTAAATGCAATACAATGCCTGAAATGTTCGTTTTATTATAATTAACAACAAATTTTTTTTTACCAAAAAATTTTATATGACTTTGAAAAAAATTAATAATATTTTTTTCTCTTAACATTTAACTGTTTAATCGCAAATTTATAAAATTGAACTGACAATTTTTAGCGCGCTTTTATTAATTTTTGCGCTTCAAAGAAGAGCGTTTGAGTCGTTCACTTACACTTGGCAGTCGCACTTTCTTTCGTTTGAAATTTGCATTTGATTTGCATTTTATTCACAATTTATGCAAATTTGCTACATAAACAAGGAACTCGTACTATCGGTACAAAAGACACTACTTAAAACTGTGTACCAACAGCAGCAGCAGCAGCAGCACCAGAATTTCAAATGATGTATTTGCATTTTGCTTTAAACTTTGCGCGCCATACTGTACGTATGGTGGTGGGGTTCTATAACATTTAAAATTCAAATCAGCGCGTTATACTGTCCCGTCATCAGAAATTGTTTTGCATTTTTAATTTGCATTTTTTAAAATTGAAAAAAAAAAAAAATGTAAGTAAAATGCGCATTTATTATTTAACTTCTACGTGATTCTTTTTTGAAAATACAACGGCAAAAATGAAACCTAAAACTATTATAAAAGTTTTTACGTACAATAAGAATAGTCTTAGATGTACTTTAAACTATCTTCAAACATGAGGAGGAGTAGTCGATTTGAGTCTAATTGGATATCATGCTATAGTTTGCATCACATTGACATTAAATAAAAAGAGCATGTACGATTTCGACCACAATAGTCCCAATACCCACACATGTGGTGTTGCTTTACAGAAATTACAATTTGAAATTAAGAAATATAGAAAGATTCTTTGACTAATTTATTTCATTAGAAAAAATAATTGCTGTTAGAACGAACTATATGGAAGCAAGTCTCAAGTCCAAATCCGAGCATATGAATTCTTCAATTTTGCTCTGCCAAAGTCATAGTTTTCAATCTATGGATTCGTTTTTAAGTTTGATAAAGAGTAAAAAAACCTTAACTACTAAAAACGTCAATATAAATTGACTGAAGGTCAAGGCTTACAATTTTTAACACAAAACAGTAAGGGTTTTTAAATACTGCCGTTTGTCTGGTTTAGTAAAGGTACTTATTCTAAGGCGCTTATACGAGGCAGTTACTGAGAGACTGAATGATATAAATAGCAGGACCGATAAATGGTAGGACCGTCGCTGGCCACAGTAGTACCATTTTGCGTGAACCATATCTCCTTACTATCTTCGATAATTGGGCGCAAAAAAATGTTTAGGCATAGTCCTCAATTTAAGGGGGGTTTAACCCCATTTTCATCAACAAACAACTTGATGAGTAACTTCTGAGTCCGGACTTGTGTTCAGCACGGAACATCGACTTTAAACCCCTATGTCACTTTCATTTAGCAAAACATATGCATCAAACAACATTTTTAAGGATGCAATTACCTGGTGACTAATCCATTTTTTTCAGAAAATATAAAGGAAATTGATAAGGAATACATTTTTTCAAAAACCCTGAGTCTTTCTGTGGACACCTACTGAGAATATTATTCCAAGAAAGAGTTTGTGTATTATAAGGATATCAAAGTACATATATCCAGCCGAACTTTCTTAAATAAATCATTACTGAATTCTGAACTACTTTTCTAATAGAAAAGTTTAGGAAGTTACGTTACCTGCTCTCATTACCAATTGACTTGTTTAGTTTATCAAGTGCTATTGTTCTGAATTATTCACATATTTTTAAAGTTCCACTAAAAACTTAGCTGAAATTTTTTTCTTTATTTACTAAGCATTACTAAGGAAATTCATTTGATTTAGTATTTCTCTCATTCTATATGACTGTTATGAATTGGAAACTCAGTTCATATTTCAATACAGGTATCTTTTTGCGCTGACGATTAACTTAGCTTTATAGGCTGAATCATTATTATGTGCAAAATATTGCTCTATCTATAATAGTGATATTATGTTGCCACTGTGAAAGTAAAATGAATTCATATATTTTTGCAAGCACCTGTCCTTCACCATAGGTCATTTTATGATAGAAAAAAGTAAATAAGTTAGCAGTGAAATTAAACTATCCACAACGCAAATTTCGCAAATACGTCCCTCCCATATATACTCGTACATATATATAAGCCAAGTAAAGAATTACCAAGATACATAGCAAAAGTTTTTGTTTTGGAGCCAAATTCTGGCTCCATTTGCTGCTACGTGCCCAACGCTGTACTGCTGTTTAAAATTAAAAATCCATTTTCTTAAAACGAATTTTGTTCGCTAAGATAACGCACATAAATCAGCTAAAGTTTATTGAAAGTTTGAATGCGCTTTTATAAATTTATTTTAAAACGAACAACTTAAGGTATTGAAAAGTTCTTCTATTCGGCATTTAAATTGAAAAAAAAAAAACCAAAATTACTCAAACATTTGGCTAACTTTATATTTAGTTTAAGTTCATATTATACTCATATACTATGTATCTAATTATTATCAAAATTGAAATCAGCGTAGTTTTATGTCTAAAATACTATTATTTTTAAGCTTTCAATTCAAATTAAAAATAAAAAATTTTCAAATCATTTAAGTTAATCGTAAAGAAACCAAAAAGGAGCATTCCAAAGTTACACTTAAGTTTAATACAATTATATGTATGTAGGTTAAAAACTTAATTTTTAAACCACTCTAGTCGCATTGACAGTATTCGTCAAGTTGGAGGTTATTTTTTAACTTATATACTATTTATTTAATTTATATTTATGAAACACAAAACATTCCTGAATTTTCTTTTAAGTATAAATTGAGAAAAAATATTTTAGTACGATAAATTAACCAGTGAGGACGCGTAACGTTACATTCAGCTACTAGGCTAAGCTTTCATATTAGAGTGTCCCAAAATTTGGCTGCTAAACTTTGGGGGTAAATATGTTGGAATTAAAAAAATTTGTTTTTTATAAATAATTTTTTTAAATCATTATTTTTTTTTGTGAATTTTATAAATTGCTTTTTAATATTAAGTTTAATAAGATGAAATACTACTACTTGTTTTAATCGTTTGTACTATACGTCTTTTTTCTGTCTGTCTGATAGTTAAGTTGGTCGTATTTCGTGCAATGTCTATGTTTTTTATTACTTAACTGTGCTTTCAAATGTTAAAATTTTTTGTAAGAATATTTTACAAATTTAGAGCTAAAAAAAATTCTATAATTTTATTGAATGTCTACAACTCAAAAGAATTTCAGGCAAAGAGTACGCGATAGGAATAAGAAAAAAATTTGTATATTTTCGATAAATCTGCATAGTTTGGGATTTATCATACGTTTTATATATAGGTGCGATCTTGATATAAAATAATTACAATCAAAAAAGCAAAAAAATAAGACTTATTTTAAAATATACATACATTTGCTTCAGGATTACCTCTTTTTGCGCGTGCTATTTTGAATTAGAGAAATTTTTAAACCCATCCGCAATTGTTAAGCACTTTAACCTTTAATATGTCGAATAACAGATATGGTCAGAAAAATCTTTTATCTTTGATATAAGTTCAGCATGTTTAAATTTTTTTGTCACCAAAATCGCTTATTTCACTATGCAAGCAATTATCACCATTAACTTTCTGCAATATTTATGCAGAAAAGTTGCTTATTGAGGTATCTAAAACCTTTTTTTTGTGCATGTGACCGCATGCACTCCTTCAGTTTTACCTTTTTAAAAAATAATTAACTGGAAAAAAAATGTTTTTTACGATTTTTTTCTACGGAAACAGCGGAAAAACATGAGAAATTGTCATAGAAATTCAATTTTTGAAGAATTTCGCAAAAAATTATCACTTTTTAATTGATGGACAACAAATAACCATGTACGATAACTAAATAATATGAAAATCGCGGGGAAGTCTTCAAAAATATGTTTTCTTTTTCAGTGTTCAAATTGATGAGCAAAAAAAAAAAAAACTCCTTTTCAATAATAATTTTAACAAGCGCCTTTTGACCTTTAAAGGTTAAAATTCTTTTAGCAATTATTTTGTTTTTCGAGCAAAAAAGTTTATATACCAACATTTGTTCCTTTATTTGTGAATAAATCGGCTTAAAAAATGCATGTGGTCACATGCACTAACACGATTAGGGTCAAAGCAATCTTTATAAATATGCGAGCTCGTAAGATATACTTTTTGTAATGCGTACTCTTTGAAATGTGCTCCCTTCCAAAATGTATACAATATGAAATGCGCACTAATTGTCAGGTGTTTTCCTCGAAATGCGTACTCTTTGAAATGCGTACTCTTTGCAATGCGTACTCTTTGCAACGCGTACTCTTTGCAATGCGTACTCTTTGTAAAACGTACTTATAAGCCTATGTAATTTTCGCGATGAGTACTCTTTTGGAGCGCACGAAAGTTTTTGCATACATCCCGTTTAAAGTTATCGGTATTATTATTGTCCTATTAAAACTGCGTTTCATCAAATAACAAACTTCTTTTTTGAATCTCTCCAAATTTCTGTTACAAATTTTATCTGTCGTTCAGTTTTTTTTTTTTTTTTTTGAACTTTCACCATTAAAACCACTATATTCATATATATTCACGCACTGAATGCTATGAAAATGAAAAAAAAAAAAACAAACACCAAAAACTTTATTTTGTAGATTCCCTACTAACGCCACTTCACATACATCCCTATGATGCAGATGATACGTTTAACAGTACACAAGGAACTCCTCCTACGAAATCAGCTTTATGGAAGTTAGCTGCAAGTAAATTGGAGCGTCCTTTCATTTGTCATTTTTGTGGCAGAAAATATCGCAACAAAGGAAGTTGCGGTCGACATGTGCGCTATGAGTGTCCAAATCGACCTTTTGCACGTCGTAATTTTCAGTGTAATCTATGTAAATTTACTACAAATCGTAATGATAATCTACAGGCTCATATGAAAGGACATTTTAAACTAATAGCTAAGCAGGATTAAGTCAGAAAACAAATTAACTAATAAATAGAAAGTAATGCTAAAAATGCCAAAAGTTAGTGTTTCATTGATGTTAGGATATTTTTAAATTTATTTATTTACTCGAATTAAGATATTTATTGTATTGCAATAATTTTTGTTTTTTTTTTTTTAACTCAAAAAATTTAAGCTCCTTTATAAACTATAAAAATACTACCGAATACTATTTATTTTAATATAAGATATGTTACATTTAAAGCGACGCTATCACTCCAGTACTATTAATTTATGGAAAGGAATGTTTGTAGAATAAAACGTTTTTCATGCGAATGAAACGAGAGTGACTAGCAATTTTTACAAATGCTGTAAAATGAGGCGAAAAACCCTATGTAATGGAAAGAAAAATCAATGTTTTATGCGTCACTTGCGTTTCAGTTTTATATAGCGCTTTAATGATTGCATGTAAAAAGCCCGTTTATTTTATAAATTTAAAAGGAATGAACATTCACAGCCCAGAAATATTTAAATTTAATTTAATTCAGAATATATACTCATAATTTGAAAGACTCAAAGTATTCGAAAGATTTTATATTCCAAAATAAAAAAAAAATGGAAACTAAAGCGCGTTTCGTTTCTGCGATAAAATTAGAATTAAAAAAAAAAGGTTTTTTTTCTTTGGTTACTGACACCTAATTGAATTTCATGCCTCTGCAAAGGATATTTTAAATCAACATTTTTAGCGTAAGCATATGCGTTAAATTGACTTTTAATATATAAAGGGTATTTCCAAGTATTATTTTCATATGAAGTCCTGATTTGATTTTTTCATTTATGAGGAAGGAGCAAGAAAACATTAAAGCTCTTTAGCAAATATAATCTTGCTTAAAATTGAAAAAAAACGTAGTTCTTAGTCATATTTGAAGATAGCTCACACTTACAGAAAGTCGTTTAGTTAGTTGATTTATTTTTATAAAATCAAACAGCAATAATCTTCATCTTCAATTTTCAGTTTGGTTCTTTTTAATAGGGTGCTTGCTTTCCGAGGTGTATCAACTACATTTAAGTCATTTGTACGGAGTTAAATAGTATATATTTCAGTGAACGATATCTTGGAAAGTAGGCGTGTTACTGATAAGGTCTGAAGGTTAGATTTGTAGAAGTAGGTTGTTGCTGTCTTATTGCATGAGAAAGAAATTAACAAAAAAACGTCCTGTATTGTAAAATGGTCCTTGAAAAAACGTTATTCACACATATAAGCAAGGATACACGTATCAAAACTCTGACGTATAACAAACAACTGAAGTTGCAGTATAATTTCACCAAACAATTTAGTAGAAATAGAAACAAAATCAATTTCAGACAGATTTTTCTAACTTTCAGGGCTTACACTGACCTCTTCAATGTAGAAAATTCAAGAGTTTGTTAGGTATAAGTAAACCATTTCGCTTGGCTTGAAATAATTTCATCTTAAACTTACATGACGCCTGGTCCAAGTAAACGTCACTTTGCTTAGAACACAGTGAGATCTTTGTCCGCGTACTTAACTGCCCACTTTTGAAAATTTCCGAAAAAAAACTCCTTTGTTCTCATTTAAAGCAAAAAAAAAAAATAGATGATATGGAGCGAATCCTGTTCTAATTCCGTTTCGAATTTGCTTCGGTAACGGATTGAAATTATTTCAAGAGCATACAAAAATAAGAAATTCGTCTGTCTATTAGAAATGTAACAACTCAAGTTCGAAGTTGGAAAAAAAAAAATTCCGTACCAAATTCCAACCACTAGATTTAGAAGGGCGGCTGGGCTATTCACATTCAATTCCACTTCCGAACTAAATCCAAAACAGAACGTTCCTGATTGTAGTACATCAAAAATTAATTTTTTTCAATTTTAATAAGGTCTCAACTTTAAGCGTTCCCGAATTTAAAAGCATAAAGTTTTTTGACAGGCTCTGAAATATTTGAAGAAATGTTAAATGCTAAATTCACATACATTTGACCCTTTTCAAATTTTTAATATTTATATTTCGTTGATTTTCGACTTCCTCTATGAAATGTTGTTCAGAAAAAAAAAAATACTCTTTTTCTTTAATTCTATTTATCGCATAAAACCTTAACGTTTAAAAATTTTTTTAAGGTTGACTTAAAAAATAACTTTAAACTCTTAATAAACTTAGAATTTTAAACTGAAAACGATATTTATAAATGTAGGTACATATTTTAATAACTAGAAATTGCATTCGAAGCATGTAGTTCCTCAATTCTTGTAACTGAAACAGCAGCATAAGCTCTATAATTAAACTTTCCTAGAAATCAGTGGTCTTAAGTGATAAAAAGCAAACAAATTAAACACAAACAACAAAGTACACTCAACTAAAAAATTACAGTACAACAAATGACAAAACAAACTAAAAAAAAAGTCTTTAAGCAAAACTATTAACAATTAAATCTCACCAATATTTCCTAAGGTAATTTAAGACTATACAATTAACATAAAATATTTATTTTATTATATAAGGCAAAACAAAAAAAATTGTTGCAATTTTTTATGTAAAAGTCAAACTAAAAAGCTCACGGAAACAAGTTAATGCCATTGTTTATCAATATAAACTCTATACATTATATATTACTTTATAATATTAATTTAGTTTTAAATAAGAAAAACTAAATTTCTAAAACTTGATGTCACTACTGCTATTTTTATACTTAATATATTTTTGTACTTGAATAAAACTTATATAAAAAAAAAATATAAAATACAACTTTTGAAATTAGTTTTCATTTTTCACCATTAAAGTAGGCCAGCATAATTTGTACTGATTTTTTAATTTCCAGCCAGACTAAATGCTAGTTACTCGTAGTAAATTAAAAATAATTATCACTGTAGTAGCTGTTTCGTCGGTCGCCCTTCATTGTCACCACATTCACGATCACGATCACGATCATCATCATCATAATCATCATATGCTGTACTCAGTGGCCAGCGCAAGTGTGGCAAAAATTACAATTATCACCAAATCACCATCACTATCACCACCACCACCATAACAACAACTACTCGTACAACAACAAAAATGCAAAATTAAAAAAAAATTCAATGCCATACACTAAAAAAATAACTGTAAATATCATTTTAACTAATATTTAATTAAATTTTTTATTTTGATTTATTAAAAAAAAAGTTTTTGTTTTGTTTTTTACACGTTTCGAAAACTTACTAAATTTTCTTTTAATGCTAGCTTGAAAATTGAAAAAAAAAAACATTAATAATTTTATGCTACTTTTTGACACACCCTGTAATATTTTTTATAAATGTTTGCCACGAATTATTTTAACGTTTTTAATGCTAAATCTAAAAATCTAAACTAAAAAACAAAAAAAAAAAAATAAATAAGCAAGAAAAAACAAAACAAATCTATATCTTATAATAAATATTTTATATAATTTAATTATTTATAT
The DNA here is from genome assembly GCA_949775025.1 of Tricholauxania praeusta. Lineage (NCBI taxonomy): Eukaryota > Metazoa > Arthropoda > Insecta > Diptera > Lauxaniidae > Tricholauxania > Tricholauxania praeusta. The sequence continues at coordinate 14,192,357 of OX459031.1, read as the reverse complement.
ATGAAATCTATAAGACTAATTAATTTTCTTTTTTTCTTTTGTCTCTTTCTTTTTCTATGACGCTGCTCAATTTGGAAAATACGTTTCGTTTTGGAACAGGCTGTACAACAAGTTCATCAACCACATCCAGTCAAACACCTCCACTCCCTTCTGCCGCTCATTCTGCGCTAATACGCGATTATTGGTACGAGCTAAAATTTTCCGATCTGTTTAAGTTTATCAATCCGGATGGACGTTATCAGTGTCCGCGTTTTAATTGCCATAAGAGCTACAAGGACGCCAGTTCATTGCAGCGACATATCCGGTAAGTTTGTTTCATATGAAAATTTAACTTAAATTAAATCAAAATTAGGTTTTCAAATTTGTTAGTTTTAAAGCAGCCATTGTTTCAATACAAATATTATTGTAGAGCAATCAAGAGTTTATAAAAATCATAAAATACATTGACTTTAAAAGGCATCGAAGCAGTGCTATCGGCGTTTAAAGTATAAAACAGACATGTCGTGTGTGTAACCTTTAATTAAAATATAACTCTAAACTTTGATATATCAGTTCCGTTGCGACTTCGGCTCAAAAATTATAGCAACGTTGATAAAATTTTTGTGATCTACAGTATTATACGTACGAAGAAGTTTTTCCGCAAATTTTACTGTTTATTTAGCAGCCATATTTCTTGTTTAGTAATTAATGTAAGTCACTTCAGTGTTTACACAAAACAATCGTTTCGTTCAAAACAATCCTAAGATACATAGGAGCAGAATTATCATGATAAAAAGTTTATGTCATACATGTCGTATGAGTAGCATTCGGTTGTGATATAAAATTCAATGCATAACTTTGATATATCAGTTTCAATGCGACTGTGATTGTAATAAACTTAGTTACTTAGTTTTGACTGATATAAAATAATACTCGTGCGAAAGCTTTTAAGACTTTAGACCTTAAGATGGGTCACCGATAACGAGAACTGAATGATTCTTAGTAAAACTTTTTCGTCAGATAATCGAAACCCAGTGTGTACTGATTTGGACACACGTTGTGTATATTGAAATTCTTAAATTGGTGCCAAGCTTATCTTACTTTTGATTTTTTTTTTTTTATAAAAAAAAACGTGACAGCATTTTCTAAAATCGTATTTAGTTCTAAGTCTGCTTCTTAAATAATTTTTAGTTAATAATAGAATTTTTATTAAAGTGAAACTTGAGTGACGCCGCACATATTAAAAATTTAATTTTAAAATTGCCAAATTTTCAACTAACCTTCTGAATAATACATATTTAAAATCGATGACCAAAGCTGAAAATTCAATGTCATTCATATTTCATTAACTGAAAAAATTCACTTCACTTAGGATGCAGTTTGACTTTATTTTTTCTCTTTCATTCTTTTACAAAATTTTCAGATATGAATGTGGTGGACAGAAAAAATTTCGCTGCCTCATGTGCGGAAAAGCTTTTTCGCAAAGCTCCCACCTCAAACGACACCTCGAATCCGGTGTTTGTGTCAAATATTATTTATGAGATAATGTTTTCTTTAAAATCAAATAGAATTAACAAAGGAAAAAAGTTAGAAAGAAATTAATGCAAAATAATTAAATTATATACATACATACATATAGTATATAAAACTCATAGCATAACATATTAAGTTAGAAAAACTGATAAACAAACAAACATATTTTACAAAAGCGATATTAAGAATTTTTTGGAAATTTTTGTCAAAAAACAAAAAATTCTTAAAACCACTTTCAAAAACAAACAAACAAACAAAAACAAAAAAGATATAAAAATGAAAATGAAAACAACAACAAAATACAAAACAAGAAACAAACAAAACGAATTTATTGGATGCCACATCATTTATCAAATATCTATTTACTAAATATATGTAAAATTAGTTAATTATTAAATTAATTAAATAACAAAACAGAAAACATTAGAAACAAACAAACAATTAATGAATTAAAATGGCGAGGATTAACAACAACAAAAGCCAATATCTATGGTAACTTTTTAAAAAAAGTCTAAAAAACAAAGATTTAAACAAATTTAGTCAAACTAACCAAAACTAAGTAGAATTAAGTAAATTAAAATTAACAAATTAAATGGTTTATATATATACATATTTACGTATGAAATTATATAAACAAACAAAAAAAAAAAAAATGAAGAAGTTACAAACGTACTGTGTTTATTTTGTTGCCAAAAAACATATATTAACTAACAAAAATATTTATATAAAAAAGAATGAAAGAATCTATACATATACAAAAAATAGAAGAAATTATCTGTAGATAAAAATTAAAAAAAAAAGCGAAAAAATATAGCAAACAAATTTATATTGAGATTTTATTAGAAACTGTTAAAAACTTAAATTTTTCAACTCGAATGTTAAAAACACAAGCGAAATCTAGAAAACTTGGACGTAGCTGTTTCTCTTTCAAATTGAATAATTGCCAAATGTGTAGTTTATGCTGAGCCAGAATGTTTAATTTGCTTTGAAACATGAGTTACATCTTACAGACATGAACACTGTTTGTACTAAACTCGCTTATACTAATATAAGAGTTTAGCTACTACAGCTATTTGCCTTCTTAGCTATTATGCTTGAAGCTGTAGATCAAGTAAAAAGCTTATTCAAAAGTAAATCGTTTAATAAATAATTGATGGTCTTAGCTTAGCTATATAAATTACTTGCTCTTCAAGATATTTTTAGTTTATTGAAAATATCAATTGGTAAACGTTTGCCGGGATATTTAGCTAAAATACCTGAGAGCTCAAAATATGCTTTTCAGAAAGTTGGAGGAACTCGTTTTTTTTTAAACCAAAATGCAAACTTTACTTTCAGTCACAACAATATGTACCTCATTTTAAAGTTTTTTTACTTAGATGCCGAGACTATAGATTCAGTTGCCCTGCGGATCAAAGAGGTTCAAGATTATCAAGCTGTAAGATTTCGAAAAGCTTCTGTCGGGGAGAACTCTTTAATATTAAAAGTTTTTAAATTCTGGCATAGTATAAATTATTCCAATTAGTCAAAAGAATTCTTTGGTTTTGTATGAGAGATTAACAGCTTCGTCAAGAAATTCTTGAAATTCTTCGATTAACATTTTTAAAAATTAACATTTCTTTGTTTTGTTTTAAACACAAAATAACTTGAATTAACTAACTAACAACTCCTTTATTTTTTCTAGAACAAATAACTTAATTTAAGTAAAATTGTTTATTTTGTTTTTAATTTAAATACTCTACACTTACGTATGTTATATGTATGTACGTATATGCATATATTCAATATATGTATGTATTTAAAATCTATTTATAAATTGTTGATTGTTATTATATACAAGTATTTATTTTTAAGTTAAAGAAAAATACAAAAACACTAAAGAAAACATATATACGTATAAGAAATGATTAGGTAAAAGATAATATCAAAATAGCTTTTAAACTCAACTTAAAAAACTGAGCTAGCTAAGCGTAATGTAGAAAATTATATACATAGTTTATTTATAAACTTAATGCCGTGTGCCATAAAAAAATTTTATCTGTAGATTGTATTTTTTACGGTTAAAGCTTATTGTGTTGACCCTTTTTTTGACCTTTCTGTGTATGTTTTTTGTCAAAAACATTTTACAAGACATTATTTTGGAGGGTGCTCACATTTTCAGCATTATTTGCAAAATTTTTATTTTTTATACTATTTCGAATCGTTAGTACTATAATTACAACAGTGGAGATCAAAATTTTTGTTTATCTTTACTAATAAATCTATGCTTATTGTTTGATCTTAAACTAAATTTCGTGTGATAATCTAAATGCCCTAGAATTGAAATCAAAGTAATACCATTAACAAGTTTGGTCAATAAAGGGTTAAATTAACGAGTTTTTTTCTCACAGCTTTTAAAGCAGCTCGTGGCTGTTATGGTTAGTTTAAAACAACAAAAAAAAAAAAAACAAAAATACTTTAACGAAACATTTTTCTTAAGGTTAATAATATAAAATCTAATTTTATTTTAAATTGTATTAAGCTTTATTTAAACAAAAAACGAAACATGTTTCGTATTTGAATATATTTTGTTTGCCGAGCATAGCCCCTATGCGATTTCTAATTGAATCACCTAAAACTATGCTATTAAAAAAAAATTTTTTCAACAAGTTACATGAGTTGCGAAAGAAAGCAGCAGTAACTGAGGCATAGTTTTAGGTATATATTAAAATAGTTTTCGTATAGGCCTCTAATATTGAAACTCTACCTATAACAAGCCTTATAGGAAAACAGTCATATATGTTTTTAGTTAAAACAAGCTAAATATAAAAAAAAATACAAACATTGACAAATAATTTAATTTGTTGCAAACTCACAACTAACTGAATTAAAAATACTTATACAAACGAGTAAACACTTACATAATATATTATACATACATACATATGTATGTATGTCCTTAAAAAATGTTGAATTTAGTCTGTTTTCAATTTTTTGTTCGTTTGTTGTTAATTGTTAAATAATTTATATAAATATATATATATATATTATAATAAAGAAATATATGTATACAGACATCTATAAACCAATATAAGATTAACTAAAAAAGAGATTTATATAAAATGTTGAAATGTTTAACAAAATATATTTAAATCAAATAAGGGAAGTATAGTTAACTTAGCCAAATATCAGTCAGTGTCAGTTCAAAATGGTTTAAAATGGTCGGATTGCATTAGAATGATGAGGAGTGATATATTTGATAGTAAAGAGTGCAAAAATTAATTTGAAATTTTATATGAAACATAGATATATGTTTTGGTTGCAAATTATACTAAATTGACTTAACATTAATTACACATTCAAGCATTAGAACAAATAGTTCTAGTTGAATTTATTTTGCTTTTGAGCGCTTCTTTTGGGAATTATTTTAGTTGCTGTTGAAATTTTTGCACAAAAAAACTTTTAAAAAGTTGAAAATATATCTCATTGACCAATTTATTAATAATTCTTATTCAAAATTTTACTTTCTAGAAATCTTAGAAATTATATAAGGCGGTTACTACGACAAAATAATATAAAATTTACTATTTTATGAATAAATGTAAAACTATATGTCTTTGCAAATTCCTGAGAAGAAATGAACTTCAATATCAATCAATTATCTTCAATAGTTGACTACATTTCAAATCTTAAATTTTAGTGAAATTTACAGTTTTTATGGTAAATTAACAATAAAAGTGGTTTTTGTACTATATTTATTGGTTATTTCAACTAGTGCAATTTGAGCAATTTTTTTTGGTTGCCTTTAAAGAAGTACTCTAAATTAGATGAATTACAACGTTATTGAGTCATATCAGCGAAACTTTTAGCATGTTTTAAAATTGTAACCAATTTAATTCTTGGCGTTAAAAACTTATTCTTTAATTTTTTTTTTTGAATTTACTTATAACCTATTGAAATGAAATTTTCGAATATACATGTATTTATTTTATTTTTATGATTTTCTTATGCATTTACATTTAAAATCTAAAAATTCTTTTTTTAAAAAAATTTTTGTTTTTTTTAAAAATGATTTTATAATACTCAATTTCACGTATATTCGAAAATCAATCAACAACTCTTGCATATAGAGTCTATCGGCCAAATTGCCTATTTATCTTTCTTATATGTATTCGTATATGTATTCTTATATGTATATGTATATACCACACACAGACATGACAATTAGTTATTTGTTTTTGAATTTTCAGTTCAGAGTTCTCGCTCGCTTGAAATACTCACTCCTCTAAAGCCAAAAAATGAACAAAAAATCAATATATACAAAAAAAAAAAAAAAAAAAAATTAGAAAAATTATTAAATTGCACTTTACAGCAAAAATATATATATTTTGTTTTAATTGTTAAATGTTTTGTTTTGCATTGTTTATTTGTTTTTATGTTAATTTACTAATTTTAATTATTTACCTAGGATAGCAAATTTTTTATATTAATATTTTTTTTTTAGCATAATTTGTTATTAAAAAAATGATTTTTATTTTTAATATGTTTTGTTCTATTTTTGCTGTTAAAAGAGATTTACATTGTTAGTACTAATAAGTTTTACAAAAAGGAACAAGAAAAAAAAAATAAGAAAACTGTTATTGTTATAAATTTAGTAAAAGAAATAACTTTAATTGTTTATTACTAATTAATAGAAAATAAAAATTAAAAAAATATTAAAATAAAAAACCAAGAAAATACTCCAAAGAAACCAACCAAAAATATACATACTAAAAAAAAAATAGGATATAGCAAACCGATTTATATACATACATATACACAAGAATAGAAGAAAAAAAATAGAAAAACAAAATTAAAGAAAAATATTTATACAAAAATTTACATTTTGTGTGATTATTATTAACTTTGAGAGAAAACTGAAAAGTTATTAAAAATATAAAATAGAAAAAATAATATAACTCACTTATTCTGGTACACGAATCACTAAGCGTAAATAAACAGCACGCAAAAAATAAAAAGGTACAAACTACAGAGTATCATATCGACTGTCCTATCGAGATAGGAATCTCAGTGAAAACATATGTTATTAAAACATTCAAGTTTTCCAACGGATACAATTTAAAGGGATCCGTTGAACTTATGATCCTATGAAAAGAATGACCATAGTCTGTTTAGTCATTTTTCTTACTCAAGGATATTACTCAGTTTTGGATGTTAAACTTGACTTGCACTTATATTTTACATTGCGTCAAAATGTTATTTTTTAAGACTTATCATTAAAAAGTCAGTTTCTTCTTCAATTGTGCTAAAGTCATAATTTTGGTAGGAACAGCAGTTTAATTTAGCGTCATATCGAAAATACAATTTTGGCTACCTTTGTAACGAGATGAACGAAAAATTCGCTCGCTAAAAATTTAATAAGACTTCGAAACATATTAGTCCTAAAAGTGTCATAAATAAGAGTGTTTTATGTACACAAATAAGTTTCACTAAGGTTTATGTTTTCTGAGCACTCATGAAAATATTTCGTTAAAGGGTCTTTTTATAATCCATTAAAAAAATATTAATCCTCAATTATTACTAAATATGAGCACTTTTAAAAAAGTTTCATGAAAGAGCTTTTTCTGTCCCTGAATTAGGATTCATATTTGCGTGTGATGAGCCTTAGGTCTCAGAAATATGAATCATGAAATTCTCTAAATGTTTGCTAGAAAACCTTTTACAATGTCAAAATCTTGGATTATTTAAAAGGGTTTCGATGTTATAAGTTAAATTCTAAAGCATTTTTGTGCTATTTACTGACTGGGATATATAATATTCTTATACGAGTATATCTAATAGTACGAAATCCCAGCGCATGATTTGTATTCCTGAATGAAACACGGTTTAAATGAAAATTTACTTACAGCAGCGGACATTGCATAAGGGTGGGTGCCATTGTAAAAACATACACTTTCTGCAAGATATTCTTTGCTTTCTATGAATATCTTTTTTTGACTGAGACTTTATATAGAAATTGCAAGTGCAATACCATATTTCAGTAGCACAATTCACTCGTCAAAACGTAAGAATATTTGAAATGAATAATCGAAATAATAAGGAATCTGTCACTGTTGTCCAGACTAAGTGAGTCATATGAAATTGCCATGCAAAACCATGCAAAATTTTTAAAAACAAACTGTAGAAAATCTTATTTATGCATAAAGTTACAAGGCAAAAATGCATTATATGTACGTAATAAAAACGTAAGAAAAGAAAAACATAAACGTAATCGAGTTAATGAAATAAAAAAATATAACTACAACAATAAATTGTTACGTGTTTTCGTAAAACAACAACAACAACAACAAAGCAGGCGTTCTATACATATATACGGAAAAATATCTATATATAGATATAAAAATATATATATGAAAAAAGAAAACAAACAAAATTTATATATATACATATTGACGATGATGATATTTTATTAGAATTGTACCTTAAGAAAAACAACAAAAAATGAAAAAAATTGTAGTCAAATTACAATAACAAATGTTTTAGCCAATATGAGATTTTATTTTTAATTTTTAAATAATTTTTATTAATTATTATTATTATTATAAATTGTAAAAATAAAATTATTATGTTGTCAACGATTGCTGATGACTTTGATGATTATATTTTTACAAGCAAAATGAAAAAGAACAAACACTTTAAATTATTAAAATCCCAAAAACAAAAAAAAAACTAAAAAAAAAAAATCAAAAACAAAAACAAAACCAAATATAAAATTGAAATGCGTGGAAAGAAGAAAAATGCAAAAATAAAAGTATGAAATTGAATTGAATTCAAAATGTGTTTTATTTAAATTATTAATTATTAACAAAATTAAGTTTATTTTTTTAACTTAATTTTTTATTTACATTGTTTGTTTTATATTTTTATTTTTATAATTTTTATTAATTAATTCATGCGCCTACACGCCTTTGCCTAACTTTTTGTAACAAAAATTTTTTATTTCATTAGAACTTATTTTTGGAAAAAAGTTTTTTGAACTTTTGCAAATAGTTTTCTTTTTTTCTTTTCTCCTTTTTTTTTAGAATCCGGCACTGAAAGTTATACATCGCTTATTGAAATAGATGACGATGAAGTTGAAGAAATAAAAAGTGTTGAACAAAAAGCTGAAACTGTTGTGGAAACTCTTGAGCATGTAGAGAATGATAAAAATGTTGTCGACTATGAAGAGCTACTAGATGTTGATACAAAAGTTTACAAAGTTACGATGACAATACCTAAGGATTTAACAGAAAGTGCCAGCGTACATGTGAGGCAAGGCGACGACGACGACGATGACGACCAGCAACATGAAAACGTTGATGCTATGGTAACCGAGATGATTGATGACGCTGATTCACTTTATATTATTAATACGGTTGAAAATGACAATGATAAAGATGTTGTTGAACACAATCCACATAGTGATAACGTGCTTAACGTACAGTCAAAACGTGAAATTATTTCGTACCAACGTTTTGGACGCTCCTCTGCTCGTGGTGATGCCAGCGCCAATTATAAGTGTCATTTATGCGGTTTTAGTTGTAGCGTCAAGCAAACTTTGCTGAAACATTTTAGTAATGTACACCCTACCTAATATTTATAATTTTTTTAAATAAATTTTTGAATGAAATGCGTAAAAATTTGAGTGAAAAAAAAAAATCGTTTGTTTTATTTAAAAAGAAAAAAAATCTGAATTTCAGCTAAAGTCAGGTCACTTGTTGTTCGTCTCTGTGTAAGGTAATCAATCAACATTGACCAGCAACAATTGCTACCGTAAACAGACAGTAGACGGTACTACCTGCGACTGTTTCATTTCCATTTGTTATTGTTTTCTTAATTAACATTTATTGCTTTTTTATTTTCTTTCTTATTTCCTTTCATATTAAGTGTTATATTTTCACTGTTTAGGCCCAGAGATGTCCGAAACCCCCGAACACTTTATGGTAGTTTTTTTTTTTTTTTTGTGACGTGGCTTTCCTTTTGTACTTAAAATATGCTTACATTTTTTAAAATGATATTTTGGATGTACATTTAAAATAACCCAATGGAAAATCACCAAAAAAAAACGGCCAACAAATGAATCGGACCCTCCAATAAAATGTCGTATTAAAAAAATATCTGACATAATACCCTCAAAAATTGCATATTTCTTTTGCTGAAGATTTTTTTGTTTGGATTTTCCCTTAATTTTTCACATTGTTTCCCCTAAAACTTAGAAGTTTCACGCAAATTAAACATTTAATATTTCAATATTACATTTAAATGTTAATCATACGTCATGTTAACTTTACTTAAATTAGACCACACTCGCAAGTTCTTGTTATTAAATATGGAATTTGAATTTTAAGTTTTTAAAAACCTTTTAAATTTTTTTTTCAATTTCCTATTACATATATGGTTGCGGCGCCTTTAAAAATGCAATATATCACCAATTTGTTTGTTGTTTTTTTTTTCACTTCAAACCATTATTTTCGTTCATTAAAAAGCACTTGGAATTTTGTTTTTAGTACAAAAAAAATTTAACTAGTTTTCTTAAAAAAGGCTCGAAAACAAGTTGGTTTTTTTTTTTTTTTTTTTTTTAAATAAGAATCATTTCTTTTCACATTTTTTCACTTGCTTTTACCCACATATATAAACAAAATACTTCCCACATCTTTCCAACTTAAAACTTTATTTAAATTTTTTTTTTTTTATTTTATTTTAATTATATGTTATTTCTAATTTTTTTTTTTTTTAAAAAAATATTTTTATTTTCTTCTAATATTGCTCTTACTCACATGTCGCTCTTTTATTTTTATTTTATTTTTGCAGAGAATTATTGGACCATTTCTGTGAAGTCAGTAACATCATTAAACAATATCGCTTACGAAGAGATCTCACAAAAACAACAAAAGCAGCAACAGCAGCAGCACAAGAACAATGCTGACAGTGGCGCTAGTAATAATAATGATAATGCTTATCCCACAGCTATATCTACAGCGGTTCCTGCTTCAGCAGCAACAACACCAACAAATGCCAGCTCTTTTACTTTAAATTTAAATCCTCATATATGCCCACGTTGTGATAAAATGTATACATATAAAAAGAATCTCTCACGTCATTTACGTTTCGAGTGTGGTATTTCACCCTCGGAACGTTGCCAACATTGTCCGTATGTAACGCGTTACAAACATAGTCTCAATGTTCATATGAAGACACAACATCCGGAGCATTATGTGTCATCTGATGTAACGCTGCTTGCTAGTGCTGCTACAAGCGGTACTGAGTTGGGAAACAAGCTGCATAGCACACAGTTGGGGTAAAGAAAAATTACATTAAGTGGGTTGGCGGCGGTTACAATATTTTTATAGAAGAATTACTCAAAAATTCTCGAATGATCGCATAAATTTTTCAATACTTTCGTTATGATGTATAAGACCTAGATTTGTATTTTGCGCTAATTGTCGGATATTGACTGATTGCAAACATCTTTAACCTTCAAATGCACTTAGAAATAAATCAGGACGGGATGGGCTATAACTTGGTTGGGGAAAATTGATCAGAACAACGTCCTCTTTTAGGATTTTACCGTGGTTACTTTGTTGCAACAAACACATCGGATTTCTTTTTATTTAAAGCATGCATTTAAGTTACTTATTAAGTTTTTTTTTTTTTGTGGGTTAAATCTCTTTGTGTGAAAATCCATTTTTACTTTGGGTACTTTTACCTTTTTTTTACGTCAAATTGGTTGTTTGCGATTATATACATATGGAATTTTTTATTTGGGCGATAATTCCTTGGTAGACAAGCAACCGAAATTTCGCCTTTAATCATCAAAAATAAATTGAAAATCGCCAAACAGTTCCCTACTTGCTTCACATAAAAAATTGTCCAAATTTATGGTGTTTATTCATTTGTTAGGGTAATTTTTCATTAAGAAAATAAAGACAATTTTTACATTGCGTGTTTTACCCTCAAAAGGTGATTTTTTTGGAACGGATATCTTATTGCCGATCTATTCGTTTGATTTTTTGCTTTAACTTTGAGTGAGTCAATGTTTTGGAAAATTTTGGTTATAATGAGAATTTTCTCATTCAAAAATCAAAAAACATTTATAAACATTTAAATATTTATTTCACTTTAATATGATATTTTTATAATTCTACATATGTATATTTTTTAATTGGGTGTGTGATATTTAGGGATATACAGTTTAAATATTTGCTTAGAGCTTACTTAATTTGCAAAAATTGCATTTTGATGCATATTTTCAGGCGCATATACATACATATATATATGTCAACTCACTCATTCGTGTATATTTAAGCTGTGCGACAACCATTTTGCTGTTTTTAATGAACCATGACTAAGCGCTCAGAAGAGCAGGCGCTCAAAGAGCGTAAAAATGAGAACAAAAAGAGCGCAAAAAGCGTTAAATGCATGCATGTATACAACACATGCTTATCGTTGCTTGCAGTAGTGGGCACCACTGCTTGTGATTGAGTAAGAGCTAACTTTAAAATGTTCTTTTCATATTCTTAGACAGTGACCTGAAATTAGTCAGTTAAATCTTTTTTTTTTGAGACACAATAAGAAAATATAGTTTTGTGTATATGGCCAAAGTTAGAAAAAAAAAAATCAAAATCTTGTACTCGTAAAGTTTGACGCAAGCATGGTTCGCGACTACATTGAAGTTTTTCGCGCCAACAACACTCTGTTGTTTGTGCCGATTGAATCAAAGCAAATAGTGGAAATAAACCGCAAAAAGCAGTGAAATATTGGAAAGCTTTAAATTTTCTGCAGGAAATTATATCCCTAGTGAATACTTTTTTTGATCTCATTTATAATTCTTAAAAAGCTGTCATTTTATTTTTTTTTTTTTTGAAAATGTAATCCTTTGGTCCGTAAGCTTTTTGTTTCGGTATGATTTGTGATTCCATAAAACTTTATTTTTTCTACAGCTTTAGCGGTTTTCGGGCGAAAATTATGCCCAATAGTGGACATATGGTTGTTATTTAATTCTTGCTTTCACAACTCTCGACAGTGATAAATAATCTAAAAAAATGTTTCTATTATATTATGCATATGTTATTGTCACGACTTGTCCGTATACAATTAACGCAAAAAGTTGAAAGCTTTATAAATATCTTTTAGTCATTTCAGGTGAGCGTTTTCAATTTATTTTTTATATAATCAATACAAGTCACAATGCGTTAAGAAAAATTATATCGTAAATTATATAATTTAAGTTTGTAAGAATTGTAAAAAAGAAGTGGTTCTCGTATACATACAATTTGTATACTTATTTCTAATTAAAAAAAAAAAAAAAAACAAAAAATAAAATGTAATAAATATAAAATGAAATGAAAAATAATAAAAGGTGTGATTATTTGATTTTATATGCAACTGAAAACTAAGTTTTTTATTTATTTATTTTATTATTAATTATAGTTTAAAATATTGGGATATTATCTGTAAGTTTATCTAAACATAAGTGTACCAAATAAGTTTAAGGTTGTGGCAAAGTTTGTACAAATTTTGTTATAAAAGGTTTACAAACAAAATTTTTTTTTACGTTCTTGTTATACCGTTCAATTAATTTTATATATTAATATGCTTGTTAAGCTAATATGTGTTTTAAAGTTTTTTTTTTTTTTAATATATTTTTAATTACTAAAAAATGCACAACTAATAAAAACTTAAGCTTAGATATAAGAAATCTATAAGGATAACTATAAGCCATTATTGAAACACTAATCAACCTTGCTAATTTTTATTCTTTTTGTTCTCTTTCTTTTTTATCCCGACCCCTTTGATTCCATTAAAATCTTTTTACAGTTAAACATGATAAGTCCGAGCAAACCGATATCTCACCTGATGACTTTGAACTGGATGATTGTCTTTTGGAGAGCAATGATATCGTTATCACCCAAAATAAAGATGGCTTTGTACTGCATGTTAAAAAACTTGGCGGCAACATAACGACTGCTAAAATTGCCGCTGCAGATGAAGAACAAGCAGCAGCGGCAGCTGTTGCTGCTGTCACTGGTCAGGCACATATAACTGAAGTGCATGGTGTTAGCGAAGTGAAACCAACTTTGACAACACTTACAACGAGTCAAGCAATTAAGTTGCCCTCATCGGAGTGCGGTGAGTTTTGTGTTTTATTTAGAGCAATAAATAAAAGAGTTAATTATGACTAAGTATATTTAATTCTGAATGAAAACCAAAAGTTGTAATAACATCGTGTGTATGCATGTGATCACATGCATTTTTAAAATAAATTTTAACATAAGCATAAAGGTACGAATGAGCTGAAATTTTGGTGATATCTTGATTTTTTGCGGTGATATTATCTCAATATGTGTAGAACTATGAAAAAAAAGTTGGAAAAAATCGATTTTTTTGGTATTTGGACCAGATTTTAGTCTTGCTTGACACTTGGATATATATGTATTTTGTTCGTTAGCAATCAAAATATAAAGATTCTAAGTACATAAAACAACCATTAGTTTTCAGTTATTTGTTTTATGAAAACAGTCAAAACAAAGGCATGCATGCGTTCACATGCACACAATACGATACATTTTGAATTCCATAATGAGTGCTTATGGAAAACGTACAAATAAGCTTTTCTACGGTGATATTCCTACATGTGAAATTGAATTGGATTTTACTCGCATACTGTCTTCGGTTAGATGGTATGCCATACATAGTAATAGCGACAATTTCAAAAACTTGTAGCCCTTCAAAATTGTTCAATAGGGCAGAAGGGTTTTGTGAAACTGGTTTTAATAGCAGCAATATACTCGTAATTTATACAGTCAAGTATACATAGCTTGTGGGGGGTTTTCAGTTATTTGTTTTATGAAAACAGTCAAAACAAAGGCATGCATGCGTTCACATGCACACAATACGATACATTTTGAATTCCATAATGAGTGCTTATGGAAAACGTACAAATAAGCTTTTCTACGGTGATATTCCTACATGTGAAATTGAATTGGATTTTACTCGCATACTGTCTTCGGTTAGATGGTATGCCATACATAGTAATAGCGACAATTTCAAAAACTTGTAGCCCTTCAAAATTGTTCAATAGGGCAGAAGGGTTTTGTGAAACTGGTTTTAATAGCAGCAATATACTCGTAATTTATACAGTCAAGTATACATAGCTTGTGGGGGGCTTGGAGGACAATCCTAATTCTGGGAGAAGTAATTTATTTAGATTTAATTTAGCTTCTGTAGTACTTGACCTCCGTCTGAGATCTCTGGAATAATTTAAATTATTAATTGGCCTTTTTTGCATATGCAAAGAAGAAACCTATAACCTTCGAAGGATTTCCTCACAACTTATACTTCTAATTTTATGTTTTCTTTTGAAAATTCTCTCATCCGTCAGAATTGATCAACCTGAAAAAGATTATACCGGCTTCAACAACAATTGCTACACATCATCCGCATGTCACCACTACCATCATACAACCACAGCAGCTACATCAGCAGCAGCATCACCATCAGCAGCAACAACATCAGCAGCAGCAACACCACATACAAATTCATGATCCTGATCAACAGCAACAACATCAAGAAGTGCAACAACAGCACATAGTAACCACCAGTCATCCACAAACGATCAATCTGATGAGTTTACGTAACGTACAAATAACTGAACAAAAACCTATTATGTCACGTATTAAATATTCAAGAGGCAAAATCATAACACCGCAAGGTACCACCACAGCTAATGTACAAATTGTTGAACAACACCATCAGCAACAACATCATCACGAAGAGCATCATGAACTCACAGAAGGTACCAAATATGAGATCAGCGAAATTGATCTCAACAATGCGCAAACATCAGCTGCAATCATAAGTGATTTGGTGAAATATGCTGAAATCGATGATATTGAATTGCCAGATGGTACAAAAATTGGTATTGGTTTTGCACCAAGCGAAATCACTGAACACATGCAACAAACAACGCAATTAACGACTGTTGAAGAGGTGCAATCACATCAACAGCAACAACATGAACATCATCAGCAGCTGCAGGCAGCAACAACACAACAACACCATCACATACAGCAGCAGCAGCAGCAACACCACCAGCAACAGCAACAGCATCAGCAATTACAAACTTTGGAACAGGATGATTGCACCAGTGTTGATACAATTGTGCCCGAAGGTATTACCGTACACGAACATCCGACAATCACTAAAAGTTATACGATTCTGACGACACGACCCATGAAACAAGAACAAAATGCATCAACGACCACCACAACATATGAGCTATCGTTGAGTCCCTCTTCACTTGATCAGTCTGATGATATTGAATCGAAATATGTCTGTCGTCATTGTGGCAAAAAGTATCGTTGGAAGTCGACTTTGCGTCGTCATGAAAGTGTCGAGTGTGGCGGCAAAGAGCCTTGTCATCCGTGTCCGCACTGTTCATATAGAGCTAAACAGCGTGGTAATTTGGGTGTACATGTACGTAAGCATCATCCGGATAAGCCACAGTTGGAAAGTAAACGAGGACGTAAAATATAAATTGAATGGAGTAGTAAATGGAAGTGAAGTGCAAAAAATGGGAGCAGCTTTTGAAATTGGACTACGATAACATAAATACATAAAGCGAAGAAAACGAAAAGAAATAGCTCAATGTATGAGGAGGTTGCTTTCAAAGGCGAATATCTCACCTTTTTTTTAGAATGGAGATTAAGGTTGCTCTCTGTCAATTTATGTAGCAAGATTTCAAGCTGCTAAAACTGAATCTAAAGAATATGCACGGAAAAAGTTGTTGCGTTTTGCCTCACTCAAAACGAACATATGTATGTACTTACAAGTGTCCGCGATTATATTGCTAGCCTCCTCAGATATACGTAATATGACTCTCATACAAAATGAAAGCATTATCTTTTTTTTTTTTTTGTATTTGACACTTAGTTTTTTTATATACTTTTGCCGTGTCACAAATCATTTGAAGTTATTCCGAAGAATCCACAAAAAAAACTTCCCTCATTATTGCAAATGAAGTTGCAATTTAAATTTGATTTGTAGCTAAAAAACACTGATTATTTATTAAGCTCAAAAGTGACCATTTTATATATATTTAGATTTACGATCACTGATAATTGTCAGTTTTGATTTTTATATTTTTTTGATTAAAAAATAGCCTAATATTTTGATGGGAACATAAATCAATAACACAGGCCAAAAAAAATTTTCTGAACTAATAAACCACGCTTAATCCAAATCCGAGCTGAAATTTGGTTTTTTCCCTTCAAAATTCATATTCGATTGTTTCGATCCCACTTTTGGCTCTCGAGATATGTCAATTTTAATCTGTAGTAGTTCAAGCCAAGTTTAACATGGGCCATTTGGGCAAGGTTGACTAATAATTACGAAATACTAGATTGAATTTGATATATCTCGAGAACCAAAAGACGGATCGGAACAATCGAAAATGAATTTTGAAGGGGAAAGACTAGTACTTTCAGATGCTGCTAGTAGTTTTGTTGTGAAAAATCAATTCTAGGTGCAACATAACCTACAAAATAGCAGAAAACGGTGATTTTTGCACTTTTAGGTTAAGATATCTCGAAAACATGAGGTGATGGAGCAATTCTGAGCTCGGATTTGCACTTAGCGTGCGAACAACTTTTGGAAAAGTATGGTCTGGTGTCTGGGTTAAAAAACTTGTCGGCCTGTGTTAAAGCCGTTATTTGACTTTATTTTTTCGATCAAAATAATCGTTATATATAATTTTTTTTTTTCGAGAAAGAATAACCTCCACATTATGTCGATAAAAAATAACCATGCTTTATTTAGATCTTGTCTGATCAATAATATCCGTTATATATGATTTTTATTTTATCACTCAAGTCAGCCGCAATTTTTGTTGTTATAGTTTTCGATTTTTTTTGGTTAAAAATGATAATTTTTTGATAAAAAATAATCATCACTTTTAAGTGTTATTGGTTTTTGATCAACCCATCAGCATGGTTGTTTTTCTTTTTCTCGATCAATGGCAGCCATCTTTTTTAAGCCCGTCATTTGTGGTTTTTATTTTTTGATGAAAAGCAACTACCGTAATTTTTATTTTGAGTTTTTTTTTTAGCGATCATCACTGTCGTTTAAAATTTTTATTATGTCATATGTGCATATGTAATGTATTTGAAAAAAATATATAGAAGTAATGATGGTTATTTTGTTGATAGAAAATATAGAAATTCAAATAATAGTCTATCCACTGAAAAACACAAATTCAAAAATTAAACTTATTTTTAATGAAAATTAGAAAACATGGCACCCCAGTTAAGTTTTTGTCCGAGCTACAAATCGTTATATCCAATTATAGTTTTGACTTATCTTTCAGTTAAATATTTTAGCTTTAATTTTTAAATGACCGATTATTTACATCACCAATTAATTTTCTTTAAAACGCAACAGTTGCAGTGTTATCAAACAAGTTAAGGAAACCACTCAGCATAAAACTTTGAAATTTAAGCCTTCTTCTCAAGTGACTATTTCAACTTTTGGACAGACATATGTTTTATAACTTCATCTTATAAGAAATTAGGAAACAATAAAGAAGATTAAAAGATAAAACTATGCCTACAATTTGTGTTTTGTGAACAAAAAAAGTTTTTTTTTTTAAAACAATTTATGTAAACAAATCAACAAATTGCTTTAAAATATATTTTTTCTTGTTATTTTTTTTTTTTTTGTATATATCCACATACATATATGAGTTTTGTTATTTTTAAATATTTTATAATTGTTCAAACCTTTTATTTTTTTAAGATTAAATGCAAAATGAAATAATATTTTACTAAAGATAAACAAATACACACAAAATCTGAAACTAATATTAAAGTTTATTATTTTTATGAGCTTAAAAAAAGAACATGTTTCAAAAAAGTAATAATTTTATGAAAAATTTAATTTTTTAAAAATACTATTTATATGTGCAAGCAGTTTCTTAGAAAACAAAAACTTTATTTTATATATACCTATATTTTTTCAATAAAACAATTTAAAATTGATTCAAAATTGTAATATGCTGCTGTAAGCTCAAAACAAAAAATAAACCAAGCAAAAACTGCAAAGGTGTAACAGATTTTCTAGAGCAATTTAGTAATTAAAATTTTTCTTTACACAATAATTTTAATACACATACATAATTGTTTTTGTCTTACGTAGAAATTATTAATTTTAAACAAAGTTTTAGTAAACAAAAAAAATTGAAAAAAAAAAAAAAAAATAGAAAACAAAGCTGTCGTAAAATTAATTTTAAGCACTTATATAAGTTAAGCATAAATTTAAGTTGAATGTTTCATAAAAAATCTAGAATACAAAAAAATGGAGAAAATTCAGTGAAGCTGTGGAAACTTATGCCGTTTCGTTTAGCTTTAATTTATGACTTAAATCTGTCATAATATGAAAATTTTTTTGTAAAAATTTTTCTTTTGTATGGCTACATATGGTGTCTGTACTTTTCACTTGACATTGATGACATGCCTTCAACATTGACATATAAGTTAAATTTAATCGAGACGTTGTGTAACAAACACAAATTTTTACTTTTACGTATAATGTACTTGTAAAGCTAAACTTATGCTAATATTATAAGTTCAGTAATATAAAAATGGTTTGCAAGCATTATACATAGGCTGACAGCAGTTGTGGTGGGCACAGTAACAGTAGCATTAATATTTCAATGTAAATTTCATTATATACATACTTATTGAATGCTCTTGAAAACCCATTTTCATTGGCATTAATACCAATGGTGGTTAACTTTCATTAGCATTAGGAATGTAGGTAAATACTAATGCTGTTTAAATTTAATTAGCATATCTAATTTCACTACACAAATACAATTTGGTTGGTATTTTTTACAAAAATTTAAACTCACAGAAATTCTTATGTTAATGCAAGCTTAATTGAATTAGCATTGGAAATGTCAATAATCAATGAATTCTATAGATCAGGCCTGAAACTGAACTGGCAACTTTATTGTAAATGCTAATTAAAATACTTAAATAAAACATTATTCCTAACATTAAAATTTAATTCAAATGAAAATATTGAACTTTTTCTTTTTAGAAATAAGAGGCTGGCAGTACGAAATATCGTTAAACCAAATTTAATAAAAAAAAAAAATATGAAAATAAATATTTGTATTTTCTTAAAAAAAAAACATTGTAATAGGTTAAATTATCACTGTATGTACAAATCAACAGTTTAAAATTTACAAAATTACAAAAAAAAAAATGTTTTCTAAGCTTAAATTTTATCATATTTTATCATTTCAAGTCCCCTAGCAGTTTTATTTTGCTTACTATGAATAGTTGTAATTAAAATAAATGTAAAATTAAAAAAAAAAAAATTGTACTGTACAATATAAATCATTTGAGAAAAATTGAAATGTACAATACAAACTACATGGAAAAAAATTTGTTTTAATACTAAATTGCATTACAATCTTTAGAAATTATTTTTCTAAAGGTGCAGTTTTAATTTTCAAAAAACTAAAAATTTAATAAGAGTAAAATAAGTTTTAAATGTAAAAAATTTCATAAACTTCATTTCAAGTAAATAAAAAAATTATAAAATTAAAAAAAAAAAAAAAAATCATCGTTACAAAAAAATATAAAAAATTTTCTTCATAACGATATATACATAAATACAAAATTTTATTAAATTTATTTAAGTTAGTAAAATCATTATATATATTATATACATACTTACAATAAATAAAAAAAAAACAAGAATGTTTTGTGTCTTATTTCATCATCACTTCACATTCATTTATTTACCACTCATTTTTTTATACATTCACTTTCACGAAAAAATCCTTTTCCAAAAATTTTCCTTGTCAGTTTTTCTTTTCTTTTTATAATCAGAATTTTAACTTTTTTTCTTACTTTCATTGTCTTTTCTTTTTCGGTTTCCTTTTAATTTCTTGGAGTTTTGAATTTTTAACTAATATATTCTTTTCTTTTTTCTAGATAATATCTCAAGTGATGAACTGGATCGACAAAGCAACGTTGCTTATTTGAATCGTGCCGAAATGAAACAAAGTATAAGCAGCATTCTAGCAAAATGTGACAGTGTGATATAACTTTTCATTTGAGCCAACTGAGCAATAATATGATGTTCTTTACAGAGAACTGAAAGTTTCTATTGTTATTTTCTCTATTTATTCGAACCCCAATGAACCCGATTTCGATATATTCATATCTTTTTTGATTGAAATTAAAGAAAAATTGAAGAAACGATTTGAAACTCATTAAGAGGCGCTAAAAAACTTTATTAAACCATATAATTTTTCAAATTTTGTCGCTTTTAAGCACTTCATGTTACGGTATTTTAACATCAGCCACGTGGAATTTTTTTTTCTTGAGGAGGCGAATATTTTCATATACTGGAATTGATTTTCTTAAAAATTTTCAACAAACAAATACTATATGATAAATCGATATGAAATATATATAAATGATATATTTAATATACTTAACGATTTGTTCGAGTCACAGAATTACAAAATAATTTCACTCAAAAAGTTTTTTATGCAAACTGTAAAATATTTCAAGACATTAATTATCGGGAGTTAGCTTTTTTTTATATTTATCAGTGATATCTGCTGCCATATGAAGATAAGTCTCAACCCGGACTTTATGCGTTACAAAAAAAAAAAAAACTCAGCGCAGGTTTTTCCAATACCATGAAATGCTTTTAATGCTAATATATTTCTTTTTTTTTACAGGTTCTGGGACAGAAATCGCATTTGGATGATATAAAATAGAAAAATTGAGGGTGCATTAAATTGAAAAAGTAAAACAGCTTTAAGGATGTGCGCTATATCAACGAAATAAAATTGGAAGAAAAGAAATTACTACTTACGTGCAATGTATTATAATTAAAAAACAAAATTTATTAACGTTATCCACACGTGAAATTCCACACTTAACAGACTTTGCTTAACTTTAATTAATATTTTATGTTAATTTTTTTTTTACTTTATTATTATTGTTCTAAAAAAACCTGTTTTTGTTGTTTTTAATATTTTTTTTTTTTAATTTAGATACTGTTGCTTTATTTATGCAGTTTTTTTTTTTTGACAAAAGAAAAAATTTTTTTTTTGTTCTCACAGTTTTCTTCAACGGCACAGTAACACCACATAAATGTACAGCCACCTTCATGAAAAAAAACTCAATTTTTAAAATACTACGGCTATATTAAATTAAAATACTATTTTCAACCCAAATGTATAAAAGATTTTTATTGATGTAAACGTATTTTTACGAATATTGTATATTTTTTTTTATTTTAGAAAACTCATTTGCATTTAAAAACTCATTAATGCTTTTAGATAAATTCATTACGCTTTATCATTGCTATACACTTAAATCAATATCTATAACATTAAATTTTAGTGAAAGCAGCTTTCAGCAAATAAGCTATTTTTTTTTAATTCCTTTTGAATAGTAAATACATAGTTCGATTTTAAGCTCTGTTTTAAAACTCTTTTGATAAAGAAAAATTTAGTCGTAGAACGTAGTCATCTAGTTTCTAAATTAAGTTGAAAAGGACGACGCATTTCGAATATTTACTTCTGTGCCGAATAGTTCATTATTTCTAAAGAAATAAAAACTGAAAAGCAAGCATTTTTAAGTGGTATTTGTAGTTGAATACAATGAGTAATTTTGAGACTTGTAGCTTTTATCCTTGAATTTTAGTTAAGCAATCATACAACTTTCATTATGAATCGCTGAGTCCATTGTATATATCAGCATTTTCGATTTCGTAAGGAATTATTACATTTTCAATGCCTTTTTTAAAGTTTTGGTTTTAAAAATTTAGAAAAATGCCTTACATCGAAAAATATACTAAACATAAAATTTTAGTGAAGACAAATCATCGTATTTTCTTCAAAATAAAACTGCATAAGTTAAAATTTGACTGAGGACAATCATAGATAGCAAAATTATTAAGTCAAATTTTATCAAAGGTCTTTTTTGACCAAAAAGTTCATATTTTTTTCTTCGCGTTACTCAAAATCAATTTTAACTTAGAGAAATGTACGAATGAGCTGAAATTTTGGATAGTACACGACTTTTTTTACTTGAAAAACATAAAATTTTCTCTAAAATATATCACGGATGCCCAAGAATGTTACAATAAAAAGTTGACGACTTGTGCATGTGACTACATGCACAACACTGTGTTAACATTTTAGCTGCTTTGTTTTTATTTTGGAGAGTTGAAAACGGGAACTGTGTACTGTGAACGTTACAGTAAAAAGTTGACGACTTGTGCATGTGACTACATGCACAAAACTGTGTTAACATTTTAGCTGCTGGAGAGTTCAAAACGGGAACTGAGTACTGTTTTAATTTGAAATTACAATGTTTCTCATTAATATTATGTTTTCATTATTCAAGATGGAAGCAAAATCGTCCAAATAATGACTTCCATTACCAAATAATAAGTTTGTATATAACCCGTATAACCTGGAACTAAAAAAATTGGATTGTTCATTTGAACCAGCCTATTTCTTTAAAATTTCTGAGTTCTTCTTTATAAACATTTTTTGCTTTTATTAAAGAAATAAGTATAAAGGCGTTGGAGAAATTTTTGATGATTTTTGAGGCAAATCTATATTGAGCGACTTAAAGCCCGTGAAAAAAAACATAGTCCTTAGTCTTAATATTAAAAATACAATACATTTCTATATATTTTTTGAAATATTTGTTCAAAGCTGCTTTTACCACAATACTCATTAAAAATAATTATTTTTTGTTGTAAAGTTTACACTAAGCTTTTCATTGCCTTTGCATTTTTTTTTTGGCTGCAGGACATTAGCTCTTAGCTGTATTATAATATTGTACAATTTTATTATTGCTTTTATCAGTTTACTAATATTTTGTTTATTTATTAACTTTTGAGTTGTTAATTTTAAAATATGTTTTTGTTTTTTTTTTTTTTTGAAATTTACGTTAATCTTTTTTTAAGTGTGTTTTTGTCCTATGTTAATTTTTTTGTTTCCTTTTCTTTTATTTTCTTTTTTATTTTCATATATGTTGAACTACTTCTACTTGATCTTCACACCTCCACAAACTACCTCCTCGAAATTTAACAACATTAAAATTCAAAAAAAAAATACAAATTTTATAAAAAATTATTAATATACAAAAAATACCTCGCCGCTGCCTACAAAAATCAAATGAAAAACGAAATAAAAAATTGTGCTTTTGCATAATGCAGATTTAAGTATTACACGCATCGCTGGCTTAACCTGGAACGAATGGAATGCCCGCCTGGCTATGCCACTTGTTACCCAACTGCGCGAAGGTGTACATCCATTGGTATTCCCCACAGATTTGTCCATCAACTCGGACAAGCACCCAAGTCTTACTACCTCCATTATAGCAACCGGCTCGGCAACATCTTCGACAGCCGATCGTAAATCTCCGTGCTTTGGTACCAGTAACGCCGGCGGCAGCGCTACTACACCACCTAACGAATTAAGCTCCACTGGTGGAGCAAGCCTCACAACGACCAGCAAACAGCGCAATGGTAACGTTAGTGACCCAAATACTCTATCGTCAAGCGAAAAGCTAGCTGAAAAATTAAAACACCTCACCGAGGATGAAGCCGCTGCACTCATGCTGAAAGCGGCTGCTGAAAAATCAGCAAATAATAGTGGCAATATGAGCGATAATAGCTATGGTGGCGATGAAACCGCCGGCAATATTAGTGGCGGTGGTGCCGGTGACTATCATTCGGCCTTAAGCGGCGCAGGCGCCTTTGGCGATGTTGTGGGCGGTGCAGCAGGATTGTGCAACATTAATATTTTGAGCAGCATCAGTGCCATGAATAGTTTAATTGGTGGCGGTAATGGAGGTATTGGTATTGGTGCCGGCGGTGGTCATCCGTGTCCGGAATGTGGACGCGTCTATAAGTTGAAATCATCGCTGCGCAATCATCAGAAGTGGGAATGTGGCAAAGAACCACAATTTCAATGTCCATTCTGTGTATATAGGGCTAAGCAGAAAATGCACATTGGTCGTCATATGGAACGTATGCATAAGGAAAAATTCATTAAATTGGAAGATATTAAGAGCTATACGGGTGAACGTGGCTCCGATGAGGGAAGCAGTGCTGCTGCAACAGCGGCTGAGTTGAGGCAACATTTTTCATAAGGGCAGCATGGGAATGATGAGGAAATCCCACTGCAAAAATGTTGGTGAACAATCAGGGAAATACATAAAGTAAACAAAACGTATGGGAGATAAAATCGAACATGATGATGAGGAGGAGGAGGATGATGAAGAGGAGACGTAGGCGTAAGAGAAATAGCAGTGGTTAAAGAAGTTAAAATAGAAAAACTTCATTTATTTTACGTTGGAAATCGTGTGCCAAATTTTTAAATATTTTTTTAAATCTTTTTTTTTTCTATTTTACAAAAAACAAAAAGAAAAAATAATTCACAGTCTTAATTTATAACAAATAAGTAACTGAAGAGTCGTAATTTTGAAGTTTGAACTTCAAAATCAATCAAGAAAAGTAGAGCGAGTTGTAGTAAGCAGACGAATGCCATTTTTGTAATTGTTATATATTTTTGTTTAAATTTTTTCTTCTATTATTTTCATAAAAATCGACAAATTGTGTTTAAATTATTTTTATTGGTTTCTTTTTTGGAAAATGTTATAACACTTTTCTGATATTATTATATATTATTTTCATGTACAATCATATTCTTGCGAAAATTTTATGCAGCACTACTTTTTAAAATTATTGAAATTAAAAAAAAGTATTGAGAAAGGCAGCAAATATTGCATGGAACATGAAAAATTCTATATTGAGAGTTGAAATTTTAGTTTTTAAAGATGACGTAGAGTTTTATAAACCATTTTGCATATGTTTTTTCCATTTTATTGAAAAATGCATTTTTGTTGTAAAAAATACTTTTATTATTTTTACATGATGTGATTATGAAACTCAAAGTTTTTGATAAAAGCTAAGTAACATCCCACCTAAGGTAAAATTCAATATATGTACATGCTTTCTCATTACTTAAATATTCCAAAAAAGCAATTTTCCGTTTTATTGTAACGTGCAGTGAAATCCCACCCGTAACGCACTTTTCCAATGCCTGATACTTAATAACATTTAACTTTATACTTGTTGGCAATTAATGAAAGTGCTCCGTACCTTAGACGCTCTTAAACTCCTTTGAATATTCTTATATTTGAAACATTTATATTATTTATAAACTATACTAGCAATAAGTGATATATATTTTTATATCAATTACTTATATGTTACAATTTGTAAACATAAACCACATGAAATGCATAACACGCCTGTTTTATGTTTCGAGCCAAGTTGGGTCCAACCTTTTGGAATTACCCATCGTTAAGCTTAAGTTCATGCGCATGCATAACTGTATGACAGTGCCATCGTGGCTTCTGCATAGCACATCCAGAAATACTCCTAATAGTATACATACCTACATATATTTAAAGTTACCAGGTGACAAAATTTTTACTTTTTTTTTTACTAAGCATTAAAAGACCAACTAAAACATTCCAATTTAAAAATGATTTTAAAAATAGTATGTAGCTGCATAAAAAAATGATCGCGAAAGCTGTACACTCCAAAAATGACAATCAATATATATTTCGATATATAAAACTAAAACGGCAACACTTTTTGTTTTCAATGACCTCAACGCATTTAACAGTCAATTTCATTTTGAAACAGAATATGTACGGATATACGCCTCTTGAGAAATCATATGAGTTATTTTAAGTTAAGCATATCTTCAGTTAAAAAGATAGGTCTTGAAACGCTATTTTGAAATGAACATAATGCCTTCGATGTAAATTATTCGAATACTGCTGAAATTGTCTAACCGAAACAAAATTTAAATTAATATCTCAAAATTTAAATTTGAAATTTTAACGGAATTCTGCAATTAAACGTTTTCGACAATTCTCGAATGTTTTTTTATCGAAATGTTATGTTCATATATAACATATAATTTTTGTGTTAACGAAATGTTTTATTTTTTTACAATATGTATCAAATCTTAAATTTTCTTTTCATTCATGTTGAGTTTTTGAAAAATACAATATTTTAAATTAAAAAAAAAAACACTTTTCCGATATAACTTGAGTAAAGTTAGCGACTAAATGCATCAAAAATCATATGCCTACAGTTTTGAGATAGCGATTTCTCAGGAACTGCATATCAATCCATATATGTTTTGTACAATAATGTTTGCTTGTTACGTGATGTACATGAATGCGGTCTACAACAATTGAACTCAGTTTTTCAATTACCCTTTTTATTATATGAAACAAATATACGCAAAAATAACTTAAATTTAGGGCAGCTTATGACGTTTGTGATTCTACAAAAAAATGCTTCATTTTGTCTTTTTTTTCAATTTTCGTTAAATCAAAAAAAGTCTGAAATGGGAAGGAAAATCAATTTTTCGTCAAGTGGTATATTTTTTGACCAAAATCGTTATGTTTTCAACAACTCCACAATATATGTTTTGATATAAGACTGTCTGAGTAATCAAAAAAAAAAAACCACCTGAAAAAATGTGACATATTTTTGTGGAATCGAAAACGCAAATTATGTTTTATTTATGGACTTTAAATTTGACGTAATTTTTGTTTTCCTTTTTTAAGGCTTGTTTTTGAAAAATTTGTTTCTCAACATATTCAAATGGTAATCTTAAAACTGAATAGTTCAAGTTTGTTGTTTCACTTTAGTGCACTTATGTCATAAGAAAAGTGTTCGACTGTTTTAGTTATAATTGTCCCACATTTTTCTATATTTTCAAAAAAAAAAAAAAAAAGTGATAAAAAGTTTATAGCTTAAGTTAACACAAATACACTCACACAGCTAAAAGACAAATATGCATTCCTTCTAAGTAATTATTTAAACAATTTAAGTCAACAAATAACCCTAAATGTATACACTAAAACACACACAAATTAAATACACAATTTTTGTGTATTTGAAATACTAAAACACAATTAATAAACCTAATTACAATAGCATTATATGAATATTTTAAATAATTTAAAAATAAAACACCCACGCACACATACACACGACTCAGTGGATATAAACGAAAAGCTTTTTATTTAAGTTTATAATTAAAGTTTACTATCAAATTAATAAAAAAAAAAACAAACGAATAAACAAAAGTTCCACTCAAAGCAGAAACAAATAAAGTCATTATTGAAACAAAAAAGTCAACAAAGAATAATTTAAAAAAAAAAATAACTTGATACAACAACAATTTACCTCAAAGATAATTAATTACAAAAAAAGACAAAAAGTAATGTGCTCAATTTTAAAATGTCTATTAAAATATAGAAAAGAAAAAACAAATTATTTAATATTTAAGTCAAATTGCTTACACTTACTTGTGAGTATTAATTTTTAAAAAACAAAGCATTCCAGGTAACTAAAAATGTAATACTTTCACAGGTGTGAAACGCGTCTGAAGCATACGAAAATTGTTTTCAATAAATTTTACGCTTCCATTTTATTTGAATACAAAATGAAAAATTGCTACAAAATTAAAATTTAAGAAAAAAAAAACTTAATTTCTTTTGCGTCACTCATGTTTCATTACCATTTGAATGCTCTTTTTTTCGTATATACAATTAGAAAGTGCCTTGTTTAAACAATTAAAAAAAAAAAAAAAACTTAAAATGAATCTTACATTTTCATATTTAAAAATTAAATTCAAAATTAAAGAAAATCATGTGCTAAATTTTTAAAATTAAAATAGTTATAAAACTTGAAAAGTTTTTTACACTTTGTGTTAACACAAATTCAAAATTTGTATAAATCTTTAATATAAAATCATATTTTTTGATTAAATTTAAAAACGAAATTTAAAATTTTATAAAAACTCTTTAAAAATTTCCTTCAAAAAAAACGCAAAAAGCCATATATATAGCAAGAAAGTTAGTACTAAGTGATCATTATTTTATTAAGTAAATTAAAGCATTTAAAAAACAAAAAAAAAAATTTACAAAAAATTTTAAAAAAATACGAAGAAGCAAAACTCAGGTACTTAGTTTGTGTTTTTATTTTGTGTATTAAAATTTAATTTTTATTATTTTTATTTTATTATTTATGTATAATTGAATTTTTTCTCTTTATGTAACTTAAGTTTAATGAAAATAAAAAACAAAAACAAAAAATTTAGTGGAAGCTGTGCTTCCTCCTAAATTTTTTTTTACTTTTCATACAAAAAAGCGTCACATCAATAGAAAAAATAATATAATTGAATTTTGTAATTTTTTTTTCACTTACAACTAAAATTAAATTACAAAAGGGTAAAACACAATTATTTAACTATATATGTTTGTATAAATATTTTTTTTTATTATTTTACTCTATACAAAATATAACATTCCATGTCTGTCATATGTATGTTAAGCTTAAAAAATATTTTTAAGCAAACACAGCTTATATTTTGAAAGTGCTAAAGAAAGTTCTGAAAATTTGCCAACAAAAAAATTGTAGAAAGCCAAACTACGTTCCAGCGACGGTCTAACATTGACAATATTAAGGAAGTATTGTTAACAACAAGCCATAAAGCGATAACTTAACAACAATTCGAAAACTGTTTAGGGGGAGTTTTCCATTAAAAAATAACTTCCGCTACGTAGTTATTCAATTTTCTCTGAACGAAATATTTCTCTAGGCCCAATTTATTCAACTTTATTATTATTACTAAGCTCCTTTATATGCAAATAACCAATCAAATTAGCAAATTTGCTGATTGTCAGTAAGTCTTTTTGGATAGTATATTGGATAGTCCCTTGTCAATTTAAAAAGTTTTTTATTTTGAAAAATATTTCTCAAACAAAAAAGCAAAATAAAACAAATTTTGCTGAACTTATCAAAAATATCAATAGGAAATTATTCTTTAAATGTGCTCATAACATTTGATTGATTTGAACAAGCACTTACCATATTTTCGGCAAAAGTTTAGTTGAGAATATTTTTTGAAGAACATAAAAATTTAATAACTGCAATAGGCTTTCGGGTCGCAATTTTGTTTTGCATTAAAATTTGCATATGTTTTTCTGTAGGCTCTTAGCAGACCCATACACAATATCTTTCTTTAACGATCAAAAATCGATTATCAAAAAAAGTGAATATTATTTTAGACATAAATGATCAGAATCGGTTGTGCTAAAGAGTGCAAAGAGAAACGTATCAAATTTCAACGCAAAATTAAGTTGTGATCCAAAAGCCTATTGCTGATTCATCGATAAATCTTTTTTTTTAATTCAGAACTAAGGTTACAATTTATGCAAATTCAGAACTTTCATCGTTTAAGCTGTTTTACAAAATATAAGAAAAAAAAAAAACAAAAAACAAATCGAAATCATCAGTGAATTAATAAGCTTAACATAAAAAGCGTCAATTTGAACGAGGAAAAATTAATTTAAATAAAATATTAATAAAAGAATAATTTTTTTTTTATAATTGGTGTCGGGAAAAAAATTATTTAATTTTTACTTTGTTAAAATTCAAAATTCCTTTGAAGCAAAACTTTTATGTTTAAAATTCTTTACACATTAAAAATGAATGAAAAGTTAAAAAAAAACAAACTAAACAATTACGAAAAACAATATATATACATATAAAACAAAAATTTATTGGTATTGGCAAGATAAAGAACAGAAAAAAAAATTTAAGAACAATCAATTATTATATATTTTTATAATGCTTTTATTATTTTGTAAGTTTTACGCAAAAGAAAATTGTTTAAAATTTTTCGAAAACATATCTACAAAAATTAAATAAAAAACAAACACTCGTTAAAAATCAACTTTTTTGCAAAAAAAAACTTTATACATATTTTTTTTGTTAAATTTTTATATATAAAAAAAAAATACTCATAAAATAGTTTTTGCTATTTTTTCAAAAAATAGCATTAAAAGCAAATATTGAAATATTTAATATTATTCGAAGAAAAAGTAACTTATTTTAAGTAATTTTTTTTATGAAAACAGTTTTGTAAAAATATTTGTAATAAAAAAATAAAATTGACAAAAAAAAAAAAGAATTGTATGCTGTTTATTTACATATATTCGTATATTTCATAGCGTATTTTTCATGCAATTTTTATTTCTTTTTAATTAATTTCTTTTAGAAAGCACATTTTTAATTTTTTTTTAATCTAATTTTTAGTTTTGCGTAAGTATCTCAGGAATGTATTATAAAAAAAGAAAATTAAACATTCAAGCACATTAAAATCTTAAATGTTAATTGTGAAATTTATTATTTGAAGTTAAAATTTTTTATTTTAGTATGAACAAATTCATAATTCTACTGCTTTTGAATGTCAATCTCAAAACATAGACGATAAATTGTGTGCTCAAATAAAGAAAGAAAAAAAACCAAATCTAAGCCGAACATACTCTCTCACATGTCTCTCTAACCATTTTGGACATTTTCTCTTTTCAGATTCTGTATTGCAACAAAAAGATGGTGGTGGTGGCGCTGCAAAAATATCGCAAGCGCAATCAGCACAGTCTGAATCTCGCATACGCGTCCGCAATTGGCTCATGTTGGCTGATCAATCGATACTCGAGAAATCTATTAAAACTGCTGGTAGTGGGGAAGGTGGTGACGCTAATGCTGAGAGCGTGCCAGGTATTTGGTTTCAAATAAAAAATTCTCACTTAATCTTTTGTTTTAAATTTTATTTAATTTAATACATTTTCTATTTTAGCTCGAGTTTAATGTTATTTTTTTTCTTCTTAAATTTCAGCTTGATTTTCTTGTTTTTGTTACTTTTCATTTGAAAAAAAAAAAAACTTTAAATCATCTTTATTTTATCTGTTTCACATTTTGTACAGAGTCGTACCGAGTAGAGTTATAGTGGCCCCACTTTATTGAATATGTGTTTCATTGGACTTAGTTTTTACAAACTCACAGCACGGCTGATTTTATGAGGGTTCGAAAAATCATAGATTCAGAAACGATTCGCAAAATGAAGTTTCATTGATATTGCGCTTTCAAAACGGCAAGTGCTAGAATTCGATTAGGTTTCATCAGTTACATATTAAAATATATTTTAAAAAACATGCTGATACCTTTTTTTTGACACAAGTCAGCTCTTTTACCTATTACCCTCACTTTCTTCACCAACTGTGTAAGGGTAATATTGGACAAATATGCGTACGGCTTAAGCCAACGTTGTTTGATTCAATAAAGCCCAAACATTTACCAATCTCACCTTATCATACGAAAATCTCATATGGGTCGCATCAGTTTACTATGAATATAATGAATGGATATGAATATCAAGATCAAAAAACTAATAAAACTTAGGCGCAATAGCCTTCACCTTAGATTTTCTACAGTTTAATGATGCATTCTAATGGCTATGGCTGCGAAAGTTTTTCATGGCTAAATATGCTCTCAAAGCATTGCCAGTAAATTGCGAGAGGGAGAATCGTGGCAAAATAAACGAGCTTACGCAAAAAAAATAAGCTTTTAACATGGTTTGAAGCTTTTTGCTAGATAGCTAAGATGGCCAATAGCTGTAGTAGCTAAACTCTATTATTATTAACAGCGGTTATTTTCTAAATCATAGCCATTACAGTCCTGCCAAACAACTCTCAGATAGCCACTACACTAGCTCTTACATTTAAGTCTTTTTACTCTTTAATATTTTAGTTTTTAACTTATATATTTATTACCTTATTAATTATGTTTTAAAATTTTTTTACAGCTTTTTTTTACCTGAAAAAAAAAACGATATTTTTTTCTTCTTTTTTCTCTTTTCTAGTTCATTATTGTTGTGTACGCTTTTGTTTCTTAATTCCTCTCTCATTTACTAATCAAAAATTAATGCATTTACTAACGCTTATATATAAATTTCTCTTCACTTCTCTTTTCACGTCGAATTGCAAATTTCGAAATTCGAAAACGAATCAAAAATCCAAAAAAAAAATATTAATCCGAAAAAATAAACAAAATTTTTACACAAAAACACACTAACAGACAAACTAACCACTACTAATGCAATAGCCGCGGCAACAGCACCATTAACAAACAGCAACAGCAACAATTGTAACAACAACAATATTATCATAGCTGCTGCAGCAACAACCGTCACAGCAGCTCTTGCAACAACGACAGCAACAATTAGCAATGTTGCTCCAACGGCGCTTGCAACTAAATCATCATCAACATCAACAACAACTGCATTGGTATCGCCAGCAACTACAAAATCAAACGCTGCTGGCGGCGATATAATTCCAGCGACAGCAACAACAACAAATACAACACAAACAATGACACGCATCGGTAGCATTGGGCGTACAACAATCGCTTGCATAACAACTGGCAACAACAACAACAATAGCAAGGGCAAAAATGGCAACACAACTGGTGGCGGCAAAACTGTTGGCCTACTCTCAACTGCCGCATTGGCTGCTGCTGGTGTTGAATTGGATTCCATAGATGATACTATGACCGAGGTGATTGTTAAAATTGAAAATACCGCCTCCTCCATAGAAGATGATGAAGATGAACAGCAGCCAGCCGAAGGTGAGGAAGATGAGGATGAAGAGGAAGAGGAGGATGAACCACATACCGAAGATGGTGAAGGTGATGATGATGACGATGATGATGATTACAATTACGATCTTAAACTTTCAAGCCCAATATCTTGGGCATTTGATACGGTGAAAATTGAAAATGAGGAAGAATTTGAAGATATCGATTTTGATCAAATGGATCCGGATAAAACCGAAGATAATATTGATGATCTCTTGACAACAGCTGCTGCTGCCGCTAGTGCTAACACAAAAAGTTGTCGATTACGTAGCGCTAGTATGCATCAGGAACGCCTCAAGCATACACAATTGGTAACACGTTCTGGCATAGCAGCGCGTAAGACATATGCTAAGAAACAACGTATATTAAATAGCAAGCATCAGCAACAGCAGCACCAGCAACATCAGCAAACACACCAACAAGTATTACACTTACCATCAATACCGGCAACAATTACAAGTATCACAGCTCCTGCTGGTGTTTTACCAACTACAAAATACACCAGCAATCTGCAACATCAACTGTTGTCGCCACAACAATTGTCAACGATTGCTTGTAGCAAAAATACAGAATTTCAGGCAACACTTTCAGAGGATAAAAAATATCGCATTCTCATACAGAATCAACGCATGCGCAAGGAATCGCTCGAACATTCGGAGGATATGATCTACAATGCTGATATTGAAAAGCCATGGGTTTGCAAAAATTGCAATCGAAATTACAAATGGAAGAACAGCCTTAAGTGTCATCTCAAGAATGAGTGCGGTCAGCCACCACGTTATTTCTGCAGCAAACTGTGCGGCTACGCCACAAATGTTCATAGTAATTTGAAGCGTCACCTCAATACCAAATGCAAGGATCGCATTGAGGAGGAGCAGAAAGCTGCCGATAACTCAAGTACTTATACGTTAGTGCTGCAGAAGCAAGACTAAAGAGTGGAGTGGAGTGGGAGTGGGAGAGAGAAGAAGTTCCCAAAAATATATATGAGTAAAGAATGTTTGTATGGATGGGTAAGCAAAAAAATTTCAGAAGAAAAGCAGCTTCGATTGATTTGATTTATAGATTACTATATACATGCAGTACATAGATACGTATGTACATTTGTAATTTTTACTGTAAGATACTTACAGTTAATGTGCAATTGTGAAAATAATTTTAAGGGCTATACTACCATAATTCGGGTAAAGCACACTTCTCACACTTTTCGGAGAGTGTTAGGCTTAGATTTTTTTTTTGTTGGTACCATTTACTTAGGCTTCTTAGGCTTATTACTTAACAAGATCATCCCCAAAAGACTTTTTAAAGCATGCCACTGATTTCCATGATATGGAATACAAATTTCATTTTATCAAATTTTATTGTTGAGCAAGAGCGAATTTTCATTATCATTGAAAAATTGAATATCAATGAAAATAAATTTGATGGTCATTACAAAGGTTATGCTAATGAAAGCTTACTTTTTAAAAAAATATTATTTTTGTTGTTTCAATTTTTCAATAAAAATGCATGTACTTACGCTGGAGTAAACCACGCAAAAATACCAAAAATTTGTAATATAAAATCTTTAATCGATAGTGCAAAGTAGTTTCAAAATCCAGAAAATATATATAAATGTTTTTAATTTTTCAGTGCTCAATCAAGCAACATAAAATTATTTCAAAAATTTTTTCATTAACTCTAATTAAGACTATATTTGCCAGACCTTTTCAAAAACTTTTAAATGAACAATTACAAATGTCTTATGTGGTTTATTAGCACCCTGAAGGTAATAACTCTTTTCTGAACAAAATTTCAGTTTCAGCATGTTTAATCTATATATCCTTGGCAAATAATCTGTTGAAAATTTTTTATACGACTGTTTAATGATTTTTTTTGGCATGTGCATACATTTTGTGAAAATATTGCAAATATTCACTTAAAGTTTCAATTTATTTTAACGACTATAGTCGTGCTTCTTCTGATGCATTTTTTAAAGTGAACGATAATTTTATTTAACTAAAATTTGAGAACCTCCGAGCATACTGTATGCGTAAATCTGACTACGGCTTTTTTTATCTTGGAAAACCCTATGTTATAAATTTTACAAAAGTCTGAAATATGCCTCCAAATCTTCCCTGAAATTTGACAATTCAAATCGTTTTCTTTTAAGAACTTCCTGAAGTGCCGACGAGAAACAAAACAATAGAAATCTAGGCGGATTGATGAGTTCATTTTTTATATGAAACATATAGTTTTCCAAAATTCGATTAAAAAAAACTAACAAAAACCACATCCCTGTGGCTCTCTGCACTTCTGGATACTACTTCTGTAAAAGGTCAAAATTGTAAATTTCTATTTAAAAATTTGATCTTTTAAGAATTCTTAAAGTTTTGTAAACTTCCGCAACAAAATCCGCCTTCAAAATAAATTAGGATCTTAGGATAAAGAAAAAGAAAAATACAACAATTTAAAATTCTTAATATGCCCATGATTTAATTTTATCTTCAGCAGTATAGCTGATTTCTATATGAATAACGATCTCATGCATGTAAAGCTACTATCTAGTCATTCCACGTGTAAAAGACGTGAAAATTCATTAATTTATAAATTCAATTTATTTTTAATGTGCATACTTATGCAATATTTATAAATACATATATGTGTATTTTGCTTGCATTTGTAAGAAAAAAATTTAATTTAAACTTAAAATCGAAAAAAGTGAATTAACAAAGTTTAACACTAGTCAGCAAAAAAAGAAAAAAAAAAAAAAGATATCAACATACCGCAAAATTATTTGTGTTTATTTAATTAATAGACTATGTACTGTAATACTTAAAAAATACATTTAAAAACAAAACAAAACACAACTGCTAGTCATGCAAAATTTGTGCTATAAAAACTTTATATTCAAACAACAAAAAATATTTATTTATACATAATGAAACAAATATTTACGATTATTATAATTAATTTAGTTTTGTCGTTTTCTAGTCAAATAAAAACAACCGAAAAAAGTGTAATAAATGAATTTCTTAGAAAATAAATTTTACGTTTATATTTCAGTTACTTTTTAATTATACATGCATAAATAATACATAACATAAATTAAATTTTATTAATATTTTTTTGAAGTACTTAACATTCATAAAATTAGTTTAATTCTTGTATTTTAAATATCCATTTAACTTAAGTTGTTGATCAAAATAAAGTGCTGCCTCCATAAAATTAAAAAAAAGGCAGTCCTTTGTTTTTGACAAAAAGTATAAAAATTTACAAAAAAAAAAAAAATTTATAAATTAACTGAACAATGATTGTAAAATATTAAACTTAATTCAAAATGCAAAAAACAAAAATTAATTTAATTGTGCGTAAAGCCCTTTTTTAATGTTGAAAATTTAAAAAAATGCATTATGCTAAAAGTAAACACAAAATACTTATTTTAAATTAAAATTTAATTTAAATAAATTATTATTATAAATTTATGAAAAAAAAAATCTAAGAAAATATTAAAAAAAATATATAAAACTTAATAAAATGCAATAAAACACATGAAAAAAACACAATTGAACTCTTTTTCAATTTCATAGCAAATATTATTTTGATTAAAAAAAACTCCCTATATGCTGGGGAATACAGAGTTTAATAACTGAAAGCGCCGAGAAATAAGCAATACATATAATTTAAAAACTATGCAAACATTTCAGAAACAATGCTTGAAATTGTATTGCTTATTTTAAGGATTTTTTTCAGTTGTACGACATTTCATTGTCACGATCTGTCAGCATATAGGTTCATACAATTTTTATTTTTTATGCAGAAAAAAAAAATCATGTCATATTCCCTACACACCATAAGTATAAAATTTCAAATATTTTTGTTTTTGATTTTATAAATTCAACACTATTTTCCTCAAAATTATAAAATTTGACAACGTAACGTGAGTGCCATTCATGATCATCATTACTCACTTTATATTTCTTTGAAAATATTCTTTATGCATCACTCATGTTACATTCTCCTGAAAATATTCACATTATATGTTCCCTTCTGATCTTTTCAAGTTTTAATCTTATAGTTTTTATTTATTTTATAATGCCTACATTTATATTATTCATCTTGTTGACCGACTTTCTTTATTTTGTTTTTTTTTTTCTTTTGAAATTGCTTTTTTTGAATTTTTACTAACCAGTTTTCTTTTTCAGGTTCATTTGGCAGAGCGCCCGACATTGGTAGATTGTTGGCTAACTTTTCGTTTTATTTAATAACGCTCGCACTGAATCTCAATCAGTTGTCAGTCGGTCAGTCATGCATGCTTCGTCGACTACTTCCTTAGCTGTATCCAAAGTCCACGGAAAGACTGCGGCGTACGAAATAAAAAAAAAAAAAAACAAATATTGATCTACACTTATAATATAATTTTGTAGTTTTTCTCTTAAATAATTACTATACTTGTATTTGTATTCATATTGTATTAATTTATTATATTTTGATTTAAGACCGATTTTTTAATTCAGATTTGAAGGAGAGTGCTTGCTGTTGGACCAAAGCTGCCAATAAATAAGATTCATGCAAACGTGTTCCTATCCAAGTAGCATTTTTTGCAGAGGAAGCTTTTAATGCGCATTTACAGCGCTTTTACAGCTGTATACACTTAAAACAGCTGTAGTAGTGCTGTAAATATGCATTGAGAGTTTCCTCTGCCAAAAATGCTACTTGGGTACGGAAGTGTGATGTGCAAACATAATTAAATTTCAAAAGATCTTTATAACTTTTACTTTATTTTGCATGGACGTATTAAATATGCATTATTTGAAAAGTTTGTTCAGACATTATATCCATTTGAAAAAAGTTGTTTTAGTAAAAAAATGATTTACATTTTACTTGTAAAGAGAACATTTTTTCTGAAAAACTATTAGTTTTCTTAGGAACTTCCGTTCGAGGCATATGTCTCATTTGTTGGCAGCTCTATTCCAAAATCAAGCAATCTCCTTATTTTTATAAAATTTAATAATCAGTTGAAAAACTTTGTTTTCAAAACAATTATGTAAAATTTAATGAAGCTTTAAAAAATTGGTTATTTTATAGAATATTTAATCTTTTTATTTTGTAAACATTTAAAACAATTACAAAATCTAAGCGTTGTTTTGTAGATTTAAATTTATCCTGTCGAAGTTCGACGTAGAATTGCAATATTTTAGTGCTTATATGCTGACGGAGTGTTTTGGGGTGAAAATTTTCTAAATATATGAGAAACGCTGTAAACCAATTCGGGGTCAGAAATTGGCTAAAGCGCTCGAAAAGTATTTTCACCTAGTGATATCACTTGAAAATTGCGTATCCATAGAAAAACA
The DNA here is from genome assembly GCA_949775025.1 of Tricholauxania praeusta. NCBI lineage: Eukaryota > Metazoa > Arthropoda > Insecta > Diptera > Lauxaniidae > Tricholauxania > Tricholauxania praeusta. The sequence continues at coordinate 14,153,880 of OX459031.1, read as the reverse complement.
TGTTTTTTTTTGAAAAATTTCGATAGTTAAATTTTCCATCTATTGAACAAATTTCTTTTTATGGATTTTGAATCACTGATATGTCAGGTTTTATTTTTTGTAACTTTTTGAATATCAATTTTCTAGTGCGTATGTACGGGTTATTGACTTTTAGAGTGTTGCTAATTTTTGATCATAAATTGGTTTCAGTATCGGTAAAATACTTTTATCAATGGGTTTGGAAGGGTTTTTTTTTTTGGTAAGGATAGATTATATTACAGTCAGCAGAGATTTTTTTTTGTTATACAAATGGTGCACTATGAACGATTTTTCCATATGCTGTTCAGATCACCACTTATGAAAAATCCAAGTTTCCGATCTTGGGTATCCTCTTTTAAGTACCAATAACTGGTTTTACCGATGTAATTCCCTAGCTGATGAGCTACTACAAAAATGTCTGAGACAAAATAGATATAAATCTACAGACTTTTCGCTTAAACATTTTATTTGCAAGTGCGGTGTGTAGTGTAGTACAACGGAGAAGAAGTAAAATGTTCTTATAAATATTTTTATAAACTCCAGCACACTTTTAATAATGTAAACCACAAAGTTGAAACTTAAATTTTTCACAAAGACTCCAATTTTACAACATACATAAGTATGTAAAAATTGTCTATGTTTCACCTCCGAAAGACTAAGCAACTTTTTTTTCTACTGACTGTACTATTTATTATATATAAGGCAGTAGATGTGACAGTCATTTTTTTTTTCCTTTTTAGAATTCGAGTTAATTTTTTATGCTTTCGGAAATAGGTAACTTTGTAGTTTTGTCAAAAAACTAAAATCAAGTGTACAGCCATATGCCCTTAATTTAATCAAATGATTTCAAAAGTGCACTAAAAATGAAAAAAATCGACTGTCTCACAGCCCCTATCTTATTTTTATAGTTTTATAGGGTCTATATGAAAGTTATCCCCAAATATCTCCATATCAATATAAACTTTTAAATTATTTTGTTCATTCATTTGTTCCATTTTTATTAACAGTGCATGCGTATTTTATTATGTTATACAGGAAATTAATTGTAATTTCGTCAAGTTTAACATTTTGGCGCATAGTTATAGAACCCTATATTTGAATTAAACTCCGAATTGAGAATATGTTTCATGAAAAATAGTTTTAAATTGAAGTTAAAATTTAATGCAGGGATATAAAACTATGCGCTATTATTTTGATCACTAAACTGACTAGGAAAACGATAAATGATTTATTTCGTGGCTCTTTTGATTCCGCAAAAAAAAAAAAAACATTTTTCTTGACACAAAATTTCTTTTAATAAAAACAAACTTTTTTTTTAATATGCTTGAAAAAGTTTTAGAGGTATTTGTTATTGGAAATTTGCGTAAAATGTTTTTGCTTCAAAAAACAGTGTAAAATATTTTATTCTGTTTTTTGCTCAATAAAGTATAAAATCTAATTTTCTAAAATTAAAACAAAAAATTTTTCTAAAAAAAAATCAGGGTTAAAGAAATATTAAAATTAATTTTAAGTCCATTAAAAAAAATCCTTGTGTAAAAGGGAGACGTCCGATTTTGTATGTTTCTTTTTTAAGAAAACTCGCGTAAATTTGATATACCTTTTGCTTGCTGTAGGTTATTTTTTCGGCGATTTTTTCTTTTAAATTTTTGGTCTATTTATCTTTAGGTAAAATATCTGAAAATCATGAATACGCGCTGGCAATTTGAGGAAATTTTTCATATCTAAGTGTAGTAATGCCGAAATCGTGAAAATTTTGCAGGTTTTTTTAGGGTTAAAAATATATATGTATGTATATTAGGGTGATTCAAATTTTTTTTTTTTGGTTTTTTTTAAGGTGCTGTTGCTTAAAAAGTAAGTTTATGATATGAAGAAAAAGTTCACGAAATTTCAGTTCTGTAACTCAATTTTATAAGGTGGCGCCGGAGCCTGTTAGTTTTACATGTAAATTGTATGGAAAAATTATTTTTTACAAAAAAGGTATCTAAATGAATAGGTGATTAGTGTTGTTGAGCTGAAAGGGGTCGTTTTTCGACGTAATTTTTTACGCTGAATCCGAATCTGGCCTCAGAATTGACCCATAATGTCGGAATTCTGAAATATTTGAGGTTAATTACCTGAAACATGATGTTTTTTGTCTACTTTCGAGGTCATGTATAGGATTCAAAGAAAGTTGATCAGCTTATTTTTAACAAAAGCATCATTTAGTACCATCCTTGCCCTTTAAAATGAGCTTTCAAGTGGTGATCTGTGATGTTTCCTTGCAAAGTTATAGCCATTTTAAAGTGACATGAATTGGATCCCCTACAAAGGGTTGCAACCCAACAATATTAACCAACGGGTTTCAAATTCATGTCACCTTGAAATGGCTGCAACTTTGCAAGGAAGCATCACAGATCACCACTTGAAAGCTCATTTTAAAGGGCAAGGATGGTACTATGATGCTTTTGTTAAAAATAAGCTGATCAACTTTCTTTGAACCCTATACATGACCTCGAAAGTAGACAAAAAACATCATGTTTCAGGTAATTAACCTCAAATATTTCAGAATTCCGACATGATGGGTCAATTCTGAGGCCAGATTCGGATTCAGCGTAAAAAATAACGTCGAAAAACGACCCTTTTCAGCTCAACAACACTAATCACCTATTCATTTAGATACCTTTTTTGTAAAAAATAATTTTTCCATACAATTTACATGTAAAACTAACAGGCTCCGGCGCCACCTTATAAAATTGAGTTACAGAGCTGAAATTTCGTGAACTTTTTCTTCATATCATAAACTTACTTTTTAAGCAACAGCACCTTAAAAAAAACCAAAAAAAAAAAATTTGAATCACCCTAATGTATATATTATATATGGTCGCAAAAAGTGACCCAATGCATAATAAATCTTATAGAAAATGAGTTTGGATATAATATAGTACATATAATACCTAAGGAATGTCCAAACTCGTCCAAATGAGTAATTTTTTCTTAAAAAAAATGCTTTGTACGAGTGGTTTTTATAAAAAGGCTCCGTACTCATAGCTATTTAATATAAAGTAAACCTCAGTTTTTGGCTAAAATGACTATGAATATCCGCCAATGTGTTTGTTATCTGATACTGTGCTCAAAATTTTCAAGTATCAACTTATTTTTTTTTAAATAATATCATCGCTTAGTTCTTTTTAATTGTGTTTAACTTATTCGTAAGAACATGTTATTTAAGATTTTCTAATAAATTTTTCAATCAATAACACAGGCCGACAAGCTTTTTAAACCAGACCCCAGACCGTAGTTTTCCGAAGACTTTTGGCACGCTTAGTCCAAATCCGAGCTCAGAATTGCTCCAGCACCTCAGGTTTTCGAGACATCCTAACTTAAAAGTGAAAAAACGCTGTTTTTACCATATTTGAGGTTATGTAGCACCGTGATTTTTTTATCAAAACACTATGTATGGGATATTAAAGGATAGTTTTCCTTCTTTTAAATGACGTTGAATTTTCCGAAATATCTTTTTTTTTTCGCCGAGTTATCGCATTTTTAAGTTTTGAAATTTTTTGATATACGCGAAATGAAAATTTCAAAATGCGATAACTTAGTGAAAAAAAAAAAAATGTTTCTCAATGGCATTTAAAAAAATAAGAATTGTACTTTAAGATTCCACACATAGCGTTTGGAAGAAAAAAAAAGTTATGGCGCTTCATAGCCTCAAATATGTCAAAAAAACAGTGTTTTTTTACTTTTAGGTTTGGATATTCTCGCAAACCTGATGTGATAGATCAATTTTGAGCTCGGATTTGGATAAGCGTGCCAAAAACCTTCGGAAATGTATGGTCTAGTCTCTAGGCTATTAGTTCAGGAAAATTTTGTCGGGATGTGTAATAAGTAGATATGTATGTGACTTATTTTTTTCTATGAATATTTGTTATTCCTTCAATAACTTTAATAGCTCTGTTTTATCATTACGGTCTAACATAGCCAAAGTTTTCTATTCTTGATAAAAAAAAAAATAGAAAAAAATATGGTATACTATACTTCGGTCAAAAATAAAACAAATTATTTTTAAGCGAAAAAAATAAATTTCTGAAAATAACGATTATTATTGATCGAAAAACGTTATAATGTTTTGATTGAAAAATTATTATTAATAATGACTTATTGCAAGTCTTTCCAAAACTTTACCCAAACCAAATTTGTTTGAAAGATTTTTGTTTAATATATAATAACAGATAAATTAAGGAGTGTTAAATAGGAGAAATTTTAAATCAAATTGCTTTGACAACTATGTAGAAAACATTCCCATTCTGCTTAATGTCACCACCCATATCAGATATATCTATTATCCAATTTGAAGGGCCGAAACAAGCGATTTTTTTGCTTCGAAAACTTTTCAAATATTTTTATCAAAAAAGACTTGAGAATTATGCTAGTTTTAATTCAACTGATAAGTGATAAGCCTTTGGGGTTATAAATTCCATTGAAATGGAGTCATGCCAAGAAATAGGAAAAGTTGTCAAAAAAGCATTACATTTTTTAAATGATTCTAATGAAATGTCACCATTTTATTTAAAATTTTTTTGTGCAAATTAAGTGTTTCTCCTTAGAAAACATATCTCAAAAAAATCTGTATCGCTCAAATTTGTGCGGACGACTTTCAATTTTTTAGCAATTATTCTTTGTTCGATTGGCCGACCATCGAATAATACAATCAATCATATTATGAAACAAGAAAAGTTGAAATAATTAACATATATTTATCATATAGGTATTAATTAATTTAAAATTACAATTTATTTAGTTAACAAAAATATAAACTATATCGCTAAATACTCAACTGATCTATAGTACTAACTTATTTATTTATTTATTAATTTAATTTTTGTCACTAACAAAAAGACGAAAAATATTATTTTTATAAAATTCCATCATATTTTTTTTTAAAAATGTCACTTTTTTTAACTGACTCTTAAAAATTTGTATACTAAGCAACATTTTAACGTTTTTATTTATTTTTTTTTTTTTTAATTAAACAAATATTAATTATTCTAACTCAGACTTTGCAGCTTTTCTCACATTACAAAAACCAAAAAATACTTGCACCAAAATAGCACAAAAACTCAAAAATTCGAAAATCAAACCAAAAAACAAAATCGCCCCTCATCAATGTCGCCCCGCCCTGATCACTAAATTCAATGGTAATATTTTTTGTTTCTTTTCAAAATTTGCAAATCATCACATTTTTATATATTTAACTTTTTTTTTTTCTTAAAAAAATATTTCCTTTTATCATATATAAATAACTATTTGTGTTGTCTGTTACAAAAAAAAAATAAATTTATCAATAAAAATTATAAGTTTAAAAGTCAAAATACAAATATTTTCTTGAAATGCATTTTCCTTTTTTGGGAATTTCAAAAAAATATCTAATCACATTTTTTTCTTTGTATTTCTATTTTCCTCAACTCAATTGCTGCTGCCTGCAATGTCTACATAATTTTCACCATTTGTGTATGCAGTTTTTATTCCCATCAGCGGTGAGGCTCTTACTTCGCCCTCTCCTTCAATCAGCTCGCATAGACGCCCCAGTCTGCGTCTTAAAACAAGTCCAATCACTAGCCCCATTGCTACTCCCACAAGCAGCATGATTGGCATAGGGGCCACAGTTGGCGGCATCGGTGTTATTAAATACGAGCCTAGCACAACAGATGATGACAGTGAACGTCTTACAGCTGGTGGTGTCACACCTAGCGCATCCGCTCATCTGGGCGGGGTGACGTTGAGTCGTCACCGTAGCGCATGTGCCAATAATGGTGACGATGATGATGATGCCGACGATAACGATGATGACGACGATGAGCAACCCTGTGATCTTCGCCTCAATAGTGTCTTTATGGCAGCGCTACAGCATGTTGCGATCGCTGCTGCTGTGGAGCACGCCTCCCCGGGAGGCGCGACAAGTGCAGCAGATCGGCGTGCTGTTGCTGCAGCAGCGGCGGCAGCTATAATGCCGCATGGTAGTGTCATTTCTCCCTCTACTACACCCTCAGGCATGCAAACCACACAACAAAAATCGCCTACTTTGCTGTCGACTGCCACGCCCACAGCGTCACATACGCATCTCATTAGTTTCCCTCAGCCACAAGTGCCGCCACCGTCAACGGTGAAAACGCAAGCAACAGCGTCTGCTACATCAACTCGACGCAGTAGTTCAATAGGTGGCACTGGTAGTGTAATTTCGCCCCTTTTGCCGCCTGGCCTTAGTCTTGGCAGTGCAGTGTCCGCTACTGTGTTAAGCGCAGGGGTAAGTAGCGTAACTGCTGCAGCTGTTGCTGCCGGCAGCACCAGCGCAGTTATCTCAGTACCAACAGCAGTCAGTGCCACATCATCAACAGGAGTGGCGGGTGCAGGGGGGGTCGGAACAATTTCCGCCGGGGGCAGTGGTGGAGGTGGGACAACTTGGGGCGGCGCCTATACATGTGAGCGCTGTGGAAATTCGTATGCGCGACCGCACAGCTTAAATCGACACGTTCGTTTCGAGTGTGGCGTTGAGCCAAAATTCGAATGCCCCATCTGCCACAAGAAGTCGAAACACAAACATAATCTCGTGCTGCATATGCGCACGCACCAACATCGATGATACAATCAACAACGATTGGACGGTCGACAGTGGCGCTGTCGGCAAGGAGAGACGCTGTGGGGTGGTGGTGGTGCTCGTCGTCGTCGGAATTTTCGATCACATAATCGCTTGTGTATGATCGCAATTGTACGTCGATCCAACAAGCAACGCAGCACCACGTGTTTGTGTGAACCACACGGGCGCATCAGCGAACTGAAGGCGGCAACAGCAATGTCGTCAGTTACAGATGGAGTGCCACGAATGTGACGTGACAGCGTCAGCGTCACGTGACTTACACAAACATCAACAACAACAACAACAACAAAAAACAAACAATTTTGCACGAATGTGATTTTTGTAATTTTCCAAATGATCTTGAAACTTGTAGTCGTTTTTTTATTATAATTTTTATTTTATTATTTTTATTTTATTGATTAAATATTTTAACATTAGATTAACGAAAAGAAAGAAAAACTATGATTAACAATTTTACCTAACTTTCGCATAGAGTATTGTTCAACAACTGTAAGGGAGAAAAGAAAAGAAGAGAAACAAAAATCGTGTCGGTCTTTAAAAAATATAAATTTTTCAGGAGTTTTCAATTTTCTTAGAACTTTAGATAAGAAAATTTTACATTGAGTAGATAAAATATTCACGGAAAATTCCTTTGAATTTTGACTGATAATGAGAGATAATGAAGCATGCTATGCACTTCGAATTATTTAATACCGAGAGAGAGAGGCAGACACTGTCTCTCTTCGTGTTATTTGGCAGGGTCAGTATTAAGTTAAGGAAACAACACATCTAATTTCAGTTACTAAATTCTATAGGAATGAATTAAGGTGAAAAAAACAACGAAATTTCATAAATTGCATTTGGACAAAATGGTCCTACTTTCTTATAAATGAATTTTTTATATTTATTTTCAAGAATTCGGTACGGTCCATCTTATGGTTTTGCGCTCTATGAAAAATCGATTTTCTTGTCTCTTTTCATTTTTTGTATATATTTTGTAACTGAAATTAAAAAAAAAAAAACACGAAGTTTTCTTACTTTATTTCTGCTCCAACCAATGGCGCAGGTGTTGCTTTACTCTAATGGTAAATAATTTAAAATGCATAGTATATCAGTGTCAGAGGGCATATCAAAATTTTTCATGCGAATTCCGAAAGATGAAAACACTTTGCCTTTGTATATTAAAAAAAAAACGAGTAAAAATTTCGTATATAATGAGTTTGATTGGCCATGATCTTTTATTATGACTGCAATTCCAAATATTTGCGCCGCTCAAACTCTGTAATTTTTAGTTCGAAAATATAAAATGTTTGCGTCGATCTCAAGAATGCATTTTTTTTATTTAAAAATAAAGCTCTTTTTATAATGATAGTCTCTAACAAATGCAAAACTATAGATTTTTATACAAGAATAAGAACAAATGATTTCGAACTATACATTACACTGTCCGATATGAAATTCAAGCAAGCTTAAGAAACAAAAAAAAAAATGTGTTGTTTCTGTGTATTTTTTGTAATTCTGATTTTAAATGTGTGATTTCAGTATAATATTTTTAAAAGAGTTTCGGTATAACTTGTGTAGAGTTTCAATATTACATTTGTATAGTTTCAATATAACATTTGTAGAGTTTCAATGCTTTAAGGGAGCTCTTGCTAAGATTTCAAACTTAATCATTAATTTCTATTTTTTATGTCATTAATATTGACTTTTTTCGAAAAAAAACCAATGAATTTTCTACTTTAATTGTTTTGATTTATATACTTCATATTTCAAAATTTTTTTAATACAATTTTTTCATTGAAAAATATCAATTTTAGGACATATTCAATAACTGAATTTTTCATCGAAAATATATGTAAAAAACAACAATTATTTTTGAGCTGAGAAAATAAAAACTACCGACCTAAGTGAGAAAGTTAAATTCAAAAATGACGTTTAATTTTGGTTAAAAAGTTCAATGAAATGAAATTTAAAATGAAGACAATCACTAACCGTTAAAATATAAATCAAGAATAATGCTTATTTTTCCAAAGAAAAAAATAAAATTAACGTTTATTTTGATAAAAAAAAAAAATCAAAAATCAAATTTTAAAGTTATTTTTAATTGAAGAAGTAAAATAAATAACTGCACCTATTCACTTGAGAATTCTTTACAAAAAGAAAACACACATAGTTAAAATCAGATTTCTCAACATACTTACTGGATATGTAACTAATTTTTGTTTAAGTGCTACTATTTTCTTTTATATACATAGATATTCTGCGAACATTTGAAATTTTTCGGCACATTCGCTTGGTTAAATTTTTGATCCCTCATTTTTCAAAAATTTCCAACTTATGCTTTCTTCATAAGTGATTTTAAAAATCTTCTCGTATTATTTATTAAACAAATTATTACACTGAAAAAAATTAGTAGAGGTTGACAATAAAACTAAAAAGTGTAACGTGATTTTATATATGAAAGGTGATGGCACAAAAGGCGGAGAATAAATAGCAACAATATTTAGTATGATGTAGAAACGAGTAGGACGATGAAAAAATATCTTTAAAATATGTGATAAATGCGCAAAAATATAAAGAGAAATGAAAAAATTGTAGCGTATCAGCGAGTTTAGAATGAGATGGTGAAAATAATGTGCAATAACTATGTCTATAACTTTAGCACCAATTTTTATTTAATTTTAAATTTTTAAGTAACTCTTGTATAATTTACATTTTATATTTATATATACACACATAACTATACTATATATGAAAAAATATATATATACAATATATATTTAGATATATAAAATATATAGAGAAAGAAAACTATTTACAATGGAATGCTTGCGAAACGAAACGAAATGGAATTGAAATGTGATCGCGTTTAAAAAACGAAAAAAACAAAAATTTTTAAAATTTTGTTAATTAAAATGAAAAAGAATTATGTTTACTCTTTCGTTTAGGATCAACAAGTATAAAAATTTTAAATTATTAGAAAATTTCCAAATTTTTTGAAATGTAGTTTTAATAGTAAATGGTAACTGTTGATAGCACTGGGAATGTATTGAAGAAAAGTTTTTAATTATTTTATTTTTTTTTTTTTGCAAAAGGCATATAATGCATACACAAAGAAAATTTTCTAAATTGTAGGTACATAAGAAAGAGCTTACAAAAAAATTTGTTAATAAAAAAAAAAAAATTCACAAAGTGCACAAAATTACTGATAAAAAAAAATTAATAAAGCACTAGCAGTAAAAAATGTAAAATTGCATTTCAATAAAAAATATGAAAAATAAGTGACGCTAAAGCATCTTTTCAGCTTTGCTTAAATTATAAAAAGCTACGTCACTCAGCCGCAGAAATGCCGTAGTTAAGAAAGGTTAAAAAAAAATTAAAATAAATTCACGCTCACGTTTATAAAACAAAAATATGTTGGGTATAGTTTTTTTTTCCAAGAACTTAGAAAATTTTACATTGCTTAAATCAAGAGATAATTAAGTTCTAAAAATTTGTGTGGCATTCAACTTTTTCTTTAATGCATAGAATATTGCAAAAAGCCGTCCTTCAACTTAATTGTTGTTGCTTTTTTTTTAGTTTAAATAAAAATAGATCTCTTAATTAAATTTTATAAAATGTTAATTTCAATAAAGTTTGTTATTCTGTATTGATATTTTATGCGCATTAAAAATAACTAAGCTTTCTTAACTTAACTTTTTTTGTGCTTTCAAACGCTTATAATCTCAAGTGCTCAATTTATTTTGAAAGCTTTGTTCACGTTAAAGCATAAACGATTTTTAAATTGTAATATTAAAATTGTTATTTTTCGAAGAAAAAAGAAATGCCTCTTTAACCTACATTTGGGGAAGCTCGCACTGCACGCAAAAACTACTTTATTCAATAAAAAATTAGAAAATTTTGCATATATAAATGTTTTAGTAACTTTATAGCAAATGAAGCACGTTGTATGTTAAAAAGTTGCTTCAAAAACATTGAAAAAAAGTAAAGTAAAAGTAAGAATTTTTAAATTGCAAGACAATTAATTGCAAAGTCTATCAATTTAAAGTTCTTTTGAAATTTGTTAAAAAAAAACAACAAATTTTTATAGATTAAATTACGAAAAAAAAAAACGAAAAACTTATAATAAATATATTAAAAAAAAAAGTGTTATGGAAAGCCTAGTGCTATCAGCATTGTGTAGTGGGACGTGTTATTAGAAAAAAACAAAATTTAAAGTTTGGCGTAGGAAAATTTCAATAAAAGAGCTTTATATGAATTAACAGAAATATTCTCCAAATAATGTCGAAATCTTGTTTACCATTTATATTTTGGAATGAAAGGCAACGTCGACATAAATCGTCAGTCACCTGGTATGCGCTTTAATTTATTAATAATATCTTTTGATATGTATTTCCATTTGGTTTTACACTTTTCCTTGTCGTCAGTCCCTTTTTATGCAATTTAACAGTTTTAATTTCTTCTGCTATGGCCAGTTTTTAACTCAAAAATTTATTGAGAATGTAAAACAATGGAAAAATTTATTGGATCGTTAATTTTTTTAAAAATTCGATAACTTAATTTTCAAACTCAAATGAGAATTAACAGCATTGTTGCAATTTTTAACAAAATTGTCAGTCCCCTGACTTAACACTGTCGCTTACATTCATGCTAGTGAAGCGCGATTTTTGTGTAAAAGCTAACCTATGAAAATGTGAATCAAATCTGGAAATCTATTGAATTCTTTTTCTTTAAGTTGAAAACTGTTTTCTAATTTCAAAAAGATTGCAGGCAGCATTTTATAGAAATATCATAGTGGTTTGCTCATTAGCTGAAAGACATTTTGATTTTCTGAATAGCCTTTGTGTTTCTTAAATAATTTGTATTCGAGTGAATTTTATGATTTTGTATTTTTTTTTCACAAAATCGTCAGTCCCCTGACGTCAGATTACTTGCACAAAAATTAACATAATACAATGCAATGTCATAGAAATATAAATAGATTTTAATAATACAGTCTTGTAAAGTTCTTATTTCTATTGAATTTTCCTAAACGTCAAAATGTGAGTAAAAGTAGTAAACGGAATAGAGGTAGTGAAAAAATCATTTTATTTTTTCATTTGCAATTGTTTGAGTTTGCTGTAACAAATAAAAAAAATGAAAAAAAAAACTGAAAAATTTTGATAAACGGAGTAAAACGAAAACGTAAGATAAAACATCGACAGCGATTGATTGCAAAGCAAAGCTACTACATAAAGATAGGTAACGAATTATTGAGTAATTGAAAATAAAAAAAAGAGAGCGACGAAATACACACTTACTCACGTAGGCAATCAGAGTCATCAATGAAATAATTGGAATGTGATATAAAATAAATAGTCCTCATTTAACTAAATCAAATAGTCCTCATTTAACTAAATAAAATTTAATTGAAATAAATGAATAAAGAATTAATGAACTAATATTTAAGTAAAATGAAAACTAACTAAAATTATTTAACTTAAAATTTACTATACATTTATTATGTTAAAAATTATGCAAACATATACCATTAATATATGTATGTATTTCGCAATTTGGTTAAGTATCATATATTATACTTTTTATGTTTTCAAGTAAAGCTAAATTTAATTTATTTGTAACTATTTTATTATTTTGTTTCATTGCTTCTGCATATGAAAATTATTGTTAAATGGATGAGAAAGAAGGAAGAAAAGCATAATTGTGTATAATGAAAAAAATATATAACTAATATTATTTTTGAAAAGAAAACAAAAATTGTGAAAAAAATTTTGTGGGTGGCGCTTGTGATAAAAAATATTTTTTTTTTATTAATAAAAATATGTATGTGTAGTAACGACGATATAAAACACAAACTTTTTGCAATTTTTGTATAGTTATATTCGCTGGTTTTTTTTAAGTATAGATTTTAAACTTTTTATTGCTTTTTATAATTTTACTTATAATAAGAAAAACTAAAACTATATTAAAGCTGATTATTAAAACAAATGCAAAATTTTGGTTTATTCTAAATTTAAAACAGAAAAATTCAAAAAACTTGAAAAAGTATGCAGACAAACATTTGTACCTAAAATGAAAAAAAAAAAAAAAAAATTGGCAACGTGATTTTTTATTACTTTTAATGCTGTTATTAATTTTAATTGGAAGAAGCAACATTTCGGTCAGTATTCGCGATAAAATTTACAACTATTTTTTATATGATAGTAAAAAAAGCAAATTTTACGAAAATTCCAAATTAATTAACTTGTAGAAAATTTTTATTTTTTTGTTTTGTTAATTATGTTTTTTATTTTTGTTTAACCTAGTCAAAAGTTGCATAATCATTAACTAAACTAACTGTTGTAGTGTTAAGTATCTTTTTTTTTTAATTTTAATAAATTAGTTTTTAATTTAATGCTTATTATGTTTAAATTAATTTCCTAAGAATTTGTACATTAGAAGCAAATTTAAAAAGAAAAAAAAATTCAACTTAAATTTTTTTTTAATTTTTGTTTAGATTTTAAGTAAGCGTATACTTTTAACTAAGGTTGTGGTGACTTTTTCTATGTTTTTATTATTATTATAATATTTTTTTTTTATTGAATTTTAATGCTTGTAAATGAAAATTCGATTTGTTTTATTTTAGCTGCAGCAATATTGTGATTATTTTCTTTGTTTGTTGAAGATAAAAAGCAAAAACTTGTTTGGAATTGCACAGTAAAATTAAATTAGGAATCATTTAATTAAAAATGTGATTGCAACGCACTTATTTCATAGTTCTATGAAAAACTTGAAGGCAAGGGAAGCACTTGAAAATGAGTGTAGAAAAGATTTTAAAATATGCTTGAAATCAACCATGATTTCGATTTAAGCGGCCAAAAATTCATAAGAAAACATGTTTTTGGTTAAGAAAATACAAGAATTTTTTTTTTTAGAAACTTTATTTTCAAAATATCATTTTATTATTTGCTTATACCATAGTTATGGTTCTTTGAATCACAATCTGATGCTGAAAAACTGTTTTGAATCAACGAAAACAGAAAAATAATGTTTTATTGAAAATTCCACAATTGTTAAATTGTGAAAATCTATGAGAGAAACGAAGTAGAACTGTGTATTAAGTTTTATTGTTATTGACAAATTACTAATGCTGATTTCAAACTTAAGCAATGTTTTGCTAATGTCAGCTCAACCTTAAAAACATGGAAAATTGTAGTGCTAATATCAATGATATTGAAGCATTGATATTAAATTAATGAAATGATAATGTTTTAACAAAGTAAAATCTTTAAACAAAATGATTTGTTTTTTTCTCATATAAATTTTAAATTATGTGCACTTTCGAAGTATCGTTAAGAAAATGTAATGGCGATTGCTCTGTAGTAGACAAGGAAAAATTGATAACTCTGCGTGTGATATAAAAAAATAAAACAAATTAATTTTATGTACTACTATTTATTTTTACTATTTTATCACTAATTTAATAAAATATAAATAAGTAATAATTGTTAAATAAATATTACACAAAATCACTGCAAAAAGAAAATGAAACCAGTACGGGTACTCGTAACAGTGATTGACTTTGAAAGTCACATACAAATCTTCATACTTTTTATATATCGTTCCATATGGGCAACTGCGAATAATATTGGCATGTTGTTGTCTGTTCGAAGACTTAAAATAATTTGTATGTTTGTATATCTGTTATTCGACCCAACAATTGTACGGAAGAAGAAAAACATACATTTTGATTTTTTTCTAACCATTCTAAGGCAGATTGGATAAACTTTGTCAATATTTTTCACGACGTAAAGGCAAATATGTTAAAAGTATGTGAATTGATATATGGTTTTCAAAGGCAAGCATTTTTCAAACTGTTACGACGAGCAGGCAGCCCGTACATAGGACGTCTGTACCCAGTACATTTTTTGCAGGGGATATAACGTTACACCCACACATGTAAATTGTAAAATAATGCTATAATTAAGCACATAATACAAACTACATAATATGCATACGTACAGCATGATTTTTATAGTATTTCTCAACATAAATACAAAACTCAAACTTTTAATGCGACAAATTGCAAATTTATATAAAAAATACACATTTTTTTGGCTGTAAAATTAAAAAACTAAGAATTGTTTTGAAAAATTTTAATAAATCAAAAAAGAAAAAGTCTAATTTATAATTTTCAAAAAAAAAATTGAAGTTTTCAAAGTTAAGTGAATAAAGCTTTCATTATCGTTGTCATTGCGTTTGCCAATGATAATAAAATTGAACTGGCATTAGCATTCTAACTCAATGATAATGAAATTTGATTTGCATTGGCATTATATTTATAATTAAATCAAGTTTTAGTTTCTTTTTGTCTGTAGCGTACTTTTTAAGTTATATTTTCTATAAAATTACTTCTTTGTAACCGTTGCGCAGAAAATGAGTTTGTCTTTTGTATTTTTGTTTTCTTTGCAAACACACACACGCACACAAACTAATTTAGCAAAATAATAAAATTTTAATACACACAGTACATACAATCACAGACATGCAGTTAATTTAGTAATTGTTAAAAATGTAGAAAAAATTTAGAGAAAAAAACCAATACGTTTAAAGTAAAAAAATATATAAAAAACTAATTTTAGCAACAAAATAAAAAAAAAACAATGGTTACACGAAATAATTCTTTTCTACACGAAGTAATTCAAAAATCATGCAATGTTATGTAGTACTTTTATATTCCCATAGGAATGTAACACAAGTGACGCAGGGAATGTAGTTTTTCTCACATATTTTTAGGTTTTATTTTTGCAATTATAACGTCAACTTAAACCTTAGTACATTAAAATATATGCAAAATACACGTAAAATGACGCCGTCATTATACTTTATTGAGTCACTCACATTACATTCCTTTTTGAAGTGCTATTTAATAATATTTTGGTAAAAAATTTTTAAAGTTTCATAACTTCTGGTTTATTTTGCAATAAATTTCAAATAAATAAAAAAATTTAAAGAAAATGTAGCATATTTTTTTTCTTTAACTTTTAAGCAAATGTGTGTGCGTAAGGTTTATAAATACATATAATATGTAGTATAACATTAACAACAACATAAGATATGTTTAAAAGAAAACAAAAAAAAAAATATTTCAAAAAGAGCCTTAATTTTTGTAAAGCTGTTATATAAAAAAACAAAATAAAAATATTTTAATGAAAATAAAACGAAAAATCTATTTTTAGGTATCAAATCAAATTAAAAAAAAAAAAAAAATTGAATGTGCAGCAAATAATTTTTATTATATTCATTATTTTTTTGAAAAATTACATAATATAAAAAATAATATTATTGTTATAAGTTAAAAAAAACTTAATTAAAAAATTTAACTAAAAACTTAGAAAAAAAAATACAAAAAAATATAAAAACAAAAATAAAAAATGAAACAAAAAAAAAACAGTGTTTTTCTCTTTTGCAAAAAAAAAAGAAGTTTTTCCGCAGGAAGTAATTGTTTGAAGTTTGATTAAACGCTGTATACACACGCCCTTTGCAGCAGGTGAGTTTGTTTCTTTTCACATTTTGAAAAGTTTTACTAATAATCTTTTTCTTTTCTGGTTCTTTTCTTTTCAGCAATGGTACCATGAGAACGTAGTGACACAAAAGAGTTACACCAAAGACAATGAGCTTTAAAAAACTTCACCTTACAATGTGCGCAATTCTGGCTCAAAAAACATTCTTAATATGGATTGCCATAAGGTTTCTATGCAATAACAATATTTTAAGGCAAAAATAACTTTCTTTTTTTATTACACCGTGGTCAATTTAGACTTTCTTATTTATCCCTCATCGTGGCGTACAAAATGTATTGCGTATAGTGTTTTGTGCATGTGACCGCATGCATACCTTTAATTTATAAAAAAACAATCAATTGTTGCTTTTTAACTTTTGAGATCTACACATATTATTTTTACAAACAAAATTTGTGAAAATACTAGCATACATCTATGGTAAAAATATATTTTTGTTGGCTTTCAGAATTGTATATCTATTTGTGCGATCGTACGATTTTTATCTAATCCTTAAGTCAAATCTAAGACAATGTCTTGCCAACATTTTGATCCGGACTTGTGTGCTGTATGTTGTCACATAATATCCAGAGTTTCATTCTGTATTTGGCTAGTTTTGAATTTCTTTGTCGTACAACATATACAGGTGTTTGTGCATGTGATCACATGCAAAAACACACGATTCGTTGACATTTGCACTGCAGCACTCCTCGGCACATAGGACAGCTTTTGATTGTAATTTTATGCTTTTCGAGCTAATTGATTTTGAAAGAAAAACAATGCATGTGGTAACATGCATATGCACGATGAGACTCAATCAAAATGAGCTGTTATTTTTGGTTTTTTTTTTTATCAAAATTTTTTTCAACATGGGTTGATTTATTTTTGTAAGTGATATACATACTTAGTATAGTTGGGGGTTAAAAACTTTGAGTTTTAGCTCATTTATTTGAAAAATATGCTTTAAGTAGAAAAATTGTATTGTATAAAAGCCTCATTGAGTTATTGGGCTTTGTAGCTGGAATGTTTTGTACCACTTTTGACCAAAATTTACCAGCTGTGGGTGTTGCTTATGAAAAAAATATCAAATCTTATATGGAAATATGCGGTGAACCAAGCGAGTAAACCTGAACGAAGAGTTTAAGAATTTGTAAAAATAGGCGTGGCAACTCCCATACATGCATAAAACGTTAAGTTAAATAAATTTAGTTTTGTTTTTTGATCTTTTTCTAATGACCACAATATATTACACAAGTCGACGACACTTGGATATAGGAAATCGAATGGAAAATAATCACAAACTTGAGATCTCGGTACGGCCTTGTGAGTAAATTAGTTACTGCAAAGCTGAAATTTTAGTATCTTAAAACTTTTTTTTTTAATTTTGTGCATCAACAATTTTTTAAAAATATTGTGACTTAAACAATTACACCTCTTGGATGGAGTTTGATCAAATCACTTCTAGAAATTAATGATTTTAGCTGATGGTGACGCGTTATTGTACTGTTTTTTTTTTTTAAGTGCAGATAATTAGATATGTAAGTTTAGTATAAAAATGAAAATTTAACAAACTTCTACGCCTTCCAGAAAAACACTGTAGCAAATACAATAATCTGTAAACATACAAAAATATTGTACCGAAATTAAAATCTTGCAGTTGTAATAAAAAAAATTCTACTTAAAAGTTATAATTATTTCATGTAATTTTTCTTTAGAATAAAAAACTAATGCTCACTCCAGAAATGAAATTTTATATATAAATAAACTTACACAGAAAAAATAATAATAATTTTAAATTTTTTTAAGCTAAAAATAAACAATCATAAAATCTTTTAAAACTTATGTGAAGATAAAAATTGTATGAAAAATTAAAAAAAAAAAAAAAACAATAAAGTTCAATAAAAATGAAAAAAATAATTCTTTTCTTATATGATTTTAGTGAAACTTTTTTTATTGAAAACAAAAAAGAAGTCTGGTGATGGTGTAGAAATCATTGTGATTTTTATTTATATATCCTTTTTGCTGATTATTATTTTGTTTTCTTAATTCATATTTTCATTTTTTTTTTAGTTTTTGGCATTTTTTCAGCTAAGCACACACATACACATACATATGTATACATATACACATATGCAGAAAAGTGTAAAGTTTCGCAACATCCTATTTTTTATTTGCTCTCAAAAATACCATTAATTTTTTGTTGTTTATTCTTATTACTTTTATATTTTACCTTGGGGTATATTAATGATAGTGAAATGTCAAGTGATACTCAAGGGGTACTGAAAAAGAATAAAATATAAATCATTCGTCACTCTCGTTTCATTATCGTATAATAACCCTTTTGACAGATATTTTATTTTTCATTTCCTCTTGTTATAATATTCCTTCTTCCTTACTCATACCCAACAACTTTAAAAGGCTCAAAATTTTGGGCGCTTGAACAATTTTTCCATATTAATTTTTTAGTGGTTTTTATAAAAAATAATATTTATAAAAAAAAAATTAATTAAATGCCGGGCAAAAAAAAACCAACCTGTAAAATGAACCTAGAATTTTGCACGATTTTGTTTTATCAACAAATGTTTGTTTGAACGAATTTTCCTTTTTCCATTAATTTTGGGTAAAATATCCTTTTTTGTTTTGTCAATACTTTATAATTTCACTATTGAAAAATTTTAGTTTTTATTCTATCTTTCTTTCTTTTAAATCATCTCATATTTTCTTTTTGTAGTTTTCGCTTTTTATTCCTTTTTCTTTTCAGCTGCTATACTTTCATACTTTCTGTTCTTTTTTCTAGTTAATCAAATTATTATGATTTTGCATATATATTGATAATTTTCTGCTTTAAAATTTCTTATACTAACATGTTTTTCTTTTTTAGGTCTCCTAGAAGCTTTGCCACACCCACCACCATATGCTTTGCCACCACCATCAGAGTCATCAGCGCACCAGCACCCAACACATTTATCGCTACTACAGCAAGATCCACAGAATCACATAACCACCAATCTCTTGCATTCTTCAGTGACACCATCCAATGAGTTTTTTGTACCCTACCAACATGTACTTGCAAATCGTGATATCAGCGTTAGCGTGCATGTTAATGCCGCCGAATCTGCTGATAAAGATGGCATTAGAACGATCATCATTCATGATGAAGTGCGTTATCTATGTCCGCGTTGTGGTGTACGTTATAAAACGCGTAGCATGGTGCGACATCATCTAAAGGAATGTGGCATAGGTGCCACCTGCCCATTTTGTAAAAAACATTTCACACAGAAGCGTAATCTTAAATCGCACATACAGAGTGTGCATCTAAGTGGCAATACCTACAGTAAAAAATTGTCAGCATCAATGAATAGCAGTGGGAAAAAGCGAAAAAAATTATTACCACCCAGTTATGGTAACCAAAGTGGCGAAAGTGCCGGTGATAGAGTAATCAGAATCTGGAACGAAAGCAGTAGAGAAATGCAGACGAATGAGGAAATGGTTTTGCCAGATATTGATTATGTGTGAATATTTGAAAATAATAAGAAAAGTGTTAAAATAAACAAGATATTTGTTTTTTTAATGAGTTAAATTTTAATACTATTAGTTTGATTTTAAGATTTCGTTGTCAGAACTAAAATAGTTCTGGTTTTTAATATAAACTGTACTTTCCTAACACTAATATCTCTATGTAGTGCATTTTAAAGCAAAGCTTCTCTATAATAATATCGGCGACTACGTACATATGCCTATAGAGTAGTGGCGTATTGCCATCAGACTTATGATTTCATGTCTTCTATATAAAATTACTATTCTCGACCGTGGAATGAGAGGATTTCGAATAGTAGAACCTATTTGCTACATAATTCCAGAACTGGAATTGTCCTAATTTAGCTTTAGCCATAATAAATTTAAAAGAACTGAAATATATTTTCGATTGAATGTCAAATGTTTGAAATATGATTTTAATATTGGGTAGAGGAAAAAGTTTAGGACGCATCTATTAAACAAGAGATGGCCTTGGTTCATTAAAAACTTGTATATACACTAGCATGTTTACTATTGCTATTACTTATGCTCTAAAATGATATGAAGATTAAGGTGGGTTGAACAAATTTACATAGTTAGAATATTATAGAAAAAAATGACATTACTACCTTCAAGAGATGTCCCAATCTCAAAAATTTATATGGGCATTTCCACGAAAACGGAAGTTTTTGTTCTGTGCGACACTTTGGTTTTTTGCAATTATCTTGAAAACGAAAAATTGCCCAAATTCAAACTTAGCACCAATTATAAAGGTAATTGGGGCTATAAGTTAAACCTAAAAATCCGTTTTATTTTGACTTGACTTTTTTTTTACTTTCGACGGCCGAACGGGACCCATGGAAATACTCATATGTCAGAAAGATTAGTCTGATAATTTTTTGAGGGTCTTATTCTCTAAGTGAAAACCTTATATTTCTAAAGTATTTTAGGGCATAAAACCAAAGGTTTGAAAAGCTTCCGCTGCTTAAAAATATCCTAATGTCCTTATTATTTATTTTATTCAATTTGAAAAAGAAAACTTTATGGTATCGTTAAATTTTCAAAAATAGACGCTATGATAGTTCAAAAATTCAGGATCAGAATCAGAATTCCTTGAACATTCGTCAGACTAATGGCAAAAATACTTAATTTTATATGAAAAAAAGTTACCGATCGGCAGGAAAATAGCTGTATATTTTTTTAAAACGAAACAACATAGGAGTTAAAGTAAAAATTTTCGAGGATCCTGTCCGCATATAGCAATATGCGTATATAGCATATTATCGTTGATTGCATTGCAGTTGGTCTTAAGGCCTAAATCATTAAGATTAGTAAAAAAATCTATGAACGTTAAGATATCGCCACACTCCAATGGAGAAATTATTGGTAGAATATAATAGGTTGACTTAAAAGTTGACTTTTGTGTTTTATATAAAAATAGTAAACATTTTTAGTGCTGGGGCGCTCAAATTTGAACATAAGTCTTTGTAGAGCTCGACGAGATAAAGAATAAATGGTTTCAATACAAAATATTTGATATCTCGTTAGGTTTTCAAGATATTATTAAGTGTATAAAAATAAATCGTAATTTTTAATTTTTTCTTCTGAGAAAAAAACCGTAATTTTCAATCAAAAATATCCTTCTTTTTGATTTCTATTTTTCGAACAAGAGTACCATCGCCTATATTGCGAGAATTGACTTTAACAAATTACTGGGGGCATCACCTGGTATTATTCAGACAAAATTTTGACCTGTTAGATATATCAAAATCTACTTTTATTCCAACCGATAAGGAAAGTTTCAGAATGAGTTTCGGATAACGTCAAGAGCGTCCCCCGTCACCTTTTTTTCCTTGAATGAAAATAAAGCTCGAAAATGAATTCTACACATTGTTAGGGTTTTCTTTGAGAATCGTTCGGCTCAGTTACGGCTTATTTTTTTTCCGAAACTCTAATCGATGAAGATATGTCAAAAATGAAAGGTGCGTACCGGGACATCTATTTTGCTAGTTTTCTGCGAAATTTACGAAAAATGGTCTTAGATCGAGCTGAAATGGAAAAATGAGCCCGAAAAGTAAGAATTCGAAGAACAGCCCCACATTTTGCTCAAATGCTGCAAATTTTATGTTTCAGCAACTTTTCTGTAGAGTTTATAATTGCAGTTATAAAAAATATTTCAGAAATTATTTCTTTCATAGTGCTTTACATATACTTCTCTATATGTGTTTATCACGCCCTCATCTGTATGTAACAAATAAATATAGCCTATGTTGGCTATATAAATACCACAATATTTGTGGTATTTTAATGCTTTTATAGGTCAATTCATTTAGGCTTTTGGGCGATTTTTTTTAGAAAAACTGGCTCAAATTTTTAATAAAGAAATATCAAAAAAAATCATCAACTCGAAGTTCTTATCCTTCATATATAGAAAACTATAACGCTCAAACTTTTATCAATTTGATATCGAGTTGATATTAAGCAAAACTCTCAACGTAAGGTACATCATTTGCAATCGGACATTATCTGCTTGATGTTCAATTAATATCAAATAAATTTATATTCAGCTGATATGTATTAAGGAAAATCTTCAGCAGAATTGAGGCAGATGGAACTTATTAAAGTTGACTTTACACTTACTCTGGCTAATTATAGTTAATATTTTATTTATTTTTTTAAGATTAACAGCTTTAATCGAGGCAACCAACAGGAATAACTAATTATCATCATTGTCATCAACATCATCACCATCGACACTCATATTCACTCACTCACTCTCACTCTGCATATTTCTCTTTCACTTATGGAATAACTTACTCACTCACACCACATCTGGGTTACATTTTCTTATTGTAAATTATCCACTTTTATTTGAGTTTCTTTTAAAAGTATTTCTTCAGTTTTATTTAATTTTAATTATATATTTTACTTACTTTTCTTTTATTCTCTTTTATTTTTTCTCTTTTATTTATATCATTTTTCGCGGCACTCTTTCGTCGTCTGTCTGTCAACGACGTTTATGGCTCGACTGATCGCTCGCAGATATATATCCCATATTAGGCAGCTTACTAGGTGTCGATACTAATACCAATGATCATTCCAATGATGATCTGTATACGTTCATAAACAACAATTCGATGTTGGCCCCCACAGTGTCGTTGGGGGCTGCAGCCGTCGGTGGTGAGACATTGCTCGAACGCAATAGTTTTATGCAGTGTCGACACTGTCAACGTTATTACAAATCACACCAAAAGTTGCAGGAGCACGTAAGGAAATATTGTCTCAAAGAAAAGAAATATAAGTGCGTTTCCTGTGAGTATCGCTCACGCCGAAAGGATCATGTATTGCGTCATGCCAAACGTAAACATTGCGAGCTATATGCCATCAGTGCCGGACAAGATGAAGAGAGCCTTTATGAGATACGCAATGAAGATGAGGAAAAGTACGATGATCTGCAAATGATATTTGGTGGTGATACTGGCGGTATAGGTGGTGTTGGCGACGGCAATGTCGGTGGATTCGGTGGTCCAGCTGATAACGAGGTTGATTTAACGTCAGCAGCGGCAGCAGCCTCTGGGATGGGTTCATTCGTATTTGATTTTGGTAATCGTGATCTGACAATAACAGCAGTTCCAATTTTACAAGAAAGCGATGATGATGACGATGATTACGATGATGATGGGCCGGAGGTGAAAGACGAAGCAATTTGAAAAGTAGTTTAAAAAAATGTGTTTCTCTTGGAACCACAATATGTGAGTTAAATGTGCAGAAAATAACGAAAGAAAAAACATAGAAAAATCTGTGTGAAAGAAGAAAGGAGATTGAGAAAATGAGTGAAGTCATGGCAAAATATTAACAAAAAAAAAAACAGATAAATTAAAAAAAATCCTCAAAAACGTTCTGTAGTCCTGACCCTGAGCCGTGACCATTAAGGAATGAAGCAAGCTTTACTTTAACCAAAAAAATATATTTCCTAATTTTGTACGAGACAATTGAGGTTTGAATCTTGGGAATATTCCTTAAAATGTTAACGCCCTTGTCACTGAATTCAATTTTATTATCATTTTAAAAACAAATACTAACGGGAAAGTTTTTAAAGTGAGTGAGTAAGGTCCTTAAAATTTGCATGTTAAATATATTTTCTTAAAACTTTTTTAATATATCAGTTGTAACAAGGTTTTTCCTCTTAAATTCTTTTGACTTTTTTTAACTACACAGGACTTTTAACATGTTGACTAAGCCACCACTCTAAGCTAACCTATAAGTTGTAATCGATACGTAGGAAACACCTCAAATTTTTTCAAAAATACTTCCTCAATAAGTTTTGACGAATCAAGTTTTCAATATATCTCTTAGCTTATCATAAATTTCCTCAAAATTTTCTGACAAAAGTGACTATTTTGGCACTAGTTGCAAGAAATGCTCTTAATTTAAAAAAACATGAATTAAATTTAAGAACCAAAGCAAATTTCTGCACCTTCGAGAAATAATTTCAAAATATTTTCTTAACCTGTAAACATCTGCAAATATGTTAGTGAAATAAAAAGTTTGCACTTGTCATAAACAAAAAAGTTATGCATGTTTTAATCCCTTCGACTATTTCAGTTATTGCAATAAGGCCAAGAATGCATGTTCACAAAAAAAAGTAACTTAAGGAAATGAAAACAATAAGAAAACATTAACAGCATTTTTTGTATGTCCCTACCTTTTTAAAAACTCACACATTGCTTTTTAGCCCAGTAGCCCCTTATAAGCTATTCTGAAAATCTTTCGTTCCCGGGAAAATTAGAAAAATATATACATATTCTTTGGAGGTCACATTTTGAATTCCACTTCCTTTAAAATTTTTATGTCGTGCCACATTTATTAAACTTTTGATAAGAATAATATAAATATCGTACGTTTTGTATGAAAAATGATCTTCGGTCAGATTGTCATGTATAATTGACTTTGTGTGCTCATATCGTACTCTTCGGAAGTATAAATGAGTACAAATTATATGCAGTTTTAGAGCTCATGTGTTGAGCTTTCATTACACATATCATATACCCATTCTCTCTAAAGTGATTCATACATTAGACTTGGGCATACAGACGATCAGGACGGTCAGTACTATAAAGTATAAACAAAATGAGCTTTCCATATTTTATGCTTTGCAAAAAATAAAGTTTTAAATTTGCCTCAGTTTCGTGCGTGCAAAATATTTCTGTGTCAAAATATTTTTGAATTAACTTTAAAATTCTAAAAATCATGTATTGTGCACGAATTGTCGAAGAGTTGCTTCTTCAGCTTTTCTTGAAATCTGCTATATGACACTATTGAAAAATGCTTAAAAAATTTAAAAAAATATTTATTGTGCACGAAAAAATTTGGTAGCTGAGTTGCTTCAACTTTAATTTAAATTTCATAAAATAAACACGATTGAAAAATGTTTGAAATCTTAAAAAAATATTTATTGTGCACGAAAAAGTTTGACCGAAGAGTTACTTCAACATTGAAAAATGTTTAAAAATTGTTTATTGTGCACGAAAAAACTTGGTCGAAAAGTTACTTCAACTTTTCTTAAAATTTCATGTAGCAAACATCATTGAAAAATGTTCAAAAAACTTTAAATATTATTTAATGTGCACGTAAAAATTTGTACGATGAGTAGCCTAGCTTTTCTTCAAATTTCATCTAGCAAACACCATTGAAAAATGTTAAAGTATTTAGTATGTGCACGAAAAATTCTAGTTGATGAGTACATTTAGTTAGTATTTCTTGAAACAACCCTACAAAAAACTCTTTTTAGTACTTAGCATGTGCACAAAAAAAATTGTTGTCTTAAGTTTCTAAAGAACTTTCTATTTCTCTACGTCTATCAAATTCCGTTGAGTAAAGTTTCTCTCTGTATTTTAGTTAATCGTTTGGCCTTAAAAAAAAGTAATAATTATAATCGTAGATTGCAAGGCGTTGCCGAAGACTCATTTCTCTCTCGAAAACTCTTTACTACTAATATTGTCAAGATGTACCTCAGACTTACTTTAAGTTATTTTAGTCTTAGAACTTTACATTCCATTCAAAACGAAAGAAGAAAAAAAAAATAAAAGAAAAAATTTCCATTATTTTTTAAGCTTTAAACAAAAAAAAAAATAATTAATATGGCTTTTTTGGAAAATGGTGTATTAAAAAAATTAAAACATTTTTTTTTTTTTTATTAAATTAATAATTTAAGGTCAAGCACAAATTGAAAAAAAAAAAAAAACAATTTAAAATGCAACATATTTTTACGATTTTTTTATTAAGTTCAAAAATGTATACATTTATTTTTTTTTTATTATATACATATTTATGTACTACGAAGTCTGTTGGTCTATATAGTTTTAGTCCAATCTATTTATCTTTTTTTTCACAATATTATATTTTAGTTTGAAATTTGCACTTTTATGTTTGTTTATTTGCGGGTTAAAATAATTTTAAGCTAAATACGTTGTTATTATCAAGCAATTTAAAAAAGTTTTCTTGCCAAATTTTGAGCTTTTCAAAGATCTGCCGAAATGTTTTTAGTTAATATTTTGTATCTCTTATATTTTAAATAATTTTTTTATTTTTTTTTAAACATTAGTAGTATATGTTTTTGGGATGTTTTTAATCTATGTACTTGTAAGAGAGTTTTTATAATTTTTTCATATACTGTTTTTTTTCATAGCATCTTAACTTGAGTGTGACTTTGAAAATTATAGTGGACTTAGAAATGTATCCTTTAATAAAATAAGATTTAGAGCTTCTCTTCGTCTTTCAAAATTCTAAGTGAGCGGAGAAAATTTTTAACAGTGTAGGTCTATTAAGATTTGGTTAGTATATTTTGATACAGATGAAATAAATATTTGTTTTAAGTTAACATGCCACATTATTGAACAATGTTGTTAGATCAATCATATACTTGGTAATAATTATCAATTAGTATTTTAATTGAATCATATATATCTTTTGCAAAAAATATTCACTTGTTAATAATTACCAAATTATGCAAATAAATTTCTTAATTTCAATTTGGAAGACAATTGATAAACAAAAATCTATTTCTGTCATTATTTTAGAATACCGTTGGTATTTACACTATCATAAATACCTTATTATATACAAAAGCAGCAAGTATGTTAGAGCCTTATAATAATCATATTAAAATCAAATCAAAACCGGATTACTAAATATTTAATTGAATCAACCAAATTCCATCTGTTTCCTAAAACAAATATTATGTTTGACCCATTATACAATGCTATGACTTTCAATTCAAGACTTAGTAATATTTACCAAATTGTGTTTATTTTTAGTTTATATTTTTAAAAACTGTCAACCAAATACATTTATTTGAGCCAAAAATACTTCTTTTTTTTTAGTGTAGGCAAAGTCGCGTAATGAATATAGGTACGTCAAAAAAAATTATGCCTAAATTAAAATGAATCTTTGCGGAAAAAAAAATGTTACTCACAAAATATTGCAGAAAAGACCAAAATTCTTAAAATTCTATAACCCTTTCACAAAAGATTTTTGCTATACAAATGAAACCCTAATTTTTTCTTTTAATAGATTTTAATTTTATTTAATATCGAAATGAAATTTTTTTTTTTTTAATCTTAGAGGTTGGCGAAACTTCCCAAGGTATTGTTGAAATAAAAAAATATATTTTTGAAATATTTGAAAAAAGTTTTACTTAAAAAATCGCCTAGAAACGAACATAATTTTTCGCTCAAACTTAGTGAAAATATGGCAAAAAATATAAAAAAAAAACTATCAAAGCTTCTATGTGCATGAGATATCTAGTCACAAAGCTTTCGTATATTCTTTTGTTTGAGCCATTTCTGTACAAAGTCAGTCTCTTTGACGATCGCTCTTTGGAGTGATCTTATTTATTTACACCCTTTTTTTTTGCACATTATTCTTTGAAATTCAGAAACGGCTCGTATTTCATTACATATGGGGAAATCTTTGACAAGACAACCGATTTTCTATTCAACTTCTTTGGGTATTGTTAACTTTTATTGTGTTATAGTACACCACACAATAAGCACATATAGTGTACATTTTTTAAATTCTTGTTTACGAAGTTGAATTATCATAAATTCTGGCTAGCATAAAGCTGGCTACTCTTTTGAAAGGCTCATTTTACGTGTTTCCAAATGAAATTTAAAAAACAAATTTAATTTTTCGAATTTATTTTCCTTTGTTTTTGACTTAAAAAATAAAAGAATTTTTCATTTAACCGCATAACCGTAAATAGTCGTTATTTTCAATAATTGAGGTCAAAAAAATCACAATACAGAAAAAGACTAAATGTGAGTTTGAATACTCTTATATAGTTTTTTAACGAGAAGCGTATATATATTACATGATTTTTATTTTAAAAATCAAAAATAATCGTTATTTTGGACTTATACATTTTTCGATCAAAAATAATCGTAACTTTGGATTTTTATTTTTTTTTCGATCCAAATCAATCGTTATTTTGGTTATATCGTTATAGTTATCGACATTTTTATTTTTTCGATAAAAACTAATCGTAATTTTGGATTTCGATGTTTTTCGATAAGCTTCAAATTTTTTTACATAAGTTTTGACTTTTGAGGTGTTTTTCCAAACTCTTGACTATTTTCGATTTTTCCAATGCATACATATCCTAGAAAGTCTAAATATGCAGTGAAGTGAAGATAGCTTGATATCGTTGTCATCCTGAGAGTGACTTAAAGCGTATTTCCAACAGTGGTGTCATTTCACCAAAAGCTTGGGGGGGCAAGAATTTAAGTAACATATTGAATCGGAATCGGAATTTCAGATCCTTGTGGTGGGCCAATGCCCCCCCTAGCCCTACCCAATTGACGCCACTGATTTCCAACAATTAATATCATTTCGGGAACGCTTTTAAACAATAAAATATTAACGTACTTGCATCAATTAGAATCATTTCAATGACGCTTGTAAAAAGTAGTCTTATAAAAAAACTTAGAAGATACAGGGTGGCGCAAATTGATCTTTATGGTTTGAATTTGTTAACCATTTAATAAGTCGAGCAAATGGTAACAATTTTCTGCTTCCCAACACATGTTTCATAGTAGAAATAAGACCTAAACCTTACCAATAAGTCTAAATATATGTAATTCGAATCAGAAATGCACCTTTTATAGAGTTTTGAAAAACGATTTTTGGGGTCTGATAAGTATAACAATAAATATTATTTAGTTTAAGCGAAATATTTGTAAGAAAGAACTAATATTTAATTTTTTTAAAGCAAATATGTGTTTACATTTTGTGTTGAAGTTACAAGCAAAAACATGTTTTTGTTTTTGTCAAAAATGTCCTTCAGGAGTACCAAAACCGCTCGATGAATTTTTCTCCGATCAAAAAACATGTAGAAATCATTTTTAAGTGTCGCTCTAACTATTCAGACTCCGATGGGCTTACTTTTTTTGTTTCATACCTTTCAACCCAGTCTTAACGCGTGCTCATCTACTGGTGTACTATAACACTAAGAAATATTAACAAAATCAGAATTAGTTCGGGCAAACATTTGTTGTCTCTATATATTGTAGGAAAATCTCTCTTCTAATCGAAGAAAATTTATATTTTATATAATTGAAATATCTTTTTACTGAATTTATTGTTTGACGAATCACATGAATTCTTTCACCTCTTATTAGTTAGGCTTCTTTGAAAAAAGCTCAAAATATAAATAAATTCATTTGTCTTTAGATAACTTTGCTATAAAAAAACCCAAAACTATTCTTTATTGGAAAAATAAAAAACATGTAAATCGAATTCTTTACAACATATAAAATATGCCATGCTATGCCAATAACAAGTAATCTACTATTTTTTAAATTACAAAAAGTTTTATAATTGTTAATTATTCTACATATACATATATGAATGTTATTTAATAAATGTACAATAAAAAATAAGTCTAAATAAAATTAAAAAGAAAAAGAAACCCAAAAATGTTTGTATATCAAAAAAAAGTTTGTGATTATTTACCAATTCGAAGTGAAACTTCTTTTATTTGAATCAAACATGCTGTGTAACATTGTTTCTAAATATTGTTCATAAACATTCTTCTGAAATTTTTTTTTAAATATTATTAGCAAACTCTGTTGCAACATATTTTTTCTGCAACATTGTTTCGAAACATTGTTACATTGAATTCTCAACTCACGACATCACTTTTGCTTTATGTACAACACAAACCAAATTATTCCATTAGTTTTGTGACATGAACCGCTCCAAAAGAAGTTTCACTACTAAACCACTAAAAAAACAAAGAAAGTTTGCACTGGACTTTACTTGTTAAACAACAACAGATACAAAGTAAGAACTTTTAATTTATTTTAATTAATTTTGCATATTTTTTTTTTTATTAAAACATTTTTTACAATTTTCCTATTGTATGCGTTAAAAAATTAAATTTCTAGAATTAAAACATAAATAAAAAAATAAATTGAAAAAAATTTAGTTTCGCTGAATTTGAATATTAAACATTTTTTTTTAATTCAACACATTTTCTTCTTTTAGGCACACCAGAGGGCTATTGGACTATACTGGAGACGGTGCCGTATTCTATACAGAGCGCTGGCAATGCTAATGCACCTACAACAGCAACAACAATATCCAGTGCGAACGCACAACAACATCATACGCATGTACAACAACTACAGCAGCAGCAACATCAAAATGTTGTTGCAACAAATGATGCTGCCAATTTAATAACAACTGCAACGGTTGTTGTTGAAATACCCTCTGATTCAGTAGGTATTGCTGGAAGCACAATACAATATACGATACCAAAGAGTGAACATCACCATCACCATCATCAACACCAACAACATCATCATCAGCAGCAGCAGCAGCAACATCATCAACGCCAGCAACAATCACAAACGCAACAGCATGCTACCATACAAATTGTTAAGGAAACACGTCATCATCATCACCAGCAGCAGCAGCAACAACAACAGCAATTGCAACAAATTTCATTGCAAGAATGTTGCATTGAAACTGCAAGTGTCGTGCAACAAACTACACAAACGCAACCAACACAAACACAAAGTGAAGATACAGCTTTCATAAAAATCAATACTTCACGTTTAGAGGATAAAATTTTGTTGCGCAACATGATGCAATATGAAACGACAGACGCAACAGTAACAAATGCTGTTGAAGCGCAACAAGTTGACGTTGGCGATGCAAAAGTGGAATTGCAATCGCAAGAATTGTTGCTGGCGGGAGCACATATAAAAGTTACACATGAAGATGATGACGATGATGATGATGAAGTTGAATTTGCCAGCATTGAAGATGAGAAGCATACTGCGATTGTAGCAGCAGCAACAACATCAACAACAACAACAGCTTCATCAATGACCAGTACAACAGCGCAGCAGATGCGTCGTTTTAAAAGTGATGTTGCCGGCAGTGGTGGACAACAATTGCAATATGTCTGCAATGTTTGTGGCAAAGCATATAAAATTAAGGGCTCGCTGAAACGTCATAAAAGCTACGAGTGTGGCGTAACGCCGGCATTATCGTGTCCGCATTGTCCACATAAAAGCAAATACAAATCAGATTTGCGCAAGCACATGTCACAGAAGCATGCAGGCAGCGGCGGCGGCGGTGGTAGTGGCAGCGAACAATATATAACCACTTAAGGACGAAGGACAGTAGCTGTATATAGAAAACTTGTGAATTTTTAATATGAAAATGTTTGTCTTGTATGTAGGATATTTTTTCTTTCTTTTTAAGCTATTATAACTCACTAGCGCTTGCTGGGGTTGGTAGTGGTAGCCATTTTAATGTTTAGGATACTCAATTTCAGGGACCGTTATGGAAATGTATAAAAAACTGTCAGCATAACCGTTGACAAATGATTGATAGATTTTTTGTTTTTTAAACCAAAAATTATCGTCAATTTGCGATTTTTATTTTTATCGATCGAAAATAACTGTTATTTTGAGCTTTAATTTATTTCGATCAAAAATAACATTTTTGGTTTTGTTCGATCAAAAAAAAAGCTCTGTATATATTTGATTCATCTTTAATTTTGACAAAAAAAAAATCATTATATATTTTTAACTGCAATAATTTGGCGTTAATGAGCAGATGAGAAACTTGAAATTGCACTTGATATAAGTCGATATTAAAATGATTGGATTGAATCAAAGACACCAGCTCTTTATTTTGATTTAAAAATATTGAAATAGTGACTATTTTTCATTGAAAAAAAAAAAAAAACAATTAATATCCAAAACTATGGTTTAATATCGATAGACAAAAATCAAAATCACAAGTGAATATTAATTTTTATGCAAAAAAGCTTTTTTTGATCGGAATCAAAATAGTTATTTTTGATCGTAAACGATCGATCACAAAACAAAAGAATTCAAAAAATATGATTTTTTATGAACTAAATGACAAAAAAAAAACGCTTCACTTCTATCACAAAATAATAATTAACGCATGTCCTTTTATAAAAAAATTAAACACCATAAATTACAGCTATCTTTAGTTCAAAAAATCTTGTCAAAAAACCGGTTATTAATTGAAATAATACTAATTATATGCTAAAGTTAGTTTTGATTAAAAAATATTAGAAATGCAGTTAGTTGAGATAGTTTTAATAAAAATATAAATATCAAGAATAATTGTACTGCTCTACAAAAAAAAAAAAAATCAAATTTCTAAGTTCAATTTCTTATGTTACTTTGGCCTACTGATTCCGAAAATTGTCACCATTTTTTTCAATCAGCTCCGGTTTTTTTAGATATTTCAAAAGACCGGTTTTCAAAAACTAAAAATCAAAAAATATTTTTCATTGCAGAATTTTTTTCGCAAAACATTGTAATGAAAGCAAAGCGTACCCACAAATATTAGAAAAACCTCAAATATTAACCCTTCTGTGTGTGACGGGGTACCCGGGTACCCATTTCAGTTTCAAAACAAAACTTTTTACATTTGAACTGCTTTACGATTCTGTAACTTCACAAGAAATCCTGACAATCAATATTATGTTTTCATATGAGTGGTTTCACCTGATCAATTCGAGAGATGTCATTATTTTGTGCAGTTCGAGCTAAAAAATTTGAAATTTTCATACATTTTATGAAGGGATACCCAGGTACCCTGTCACCTAGGGAAAGGTGCATTTTTTGTTACGCACAGAAGGGTTAAAAAATCTTAGAAAAAAATCTGTTACGACACTTTGAAAGTGGCAAAAATATCCCAAGAAAATGTACTTAGAACTCTGGAATTTTTTTAGAGCAATCCGAAGCTGTTATATTGAAGCAAAATATGAATATACAAATGTCATAAGAAACTGATTGTTTCACCTAAGAGTATATGTATCTTTCAACTACTGCATTATCCTGATTTTTTAACTATAATTTAAAGAAAAAAAAAAAAGAAAAAGTTTTCATACGGTCCCTGTATTATTGCCGATTTAGTTTTTATTCACGTTTTACAAATGGTGACCACATACCACCATTATATAAAAAGCGATAATACTTATAATTAGTTATATGACATACTGTCATAAATAGTATTTTTATAGTTTAATGAATGCTAGTGCCAAAGCTGTGTAAAAAATCTCAAATTACTTTGAAAATCCCTATCTTCCTTGTTTGAAGATAAAAAAAAAGAAAAATTGCTGTTATGTCTGAAGCAAAACCAATCTTTTTATAATAATAAGTGGTAGTATGTCTTATTTTAATTCAAAAAATTTCACTGTATACTAGGGCGGTTCGAATAATTGAAGCTTTTTGCTTTAAATCATAACCCCTAAGAATTTAGCTAATGCTCAGCAACTATTATACCAAAATATTAGGTCGTTCGCCTAACGTTAAGAGGTAACTCAAAAATGATTTGTTATATTAACAATGAATTTTCAAAAAAAAAAAAAATAAAAATAGCTTATAGTACGCCAAAACAAACATCGGACTCGAATCTATTAAAAAACATAATTTAGTTTGAATAAAAACAAATTTTTTTCGAAACCTCCTTCTTGCCATATGCACAGTACATAGAAGATTTTTCCAATTAAAATTTTTCTTTACTCAAACCAAATTATTTCTTATAGATGTGGAATCGCTGTCTCTTTTGCGAAACTAAAAGAATTGCTCTTGTGTCATCTCTTAATATTAAGCAAATGAGATAATATTTTGGGGATATGAACTAAAATCCAGTGGTTCGTTTTTTTTTTTTTTTTGAGCCGCTCTTCTAATTTTTTTAGCATGTTTTTATGTATATTATTGTGCTATTTTGTTCTTCAGAGTCTGTCTTTACATACATTTTGATTCATTTATAAAAAGCTCAAAGGGATTAAAATTGTCTTGATCTAAACTTTACTTTTTTCAAATAGACACATTTTCGAATGATGCTTTTACGTAGATCAAAGCTGAGTAAAATGCATACAAATTATTCTCATATGAAAGGCATGGTTCAAAAAATGTGGTGTTTGTATGGATTGCTATGGGTTTTATTAAAAATGACCAACTCTGGTGCAAAATAATTGAAAAAATCAGTAACAAAAAACAGTTTTAATTCAATAGCATATTGTTACTTTTAATACCTCTATACTGTAAATCGTTCGAACACCTTTTACTTATTTTTTTTAAAGTTATGGTCTCTCTTCAACAAATGTATGTGTATCAAAAAAAAAAAATAATAATAAAAAATCGGTTACCATGATAATATGTTTGAGTTTATTATTTATGGGACGAAAAATTAATTAATTTATTTAAAACTTATGTCACTTTTACTCAAAAAACTAATAAGGCAAACAAAACTTTAATATATGTTTGATCTAATTTGTTAAGACATATTGATTTTATAGCTGTTATTAATAAGATTCTAAAGAATTGTTAAGGAAGAATCTGGAAAATCTCAGCAACATAATGTGAAATATATCCAATCACAAAGCAAAATGACAATTGCATCTATCGTTCTGCTCTATCTTTATAATATTGACAGATAACGAAATTTATTTGATCAAAGCATCTTAAACACTTCAGTGTATAATTTTTTATGGCTTTATATACTTAAATCGCTTCAGCAATAGTCCAAGACCTCGTGCACTTTTTTTTTTGTAAGGCTTGTGTTAAAAGCTTAAAGTTTGTTACATGGTATTTCTATCATAACTAACATTCTGCAAGGGTTTAGTTCCGAAAAAGGATTTTCGCTCAATAACTCGAAAAAGAAGCCCCAATTAAAAAAATATAGAGTATATGAAAACACATAGATTTGTGTCAAAATTTTCAATAAAAAATTCAATTTTCAAACAAAATTAGTAAGAAATGTTATGGTATATGTGTATATTCGTCCAAAACTTCTGACGTTAACTTGAAAGTAAGGGCTATTGTGCTTAAAAATAATTTTCATATATGGCGCTTCTAATAAGTATTGAAAATGCATTTTTTTATTTCCTCAGTCTCGTGGATTTGAAAAGAGCCCATTGGAGAGTGTTAAACATTTTCAGAAGAATTTGCGGAACCGATAACCAATGATTTTTTTTCTTACGCTGGAACTCATAGCTTCAATTTCTGTAGCATAGTGTAAAGCGGTGAGGTATTGTATAAATACATAGCAGTATATTTGTCATAGAAATTCGTCTATAGTTTGCCAATATTTTTTTACAAACTTTTTTTTGGAAAGTACTTGAACAAATATTTGTAATGAGCTAAGAATTTATGTGATAAATGCGGATAGATTTTATGAAGTGGAAGAAATTTTTGTTTTCAATTTATTCAAAAAAAAAAAAAATCTACTGAATGGTGGTGATCGTTTTTTGAAGCTCTTAATCTTTTTGAGGTGCTATGGTTTAGGTGAAAACTTTCATTGTTTTAATAATAATTAATTTTTTTTTGTACTAATTTTACGTTAAATTTTAACATACAATATGTTTAAGCTTTATGTGTTTTATATTTAAGTTTTGTAAATCCATACTTTCCTAAAAGATCCTATCTCCACCTACTACTGTATGTCAACACTTCTATTCTTTTATACAACGTATACGTTTTTCTCTGGAGAATATTTTTTTTTTGTTTTGTTTTTCAGATGACTTTTCATTCGAGCAACCAAGACCATACCAAAGAGCACCATTCACCTTTAACAACGTTTGTCCTCAATGTGGACGTTGCCACACATCACGTGGATCATTGCTGCGCCATTTGAAGCACGAATGCGGTATTGATAAAAATCTTCCATGTCCGATCTGTTTGCGAAAATTTCGTTTCTCTTGGCATTTGAAGTCGCACCTACAGAGAGTGCATGGTGTAGGAATACCAGAATATGAGAAACATAACGTAACGAGCGGTGCTGCAAGCACTAGACGGGGAAGACGCAAAAAAACTAAAAGAAATTAAAATGGAAGAAGAAACCAAAATAATTTGTATCCAACAAACATTTGACATTGATATATCAGTTTGATGGCAATCTGAAGTCTAGGTAATTTGACAACACTTACCTTTGAGAACAATATTACTATTAGGATTGCTATCAATATGACATCAATAGCTTTATCAAATATATCTGCATTTTTGCTCTGTTTAGGAAAATTGCAAGCAAATATTTAAATAATACTTTGATATATAAAATTTATAGTAACCTTTTTTTTGGTAATCGTTACCATACATATTGATATCAAATTGACAACAAATTGAAATTTTATTTGAGAAAAAGCGATTTTGGCCCACTGGTCTCAAAAATTACCAATTTTTTTGTAGTAAGATCTGATTTTGAGATTACGATTAAGAATATTGGGCCAATGTCGCCAAAGAAAGTGAGTTCTGGATAGTTTTTTTTTTTTGCGGAGTAGTGCTGAAAAAATATCAATTGTGTGGGATATTTTTGAGCAATAAAGTACTAAGAAATGACTTTTATTTTGATCGAGAAATGAGTTTATAATTGTGCTACTTTCGTTCGAAAAACAAAAATCATATGCATTGATTTATATATTTTATAAAAAATATACATTTAAGTATATAAAGATTGTATCAGTGATTGATTTACTTAAACACAAATATCTTACCATTAAAATTTTAGTGTAATTTTATAGATTGAATGTTTGGAAAATATTGATAATATACGGTCCCTGCTAAATTTGATTTGGATTCTTTATTTGAAGCTTATTTTTCGAGTGATTGAACACCCGTTTTTGGTCTCTTTATGTGGTTAAGTCTCGCAAACTTAGCACTGTAAACGATAGAACTACTTTGTAACAAACTAGAACCTTCAATCAAGAACCATCCCGAAGTTGATGAAATTTCGGTCCACATATAAGCTATTCGGAGCATAAAACTCAAAATACTTCTTTTCACGACCATAAAACCAACATTTAGTTGATATATTTTTAACTCCAATATTATGTACATATTTACATAATTCATAAGATCTTTTTTGTTCAGCAACTTGTTTCAAAAAGATTTTTATGACAACACTGTCTTATTTAAGAAACATGAAAGATATTTCTTCGTACTATACGTTTTATTAAAAATAACCACTATATTGTCCCAAAATTAATTTTATATGTATATATTTTTTAAGTGCTACCACATAGAACCATCCCAGAGCATTTGGGCTTTGCAGCTTAAGAGAGCTGTTATCGCATAGTGCTTGTTGTTAACATTTCCGAATACACGAATGAATGCAAGGTATAATTTTCTATAGATTTTTCAATCCAAAAAATCTAGCCTTAGAACTTTTCTAATAGGTCAGAATTTTATAATATTCAAAGTTGGTAGTTTTGGTAGCTATGGGTTACATAACCCAAAATTATGACAAAAAGAGATTATATGACTTGATTTGGATTCAGTGTTAAAAAATCGATTAAAAGTTATAACTTTTATTCAAAAAAGGTAAAGCAGATGTGCCAACGGGAGCTTATTAATAGAGCTACAATTCCACTTGCACCTAAGCAATGCAAAAATTTGAAAATTGAAACCACAAGAATTTAAAAATATAATCAAAAAACGAAAATGGAAGCTTTCTCGTTTTATAATGAATATGTTCCACCAAAGGCTTCATTTGTGGTTTTTTAAACTTTTTTTTTGCACTACCTTTGGTTGTTATTTGCCCTTCTGTTATCATTTTTAACTTTCACGGAAGCCAAGAAATAAATTTTTAATAAAATTTATATAAAGGCTTATATTATTTGTATGGGAGCCTGTTTAAAAAAATGTGTGTAGTAGCTGGGCATGTATGAAGAAGAATGATGTATAGAAATCCAAACAACAACCTAAAGCATAACAAAGGTTACTGATCTCCTGAACATAGTACTTTTTTTTGTATACCACAATATCAACAAAAAAGTTCAGTGCGATACCTATACCCGTTAAGCTACAGAACCCAAATTTCGCTGAAATTTTTTTATGGCCTATGATGGTTGATGGAAACACAATTTACAATTTGAAGACATTGGGAAATATGGGGTCATATTATAACTTTTTTTTCATATTTTTTTTTGCGCACGGGTTCTAATTGCATCACGTAAAACAATGCGATACTATGCATGAGTATATCTGGTCTATTTGTGATAGAAAGTCGATTATAATGTTCTTATGTTCTTTTTATAAACTGATTTGGAAATGACTATATATTAGAACAGAGATGATAGAGTGGGATTGATTCGTTGTATCTGATAAATTATTTCGTTCTACGACTTATCACTTATCTAACAAATGTGACTTTTTTTTGATAAGTGTTTCGCTAAGTAAGTTTGGCATACTGAAAGTAATGCAGCTAATTATTAGCTTTTAAGTCTGGCAAAAATTTATCATCATAGTTAAAGAAAAAAAAGTTATAGTTTTATAAAATCATGATATTATTTGTATAATATGACAACTGTTTACTTGTTATGTGGTTATAAAGTAGAAGAAATTTTTTTCTCATTTAATTATGAAAAAAAATTCTATAATAATGATCGTTTTTTGGAGTTCTTAATCTTGTTGGGGTGCTATGGTTTAGTTGGAAACTATTGTATTGTTTTAATACTAACATATTTTGTCATATTAATTTTACGTTTAATTTTAACGTTTATATTTAAGCTTTATGTGTTTTATATTCAAATTTTCCCGAAAGATCCTCTCTCTCTTCATCTACTGTATTACTGTAGTAGTTGAATTCTTGTACTATTGTTTTATACAACGTAAACGTTTTTTTTCTGGAGAATATTATTTTTTTTTTTTTACAGTTAACTTTTTATTCAATTTCGAGCAACCCGGACCATACCATATACTACCACCACCATACACCTTTAACAATGCATGCCCTCAATGTGGACGTTCCTACTCATCACGTGGATCATTGCTGCGCCACTTGAAGTACGAGTGCGGTATTGAGAAAAACCATTCATGTTCGATCTGTATGCGAAAGTTTCGTTACTCGTGGCATCTGAAGAATCACCTACAGAGAGCACATTCAGATTATTCAAAACGTAACGTAAAGGGTGGTGGCGCCGGCACGAAGCGGTTGAAGAGACAAAAAAACTAACAGCAATTCAAATGGAAGATGAAAGCACAAAATAATTTGTATGAAGTTGAGTGAAAAGTGTAGATAAAAATAGGAGTATATGTATGTAATACATAGAAGAGACAGGTAAGAAAGTAAAAACGAATACAGTAGGTGTTTTGCAGAGTTTCAAAATCAAAATTTTTTTTAACTTATTATTACTTTGACGCGTTGAAATACAAGTGATGCATGGAAAATATTCAATGAAAAAGTTTGTCAAAAGGAAACATGAGCGACGCGTCTGTGTACATACATATGTATGTATATTCCCGCTAAATTTGAAAAAAATTTTTTGAATGCACTGAATTCACGTACACACGGTTCGGTCAGAGCAGAAGTTGTTAAAAAATAAAGTAATTTGGGTTCTTTTTAGATTTAGATATCTTCATAGTGTGACTTCAGAAAATTTTAAAAATGCTGGAATTACAAACATATTTTGGATATGATATTAACATAGTTAAAAACGACTTTTCAGTACAACTACTTTGAAGTACACTACAGTTAAAAATTTATTTCCCTTGATACTGAAGCTTTAGTACACTAATTGTTCTTTGGGGTATCTTATACACAACCCTCGAAACTTGGTTAATAATAAAAATGCTGCACTTATTATCAACATCTTTACCACTTCGACAGATATAGGGATGCAATGCCTCTTACAGAAGAAGTGGGTCTGATTTATTGCCGGACCAAAAATACAAATAAATTTTTAATTCATCTTGACATAGTGCTTAAAAAAAGTTATTTTATAAAAAGTATTTGTAATTCAAATAAATACACATATACTAATTCGTAATGTTAGCTTTAAAGTATGTGCGCTACAGTCGGTCATATCGACAGAAATTAAATTTTAACACAATGCAGTCACATATTTTTATTGCATAATCAAAATCTACGTAAAAAAAAATTAAAAAAACTCTCATTTAACATTTTATCTCAGGAATGTGTAAGCAGCAGTTTATTATTTGTTTGCGTTAATTTACATTATGAGGTAAAAATAAAGAAGTTCTTACACATTTTTTTTTTTTTTAGGCTAAGTTTTTCACAA
The DNA here is from genome assembly GCA_949775025.1 of Tricholauxania praeusta. Lineage (NCBI taxonomy): Eukaryota > Metazoa > Arthropoda > Insecta > Diptera > Lauxaniidae > Tricholauxania > Tricholauxania praeusta. Next base: position 14,113,619 of record OX459031.1, on the reverse strand, counting down.
CATGATCGATTGTAGCGCACTTACATTCGTCAAAAATAATATCATCTTATGCCTCTCTTTTTGTACGGAGGTCTTTCGAGCATTAATTCGATGTGTTTTTATCTCCTCTAAAAATTAGAATTGAATATATTTTTCTATTTGAGGCAAACTTTTCCAGTCTCTTTAGAGGTTTTGCATTTTTTTTCTCTTATTCAATACCTACAATTGCCGTGTGAAAATATTCAAAAAATTCTAAAAATCCAGTTTGAACGATTTTTTCCACAAAATCAGAAAATCCTTATATGAGCCAACTTGACAAAAGTAATAATGCAGAAGTTCTAGTTTTTACAAGTACTTTCACCGGCAAGTCTCAAAAATGAGTCCCAAAACAATGATCTGAAAAATGTTGCACTGTGTTATGATTGCTCATAATATTTTTGAAGGAACACCTGTTCAACTTGCCCAAGACAAAATTATCAAAAAAGTGTGCTATTACCTGGAGTAATACTTATTGAGCGTTTTTAAAAATTGTATACTGCTTATTAAATTATCCTTTAAATGATATCCATATACTATAGCAATTGGTGCAGGGGCTCACAATTTAATGCATTTCAATGCGCGGCTTTTCAAATGGCTATATCTTTGAAACTAGATCCTTGCAAGGTTTCTTATTATATTTTTATTTTCTCTATCTAAAAATACAACATTTTCTGCAAAACTTAAAAAAAACCCACATATGAAATATATGTTTTCGTTAATTTTTTAAACCCTAATATTATACCAAAATTATTGTAGATTTCTCCATTGTATTAAAGAAGGAAATAATAAAAAATAATGAAAGCAGCTGATCCGTGTATATCAAACTTTGTGAAAGCTCTCTTCAAATCCAAAACCTTTTTTTTTAAACGCATTCTTTTCGAAACAGTGATCTTAAAGGTAAAATAAATGAGACATGTCCCGGCTATATTAGTTGATAACTTTGAGAAACTTGTGTTTAAAATTAACATATTGTTAGCATGGTGAAGAGCAATATTTTTTCCATTCATTTTATTTCACAAAAAAAAAAATTTTTAAACTACTCTCACAGTATGCTCATTTTAGCCGATAATAATTTTTTCGAAAAGATAATTACGAATGAGGAAACTGCACAAAAAGGCTATTGAGTAAGTTGAGAAAAAAATATGACTGACATAATTTAGTAAACTTGACATGATTTTCAGATTCATTTAATAACTTTTAATAAGTTTTGCATAATTTTTTCTTAAATTTATCAGAAAATTATTTTATGATATTTTTTCACTTCAAAAAGTCGGTTATGTTAATGCCATGAGAATTTTTCAGAATAGCTTTTGGAATCCTTTAGAATGCCCCACTTAGATTTGCAATAATTAAAATAAAAAATGTGTATCTAAAAAATTATGCCAGACTTATTTTATATAATAGTCAGCTTCAACTAAGTACATATAATATAATAATTTACTAAGGAATAAACTTAAGTAAATGTAAAAATGTACAACTCATTTTTAATACAGTTCAGATTAAATAATTTTATTAGAGAACAGTACAATGCAGATTTGAAGAAAAATTCAATGTAAATAAAAATTTAGTTAGCTTAATTTAGTGTTAAAAATAAAATGCTATGTAAAAAGTAAAACAAACAAAATGTAAAACTTGTAGTCAAAAAAGAAATAAATAAAAATTAATATGCAAAATTCCTGTCCAAATATAGTATTAAAAAACAAAAACTTTAAGCTAAATACCAATTTATTCATAATTACGCATATTTTAAGCAGCGTTTATGTTTTCTTTAAAAGCAAAAAAAAAAATCTTGAATTTTAAAAGTTAATAAAAATATTAAATTATAAAAATTAAAATGAAGTGTTTTCAATGTATTTGTATTTTTAAACAATTAAAAAATAATTATTTTATGTTTATTTTTTTCATTAATTTTTTTCAGAATTTTTCCTGTTCCGTGCATACTACAATTGAGATTTTTTTTTAGATAAATTAAGTTTATTTTATTTTATTTACCTTGACTGTTTTTTTTTTTATTCCTGTTTAATGCATAAATATTAAAACTAATGAAAGCCTTTTCTCTATTCCTTTCTAGGTAAGTCTTGCAGCTGACGATAGTGCTACTATATTTATACTATACTCGCCTACCATGTCGACGCCTTTCTGCTCAGCATTTTGCAGCCACTAATTTTTTCAAGGTTTTAATTTTTTCTTTAATTTCTTATCTTAAGCTATAAAAACTATATACCAAAATCAAAATTTGAAGAAAAAAAAAATTAAAATAAAAAACATTTAACTCGAAAAAATACTGTTAAAATTATTACCTGTAAGAAGTGTGTATATTTCAAGATAATTATGATGTTCCAAAGGTTTTTAAACATCAATCGATATGTGAACTTCTTCGATTTCGTTAAGACTTTACATAGGCATACTCTACGATAATATTTGAAAAAAATAAATAACAGTTTTGTCTCATGAGATATCTCAAATTTCAGAAAATTTATTAAAATTCATTTACATTTAGAAAAAATATCCCAGTCATTAAACCAAAAAATATCATATTTTTATAAAGAAAAGTCTTGACATTACAAAAAAGGTTTTCAAGCACTTCAGCAGAGTCATTTAACTGTGGTATGCCCTTAATTTCAGGGTGTGGCACATCCCATACAAGCGAAAACTTCAAAACGCAAAAGAAATATTTAAGGTATTGGAAATAAATTTCACACAAACACTGGTTTCGTTTAGCATCAGACAAAAAGTTGACGAAATTCAAATAGAGGGCGTTGTACCTCTTGTGAAAGCAAAAATTTCAAAACACTATAAGCCGAGAAAATTATACAGTCCTACAAATTGGAACTTTTTTCCTTTGACTTTACTGTTGACTTATTGTGGTTTGGGATACTCTCCGGGCTCAGAATTGCTCTATCACGTAAGTTTTTTGAGATATTCTAACCTAAAAGTTCAAAAACACTGTTTTTTGACATATTTGAGGCTATGTTGTACCGTGATTTTTTTTTAAACTATGTATGGGATCTTAAAGTACAGTTTTTCTTCTTTCAAATGCCGTTAAGTTTTCAAAAATATCTTTTTTTCACCGAGTTTCACCGAGCATTTTGAAATTTTTAAATCTTTTCATATACAAATGTCTAATGAGTTTTCAGGCATAGGGAAAATCACAAACATGAAAATTTCAAAATGCGATAACTTGGCGAAAAAAAAAAATATTTCAGAAAACTCAACGGTATTTGATAGAAGAAAAATTGTACTTTAAGATCTCATACATACTTTTTGGAAAAAAAATCACTGTGCTACATAACCTCAAATAAGTATGTCAAAAATTAGTGATTTTTGCACTTTTATGTTAGAATATCTCAAAAACCTTAAGTGATGGAATTTTTTGACTATTTTTCCCGTAATCAGCACACAAAAATCTAATAGCAACACCACTCGCACTTTTAAAAGAGATTTCGTTGTAAGACTGTGTTATTTAAGGTTTGAAACCAAATTTAACACAAACGGTAGGAATGATTCGGAAAAGCTCTTGACAAAAACTAGGCGAAATTTCGCAAGTGGGCGTGGCACATCCCCAAACACCACCAATATTTTAAAACGCTTTATTTATAGTGTATGTGTGAACTTTAATGCAAGAAAAAACTAAAGTTCTACTTGCGTAGACTAGTTTCATCCATTACTAAATAGAATCATCAGTGACTTTAAAGCCGATTAGTAAGAATTTCTTAGTCTGATAAGTTTCTCTTTTTGCATAGCTATGTTGAGAACCGAATAAGCAAGTGAAACAAAGCAAAACAAAAGCTCTTTTTTTTTTGTTGTGTCATTGTAACCACTTTTCGCGAAGGCGCTTCGTTACAATCATTCTTGGAGAGTCAAATCGAAGTAGCAAGCGCAAATCGTATAGTAAATCGTGTAATATCAAATGAGATTACTTTACAATAAACTTGATTTTTGTGATATTTGTGTGCAAAAGCTATATCGTTACATTTCGCAATTATCAACGATATTTGTAATGAAACTATTTAAATTTTATTTTAAATGAATTTATTTTATGATTTAAGTAGAACAATTTTTTCGCATGTATTCGTATAATTTTCTTCGTCGTACGTTTGTGGTGTTCTCATAAATTTTTGTTTAGATTTATTTATTAAAAAAAAAAACTTTGATATATAAAAACAAAAAACAATTGAAATCAACAAAAAAAAAAAAACAAAAATCCAAAATATCCATGCCAATATTTTTCTTCTTCTTTTCTTTGTGCACCACACAACCCTTTTTCAGATTTGCTCGGGTACTCCTCATATACACCACAATATAATCCGTACCAACCGCAGGACTCAAATCAATCTGCTGCCGCCGCATCAATACCTTGTGAGCGTAAATGCGGTAAACATTTCCTAAGTCGAAGTCATATGTTACGTCATATGCGGCAAACGTGTAGCTTTTTGCGGCGTTTTCGCTGTACCATTTGTGAGAAAACTTTCAAACGGAAATATCATCTAAAGCGCCACTATCAGACGCACTGTGTCAATTACGAGGATATGGTGGCAACTGAACGTCAACAATATGCACGTTATATTAATAATCATATTGACCGTGATGACAACGACAATGATGATGATGATGGTGATTTTGATGGTGACGATGCAAGCGTAACATTTCTAGATGATAATAGTGATTTTGTAAACAATGGAGAAAATAGCCAATATAAACGAGAGCAACATTTGGCTTGGAAAAAAGGAAAAGAATTTATCATAAGTTAATTTAAGGGACTACATACAACATGATGAACACGACAGTTATCAGAAATAGTATAAAATTTATCTGTTAATTCAAAATGGACAAAATCAAAAAATCCAACATCTCATGTTCAAAACAAGAGTTTCTCTTTATAAGCACTTTGAATTTAACAATTCCAGATATAATATTCTATTAGCAAATGCCGCAAAATCGTCAGTAAAATCGCCCAAAAATAGCGCTGTTCTACAAAAAAATAAAAAAAATTCACTTTCTTTAGTCATTTTCAGCACAAAAATTTCGAAAATGAGCAATATTTTTTCAATCAGCTGCGGTTTTCGGGATAGTTTACAAAGACATGCAGTGGTTTTTTTATTTTCGTTGAAAAAACTTTAGAAAATTATTTGAGTGAAAGCCAAATATACCAAAAAAAATACCAAGGTTGTGCAGCTCAAAAGAAAAAAAATTATTAAAATTGTTCCCAAACGCAAAAAAATTTGATTTTTATCCCATATTTTAATTTTGTTAACGCTCGAAACGTGTCGTTACATATTTATATATTTTACATTAAATTTTCAGAAAACTGCACAAAATAGAAGCTTTTACCAGAAACGATTTTTTAACAAAACTGCATTGTGATTTTGTGTCAACTAAGACGCGTTGTTAATTAAACCAATCGAGCGTGTCACGCTACAGTGTTCATAGTTGATTAACCACGCTCTATTGTCATTTTGACTATTTTTTTTTTGCTGCTTAGTAATATTTTTACTTTGATTATTAACCAGTGGTGCCCACTACTACATGCAAGCGCGCTCACGATAAGCATGTGTTGATGATTTGCTTATCAATTCTGTATATGTGCACGCTTTCTTACGCTCTTTAAGCGCCTTCTCGTTCTCATTTTTACGCTCTTTGAGCGCCTGCTCGTTCTATGGACAGCACCGTTATTAACTGACGAAAGCTACCATAATTGAGAGTATATCACCAAAAAAATGTGTGGTCAAAAATTACATAAGCGAAACCTTGCCAAAATTTAAGAAATAGTATTTTGCTTAGATTCTTATAAAATATTGTTTCCAATGGAATTGGGTTTCCAAATGAAAAAGTTCCTCATAAGACTGCACAAAACAAATATTTAACTAAGCACAATTTTTCCATTTAATGTCAGAGACAAACTTGATACACGGAAAAAAATACTAACGAGTTGATTTTCGATATCTTCTTTGGTTTTAAAGGCATTAATTCTTAAATTTCGTGAGAGTAGATCACTTAATTATATGGATATGTTTCAATTGAACCATACAAAAAGTAACGAGTGGGGTCTGCTTTTAGTATCATAGTCGCCAATGCAAATTCTCTGAAATATAACGTTTCTGCTATTAAAATCTACTTTAAAATTTTTAAAGAACTAAAGCAATTTTTAGTTAGACCAATCGTTTTTGACAGACCTATTATAATAAAATGTAGGGCTTTCATGTGGAAAGATAAATGATACCTTCTGGAAATGTTTGATTTAGTGTCAAGTAGTAAAATTCGATAAGATTACTTCTATATCTGATGTCAACTTCGACTTGTTGCAGTTTCAAAAGGTCGAAAGAACGTTTTTGGTCATTTACTTCAAAAGTATGCCTTGTATCGAAATATAACGTGGACATAAAAGCACACATCGCATTCAGATACCATAATTAATGTGACCAACCGTACTTCTTTCGGGAGTATTTGATAATATTTGATCATCAAATGTTTCTAAGTAAATTTCTGGACCCTTATGGCAAAATGTCCGATATTTCCTGTGCTTCCATTCAGTTCGATTTGCAATTTTTTGTTGCTCCAAAATAGTTGGTTACCAATTTAAAAATATGTCATTTTTAAATGTCTTAAAAACCGAATTCTTTCGCTAAAATCAGTATTTATTTCAGTTTATGTTGATGTACTCATAAATTATAACTTACATCTAAAAACATATTGAGCTTTAAAGTTGATGATCTTGATGAAAATTGTATTGAAGTTTTATGTGTAACGACATTTTGAACGTCAAAAAAAAAACTGAAATCTGGAATAAAAATTGAGTTTTGTTTTTTCAGTCTTAACAATTTTCTTCTTCTGAGGCGTAGACATTTATAGTTTTTCAATTTCTTATATATGTTTGGCTTCCATGAAAACAATTTGGAATATGAATTATTGAAACGAAAATAAATAAATTGTTTTTTTTTTTTTTGAGTCATTACGTCTTTGAAACCCGGTTTTTCTTAAATATTTGAAAAATCGTAGCTGATTAAAAAAAAAAAATAATAATGGTAACTGAGCGAAAATCACGAAAGAACTCTGCATCTTTTTATTTTGTAGAGCAGTGTAATTGCTCAAAAAATTTTATTTGAATAAAATTTAGTAAACGGAAATCTCACACGAAATTCGGAAAAGTTCCAAAATTGATGACTGTTGAAGAAATATCATATCTTGGGCAATAGCTTTTGAAAAACAAATCGCCCGAAATTATGTATTTTTATTTATGGACAATTTCTTAAGTTTTTAATTTATTGGTTTTTAGTTTTGGAATAATCTTTTCTTAAACAGTTGGTGCGATTTTTAAGGTCCAAACTTAAATGAAATATTTTTGAGCTATTCTTCAAAAATTTTTCTTAAGTATAAATTTTATAACGTTCTCGAACGTTATTTATTTTTTTCGGAAATTGGCACAACAAAGTTTAAACCCTTAATAACAGTACCGGTAGCTTAGAAGTATAAATATTATTTTAAAGAAATGAATTTATATTATATTTATTTAGAACAAATCTAACTTTTGTTACGCATAATTTTGTCAGCATAGCACATTTGTGCTTAAGCCAATTGAAATTGAAAGTAACTATATATTTTATTTGGGAAGTATTTTTGATATTGTTTTGCTTTTTAAAAAACCCAAAACTTTTTTTTGTGTTTTTTTTTTAACATTCTGTGTGTTGTTGCACACTACTTCATCAACATTTATAGTACTTTTGTAAATCATTTTAAAAAAGGAAATTTTTGTTTTAAACCCATTATAAAATATGATTATGAATAAGGCTCTCAATTTTGACACGATTTTTCTTACTTTCTAAATGGCTTAAGGACACGTGTGTTGATGATTCAATTTATAAAAATCACATAGAAACTTTTGCATAGCTTGAATCATTGTACAGTGTAATTTATTTTTAGTCCCAATCAAAAAAAAAAATCATATTCGATAATCAAATGTTTATTTAATTTTAGTGTAGTATTATATTTTTCAACTTTTAGTTCTGAACTTGGGCTAGTATTTGCAAAATTTGCCTTATCAATTCTTTATCAGATATACTTTTAGAAAATTAAAAAACAATTGCTTACGCTATTTTTGGATGAGATAAAATTGCGTTTCAAAATTTCTATAAAAAAATTATTTAAACGCAATGTTAGAACTTTACTTTAAAAAAAAAATTGGCTTAAATTTAAAAAAAATAAAAAAAATATTTTTTTTCTCCAAAAAGAATTTAAGAACTTGAACCGTAATTAAAAAGTTTTCTTTTAATTTTTGATATTTTTATTTCTTTTTTGACACACAGAATATTTTTCCACATTTTTTTATATTTTACTATACTCCTTGAGCTCTTCCACGTTACATTGCTGGGATATCAGCTCAGAAATGTTTTCGATGAGTATACTTGAGTAGTGTATTCAGATTTCACTTTTGGTGGCAACTATTTTAATGGAGACATATTTTTATCAGTAATCCAATATTTTTTCCTTAAATTTCTAAGAAATTAAAATAAAATTATAATTTAAGTGACCTTAAATATCTGATATTTGTTAATGCAAAAAACAACATTATTTGTTAGATCAATAGTTAAAAAATTTCAATTAATTTGGACAAATATTGTTAGTTCTATTTCAATCAAGTAAATAAAGGTAAATGCAAATATTGCAATATAGCCCAGGAAGCTAACCTTAAAATATGGGTGTACTGAGGAAATAATTTCAAGAAATCTTGTAATGTCACAGTTGTCTCGCTACAACAATACTTTTGATATGCTCTTATATAAAATTATTGTTGATTTAAAAGAAATTTTTGAAACATACAGAATACATACATACACGGTTGAAAATATCAGTATAAAATTAATAACTTTTAGTTATTCATATAAATCCATAAAAAAATCGTATAGATTTTATAAGTTCCGCAGTTATAAAATTTTATATGAATATCATATTTGTTTCTATATTGAAAAGTATAGAATAGGTTGACGTATAAATTCTATTTTATAATAAGAGTTTATATTTAATTTTAACAATAGTAAAAAAAAATGTATTTTTATGTCGGTTGTTAGAACGTTTGACTGGGACGCAGAATTCATGGGTTCGAGTCCGGGAACAGATACTTATTTTTAATTTAATTTTATTTACAATTTTTAATTATAAAATGATTTGAATAACAGAACATGAATGGGTAGAGATTTGAACCTGCTTCATTTCTAGAATAGTTTGAATTCGACCCCGTTCGTTAGCTAGCTCGGCTACAGAATGTTGATGATTTATTAGACAAAATTGAGCATAAACAACTGGCCGCATAGCTGGTTTTTATATGTAGAAAAGTTATTAAATTTATACCTAAATTCATATAAAACGACCCTTAAACTGATATTCGTATAAAAATTTATACTGATTTTTTCAACCGTGTAATGTTTAGTAATTAAGATGAAGTTTTTCCTTTTGTTTAATTTTTTTTTTAACAAATTTTTCAAAAAAAAAATATAATTTTTAGTGAAATCCAGAGGTCAGAATAAGTTCATACTAAAGATTTTTCAGGTTAGAGCTATCTGTTGATTCTAGCAAAAAATTTGCTATCAACTTTCTGAAATTGCGATACACATAACTTAAAATATGCTTCAAATCGACTCTTAGTTAAAACTCAGGTACCGTGACCATTTTGATTTTTAAAATAAAAATCGCTGCATAATCGTTATGAATTGATTTTTATTTTATTTGATCAAAAATAACCATCATTTTAGTTAATATTTTGTTGAAATTGGGCCATATTTAACATAATTTTTTTCTACACTAGCGATGTGCATCTCAGGCACAATTCTTAGTCTATATAAATTTGTTTTTCAAAAAAAAAATCCTTACACCAATCGATGAAGAAAGTTGACAGATGAATTTTGTAAGACCGCCATGTCACTATTGACAGTTTTCGGTCACGTACTTATCGAAGAACGAAGTTAGAAATAAAATTTTGGGAAATACTATGGGCCAGTATGCTAACCCAGTTTCAGGGTGCTTTTTCAAAAAATTTAACTGCTCTTTTCGATAAAGACAGATCGAAAAAGTCTCAACAAGTCTTAAATTTCGATGACGTATACTGCCGTACTAAGCGAAAAAGACGTATCTCAAAAAAAAAATATATCCGAGATTCTTATGGCATCGGATAGCTTAAGAAATTACGCGTCTAATGAAATTCTAAAAATGTCGGCATCTTAGTTCAATCATATAAAAAATCTACTAAGAAAATTTCCTCTATCTCAATTTTACAGGTATTTAAACAAATTGACATAAACAAAACATCAATTATCTCGAAATGAATTTTTTTGAGATACGTCTTTTTCGCTTAGTATGGCAGTATAGTGCCCGAAAATGCTTAGTGGTGTCCAACATCTATTTGCATCATTTGTGAAAATTCTTTTGAAAAAGTGTGAGAAGTGCGAAGAATGTTTCACAACTTTCCACAAAACGTTATGTACGGCTAGGTATTTCAAATCGAAAAATAAAATCATATATGACGGTTGCTTTTGATCAGAAAAAATGAAAATAAAAAATTAAAACCGAAACTTATCGGTACACCTATTTTGGCTTAAATTTTTGAAAATAATGATTACTAACACAAACTGCAGTGCTCTGACTTGGAGGAAAATATAACCAACGGATTCATGTTAAGTACTTAACTTATTCTAACTTCTGAAAATGATTGTATGTTACCTAGTGTTACCTAAAAGATCTTTAAACTTGCTATGCAAAAAATATGTACATAAATTATGCATCCTAAAGCAGTGCCGAGCAAGCATAGCATTACAGTTCAGTTACATTTGTCGTTCTCTTGCTGAGTATGATGTTACCTCGTGCCTCTTGTACGCTTACTATCATTGTGCTACGTTGAATAATAATAGAGTTTAGCTACTACAGCTATTAGTCCTTTCAGCTATTTAGCTTGAAATTTTGATTGCTGCGCATACGATATTGTACGTATGCCAATTACGATTGACGTTTTGCCCGGCACTGTTTTAAAGCATTATTACTACTACATAATATTCCGGAATAAGGTTGTTAATTTAAAGACATAAAATTGCAAAAAAAAGACATTTTTATAAAAAAAAGAAAATTACATTCTCTAAATTTTTTCTCTAAATATATTGAAATTACTAATTTACTTTACTAAGTTTATCGAAAATCAAGATAACAAAATCACACGTTTGAATTAATTACAAATGTACTTAACAAAAGCTAAATTAAAATAAAAATGTTTGAAATTTTTAAATAAAATTTTTTGATGATGCATTCTTTGATTTGTGTTTTTGTACGGCCATGTCTGTCATTCTCGACTTTTATTTCTTTTGTTTACTAAAAGATTTCAATTTTAATGTTATATATTTTGCTTTATATCTTATTTCTATTGTACATATATTATTATTTTAATTAAATTTCTAGTAATTATATTCTTCTATTTATTTTATGTTCTTTGTCTCTTTTATGTGATTTCTTTATTTTTGTTTAATTTATTTTATTTTCAGATTTTAAAAACATCATTTGCAGCAATGACGATGGCAATAACGATGGAGAACTTTACGATATGCACTATGTGCCACCACCATCGCCAGCCATAGCGTCTACATCTCGCGGTACCATTCAGCAAAGTGGCCAGCATGAAAAAGATATACAAGCCTTAAGCGATACTGATTCTGATAGTAATGAGCTACTTTCTGTTATTCAACTACAACAACAACCATCAGTGTCAGCAGCCGCATTGAATCATGATTCAAAAGCCTTGATTGCACTGCAACAACTTGCCTCCATATCATCGGCGCAATCGTTTGAGCGCATGTTGCCAACGTTGCCGAAAACTTTGCAACTTAGCAGTGATGTCCTTGTTTATGGGCGTGGCAAAATACCACGTCTCTCAACGAAACGTCTAACGCAGTATGAATCAAATCGCTGTCCACTCTGTTCGCGTGTTTATCGTTCGCAAGCGTTTTTAAACGAACATATGCGAAAGGAGCATTCAATATTAATTTAGGCTTAAAATTTTTTTTTTGTTGTTTTTAAATGTTGGCATCTCTGGGATGAAAAAAATGCATCCCTGATTTAAGTTTTTAAAGAAAAGGCATTAAAAATTCTATACTTAAAAAGTTGTTATGCCGCAAATGATGTTTTAAAGATAACTTGGATCAACAGCTACTTTTGAAATTATTTTTCATACAATTAATAATTATTTAAAATTGTAGAATTTGTTTCAGTAAACATTGCTCTACAAAGAAATAAGAAAACAGAGTACTAAGTTCACTTTTTTGGGTGATTTTGGTCCACCCATTTCGAAAAGTATCGCCATTTTTTCAAGCACATCCAATGTTCGAGATATTTCAAAAAACGGGATTTTAGAAACATGAAAATACTCAAAAAAAAAAACAAAAAAAAATCCCAACTATTTCTTTTCAACACAAAAAATGGTATTAATTTTTGAAATCAATACAATGCAAAATAATTTTTTACCAATTTAATAATAAAATTGTCCATTTCATTTAAAAAAAAAACAAAAATAATCTTAGTTATCATTTATAAGAATTTTTTACATTTTTATATGAATTATTTTTCATTTTGACATAACATGTAATTTCATAAAAAGTTTTTCAAAACTACATATTAATATCATAAAACTAAATGTTATTTTATTATTATTCTGACAAAATATGAATAACAAAAGTTAATTTTGTTTTTGTAGTTAATTTCAAATAAATCATAATATCACTTAGCCAAAAACATTTGCAGATGCAATACGAAAACGGAAACATTTCTTATTTATTTTGAATATTGAAGTCGAAAAGAACTTTAATTAATTTGAAAATATTTCGTTATATATTAAAATTATCAAAAATTAAACATTTGAAATATTATAAAGTTAACTTAGTAAAAATTTTTAAATTAAATTATTAACAGTCGAAATCATATAATTTCATAGAATTTCTGAATACCGAAGCTCAAGAGCTACTACTGTTGAAAAATTGTTTTCTAATTTTTTAGAGAGTTTAAAAAAGAGTAAAAAGAAATGTATTTTGCACCCAGAAATCAAATCATGAGTGTAATTCTAATGCTACGTTAATAGAAGCGAAATCACGCTTTTGTCAAACTGCAATTAATAACAGCTTAAATCGAGCTGTGATGACAAGGCGAAACAGTACAAGTTACATGCTCATACACAGAACTTATGTTGCTTTGCCTTGTAAACACAGTTCATTTTGTTAATCCTTCTGACCACAGAGACCGTCTGCCGATAGACTGAACAGCAGCTTACAGCTTTCAATTTCTAACTTATAAGGTTTGATTTCTTTTCAAGGGTTCCAAATTAAAAATATTTACGGTGTAGGCAATGACCTAAAAAAATAAATATCATAAATCGTCAAAAAAAAAAATTACATGAAAAAAAAACGTTAAATTATTCACTGAAAAATTCTCGTATATGTATACTTTCTTGGGTAATTTTTCTATATCGGCTTATGTACGATTTTTCATAAGCAAAAACGACTTAAATCAAAAATTGTAAAAATAAAATTCGCTATAAATAGAACTTCAAATGATTCAATAATTAAAAAATTGTTTAAGAAATATTCAATCAAAAAGAGATATCAGATTTTGGGCGTTATTTTCTTAAGAAAAAAAAAAATTGCATGAAATATTGTCGAAAAGTGATAAAAAGTATAGGAAAATCCTCGAGAAAAAATTTGAATATTGCCCAAAATCGAAAATATGAGAAAAATAAATAGCTCAAACAATTTCCTGTAAAAAGTTGCGCGCAGATAAAATCAACTAAAATAATTTCGACCATTAAAAAAATAAATCATACAAATTTAGTTAAATTTTCATTAGTTTTCTTTAGACAAAATATTAAATTATGTAGACTTAAAACTTTATATTTCTTTGACATAATTTGTCCATTTTTCGATGCCTTTGATGTATGCAATATTGCCCAAAATATAATAAAAAATTTCTTATGAAAAGTTGTCCGTAACTTTAGGCGTTCATGCAGATTTTTTTTTTAATTTTTCCATTTTGATTTACATGAGGAATATCGCCCAAAAGCTTAAAAAAAATCTGCGAAATAAAGATGAGAATGAATTTTATAATTCACTATTTATTTTCAATTTCCTGTAGCCTCACAAAATAAAATACATCAATTTATACGATTCAGTTCACATATATTGGAGATATATGTAGGTAGTCAAAAGTCAATCCAACTGTTATACCTAAACTAGCCGTATATTCAATTTTTGTTCATCCATATCTCTTAAATTGTGCATAACTCAGACTTATGCCGGTATAGACTTTTAATCAGGATAAAATTCTTCAGTTTTAGTCAATTTAATTGAATGTTATTTCTCTTGAAAAAAACTTGCTGGCTCCATATTAAATATATTATGGGCATTCATCTAAACGCGCAAAACCCTCGCAAGCTGTGCAAGTTGTGCAAGTTTTGCACCGTCGCAAACGAACTGTCCAAAATCGTATGGAAAGTTTTTTGAACAAACTAGAAAAGCTTGCGCGACAATTTGGTTGCGCAAACTTGCGCTGCTAATTTGTGCAATTGTTTTCACTCTCTTTTCCCATACGATTCTCTAAATAAAAATTTATTGCTTACATATTTTGTATTTGTCACTCTCTTTTCCCATACGATTCTCTCACAAAAAATGACATGCTCATCAAATGTCACAAAATGCACAAATGGGAAACTTGAGTGTTTAGATGAATACCACTATTATATCATATCAACCTGCTTAAAAGTCTATATAGGCTCAAATTTGAGTTATGCACAGTTTTAGAGATATGGATTGATCAAAGACTTATATATAAATTAAATTTTCTGTTGAACCCCCATATCTCTAAAAAAATGTGAAGAGGAAATTATTTTTCAAGAGTAATAGTTTTCTGAAGCGAATATTTTCTGAAATAAAAATGGTTTCTTCACATAAAACACATAAATCAATATGTAGCCAATGTAGCTTAAATATAAACTAAGCTGTGTATTAAGGCGATGCTGCGCTTAATGTTCCACCCGCAACTTAGGTTTATAATTAACATAAACTTTTCATACATTTATGTAGCATAACTTCCTCAAAAAAAAAATACAATATCTTAAACATCAAAGCATTAGTGAGGGTGTGGCATTGGTGTGTCAGCATCAATACATTTTATTAGTATTTAAATTTTTTTTTTTAATTAAAAATAATCTTTTGTACTTTTTGCCATATGATTTAATGGTTAATTTAAACAAATGAAATCTAAACAGCAATGAAACGCGAGTGACATATTGTTTGAAATTAAAATAAAGCCGTTGTCACGTGTCAAATGTCTTTTAATAATGCTGTTACTTAAGTTATTTAAAAAAAATATTTATATATATTTAAATGAAATGAAACAAAAAGCTGTTATACATTTAAGTTATTTGATATCGCAAACAAAAAAAAAATAAATAAATATTTCAAGCCTGAAGTCTCTTAAATATTATTGTATTTAGAAATATGTATTAGCTTTGTTGGCTCTCTCTTGCGCTGCGGTAATAATGGTTACAGTTCTTCAACTATTTTTCGACTATCCTTTGAAATCCTTCTAATAGAACTGTTGACATGCATAATTCTTAAATTCTTATTTTTATTTAGAAAAAAACATTATATTTTATTTTTTAATATATTTTATGTTTATTTTTTTTTCTTCTATTTTTTCGTTTATATCATTACATAGATTTTTATATTGCTCACTCGGAAGCAGGTGGACTTCTTAAACGTATGCAGTTTCGTTTTCCCTGTCATGTCTGCGGCCGCAGTTATCTACGTAAGGCGCATCTAAAACGTCACATAACCAACGAATGCATTGGTGTTCCACCAAAATTTTGCTGTGAAATTTGCCCTTCAAGATATAAACGCAACGAGGATCTGAAACGTCATTTGATTAAGATACATAATGTATTTTTAGATCGACCACGCCTACCGCCGGATGTGGAAGTTAAAATGCTACCAACATTATATTCAGCACGTTATAATACATCAGCGGATAGGCATAGGAGTATTTGTAATAAATCTGGTGGTGGTGGTGATGATGATGACTTTGAATCGCTGTCGCATAATGCGGACTTATTTAATATGACTATACAATAGAACAAGTAAAACAAGCCATAAATATTAATTGGCTTAATGATGCAAGTACAAATTTTATTTTATTATTTTTTTGTATTTATAATAATCCTCGATTTTTAACATTGACTGGCATTTCGTTAAAGTCCTCACGCTTCAAGTCCAATTTGTTACAAACCGAAATTAGTTAAATTTCACCATTCGTTTTCGTATCGGTGTTTGTTTTACGTAATAGCATCAGGTTCATATTTTTAAATTGAAAAATTACCCAAAAATTAAAAGAAAAATTTTCTCAAAATAAAGGGGAAAATTGCAAAAAATGAATAAAAAATCGCCGACGAAAACTCTTGTGCAAGGAATTTTAAAGTTTTATTTCTTTGTTTGTATGCCTGTCTGTTGAACTTTCAACTTTAATTTAACCTATATGTTAATATGTAACCACCGATTATATACATTTGTATTAAAAGCAATTCACATTATTTAGATTAGCTAAATGCTTAAGCTTAACTTTAAAATATTATTTTCGTTAAGATAATTGCGTATACATCTATAAAAAGTTTTGTGCCTTAACTGAATTTTAAATTATTGCCTTTTCTGCAAACGTCAGTAGTAAACGAAATTATATTTACAAATTTTAAAATTTTATCTAAGAAAATTTTTTTTTATTATTACTTTATTATCCCAATAGTTCGGGGAATAATAGCATAAAAGAAAAATTCCCGGAAAGCCGAATTTTTGTATGAATCTATCTTCTGTGGTTCTAAACAAAATGCCAAAAGTCACCGTCGATACGAGTGCTGCTAAAAATGTTACATGGGATTAAAGGTCCAAAGATCCCCGTTTACATGGGGTCAAAGTATGAAATTTTTTCAAAAAAAAAACGATTTTCGTGACCCTTGACCCAGTGTAACATTGTTAGCGGCACACATATCGACAGGAGCTTTTGTCATTTTGCTTAGAACCACAATCATACGTAAAACCAGCTTTCTGGAATTTTTTCGAAGTTCAATGCCTCTATTTCCCGTACTAATATAACTCTTTACTTGGACGCCAGGGAAGATATGATTTTTGACTTAAACAATCAAGCGTTCCACATATTTTTCATAAGATTGTTTTATCCAACTGACCATTTATAATATTAATAATACCCGAGATTAAAAATAAAATAGTAAAACACAAAAAAAAATATTTCAAATATATAAAAATAATCACCAGGGGAGAGACAAATTTGCCTATGTAGCTATATATTCATAATATAATGAAATCGCAATTTGTTTTAAAAACAAAGTATTGGACTTTTATAAACTCTCTGAGTATGGAGAAAATAATTTTTAATAATCATCAATTATTGATTAAAAAATATTTCATATAAAAGTTTGGAGAATAGACAAATAAAAAGTTTTTACACGTCGAAAAGTCGCGCTTTTAAAATACAGCACGATGATTATTTTTTCAAAATTATTTTTAAATACTCATTAGAGGAATTGAAAGCCAATTTAATTCAAAGTACTACTTGTATGCCGAAACCAGTGAGTTCAATTTATTTTTTAATTGTTTGCTTAAAGTAAAATTTTAAATATTTAATCATTTTAACACTGTAAAATAAGTAAAATAATTTTTTTTTTGTTTTTATTTCATAAAAATCATACACACACAAATTTTTGTTTAGAATTAAGACATAACATATCATTCCAAAACCTTTGTATTTTTTATGACAGAAATATATAGTACATATATTGAGTTATAAGTATGCGTTGAATGTTTTTTGCTTAAAGTAGCAAATAGATAATTAATGTGAAATAAATATTTTGTATAAAAATTAAAAAAAAACTAGCATTTTTAGTTTTTAAAAATGAGTTAAGCGTACTTATTCGTACGAGGGTGACTTTTCAGTTTTTAGTACGTTATAATAACATTTTAATTTATCTTCTGTTTCTTTTATTTTCCTCACACCTTAGATTTTTTATGATTGCCACAAACTTAAAAACTTTTTAGGTAAGTTAAAATTTTAATAAAAAAATCAGGAACATAATACTTCTGATTTGTTAATGTTATGAATATACAAGATGTATTGCGAGATGTGTTCACATATTTTACGTTTTTTATATGGTACATACATATATCCTAAAAACGTAAAAAGTTTTCAGATTAACGTCAGATTTTCATAAGTGAGCTCGTGGGCTTCAGACATATATTAAAATTTTGGAAGGGAGATAATTCTGTGCATCTATAGCTGTGGAGAATAAACATATATATTTGATTTAAAAAAAAATACTATTTATTCTTCTGTTAAATTTAGTTAATTTGTCTTATTTTTTTTCTGCGACTATAAAATTATATTTTTCTTGAGGAAAATAATGATGTTTGTTATCTTTGTAATACTACTGTGATCTTTTACTCATCAAAATCATATTTATATTATTATTATTAATGTTTTAATAATTTTACTCTTTTTATTTTTGTATTCCTCAGATTAAAAACGTTAACACCCTTTTGAGGTGAGTTATTTTTGTTTAAATTTTGTGTATTTCTTTTTAATAGTTTTTTGTTTTTTCTTTTAATTTTTAGGTTATGAGTTCTTATGATCATTCTTACAACTGCATACTGTTTCACAAAATCACTATCATAATTTTCTTATATTCATTTGGATGCTATATTGAAGCTACAGTAAGTACGAATTTGATTACTAAAATGCCCTCAGTATATTATTTAAAACTATGCAAAAAAACATATGAAAATAGGTACTGAAACAGTGTACCATAACAACGCTACTCAAAGCTTTCAAAATAAAATTAGTTCCCAAAACTTTTTGATGAGAGCAACTAACCTATATGACCTTGACTACGACTATAAATAAGCGATACCAAACTACCTGAAAAGAATTACATGTATAAAAAAGTACAACTAAAAAAAGCACCTTGATGCCACGCCCCTTAACTTTATCGAATAAAATATGCCTTATACTAGTAATATAGCCGGAGCATAAAAAGTTTACTAATGATGAACAAAGTCTTGGAACAGGTCCGGTAGTTCCTGTAGCCTCCCCTAACATATGTATGTACAAATAAACTCACAACATCCTTATGTACATATATAAAAAGTATTTTTTTCGAAAACTGTACTTCTTCTTTTCACTTTGCTCTGATGTTTCAGTAACTTCTATTTGCACTTCTTCCTTTAACTTCTTATCTAAAAATAAGTTTTGCTAAAAATAATCCTGTTGCACAAGACGACACATATTGTGCGTCCCATTAGAGTTGTTTTTTTTTTGGTCCTTTCAATCGCCCACACACATACATATGTACATATATAGACAAACGCCTATCAGTTTTTCAAAATATTTTGTTATTGTTAATTTTTTCTTTGCTTTTAAGAAAGAGATTCGTAATGCTTGTTAAGATTATCTTTCTCTTTCCGTTTTATGTTTTCTTGCACTTTTCTTATGTATAGATATTCAGACTTTAGAAAGTCCTGAGAGACTTGTGAAGTTTTTAAATGGAAACTATGAGTTACATACTTTAGTTGAAGTTTTTCAATGTTTTCGTAGTTTTTTTTTTTGGAATGGTTATATTTTTGTTGTTTTACGTATAGCAGCTGCTTTTATTGGATTGGCTATGTATTTCATGGCATCACTAGCATTTAATGTTAAAAACTTTTAAGAAAGAAAAATAAATTTAAATTGTAAAGAACGCAATTTAACCTTCTAAGGCTAATAAAGTAGGCTGTTTCTAGAAGGCAAAATATATAGGAGTAATACTAGAACTAAAGCTAAAACAAGATCGAAAAGAGAAAAATATAGCCTTATATGCGTGCAAAGAGTATTTTAGCAAAAGTTAGCATGGTTTCAACCAAGCATGGTACTTTGGATATACACAGCCGTTTGATATTCGGGGATAAGGTTAAGATATCAGATAAAGTTAACTTGTGTACAAAAAAACTGCGACGTCTTGGAGGCACTAAGGTCCTGCACTGCAATAGTACTTAGAGTTTTCAGTTAGTTTTATCAAGCTATCTGCTTCTTGAGCGCATTTCGGATCACAACAGCTCATACTTAATTCAATTGCTTTATATGTTTTTTGTAATTTTAAATGTATGAAAAAACTCTGAGGCGTTTGTCCTGTATGTATATTTTTCCAGAAATTTCGACTAACCAAGTCGTAAAAGAGCGTTGATAACCATGTCGATAACCAGTTAATTTACCGTTATCTCGAAACACTAACGTGTACGCCAAAATCCGATTGGCAGATTCGAGCTCAGTGACCCCAAATTACCCTAAGTTGATCTAAGTCGACTTTCCTGCAAAATTTAGTTTACATTTTTGCACAAAGTGTTATAAGAGTACTAGAAAAAACTTACAAATTAGATGGCAAAAAAAAAACTAATAAATATTGAAACATGAACAAATTTTCGAAGGGTCAAAGGTTAAAAATACGACCTAAAACCTGAGCTTGTATTGACGGCATATGAATTCTTTGGAAATACTAGCTATTTTAACGAAGTTCGCTATGAAAACATATGGTGTGTCAACAATATCCTCATCAAAAAGTCACCAATTTTGAACAAATGGGCGTGACACCTACCTTAAAGGAATAAATGGGTAAAACGCTATTTCATGAAAGCTTGAAATGAAAATTTAACGAAGCTCTCTTGCGTCTCCATACTCAATTTAATTATATTCTCCCTCCAAACTCTCAAATAAAAGTCTATTTTCTTAAATGGGATGTGCTGCACCGATTTGCACAAATTTGCTCAAATTAACTGATTTCTTTACAAAATGTCATTGTATTTGCTTTTATATTTGTTACCAGGCATATTTGACCAATCCCCCGCGTACAATAGAATTAACCTCAGACCTAGAACTTGCGGCTACATATGTGTGTTCTACTATTACGAAAAACGGTCTTGTTTTCTGAAAACGACTGGACGAACCGAAAAGCTTTTAAGACTTGTTATAAAAAATTGCATACGGGTCGTCCATAAAAAACGTCCGCGTAAGCTCAGGAAACTTAAGCCTCTCTCCTCTGGTTGTCCAATTTCGCGACCACCCACTCTAGAAGTTTCCACAAAGTATTATGCTACCCTCCCCTTTTCCTTTTGTTTTTTAGTTTTCATTCGTTTATTATGAACACCTTGCTGCGGACGTCTTTTATGTACGACAACCTCTAAGATATATTTAAGTACTTAACAACCAGAAAAGTTACTTTTAATGAATTTCTTAGTTGTGTGCTTTTGAGGAACTATTAATAATGGTAAAATAAAGACATTAAAAAACAATTTATGCCATCCCAAACTCTTATCTAAAGTTTCTAATCAATAAGTTTATTTATTCTTTTCATATGCTTCATAAATCTCAGATAAAAAATATAGTACATTTATGTCAAAAATTACCAGAAACTTTTTATGCCAATCAAATGATTCTCATATAATATATTCCTGAAAGATAAAGCAAGCAATCAATTAAAACTTTACGAACGTCATTAGAAATTAATATTCCCATATCCCATATGACCTTGAATTTGGAAAAATCATTTCACAAACATATGCACAACTTTTGTACAAGTTTTATATGGTACGTACGTTCGTTTGTAAATTGATATTGAAAAGCAAAGTAAACTATTCTTGTTGTATGCCTTGTTGGTGAACCAAAAACAAATCCACAACAACAAACTATGTGCTATAGAAGTATGTAGGCTTACAAAATAGGAAAACGAATAATTTTCTTCTTTAATAGAATGAAAATCAAAACAACCGAACGAACAACCCGCATCAACAATATCAACATTTTCCAGTGAAATTCGATTTAGTTGGGATTTTATGTCGCCTTCTACGTTGCTACCTACTCTGGTTATTTAAGTCCTCAAAAGCCTTGACATCGGATAGTGAGGCAACACATTAATCCTGCCCAGACACTTGCACGCATGCGTATACGTACATTCAGAGTCGCATACAAATGTAAGTCGTAGACTGCTTTGCGCAGGTACGCATGCGCATGCTGCTGCTGCACAATGAAAACTTTTCTATCTTGTGCATTTATCTTTATACTGTTTGTACACTTAAAAAAATTTAATACCATATTGCTTGAAGAAAAATATATTTTATTATACTGTTCACAATTTGTACTAACCCAAGATAGACCCCCCCCCCCCCCTTTTCATCCAATTTTTTACTCACAATAAATCAGGGAATCTAATTTTTATGGATTTTACATTGGATTCGGACCACCCCGTATATGAGACATTTCGGGTCAGCCGAATCAATGCTCCCGCCCAAATTTAAATCGACAAAAATACATATGAGGGCTCAATTTGGAGCTTGAACTCAAAACTACAGCCGTATGCAGCCGTATTTTGATTACTGAGCTTGAACTGTATTGAAATTTATTCTCAGTGTATAGTAACAGCGACAAGTTTTGTTTATTATTTTATATTGCTTCTGATACAACACACATAATAGTCCATTTGTTGTTGTTGTAGCAGATGTTGTCGATGTTTTGCCAGTGTATATGTATGGCATATGAAAAAGGATCAAGAGCGACGACGACGACACACATTTTTAAAATTCCATTTCCATTAAAATTTTTCAATGCTTTCTTTCTTTGCCTTTTCAATTTTCTATTTTAATGCGTTTTTCAGTTTTTCTAGTTTTTGTTGTTGCTTTTTGTTTTTGTTTTCCTATATATTGTTTTTGCTTTTGTATGAATTTAATAGAATTTTAAGCTAAAGAATTCATTGCAACTAGTGCATAAAGCAAAGTGATGCAGTTGAGACGCTTTTTATTTGACGGGGCTTTAGTGCTTTTTTGCAGCTTTGAGCTTTTAATGGGATTTCAAAGCTCTTAGTGCATTGTGTTGTGTTTTTTTGAAAAACCGTTGAGCTTTGTGAAAAATTTTGTGCTTTTAAGCTCGAATCAAAGCTCTAAATTTTTGTGATTAAAATAAAATAATAAATCTCTTTAGTGCCGAAAATAAGTGTTAATAAAACTAAAAAAATATATACATATTTATAATTAATAAATATATGTTTTTCAACTAAATACACTCACATTTGTAGTGCAGATATTAACCAGCACGTGCATAGTCCATGATTCTGTTCTTATTGACCTTCAAAGAAAAAAGAAAAGAAATTAATTCATACACAATATATAATTGCTAGAAAATTCAGATATATTCTTAAGTTCGTTTTTGGAATATCCTCACAAATTTAACAAAATTGAGACAAAAAATATTTTGCAAAAGATTCCGAACTTACAAAAGGTCCCATATAAAGGGTCTGACAATCAATCTATTAATTTTTTATTTTCGCTATTTTGGCATATGCTGCATCAACATTTTTGGGAATATGACCCTTTGGAAATTTCTTGATATGCTCAAAAGCTCCTATATTTTCGCTTTTAATATAAGCCATGAAAATAAACTTAAAAAGCAAGCAAGCTAAGTTTTTGCATGTAATAATTAATGTGTAAGATATCGTAGGCTTTGAAAAGCTTCGCAAGGTCAAGGGTCATGAAAAAATATTTGATACGAATATTTCATTTTCTAATGCTAAGATATCAGTTTCAGTTACGTAAAAGTTTTAAATCTGATAATGCTCTAATATGCTTTTCTGTTAAAGAACATCAGAGGTAGCTCCTACGTAAAAAATACTGGGATCCTATTTATTAGAAAATTTGCAAATCTACAACTGATTTGAAATCCGAATGATTGAAAATTCACAAAAAAAAACAAAACAATTTGCTTAAACTCTATTTCGTCAGCTCTAAGCTATACTAAAGCTTCAAGGAAATATTCAGTATATAACGTCGCTAACGGGTAGAAAGGCGCTAACTCATGTCTTTGCAATTTTTCAGGAGGACGAAAAAACTGTATAAAAGCTTCAAAATCCCATATCTCCCAATTTTTCCAAATGGGTGTAAATCCGATGTGTTTTGAAATATCACGTCGAAATTTCGAGTGAACGTGTATTTGAGGGTTATCTTTTAGGATCGACAAAAAAGTAAATTTCGAAAAAAAAATGTGTTAGGGCCTTTCTACCCGAGAGCGACGATAAGCATCTTGTGTTTTTTTTTCACTGTTCAACAGTTTTGCTTAAACTTGAATAACTCTGAAACTAATTCACCGATTTGAATGAAGAAAACGTCATTTTATTGCTTACGAGTTGAGGAAGAGAATGAAGAACTGTAAAGTTCTGAAAACTGTCAGCAGATGGCAGCCTAAGCAGTTTGAATAGCTTTAACTACATCAAATGAAAACTCGCGGGATCGAAATTCATTGAAGCAATATGGTGTAGTGGACTTTTTTGCTTAAAATTAGACAAACTTTCAGAAAAATAGAGTTTCCGGACTAAGAAATATTTCTCCATACAATTTAATCCGCCCTAATATACATACTTTCATTGTGTAACCCTATAGCATAGTGGCCAGCGCAGTGCTTGATTGGTTGTGAAGTGAAACATCAAAGCTAAAATTATCTTTAACTGCATCCCCACTCTTGAAGCCATATTTACTTTGGTGCTAAAGTTCGCTTGTTAATTATTACCAAATCACATATTTGGGGGAAGAAAAATTTTTGGTTGAAAACGTTTACATTTAAAAATTTCGAATGAGGTAGAAACCGAATATCTGGTTCAAGTTACTTAAATGATGTTTTACTTAAATATATTGAGAACTATATAACATTCATATACATACATACGAAGTGAATTCATATAAAATTAGAGTTAATAAATATTTAGTTAACCCAACTAATTCTCTGCAATCCACTTAAACAAATGTTAGACACTTTAACTTCCAATTCAGGAAATAGTAATATCTAACAAAATATGTTAATTATTAACAAATATTTTTAAAACCTACAAACAAAATACGACGCATTCCTTTGAAATCATAATCATACTCTTTTTTATACTTATAATAACTAATTTTTTTATTTGTTTACTTTCAGAAAAACAATTGATTGGCAAATTAGAACTTGGAAACGTCAAAGTTCTTCAATACAGGGGTACTGTTTTCAATATACTAACCTATTTCTTTTTCTTAACTTTCAGATCGGATGCGATAAGGATACTTCAGTTAAACAGCATTTTCAAGCCATCGATTTTAAGGTAAATAATTTTCTCTGCTGTAACAACACAAAATTTATGGTTGCTGGGCCGCTTCATGTTACGTTACGTATTGGTGGATACATTTAAAAAAAAAAAAGAAAATAATAAACATACGCTTTTCAAAAACCATAAATGTCATAATCATTTTAACAACATCTTAATACATATTGTAGAGTATCATCGCAACAAATCATCGCATTACCAGCAGTTATAACAAATACAACAACTACATTTAACAACAACTACAACATATCGCCAAACAATTAAAATTACAACAAGATTACATTAATTTAACATCATTAATTTACATTCATAGATACATACATACGTAGCAGTAATATAAAAACCAAATAAAATATTTAATTTTTTTTTAAATAAACAATATTATTTTATTTCATTTACTTAATATTGATTTGTATTATATTTATGTGTGTATATTTTTTTATTATTTTTTATAGTTATTAATTACTTCATATATGTTTATATATTTTGTAAATAACATTTCATTAATGTCATTGTGCAAAATATTTGTACGATAAAATTTTTACAGTGTAGATTTATAAAAAATAATTTCTGAGTCAAAGAATGGTAGATAACACAGTGTTTTCTAACAAAAATAAAACACCGGACTGTTTTATGAGTATTGATAAGTTGGAAGAGTGTGACGTAGTTAAACCAAATTTCAGTTCAAAAACGAACACAATTTTAAATTTGAATTTTAGATTTTCTTTCACCTATTAGACTTAGAGCAATAAATATTAGGTCTACATTTGGTAACCTTGGTTCAAGAATGAAACTTGGTTAAAACAGTGGCATACCTTAAACAATTTTCGCCCGGGACAAAGAACAATTTGCCGGTCGCTAATTTTTGGATAGCACATGTATTTTTGGGCTATATACACAGAAAAAAATTTAGATTTTTGTCACTAAAAAACGTTATTCGGATACAACTCAATAGAACTTCGAAGTTGTGATCAATATAAATTTTTAATATCATTTCCAAATCTCAATTTTTTGTTAATTTACTCGGAGATTGTGCCTCAAATCAAAAATTTTTGAAAACAAAATTATAGAGATGAAAAAAATATGCAAATTTTTGGACAATAAGACCTCCGTAAAGAAATACATTTTTTTTTGCAAATACTCCCAGTCACTAAATAATATTGCTGGGTGCAAATCTTCACAGAATTTTGTGTTCCATGGCATATTGGCGGCGGATAAAGACAGAGTGGCTTTTATTAAACTGCCAAAAAGTTTTCTGGTCTTGGCCCTAAGGCTTTAGCATTTCATATGGCACGAAATACTAAACCATAGCAGATTGCTGATTTCTCACTCAGCCACGCGTTCTATTTCTTTCTCTTAAGATTCACTGGTATTTGAAAGAGTAATATTAGATAAAATCCCATTAAAAGTAGCTTAGTTGATTGACTTTGTTATCAGTGCAATTTCCCTTGTTTTTGTAGAAATAATTTTCGATTTTTAAATGTTCTTTAT
Organism: Tricholauxania praeusta; assembly: GCA_949775025.1. Taxonomy (NCBI): domain Eukaryota; kingdom Metazoa; phylum Arthropoda; class Insecta; order Diptera; family Lauxaniidae; genus Tricholauxania; species Tricholauxania praeusta. The sequence continues at coordinate 14,086,888 of OX459031.1, read as the reverse complement.
TTAGTTAAAAAATATTTCTTGTAATGATTTGTTTTGCATGTTTTTTTTTTTCAGTGTAACAATTGCATTTCATTTGTTTTTATTTTTCTATATCATCTTAAGTTCTATTGAAAAAATAAATTAACTTTGATGTCTCAAAAAGTAACGTTTTTAGGGTTTCATCTGTCTAAAAACAATGTTTTCTCAAACTAAAATTATTTTCTTATTGTAATGATTTGCGTGGAACGTGGAAGGAACAATCAACCAATAAATCCTTTGTATAAATGATATCAAGCTTTGAACGTCACTTCTTTATAAAACTTCGTCTAAAACTAGACACATTTTTACAAAAGATTTTTATAATAATAGATTTTTAAACAGGGTATTCCTAGGTCACTATCGTTTAAAGAGAACATTGTCTTCAGCAGATTGAAATTCTCGAAACTCACTTTGTTCTTAAATTTGCGTTTCTGAACAAAGAGCATACGCCATATTTCATACATTTCTTATTTCACTAATTTTAATGTTTTATTCAACATCTTATTTTACCTTACAGATTTGAGTAAAAAATTCATTCACCATAAGGAAAACACCGTACCATCGCTGGTACAAATTCAACGTACGCAACCACGTTCAATACTCAACACACAAAAACGTCCGCGCAGTCGCAATACATTGCAATGCGACATAACAAACGGCGGTAGTAATCAACAGTTAGCGCAGCAGCAACAACAACAACAAACGGAGGATCAAGCAACCCAAAATGCTGGTGGTGTTCCGGAAGTTCCAGCTGCTCAAATCAATGGCAATCGCAAACGTCTCTCAATGTCCGATGTCTCCGATATGCTATTTGAATTATACAAAGCGAATGTCGCTAAAGCACCAAAGAATAGCCAACTACAAGTGGTACCACAAAATAAATTGGGTCAAACCTCACCAACATCGGCTGAGACCGAACCCTCGACAATTGCTGCAATAGCAACGAATGGAGCTGCCGCTGATAACAAAAATGATACGGCTCCAAAAAACTTGCAGGGTGATGAAATGATGTCAAACAACAACAACAAAGAAGTAGCTACTGGGTCACATGTTACAACGCATGCTACAACATCATTTCATCCACGCATTAAATATACAAGTGTAAGTAAAGTGACCACAGCAGCGCCCACATCCGTTGTTGAGTTCGCAGCGACGTCATCACCCATTATAACAGCAATACCGACTTCAGTGCTGGTACCAACTTCACCACAAATCGATGTTAAGCCGGTAATACATCCCGCTACCGGTTTAGTGATTTCACCTGTTAACATCACTGCTGCTGCCGCATCCGTTATAAGACCTACGCCCGGACCCAGCACTGTAGTACCGCAGGCAGCTGCTATTGCCGCTGCACTACTACGCGATGGCTACCATAATTTTCAGCAACAGTTGCGCGCCCAAGAGATCCTCAAACAACAGAATGCGCCATCTGGTAGTAACAACGATACAACGCACCAAGTTACGCCCACCAAACTGTTTGAGAATTTTTTACGCCAACAACGTGACGCGCAACAACGTCACTCAGAATGCGAACGAGATAATGATACCGCATCGGATACCAATGATGGTGATGATGAAGATGATTCACGTTATAATGGCTTTGATGATATTCATTTGATTGAAGGTTCCAAGGCATCAGCAGCATTTAATAGCGCCAGCAACCCGGGTGGTGCTATCGCTGCCGGAGGTGGACATCTGCATATGTGCAATTCGAGTGCTCCGGTATCTGCTGATTATCTCTCTGATGAATCACAAAAATTTATGATTGCCGCACAGGCACAAGCTTTTCGCAGTTTGGAATATTCGTTAAGCGAATATGGTGGCAGCGGCAATGGTGATGGTGAGCCAACTTATGAGTGTCGCCATTGTGGTAAAAAATATCGTTGGAAGTCGACGCTGCGGCGTCATGAAAATGTTGAATGCGGTGGCAAAGAGCCATCACATCAGTGTCCTTATTGTCCGTATAAGTCGAAACAACGCGGGAACTTGGGCGTTCATGTGAGGAAACATCATTCAAATTTGCCACAATTGGCGAGTAAGCGTCGTTCCAAGTACTCCGTTAAATTTGAGGGTGGAAACGACAGTGGTGGCGGTGTTAGTGGTATGCCAGATAGTGCCAATGCTTCAGATGATTCTTCAAGCAAACTAATGATTGACTGTAGCAAGTGAATAAAATTGCATAAAATTATTTATGAGAGGAAGGGGGCAAGGTATTCATTAATTGCATTTTAGGGGTAACATCATATTTGGCAGGTGGTTAACAGTGTTGACCAACTGTTAGTTCAAACATTTAGTAAAAGTTTTTTTCAATGGTTTTTGAGTGATTAAGATGCTCTGAAAGCTTAGAGTCCAATTTCATAATAGTTTTAGAAAATATTTGGTTTGTTTTATTGGCTTTCCTAATAAATATTAATAATTAAATGATTATTGAACTTTAGCCATTTTTCGCAGCGATCAACATTTTTATGTAAAATTTTACAAGTTGATACAATGCTTATCAGAGTTTGTTTAATACATAAAGCATTGTATCAACTTGTAAAATTTTACATAAAAATGTTGATCGCTGCGAAAAATGGCTAAAGTTCAATAATCATTTAATTATTAATGTTTTAGAAAATATTAATATTTTTAAATTTAATTTCGCTTAAAATAGAAATTTCTTAAAATTTTGATTGAATTTCATATAAAATAATTGAATTTAATTTTTTTTGAAACTTTAGTTTTAAAAGTGGTTTTCTGATTAGCGATAGGTCAGTCTACTTTTTGACTTTTGTGCAGTTTTTCCCTTTGAAAAAATTGTAAAAAAATTTTAAATTTTGAAAAAATTTCTGGCTTTACACAATGGCACCCAATCGATAATTTTTCCAATAAGTTTCACGTATTGGCTGACACTTGAATTTTGTCCAAATAAACTAAATTTTGCGCCATTGTGTGTTGTGTCAATGAAGGAACTTAGCTAAAACCATCCAATTTATTATGGCTAAAAAATAAAAATGAAAAATCACAAAATGACTCAAAACTTTGAAGGTTTATTTAGCGATTTATGTAATTTTTCTACATTGATTTTTAGGTAAATTTTTCAAGAAAAATTGCGCAAAGATTAAAAATGGTAGAATTGATCAAGAAATCTTTTGTAGAAGATATATTTATATCAAAACTTGGGCGTTATTTCCCATGAAAATTTGATATCCAAAAAAAATAAGTGACCATTTGTGATATTTGCTGCACCTCAAGTTTGTATACCTTTGTGTCTAGGGATAAACTTAGGGTGTAAGCAAAATTGCACAAAAAAACTTAAGACTACAAGAAAAATCAAAAATCACCTTAACCCTTCTGCGCGTGATGGGGTACCCATTTTATTTTTAAAACTAATTTTTTTTTATTTGAACATGCCCTGCAATTCTGAAACTTTACGAGAACTCCTGACTTTATGTCAATATTATACTTTCATATGAGTGGTTTCATCTGATCAGTTCGAAAGATGTCATTATTTTGTACAGTTCGAGCTAAAAAATTTGAAATTTTCATATAATTTGTGAAGGGGTACCCAGGTACTCTATCACCTGGGGAAAGGTGTATTTTTTGTCACGCACAGAAGGGTTACATAAATCAAAAATTTCAGCTAAAAAAAAACCAAAAAATTTCCCAAAAACTAATACCGAAAATTTCCCCAAAAAAATTCTTTCAAACGGAAACGGATTGTGGGCATAATTTCTCTGTAAAAATTGAACAAATCCAAAGAATTATACGAGTGATTTTTCTTTTCAATTATTACACAAAACTAGATCGAAAAATTTTGTCACGATTTTTCTTCGAAATTTTAAACTTTCGTTTCGTAACTTTTTTTTTATAAAACTTAAAAATCAATATCTGTAAATCGGTCAAAGAGTAACTCCTAGAAATTAAAAGAAAAATCAATATAAAAAGAAAAGTCGCCAAAAGTCCGATGGAATTTATATTCCAGAAATATTGTTGAATTTTTAGTTCTTTTAAATTGTAAATATTTCTTAATAAATTATTGTGAAATTTGGCTTTAACTGCATAATGAATTAATGAACTTTGAAAAAAAAAATATTTTTTTTTGTTGAAAAAACTTAATTTATCAGCAGATTCCCGACCTTAATAACATATCCGAACCATATAATATTTTTTTACTTGTAGTCAAACTCAAACGTTTTCGTAAATCGTGATTTTTTCGTCATTCTTATTATGAAATTTAAATTATGTAAAAACTTTTCGGAGCTCAACTATTTCGTAAAATTTTGTATTATGTCACATACTGTCAATTGTTTTTTTTTTCATGAAATGTGCTTGTTTCGCTTTAAACTTGTACTATTTTTTTTTTATTTAAAAAAAAATCAAAGGTTTAATTTGAGACTTCATAAAATGTATTCTAATCAAATGTAACAAAATCAAAACACAATAATTGTAATTAATTTTAAGTGATTATTTTTATATGTTAACAAGAAGCGAATACTTAAATTAAGTGAATCTTTCCATTTGATATTACCAAACCTAACATTTTACACTAATACGATACATATTATATGCATGAAAACAAATTCTACTTATATTTTAAAACCTAATGTAATACTCCTTAAAAAAAAAAACAAAAAAATAAAAAACACTTAATTATTTTAGCCTTTTTGGGATCTAATGGCGCAGCATTATTTTAATTTTAATAAAGCGACGCATAAATAATGAACTTAATATACAATTAAGATTTGAAACTTAACATTCAACTGAAATTTTCGAGAATGCTTAAAAAAAAGAAATCGCTTCAAAAGGCGCATCTTGGATACGCTGGTGCATATTGAAAGAACTTTGCTAAAAACATTTCGGCTGTTTGAAACTTTAAAATCGAGCTGAATAAGTGCCGCTATAGTTGGATGTCTTAAAAATTTTGTAGCTTTAAAGCTTTTAGTCAAGGTAAACTATTCGACGGATTAAATAAATTGTGAAATTCGCGAATCGGTGCTATGGGAATAAAATGTTTTGAAGAAGAGTACATGGTGCTTCGGATGGTAACTCATATACAAGAGTAGGTTGTCTACGTATTCCCAGTCGGTTGTTGTTGCTTAGTACTCGTATCATTGGAATATTTTGTAACGAAAAATAATATAGTCAGGTTAAGCTAAAAAAAAAATCACATAATAATACTCAGCTAATATTCACTCTGTCATTAAAAGAGGGCGTGACAGATATTGAAAAGTGTGTATATTCTTAATCAGCGTCACCATCTGAGTTGATATAGTCATTTCCATCTGTCTGTGAAAACACAAATACGGAAAAACCAAGCAAGTTAATGGAATGAAATTTAATACACAGACTACATCTTTCACGAACACGCCTACCGCCCATACAAATAAAATATTTAAAACGCTGTATTCAGACTATTATAGAATGTTGAGCAACCAAATTACTCGCAAATTTTGGACAAGCCCTGAACAATATGTTGGCGAAACTCTACAAAAGGGCGCGGTACCTCCCCATATAATCAAAAATTTCAGAACATTTCACTGAGACAATTACTTAAAAAAATAAAACAAATTTTACACAAACAATAGGAACGATTCGAAATAGCTCTAAACAAGAACTAAGTAGACGAATTTTCACAAGTAGGCGTGGCAGTGTTAGATACGTGATTTTCGCTGTAAAATTTGTTACACTTATGGCGTTTTAAGCAAAAATTTGAACGCGTTTTGCTATTTATAGGACTACTATAAGGTTTTGATACACTTGTGACATGTTATAGTACACTGAGAAAACGATTTATATGAATACAAAAAATTATATTTCATATGGAGCAATTAAATATTTGCTTGATTCAAACATAAAATGCTTCAACCAACATCTACCACTATTTGATTCAAATGCAATATGTTTGACCCAAATATATATTTGATTATCCTTGCGCGTAAAATTAACTTTAAAACAAAATCCCATATCAGTCAATCGGTTGAGAAATAAAGCTACGGAAATCAAGCCCTACAGTGCCCCTCTCTCCCCTATCATGCAAATTGAAGACACCGCACCGGACTGACTTACTCTTTAACGTGAAAAAGGGCGTTTCAATATTTTTTGCTCTATTGATTGAATAAAGATTCATCTGTTTTGCGTAAATATTACATATTATTTTTTTTTTATAAAAGAAAAATATAACACAAGACTCGGACTCAAATTACAATCTTATTTATTTCGAGTCCCTTAATTTGCGTTCGATGCTCGTGTTGTTTTAATCAAAGAAAAATCAAGGTTTGAAAATAAATTATTTATGATGGGGTGAAACTAACATAACACCGGATTTAGATTCAGCTATTCAAAATCCATTGAAAGCAGATAGTCTGGTGCGAATAAGCTCGAAATAACACGTCTTTAGTTCGGTGTTATTAATCAAGTTAATGAGACGTCCATAAATTAAGTGAGGTGCTTTTTTTAAAAAAATTCGGACCCCCCTCCCCTTGGTGAGATTGGGTGAGTTCTGGCGGAACGCCCCACCTCCCTTCCGTGAGACTTTCCTTATAATTTTAAGATGTAATCTGCTATAATAATGTATACTCCCTGCATTAAAAAGTCGACCTGAGATTTTCGTTGAGAACCCCTCCCCCTTGGTGAAATTTTGCCGGACCCCTCCCCCTTATTTTGACTAACGTAATTTATGGACGGCCCCTAAATAGGTAAATAAATTATTGCAAGAAATAAATTGGAAAGGTGCACTCATCAACTTTTTTTATAATAATAGAGTTTAGCTACTACAGCTATTAGCCTTCTAAGCTATTTCACTTGAAGTTTTAAATTATGTAGCGTAAATATACGATATATTTTCTTAGGGGACGTCCATTAATTACGTGAGCACCCTCCCTCCCCTTGGTGAGATTTGGTGAGTTCTGGCGGGACTCCCCCCCCCGCCTCCCTTCCGTGAGACTTTCCCTATAACTTTTAGATGTAATCTGCTATAATAATGTGTACTCTCTGCATTAAAAAGTCGACGTGAGATTTACGTTGATCCCCCCTCCCCTTTGGTGAGATTTTGCCGGACCCCCTTTCACCTATTTTAACTGACGTAAGTTATGGACAGCCCCTTACGGTTTTTTTTACCCATCTTTTTCGGGGAAATGTTGGAGAGAATTATTATTATAAAAGAATGTTCATTATTTATGCATCGTCATTTAAACTTAAGTAAAAAAGACTTTTTAATTTTCTAAGCAAATTAAGCAACCTTAAACTATATATATTATTTTTAATTGCTCTGATTTTTTTTTTTTTTTTTGGAAAACTCAACGCGATCTCTACAAGCGAAATATTTTGACTGATTTGATGTAAATCGAGTAATTTTATTTTACAAATTTTTTTCATAATTATATTTATGACTTATCCTAAGACTGAAACATAAGTTTTTAACTTATGTGTTTTTATGGTTACGAAATTAATAAAATGTAAACTTTCGTAAAATTCGCTAAATTTTGTAACATTCTGACTGTTATCAATAAGGTATTTTCAATTTACACAAATGTTTCATTTTTTAAGATTCTAATGAAATTTAATTATTATTTTTAATTAAATTCTAAGGAGCTTAAGCAGTAGAAAAAAATTATTGAAATTTCAATTTATGTCTATCGAGAAATTACTTTTAAGAGGTGAAACCTTAAATTGAACTCTCGAGCATGTATTTATTTTTGATTCGCTTTTATTTTCGTCAGACGGCCAATCTCCTATAATACATTCTACAATATACTACATATATCACATTCACTTATTTAGTCAACATCGTTGTCAGCCATTTAAACTATATGTATCTTAACATTTTATTTTATATATAATTTGCACGTAAGGCGTTTATTTTAAAAGTGGCATTGGTCTAATTTTTAAGAAATTGTCCTAACTTTCTAATTTTTGTCAAAATTAGAAAACTAAAAAAAAATAATTATACATGCATACGTTCCACTTTCAAAATAAATGCCTGGTATATTTAAGCATTTACCTATTTGGGCTACAGATCACCTCCAAAAAACTCGTCCGGTAGGAGCGTTTCTGGTAAAATTTACCCAAAGCAAATACTCAACCAATTATAAAAACTTTTCGAAGAATAATTTTTTCAAAAAATTGTTTTTATATTATTGAATTTTTTTTTTTTTTTTGTAAAATTCATTGTCATAAAAAAATATTTTTCCGAGTATTTTGATCAATAATAAAAACATTTTATTTAGTACGAATTTTACTAAAAATTTATAGTTTAGGAGAAAGAAGTGATGAAAGGTAGAATATTGACCAAAACTTTTTTTACTCTTCAAGGCATATTTTTTTCTGTTTATTGGGGTCGATCTGCAGGCCTTTGTATTTTATTACGTATGATATTCTTTCTTTAACTTAGTTAAGACAAACAAATTTAAGCCAAAACATAAAATATAATCTACATAAAAACATATATCTAGTACATATTTATACTATATATAATCTTTTTGATTTTTTTTTTTTTTAGAATTCACTTAAGTTTTGAATAAATTTAAAAAAAAACAAGTGATTTAATCACAGTATATTAAGCAATTTTCCAAGAAAAAAACAGAAATTTCCAATAATCAACAATTGATTTTATATCTGTTACTTATCGCCATAGTAAGAAAATAGTCCAATCAAATTAGACAACACCATATGTAACGTCTCTTTCAATATGGGATATCTCAAAATATGAGATATATATTCAGTTTGATTATTCGTTTACATGAGATCCTCAGATAAAATATTAATATGTAATAATTCAAAAATCATATGAAAAAACAAAAGTCATTTGAATTGAAAATAACTGACAATGGGACCGATTTTGGTCTAACAAAGTTTCGCTATTATGTATTAAACGCAAGTGGACTATAACTCTTGAATTTGGCCGAAATGTCCCAAACTTAATTCTGTGTGCAGCGGTTGGGACATTGAGAAAAATCACATATTTACATTTGTAATTGATTTCAAATTTCAATTTCTTTCTATAATTTAATTTAAGGATGTCTAAACCCGAGGTGAGTAAATAGAAATATGGTGGCATTATGGGGCATAAATTTTTTTCAAATTGATTTTTTCCATAATGATTATAAGTTAATGTTCTGTAACTGTGATGGTAAGATGCACCAAGGGACTTGGGAATATACAGACTGAAGCACTGTCATGGCCACCAATTTTATATGAAAAATTCTGAATAGACGAATCTTTTCACTCAGTTCATTCATATTTTCTAACTTCAGTCATCTTCATGCCTGAACCCTAGTTCTGTGACTGGCGAGCTCTGATTGCAACAAAAAACAATGCAGATCTCTCAATGCTCATAACTTTTGACATTTTGCTCAAAGCTTTTGAAATTTTCCTCTCTCAATGCTCATAACTTTAGACATTTTGCTCAAAGCTTTTGAAATTTTCCTCTTTTTCTACCAGAAGCATAAATGGAAAAATGTGTCCCTTTATCCATCACTGGTTTAAAGCAATGATGGCCAGCTTGAAGTTTCAATTTTCTGTGTATAAAATGAGATCAATTTTAGTTGAAACTATGTGCGGAGATTATTAATTATGGTGAGGTTATTAGAAACTTCTCTCTCTTCGTTATTGGGAACATTCAACTTTCGGCGCAAAACTATAACTTTAATGTGAGATGAAAGAATTTTTTTATTCATCTACCAAATAAAACTGGCTCGCTCGCTAATGATTTAACCTTTTTTCATGTGCGGTCATTATCGAATGCCTTTTATTCTCTAAAAAACTTCAGTGATTCACGTATTTCGTATCCAAACGATCGTTTCCTGCTACTCTGAAGGTGTTCTATGTATTTTTGTCCGCTGAATGTGAATATAAATTCGTATCTTCGAAATGGCAAAAATGTCATATAATACTAAGCAGAAAAGAATTTATAAGAAATTATTGATTTCATTCAAATTATGAAGAGGCTAAGGTTTTCACATCACGGACAGGAATGGCATTTTTTTTACCTAAAGGTTAAATATTTCGAAATCCAGAGGCAAACCAATGAAACTGTTTGGATATTCTCATTCGATGGACAAAAATACATGAGAAATAAACCTGTCATGTGATCAACATTTGAAAATGCTTACGTCTTGCTGCATATAAAGTCGGGCTCTTTTCGAACTATTCTGGTTGTTGCACAAATTTATTCAAATTTAAGATGATTCTACGGAAAAAGGGACGCAACTCTCTAAATGTTTCCGCAACAGAAGACTGATTTTTGTACGACATTTTGAAATTTAAACTCATTGCTCAAGCGAAAAACGCTCAATAACGAATTCGCCACATCAATGTTAATTAATTATTTTCAAACTAAATTTGGCGTCGAAATATAATGAAAACAATAAAATTAAATTCCTTTAAATTGGCCACGATGCTTATACCATTTTATCAGCCGCTCTCCGTACTCGCAGAAATATAGCGATAAAAACCCAATGAGCACTGTAAATTTGCCGCACACTTGCCAAAGCGCAAAATATTGCAAAAATTCTTCTCTTGCAAATGTGTGGCTGATTTAGCGCAGGAAGAATATTGCAAGCGATTTGCCAGCGCATCGTAGGTGATTGCTTTCCCGCAAAGATGGTTTTGCAAGTCTTTATCTTACATATATTTTTTTTAATCATTTTGATGTATTTTGGTTAACGTTTACGTGAAAGTGCGCTGCAAATGTGCCGCAAATTCTACATCAAAACCAATAGAAATTCGCAGCTAAATCAAATTTATTTTATTTTTATCGTAAATTTGTTTTATTATTTATGTACGGAATGAACAATTTGTTTCGCTCTGCAAAAAGTCACAGAAAATCAATGAAACATAACGAATACCCATCAGGATAGCTTCATACATCTAGCAGCACTCGTAGCTTTTTTGTGACACAAGGCAGCTTTTATTATATGTAGGTTTATCTCTTAATGTAGACATTGTATTGACTCGTTGATATATGAACTAGAAGCACCAATGAAATTGAAATTGAAAACAATTAACTTATTCATCCAAAATTATATAAGTAAACATTAAATATTTAAAGCACATATAGGGTACTTAGGTTTTTTTTTTGCGATAATGGCCTTACAAATATGGAAGATCGAACTGGAGTAGTTATATCGTATTAAAATAAAGAAAACATATTTTTTTTTAAGAATATTAGTCATATCACGTTCAAGTCATATATAAAAAGTCAATTGCAAAACAAAAAAATATATAAAATGTTTGCATTAATCAGAAGTGTCTTTATAAAAAATGTTTAAGTAATACATTTTCTATAAATGAATATATATTATTTTTATATAAATAAGTATAAAATATATATATATATATTAGGGTGATTCAAATTTTTTATTTTTTGTTTTTTTTAAGGTGCTGTTGCTTAAAAAGTAAGTTTATGATATGAAGAAAAAGCTCACGAAAATTCAGCTCTGTAACTCAATTTTATAAGGTGGCGACGGAGCCTGTTAGTTTTACATGTAAATTGTATGGAAAAATTATTTTTTTCAAAAAAGGTGTCTAAATGAATAGGTGATTAGTGCTGTTGAGCTGAAGAGGGTCGTTTTTCGATATAATTTTTTACGCTGAATCCGAATCTGGCCTCAGAATTGACCCATCATGTCGGAATCCTGAAATATTTGAGGCTAAGTACCTGAAACATTATGTTTTTTGTCTACTTTCGAGGCCATGTATAGGATTCAAAGAAAGTTGATCAGCATATTTTTAACAAAAGCATCATTTAGTACCATCCTTGCCCTTTAAAATGAGCTTTAAAGTGGTGATCTCTGATGCTTCCTTGCAAAGTTGCAGCTATTTCAAGGTGACATGAATTTGAAACCCGTTGGTTAATATTGTTGGGTTGCAACCCATTGTAGGGGATCCAATTCATGTCACTTTAAAATGGCCATAACTTTGCAAGGAAACATCACAGATCACCACTTGAAAGCTCATTTTAAAGGGCAAGGATGGTACTAAATGATGCTATTGTTAAAAATAAGCTGGTCAACTTTCTTTGAATCCTATACATGGCCTCGAAAGTAGGCAAAAAACATCATGTTTTAGGTACTTAGCCTCAAATATTTCAGGATTCCGACATGATGGGTCAATTCTGAGGCCAGATTCGGATTCAGCGTAAAAAATTACATCGAAAAACGACCCTTTTCAGCTCAACAGCACTAATCACCTATTCATTTAGACACCTTTTTTGAAAAAAATAATTTTTCCATACAATTTACATGTAAAACTAACAGGCTCCGGCGCCACCTTATAAAATTGAGTTCCAGAGCTGAATTTTCGTGAGCTTTTTCTTCATATCATAAACTTACTTTTTAAGCAACAGCACCTTACAAAAAACAAAAAATAAAAAATTTGAATCACCCTAATATATATATATTAAAGAAAAAAACATGCAATTAGTTTTCAAAACTGTTGCTTAAAATGCCAAAAGTCTTAAAAACAAGTAAAACGCACATTCGAAAAATTTTTGTTGTGTTTAATTTATTTTTATACATCAAATAAAACATAATTAATTTAAACCTGTCATACATTTTTTTTTTAGAATTTTTAATATTATGGCACAAATCCAAAACATTTCAAAGAAATTTTCAAAGTATTTAAACATACATTTATTAAGCAATTAAGTTATCTTATCATTTTATTTATATTTTATAAACATTAAAACATTCAATGTTTTATTATTTTACGAATTTTCATGAAAAATTTACAACTTAACCAAACAAATAAATATTCAAACAAACATATACATACATACATATATACATAATAAAAAACTGTTGTTGTTTTTTTAATAATAAAATGTCATATACTGCGTAAGATTTCTCTTATTTCGAACCCGCTAGTATAGCGTAGCCACAGAATGATATAAGAAGTAGGTCCATCGTCAAACTGGCAGTGTGCGCGGTAGTTCCACTCAGTTGGTACCAATTCTCATGATTATTTTTGACCGCAACCCGAAAAAAAAACTCAGGTTTTGCGCTAAACAGAGCTGTGTTAATACTTTCCGGCTGACTTTCCTCATTTTCAAAGTAATAGGGGCCGATAACTCTTTCAGCCACAGCACCACTCAAAACATTGCATTTTCGAGGATACAATTCATGTTGATATAATTCCCTGGCAATGATAAGTCACCAACGACAATCGAAAGCGATAGTGACATGAAGTAAACATTCCTTCTGTATCATAAGTTTCATTGAATATTTGCAGTCTCAAACATAAATATGAAGCACAATTAATCAACTAATAAAAAATTACCAATTTTATAAAGTATTAATATCAGATTTTTACTAAATTATTTAATTTTTCTATTAGAATTTATTGTAGTAGATCGCAAGGAATTCGCTCGATTGGTACCTAATAAGAAGAGAAATATATCAAAGAACATTCCAACAGCCCAATTAAGCGACAAAGCAATAGTGCAGAAAGTAGAAATACTACGGACATGCAACTTGGAAACGCCTAATTCAACAACTAAAAAAACCTCAGAAGACACACAACAAGATGCTAAAATAATAGAACTTGCAGCATTACTCAAAAGAGCCTATGAAAAAATATAAATTACTATGTTCTCCAAAATAAACTATTTTTTTTTTTGCATTTCAAAATGGATTGTATTGTTTATAAACTTTGTATAGATTTACAGCTTTTATAAATGAATTTGTAGTGACCATAATTTTTTGTACTGTTTGCAAGTTGCGTGATAAGCATATTTATAAATTGTGATTTCTTTTACATACATACATATATATATTTTACAGCTGTGTTTAAGTTATTAAGACTTTTATATGAATTTGACACTTGTATAAAATAGAAAATGCAACTTGGCAATATTAGAGAGACAATATTTAAAAAAAAAGGAGATTACAATTTCACTTAAGCATTGCAAGCAATGTGGATACTTTATGGTTATTAAAAACTAATAAAACAAATGCTATTCCATTTAAAACTTTAAAGAAGCCTAGTTCAAAAACATTTCATTTAAAACAAAATAATAGAAAAATATTTATTGGAACATCGAATACAAATGTTGATAAGGAAATGTTCATTTATGTTGATTTTTTGTTTACGTTTTTATTTAAATGGAACAACCAATTGCCACGGTAAGAAAATCTTCAAATCCAATTGTGATAGTACCACTCTGTTGGGTGTCACGTAGCCTGAATGCTTCCGTGAAACGTTGAATTTGCACGCATAAAATAATAAATTGGTCCACTGATACTTGGCTGTTTTTTTGAGGATCACTTTTCTTCACAAGGAATTGAATGAATTCTGGTGTAAAACGGAAACCCATTTGCGTGAATGCTGTAAGAAGAAAAAGATATTAATTTCATGCTAATTTATAAAGATATTTAAAGAAAATTAGTAAGTTCTGTCTATCAGCAATAGTTATGATGCTTTGATTAAGAATTGAACTAAACTATTTTAAAAGGTATTCAATACAACAGTTGTATATTTTGTTTATAGACTAGTCTCATTTCTTACAATTTCCTAAAATAATTTGCGAATTTCGCTACTAAGTAATATAAGATTAATTTAAAGGAATTGCAACGAGATCTAAATGGTGAAATACTTGTGGTTCAAGCAATCAGTGCATAAAATTTACTCTATGTAAATGATCCATCTGTGGCAAATTGAACATCATGGAACTGCCCAAGAAAATGGAGAAGCTCATTGCAAAAAAATATTTTAAAAATGATTAATTTTTTTTGTACCGATAACAATAATAAAGCTCAATTAAGGTACTTTGTATCGTAGTCAAGCAAGTCAACAGGTAAAAACTTTGCATCAAATCATAACACTAATAAGAACCAAATACATAAAATTCAATGCAATCAATTAGTTTAATGCGATCAATTAGTTTTTCTGCTAAATGCTTTGTTATCTTATTTTTCTTTTTTTGCGTGTTTGAAAGTAATTAATGGAATAATTTTATAATTGGCAAGTAATACTTTTACATGACTGAAAAAGCTTCAATTTTCGCTAGTTCAGAAAAATATATTTTTTTAAATGTTAGGAATAACGTCCAGATCAGTAAATTTTTTTGTTGTTAAAATACAAAATTTACTCAAAACATGAATGTTTCAAATTTTTTTTTTTGTGGTTTGAATGATATAAGCTACGTCATAATGAAGGTTAGTCCGGATTCCATCTTTACATCTTATTAAAATGTGATTTTTTTAACGTTAAAGGACTTTATATTAGTTTTAAGACCCAAAGTTTCTAAAAGACACGCACATCTTTATATTTTAAACCAGTCCTACATACATATAAAAGGGATATTTTATCCAGCCTTAAAATATATGTACATTTAAAGGCGATATTTTATCATCTTCTTAACATGGAAATGAAAGGCCTCAAAATATATTAGTTACTCTATTGAAACATAAGCACTTTAAGTAGATTCCTTAATCTCGCAGGTAACTTTTTGCTTTAAGACATAGTATTTGCTATAGAGTGCAGTACAAATACAATTGGATTTCAATAGTTTTAGTAAAATTATGCACTGTCCTTAAAAATACTAATTTTATATGATTATCCTTCTACCTTGTGTCAACTCATGTTCTTCGATACTTCCGGAACTATCCTGATCATAAGTTTTGAAAACAGTCAGCCATTGATTGATGTATTCATACAGTTTCTCAAATTCATAGACATCTATGGTACCACTAGCGTCTTTATCGAACATACCTAAAAAAAATACAACACAAACAACAAAAATGAAATAAACAAATTTTCCATTAGAGATAACAGCAATAAAATCAACCGCACAAGGTGCAGATATCGCTAGGGAGCTAAATTTAGTAACCACAACGAAAACTGACGTCATGCTTAACTGAGGCAACTCTGTGGCAACAAGGAATAACAACTGAATTCGATCTGTGGTCACAAGGCAAAGCAACATAAATTCTGTGCATAAGCCACATGTTATGCCTTATCATCGAAGATCGACTTTAGCTGTTGTTCCTTGTTGCCACAGAACTTCCCATGATAATTCAACCACAATAACAACTTACTTATCATCAGCTTGCATGAATTGTCTGAGAAATTTTCTCCTTTTCCATTGACCAGTGCGGCTTTCAATTCTTGAGCGTTAATTTTTCCAGAACGATCACGATCAACCATAGCGAACCATTGCTGAGCCTGAGGGGAAATTTGTGCGTTTTGCGGTGGGAATGCACCGGGTGGTGCAGCATAACCGCCTGGTGGTCCCTGGCCACCTGGCGCTCCATGGCCAGGTGGTCCTCCGTAGCCGCCTGGTGCTCCATAGCTGCCTGGTGCTCCATAGCCACCCTGTGATCCATAGCCGCCCTGTGATCCATAGGGATTGTTACCACCTTGCTATAAATGTGACATTAAAATGTTATTTCATTGGTTATCATTTTTTAGCACACACTTACACCATATGACATTTTTCACGTTAATTAAATTAAATTTATTAAAAATTTATGATAAAGACGTGGTTTCACAAATTCCTTGAACTTGCAGCAATTTTCACTTAACAAAGATTTGACAGCTACTAATTATTCGTGAATCAGTAATAAACGTCATGCCATTTCCGCAAGTGTTCCTTTCACTGGGGTCATAGTTGTCAAAATTCAACACAAAATGTCAACAAACGATTTAAGTAAAACATTTATATTTGGTTTTGACAACGATGAAGCCACATTTCACTCATAAAATTTAATATGAAAAAATTTGATTTAATTATACATATCTTATCTTATCTTTATGTATTTGACTAATCGATTGTGAATACACTGTTTCTACAGTTAGAGATGAAGTGTAGTATTTGAAGAGATTTACTCGTTACTTTTCATAAGAACTTTTAATGTATGCCGGAATTATTGTGTAAAGTGTAAAGAGGTTTATAAAAGCCCGAAAGTTGCGTTATCTAAAATGTGAACCGTTTAATACCTGATACGGATCACATAAACAAATTCAACTAAAGGTCCATGGATATAAAAACGAATAATGGATGGTAATAAAAAAAGAACACAACCGCTCTTCTGAAATGGATTCGCGTTCAATTGAAAAAACGTAATTCTGTGTAAGTTTCTGCGTCTGCAACTTAAAATGTTTTCGAGTGATACTGCTACTTTTGAACTGTTAATTGTTTTATATCGAGGTTTTGCTAAAGATTGTTAGTGTGCTTAGCAAAGAATTGAAAGAAATCTGTTGAAGTAGTTAGGCTTTAAAATGAATGCCAATCTTAAAAGTATTTTACTTGCAAGTTTTATCGAAACTTATTTTCAACGGTGTCAGAGTGACTAGTAACCCAAGCTTAAACTATACCCTAGTAGCATAAGTGGACGTCCATAAATTGCGTGAGGTGTTTTTTTGGAAATTCGGACCACCTCTCTCCCCTTAGTGAGATTTGGTGAGTTCTGGTGGGACCTTCCCCCCCTCCTATCCATGAAAATTACTTTATGATTTTCAGATGTAATCTGCTATAATAATGTATAATATCAGCATTAAAAAGTTGACGTGAGATTTTCGTTGCCCCCCCCTCCCCCTTGGTAAGACTTTGTCGCACCCCCACCCCCCTAGTTTGACTCTCGCAATTTACTGAAGGCCCCTAAGGGGAAATTATGAAGATAACAGAAATTAGTTAACAGAACAGTGATGTCTTTCAAATAGCTTTGTATCGTAATTAATAAAATGACTTGCCTTTGTAGCGAAACAAGATATAAAATTACAAGATATAAAATTAATTAGAGAGGAACGTAAAAATGTCTTTGATATACATTCTTAAAGCTCAGAATAGGTTGATGGTAAAAACAGTAGGTGGTCTCGTATGTACATAGTAAAATGCTTATAAAATATGAGGAAGCATGTCTTTCAAGTTTTATTTCTATAGTCATTCCACCTCATGTCTCGTTTATGTCTTTATATTGCACATAATAAAATGCTTAAGACTTGAGACCGCAAAATCACATATCTAGTTACTACTCGTTAGTTTTTGCAAAGTCAACCAAAACCCAGAGACAACTTTATCTAATTGCTTCTGGTAATACTACAGCAAGAGCCTGCGCATACACACTTACAGCCCTATTCTGCTTGTTGACTTAACTAGAAATAATAAAGGTGCTCGTGTTAATCTAATTGTTATGAAATGTAAATATTGGTATTCTAAAAAATCATTAACAACATAAAAGCTTTTGAATTCCCCACACAAAAGCTTTCGTGGTAAACTTGTCAAATTTTGACTTTTTAAATTTAAATTAATAAAATAACAAATAGAGTAATAAAAAACTTGAATATACAAGGGAAAGTGGCGAAGTAGTTAGGACTTTGAACACATAGCTAGCATGCGTTGGTTCGATACTCGTAAATCCAAAATTTTTTTTTTGTTGATATCAATGAAAATAAATGTTTTTTTAAGACATGGTTGTAAATATTTAAAACCACGTTGTCCTGTCTTTTAAATTTTATAAAAAAAAAAAATTTTACTTAGCCGAATACTGAAATATCACTCGTTGTTAAGACACTTTCTGACATTAACAAAATAGTATAGAAAAGAGCTTTTAAATTTTTGCCAGAATACGGAACATTAACAACGTGTTAATATTAAATATTTTGTTAATGTGGTGAGCTTTGTTAAGCTGCCAGAATAGGGCTGTTAAAGGCCTCTTTAGATGATATGTTTTTGCCTTTATAAACGTCATTTATCATTGTTTGCGTATATCATTTGTTTGTCAAATTCTTTGCTTCGAACTTTATTTTTTGCTTCTCACATGCGACCTGTTTTGTAACTCACAAACAGCAGGTTTCGGCTGCAATACAGACAGAAACGTTTTTTTTTTTCAAAACAAAAACCTTCACATTTTTTTTCGTATATTTAACTGACATTTAAATATGTTAAAGCATATTATCTAATATTCCCTTTACTGAAGTAATCCAGACACAACTTAAAGTAGTTTTTTACACTTTGAGAACTAGATTGATAAATTAATAATGAAATGTCAAATTTATCGTTTTTGGTAGTAGTCGCTCATATATGTAATATTGACATTTGAAGGCAAATAAATTGTATGAGATGGAAGAAGCACATGACATCACCTCAGCCATTATAATTGAACCAAGATATCAGGCACTTTTGCAAAACGGCCACACTGCCCGGCATTTTCGCAAACCACGAAGCAAAACATTTGTAATTTAACAAAAAAAATAAGAAGTCAAAATGAGTAAATTTGTTAATTTGGATATATTTGAAAATTATCAAAAATATATTGATAATGAGCAGGAAATACGTGAGGTAAGCGCATGAAATAAAAAAATTGAATGTTTTTTTAAGAAATGTTCTATTAAAGAAAATACGAATCGGAGTGAGGGAAATCGAAAAAAGCGTCAAGGAAGCCACCGTGGAATTGCAGATTATACACAGTGATATTTCAAAAAGTAAGCATTTCCTAAGTATTGTTTTCGAAAGTTATTTATTCATTTTTCAATTTTAGTTAGTCAGGCCTGTCTTCAAGCACGCGGTCAAATTGCCGTCTGTGCCGAAAGCTATAAAAAATTGGCTGAACTGATACCAATTGGACAATATTATCGGTGAGTCAGCGGGAGCCATAGCGGCATACTTTTGGAGAATGCAGAGATGATACAAATGATTGATCTTTTATGTTATTTAATTTTTTGCAGTTACTCTGATCATTGGACATTCATAACACAACGTTTAGTTTTTCTCTGTGCTATGGTTGTTTATCTGGAAGCCGGCTTTTTAGTAACACGTGAGACTGTCGCTGAGATGTTGGGATGTAAGTTGATAAATAGAAAAAATAACGTGAAAAGTATTGTGGGTAGAATTAAGTTTAAGAATTAATTTATCAAAAAAGCTGATAGGACCGCGATAAAAATGCTTCTTAATTCCCAAACGGATGAGACGCATGTTTTTGTGTAGTTCGAGTCTCGTTTTTGAAATCGGACTTGTCGAGTAGGGGTTTGGCGCTAAGCGGTGAGCAGCTATAGAGTTTTGTCCAGATTTGCCCGAGCGATTTCAAAAAATATTTCTTATAAAATGAAGACAGAACTTAGCAAGAGATGAATAGGCTTAAATATGTCCAGAATTAAGTCTAATCACTAATTTTGATCTGAAGAAATTTTAAATTTATCAACATTTATTATTAATTTATTTAATAATGTAGTAGCTTAAAAAGGAATATATCGCACTCGGCTAACTTGAGTAATATGGTGTAGTCGTAGAGCTTTAGATTGTTAATATTCGTTTTGGCTTGCTGAAATTGTCAACACTTCTGGTGATCCGGATTATTAACCGATTGAGCAACTGAGCAAAATTGATCATTAATCTTATTACAACAGCTAAGGCAGCAGTTGAATCTATCAAAATATTTTTGCTTTAACATATTGCATCTAATTTGTACAAAAGTCATATCGTATCGCCGAGTGTGCTTAATAGATTCAATATATCGTCACCTGCGGAAATTGTTTAACAATGAAGTCTCGTTGAAACATGGCTTTCAAACTGGCGAATAAATGTAAACGAGCAAAAAAGTACACATGTAACTATTACACTCAATAAGAAGACTTGCTCCACAATTTATCCGCAATACTTCAGAGCGCTGAAGCTAAATACTTAGGTATGTACCTCGACAGACGCCTAACGTGGAAAGCTCACATTGAAAGGAAAAAAATTCAAATGAAAGCATCCAGCACTAATTGGCTTTTGTATAAACATTCAAAACTCAGCCTTGAATATAAAGTCCTTTTGTACAAAACTATTATACCCATATGGTCGCACGGAATCCAGCTGTGGGACAACTCAAGTTTATCGAATATGGAAATATTGCAAAGGTTTCAATCAAAAATACTTCGAACTATATCCAGCGCACCTTTGTATGTCAAGAATATAAACATACACCAAGATCTTTGCATACCTTTTGTTTAGCAGATAAAGGAAAACATAAAGCGATCGTATTAACAAAAAGTACAGCAACATCCAAACATACTGGTCAGGAACCTACTCCTAAAATCGAATACATCTCGACTGAAAAGACAAGACTTACCACCCCTGTTACCATACTCAAAACAGAATTTGAAAAAAAAAAAACATTTCTAAGCAATGGCTTACAAAAGTCCAATGTTCTATTAGTTTCTTGAGATTTGTATAGATATTGTTAGTTCCAAAGCGAGTTGGTTCAATAAATAAATAAGAAGTTTGAAAAGAAAAAAACAATGAAGTCATCCGCTTGTATCTTAGACTCATACAAAAATATCGTTTTAAAAATACGACACGTTTGCGAGGTAGTCATTTATGTTGCAAATTTCAACGAAGTTTTTCTCGGTAGAGGAGATAGAGTAATCGTATGCATCTGTCTAGTACATTTGGCTTGCTGGCAACGTAAAAATTTAATAGTGTTGTTTCGCGTTCCTGAACTCGACATATGACTGCCTCCCGTTTTAATAATTTGACAGCCATCGTTGCACCAAGCTTCGTAGTAGCAATTCGAGTAGGTCAGTCAGCAAGGTTGTGTGTCACGCTTTCGACAGGTCGAGTATCAGGATCCGAGGACAATCACTATATTATACCAAAGTGCATCGAATTCAGTGATTATTCGGTAAATTTTAACAACTCTCTAATTCTGATCATCTTTAACGTAAATGCTAATACTCAAAATGTATATTCCCAGCGGCAAATATGTTATAAACATATGATGAATAGCTATACTCATTGTAGGCAGTAATGCTCACAACTCCAGCCACAACTGTAAATGCTTTTTACAAAGGAATGACCGCTTTGTAGGCAGCTTGCCTACATCTCTATATACAATATGTAGCAAGAGAAAAGCAGATTGCCTTAAAACATCGCTTACTAAGTTCCTGTATAGTTTACCGAGCTGCCTACATCCCCACATACAAAGTATGCAGCCAAGAGGCAAGACCCTTTACATCTCCATATACAAATCAGACAGCAAAGAAACAGACTGCCTACAACTCTATATACAAAGCAGGCAGCCAGCAAGCAAATAAACAAAATATTACAGCATCAATTTCATTTGTGAAACATACTGTTACGAAATTTCTGTCTCTTTGACGATAATTTCGATCTCTCACACTTTTCTGAGTTCGATCACTGGATTGTGTAACAATTAAAAACACACAAACTTATTTAGTTATAAAATGGTTTATTTTATTAACGTTCAAATTCTAATATTAATTTAACACTGTATAGAAAACTGTTTTGTTCTACTACGGATCACACTGTATTCACTTTATTGCTTACTGCTTCGCTGGTTTAATTCTACTGTGTCCTCAGCTCAGATGACAACCCTTTTTATACTGCAGTCATCACTCTCTCGAATAATCCAGTACCTTCTAAGTGGCGTATATTCTACCATTATCTACAACCCACCAGTGCTACTTTGTAGCGTGCATTCTACTACTATCCACAATTCACCAAATTCACCAGCATGGCGCACTGACGTTGAGCTAGCCATTATGCTAGATGTTAGATGGCGTTGTACGTTGTACGACGGCGATAATTTCTCTCGGTTGTTGACTTTTTATTGTTTACTGCAGCGTCTGTTCGGTTTATTATTTTTAGCATTTTGCGCTAGATGGTGCTAATATCGTTTAGTTTCTTTCGTTGGTATTTATTTCAAGAGTCTTCTAGCATAAACCAAATTTCGCTACACTGCCCTCCGCTTAAACTTGTTCGTCCCGAACAAGAGTCTCTCCGTCCCTAGTATAAGGTGCCAGCCTTTCGATGTGGACTACCTTTAATTTATTTTTGTTCCCGGGGTATTTTCGGATTCGATACACAACATCATTAATCCTTGTGACGATCCGGTAAGGTCCATCCCAGTGAGTCCGAAACTTAGGAGACATGCCTCGTTTCCGTTGTGGGTTGTGTAGCAGCACTAGTTGACCTTTCTTGAACCTTTCAGTATTTGCTCGCAGGTCACACCGAGCTTTCATCTTGTCGCGATCTTTATCACGCTTTTTCTCCCGTTCCTTTTTACGCGATTTAGAACGACGTCTAGAAGACTTCTCCCGACTTCGAGAACGTTCTCGGCGTGACTGCTCTCGTTCTCGCTCTTTCTCATGTTTGCGTTCCCTTTCTCTTCTTCTGCGCTCACGATCTTTATCTGGCCGTTCTGGATCCTCCTTTTCAACTTTATCTCTTTCAGCGCGCTCTCTAACCTCCTCTCGTTCTCTTTCACGTTCCCGCTTTCGTTCTCTGTCGCGTTCTTCACGCCGTTCGCGATCACGCTCGCGATCTCTTTCACGTTCTCTCTCCCGCTCTCGTTCGCGTTCCATTTCACGCTCTCGTTCACGATCACCACGATCCCGATCACTGCGCTGGTCCCATCTTACCTCCTCTTCAGGCAAAACGTTCAAACGGCGCACATCAATTGTTCAAGCTTTATTTTCCGTCCGTGAACATTCAATTTTACATAGACGACGGAAAAATGCATCCGCATTTTCATGCTGGCTTTCTTTGCGATGTGGTAGTCGTTTCTCAGGCTCCCTCTCCGGAATCGAACCCTGATTCCATGTACGCGCCTGCTGCTCCCTACCATTTTCGCCATCGTCCACCCTATTTTCAATTCTTCTTTTTGGTGAATGTGATGCAGATCGTTTACGACGTGATTCGCAGTCACGTGCCATGTGTCCGTGCTTACCACAGTTGTAGCATTTTCCGCTGAAGCTACTGCTGGCGAACGATGAACTTTTCTTTTTAAAATCCACCTCCATCCGATTTTCAATTTTTCTACTTGGTGAACGTGATGCAGATCGTTTACGACGTGATTCGCAGTCACGTGCCATGTGTCCGTGCTTACCACAGTTGTAGCATTTTCCGCTGAAGCTACTGCTGGCGAACGATGAACTTTTCTTTTTAAAATCCACCTCCATCCGATTTTCAATTTTTCTACTTGGTGAACGTGATGCAGATCGTGATTTGCAGTCACGTGCCATGTGTCCCTGCTTACCACAGTTGTAGCATTTTCTGCTGAAGCTACCGCTGGCGAACGATGAATTTTTCTTTTCAGCCTCCACCTCTATCCGACGAGTTTTCAGTGATGGGCGGCATGTCAACGCAATCATCTCTTCAGTGAGGGCAACCATTAATGTTTCGTTAAATGTTGTCTTCGGGCTCCGCATTGTTTCGCGTTTTGTATCTAAGTCACGTATGCCGTCAATAAACGCCTCTATTTTGAATTTTTCAGCTACGACACTTAACTCGTCAGGATAGGAAAGGTGTGCCAATCGCTCAATATCCGCAGCATACTCCTGCAAGGACTCACCAGATTTCTGGATACGACTTTTTAATTCCAACCTGTGAATCTGCTTCATGTGGTCACTGCCATATTTTCGCTGTAGGGCATCCATCACCGCCTTGTAGTTTTTCTGCTCCGCCACTGGAACCGTTTGCAATACTTCTGCAGCTGCGCCCTTTAATGCCACAATTAACGCTGCAGCTGCGCTTTCGTTATCCCAACGATTGTGACCAGATGTTGTTTCAAACTGGAGCTTGAAAACACTAAATGGCGTTGTTCCATCGTACGAGGGTGCCTTAAGCCTCTCTGCGCTGATTTCTCTTATCACTTGAGTGGTTGGTTCGCTTATTTCCAACTGTTGAATCCTTTTAGTAACGTCCTCAAAATTATTTTGAACTTTTTCAAGATTATTTTGAACTTTTTCAAGGTTATTTTGAACTTCTTCCTTGAATGATTCAACGTCATCTCGTAACTCAGTCATTTTTGCGTCGAAGCCATTTACCATTTTGGCAACCTCCGTTCGAACAGCCTCGTGGATCTGCGTCGCGTTCTGACTTAAGCTCTGATCAATTTCTTCCCGAACCGCCTGGATATTGCTATTCATTTGTAGTGCATTTTGACTTAACTTTTCGTCTATTTTTTCCTGAACCGCATGGATCTGCAGCGCGTTCTGACCAATTTCTTCTCGAACGGCCTGGATATTGCTATTCATCTGTAGTGCATTTTGACTCATTGCCTGCGTCATCGCCATTAACATTTTCTCGAACTTTGACATATCTACAACTTCACCACTTGCCGCTGGTCCAGAAGTTTCTTCCACTTTCGCTGCTGATTCTGATACATCACTATAAAATTCATGCTCTTCCAGGTTTACACCTTGAGCCTCAAGAGCCTGCCGTAAGCGTTTCTGTAACTCCACCTTTCCGCCAGTAGATTGCAGACTCAGCTGCTGCAACTCCTTCTTCAGTTGATCCACTTTCAGATCTTCAAACTTAACCATTTTTATTTATTTATTTTTTTTTTTTTTAATTGATTGTTAATTCTTTTTACACAATCCCACTTCTGACACCAATTGTTACGAAATTTCTGTCCCTTTGACGATAATTTCGATCTCTCACACTTTTCTGAGTTCGATCACTGGATTGTGTAACAATTAAAAACACACAAACTTATTTAGTTATAAAATGGTTTATTTTATTAACGTTCAAATTCTAATATTAATTTAACACTGTATAGAAAACTGTTTTGTTCTACTACGGATCACACTGTATTCACTTTATTGCTTACTGCTTCGCTGGTTTAATTCTACTGTGTCCTCAGCTCAGATGACAACCCTTTTTATACTGCAGTCATCACTCTCTCGAATAATCCAGTACCTTCTAAGTGGCGTATATTCTACCATTATCTACAACCCACCAGTGCTACTTTGTAGCGTGCATTCTACTACTATCCACAATTCACCAAATTCACCAGCATGGCGCACTGACGTTGAGCTAGCCATTATGCTAGATGTTAGATGGCGTTGTACGTTGTACGACGGCGATAATTTCTCTCGGTTGTTGACTTTTTATTGTTTACTGCAGCGTCTGTTCGGTTTATTATTTTTAGCATTTTGCGCTAGATGGTGCTAATATCGTTTAGTTTCTTTCGTTGGTATTTATTTCAAGAGTCTTCTAGCATAAACCAAATTTCGCTACAATACAATACAAAGGGTATAGCTTTTCATACATGAAAATTCAAAGTACTTCATCGATTTGCCGCAGGGTACTAAAGTTTTGAATTAATAAAGTAATTTTATGAAACTGAATATACGCACTCAGAGCTATGATAAATGATTAATTTTACATCGCCGTAAAACTACAGTAGAGAAAACAATATTTTGGAAACTTTCCTTAGAAATTCATTTGCGAAAATGTCAGCCTTCCACTAAAAAAACATTTTAATCAAGCTATTCAGTATATGGCAGGATATACATATTTTTAAGAGCTATAAATTCAGCAAAAAATAATGATAAATTAATTTTAGCACCATTCTAAAAGTTTTCGTTTTGAGAAATATTGCGCGATTGTAAAATATAAATCATTTAAATAAAAATGTATTTCATGTCTTTCCACAAAAGCAATTTTTCCGCACACAGCCGTTTCAAAATTCGAAAATATTGGGTTTTCCCTCAACCCTAACTTATATGCAAAAATTCATCTTGTACACAATTCAAACAGCCTATTTCTGCATATTTTCCCTGTAATATTATTATGATAAAAATAAAATAGTTGTACAAAATATATGTATTTTCTTTTTTGCAGTGAAAACAAACCAAACGGAAGGCTTTCATTTGGACATAGAAGACTACTTAATGGGCGTACTACAAATGGCTTCCGAATTGTCACGTTTCGCAACTAATTCAGTCACATTGGGTGATTATGATAGACCATTAAATATATCGCGCTTTATTGCTGATCTGAATTCAGGATTCCGTTTACTTAACTTAAAAAATGATGGATTGCGTAAACGTTTCGATGCTTTAAAATATGATGTTAAGAAAATTGAAGAAGTTGTTTACGATATTAGCATTCGTGGTTTACGTAGTGTTGCAGTAGCACCAGTTTGCTTAGAAGCAGCTGCTGACACACAAGACACAAAGGATACACAGGTACAAGAAGCTGCAACTACCTAAATAACGTGACATTGTCATAAAATTAAAAATTACATTCAATAGATAGTAATATAAGGATGCAAACTGTTCTTTCTTTTTTATACAAAAAAGTACAATTTTAAACTTTAATTAAAATACTGAAAATATTATTTATAAAATAATGAAATTTATTTAATTTTTGCGCTCTTATTAAACAAATTGTAGACAACACTTCGCAATGTGAGCATAACTTGTAAGTCTCTCTTTGTAAATATTTCTCTCTGATTTATGTGAACACTGAGGAATAAAGAAAAGAGAACAAGACTTGATCTCCCAAAGTCCATACAATTGTACAACTTAATTTTTCAATCATTTGGTTGTAATCGCTCGCATTGTGTGGTTGTTGTTAAGGCCGTCGACGCGCTTCCGTTTGTTCTTGTGCTCCCATTTTTTTCATTCTATTGTGGTGCAGCTGTTGACTAAACTTTTACAATTTGTCTCTATTTTATTGATTGTGTTATAATACGATATTTTAGCTGCATTCTTTTTTGCATTGACCCAGTGAATTGTGCAACTAATATTTTCGGCCATTTTCAAATAATTTTATATAAATAAAACTCGAAACCTTGGTGATCAACCTGTTAAGAGGTTTCACTTTTATTGGATAATCTTCATACATAGCTGAAAGAAAATTGTAAGTTCCATTCAATGACATTTAAAAACTTTTGCGTTCCTAATTTTTGCAATGCTGTATACAATTGTAAGGGTCTGTTTGCTATTGTAAAAGCAACGAGACAATGAGGACAAAGCAACTACGTACATATTTACACACAATGCTTTTTTTTCCAAAACAAAATACATATAATAAGAAAATAATTCCAACAGTCTTATGTTACTGATATTGTTTAGCCTTTTTCGCATATTTTTATTTTGTAATCCTTTTATTTTACAATTTTTTCTTTGCTTTTCTGCGCAGGTAAACAAAAGTGACAGTTTAAATGTTCTTTCCAATCATATGTTAGCGTAGAGTTTCTTTTATGTGTATCCCATATACATATTTTAAGGCAAAATAAGTTTTAACCCCCATCTCGTTATTTTTATTAAGGAATTGCGCTCAAATATAAAATTAAATTACCGTCACAGCTCAGATTGTTAAATTGTTATTAGTAATTTTAATTTGATTTTTGAACTGTTGTTAATTATCTTATTTTCACATAAATAAATAAATAATTGCCAACGTCAATTAAGTATTTTTTCGTGACCTATACCTCGTGTGAAAATTAGGTTATTAGTAATTTTTAAATACTACTCCATGTTCGTGTGCTGTTGGCAAAACAAATTTTGGTCATAAGTACGAAGTTTCGAGTGTTGCTCGTTAGGGGTCGTTCACATAATACGTATTGCGATTTTCAGAATTTTTGGAATCTCTTCCTCTCAGTTACACTGTATCACAGAATAAGAACCCACCGATTTTAGTAACCTTACACGCTTCCACTTTTAGTTTAAAGTTATTGAATAAATATATCTTGTATTTATTGCTTACTGAAATTAAGATGAAATATTTGTGAATCAAACTTTATCAAATTTGGTTGGAAATTATGGAGATGTCACAGTGGTTTTTCAAGACTTATGCATATTTCGTTTTGATGGTGCTCGTGTCACCTACTGACTTTGTTCATTACCTCGTCTTCTTCGAAAACTGTTTTGATATGGTTACTTAAGAGCTTTGCATTTACGGCAGGTGCCACACCCACTTGTCCCACGCCTCTTTTTTTTGACCAGACTGTTCTTGGTTCATTTTGTGTTCTTGTGTTGAGTTTTAAAATACTAATATAGCTGACTATATCATGGAAATTTTCCAGCTTATAGAATGGAAAGTTTTGTTTATAATCGAACGTTTGAAAAATAAAGAAATTGAGTTTAAGCAATTTATTTTTGAATTTAAAAATAATTCAAAATAAGAGACGGCTAACTTCTTCACTCTACTAGAAAGAGTACAGAGACTTGGTCCAACGAGTCCCGTACGTAATGTTTCGTCTGTTACAATCTAATGCTCTGTGGGGGAGCTTATTAGAATCAGGTAGCTGTCCCATACAAATAAGCATTGAGGAAACCGCCCTCTAGATATTGGTATTATGCGTATAATGTATTGCTGACTAAATCTTCTGGGGGCTTAGACCCCAACCTTCGGCAATGTAGACTAGAAGCACGTATTATCTAGCTTTCACAAGAACAAGCAGTTGTCTCATGCTCAGCCCCCCGCCCAGATATCGGTATTATATACATATAATACATAATGTATTGTCGACTAATTCTCCAGATGGCTTGTCTGAACACTTAGCATTCCGCCTCCACAATTACGCCAATGTGTAGAATATAATTGCTTAAACCGGACTTTCCTGTGTAACAAGATTTTCTACAATTTGAACTTTGCTCTTCGAAACGTAAGCGACTAGAATACATGCATGAAAAAGCAGCACGAAATCTTGTTTTATATCTACGAATTTGAATAACCCGCATTGACATAACTTGCAGTAACCCTCACTAGACTAACCAGTTTCCGGTTGTTCAAGCATTTTGAAAATTGTATATAGCTGTGTTTTTTTCTATGCTTAAGCATATTCTTAATACGTGTCTTAGCATGCAGCTCAGCTTAACTTTTTTTAGTAAAGTAGGTCAACAAAACAGTTTCAGCTTAAAAAGCTTTTACGTTAAGAAAAGCTAAGCCGTATAACGCCAAACGATTTATTTTTTTCTACATAAAAAAGTAAAAAAAAAAAAACTAGCAATTCGCAATGCTTCGGAATTTTTTCAATAAATCCTTATACTCCTTTTAATGCTTTAATACTCTTTTTGTTTACGTTTTTATTTTGTTTGTATGTATGTAGACCTTCTTGAGAATTCCCGAAATTCCTCAGCTGTATGAGCCATTGCACAGATGTAGTGTGTGTTACTTTTAATGAAACTTCACAAGTATTTTAGCCTTCTTTTTTGTTTTGCACCGTTTTCTTTTCCATTTTTTTCATTGAGTCCAAAGTCCAAGCCGAACAGACAGACTACCTTCAAGTCACTTTTTTGAAAGATATAACAACGTCATCATCACAGTGTTGTTGTTTCTTTTATTATATTTATTTTATTTTTGTTGTTGTTGTTTGAAACCCATTGTATTTTATTGCATTTAAGCGAGTTTTTAACTTTATATTGTGAGAGCGTGGATTTGTATTGTATATGTACATATGTATGCATGTATGTTCACTTTTGTACCAGAGCGTGTTGACAATGACGACTTTTACAAGCTTTGCAAGTCGCGTATTTTAAGCTTTATAGCTTTAAAAACATAGTTTGATTTTCAGTAAAAGTTACCATCGGAAATACTTAGTATCTCTGATTTATAAGCTAAGCCAGACCAGGTTGCATACTCGCATTCTCACTCTCTTTCTTAATCCCCACTCTCTTTTAAATTTCTCGTAATACTAGTGTCTTCTTGACGGTGATCGTTCTTTAGATTTGACTGTCTGACTATCTTTAATTTAACAAACAGGTATTTTTTATTTTATTTTGTATATTTCTTGTTTACGTTATCATTTTATTTATGCAATTAGGCTCCGTATGGTCCAAAGTCCATTGAGAACAATTGAGATAGGGGTTATTGTTGATGAAGATTAAAATTGGTCTATAGTGAGATATTTTTTTTTTTAATTAAGCTATTATTATTAATACTATTGCAATGGAAATTTTTTCTAGTGTTCAATAGAAGCAAAAAGAATTAGGGATCGAATTTCCGAATTACGTACTTATCGTACAGAAAAAAAAAATCGATGTTGACTAAATATAAAGCTTCGGGATCACTGGAAAGGCCAGAATTATCTTTGAGGGAAGTGACCAAAAGTGTATGTGTGGTGAAAATGGAAAGAACTTTATGTATTGTTATTCGATGAAATTATTTATTCTGACCGATAAAGGAAACACTTGGCTACATTACGCCAAACAATCGAAAGGAAGAGAATTCTTAAATGGGAAGATATCTTCCACAATGCCAGCTCACATATAATCTTAGAAAATGGGAAGAGTCTTAACTAAGGACAAACAATTGGGCTAACGTCAAGTATTCTTAGGTGTTGAGTCAATGCCATAGTTTTTTAATCCCTTAAAATGAATTCAAGAAAATTTTAAGAGCAGTTTTAGGGTAATCGTTCTTACCTTTCCAAAATAGCCGACATGAATTATGCTACATACATCCTAAAATCTGAGGCTGAGGATGTCGTCTCTTTTTGGAGTGGACTTGCCACGAAATCCCATATAGTTTAGATTTGGTTTGAAATATGTTTTTTTTTTGTAAGTGAAACATATGTTTAATTCGAAATTCAAACTTTTCTTCTGTTGCAAAATAATCTGAGGGCGAAATTTTTACCAGTGATGACAAAAATTGACCAGACCGACCTGAACTTTCATAGGTTTGACTCAAATGCACTTATCCAAAGTTACAGACTCATACATACATACATATTCAATAAATATTTTGGCTTAAAGCCTAGATGGGCAAAATTTTGGAAGCAGGAGCTACTTGCAACAAAAACAACAATTACAGCAATAGGAAAAAATCCTACCATTAATTCGACCTCGATAGCAAAAGAAAATTTCTGCTATGTTCCAAAATTAAATTCCAAGAATCAAGCAAGAACAAGATGAGTGTAGAAATAAAAGTACGAAACAAAAGAAGCTATCGTCAATGTGCGCATTGTTGTTTGCTTTTCCTGTCGCTTCGATTTTTTTGTTTTTTTCTGAAGAAAAACTACGTGTTTCTTGTAAAGAGTTAAACTGGTTCATTTTTCCTATTGTGCCCATCGCTGGCTTATAGCATACTTTTCGAGTAAATCAACATAAACAAAAAAATTGTGAAAAAGTTAACATTTTAAAAATATTTTTGTAGAATCGAAAACATTATATACCACGATAATACCGCTTACGCATCTTTAAAAGCTAGTAATTCTCTTGCGCTCTTAAATATGACGAAACTCCCCCAGCAAATTTTCTACTGATCAAGTATTGATATGAAAAAAATAAACATACAGAGCAAAAGTTTATGAAATAATCTCACATTCGTTAGGCCATTGATTCATATATTGCGTTTTAAGCCTTCACTTAGTCTGTGATTATGTATATATTATCTTGAAAATTATCAAATCTCTAACTAGATAAGAAAGCGGAAATATGAATGTCTACTGAAATTTCAGAGCTTTACAGATATTTCACGAAAAACAAATTATTTTTACTGTTGCGAATTATCAATCTTAATGTTTTCAATAATAGTGGTCATAATAACACTTTTATCTTATGTCCAAAGTACTTTGATTTTGATGGTTGTTTTTGAAGTTTTTAATAATCAGATGCATTTTCAATTGCGCTTTACATATTATTTTATTTCATTTTTGAAGTAAACAAACTTAAATGACAAAACAATAAGATTGCACATTTAATTGTAAATAAAAACAGCTCATTTGGATAGGGTAATTGAAAATAAAACCATTTATGACCTAACTTAAGAGGTTTGTTTTGTTTTCGCGGATAGATAGTTAAGAATCATTATTGGTTTGATAAATTGTTCACTTTAATGACTAACTACAATTTTCGCCGAAAGAAATTTCGAAAATATATACTAAGTAAAAATGATCTAAAACTAAAGAATTTTTACCTTTAAGAAATGATATATATTATTCAAAAATAAATAAAGAAATCGCCCAAAGAATTTTATTGCTTGTAGCATTTTCCTCAAAGTTTTCAAAAACTAAAATAATCAAAAACAAAGTGACTTACAAAAAGATTTTTTGATATAAAAATTTATCATTGGAGCTCTTTATTTCGAATTTAGCGCACAAAAAGTGTCCCAGAATAGGTCCTTTAAATCAAGAACTAAAATGTTTTCCATTTTTTTTGGAGAATATTCTTTTTAAATATTTTTTAAAATTTTATGCGTAATATTCCGAAAACAATTGATACCTCACTACATAGTTGATAAGTTCTTATACTGCCCAACAAAAAAGTTTCCTTGTAGCATAATAAAAATGTGAACAAAAATTGATTAAAATCAACAAATTAATCAAAACAATTATTGAAAAATAAATGAGTGATAGATTATTCCGACAATAACAATGAAAATAATAAAATGAAAACACAACACACCAATTATTCTACAACTTTCTTGAAAGCTCACTGCACTATCGTAGAAAGGGGGTAGATGGAAGGGAGCATCACCCCCCCAGGCACTATGTATTTTTTTTGTTTTTTAAAGTTTGCCGTCGTTTTGTCTTCCGTTCGATTAGAAAAAAAGCCTAACTTGAAATTTCGAGGAAAAGGGACAAATGTACTTATAGTTCCATGTTTGTTGAGTAAGAAAAAAGTATTCTCACTTCTAAATTTTTCTGGGTAAGACACTCCATCTAAACCATATATCTCTTATGAGGTCCCCAAAGGTTGCTACGGCACTGCCTCTCTGTTTCTATCGTTAGCTCAAAAAATTAGCAAAAATCAATTTGCGTTCCTCAAATTTGGAAATGTTTACATAACACATAAATAACTAGCAAACATTGGAACAATAACATTAACTACAATAACAACAGAAATAAAAAATTCCTATTCCAATTAAGTGGCAGCACTAAAGTGCTAGTTTGCCACAAGTCAGAACATCCCTGCAAGAACAAAATACAGCACCTGTTGATGTATCAACTGCATTGGCATAAGGGCATCAAGACAACATCTAACTAAAAGAATCTTCAATTCAAAAGTGACAAATTCTAGATGAAATGGAAGGCCTTAATTTCATTTTAGACCGTTTGGTCTGTTAAAAGACTCCAGACAATATGTATGAAAAATTCGTTTCAATTAAATGCTCTAATCTTTTGCAGAGAGCTAGTTGTTGGCATCCTGAGCAATAGCCTTAATGAGCACGACAAAATCGTATGACAGGATTTTGAGTTATTGGCCCACAAACTTTGTCATTTTCAATTATCGATATCTCGAAAACCAGTGAGATATCGATTTTTTTTATTGAATATTTTCGATATATTTTGCCGTGTTCTATTGAAAACTATCGTTAAATCGCGACAGCATAGAAATTGTAATCGGGTCCTTTGAGGATATAACGATTTCCGTGGCACCGAGAAAAATTGAAAGTTGTGTTGGTGCAGCAAATGCCACATAAGTTAACGTATATATGTTTATTGCACGAGTTCAAAAGGAATCAATAATGGAGACTTGAATTGAAGAAACCTCGCGGTAAAAGCTAAAAGGAGTTAAAAAAGTTAAATTACATAAAAAGGCACATTGGCATAGTTATCCTACGATATGTTCCATTGCAAAATAGAAGAAATAAGTTTATTCTGAAGTGCTTGTTTTTATCGAGTGCTTGCTGGGTTGGTTCTCATTCGAATTGTGTTGTTGTTTTTTTATTTATTTATTATATATAAACATGCCGGGTTCTTATAAGGCGTGTGAGTTTATTTTTTATTATTTTGCCTTATTTCTTCTGAGCCTGAGTTCAAAGTTCTGTTTTTATTTACTTTTACTATAACTATGTTGTTACATTTGCCTTCTCTTGTACACATGGCCGGCACTTGTTTTGTTGTCACTGGGGTACAAGTTCTGGTTTGTCGCTTCTTCTGGAAAAAATTATTCATGATGGTGAATGAATCAAACAAATAGGTTTTTAACTGACTTTTATACTGCTTATCAATTGCATTGCATTAAGACCTGTACCCATCATATGTATGTTATGACATTGAAAAATAAATTTTTACAATTTTGTGTGGATGGGAAAAAATTAGCTTACAAAAAAATATCAATGTGGCACTTTTCGAAATAAGGCCCAAAAAGTCAAAAATGGACATTTGCTAAGCTTTAATTTTGAACAAAAACCCACAGAATGAACCATTTAAGTACTAGTCGTGGGCAACATTTGAACGAAATAATTTTTAAACTTTGAGTTGTAGGAACCGAACTATAATTCTAAATAAAGATTTGCATCAATTCATTGATTTTTATATACATATTTTATTTAGAAAACAAAGTAGGAAGCTCTAATTGGATCACCATTTACATACATGCTTACATATATCGATGGGATTGAAAACATAGCTTGCATTAGTCTATTTCATGGCTTTGGTACATATATGATGAATTTCGGTCTTATCGAAAAAAGCAACATTGATACAGTAGAAACTCGACTATCCGGGGATGATCGCATGACGGATAATCGAAAAGACGGTAAATTGTCAACAACAAGTTATTTTCGAAATGTCCTCAAATCCAACAGTTGAATTTGTTAATTGTGATGAAGAATCTGGACATTGTGATGAAAGCGATGAAAGTGATACAGAAAACTATAATAGTTTAGCATTTGATAGCGAGGATTTTACTAGTTATACTTCTGATAGTGAAGACACAGGACAGATCTATTTTTTTGATGAGAGTCAGAGCGGCAAAGAAGATGAAGACGATACTTACATCGAAATGAATTGTAATTGCTGCTGGAGCTGTCAAAAAAGATTAAAAAAATTAAAATGACATGAACCGTGACGGTTAACGGAGATGACGGATAATAGGGAAATGGATAATCGAGGTTCTACTGTATATGTATTTAAAAATTACGGACTTATGTTCGGCATATAACACTTTTCCCCGTGAATAAAAATGAATGTCACTCATACGCCACGTTTTACATAAGTACACCCAATTTTGTTTTTACACGGTAGATACGGTGTAAAAAAGACATGAAGTATGTATGTACAATTTACATACATGGAAAAAATTATTAGTTCCATATCCTTCAACCCCATTAACCTTCTAACCCAATTCCCTAACTAAATTTCTAAGAGATTACGGTTAGTAAAAATATTTTTCTTTAAGTTTTCAATCGAATCGCTTTTTTAATCGTGCTAAATCGAAGAAAATCGTGTAAAAACGGAATCAATTTTTTTTCTAGACCGTCTTAAATCAAAACCATGTAAAAAAGATCATGTAAAAACAGAATTTGGAGTACATTCAGAGAGACATGAAATTATTACTACTTAATAATTAAAGTATTACTTAAAGGATAAAAGTTCAGAGTTTTAAGTCTGCTTGTTTGCAAAAGATGTAATTGGCGCCCTCAAAGAACTGTCGTCCTAGGCGCCGTGCACCCATTGCACAAAAACTTCAGCCGGCCCTGCAACTGAATTTAGTTTACTGGTAGGTCTGTTGCTGTTACTTCTTCCTGAGCTCTGCGCTTGTGGACGATTGCATAAATAGAAAATACAACGAGAAGGTGTGACGCGAAACGTTACATTGAGAAAGATCGAAAAAACGAGAGAGCCTCTGATGACGAGACGTATTCCAAAGAGAGACAGAGCAAGAGCAAATAAAAGATTCGCTCCAAGCATGTGGCAAGCCCCCTCGGTACACCGCCATAATGTTTATCTTCAAGTATTTTGCAAGTTCTTTCCACTCGTTTAGATTTGAATCATACACACACATATAGGCGACAGTCAATGCTAATCGCAAATTTCAAAAAGGGGGTTTTACTTTGCGGGGGCCTTTTTATTAAGTAGTATTTATTGTTTTTGTATTATTTGTGGATAAGGCACTAGCACTATGTCTAATAAGTAGCTTCGGCACAACAAACAACAACTTGTGCAAACATCATAAAGTTCGCTCACTTGTTCGCTTGCTCATTCTCGTTCGCAGCCAATGTCCGTCCGTCCGTTCATCCGTTCCACGGTGTCACATTTTTAGGGCCTCACATAACGTCTGAAATTCAGTTAGCTTTTGGCTACGAGCCGATCAAGTTGTGGTTATTTAATTTGTCATAAGTTAGAGAAAAAGTGTCTGAATTTCGTTGTACTTTTTATTTTTATATATCGTTTTTTTGTACGTTGCTATATTTAAACTATCAAAGATATATTGTTGGGTATATGTATATACCACCATTGTGTACATATTGTAGTTGCAAAACTAGACGATAACGGAAAACGTGAATATTCTACGCATAATTGCGTATGTGCCTATGCTTTTGTGGTACAAAAAAAATCGTGTAGAAAAAATTCAACGCTTAGCAAATCTGTAAATACATTTTTTATTTATTGTAAAAATTTGTAAAACTTAGAAAACAAAGAGAAGAAACAGAAAAAGACAAAAAATAAAAAAACCTCTAGAGCGGGAGGCCGAAAGAGACCTTGTGATTAAAAAGTGTGAAGTGTAAAGCTGAATAAAAACAAACCTAAAACATAACGACTGAAATAAAATAATAAAAGACATTTAAAGAAAAAAAACCAACAACCCACAAAAACAAGAAATTCGAAGGTTAGTTTGGTACTTTAAAAAAAAACCAAATATTTTATTCATATACCATCTAATATTTTTCTTTTTTTACACATTCACAAAATCATTATTTATCGAAAAAAAATTTTGGTAGCTTCTCATTCGCTATAAATAATTACAACGTAACACCTACTGTATCTAAAGCTCCTACGCAAATTTGGCAATTATAGGGATCACTCTTCCGAGCAATATCATATGCATATACTGGGCGCGGAAACTGTTACTTAACTTGCTGATATATATATTTATCCGAAAATAATATATGAGATGCGAACTGCAAAACAGGGATCTTAATCTGCCAGAGCTGAAAATTGGGACTACACAAAGGACATTAATTATAGTCAATAAAACAAGCCTTAACCTAAAATTTAAAAACCTTGTAGCTTTTAAGGATTTCAAAGAAATAATTTTGAGGAAATCGTGCTTAGAGTTTTCATACAGAGGGGTTTTGATTGTATTGCGTACTACTATTGCAACACTGATCGTGCGTCATAATTCAGTAAATTTATAAAATTATCAATTTTCGCACTGAACGACATTTATCGCTCTCTTGAAAATTTTGCTTTGGCAAGATGAAGTCGCTTTTCCCAGATTAGGGTGATTAATTGCACTAACAGCAAGAAGCAAATTTGCATTAAAAAAATACTTTGTTGCGGTTTTCTGGGAGAGGCATGATTGCGGTGCTAATGCCACGCCCACAATTTTAAGCTTATTCTTTCTTAATGCTAGTATGCGTCACCTCATATAACATTTTAATGTATTGGCCCATTCTTTGCGGCAATGCTTGCAATCTAAAGGTTCCGAAATCATTTCCCTGTACTGACGGAAAAAGTAAAATAATCTTGCTAACCAGACAGCTTGTTAATTTATTTTCTGTTGATTTTTGTATTTGTAAACAAACATTTTTAAAGACTAAATTTTATATCAAATATTTGTTTCAATAGAAATATCATTCATACGGTCCGATCCACAATAATATCAAATATTATTAATTTCCTTTATTATTAACTAAGGGGGCTCCACCCCCTGCTAGCTTTGGCCACCAGTCCCCTGCCTCCGTAAACTTCGCTTCGTTCGTGGGCTCTGGCCACAGCCTAATCATGTTATTTTGTATAAAAAACACAAAAAAATAACGTTGATTTTACTTTAGTTTGAAAGTATTTATTGCAGTGCTTCTTCAAATAGTTTATTTTGAATTTTCGTTTTTGTTAGAACTAACACTCGAATTTTATTCTTTTTCTGCTTTTGTAGGTTGACAAAGCAATATAATTGACCGTGTTTCTAGTTGAATTAACAACAACATTGTAATTTTTACTCACTTTTGACTGAACTCTTTTTTGGTTTCTAATCAAATGCCTGGTTAAAAAAAACACATTTTAGCTTGACTCCAAAATATTAATATTTCGAATATAATATACAAGCTCCTTTACATTTTTTTCTCAGTGTATTAAAATATTTATTAATATTCAGTAAAAATAAAACATTTGCTTTGGCTATCGCTTTATTACTTTTTAAGTTTTATTTTTATTGTGACCAAATGTTGCTTGCAATAGTACTAAAAACCATTAATTTAATGTTTAGTACTCATAAAAATTTAATAAAATAAAATAGCAACAATCGGCGAAACAACAACCGGCACATAAAATTTGTTCTTGACCTAAATTCAAAATATACGAAAATAAAACAAAAGCAGAAATGGAAATTTAAATCAAAATATGAGAACTAAACAAAATACAATGTATTACCATAAGTAAGAAATTATAATTTCAAAATGTAGGTGATAATAGTTAAAAATTTGAAGAATGCTCTGCAGTGCGGACAAAAATCAAGCCACAAGTGGGGATTACATTTAAAAATGGAAGTAAATATTTATCAATAAAGCGAAAAATACCTTCGTTCAGCTTCGTAATGACTGGCGGTCTTCGTTTTTGTTAACGAAAATGACAACAAAGCTCGAAATCTTTGAGTGAAACGTGGAGATAGTTCTTTTGTACGGCTATATTTGGTGGCCTAGGACCATTTCCAGTGTCGAATTGTTCAACAGATGTCGTCAAATTTGAATTCAAATCAAATGGAGAAGGTGGAAATGGATTGAGTACACGTTGCAGAAATAACCAACTGCAGTCTGCGGACAAGTGTTGGAGTAGAACCCCTTGGGTAACAGAAAACGACCCATTTTAAATCAGCGTAGAAATGTTCGCTAGGGCAGGAAACAGTTGAATCGGTGAAATGTTGAAGAGGATTAAAGACTCTCGTTACTGATCGTGGAAGATTGAAGAGTTTTGTGGGGACCCTATGCCCTCTGAGCAGATAAACGGCACAAAACCATAGAGAATCTGGTTTGGTATGATGTTTTTTAGATTCTAACGGTTTTACCACACTATTTTGATTTTCGACTTTTTAATAAAAAGAATTCTTACAAAAGAATTTGTAATCGGATGGCATTATGTGCCGCCATTAGACTCAGGGAAACTGTTTGCTCGAGTTTGTTCATGGGAAGAACAGAACACTCAACTATCCTTCATAGCTTGAGTTCCGTATTTTTTGAATTCGACTATACTGTTACAGTAATCTCATTCAAGAGAGATTTTGTAACTCACATTCCATCTAGGGATGACTGAAAGAGAGGAATCCCGTGGAGAAGAAACCATATTAATTTCTACACGGATGGCTCCAAGCTAAATAACCAAGTGGGTTATGGTTTTTACTATAAGGAACTGAAGATAAGAATTGCTGCGAGATTACCAGACCATTGTAGTGTTTTTCAGGCAGAGTTTATAGCAATAGAAGAAGTAGCATTCTGGTTGAGGATAAATGCCGTATCCAAAAAGAATATATTCAGATAGTTAGACTGCTATCAAATCCCTAGAATCAGTCTTCCTAAACTCACTAGTGGCCCAACAATGCCGCTCGTTTCTTAATGAGATGGCTCAGCATTTTAATATTAACCTGAGCATAGCAACATTGATGACAATTGCAAAGCTGATGAACTTGCTAGGTAGGGGACTACTACACAAGTTCCTCAGGACAAGGAAGGTGTTGGCATGCCACTTGCTACCTGCAAGTTAATGCTTCAAGAAAACATGATAAAAAGAGGCTAACAAAAGATGGACCCAAGGGTCAACTCCCAATATAACAAGGCGAACCTGGCCGGATGGAATGGAACGCTAAGCGAACTCTAGAATTGATATCCCGCACTAGACATTGTGTCGTTGTTGCAGTCATAACTGGCCACTACTTTATCGGCAGACATGCGGAGAGATTAAATATTCCGTCTTTTGACTTCTGTAGAAGTTGTAAGGATGTGGAGGAACGCCACAAAACACTTGGTTCGTTTATGTTTGATGAACTGGATGACCTCAGATATGTTAGCATAGTCATAGATTTATTACGAAATCTAGTTGGTTCAATGAGAGGGTATAGTCAAGTACCCTGTGGTATCACAATGGACCAACATTTGGTCTAAGTGAGTCGGTTCTCAACTGACTGCTACTCCCAACTAACCTAACCTACAGTTGAATTTGTATCGAAAGTTCCACAGTATTTATTATTAACTAAAGTGTATTGACTAAAGAAATGCAATAGTCTATAATTTGGTTAGTAATTCCAAACGCCAAAAAAATCGATGCAACCAGTTCTAACATCAATTTAAAAATCAACAAACTGCAAATATTAATAAACTTTTGCTTAAGTAAATTATGCAAAAACTTTGAAAAAAATAAACACGCTTAAGAAGAATAAATTGTAGACGAAAAAGCTTTTGTAGTGCAAACTACTTTTGGACTTTGAACATCAGTTGAAATATGAAAGATAAACATAGACAGCGAGAATTAAACTTAATTAAAATAAACTAGATAAATAATCTAAAGTCTTTGGTTATGAATCAGGAATAAAATTAAAATGTCAAAAAATATTAGAAGAAAAATGGGGAAGTGAAGTCTATTAAAAAACATATCCAAAATATATGCAGTTGTATTTTAAACATTTTTATTAACATATCATTAAAGTTGGATTTGAGGTTAATGTGCTCGGTTGATTTTTGATTTTCCATTAACAACTTTATTTTGGAAATAGAAAATTCTTGTTATATGTAAATGATTTTTAGTAGTTAGAGATAAAAAAAGTGTGTGAAACACTATGCTCATTCGTTGATAATTATACAAATAAATATATCACAGAATTGTCACGTTTTTATTACACATACATCATTTTATTGTTACTAGGGGCTTGTTTGTTTCCACGTGGAAATATTTGAAAAAAACTACTTACTTACTATCAGTAACACTCATTGTAAAACAAAAACAAAACGTTTGCTCAGAAAAATGATTTATTGTGTCATGATAACGAAAACTACTTTTTTCTGTAGGTGTTGCTCCATTCAGGGCTTGAAACAGATTCTTCTACAAAGTAGTCAAACTTCTTCGTTATAGCTGGTTGCTTTTCCAGTTTGCACATGTTGCTTTTATGTAAATTTTGAAAAAATTTAAAAAAAAAATGCATTGCTATTCAAGAGTTGACCGATATTATTAAACTATAAAAGCTGTAAACTTATATGAGTATAGTTTTCTCTATTCAATAGTTTGTTACCTTGATAAGAATTTTGTTTACGCAAACAGGCAAATATATTTAAATAAATAAATAAAATTGCCGCAAAACAAATAAACAACTTGGAAATAAATACTCACTGTAATAAAAAAAAATGAAATCAAATTGTCAACAAACTAGTCATTGCAAATAAAGGGTATATTATATATCAAGTTAAATATAATAATACAATACCACAATGTATGAGTGTGGGCAAAGGTTTGAATTAAAGAGGGCTTAAGTTGCATTAATTGCTCTAACTATTGATTATGAACAAAGTTTTCTATATAGTATATTAATTAGAAATAATTAAGTTTTTTTTGAGAAAACAAATTATTCTCATATACGTTAGCACACTTAACAAAATATTGTTAAAAATATTTCCAATGGATAACATTCCGTTCGTCATAATGAAAGTTTTATTTTCCAGAAATAACAAAATGACTTCTTTACGGAATGGTCTACTTTAAACATAAAATGTATATTTGGTACACTATTTTAAATTACTCGCACAAAAACACTTGTGCTTTTTTATAAACGGTGTGTGCACTGAACTCGAAAATATTCCATTAATTGCTCTGCATTAATGAATTTTTAATTTATAATTGTCACTAATTGGTCTTTTGTAACAATTAATTTGTATGATAATTTCACAGAATATATTCATTGGAATATTGTTGTAAATTAATTTGAATTTGAACAAATTAGCCAAAAATGTAAATGTTAAAATAACATAAAATTCGGAGAGCTTCAATAGACTTTAAAGTGTCGCATGAAAATTATGATGAAAGCTTAGTATGCAGTTTTGTTTTACATAGTCAGAAACTGTTTTTCTTGAAAATCAGTTCGGATGGTTTTTTCGGAAACCGAAAAATAATAAAATATAGAGGCTTATCATAAAAGAATATGTATATACTTAGCATTTTTCACCAACAATATGTAACTAATTTGAAATGCCTTACTTGGTTTTATAGTTTTAACCAGGCGCTTAAACTCATATGTCTAACATGCACTGAGAAAACGATTTGTTTGAATATAAGAAACGTATATTTCATTTAGAGCAATTAAATATTTATTTGAGTCAAACATATTATATTTGGATCAAATAGTGGTAAGAGTTGGTTGAAGAATTTTATGTTTGACTCAATCAAATATTTATTTGTATTCAAACAAATCCTTTTCTTAGTATGAGCGGCCCCACAGCTCAAAATACTATAAGTCAAAGCTATGCTTATTTGCAAAATTTAGTTGCTATTATACAGTATGTTCCATTGTGATCTTCCCAAGACAATATCTCGAGAACTATGCAAGATAGTGATAAATGTTTTAAATAAAAGTTCTAAAGTTTCTAAGGAGTCATATAACAGTAACCTTGCCTTTGACCTTGAAACTAATTTCTAAGGTCAATTCGAGGTCAACTGTGATTTTTTATAAACAAACTTATATTTTTTACTGTAGATTTGTTTTTTATGGAAAAAATGTCTCTAAAATTTTTAGTTTTTGCGTTAGTGATAAAAACATTTTTGGTCAAAGTTTCGCATTTCATCACTTTTTTCTCTCCTCAAAAGGCGTGCATGTGAACCGATTTTGCACATTTTTAATTCCAAAAAATTTGTTTGAAGATGTTGGCCTGTGTTCCGAACTTCTTCGAACCAGTACCGGCTCGAGGGTAGTAGGCGCCTTGTTGTGGGCGCTTTTTTATACCTTTCTTTCACAGCCTATTACATGCATCAATTATATCGCGATGAGAGTATTGTAAGTCAAAAACAGAGTTCATAATTCATTCTGAACAGTTTTATTCAATAGAATTAGTTGAATGCATTGCTTGTGATACTAATTGTGGTATTAATTCCATTCGATCTTTTTGGTGTTTTCGAAATGAAATAGTGTAAGTTAAAAATGGATGAAACTTGGAGAACGTTTAATTATTTCTTGTAAATGTTCTATAACTTCTGAAAAATCGATACTTTGAGTCATTTCATTCATTCTCGACAGAAAGAATATTTTTTGTTTCCAAATTTATTTATTCCATCATTAGGCTTTGGAACTTTCAGGAAGATTTTGATATTTAGATCTTGATTTAAGTCTGTACTAAGAATAGACGATGCCGTGTATCATGAACTTGTAGATTCTTCTTGAAAAACTTTCCCTTTATTAAATTGTGAGTCATCTTTGCAATTATCTACATTCAAGTTATGTATAAAACTGCTTTTA
This sequence comes from Tricholauxania praeusta, assembly GCA_949775025.1. Taxonomy (NCBI): domain Eukaryota; kingdom Metazoa; phylum Arthropoda; class Insecta; order Diptera; family Lauxaniidae; genus Tricholauxania; species Tricholauxania praeusta. Next base: position 14,042,848 of record OX459031.1, on the reverse strand, counting down.
GTGGAATATTTTGTTTCAGGAACTCTTCTCCACAGAAGAGCTGTCATTCAAAAAAAAAAAAATAAAAAATTAAGGCGCCCTCCTCCTCCCCCTGCAAGAGCGCCCTGTTCGGATGAACGGAACGTACACCCCTCGAGCCGGCACTGCTTCGAATATACATACAGACGTGGCAAAATTTACTCAGGTGGACACTGATTAAGAATATATACACTTTTCTATACCTATCACGCCCCTTTCTATGCACTACTGAGGATACCAATGTACTAAGTATCGTTCGAGGTTTTCTTTAGTGAAAACAATTTGTTGGGAATGAATTTATCTTTATACTGTATACAAAACAATAGACTAAAAATTTTGGAAAAATGGTTACCTCCTCTGCTTTACTTCAGACTCGTATTCTTCATAAAAAAATGATAAGCTTAAGATCTTAATAGATAACTCTACTCTTACTCTCAAACTTTATCTCAAAACTTATCTCAAGTAATAAATTGAAATATTTTTTCTGCATTGATTGGGTTGCATTATCTCAAAAGAACGCATTTCCAAAGGCAATCAGATGATGTGTCATAAACGCCCCGTCTTAATTTAATGACGTCAATAGTACATATTTTCAAAGGTAGATATTGTTTTAACAATTATCATGAATAAGATATATTATGCTACACAGACTTCAACATTATAATTTATTGTCTAACATACGCAATTAATTTATATTGCCAGAAATACACATAAATACGTTAATTAGCCCCCAAAACTTATCGCTGTCTGGTATCGATTTAAAGTGAATTCCGCAAATTTTACTATTGCAAAAATATAAAAAAAATTACTGATTAGAAATACAATATATGTACTTGCTTATCAGGGGGTATATTTATTTTTTTTTTTAATATTTAAATATTGTCAAACTTTTGCGCACTTTCAATTTCAATAATACTACACTCGTGGCCCATTTATTATACAATCTTGTATATACTAAACGTATATGCCCAAAAATCGTAAGTAATCTATGTCTAGGTCTGATAATAAATTCACCGTGCCTAGACAAAAAAAAATTCAACACATGTGATGTGATTAGTAGCGTGAAAAAAATTCTTTATCAAGAATTATAAAATCTTAAGACCAACCAGGCGCGTATGTACAGCTTTTAATAACAAACTTATCAGGGCGCACAGCTGATAAAGCATTCAAAAACATGTTGAATAGAAGAATTTTGAAGTAAGAGTATCGTTGTACTTAATGAGTGGGAGTGAACAGATAACAAAGAGGCGTACCAAAAGGGGGCACGACTTATTCTCTTGAAGCATTGAATATTACTGAAAATAAATTATTTACATTGTATTTCATTGACGACTTTCAATTTCGAATGTATCAATGTATCCAGAAGACAAATTGAGTCGAATCTGCTTACGCTCGCTTTATTTGATGTTTACTCGCAAGAATTTTATTTGTTCTCAAAGTTTTTAAAAATAGCTGCATATTTATTATCTATTGAAATAAGAAAATAACAACCACAAGAAGATACATGTGAGCCAAGATTTTTTTGTTTATTTTTATTTTTTTTATATTTTTATTATTTTTTTTTTCAAATTTTAAATGCCTCAAAAGTCTAAAGTCCATTTGTGATTTACGATTCATAACTTGTTTGTGATCTTCTTGATAATGTTGACTTTTTACATTTTGCGTTTTTTCAGAGATGGCTAGTGTTGATTTTATTTCCTTGACTATATAAATTAACATTTAATTTGACTTCAATAAATTGATTAAACATTTTGCAACAATTTTTAGCGATTAAATGCGTCTATTGACGTAATTGTAATCGAAAGCAAAAACTTTTTACGCTAATGATAACCTTTTGGGAAATTGGCGGCGCGAGAACTAAATCTACATAAGGAAGAGTGAGTGAATAAAAAAATTATAATTCAATGGAATGCAATAATCAATATTAATTGCAGTGTTAAATAAACTCTTATATTTAATTTAATCTTTTTGTACAAAGTTCATTTGTTTCAATTTTTTCGCTTGACACGTTTTAGAAGGAGGTACTCTTATTTGTATAAAAGTTTATAGATAACAGGCTAGCTAATAAATCACGGATTTGACATATAGATGGTATCTCTAGCCAATTGTTAAACTGACACATCTGTCAGAAGAACCTATGTTTCGTGTTGAGCTGTCAAAAACTTTTTTCTCTTTTTTGATGTATACATACATAGGTACTATGTGTTACTGTGGATAGTCGGTCAGAGTAGAACTCCAAAATCCTGAAATCTAGGTGTGCAGAACACTGCAGGGAGTCACTACGTTCAATCCGACAGCATAATATAGAGCTCTGCTGGGTGCCCGGTCATAAGGGCATTTCTGGAAATGAAAAAGCTGACGAATATGGCAAAATAGGATCAGAACAACGGGAGTATCAACAAGTGGTGGACCTTAGGATACCGCTGGCGGAACTACACTATCGGATAGAGGACATAACCAAGAAACAAACGAACAGAAGGTAGAATCTTACCGCCGGATGCAAAGCACGTGGCCTAAACTGATTATAGGAAGGACACAAACTCTCTTAAGGTTCAGCAGAGTAGAGTTAAGAACTGTTGTAGGAGTGCTGACTGGGCACTGTGTTATTGGCCCTATGGCCGCCAAATATGGTGCCCCTTTCAGAGATTTCTGCATGAGTTGTGGAGACGAAAAAGAGGATGAGACGGTTAGGCATCTACTCTGCAAATGCCCGAGGCTAGTGAGAAAACGAACCAAATATTTTAGTTTTTTGTTCTTTGTTGGTCTTGAGGAACTAGCCGAGTTGGAGCTAACCAGCATCCTCAACTTCACCAAGGCTTCTGGGTGGTTCACGCTCAATCAATGAGATTTTTAAAGAGAATGTAAGTCACTATCCAAATATACATGTATGTAGGGTACCACAAACTGTCTCCCAGTGAAACTTGCTATATGCAAGATACCCTGTTAACCTAACCTAACATAAACTTGTGTGTTTTTTTTTAAATGGAAAATTGAAAATCCGTGTAGTGATTAAATAATTGCATTAAAAGGACTTATACGGGAAGTAAATTCTTGAAGACCTAGTAAATGTATTGGGAGTAAAAATATGGATACATGATATGATCATGAAAGACGGCCGACTAGCTGAGAATGATAAGCTGAGGCCATATACGCATTTCATGAGATCTTGGCTAATGTATTGAGTATGAGAAAGCTAATAGCAAGATGGGAGCTTTGAAACAAAAACGCATTGTAGTGAAACTTTCTCAAGAGCATTTGCAACGATTAACATGGAATAAAACTGGTTTTGTTCATCGGCTTATAACTATGGATGAGACTTTGGTTTACCACAATAATCTTGAACTCCGACAACATTTGAATGGACTGAACACGGTTGTTCCTTGAAGCAGTTAAATGGGTAAACATTTTCTAAAAAGTTTATGACATCAGTTTTTTTGGGATGTCAAAGGAATTTTGCTGACTTACTACCTCCAAACTGGTAGAATAATATTAGGAAAATATTGCAACCCTTTGGATCTGGAAAGATCTGCTTTGGCGATGAAAAAACATGACAATGCATCTGCTCACAAATGTGCCTTAACCGGCTCTAAACACTGACTAAATTGAAGTACGAAATGTTGGAACATCCACACTATTCAGCTCCCTCTGATTTCCATCTATCCTTACATCTTTAAGAGATTTCTGCATGAAAAGAGTTTTTCCTCGAATGAAGAAGCAATTTCAGCCGTAGATGGGCATTTTCCGGAAAACCACTTTAGGAATGAGGGATCGCTGAAAAAGTGTATTGAAGTTAAGGAAGATTACATTGAAGAATTAGTAGTTTGGTGATATTAGGATAACGAAAATTATTGCCCAGATCAAACTGTTTCTCATAGTAGCTTGAAACCTAAAGCAGGCACGACTTCTCCATAACTTCCAAGAATTGCAAAGTTTCACTTTATCAATTTTTCCTTACTGGTTGAAAGGGATTAAACATCCCGACGAAACTGGCTTTATGAACAAAAGGGGCATTTGGGCAGGTGGGTGTGACACTTCTCTTAGAAGCAAAGCAATGAAGTAACCACATCAATATAGTATCCAAAGGCAATGCTATGATAAAAGATATTAGGTGACACGAGTACCATTAAATTTGTTCATTCTGCGGAAACATTAGGCCTCACTCAAAATTTTACTACAAAAATATATGTGACTTGATGGGTGGAACAGTGTTTGATCTTTAGTCCTTCAGATTGTAAAGTTTCGCAAATTTAAAGCCTTTGGAACTAGTTCAGTTTTTAACGAAGGACTTATGAACTTCTGCTCTTATCATTATCACAAAAAACTAAATTAAGCCCCACACGATTTTTTATTAAATACTTAGATAAGTTTGGAACATTAGACGTTAAGTAGTTTTTCTAGATAAAGTGAGCAAAGTCTCAGATAAGCGTACAATGGTAGTAGTTGGTAAGTAAAAAGTTCAGTAGTTTGATGCCTCTGCAAAGACTATCTGTAACTTTTTCTGAGAAATTACTATTGAATAAAAACTATTAGACTTGAATTTACAGGCTGTAACAATTTATAAGTCACAAAAAGATTTAAAAATCGTTAAAAAAACTTAAGACTGTACATCCGAATCTATCGTTTGCTGCACTTATAAGCAATAAATTAAAAAAAAAAATTTGACAATCATCAATCATCGATTTCGGTATAACAAGTTATGGTGTTCTTTTCAGATTCATATTATAAGATAAGCTCGGCACGAGCAACTGATTAAACTAAAATGCATGAAAAGTAGTTTGTTAATGTTTAACTTTCTTAAGATAGCAAAAGTTATGCAATAGGGTAAATAACTAATTAAGGTGTTATATTAGACGAAAATCAAATGCCATATACAGTATTAAAAATAAAAATGTGGATTGAAGTTAAAATTTCTATAACAAAATTATTTTTTCTGCTACGCTACTTACTAACTGGTAGAATGTAATCGAAAAAAAAAATTTTCTTCTTCTATATAACGGTTTGGACATTATGCAAAGAAAGTCTCATATTGAAAGAATTTAAAAGAAAAATTAATAAACTTTTTCTTCTCTTTTATAGCTAAATAAATTGCAAATAAGTTGCTGCGGACAACCCCATCATGGCTGAAGCCCATTCAGCTGTGGCCTTCTCATTTGCCATTACGCATGAAGGCTTTGATATCAATTACGACCAAGAGGTATTAAATCTTGTATGGAATTCTGGTGTACGTTCATGGAAGAAACGTTTAGCGAGAGCTAGGGTAAGTCGCATTTGTTGTAGTATACCAAAAAATTTCTTTTCTTAATTTATATTTTTAACTTTTTTTCCGTAGAATGGCATTCGTAATGGTGTCTATCCAGCGCATATACAAAGCCTATGGCTTATTACGGCCATAGCAATTGGTTTACATTTTGCCGGTTATCAAGTACCTTTTAATTTAGTTAATAAAGCTCTAGTTTATTTTCCTTCGAACACAATTAACTGGCAGATTACAGCCTGTTTTTGTGCATCACTCATCATTTGGCTTTCAATCTGTTATACATTGCGCTATACGCTTAAGCTACTGTTAATGTACAAAGGTTGGATGTATGAATCGCGAGCGCCGGGTAGTAAGATATCATTACCCACACTGCTATGGACTGGTGCAGTCAAAGTGCTATCCAGTTGGAATACACCACCAGGGCTGTATAGTTTTCAAGGTTCGCTACCACGTTTGCCAGTACCTGCGATACATGATACAATGAAGCGGTATTTACGTTCGGTACGTCCATTGTTAGATGATGATGCTTATGATCGCATAGAAAAAATGGCCAATGAATTTGAGAGTACAATTGGCAAGAAGTTGCAATGGTATTTGGTACTGAAAAGCTGGTGGACCACCAACTATGTTTCCGATTGGTGGGAAGAATATGTTTACCTACGTGGTCGCAGTCCACTTATGATTAATAGTAACTTTTATGGTACTGATGCTATTTTTATGGAATTGACAAAAAATCAGGCGGCACGTGCTGCAAATGTTGTGAGTTTACTATTGGGATTTAGGCGTATGATTGAACGACAGGAACTACAACCGGTAAGTGCAAACAAACCTCGTGAAGGGAAAAAGTAAACTTTAGAGATGAACCATCTATATTTCAATAATTCTTTGCAGATCATGATCCAAGGCATGGTGCCACTTTGCTCTTGGCAATATGAACGCACATTTAATACAGTGCGCGTACCTGGGCTCGAAACGGATCGTATTGTACACTACAAAGATTCCAATCATATTGTGGTCTTACACAAAGGTTGCTACTATAAGGTGCTGATCTATCATAAAGGACGCATACTGAGACCCTGTGAACTTCAAGTGTAAGTAAAAAGATCTCCTCATTTGTATAATCAGCAATTGAAAAACTTTTCAACTTTACAGACAAATGGAAGAAATTCTCAACTCTAAGAGTACACCATTACCTGGCGAAGAACATTTGGCTGCTTTGACCGCATGGAATCGCTCTAAATGGGCCGAGACACGTAATACACATTTTTCACGCGGTGCCAATCGTGTCTCGTTGCAATGCATTGAATCGGCTGCCTTTGTTTTGGCACTCGATGAAATACCCTATGAATTTGACTTGGCACAACCGCATTTGCTCGATCAGTTTGGTAAAATACTGATGCATGGCAATGGCTATAATCGTTGGTTCGATAAAAGTTTTACAATATGCGTGGGTACCAATGGACGTTTGGGTTTCAATGCTGAGCATGCATGGTAAGTTAAAATCTTTTTATTTGATAACATTCAGTTTATTTTATTTATGTTTTTGAAAAACTTGTAAGTTGCTGAAAAATTTTATTCAGTTCGTTCATAATGAATTTATTTTTTTTTGTGTTGAGAAAACAAAAATATTTGAAAAAAATTTAATTTTTAAATTTTACCAAAAAAGGGCCGATGCTGCCGTTGGATCTCATATGTGGGAAAATTTAATCATGGACGATTTGCTTACGAATGGGTAAAAAAAAAATATTTTCTCTAAAATTCGAAAATTTGATTCTTTTCGAATTTAATTGCTGTTGGTGTTGGATTGGACACAAAGCGCAGATTTAAATTATCGACGTTGGCCCTTTAGTTTCAAGCTTTTTTAGGTTAAATGGTTCTGGTTTAAGTTTTTTTCAGCTTGCATTTTTTAATTTTATAAATGTATTTGATTCTGTAACTTTCAATTGTTTTTTGAGTTATTACCAAAATAACAATCTGAGATTGTCTCTAGCACACTATTTTTATTATTTCTTTAAATTTTTTTTATTAGGGCTGATGCACCGGTAAAGGGACATGTGTGGGAATTTATTTTTGGTGATGATATTCATGGGTAATTTTTAGTTAATTTTATTTGTAAAAAAATTTACTAATAACTTTTATTAAAAATTTTCATTTCTGCACCGTATTATAGTGAAAATTCTATGCTTATACTCACTAACTTAGTAGTATCATTATGTTTTAATATCTAAGATATTTTATTTGCTTATTTAAGAAATATTTTTATTAATTAATATTTTATTAAATGTAAAGCCATATATAGTATGTATATTCTTTCCTGAAAAAATGCTTAAATAACTATATTTTATTATTTATTGTATTTGCTTTCTTAAATTTATGAAGTAATTCGCTGGATCAACCTATAACACAGTCTTTATCTAAGCATTTTTCAAGCATTCATTAACACAAGAGAATAAAAATTAGAAACTGGACTATGAAAACCTATAGTTGGGTGATACAGTGAATCCGAATATACAAATCCGAAAAAACACTACACGCTTCATCATGCATTGAATCTGGCCTCTGCTTTAAGAGCTATGAGTTCTTATTCGTTATACCTTAACCCATGCATTTCCGTTTCAATTTTCCGTTTCAAATGTGGCCAAAATTTCAGCTAAGTATCCCGTTGAGTTTTTTTCATAATGAGATTACTCTCTTAAATCTCATTCTATATGCTCTATTCAAAAGTGACAAAAAAAGCAACCGAAAAAGGGTTTGTCCTTTGAACTTTGAAGCCAAATACAAATGGTACAAATTAAGGGGGGAAAACAACAACAACTACAACAATAACATAGAATTAAAGAAGCAACATAAGCAACGAAAAATCAAACTACAATTTTTATGAGAGGTTTTGCAAAAAATTAATCTTTAAAAAAAGGATATTTAACTTGAAAAAAAAAAAATAAATAAAAAAAAGTATGCAATAACCTTCTGTAGCACAAATATGTTGTTTTAAAAGAGAAATTATCAAAATCGGTGCAGTACATTTTGCGCCAAAGCGTTACAAATCATTTTCATAAAAGCAGTTTTATAAAAATTGTATATATTGAGTGACCTTCCTTAAGTCTTTCTTATATACATGTCTTCACAATATATCATTAGTGCTATTATTCCTTTTAAATTTTTGGATAATGTTTCCATTAACTCCGAGCGAAAATTCAAGTCAGTTTTTGGGGAATTTCTATTTTATTTAAGAAAAAAAAAAAAAAAAAAATTCAAATGGTCAAAAAAAAAACACACATAACATTTTGAGCGACATTTTCTTAGGAAACAACGCAAAAAATCTGAGATTTTTGGGTGGTCGATTTAACATGTCTGCATGTTTTGTTTGTAGTCTTGAAAACTGGAAACAAGAAAAAACAATCTTGAGATCTGAGGTAAATGTTAAAAAAAGAAAGTAGGATCGTGCTCGAATCGTCGGGAATCAAGATTTAATGTATAGGATTATAGTAATAAGGAGTCGCATTTGATGAGGAATCTTTGAAATTATTTTCAAAAATATTTACATAAACATACCCCGAGGTTGAAAATGTGAATTACTTGACCACATAGCTATTTATTGTAATTTATATTATTGCTGCCCAATTTTTATATTCCTATTGAGATAAACGTATTACGCTTTACATGTTTTATATACTATATTTACATATATGTTAATAGTAATAGTTGAAAACGGTGCGAAAAAATTAAAAAGAAATCCAATTAACCAATTATAAAACTTTACCCCCATTTTATAAAATAATAATAGATATGATGAAACTGGAAACTGTAGAGGTATCCCAGAATTTCAACCACCTTCACCAACAAAATTAACATGGGAACTGACACCATGTCTACCGCAAATTGAAGAAGCGACACTAGATGCTACCAAACTGATCAATGTAAGGCTTTTAATATTGTAAAAACTTAATTTGAAAATAAATAAATTTTTTTGCTTATATTTCACCAATAGGATGTAGATCTACGCATTTTGGTGCATAATCAATATGGCAAAGGTTTCATGAAAAAATGTCGCCTTTCACCAGATGCTTATATACAAATGGCACTGCAGTTGGCTTACTATCGTGACGCTGGAAGATTTTCGCTCACCTATGAAGCTTCGATGACACGATTGTTCCGTGAGGGTCGTACTGAGACTGTACGTCCATGTACTATTGAATCATCAGCATGGGTGAAAGCAATGGAAAATCCAGATATAAAGGTATTATTTTGGAAAAAGCTTTGTTTTCAACGTCTCTTTTAACTGTCTCTTTCAATAGAACTCAGAACGCGTTCAACTTTTACGTAACGCTTGCGAACGTCATCAGCTAGGCTATCAAGATTCAATGTGCGGACGTGGTATTGATCGCCATTTATTCTGTTTATATGTTGTATCAAAATATTTAGAAGTCGATTCGCCATTCCTTAATGAGGTATTAAGCGAACCATGGCGCTTGTCTACTAGTCAAACTCCACATGGACAAACGCCTAAAATGGATTTGAAAAAACATCCAAATTGCATTAGTTCTGGTGGTGGCTTTGGACCAGTCGCCGATGATGGTTATGGTGTTTCCTACATTATTGCCGGAGAAGATTTAATGTTCTTCCATATATCAGCGAAGAAAACGTGCCAGTTGACGGTGTGTATATAAAACACAATGAGTTTTCGCTTTTTTTTCTAATTTTTGTTTTAATTTTTCCGTTTTTCAGGATGTGCATCGCTTCTCGGATAATATTTGTAAAGCTTTAGCTGATATACGTGAAATGTTCGAACAACATCAGCGAGAAAATCCAAATCCGAAAAAGATCACAAATGGTACAACAAAATAACATTGTTCATGTTAAAATGCAAAAGTTGTTAATTATTATTATTATTTTTTTTTGATTGACTAAATATTTTAGCTCTAAATACTATATAGCAATAATTTATATAGATAAAGATACATATATTTTAATAGGTTAAGTAAAAAGAAGGCAAACATATGAAATTATTGTTAGCACTTGTTTTGCAATTACATTTAATATACAAAATTAGTTCAATTAAATTTAATTGTTTTGTTAAATTTTTTTTTTTTATGAAATAATGAAAATTTTGATTAAATTAGTAAAGACATTTTTGTAGGTTCGTTTCGTTATGAAATGTTTTTTTCTTCTTTAAGTTAGTTAAGCTTTAACTGAAATCAATTATTAGTTTATAGGAGCATAAAAACAAAATATTTGAAGAAAATCAATGCAAGTAAATTGTGTAATTTGTACAATCATTATTTTAATTCGAATCTGATTATTTGTTATAAAGTTGTTGTAATTTTTGCCACAATCTTCTCATTAGTTAGATTTTAATTGTAGTTTATAAGCATTTGTATATGTAAGGTTTAAAATTTGAATAAAGTAAAATAAAAATATAAACAAAAAACAAAAAACAAAACTGAACAGAATTTTTGATCGAAATGATAAGGAAGGGTTCTTATTTGATCATAAAAATATCTGAATCAAACAAGAATTGCATTTTTTTAAGCAAAATTATTGTTAAATTGTTATCAAATTATTTAGAAGAGATAAGGCAGCGGGTAGGGAATAGTTTTTCATCCATTAAAAGCAGTGAAAGCCCCAACTGTGCCTAAGGATGCAGCCATCGTGTATTTCTCACAGTGTATTGCAATCGCTTGCATTATTTCAATTTTAAAGTGGTGTCACTCTAAAAAGATCACCCTATAATTGCGTATCTCAAATGGGAAGTTTGTCATTCCAAGAATGGAGTATGGGTTTTTTACTATAATTAATGCTGTTCATGAGAGCTTGTATATGTGTGATATGTATGGTATATTTTTCGACTCATTCTCATTCGGTCTCTTTAAGTCATCACCTGTGAGATCTAAATTAAACGTATTCCCTGACCTACTTTTTTTGAAAAAATAAAAATCTTACATTGACTGAACTATAATAAAGTTACGTATAAAAATTTGACGATATATTATTATTCAGATGACCTCAAACTGTAAATTGAATTTTTATTGTGTACACAAACCACATCGCTTGCAATGGCAGCCTAGGCGTATGCACCAAAATTTGAAATATTTTTGTAGACTATCCCAACAACCTGAGCTCTTTATAAATTCATCGACTGGAAGATCAAAAATTAAATAATTTCACAGAAAACTCGATAGATGATTCAAATGTCTATATACATATGTTATTATATATCTTCCTGAAGAGTTTTCAGAGGTTCGCTTATTAATCATGCAATGGCTTGATAGCGTAAGACTCTTCTTTAGATTTCATGAAATCAGAAACGTCAGAGCATGAGAAAATTATAAATCAATTCATAGTATTATGAATTGAATAAAAATATTCTGCAAAATTTAGTATGCTTTTGCTGCACTCGGTGACGAGAAAACTGATGTATCGTGAACCACACACAAAGTTTAAAAAAGTTTTCAACGTTTGTGAATTAATTGAAGAATTAACTGAATAAACCATGCATGTTTAACTTTATGGCACGCTTAATAAACTTTGAAAACCCAAGCATTTTATAACCTGGACACTTTCAAAAAACAGATAAGTTTTGAAAACTCCGAGAACCTTTTGTTTAATACCGCCGTATTGAATGCGACGTTCAAGAAAGACACCATAACAAACTGAAATATTTCTTGTATTTGCTGTCACCCTTTACTCACTTATCCTTTCACCCATTTTAAGTATTTTCTCACATGGTATCACCCTGTTCAAACTGCCCCCTGGCGGGTAACAATTATCCCACATTAATTTTTTATGAGAATTCAAGATAAATGGACTGAAGTTTGAATATTTGAAAATAGCTGGATAGCTATAATAGTCTTTCTTGTGGGCTGTGGGAAGAGCTTTAATCCCTGGACCCATTTCTAAATCCACCACGGGTTCATATGAACAATTCCTGAAAGTTTTATACAAAAATTACTAAAAGTTTTGCTGCGATTGAGCTCGAAGGTGTTCATTAAATCAAATAATAGTAAATTTGTTTGAAGTGCAAAGAAAATAATTGTATTTTGTACATAAAATAAGTAAAATAAAAACCATGACTTACCATCTGTGACTGGCTTCACTCTGCCCATAATTCGTAAGCAAAACAGTTAACGAATACTGGAAAGTAGCGTTAGCAAACAACAACAACACTTTAGCAGCGACTGCAATGCAATCACACACTGGCATGCACTCACACACACTATTAAGCCATTTGCAAAGAACTTTTTGAAATGAATTAAATGAAATTTGCAAATATTTTCGCGAAAAGGAAATATATTTTTTTAGCAAATTAACCACTCTTAAACCTATAAAAATATTTTCAATAAGAACCATGAGCATTTGCAATGAAAGCAACAAAACACTACACACTTCCACTGGTGGCGGCTCTGCCGACGGCGCCTCCACAAACATAATTTAGCTCTTTTTTCCGACTTCATTAATATTTTATTGAATTTATCACAGAAAACTCTTTAAGATATAAGCACCACTATTTTTTTGAGTTTATTATTAATATTATTGCGTTAAATGTAAAATTTTACTTGAGAATTCAAAATTCACTTTGTAAATGAAATTGCGACTAACGGATGACAGCTGTTAGTGTTGCCAGCTTCTTGTTCGAAACTAAAACTAGCTTTTTTTCAAGGAAAAGACGAGTAAATGCAGAAATTTATACAAAAAAGAGATTTTTTTTCGATAAATTAAATTAAAAAAAAAAATAAAAATTAAATTTAAGACCCATGAATACTTAGAACTAAATATTGAACAGTTACCATTTCAGCCATGTGAACGTGCGCATTAGACTTTTTGTTACTTCGCAAATTTTTTTGTGAGTTTCTTGCAGTACTTTGATTTTTTCCTTAAAAAAAAAAATAACATAGTAAATTTTTATTTTAAACCCAGTGTAGACTACTACTGAGCACTTAAATTTTTTTTATTCATTTTTTAGACTTTATAAAAAAAATGCTTAGAATTTTTCTTTGTTT